>OZ020193.1:91684618-93067118 GCA_963971165.1 Philopedon plagiatum | reverse complement strand
CTCAGAAGATCTGGGCGTTAGCTACCAGAGTGAAGTTAGCTACCGATGGCGTTAGCTACATATGGCACTAGCTACATATGGCACTAACTACTTCAGGCGCGCGCTACACTGGGCATTAACTACTTAGGCATTAGTTACTGCTGTCTTTGGTCTTCTTAGCGACTTGGGCATGAGCTACTTAGGCCTTAACTACTTGGGTATTAATTATTTGACCTTGAACCGAATTTGTAATTGGCCAAAGCAGGTCTTTAGGCATTAGTTACCGCTGTCTTTGGTCTTCTTAGCGACTTGGGCATGAGCTACTTAGGCCTTAACTACTTGGGTATTAATTATTTGACCTTGAACCGAATTTGTAATTGGCCAAAGCAGGTCTTTAGGCATTAGTTACCGCTGTCTTTGGTCTTCTTCTTAGCCACTTGGGCGTGAGCTACTTAGGCCTTAACTACTTGGGTATAAATTATTTGACCTTGAACCAAACTCGTCAATGGCCAAAACAGGTCTTAACTACATAAGCATTAGTTATTGTCGGTCTTCTTAGCCACTCAGGCGTGATCTGCTTAGGCCACAACCATTTGACCCTGAACCAAATTTGAAATAGGCCAAAGCATCAACCTTGAAAGAGAGTTGAGCTTAAACAAAACTTGATGCCCGTAAGTATTTTATTGTGACGTATTTATTAAAAGGTTATGTATTTTAGAGGGCGGGCATCTATAATGGCCATTTGTTTCAAAGTTATGTAATTGTTATGCATTTTTAAGGTTATGCGTTTATATTGCTCAGGTGTACGATGATTGTTTCAAGATCAAATAAATATTACACGTATTATCGCGCATAGGCCTGCCAATAAAGACGATCAGGTGTAGCCATTTTTAATTCAGCGACCAAATCGTAAACTAGTCAGACCATAGGGCAACAGTGCCTCATTTAATCTTAATACTTTGATTTTTTTAGGTTAGATATTAAGTATATGGAGCAATGGCGCCAAATAAGGTGACGTAGTCATGACCGGGTTACTGATTTAAAGCCGTCTTTAGAGTATGTTTTAAAAAATATCAGGTATTTTTTTTTACTCTAGAGAGGGCGTGCGATATCGCATTAAAAGACAGAAGGGGTGGCATATTTATTAGAAATACTTAATACTAAACACTTATGCATGGTTAAGTTATAGTTTAAAAGTTGTATGAAATATAACATAAAAATACCTAATGCTAAACCCTTGACTGCTAGTTGGCTGGAATATATTTAATTAACACACACATCATGGGGCTTTACATATTAAATTTTTAACTTGAATTCTATTAGAAGATATAGGATGTGACATTTTTCTTTGAAGTATTAAAAGCTTTTTTATACAATTATGCGCTGTCATTGTTCTTTTCTTCTTCACAGCTCGGTGGTAAACTGCTAGAAATATGAGAAAATTGTGTAGCTAGATCCAAGGGTGAGGGTAACATCCTGGTTGCCCCATCACTGGTAACGATGCCTAAAAATTACAAAAAGTTACACTTTATACCTAATTACTTATAGAGGATATTTCGTGGGCATTCTTTGCGCAAACAAAATTTCAAACATAAAATTAAAATTGGTAGACAAATAGCAAACAAGTGATGTCATTATTTTACAGAAGAAAACATGTATATTTGGCGTGAAAAATACTTACAAATACATACCTCGATTTTACAGGAACTGCGATTTTAGAACTCCTATTCCAGATTTTCTTATAATAAAATCTATGCTGCTGTGACTGTACTGGTCTATGTTTCCATATTTTCTTTTAATTTAGGTGACTGAAGGAATAACGGCCTTCCTTTAGCAGGCAATCTAAAAGTAATGTAATATTTATTCTGTAACTATCTATATAACACATACTGTAAACTAATTAAAAAAAAACACGCTTTTATCTCTATGGTATTGTATTACATTTTGCTTGTCTGACTCTAAAACGTGCCGTAGAAGGCCCCGTCGACAGAAGCAGCTATATTAACCCTCATTCATGGTTTGAACAAAAACAGCCCTTTTCTTAAAGCGATAGCCTTATTTTACAGGAGAAAACAAGTATATTTAGCGTGAACAATATGCACTTACAAACACATACCTTGGTTTAGCTGGAGCTGCAGTTTGAGGCTTCTCATTCCAGTTATAATAAAATCTATGCTGTAACTGTACCATGTTCCCACATTTTCTTTTAATTTAAGTGACTGAAGGAATAGCGGCCTTCCTTTACCAGGAAATCTAAAAGTAATGTAATATTTATTCAACAGCTATCTATATATAGCACATACTGTAAACTAATTAAAAAAAACACGTTTTTATCTCTATGCTATTGTATTACATTTTGCTTGTCTGACTCTAAAACGTGCCCTAGAGGGCCCCGTCGACAGAAGCAGCTATATTAACCCTTATTCATGGGTTGAACAAAAACAACCCATTTCTTAAAGCGATAGCCTTATTTTACAGAAGAAGTCAAGTATATTTAGCGTGAACAATATGCACTTACAAACACATACCTTGGTTTAGCTGGAGCTGCAGTCTGAGGCTTCTCGTTTCAGTTTTAAAAAAATCTACATCATATATATATCGTTGAATTCATCTTGCCGAAAACTACTTTTCCATACAGTCTCGGCTCTGTCTGCGCCCATTTTGACAGATTTCTTAGGTATGCGGTGTTCAAATGAAGTTTACCTCTGAAATAATAAAAAAATCTGTCAAGTGCAGGCTATACTTGCACAATTAGCGTTCGGCGCCGCGCAACTATTTTTAATGCCCGAGTAAAGTGGTATTCGCGCAATCTAAACCTAACTCTCAATGTTCATAATTTTTATATTTCGGGCATTTCTAAAAACAGTCGGAACTATTTTAATGCTTGAGTAAAGTTGTATTTCAATCAAAAGATTGAATACCTACGTTTAGTTTCTATTTGAGACATTACTGGGGATATCTTAAAGGTGCCTTTAAAGTAACCTTGCAGGTTGTTTTTTTTATAGTTTTTACCCTTGAGGCCCCTCTAAATTGTTTATTTCAATTAAAAAGATTGAATACCTGCTTTTAGCTTGAGAGAAACTCTTTTCGTAATAGCATTTCAGAACATTTAATATACCTAAAACTTCTTATGACCAAGATGACCAAACTAATCAAAATTTAACCTATATTTGAGAACGCCATTTGTTTAAATCATATTTTTACAATAAATCCGAGTTTTTAGCCCTATGTTAAAAACAAAAGACTGTGCTAGCATAATAATAGCCTTAGGAGAAAAGAAACTTAAAGTAATAGTAAAATTTCGCAGTTCTGGAGGATTTTTATTTTCACAATTTAAGTTTTAGCAAGAGTTTGCTTATAAAACGGCTAGAAGGGCCAACATTAATTTTCCTTCGCCATATTGTCAAAGGTGCTGAAATATATTCAGCTGTTTAGAAGGGGTAACAACTAACTTATTGTTATAAAATTGATACTCCAGGTGAAACATGAATTTTTCTTGAGATATATAAAAAATTGAAAAATTATATAGCTACCTATTTTACAAATAATATTAAAAAATGTTGTTGCATATAGTAGTATAGTATAGACTTACTCGCTTTGTTCATGGTGTTTCCTAGAGATATTTATTCAATTTCTCAAATATTGTAGGGCCTACACCAACCAGTTGACAAGCTGTTTCACTTAGGTTATAATGGTCTTCAGGGGCTCGGGGGCTCTACAACAAATCGATTAAATTATTTACTGTTTTCAGAACAAACCTGCTGTACTGCCTAAGTTAACACACAACGTTAATGCAATATTTTTCCGAATAAAACATTTCCGTCACAGGAAAAAGCTCCCCATTATAATAATTTATATCTTTAATGAGTTTTTATCTAAGACACCCCACATAGACTTCAAGTCTAAGTACTAACGTACCGTGGGCGTCTGAAGAGAAGGGAAATGTAGTCTATTGGCACGGGATTTGAAGGATTGGAGGCGGGTACGGGAAGGGAAAACATCTGCAGGCAATTTGTTCCATAATCCGGAGCCCTAGGTATGAACGAGGGAGAGAAGTGGTCTGCTAGAGGCTTTTGTAGACGGGCAGTGAAGGGATGCGCACGTAACACGCCTCTTGTTCTGTTAGGAGCAGTCAAGGGGGAATAATACCGACTAGTTCTTCAGAGTAAAATCCGTAGCGGTAGAAAAGGGATAAATCCCCAACAGCGCGGCGATGAACGACAGAAGGTAGTTTTCACGCCTATACAAAGTATTTTACTTCAAAGAAAAAAATATTGTATATGCAATAATGCCAGGCTAATGATTTGTTTTTATTGTACGATTTAAGCTACAAATATGGTTAAATCACATAGCAAGCGTCAAAACATGTTTAAAACGTATTTTGGTAGCTAATTTGGCTGAAGATTATTAATAACTTTTCCAAGAAACGGTCGAAATTTACAAAAGATGCTCCAAATATTTTTCTGTTACAAGACCCTGTCATTCTTTGTAAATATTGTTTTCTAAAATAAATAATAAAATATCTTCAAATTTTGATTAATAATATAATGTTATTGTTAAAAAAATTTAAAGCCAGGTTTAAAAGCCGACAAACCATGTAAAACGAAATTAAGCTGCCTAGCATGGCCGTCAGGTACAATGTCTTCTGACATCCAAAAATTAAAGATTATAAAGCTCCTATATTACAAATAATATTAAAAAATATTGCTGTATAAGGCAAGTCGGACTTACTCGTTTCGTATGTGTCATTTCCTAGAGATATTAAGACCATTCCCCCAAATCCATCGTACGAACTATGAGAAATTCCTCATCAAACTAACCGGGGCTCAAATCAAAATGGTTCCTGCTCCCACAAACACATTTTTTATCGACAAACTACTTTAACTATACGACCAGAATTAAATAGAAAAATCGCTCCAAAAGTTTCCTTCGAGAAAACAGGTATTTCGGGAGCAATTTTATAGATACTCGCTTATAAAATTTTAAGAAATATCGTTTTAAGTACTGCATAATGCAGCGTCGACCACTACAAAACAGCTCGTCCCACCATATTATTATACGACCCTTCTCTCTCTACAACAAAAATCAATATTCGGCACTAGTACCTTTAGATGCGTCTGTCTGGGGGATTTTGGCTGAAGTACAGTGACACGCTATATAGAAGACATCTGTCATGATATTGATTTCTTAACGGTGGAACCTTTAGCTAGAGCCCCCCTAGAGAAAGCGATTGAACCTTTGAACGGCAACCAAACATGCAGAACGAGTCCTTTGTGATTATATTGATTTTCTTTGACTTAATTATTAAATAATTAAATAAATTGATAATAAATAAATTGTTGTATATACAATCCTCTTCATGCTATCTGACAAAAAATAAAGGAGAGGATCAATAGCGACAAAGCCAAACAATTTTAGTCTTATACAAGTTTTGCATAAGTGCCCGGAAATGCCTTAAAAATTTAAATAAAAACATGTTTTTGTAATATATTAATTTCTATTGTTATATTAAGAGCGGTAAAAACCTTTTTAGTTCTATACAGTCTGGAGCATTCAGTCGTTTGTATGGGACAGTTGTACAAAATTAATCTGTAATTAGGTAAGCTGACTTTTTTTTTAAAGGAACAAACCTAACAATATGTGATTGGCGTGAATGGGCTAATGTGCTACTATTTGTAGTAATACACAGATATTTTTAATATTTATGTGAAAAATTGATGCTATGACTAAAAAGACTGCATTTAAACAGGGCAATGTTTTATATCAGAGTTATTTATAGAGAATTTAATAAGCTTTCAGTAGAAATAAAACGCAGCATTGAAGACATTACGTTCAATTAGAAAAAATCTAAATATTTGAATAGGAACAAATTTGAATGGGTGTGCTGGTTAATACGTTTAAGGGGAGCGACAAAGCCAAACAATTTTATTCTTATACACGTTTTGCATAAGGTGGTTGGAAAATGCCTTAAAAATTTAAATAAAAACATATTTTTGTAATATATTAATTTCTATTGTTTTATTAAGAGCGGTAAAAACCGTTTTAGTTCTATACAGTTTGGAGCATTCAGTCGTTTGCATGGGACGGTTGTACAAAATTAACCTGTAATTAAGTAATCTGACTTTTTAAAGGAACAAACCTAACAATGTGTGATTTGCGCGATAGCCTGATGTGTTACTATTTATTGTAGTATTGCACAGATATTTTTAATACCTATTTGTGTGAAAAATGGATGCTATGGCTAAAAAGACTGCATTTAAATGGGGCAAAGTTTTATGCTAGAGTTATTTATAGGGTATTTAATAAGATTTCAGTAGAAATAAAACACAGCATTGAAGACATTACGTTTAATTAAAAAAAAAATTCAAACTATATGAACAGGAACAAATTTGAATGGGTACGTGCTGGTTAATACGTTTAAGGGGAATATTTTTCAAGATAATATGGAATATTGATTCCAATTTTACATAGTGCATGCTTGTTGAAGCTTATTTGATTGCGAAAATCTCTATTTGGATATACCGAATATAACTATTATAAACAAATGCCCCGCCTATGTTTATTTACTGTTTAATTATAAACAATTATCCCTTGCCCCACACACACACAAAGAATTTGTTTATTATACTTTTAAGACCCAAAACAGTCAATATGCATAGAGGGAGATTTTAAAATGATATATAATACCAGATGTACGACGCTTGTTTCAAAGATACATTTGTGATGCATCTTTTCAAGGTTGTCGGCACAAGAACTTGGCCTTGAACGCGAGCAGCTGTTTCTTTGTTTGCTGATGACCAGGTGTACGCGATGCTTGTTTCAAGGATACATTAATTTGTGATGCATGTTTTCAAGGCCGTCGGATGTATTCCTCCCGCTTTAAATGAATATTTGGCCTTGGATTATTTTCTGATAAATATGGATCACTTCGGAAATAGCTTTCATAGTCACACGTACATTGTATGCGTTAACTATTGCCTAGACATATAGAGATATTGTATCTGTGGTGTGTTCTACAAGTGTTTGTTAAAGGTACGTAACAGTAATTGCGTTTATCACATTTCAAATCATAATATTTCATTTATCATTCATTATATACTTACATCAATTTTATTACTACCCGTATAATGTTCTTAATAGGGAAACAAAGTAATTATTTTTAAGCTTGTTAGTGTTTGCACTTGCTTGCCAGTACCGTATAGAACATTACTTTAATTTTTTGCTATTTTGTGAATAATTTATCTTTCCAGTAAATATTTTGCCCGGATGGCATTTTTTAAATTTGAAAAACATGAGAAATAAAGATTTTTTATTTTTTTCGCCATTTTCATAAATTTGTTTAAGGCATTTCCCGACACTTTACGGCAAAAGTGGAAGGCGTAAAAGATTTTGATTTATTTAAACCATTTTTTGGCATTTTTTAAATTTGAAAAAGTGAGAAATAAAGATTTTAGAGATTTTCGCCATTTTCATAAATTTTTTAGGGCGTTTCCCGCCACTTTACGGCAAAAGTGGAAAGCATAAAAGATTTTGAATCATTTAAACTAATTTTTGGCATTTTTTAAATTTGAAAAAAATAAGAAATAAAGATTTTCAATTTTTCGCCATTTCCATAAATTTTTTAAGGCATTTCCCGACACTTTACGGCAAAAGTGTAAATCATAAAAATATTTGGATTTATTTGTACCATTTTTTGGCATTTTTTAAATTTGAAAAAGCGAGAAATAAAGATTTTAGATTTTTTTCGCCATTTTCATAAATTTGTTTAAGGCATTTTTTTTTAATTAACGTTTGACAAGTGACAGGCGACAGTTGTCACATCGAGGACGATAGGTAACAGCTGACAAAATTTACATATACACACCTATGTCTTATGACGCCATCCTCAACACGTGACGTATGTTAATTAATGTTTGAAACTGTTTGAATTGCAACCGAACCTTAAAACCTCCAAAAGTCTTCCTAATGACCTTCATTAGGGCTAAAGAAAATAGTCTGTACGGAGTGTGGATATTAAAGTTGCTTTGTGTAAAATTTCTATATTAATTTTCGAGCTTAAAAGAGAAGAGTTATTCGCATATTTCTAGCAAATAAACACCTAATTATTTCCAGTAATAATGGTGACTTTATGTCAAAAGAAAATAGCCTCTATCGATCTACGTATGCAGTTTTTAAAGACTTCTGGACGACACTTTTATTTTAAATTCAGACCGAAAAGGGAGATACTACATACAGTGTGTCCATGGATGGAGTTGGAAAGAGGAAAAAAATGCATTAACGATTTAAATAATTTCGGTACATTAACCCAGTCCCTAGTAAATTCGATATTAACAGTATCGGGTATATTCTTCAGATATTTCAGCGTGGAAAAAGTTTCAAGTAAAAATATCTTCTTTACACTACCCTTAACACAGATGACATCAGCATCTCGTAGATCGTCGTAGATAATGCGGTAAAGTTCATTGTAATCTGTCTCACCTTTTTGCTTCTTCATAAACAAAATACTATGACGTATCTAGCTGTTCGGGGCTCTCTCAGACATGGTCTTAACGGTCCATATATTACGCTTTGTCGTTCTTAATATGTACAAAAATAAAAATTATCGGAAAACACAAAAAAACAGGTTGCATCGAGGTATAATAATTTATAAATTCTTGGTTATTTATTTGTGTAATTAACGCCTCGATTACAGTTTTGGTAAACCACTCCAATAAATCTCCTCGTTGAGGGAACTCCATTTCCATCGTACCAAAGTTCTTTCGTTCTTTTCCTGAATTAAAACTATCGGAAAACGCTATCTTGACTATATCAAGTGTACCGCTTAGTGCTCATTTTATCTGTTTAACTCAGCTTGAAAACAACCTAAAGTGTTGTGTAAATATCGTCCTCTGTCTACGATTTAAAATATTTTTGCTCTGGCCGAACTGGATTCACGACTATTGCCTTTAATAATTCGAATCTTGCTTGTTCATATTGACCGATATCTTTCTGATATCATCCAAAACAATAAGTTTAGGGTAAAATTCTCTTTCTTTCCTTAAAGGGGTCAAAGGGCGGGTAAATTCTTTAATTGTTACAGACATGCATTGCCGTAATTAAGTCTTTTTCTTGGTAACTAAAATATTTGAAGGTGTGAGTACCGATGTCATTACATTTCAATATTATTCTGTAGCACAATAAAACCGTAAACGTTTATTACAGAGAACATTCTTCTCGAACGCTGGGGTCTTGTTTTCGTATTTATTAATATTGCTAGTAAGTACTCAATAATTTAATTTTACTAAACTTTAAACTCTTTTGCAGAGCTTCAGTTGGTTTTCGGAACGCACCCCTGTTTTCTGAACACCCTTCCTTTCTACCAAACCGAAGCTATAAATAGAGGTGGTAAACAGTCATTTTGCATTAGTCTCCTGAAGTATACGGACGTGCCTAGTTAAAATGGAAAAGTTTCTTGTTATTAAGGATACCATTCAGAAAGTTGGAAGATACAATGTTACTGGTCGTGCATTGGAGTTTAGACTGAAACCTGTGCCCGAAGGAGCTGAGCCGGTTGGCTGGGTGCGAAAGGCGATTCACCAAGTTATTCAGAGATCTACGGCGGGCCTACAACCGTCGGATTATGTTGGATTTAGTTTTTGTTCCAAGGATTTTAGTCGTGGTGAAGGATGGCTTCGTTTTAAACCAGCCGCAGAAGTAAATTATGAGGATGTTTGGAATGTGATAAGCAACATTTATCAGTCAAATTCGTCGGGTCTGAATACGGAATCCTTTTGCCTTAAAGTAACAAGTGTACGATTACCGATTGGTCAAGGCATAGGAAAGAACTACAACAGTTTTGAAGAAGAATGCGGCATGAGAAAAGGAATTATCGCCATCAAGAACACGGACAATATGTGTTTGCCAAGGGCATTAGTTGTTGCAATGGCGCGCGTGGACAAAGATCCTAGATTAGCTAAAATTAGAAAAGATGTTGGAAAAATTCAAACAGAGATGAGTAAAACTTTATTGGAGGTCGCCCTTGTTACCATTCCGAAAGAAGGAGCTGGAATTTCTGAATTGGAAAAGTTTCAAGAACATCTTAAGGACTATAAAATTGTTGTCTACAGCTATGGTTCGAAGGGAAGAGACATTTTATTCGAGGGGTCGACAGAAAGTAGCAAGAGACTTAATCTTTTGCACCATAATAATCATTACAACGTGATAACTTCTTTGACAGCCGCCTTTGTCTGTAGCTATTATTGTGAGCAGTGTTTTATTCCTTATGATCACAAACATAAACATAGATGTAATAAAACATGTCGATCTTGTCTCCAAGCCTCCCTCTGTCCTGATGATCAAATTAAAGTTAAATGTGATTCTTGTTATCGGTATTTTAAAGGAAAGGACTGTTACGAAAATCATCTAAAAGTTGGCTCATGGGAAAAAACTACTGTCTGCGCGGAACTTCGAAGTTGTAATCAATGCTTTAAAATAACTCGACGCACCAGAAACCATATATGTGGGGAGATATTTTGCAAGATCTGTCGTACTCACATTACCGACAATCATCTCTGTCACATTCAACCTGATACAGGAAAACAAAAAAATAAAGATACAATATTTGTATTTTATGATTTGGAGACGCAGCAAGAAGAGGAAATGGAACCCGGTGTGATCAGTCATAGTGTCAATCTTTGTATATTTCAACAGCGTTGCGACGAGTGCATAAAATCACGAACGATTGATATTTGTACGAGGTGTGGCATCAGATTGCAAAAGCTTAAAAGTTTAGACGTGGTAGAGGGCTTTACACAACACTTGCTACAGATCAGGAAGAACTTTAAAGAAGTAATTGTTATTGCGCACAATGGTCAAGCATTTGATCATCAATTCATTTTAAATTACATCCTGACTAAAACAGATCTAACACCTGAGCTTATTATGAGAGGAACCAAAATCCTTATGATGTTAGTGGGGAATATGAAATTTATAGACTCGATAAATTATTTTCCCATGGCTTTAGCAAAACTGCCGAAAGCTTTCGGTCTCCCAGACACCTTTAAAAAAGGATATTTTCCTCACCTGTTTAATACCAAGGCTAACGAAAACTATGTTGGAACTCTTCCCCCAATCGAATATTACTCTCCAGAAACAATGAAAGAGGACGAACGAGCTAAATTTCTGAAATGGTATGAAGAGCACAAAGATACTGTATTTGACATGCAAAAAGATATTGTTGACTACTGTGTTTCCGATGTAGAGATTTTAACCGAGGCATGCCTGAAATTTAGAGATCAAATGCTAAACACCACCAGCGTATGTCCCTTTACAGAGGCTACTACAATCGCTTCCTGTTGTAATAAGGTATTTAGAAGGAATTTTCTTAAGCCCAACACCATTGGGATTATTCCTAAAAACGGCTATCGCTGGAGAGATAATCAGAGTCGTATTGCAACTGAGTGGTTATTGTGGATAGAGAACCAAAGAAAAATAAATATTGTGCATGCAGCCAAAGGTCAAGAAGCCGTTCTACGAGGTATAAAGGTTGACGGGTATTGTTCCGACCTTAATGAAATATTTGAGTTTCAAGGATGTTATTATCATGGCTGTCCTAGGTGTTACAAATTTGGCAGAGATGAATCCCTTTCCGACGACCCAACAACAACTTTAAGTTTGCGCTATGAGACAACACAGATAAAAATTAAAAGATTAAAGGAATTTGGCTATTTGGTAACTGAAATGTGGGAGTGCGAATTTCGACAGCAGTTAGAATCAAAGCCTGAGATCAGACAATTTACTCAGAGACATCCACTTCTACTTACGAGCCCTTTAAACCCTAGAGACGCCTTTTTTGGAGGCCGAACTGGTAATGTTAGGGAGTATTATGAAATAACAGAAGGAGAAAAGATAAAATACGCTGATGTTTGCAGCTTGTATCCTTACGTCTGTAAATACGGTAAATTTCCCATTGGCCACCCTGAAGTTTTTGTGGGTGCAGATTGCAATCGTTTGGATTTGAATTCTACTGATGGACTTATTAAATGCTGTATGCTTCCACCTAAGGACCTTTACCATCCCGTATTGCCTCTAAAGGCGAACAATAAACTTATGTTTGTATTATGTCAAACATGCGGACAAGAAATGAACCAAAATAGTTCTTGCGTCCATACCGATAAAGAAAGGTCCATAGAAGGTACTTGGGTGATAGACGAAGTCTTAAAAGCAGTTGAGAAGGGATATCAGATATTAGAAATTTTTGAAATTTGGAGATATAAGGTTCAGAGGTTCAGTAAAGACACAGGAGAGGAAGGCTTATTTACAGCGATGATGAATAAGTTTATAAAGATAAAACAGGAAGCATCAGGGTGGCCGGATGTTTGCACCACGGAAAAAGAAAAAAACCGGTATATTAAAGAATTTTTCGAGAGAGAAGATGTTAAACTTGAGTATTCCAAAATAATCGAGAATCCAGGGCTCCGGTCCCTGGCCAAGTTAATACTTAACTCCTTTTGGGGAAAATTTGGTCAGAGGGAAAATCTACCTAAAACAAAAATTATAAACACACCATCAGATTTTTTTACCTTGTTTACTAATTCTGGAATTTATGTTAATAGCGTTTTCCCCGTTAATGAAAAAACATTGATTGTTAGTTATGAGCACACAGAAGAATCAGCTGATCCGCTATCTACTGTTAACGTGTCTATTGCTGCTTTCGTAACGGCGCAGGCTAGATTGAAGTTATACAACTATCTTGAACAACTCGAAGACAGGGTTCTTTATTATGACACGGACTCTGTAATTTATGTGTCCAGACCGGGTCAAATTGATTTACCAACAGGTGAATTTATCGGAGATCTGACTAATGAGTTAGAGTGCTATGGTTCCGGTAGTTATATTACCAAGTTCGTTTCCGGAGGTCCTAAGAATTACGCATTTAAAGTTCACTCAACAAAATGCAACACAGAGGAAGTAGTTTGCAAGGTAAAAGGCATATCTTTAAATTATGCTGCATCAAAATTAATAAATTTTGAAACAATAAAAAATATGGTTCTCCACAAGACAGACCCAGTACCTATTATATCAAAGAACATTCGACGAACGAAAGACCATACTGTAACAACCAATACGGAAACCAAGCTTTATAGACCGAATTCAGTAAAGAGAAAGTTTCTCCCTGACGGTAACTCTGAGCCCTATGGATACAAGAAGCAAAGAACAGACTGTATTTAAATAATAAACTCGGATATAAAAAATATATAAAATTGTAAAGTAAATGTAATTAATAAAGAAAGTTAAAATATAGAATTAATTTGTTTAAGTAAACATATAAAATTGTAAAGTAAATGTAATTAATAAAGAAATTTAAAATATAGAATTAATTTGTTTAAATAAACATGGTTTTTGCTTTGAAAGAATTGCTTTATCCTAAAACATCGAGCTGGGACGTCCTAAAAGTATAATAATCAAATTCTTTGTGTGTGTGTGTGGCAAGGGATAATTGTTTATAATTAAACAGTAAATAAACATAGGCGGGCATTTGTTTATAATAGTTATATTCGGTATATACAAATAGAGATTTTCGCAATCAAATAAGCTTCAAAAAGCATGCACTATGTAAAATTGGAATCAATATTCCATATTATCTTGAAAAATATTCCCCTTAAACGTATTAACCAGCACGTACCCATTCAAATTTGTTCCTGTTCATATAGTTTGAATTTTTTTTTTAATTAAACGTAATGTCTTCAATGCTGTGTTTTATTTCTACTGAAATCTTATTAAATACCCTATAAATAACTCTAGCATAAAACTTTGCCCCATTTAAATGCAGTCTTTTTAGCCATAGCATCCATTTTTCACACAAATAGGTATTAAAAATATCTGTGCAATACTACAATAAATAGTAACACATCAGGCTATCGCGCAAATCACACATTGTTAGGTTTGTTCCTTTAAAAAGTCAGATTACTTAATTACAGGTTAATTTTGTACAACCGTCCCATGCAAACGACTGAATGCTCCAAACTGTATAGAACTAAAACGGTTTTTACCGCTCTTAATAAAACAATAGAAATTAATATATTACAAAAATATGTTTTTATTTAAATTTTTAAGGCATTTTCCAACCACCTTATGCAAAACGTATATAAGACTAAAATTGTTTGGCTTTGTCGCTCCCCTTAAACGTATTAACCAGCACACCCATTCAAATTTGTTCCTATTCAAATATTTAGATTTTTCTAATTGAACGTAATGTCTTCAATGCTGCGTTTTATTTCTACTGAAAGCTTATTAAATTCTCTATAAATAACTCTGATATAAAACATTGCCCTGTTTAAATGCAGTCTTTTTAGTCATAGCATCCATTTTTCACATAAATATTAAAAATATCTGTGTATTACTACAAATAGTAGCACATTAGCCCATTCACGCCAATCACATATTGTTAGGTTTGTTCCTTTAAAAAAAAAGGCAGCTTACCTAATTACAGATTAATTTTGTACAACTGTCCCATACAAACGACTGAATGCTCCAGACTGTATAGAACTAAAAAGGTTTTTACCGCTCTTAATATAACAATAGAAATTAATATATTACAAAAACATGTTTTTATTTAAATTTTTAAGACATTTCCGGGCACTTATGCAAAACTTGTATAAGACTAAAATTGTTTGGCTTTGTCGCTATTGATCCTCTCCTTTATTTTTTGTCAGATAGCATGAAGAGGATTGTATATACAACAATTTATTTATTATCAATTTATTTAATTATTTAATAATTAAGTCAAAGAAAATCAATATAATCACAAAGGACTCGTTCTGCATGTTTGGTTGCCGTTCAAAGGTTCAATCGCTTTCTCTAGGGGGGCTCTAGCTAAAGGTTCCACCGTTAAGAAATCAATATCATGACAGATGACTTCTATATAGCGTGTCACTGTACTTCAGCCAAAATCCCCCAGACAGACGCATCTAAAGGTACTAGTGCCGAATATTGATTTTTGTTGTAGAGAGAGAAGGGTCGTATAATAATATGGTGGGACGAGCTGTTCTGTAGTGGTCGACGCTGCATTATGCAGTACTTAAAACGATATTTCTTAAAATTTTATAAGCGAGTATCTATAAAATTGCTCCCGAAATACCTGTTTTCTCGAAGGAAAGTTTTGGAGCGATTTTTCTATTTAATTCTGGTCGTATAGTTAAAGTAGTTTGTCGATAAAAAATGTGTTTGTGGGAGCAGGAACCATTTTGATTTGAGCCCCGGTTAGTTTGATGAGGAATTTCTCATAGTTCGTACGATGGATTTGGGGGAATGGTCTTAATATCTCTAGGAAATGACACATACGAAACGAGTAAGTCCGACTTGCCTTATACAGCAATATTTTTTAATATTATTTGTAATATAGGAGCTTTATAATCTTTAATTTTTGGATGTCAGAAGACATTGTACCTGACGGCCATGCTAGGCAGCTTAATTTCGTTTTACATGGTTTGTCGGCTTTTAAACCTGGCTTTAAATTTTTTTAACAATAACATTATATTATTAATCAAAATTTGAAGATATTTTATTATTTATTTTAGAAAACAATATTTACAAAGAATGACAGGGTCTTGTAACAGAAAAATATTTGGAGCATCTTTTGTAAATTTCGACCGTTTCTTGGAAAAGTTATTAATAATCTTCAGCCAAATTAGCTACCAAAATACGTTTTAAACATGTTTTGACGCTTGCTATGTGATTTAACCATATTTGTAGCTTAAATCGTACAATAAAAACAAATCATTAGCCTGGCATTATTGCATATACAATATTTTTTTCTTTGAAGTAAAATACTTTGTATAGGCGTGAAAACTACCTTCTGTCGTTCATCGCCGCGCTGTTGGGGATTTATCCCTTTTCTACCGCTACGGATTTTACTCTGAAGAACTAGTCGGTATTATTCCCCCTTGACTGCTCCTAACAGAACAAGAGGCGTGTTACGTGCGCATCCCTTCACTGCCCGTCTACAAAAGCCTCTAGCAGACCACTTCTCTCCCTCGTTCATACCTAGGGCTCCGGATTATGGAACAAATTGCCTGCAGATGTTTTCCCTTCCCGTACCCGCCTCCAATCCTTCAAATCCCGTGCCAATAGACTACATTTCCCTTCTCTTCAGACGCCCACGGTACGTTAGTACTTAGACTTGAAGTCTATGTGGGGTGTCTTAGATAAAAACTCATTAAAGATATAAATTATTATAATGGGGAGCTTTTTCCTGTGACGGAAATGTTTTATTCGGAAAAATATTGCATTAACGTTGTGTGTTAACTTAGGCAGTACAGCAGGTTTGTTCTGAAAACAGTAAATAATTTAATCGATTTGTTGTAGAGCCCCCGAGCCCCTGAAGACCATTATAACCTAAGTGAAACAGCTTGTCAACTGGTTGGTGTAGGCCCTACAATATTTGAGAAATTGAATAAATATCTCTAGGAAACACCATGAACAAAGCGAGTAAGTCTATACTATACTACTATATGCAACAACATTTTTTAATATTATTTGTAAAATAGGTAGCTATATAATTTTTCAATTTTTTATATATCTCAAGAAAAATTCATGTTTCACCTGGAGTATCAATTTTATAACAATAAGTTAGTTGTTACCCCTTCTAAACAGCTGAATATATTTCAGCACCTTTGACAATATGGCGAAGGAAAATTAATGTTGGCCCTTCTAGCCGTTTTATAAGCAAACTCTTGCTAAAACTTAAATTGTGAAAATAAAAATCCTCCAGAACTGCGAAATTTTACTATTACTTTAAGTTTCTTTTCTCCTAAGGCTATTATTATGCTAGCACAGTCTTTTGTTTTTAACATAGGGCTAAAAACTCGGATTTATTGTAAAAATATGATTTAAACAAATGGCGTTCTCAAATATAGGTTAAATTTTGATTAGTTTGGTCATCTTGGTCATAAGAAGTTTTAGGTATATTAAATGTTCTGAAATGCTATTACGAAAAGAGTTTCTCTCAAGCTAAAAGCAGGTATTCAATCTTTTTAATTGAAATAAACAATTTAGAGGGGCCTCAAGGGTAAAAACTATAAAAAAAGCAACCTGCAAGGTTACTTTAAGGGCACCTTTAAGATATCCCCAGTAATGTCTCAAATAGAAACTAAACGTAGGTATTCAATCTTTTGATTGAAATACAACTTTACTCAAGCATTAAAATAGTTCCGACTGTTTTTAGAAATGCCCGAAATATAAAAATTATGAACATTGAGAGTTAGGTTTAGATTGCGCGAATACCACTTTACTCGGGCATTAAAAATAGTTGCGCGGCGCCGAACGCTAATTGTGCAAGTATAGCCTGCACTTGACAGATTTTTTTATTATTTCAGAGGTAAACTTCATTTGAACACCGCATACCTAAGAAATCTGTCAAAATGGGCGCAGACAGAGCCGAGACTGTATGGAAAAGTAGTTTTCGGCAAGATGAATTCAACGATATATATATGATGTAGATTTTTTTAAAACTGAAACGAGAAGCCTCAGACTGCAGCTCCAGCTAAACCAAGGTATGTGTTTGTAAGTGCATATTGTTCACGCTAAATATACTTGACTTCTTCTGTAAAATAAGGCTATCGCTTTAAGAAATGGGTTGTTTTTGTTCAACCCATGAATAAGGGTTAATATAGCTGCTTCTGTCGACGGGGCCCTCTAGGGCACGTTTTAGAGTCAGACAAGCAAAATGTAATACAATAGCATAGAGATAAAAACGTGTTTTTTTTAATTAGTTTACAGTATGTGCTATATATAGATAGCTGTTGAATAAATATTACATTACTTTTAGATTTCCTGGTAAAGGAAGGCCGCTATTCCTTCAGTCACTTAAATTAAAAGAAAATGTGGGAACATGGTACAGTTACAGCATAGATTTTATTATAACTGGAATGAGAAGCCTCAAACTGCAGCTCCAGCTAAACCAAGGTATGTGTTTGTAAGTGCATATTGTTCACGCTAAATATACTTGTTTTCTCCTGTAAAATAAGGCTATCGCTTTAAGAAAAGGGCTGTTTTTGTTCAAACCATGAATGAGGGTTAATATAGCTGCTTCTGCCGACGGGGCCTTCTACGGCACGTTTTAGAGTCAGACAAGCAAAATGTAATACAATACCATAGAGATAAAAGCGTGTTTTTTTTTAATTAGTTTACAGTATGTGTTATATAGATAGTTACAGAATAAATATTACATTACTTTTAGATTGCCTGCTAAAGGAAGGCCGTTATTCCTTCAGTCACCTAAATTAAAAGAAAATATGGAAACATAGACCAGTACAGTCACAGCAGCATAGATTTTATTATAAGAAAATCTGGAATAGGAGTTCTAAAATCGCAGTTCCTGTAAAATCGAGGTATGTATTTGTAAGTATTTTTCACGCCAAATATACATGTTTTCTTCTGTAAAATAATGACATCACTTGTTTGCTATTTGTCTACCAATTTTAATTTTATGTTTGAAATTTTGTTTGCGCAAAGAATGCCCACGAAATATCCTCTATAAGTAATTAGGTATAAAGTGTAACTTTTTGTAATTTTTAGGCATCGTTACCAGTGATGGGGCAACCAGGATGTTACCCTCACCCTTGGATCTAGCTACACAATTTTCTCATATTTCTAGCAGTTTACCACCGAGCTGTGAAGAAGAAAAGAACAATGACAGCGCATAATTGTATAAAAAAGCTTTTAATACTTCAAAGAAAAATGTCACATCCTATATCTTCTAATAGAATTCAAGTTAAAAATTTAATATGTAAAGCCCCATGATGTGTGTGTTAATTAAATATATTCCAGCCAACTAGCAGTCAAGGGTTTAGCATTAGGTATTTTTATGTTATATTTCATACAACTTTTAAACTATAACTTAACCATGCATAAGTGTTTAGTATTAAGTATTTCTAATAAATATGCCACCCCTTCTGTCTTTTAATGCGATATCGCACGCCCTCTCTAGAGTAAAAAAAAATACCTGATATTTTTTAAAACATACTCTAAAGACGGCTTTAAATCAGTAACCCGGTCATGACTACGTCACCTTATTTGGCGCCATTGCTCCATATACTTAATATCTAACCTAAAAAAATCAAAGTATTAAGATTAAATGAGGCACTGTTGCCCTATGGTCTGACTAGTTTACGATTTGGTCGCTGAATTAAAAATGGCTACACCTGATCGTCTTTATTGGCAGGCCTATGCGCGATAATACGTGTAATATTTATTTGATCTTGAAACAATCATCGTACACCTGAGCAATATAAACGCATAACCTTAAAAATGCATAACAATTACATAACTTTGAAACAAATGGCCATTATAGATGCCCGCCCTCTAAAATACATAACCTTTTAATAAATACGTCACAATAAAATACTTACGGGCATCAAGTTTTGTTTAAGCTCAACTCTCTTTCAAGGTTGATGCTTTGGCCTATTTCAAATTTGGTTCAGGGTCAAATGGTTGTGGCCTAAGCAGATCACGCCTGAGTGGCTAAGAAGACCGACAATAACTAATGCTTATGTAGTTAAGACCTGTTTTGGCCATTGACGAGTTTGGTTCAAGGTCAAATAATTTATACCCAAGTAGTTAAGGCCTAAGTAGCTCACGCCCAAGTGGCTAAGAAGAAGACCAAAGACAGCGGTAACTAATGCCTAAAGACCTGCTTTGGCCAATTACAAATTCGGTTCAAGGTCAAATAATTAATACCCAAGTAGTTAAGGCCTAAGTAGCTCATGCCCAAGTCGCTAAGAAGACCAAAGACAGCGGTAACTAATGCCTAAAGACCTGCTTTGGCCAATTACAAATTCGGTTCAAGGTCAAATAATTAATACCCAAGTAGTTAAGGCCTAAGTAGCTCATGCCCAAGTCGCTAAGAAGACCAAAGACAGCAGTAACTAATGCCTAAGTAGTTAATGCCCAGTGTAGCGCGCGCCTGAAGTAGTTAGTGCCATATGTAGCTAGTGCCATATGTAGCTAACGCCATCGGTAGCTAACTTCACTCTGGTAGCTAACGCCCAGATCTTCTGAGACTAAGGTAGCGCCCCACCTACTTGCCCGTTATAATAACTTCGTCCATAATATATGCCACGCTATACATTACCAACTAGAAACTTACATGATAACATTCTATCTGGGAAGGCTGACAGCTGTCACAGTAAGGTCCAATAAGCTCCCCTGGTTCAGCAGGCTCACTTTTCGGTATGCTGTAGCTGAAACAAGCTCCAACACAAACATTATTTTGTATGGTAACAGGTTCGTACCCCGGTGAGGCCACAACTTGTTGTATGGGCGTGGTTTGACACCAAGAGTGTTTTTCTGGATATAGCACTATGTTGTGCACCTAAAACGATTACAAAAATGTTTTGGTTGTTATTTCTAATGTCATACAAATTTAAGTAAAACGTTGGAGTGCACACCCAAAAGTTGCCAGCCCTTTCAAGACCTGTAAAGCATTTTGTTTTGTCCACAGAATCCATTTTGGTCTTATTTCAATCATGTGTGTGACAAGAGTATGATATGGATTCTATGGAGACCACAAACATGTAAGATCAAAAAAAGACCTTTACCTATGTTACCTTTTAAGAATAGTAATTCAAGATGCGTGATTGGTTCAACTGCATATTTTGATGGCGTACTATTACAGAACATAAATAATTACAGTGCATTTTTTTTAAAGCAGTTCATGGGATTTCACGTGTTAAATTTTTAATCTCATGTTAATTCTATGTTCTGTTAGAAGTATAGATATAAAATTTGACATTGTTTATTATGGTGTTCTTACTGTTATTGTCAAAAATAAAAAGTTGTCACAATAAAGTTTTAAACGTTAAAAAAATGGTGTCGTCTTCACCTGGTATGCGAAGGTATAAATCATTAATTACGAGGGGTGTAAAAAATTAACGTTTGCAAAAAATAAATGCATTGTTAGGTATTTTTTAGAGTTTTTTCTAATCTTAAGACTCTGAAAGATACTTATGTCAAGTTTTATCTCTATACTTCTAAAAGAACAGGGCCTAATATGTGGTAAGCATGTAAAATCTGACCGCTTTCAAAATGCACTGTATATTTAGTTTCTGTGATGTTGTAACTATTCTTTTTTAAAACATTTTTTATTAAAAAAATAAAAATGTACGTACATCCATCGACAACTTAAACTTTCAGATGTACATTGCATTTCCATTTAGATCTGAAATTTTGAATTGTGAGTGACTGTACATACATACTTACTTTGTGTTCTTGTTCGCCTAAGACGGCTTGTAATTGTCCTAATAATAGGAGAGACAAAGAAGCTAATATGGCCACCCTGAAACAATAATAAATAATTTAATAATGTAAGGAACGGCGGTTAATAGTATTATTTTTGTTTGTTTTTGTTTGTTGTTTGTTTAAAACTGTCAAACAATTTTTGAGATTTTACCCGAAAGTTCGAAACTATGAGCGATTTTTTCATTAATGAAATTGAGAGAGATGCTGCAAAGGCTACGTCTAGCTTATTGCCATCCAAATCAAGAAAAATATATGAAAAACAATACGAAGATTTTGCAACCTGGTGCTATTCCAAGAAAATATCTGAATATACAGAAAACGTACTCCTAGCATATTTTCTTCAAAAATCGAGGACACTGCGAAGCTGGACCTTATGGTCCCAGTATTCAATGGTCAAATCGATGCTCCAGGTTAAAAACAATATCGACAGTGGTAAAACGTTTTAAATAGGTTAGTTGGCAATATTTTAATAATACATATTGTGATTCTAACGTTACTTTTTGGTATTTTTATTGTTACTACCGGGATTAAAAATACCTTTTAAAGGAATTTAAAGCATTTTTAATCCCCCGGCGATTAAAAGTGACACTTTACTCCCCAAAAATAGGGACTAAAATAGCCTTTTTTAGCTACAGAGTGCAATCTATCAAGGGATGAGACAATGAGACATAGCGAAGCTTTCCACTGAGGTTAGTATAGTATTTTATTTACAGCCGTTTTCAATAATTTATATCTAGAAAAAATACTAATATTGTTATTTTGTCGAAGGTAATATCATAGGTGTATCTAATTTTTCCAAAAATATTCACAAAAATGAGTTGCTAAGTAATAATGGTTCGATCATATAAGTAGGTTCTCCATTTTGTTACATGATTGCCGAGAAAACTTTGAGGATTCATAATGGAGGACATGCCAGTTCCTCAGCGTACGAAAATTATCGAATGGTTCTTCATGGACCAGACATCAATCATCGTAACTCAGCGTCAATATCGTGCTCATTTTTATACGAGAGATGCACCTCAAAAACTTGTAACGAAGATTGACGAAACAGAAAGTGTTACTAATCGTTCTAAGACAGGAAGACCACGTTCCGCTAGAAATCCAGAAAACATCGAGCGAGTAAATGACAGTGTAAATGAGGAACCCTCGAGTTCAATAAGAAGAAGAGCAACCAAATTGGAAATTATCAGGACCAGTCTCAGACGAGTACTGAAACTTGATTTACACTCGTTCCGTTACAAATTGCAGTTAGTTCATGAAATCAAACCTCGCGATAAACAATAGCGTCTTCAAGTTTCCATTGCTCTCCATCTCCAAGCATTAGCAGCAGAAAATCCTAATTTTATTCACGATGTAAGGACCTCACTAATCTTGGAAATCGTAGCAAGATTGAAGCAAAGAATTTTGAAGAATGCATGCATATTTTAAGAAATTCATACCATTGTATTGATATTGAGATTTTAGTTGATTAAAATGGGCTTTTCAAGGGTTTATTTTTCCAAGATGACGGAGTGAAAAAATAAATGGAATGTTTTCCAGAGATTATTTTTGTTGATGGTACTATTCTTTATAGTCTCTGATGGTACCTATTGCCTGGAAATCTAAGGTTTACTACTTACATAATAATGGTAGAAGATGGAAGCGGCCTGAGTGAGATTGTAGCTATTTGCTTGTTGGCGAACGAGGATGAAGATTATTATATTATTCGCAGAATAATATCTGTTATATTTTTGAAGCAAGACTTAAGTTTCGTTACAGTTTACACTATCATAAATTATTGTTTTTTGATTGAATGAAGGTATTTTGACATTAATTTTCTAATGTTGCCGGCACCCAGCTCCGCTACCGGTGCCGGCACCCAGCAAGGTTACCGTTAGGGCTGTCGGCGCCGGCACCCATCATGGCATAATGGCGGAGTCACTTCCTATTTTTTATACATAATTCTCCAGAAAATATACTTTCTGTTGATATCTGACAGAATGTAATGCTCAGTTTATTGAATAAAATTTTTCAAATGTAAATGGCGTACCTACTTTTGGCCCGCCCAGTGTTTGCACGGTTTAGAAAATCTTGTTTTATTTCTTTTCAGTTCGACTTTAGCAGTTGGTTTTTTAAATAAAATTATTTTAAACTTTTTCCTTCAGATTCACTCAGAAGGTTTAAGATTTAGTACTGGTTTAAATTAAGATCTTCTCTAGTTGATCTAGAGCCTATGTTACTTGCAAAACTGAGATGAATCTTTAGACATGTAATTTAATAAACCAGATGGATATTCGTCCACCATCTTGCGAGGTAAAACAAAAAAGCGACATTATTTTTAAGGTTTCATCTAAATCTTCAGTACGCCATTGCTTGCTCGCAGGTTCTGTAATATAGTCCATGTAATTTAATATTGTCGTTACGCGGCTTGCATGTCGTACCGTGGAAACTAGTAATGCAAGTTCTAGTTTTTTAGATCATAATCTCAAAAACAAAAAGAAATACTTAAGCAGATGCTTTTAATCTTAAAGAACAAGCCGACTTATAGGTAAACAGGATATACAGAGTGGGACAAATGAAATGTACTGTAACAATAATTGGTATATTTTATTTGTAAATAAATATATTTCTTTACAGTTATTTTAATATATATATATATATATATATATATATATATATATATATATATATATATATATATATGTATATATATATCATAATTAAATTAGCTCTTAGGCTTCTTCGCCTAACTGATGAGACCCGAAAAGATCGAAAGCGTCCATAATCCACCTAAAATATCGTTGGGTTAAGGTGAAACGCGAATCCCTGTTTACAACTTCGGATTCATTTTACAAAAGCAAAAGAACTTTTGGGATTTCGCGAATTCCCACGAATTTGTGGCGCGTTTGACCCTTTTGTTCAAAAGCAAAAGTCTTTGAATCCAGAGAAGTAAAAGTATTCTTTGGTTCGAAAACCTGTTAAGTTTGGTGCTTGTTTCGACTTCGGTTCGTCTTCTTCAGTCAAGGAAATTACCTTGAGACAAATTGGAAATTTTATTCAATAGAAGTGAATCTATAAAAGTTTAAAACAAAGACAAAAGTCGTAAGACAAAAGTCAATCTGTTTTATTTGTAGAATTCAGCAAATGCCGATACCGGTACAACCTTTGTATCTTTGGCAAAATGAGCAAACTTTGCTCTCTGCGTTGACTGAAGAAGACGAACCGAAGTCGAAACAAGCACCAAACGTAACAGGTTTTCGAACCAAAGAATACTTTTACTTCTCTGGATTCAAAGACTTTTGCTTTTGAACAAAAGGGTCAAATGCGCCACAAATTCGTGGGAATTCGCGAAATCCCAAAAGTTCTTTTGCTTTTGTCAAATGAATCCGAAGTTGTAAACTGGGATTCGGGTTTCACCTTAACCCAACGATATTTTAGGTGGATTATGGATGCTTTCGACCTTTTCGGGTCTCATCAGTTAGGCGAAGAAGCCTAAGAGCTAATTTAATTATGATTTTAATTTTGTTGGTTCAAGAAGTAGTTTTCAAACGCAGAGAGCAAAGTTTGCTCATTTTGCCAAAGATACAAAGGTTGTACCGGCATTTGCTGAATTCTACAAATAAAACAGATTGACTTTTGTCTTACGACTTTTGTCTTTGTTTTAAATTTTTATATATATATATATATATATATATATATATATATATATATATATATATATATATATATATATATATATATATATACATAAATTCTTAGAAAAAAAACTATTTTCAGTAGGTATTTCAAAAAAAGAAGAGTAGCGTGCCGCTCCGCAAGAATATTGCCAAGTGAGATTATAAAGGAAATCTGCAAAATAAAATTTTGATTTCTGAAATGAATTTTTATATATTTACGCGACTCTCAACACTTTAGGCGTATTTTTTATTTCATCAATGATTTTCCAGCGTACACACAACGCTGGAAAATCATTGGTGAAATAAAAAGTACGCCTAAAGTGTTGAAAGTCGCGCAAATATTAGCATTTCTATAGTGTAAATATAACCTTTCTTGGAATATTACCAATAATTAAATTGACATAGGCAGGTAAACAATCCTATAAAAATGCAATATTTCTTAGAAACCATAATCACCTGCGATAGCAAATAATTACCTTGTCGTAGACAAGTTTGTGTTGTCATTTAGCGGGATTTTTTCAATAACTGGCCCGTCTCCACGACATGATTTTAATAAGTTTATCAATATCAAATACTTGGATGACTCCCTTTTTACTTCCCTCGCTAGGAGAAGTATTGTAGGTACTTGGCAAAAATCACCCCTAGAAATTTTTTCAGAACTTCACTTTTTGAGTTCACGAAAAATATGATTTTCCATTTTTGTCGGCCTGTACGTTAGCGAGAAAATCTAAAAACTACTTGATAAAAAAATATATAAGTTTTGTATAATACATAATATAGTAGATTAGGTTTTACCCTGGCTCGCAACCGGATATACTTCTGAAAAAATATATACAGGGTGCGCCTTAAAACGATTCTGTTTTGCTGCGTTGCCTCAGAAGCTCTTACCGCTGATATAAGTAAAGGCACCTGCAGACACAGTGGCTGGACCACAAAAAAAATTAAATTTCATCTATGTTTGCTTTAATTGAAGCACTATTTACCTGTGACAAATATTACATATTCACTAGTGGTATTATGCATATTTTGTTATTATTTATGAAGTGCGCGCTTTCATACAGGTTGTGCAATTTTATATAGTATTTTTACTGCTCCGGAAGATTAAAAAAAAGAATTTGAACGAACCTTTCAGTTACAATTTAGATATTTCATACAAGACATGGAGAAAAAGAATTAAAATATCCAATTAATTCTGCAATAACTCTAGACCATTAGGTTGAAAGAACTAATATTGTATATAGAGCCAATGATTTTACATGGAAAAATAACTTTTATTCATTTCCGTCGGCCTGCCTGTTGGCGCGAAAACTTAAATACCACTTTAAAAAAAATCAAATTATAAGGGTTTGTCTTGGCTCGAAACCAGCTGATTTTTATGTGAAATATATACAGGGCGAGCACCTTAAAAATCTATAATTTCTGTGTTTGTTGCTTTAACTAAATACGTTTTATTTTCAAAAAAAAATTGTTTTGTCTACAGCTGTTACCATTGATATAAATTAAGGCCCTTTTGAAGCAGTTGTTAATTAAATTTTTTATTTTTGTTTTAAATTTGGAATGTAAATTTTAAAAAAGTATTTGAATGTATAGGGTTATTGATTATATTTGGACCAATAGATAACTTTTTGTTGGAAGACAGAAAAAAATGCTTAAACTAGAAAAATTGTAGATTTGTACAAGAACCATCAGGAAACGTAACTGAGAAAGCTATTGAACATCAAATAGACGAGTTTTAAACTAACCTTAAGTTTTTTTCACAGGGCTCGCCATAGTATTTTTTTGTTCAGGTTCAGGTACTCGCTAAGAGTCCTATTTTATGTTAAATTACCTACACCGATGTTCGACTGTTTTCTTATAATTTAAAAAAATAAAACGAAACTGAAGCAACCCTCCACACTCCTCGTTAAGTTAATGCAAGTCGTATAGGGTTTCTATGGGAACATCGATAATCTTTAAGTAAGTGACAGGTGCTCTAACCAGGTGCTTCAGTCAGTCAAAGAAAGGCAGTTTATTATTAGCTACCCCCCCACCCCTCAACCACTACGAATGCGTCCATAATACCTAGTACAAAATATAGCTTTGTTGTTACAAATAGGAATATTATACAGGATGATTTTGCTGTTACGGACCATTCGACTGGTGCCTTATATTATGTATTATGCAAAAATGCTAATGCCAGAAACTGATTAATCGAATATGGCATATTAAATTGCGTTGGACGTAAAAACCTGTACATTAAATGTAGAAAATATTATTTCTATGCAAAAAATTTATTAAATATTCTATCTGAGTCATATACCAGGTGTTTTTATATCTGATGCGGCAAATAAGAAATACCTGCTTATAATTTTATTAATAAATATTTCTGACAGACATAATAAATTAAATCCGTCTTATTACGAATAATATAAAAAGATAAGTTAACGAACTGTCGAGATATAATATTAAAAAAAAAACTTATTCTTGGTAACTAAAACTAAGTAGAAGTATAAAGCAAAATTTGGGAGTCTATTCTCAACAATACACTCCCAAGTTGTTTCTCGTGACTCCAAAGATCCTTGACCAAGTATAGCATGCTGCACTCCTTACTGTTTCCGTCCTAAATTAAGTTACAGGATTAATAGCTTTCTTTCTAATGGTAAAAGATGGTCAACTAACTTCCTAATCAATACTGGTGTACCTCAAGGGTTAATTCTGAAACCAATCTTATTTCGTGTTCTTCTTCCTGTTGAAAATTCCCCCTTGATTGTTCCTAATAGAACCTGGAATCAGACAAACCCGATGTTATCTGGCTGGCACGTCAGCTCACAAAAGGTTTGTTCAAAATACTACACCCGAAAATCGTCAAATTTTCACCGAGGCAAGAAATCAATACAATCAAACTATCTTAGAGTTCAAAATTGCTTTTAACAACCGCATCAAAGATAAAGTGCTTTTCTGTTCCAACCGCAATATTCCCAACCTCCAATCCTTTAAAACCTGTCAATAGATTATATCTTTCTTCTCTTCAAACGCCTACGGTACATTAGTACTTAGGCTTGAAGTCTACGTGGACTGTCTCCGATAAAAAAAATTAGTTCTCTTTTTTTACAACCGATTTTTTCCATAGTTATGTTAAGGAGAGTACTTTCCACCTCAACAGTCATTTTGCCAAACCAGTCCCAAGTCTTGAACTGGATAACAAGCGCATGTCTATGCATATCTCTTTCTCAAGGTCCTCAATCAATCTTAGATTAAGCTACCAAAAACCTTGTTCATTTCAACGCTTTCAAAGCCCAGTCTTGCTCCCCGCCATAGAAAAAGTCTAGCAACACCCGTTCCATCTAAATAAATGGCCTATTCCTCCAGAATAAAATAGCTTGATGGCTGGACGCTAAATAAATAAATTTTCGTTCTTGTTACATAATAGCTTGGCGGCAGGGCCAGCGACATACATACTTTAATCTGTATGTCGCTGGGCAGGGCGGATACAGTTTAGATGCGTTGTTGCCATTTTCCCGGTGTATGCGTTTTTGGCTTTTCGACCGGGCGCTTTCTTTCTTGATAACGGTTGTTTTGTTTTGTTGGTGAGGAAGAGTGTTGTGTTGAGAATTTTAAAATTATTCTCGACATTTGTGTTTTGAATTTAGGTTTGTTCCCACAAAGAGTCCGTGATCGAGTTTCGATCAGAAATAGAGTTGCCCAGATAGATATTACATGTTGCACAGCGATAGGCGTTTAGTGTATGTAACCCTGTGTATGTGTCCTGCTGGAAGCAGGACGGTGCACCAATTCACGCAACTCTTGATACTTTAAATTTTTTGAAAGAATTTTTCGAAGACCGAATCATTAGTCGTAACTCGTAAAATGCCAGATAGGTGGTCTCACCACGGTCCTGCGATGTCAGGCCGTACGGCTTTTTTTATGGCCACACATTAAAAACTCGGTTTTTAAAACCCCTTGTGAAAATTTAAAAGACCTACGGGCTAAAATTACAAAATAAATTTCAGGAGATTAACAACTCCCCCCAAGTGCTCAGCAACGTTTTTGATGCTGTAAAAAGAAGAATGAGAACATGTTTGGAAGTAGAAGGTGGGCACGTCTCTCATTTAGTTTAAATTTATAATTTTTATGTTCTTTGTTGTATATGATTTTTTTAATTCTGTATTTTGCAACAACAATGACAATAATGTAGTTTTCTTAAAAATAGAAACTTCAGAACTTGACAGTTTTATTTTTCATTCTCTACTTTTCAAGAGTAATAATTCAAGACATGCGTGACTGATTCCACGGCATACTTTGAGGACGTTTTTTTTGATCTTATGTTTTCCCTCCTAACCTCAAAACCTTTAAATTCTTAATTAGTCAACAGCATCTACCTTCTCACTAGATATTCGCACCAATTTACGGTGCGTTGTGAGTACTTAGAGTTGAAGCCTACATACTACATATGGTCTAGAAAAAAAGATGAATATCTTTTTTTATCGACAGTTGTCGATACTGATCGGTTACCACCGATAATATCGAAAAAATCCCGTCCCTAATACTGACTTAATTCATGAAATTACCTATACAAAATCAAGAATAGTTCTCTCTAAAGCCATCATAATAAAAATGTTTATTCAACAGATTAAAAAGTAAATATGTTTATTTAATAATTTAAGACTTCTTAATCATAATGCTAATTTATGTTAATAAATTAAATATGTCTTCATTCTGGTTTTCCTTCAAAAGGTTTATTCATAAATTTGGTGCTGAGCGGAAACTTGTCCCTGCGCATGGTGGATCTACAACAACTGCGACGCTATTACATCATTAGGTAAAGATCATTATTTGAGTCCTGTAGTATGTATACTGAACAGTCCTTTTAAGTCTGCATGATTTACAAAATTATATAGGTAGTGTTAGTTGAGGGTTACTGCTCACTGCTGAAGCTCAACGTGAGGCCTAGAATTTTTTGAGGGTTCTGTAAGAAGTTGCAAAAAAATCGGTACTTTCTAGTACTGGTAAATATTTTAAACAAAGTTGACGATATTTCCTTAAGAACTTCGACGTTTCTTTCCTAGTAATTTTATCAGGGAGGAGTACATTAAAAAGGCGTCATCTTGTGACGCCAAAATTGGTATTGTATGAATTCTTTTTGAATCCTCCATAAAATTTTGAACAACTTTCTGTACGATTTCCTATGTCTAATGTCAGTAGTTTTAAAGAAAGTTATTGAAACTAAAAAAAAAATTTGCTCAAGTTTTCTCAATTTTTAAATTTGATTGGCATTTATGTTTGACAAATATATTTATCTTTGCAGTGAGAAAGATTTTAACTCAAACAAACTCAAGTTTGACATACACATCAACAGTGGCGTCACTAGGGGGGGGGGCGGGGGGGGGGGGGGGGGGGTCGGCCCGCCCCGGGTGACACCCTTTAAGGGGTGACACCCGCATCAAACAAAAATCAAAATTATAACAATACAATAGCCTTCCCCGGGTGACACCCTTTAAGGAGTGACACCCGCATCAAACAAAAATCAAAATTATAACAATACTATAGCCTGCCCCGGGTGACACCCTTTAAGGAGTGACACCCGCATCAAACAAAAATCGAAATTATAACAATACAATAGCCTGCCCCGGGTGACACCCTTTAAGGAGTGACACCCGCATCAAACAAAAATCAAAATTATAACAATACTTTAGCCTGCCCCGGGTGACACCCTTGAAGGAGTGACACCCGCATCAAACAAAAATCGAAATTATAACAATACAATAGCCTGCCCCGTGTGACACCCTTTAAGGAGTGACACCCGCATCAAACAAAAATCAAAATTATAACAATACAATAGCCTGCCCCGGGTGACACCCTTTAAAGAGTGATACCCGCATCAAAAAATAATCGAAATTATAACAATACAATAGCCTGCCCCGGGTGACACCCATTAAGGAATGACACCCGCATCAAACAAAAATCAAAATTATAACACTACAATAGCCTGCCCCGGGTGACACCCTTTAAGGAGTGTTCCCGCATTAAACAAAAATCAAAATTATAGCAATACAATAGTCTGCCCCGGGTGACACCCTTTAAGGAGTGACACCCGCATCAAACAAAAATCAAAATTACACAATACAATAGCCTGCCCCTGGTGACAACCTTTAAGGAGTGACACCCGCATCAAACAAAAATCAAAATTATAACAATACAATATCCTGCCCCGCGTGACACCCTTTAAGGAGTGACACCCAATCAAACCCAATCAAAATTATAACAATACAACAAAAATCGCACATTCGAGGGCAATGGACTTGTTTAGTTATTTCGGGTTTTCAATAAATATGTTAATATTATTGCACAATCAGTCAATCGAAAAACATACATACTAGTTTATGAATAAAAGTTTGTAAATGTTTCAAGCAAGAATTTTTATCTATGTACATGTAAAATTTTATACCTAGAGATTTGTTTTAATCGTAGGACTCTAGTAATTATTTTTTAAAAATTAGCTATTTTAAATTTTACCTATTTAAAAATCCAGGAGTATCAACAAAAATGTAATGATAAAATAGAAATTTTGCCGTCAAAAGTAACCCAAACGGGTTAGTTTGGGCGTGGCACCCAAAAAATTTTGGCATAGCATTTTTTTTGGCCTTCATACCCTACCATGGGGTGATACCATTGATAGCCGCCCCGGGTGTCACCCACCCTAGCTACGTCACTGCACATCAAAAACTTGAGTAAGAAAGTTTCATCGGGTTGTTTCGCCATTAGAACAATAATGAATTGAGTATATCAATAGCCAGAAATGCATATTTTTCTTTGGTGGAGGCACATCTACGCTATGGTGTATGTTTCTGGGGTAATTGCTCCAATACTTTATTTAGGTCTGTCTTTGTAATATAAAAGCGAACGATTAGAAATCTTTCTGGTGTCGGACTGTGAGAATTGAAGCAACTAATGAATTTCTGAATTTATCTTGCAGGTTTATATGGACAATGACGCTTAAGGAAGTATTTTACATAATAATAGAACAAAATTCATTTTAGCAGCCGCAAAGAAAGCCTCTCACTTAAATGTTAAATTAAATTAGGCCAAATCAGTCACCCAAGAGTGTGAGTAATATGAATCAAAAATTGACGTTTAAAAAGTAACAGTAGTGTTACTCGCTTACTTCATTGTTAGAATCATCTTCGCAACGTACGAACATTATTCATTTATTTTGTTAAAGCAACTTGTTTCCTGTTTCTCGTGAATTTCTGTTAGTTTCAGACACTATCTACTTTTTTACATCTGTCTCCGTTTAACTAATTCTCAATGGGAAATATCTACCCACGATAAGATAAATGCTCAACAACAAATATTATAAGAATAAAAAAAAAATAACGATAGATCATCTTAGCAGCACACGAATATTATTCATTTATTTTGTTAAACCAATGTGTTCCCTGCTTCTCGACAATTTCTGTTAGTTTCAGACATACGAGTATACCTTTTAACATACCTGTCTTTGTTTAAATAACTATCAATGAGATATCACGATAAGAACAATTTTCACAACAAATATTATAAGAGTTTTAAGAAAGAACACGGATACATGTGGTCATTAAATAAAATTAGACCAAATCAGTCACCCAAGAGTGTGAGTAATATGAATCAAAAAATGATATTAAAAAATAACAGTAGTGTTACTCGCTTACTTGATTGTCAGAATCATCTTAGCAGCACACGAATATTATTCATTTATTTTGTTAAAACAATCTGTTCCTGCTTGTCGTCAATTTCTGTCAGTTTGAGACAGTATTTACACTTGGTGATTTTGGAAAATGTATGTCTGTTGTCGTCCGTTTTGAGATTTTCAAAATTTCAATTTTTTTCTCGAAAACGGTCAGAGGGGGCGCAATACAATTTTCTGGGTTAATAGAGAGATAGTGCGACTGGCTTCGGTAAAAAATTCAGTTATACAGGGTGTACGGTTTCGAAGCTATTAAACGTCAAAGTCGAATATTACGCGATTTCCTCTGGGATCGATTAGAGGTCGCAAATATGAATTCAATCAATTTAAATTTTCGGAGGTTGTAGAGGACCCGGGGCTTCAAAACCCTATGGAAATTGGCGAGTATCGGAAAAGGCAATTCATTTTTTGATTTTTTTAGGTCGAAAATGCCATTTGCAGACTCCTTTTTGGTAGTTAATACCTCGAAAATATGGATTTATTTGGGAATAACTAAAAATTTCGATTTCTTTGTACACTACATGCCCTAGAGAAATTTCCAGTGATTGACAATGATGACACCACCGATAGTATAGGGCCCTCTGGGAGAGGAAGGGGGGGGGGGGGGGCGATTGGGCTGTCTACACACTAGTTTACATGCCTGTCTTTGTTTAAATAACTATTAATGAGAACTGCTTACGATAAGAACAACTTCAGTCACCCAAAAGTGTAAGTAATATAAATCAAAAAACGACATTTTAAAAAAAGTATCATTATTCATTTATTTTGTTAAAACAATTTGTTTCCTGCTTTTCGTCAAATTCTATCAGTTTCAGGCAATATGTACTTTCTTACATGTCTGCCTCTGTTTAACTAATTATCAATGAGAAATAACTAACCACGATAAGAACAATTTTCCACTACAAATATTAGAAGACTATTAAAAAAGAACAGGGGTACATGTCCTTAAATAAAATTAGGCCAAATCAGTCATACAAGAGTGTGAGTAATATGATTTAAAGAATGACATTTTAAAAAAGTAACAGTAGTGTTAGTCGCTGACTTAACTGTTAGAATCACCTTCGCAGCACCCGAACATCATTCATTTATTTTGTTAAAACAATTTGTTTCCTGATTCTCGTCAATTTCTATCAGCTTTAGACAAAGTATATTATATTTTCCTACATGTCTGCCTTTGTCTAACTAATTATCAATGGAATTACCCACGGTAAGAACAATTTCCACAGCAAATTTTACAAGAATTGTAAAAAAGAACAAGGGTACATATGTGGTTATGAAATAAAATTAGGCCAAATCAGTCACTCAAGAGTGTGAGTAATATGAATTAAAAAATGGCATTTAAAAAAGTAACAGTAGAGTTTCTTGCTTACTTTTTATTTAGAATAATCTTAGCAATGCACGAACATTATTTATTTTGTTAAAACAGTTTATTTCCTCCTTCTTGCCAATTTTCACCAGTTCAGATAGTAATATACTTTCTTACATGTCTGTCTTTGTTTAACTAATTATCAATAGGAAATTGCTACCCACGAGAAGAACAATTCTCCACAACACATATTATAAGAAGTTAAATAAAATTAAGGCAAATCAGTCCCCCAAAAGCGGGAGTAATATGAATCAAAAAAACACATTTTAAAAAAGTAATAGTAGTGGTAGGTACTCGTTCAGTTGAGTATTAGAATCACCTTCGCAAAATAAGAACATTATTCTTTTGTTAAAACAATTTGTTTCCTGCTTCACGTCAAATTTGTTTCTAACAGTTTTAGTCAAAATATACTTTTTACAAGTATCTACATGTCGTTTAACTAAATTAAATTAAAAAATTATATTTGGGCATTAAATAAAATTAGGCCAAATCATTTATTCAAAGTTATCAGCAACACAACATCAATCAAAAAATGAACCTTTAAAAAAGTTGCAGTGTTACTTGCTTGCTCGATCGTTAGAATCGCCTTCGCACGAACGTTATTCATTTGTTAAAATAATTTGTTTCCTGCTTCTACCCAATTTTTTTCTAATAATTTGAGGAAAATATACTTACATGTTTATTTGTCCGAGTTTAAATTAATTTTTAATGGAGAATTAACTATTCACTATAATAACGATAATTGTACAACGGCAGAAAATTAAGGCGCAAAAACCATATTTTGTCGCGATCAAAATTGTAATATATTTTTCACGAATAGGCGAGCGAAATCAAGTCGACTTGAACAACGAAAGGTCAACTCGCGAGAAACAACTGAGAATCGGAAACTGCTTGCAAAGGTAACTTGATCTCGTAAAAGAAACACCTGTTCGAAAGGTGCGAGGTTTTGTAAAAAGGCGGGAACATTTGAAAGTTTCGCTCAGGCTGATATTAATGTTTTTCCGCCGACTTGGAGTGGAGTTAATTAATTACACTGAACAACAATCGAAGTGGTCCGAGGAAAACCAATCGATTATTATTTAATTATGTGTATACAAATTAAAAGCGTGGAATACAGAGCGGTCGAAAATTGGGACAAGACCACATGCTGGGGAAAAAGACGTGTTAAATATATGTTTTTCCACTCTGCCCTGTCTGAGTTTCTACCAACGTCTTTAGTTAGAACTGCATAAAATTACATAATTGTTTTCATCAGTGGCGTATTCAGGGTTGGCCAGGGGCAGGGAATTCCGTCGGGGGGGGGGGGGGGGGGGGTGGCAACGTTTCCTCGAGGTACACAAAAGTACAGACAAAAAAAAAACGGGCAAGCTCGAGTACGATATTACTTTTTTATTGTATAGAGTTTTAAGAAAAGTACACTATTTCATAATGGACGACATATCTAAACCTGTTCTTGCGAGAAACAGAACGGTTTGTCATCGTAACCTACCGGTATCCTAGCATTTTTTTAATTGTTATACCACTGTCCATTTGGACTGATATAGGAAAATTTTTCGCAAACACATCGTTATTTTGGTCGCTGTTGTTTACTGCCTGTTGGAATTTGATGAACATGATTTTTTTCAAAAAACCACACTATAAAAGCTTTTATTTGCTGTTTTTAGAAATTTCTTAGACCCATGAGTTATCCATATAAAAATTTTAGATTAGATGTACAGTGTGTTAATAAATTGAGAAAACATGAAAATGCTCTAAGAGAGAAGTACCATTATTTATTATTTTAGAAAAAATATTTGCCAACCTAAGCAAAAACCAACAAAATTATTTGTTTTAATTTACCCGTTGTATTTACGCCATCAAAAATACTTTTGTTTTATGTGTATCAACGGTAAAAGCCTCAGATCTAGACAAAACACAATTTCGGTAAAATTAAAGGGACAAAAACAGAAATTATAGTTTTTTAAGGTGCCTGCTCTGTATATATTTCACCGTCTAGCCAGTTTCGAGCCAGGACAAAGCCCAATCTAGTGTGTGTAAAATTTAATTTTTCGTTCAAAAAGTTTTTACGCCAACAAAAAGACCGTTGGAAATAAAAAACATTTTTTTTTTTGTAATTTACAAACCACAAAATCTGAAGATCTAAAAAAAATTGGAGTTGGCATTGTAATTTGCATTTCCTTGAAAATGATTTTTTTTTCGAAAACGCGCTTTTTGAAAAAATAGTTTTGTCAAAATTTAATTATAAACACTACTGATTTTGAAAATGTTAATGAAAAGCAGAAAGAAGAAGATCCTGAGCAGAGGTAAACGAAACTTTTTTGGGTTTGGTTTAGTTTCCTTAGATTTCCTGCGTTACTATAAGCATTTTTTTAAACTGGACCGTTGGGTTTTACATGCTAAATTTTAAATTCCAAGTTAGAAGTATAGAGATACAACTTGACATAGATAAGTGTCAGACTTTTAAACTTATGTTAATTTGCCAAATATGTGAGAAAAGCTCCAAAAAATATATAAAAATGCATTTAAAATTTTATGTCACCTTCACTTGGTACGAAAAGGTAAAAAACAAAAATACAAAGAGTGTGAAAAATAGTGTTTTTTAAAAAATAAATGCATTTTTGGGTAATTTTTGGAGCTTTTTTGGCATAATTGGTAAATTAATATAATCTTCAGACTCTGCAATTTTCGATAGAATGGGGCCTTAGGTACATGGGATTAAAAATGTGTAATAACTTTTTGGAAAATTATTTTTTTGAAAAAGCGTTTTTGAAAAAAATGGAGTCTAATGATCTTTTACTGTTTTATTCATTTCCCAAATTTCGAAAAAATTACTTCATCCTGTTTAAAATGGCGACCATTTATAAATTTGCCACTAGGCGATCGATGGGGTCAAATCACATATTCATTATTTAGTAAGACAACACGCGCGAATACATGAAACAACAACTGTGGGCTATATGCCACGCAGAGTATTGAATCATATAAGATATTCCCTAGTTTCCCTTTTATGACTAATTAACAGTTTGGCTGAGTATTCGGAAAATCACATGGTAGCAACAGTCCATTTTTTTAATTTTAAGTTTAGAATTGATGTCAGTCACATGTTTTCGTTTCTTTTACCGTACCAGTAGTTTAATTTCGTTTTTTTTTATTGTGTAGTGGGTGTCTCTTTATCTTCAGCTCTAATGTAGCAAAACTTTCTATTCGCACGTTTTGAATGTAAATGCAATGAATTCTCAGGTTAAAATACATGATGAAACAATGTGGTTGTTGTTGTTTACTTAGAATTACAAATAAAGTGTATTTTATCTATATAATAAAGTGAATGGGTCAATATAAATATGTATAAATACATATATTGTTATCTTACAAGTATTAAAGCATGTTATATTATTAATGAATGGTAGGTAAGTGCCTTTTTCCTCCTTTTTGTTTTAAAAATTACATAAGTATTAAATCCGTTAAGCTTTTACCACCTAATTCATAGTGGGGTACTAAATATAGTCTTCCTAATAAGGAATATGCACATATTTTTTTCATTGCATAAATCGTTTAAGGAAGTCATTACAAACCCAAAAAAAAAATATTTTGAAAATTACCAAGATAATTTAGCTACAAAAAATGTTTACTTTTCGGTATAATTTATTACAATTTAAAAAGCAGCCATTTGTCCTTAGTGAATAGTGACGTCAGGAGATCAGCAAAAATCTACAGGTTAACGTACAGCTTAACTTAAAGTCGAGCAGATTTGTTTTTGTCGGAAACAGTCAGAGGGGGAGCAATCGAATTTGGTTAATGGATACAATATTTATTTTTATAAATTCCCAATTGAAATACTTTTTGTACAAGGCTCTTGTTTTTGTCGGAAACAGTCAGAGGGGGAGCAATCGAATTTTTTGGGTTGATAGAGGAATAGTGCTACTAGCTTCGGTAAAAAAATCAGATGTTTCGTCTCGGAGCTATTAAACGTCAAAATCGAAATTTCCGCGATTTCCGTTGAAATCGGGTACAGGTCGCAAAAGTGAATTACATTGATGAAAATTTTCGGACGTTGTAGAGGACCCGGAGCTTCAGAACTCTATTGAAACTGGTGAGGATCGGGAAATGGCAAGTAATTCTTTTGAATTTGTTTAGGTCGAAAAATGCCATTTGCAGACCCCTCTTTGGAACCTAATAACTCGAAACCAAAACGTCGAATCGGAAAACGGATTCATAAGTGAAACTTTAAAATCTCAAATACTTTATTTTTGCAATACATTACTTAAACCTAAAACCACTGAACAATAGATAGTTTTGGGAAAAACAGGAAATTTCGATTTTTGACCGAAATATTTCACGGTTTTCAATTTTTTGTGGCGTCAAAATGGTTCAAATTAAGATCAGAGATCGGAATGAGCTCGTCAAAATAGATGATATCCATATTCTTAAATTTCTTCATTCTTTATAGGAAGGGAGCAATCGCCGATTAAATTTCGATTTTTGACTTTTTTGCCATCGACATCGGCACATTTCTTTCCAATTTTTCAACACCATCTTATAAAGGGATAATCACACTTTAAAATCAATACCGAATGGGTCATCCCGGTGCGTATTTAAGGGGTAAAAACCGAATTTTCTTTTAACAGATTATTTCTCACTGTTTTCCTTATTATTTAATGATTCTTTTTAGGTTTATTTTATTCGTTAATTATCTAAGAATACCTCCCACTAATTTATATCGCTTATTTTTTCGTTAAAGTTATAAATAAATAGGTTTATTTATAACTAAGTATGTGTTTATTTTCGAAGATTGCCATGATAGCAAAAAATAATTTCAGTTTATTTAATCGAAATTATTAAGATATGATCCGTTAAGCTTTTACCACCTAATTCATAGTGGGGTACTAAATATAGTCTTCCTAATAAGGAATATGCACATATTTTTTTCATTGCATAAATCGTTTAAGGAAGTCATTACAAACCCAAAAAAAAAATATTTTGAAAATTACCAAGATAATTTAGCTACAAAAAATGTTTACTTTTCGGTATAATTTATTACAATTTAAAAAGCAGCCATTTGTCCTTAGTGAATAGTGACGTCAGGAGATCAGCAAAAATCTACAGGTTAACGTACAGCTTAACTTAAAGTCGAGCAGATTTGTTTTTGTCGGAAACAGTCAGAGGGGGAGCAATCGAATTTGGTTAATGGATACAATATTTATTTTTATAAATTCCCAATTGAAATACTTTTTGTACAAGGCTCTTGTTTTTGTCGGAAACAGTCAGAGGGGGAGCAATCGAATTTTTTGGGTTGATAGAGGAATAGTGCTACTAGCTTCGGTAAAAAAATCAGATGTTTCGTCTCGGAGCTATTAAACGTCAAAATCGAAATTTCCGCGATTTCCGTTGAAATCGGGTACAGGTCGCAAAAGTGAATTACATTGATGAAAATTTTCGGACGTTGTAGAGGACCCGGAGCTTCAGAACTCTATTGAAACTGGTGAGGATCGGGAAATGGCAAGTAATTCTTTTGAATTTGTTTAGGTCGAAAAATGCCATTTGCAGACCCCTCTTTGGAACCTAATAACTCGAAACCAAAACGTCGAATCGGAAAACGGATTCATAAGTGAAACTTTAAAATCTCAAATACTTTATTTTTGCAATACATTACTTAAACCTAAAACCACTGAACAATAGATAGTTTTGGGAAAAACAGGAAATTTCGATTTTTGACCGAAATATTTCACGGTTTTCAATTTTTTGTGGCGTCAAAATGGTTCAAATTAAGATCAGAGATCGGAATGAGCTCGTCAAAATAGATGATATCCATATTCTTAAATTTCTTCATTCTTTATAGGAAGGGAGCAATCGCCGATTAAATTTCGATTTTTGACTTTTTTGCCATCGACATCGGCACATTTCTTTCCAATTTTTCAACACCATCTTATAAAGGGATAATCACACTTTAAAATTAATACCGAATGGGTCATCCCGGTGCGTATTTAAGGGGTAAAAACCGAATTTTCTTTTAACAGATTATTTCTCACTGTTTTCCTTATTATTTAATGATTCTTTTTAGGTTTATTTTATTCGTTAATTATCTAAGAATACCTCCCACTAATTTATATCGCTTATTTTTTCGTTAAAGTTATAAATAAATAGGTTTATTTATAACTAAGTATGTGTTTATTTTCGAAGATTGCCATGATAGCAAAAAATAATTTCAGTTTATTTAATCGAAATTATTAAGATATGATGTGTCAAAATTCGCCAAAATGCCAGTTTTTGGCGGGACTGTCCCGCCAAAATCGGAACGGAAGGTCACTTTATGTACGTGTATATAGTGTGTCTTTTTTTGAAATCCGGCTATAATTTGGTTTTCCTCATGAACTGATTTTTACGAACCTCGTTTAGTAGCCTAAATGACAAAATAATTGGACCCCCGAAAAAAAATCCTATCTACGCCACTGGATAAAGTAAATTTTGGAACTCTGCCAAGAAGTAACACCTGCTATTCTCGAAATCAAAATCGACTTTATTACTGCCAAAAAGCTCATGGTGATCATTTCGAACAACTTTTAAAGTAATAATAGAAATAAAAGTATTTAAGTTTTGAATTTTTATCACGATTTTTAATTTTTCAAGGCTTGCCATTTAAAAACGAATTAATATACGGACGGCTTTGCGGTATAATGTTTCTTTTTTGAAGATCTTTAAAATGAGATAGGTACCACACGGCATAGGGTGTTGTATTTAAAATTTTTGACCGCAACTCCCTAACGTCACCCCTCAAGGGGATTGAAAAAGTTAAATTACATATAAAAGTAGATTTATTACTCAATAAGATACATCTAAAATTTTGTGTCCCTAGTACTTATGGCAAAAATATTTGCCCATACTAAGAATTTTCGGACACCCTGTAGTTACTTAAGGTTGGGTATTCCATGTACAAAAGGTAAAAATACAGCTTTTACTCTTAACTTATAAGACAACTATAGGAACTAGAAGGTTCTATTCTTCGAGAAATATATTAACTAGGTACTATAATACAGTATAAAATGCGTCAAAAAATTTCAAAGTAATATTTTATGCAAACATAAATCTTATTTCAAAGTACAAATTACTGTATTATTTAAGAAAAAATGATCTTATTAGATAGCACTCTATATTTTCTGATTTTGACTAATTTCTGTTCGGAAATTACACAGCTTTTTCCAGTTTTGTGCTTATTAAAAACACGCACATTTTTCTGCCATCTGCCACATTGCAGAATACAACATGACTTTGATAACTATTTGATATACACAGTTAAGCTTGATATACCCAGGAAGCTGCCTCCCCTACGACCTCGATTTTTTTCACTTTTCTAGATATATTTTTGAGATTTTTCCTCTATCACCTTCATCAATTTTTCAAGTACCTCCCTACTATTGTTTAACCTCTCCAAGCTTTTAAACCAGCCTCTCTCAAGCCGAAATCCTGGTTGCTTCTATGGAAATACATAAGCGAAAAGAAATGAGTGTGAATTATAAAAATAAAAACAGTTCTAATCTAATCACTTCCTGATGATGCTAACATAATTAGCGAAATGCGCGTCGAGTGCAAGAAATGAAGTTTTAATGTTTGGTAAAACTGTATTAACAGTGTCAGTACACCAAAGGTTCCATAATCTCAACTTAGTAGTTTTTAACTACTACTTAGTTAATCAGGTTGTTTAATGGAACGTATCCAATTATATCACTTTAGAAATCGGAACCCTGACGTGTGTGGTCGCCCTAAACATCAACTGACAAAACCAGCCGGGGGTGGAGTCAGAGCGACTCCAAATGGAACTACAGTGTAGTTGGGTTTGGACCCGAAAAAACGACCGACTGTCTCTCTTTTTCTGTACGAATTATTTGTCTGTAATTAAAGTAAATCTATCTTAAAGGATTTAGCATGTGCATCAAGCTTTAAAAAAACATAAAACTTTACTGCATCCAGATTCATATTATGCTAATGGTAGGATTAAGCGTTGTTATGGCCAGTAGACTAATTCAAGAAAACAGAGAGACTATTGAATAATTTTAATGTACCCAATAAATTTAATTTATATCTATAGGTTTATTTATATCAAATGTCATTTAGAACAACTTTCTATCCACTTGCACATGCTAATAAGAGTAATAATAATTTGCTAGGCGACTTTATATGATAAGTTATTATGACAAAGCGGTATAAGAGGTCTTAGTGACTCTGTGATAATAATTAATTTATTTGTTCTTAAGTATCGAATACATATATTTTAATGTCATAAAAGTAAAATATGACCTTAAAAAGCATAGTAAAGGAAAATTAAAATATAATTTTTAAGATAATTACGTTGCATGACTGACCTACAAAGCAAGCGGTGAGTTGTTTTCATATTTAGTTTCATGGCGTGGTTCGTGGTACTATCGGATAGATAGGTACCTACGCATTTTTTTTTTTAGAATTCGGATCTGTAAATACCGAATGCGATCGTCAAATTATTGGAAAATAGTAAAAAGAACCCCACTGGTAAATTGGCGTGGTTTTAGAGGTGGAAACCGAATTAAATTTCGCTCAAAATATTATCTGGAGCAGTGGAGGCACTTCTATAGGGAAATGTGTTTACTTTAGTGACCCCCCCCCCCCCCCCCCGCCGTCTTATCAGAGTTTCCCAAAGTAACCGTGGCGCTTGTGCCTTATCACCATAAGAACTACTTTCGCTAAAAGGTTGATCTTTTTAGAAACGAGTATAGTGTTTTTAAGGTCGCCTCTTGACTCTTGATCTAGGCGAGGATGCGACAAGTCGATAAAAATGAGCGTGGCAGTGCCTCAAGGCGTTAGAGGCCTGGAGCCTTGGGAAAAAAGAGAATTTTTTTGGTCAAAATTCCACCGACAGTTCAGATCAGCACCGATTTTAATTAATGCCGGCTTAAAATCTTCAGGAGAGTTCTGCTACAATGCTCCACTGCTACAATACCAAGATATTGTATCTCAAACTCTAAAATGTCTACTCAGTCCCACTTAAAATAAAAGACTCCTAAAACCACAAAAGCGGAAACGGAAATCGATTAGATGACTACTTATATACAACATAAAAACTCAAAAACCGTAACCAAATAAATCCAAAACCCAATAATCCAACACCTAAAAACCCAATATTAATTGACCCAAAACCCATAAACCAAAAATCAATGAATCCGAAACCCATAAAAACCCCAAAACTCATTCACTCAAAACGCATCCCGAAATCCATACACCTAAAACCCATATACCCAAAAACCATGAATCCAGAACCCATACACCCAAAAACCATGAACCCAGACACATGCAAACCCAATAACCCTGAACTTATTGATATGATATTATGCACCATCTTCTCATTTCATCTGGTCCTCTGTAGCTGTTTCAGAATTACATAATAAAGATAGAACCAAAAAAGATTTATCATGTGGAGCGCAAAAACTACTTGCTTTTACCTGATGAAAGTGAAAGAAATGTTAAAAAAAAAGATGTATTGAGGGAAGCGAGATTTGGGTTTGCTTGTGTTGGATATGTCATGGGTTATGCAGTTATAGGTATATAAGTTTAGGGTTATTATTAGTGGCGGCTATTCATGTGAAGTGAGTGAGGTGCCACTTCACCATAAAATCCCAGAAACTTAATTTTCGTATAGGTACTGGCCGTTGACGTATGTCGCTGCCGTTGACGCTCAAAGCTTTCGTAATTTAACATCAACCCAGCCTTTTCTAAACCTACTAAATACCTCCTAATTTTTTTAAACCTAATATATAATTTTAAAAAAATTTAAATGACTAACTTTCTACTAACACATTTTTTCTCTTAAAAGTTAAGAATTGTCGACAAAATGATGTAAAATTTGTTTAGAAAAAATAATAAATAAAATATCTAAGCGTGTTAATTTTTTCCCAGGTGGGTCAATTGAAAAATCCAACTTTTTTTCGAATATTACAAAATATTATTTTTCTTTACCAAAACATTCCTAATAGGCTTACTATTAAAAAACCTGAACTTGGCATGGGTCCCGTAAGTAGCAAGAGAGATATACAATTTTAAAATTTCACGGGCCGCGCCTGGGATTGACTAGGCTTTTTAGAGGTTGAGATGCAATATCTTGGTATTATAAACTTGGTATTGGTAAATTACGACAGTTGGAGGATTTCCAAAGAAGGTTGATAATAGGTAGCGTCGGAAAGCGCCTCACTGCAATTTTGCCCCAGGCCCAGGGTGTGAAATTTAAATCATTTATGCAGATGGATAAATATAATTTTCATATTGCTATGGTTTTACTTAGTACTCTACGTGATTTCCGTTCCATTGAACGTACAGATCATCGAACATACGATATTTTAAAGTCATGGCGAATTACGCTCACATTATATTTTATGGTGGAGGGACATAGGCATATTAAAATGTAATAATTCTCGACAATTCTAAATATGGTATTATTTAGTTATTTAAAGATAGACTGTTTCAGTCCTATGTCATAGTTATATATGACAATAATAGTGTATTATACCATACAATTTTTAAAAAAGCTGAATAATACTTATAACAATCTACTTACATAGGTATCGGACTTGTTGCTTAAGTGTGAGTTGTGAGAAAATAGAAATCTTTTGTGTGGTGTAAGTAAAACTATGTTATAATGTAATGGTGAATGGTAATTTCTTTGAAAAAAACACGCCTTTGGTGTTTCTCTAGTAGCGGATCCAGACATATTATGGGGATGAGCCGACAGAATGAAGTTTAGAAATTTTAAGAAAAACCATGCGATATCAAAAAACTTTTATTTATCTTTAATACTTAGACATCTTTTTTTCAGACACGCGTATATTATTATAACATTGTTTAAAAAAAGATCAGGTAGATACTACAAAATTATTATGTAAATAATATTTTGTTTTCCTTTTTTTTTCTAACCAGCGGCCTATTCATGGGGAGATTAGGGGGAGCGTTCTCCCCCGTAGGTGCTCGGGTTGGCTAATTATGACCTCAAAATTAAAAAAAAAAAGAAAATGCAAATTCAAAACCTTATTCGTGTGGTTAATAATATTATTCAATAATATCTCGTCAATTTCAAGAAATTAAACTTACTACTTAAAGGTATACAAAAAACCTGAACAAGCCCCGAACTTCAGCATTTCAATAAAATATCCCAAGAGAACATCCATAAAATTTAAGCAAAAAAATCTTTGTTATAAAACATTTCTAAAATTAAAAAAAAAACATTTAGATACAGCAAAAAAGACATGTTACATAAAAAAAGAGAGACATTAAAAAAAGAGACATATTACGATCAGCAGAGACTCCCTTTATCTTTATCCTCCAACAAAACTCGTTCTAGCCATAGGATGCCTGACCATCCAGAAAAGTACTTCAATTTGCGAAGAAAAACCTTGCTATATGTAGTACCTCTAAAAACTGCTGGTAGGGCGTTATAAAACCGTGGGCCTTAGTAGTTCATGCCACACCGACTGTGTTTCAACCTCAAAAAATTTATTTTTAAATCCCTCATACCCCTGGTATTATAATAATTATAAGTTTCACCCAGTGTTATATAACACTAGTTTACAAGAAAAAAGTACCTCGTGAAAAAAGTGTTTTTTAACCTAATTCGAGGTCGCTGAAAACGAAAATGGCAATCATTTATTTTTCCAAAGAAGCGTTTGCGAAATATTCGCAAAAAACGTTTTTTTTCGGCTTTTTTTCCAGTTATGGCCCAACATCTCGAGAACGGTAGACGTAATCGACCTAAAATATACACATTTGGAGGTACGCTTCTTTTTCACATAAATATTAATTTAGAGCCAATTGGAAGAGTATTTTTTGAGTTACAGCTACTGAAAGTTGAAAAAACTGCATTTTTTGAGCTTTTTTGAAAATTTCACATTTTTGTTTGTTTTATTTAGTTATTAGGAATTTTTTTCCATGTTTTTTGAATTGCATATGAAAGATTATTTCGTCACGAAAATATGTTGCCCAAGTTTGTTGTTCGGTTGTCAAATGTGGAAGATATTACTGATTAAGTGAAGGCAGACGATTTCAGCTTTTGCCATGAAGGCCCAAAAGTCCGGAGAAATTACTTAGTTTCAAATGAGTACCTACGTTAGGCTTTACTACCTTAATTAAACATTATACAGCACGGTAGTGCTGTATAATGTTTATATAAAAACAATTGTTTTGTCTACCAACCCCCTCCCTCTCCCCCCAAACCAAAAGTCACGGTCCGCCCCTGACCTAATTATTAATTATCTATATTTGATTTAACAAATTTGATATACATAAGTACGTAAAGAGAAGGAAAGGTAAGCAATCCAGCAGAAACATAAGTACCCTAACCTACACGAACGTTTTTTGTGTTTGGTCAGGTTTACGTTTCCTTGTATTTGCTATGTTAATACTCTGTAGTAAATTACTTTCAAAAAGTGTTGTTTTCTAATATGAATATTCGAAGTCCCTTCGAAACAATGTTTAAACAAATATTCTTTCTAAAAACATTTTTTCTTGAAAAAAATTAGTTTCAAACAGTGGTTAAAAAAAATCGAAGTTGGTTTCAGACAGAAAAAAATCGAAAACATCCCTAGTTTTCGAATATCTGTATTATTGAAAAAGTTCTGTTTTCGAGAAAACATATTTTCGAAAAAATGTGTTTTCGAAAAATTTGCATATACCTAGCAGTCCAAATGGACAGAAGGTGTAATAAGTAATTAAAAAATGCTAGAATATTGGTAAGTCAGGATGACAAACCGTTCTGTTTTCGCAAAAACAGGTTTAGATATTTCGTCTATTATGAAATACTGTACATTTCTTAGAACTCTAAACAATAAAAAAGTAACGTCACACTCGAGCTTGCCTGTTTTTTTTTGGTCTGTACTTTTGTCATGATACAAATAACAGAAGATATGATATCGCGTAGGTAGGCGTGGCCATGTACGTCACGCTGTGAGTAATTCCGCCATATTTTATAAACGAGACACGTCTTTGTTAAAATCGCGTTGTATTTTAAATTTATTTTGTGGTGTTTTTATATCACTTTTAAAAGTTTAAAAGTGAAAATGAGGTGTGTTGTGTATGGTTGTGATATTGACAATCAATGCAAGGGCTTTATGCCCGATAATAAAGTTTTTATCTTCTCCAAAGACAAAGAAACACAAAGTGTTTGGAAGCGTCAGTGCAAACGAGAAGATAAGTTTGGGAAGTTAGGGAATTTACCAGTAGGATCTATTATTTTAAATTAATTTATCCCTTTATTTACATGATTATTTTAAATCATATACTTTAAAATTTGTATTATAAGCAGGATGCAAAGTATATTGCCAATAGAATTTATATAAAATCGCCTATAACTAACATAAACTCTATATTGCGCGTTATAAATTTCAAAAATAACTCACAGCGTGACGACATGCGCGAACACGGACGAATTTGACACCGTTTGGTATCATATCTTCCTTTTATTGTATCATCATCATGCACTTTTGTGTAGCTCAAGATGACGCCAATACCAACCCCCCCCCCCCCCCCCCAAACGAATTTCTAAACCGCTCCTGGTCAGAGACATAAAATATCTACGGTCTGGGGAATTCAACTACTTATTTTTACGCTCTCATCGAGCCTACGAGTATGAAAAAAACTACCAGTACTAGAATGGCACCGTTTCGCTAGCCCATGAACTGCCGCCTTTGTATCCGCAAGAACAAAAATGGGATAGTCCATTATATTTATGAACCCCTACAGAAAGAATCTTTTTTATATATGTTTTCGTATTAACTGCTTCTCAAATTCATTTCTTTTCTTTAAATTCTCTTAAATTAAAAAAATCGACACTATTGGTTTTTTAAATTTATGATAGGGCATCTCGCATTTAAGAGTTTAAGAAAGGGATATGATCTAGAATGGTTTATTATGGACAACATATTTGAAGTTAAGCTGCCAACGAGTAGATGGCGCTTGCAATGGTGTATATTTGGTTGCTTGTATGTAAAATCTTTTTAATTTGAATAATATAAGTAATTTATAATTATTAATAATATAAATAACAAAATGTACACAACCAACGTAAAACTGGGAAACCCGAGCGGAAGCTCACCTTCCTGTTAAAATTGTTTCTACTGTTTAAAGCGTTTAAAAAGCATAACCAATTAAAAAAAGTTGAGGTTATTGAAGGTGGCATAATTGTACCAAATCTGGTACATTTAGCTTTAAAAAATATTGACCATTCATTTTAAAATAAAATAGATATTTACGTTCAGATTCAGTAAAAAAGTTTAAAATTATTACTGGTTTTAATTAAGTCTCTAATGTAGTTGCTCGGTTACGTTTTGATAGGTTTTTATCCTGTCAATATCAGTAGTCATTAAAAATCGTATGAGTTATTCTAATATTTCTGCAATTTGCTTTGTTTCGAAATTATTTTCATCTGGGAACGTATTTCTAGAATGAATTTTCTAGTAGTGTGGAAAGTGCGTACTAAAATTGCCCTTTTCTTTATAAATTTGCGAAAAAGACTCGGGAAACAAACTCGTGTAGTATAAAACTTGTTGTGTAAAACTTTTGGTTGTCAAATTAGATCAGTTCAGCGTTGGCGAGTCTACATGCGCTTACGTAGAACGTATAACAAATCGTATGTCAAATCAACTGACATAAATATTTGAGGTTAGTCGTTTTGTTCAGTTTGTTGTGATAATAAAATTTTAAAAAAAACTTACCATCCTATAAAGTGCTAACCCGTTTCCAATACATCTTTTAGAACCGATCTAATTTTTTAAGACACGTCAAGAATTCAAAAATTGAAGAGTTTAAAAAATAAGATTTAAAAAATTCTATGAGGATGGAGTAATAACCCGTTTCAAATACACCTTTTAAAGCCGATCACCTAATTTTTTAAGTGAGAAAAATTTTAAAAAAGTTCACCCGAACCCGGCCTCGAATCCACCACCTCGCGTTCGATAAGCGGATCCCCTACCTCTGGACTAGGGTACTGATGCAAGAAAACATGCCGTTATGTTTGATGAATGATTACCATAACACATTGGCGCGGCTGCGCATTAAAGAGATCGTATTCCTATATATAGCCGCTAGTTTCTGCTGTGCTCTAACTTGTCATGTGCCCTATGCACGTCATAAGTTTTAGGTTTGTTCTTTTGTGTTACACTACACTGCACTAACCTGCAGTGGGACTCCGTGAGGTCGTAGAATTCTATTTGTAGGGACAAAGCGATATTTTTTCGCTCTGTTTTACGCTCGCTGCCAAATGATCGGCAGACAAAAACAACACGATAGCTTTGTGTCGATTATAGAAAACTATATCCACCCGGAGTTGCACCTCTGTACTTTTTTTATTCGTGGATAGGTTTGTTCATTTGTGTTGCATGAACCTGCACTAATCTGCACTGATTTTTTGCTTACGGGTATCAAAAGAAAATAAAAGGGTATCTTCCACGAATAAAAGAAAAACGGAGGTTAGTGCAGTTGCAGTTTGGTGCAACACAAAAGAATAACCTGATGATACCCATAAGCAATAAATCAGTGCAGATTAGTTCAGTTTCGTGCAGCACAAAAGATCAAACCTTTTGTTTCTTTGTGCTGCACGAAACTGTACTAATTTGCACTGAGTTTTGCTTCTTATGCGTATCTTCCCCGAATAAAACGTGCAGGTTAGTGCAGTTTGGTGCAACACAAAAGAACATGGTTGGACATTTTTAGAAATTTAGTACATTACATACTTCAAAAATAATTTGGGCACCGACAACTTCTACTTGGACTGCGCTTGCGGCGCTTTCCCTCTCCTTCTGTCATTTGTGTCTCACACGCCACACGGCAATTGTGTGAGAGTGTTCTGTGTTCTGTTTTACGGTTTTTCTGTGCTGTTGTAATTTGTGAATTTTGTCGGTGTTTAAATATTTGCAAGTAGCAATTCAACAGCTTTTTCTGGTAAAATAATTTCAATTTTGGAATTTTTGAGAATCTCGATTAATCTCACGTCTCTCCTGAAGTGGATTAAATTGAAATCCAAGGCTTCTCGAATTTTGGGTGTGGCGCAAGTCGTCAAAAAATAGTTTTTTGCGTGTGTTGGTGTTCCAAACAAAAGAAAATGAAGATTTATAAACTTTTAATATTAAATCAAGTTATTAGAAGCTCCGGTACTGTTTTTAATAGTGAACTTTTGTTATAAATCCACATTTTTAAAGAAAGTGAGGTTAGAACATTTGGAACTGATTCCAGGAATTTGTGACGAAATTTAATTGCTCATCCAAGGAAAAACGGGTCAAAAGTGACTAATCGAGTAATTAACGCACTTTAACATTTGAACATTTTTCATACCAATTAAGGTCCCAAAACGCATGATTTTGGAGCCTTGAAATTATTGACTATATTTTCTTGAATTAATGCATTCATATAAGTCTATTTCTATTATGTATTCTAGTGATTTTAATAGATATATTAAGGTCGTTTGCGGAAAGTATTTGGATAGAATTTGCGAAATTTCCGCAAATAAGATGCACCAGATTGAATGTTCCTTCTTCTCGACTGAATCTGCATACAGAGCAAAAAACGATCCTGGAGATTGACATAGGCTCCTCTGGGCTTCATACTATGGTTATTTGACATTTATTTGATGTCTTCCATGTGCCTGATGAATTTTTACTTAAATGGTAAGTACCTATAATTTGTTAATAAAGTTAAGGAATATGCGTTATCTCTGATAGTTGTTGCTGTTACCCCCAGTTTTTTTTAACATTCAATATAAAATATGTTGAGAAAATATTAGTAGGTATCTGGCCTGGATGTATTAGCATTCTGCTCTATATTGCCTATAATACAAAACTAAAAAATGCTTACACTTTTTTATTAATAAAATTCATGGTTCAAATGTGAAAAGAACTCTACGTAAAGTCTATGCATTTTAAATTTTTACAATTTTTGCTATTCTGAAAGTAAGCAACAAAAAGTACAAAAACTTTATTGCCTTGCCTTGTTAGTAGGCAGCAAGCAGCGAGATCATAGCTGGATATTTTACTTTTCTGAGCTGCTTACTTACGGAAGGAACTGCAATAACAAAAATGTGGCTTCCGACACTGGTGCTCTAACCTTAAGGACATTTATAAGGTGATAATTGCCAGGTGGCACTTTAAAGTGTTTTTATTCATTTTGAGTTAGTAAAAAATGTAAAAATTTAAAATACATAGCCTTTACCAACCAGAACTTATTTGATGTCGGTTGCCAACTTTAAAAGTTTCATAACTCAAGGCTATTGTTGCTGGTTTTAATAATTTTTATATTGATTTGAACACTGCTGTTATGGGAAATAAAGAAATAAGGTAAAAAGAGCAATAATTGTACAAGGTTTTCTTTGGGTAGACAATAGGTAGGTACTAGTTTTTTTTTGTTTTTTAAACAATATAGAGAGACGAAAATCTAAATTAGACACAAGTCCACTACTTAATTGTGATTATGTAAGAATAAGTTAAAGAAAATAATCTATGTATGTAAAGAAATTATCCATTTATTCAAAAACTAATAATGCTGGTTAATCATGGTTACTCATAGTAATTATTGTGGAATACCTATGTAAGACAACAAGGAGATATACATTGCATTTGGAGGCCTTCAATAACCACAGGTTTATTGTGGCCTTTTGGTCTAATGTGGTTAAATAACTGGTTCTAGGTCTGTGAAATCTATAACATAGATTTAGAAATCTAGGAAAATATCTATTTAAGTCAAGTAAAATTAAGAGAAGGTGGTATAATCTAAATTTATCAAGTTTGAGGATGTTTTTAAAATGGTATTTTTTTGTTTAATAGTGTGTGCTATTTTTACATGATTTTCTGCACTGATGATCAAGTAGAATAGATAAGTGTTTTAATGTGTAATAATAATGATCCAAGTGCCAGCGCGGTTGTGCTCTAAAACAGGCAGTGTGATAAACACAAATTTGAATTAGATGGTGCCTTACTACACTAAACTTGACTAAGTGTCAAATGTAGAGTCTATATGCAGCAGAAATCAGGACGTTATTCAGTACAGTCACAGAATAAATTGTTTGATTATTATTCTTGTGGTACAGCGTTCTTGATTTTTTGGCACCAAATATGGAAAATGTTGAGAAACAGCGCGAATAATTGTTTCAAAATAAATTAAAAAAATTGTCTTCCTTTTTTGGCTTTGGATAGTGCAGCACATACTCTTTAAAGCTCAGTTATAATATGTAATATAGTTGTTTTTAAATATTGTCCTAATGACATCTAGCTTTTTCTAGTTTTGTGCTATTTTACAATTTTTTCAAGAGCACCAAATAAGATTGATTCCTAATTTTTTGTCAGGCTGTTTTAAGAGCACTTAGGTACCTATAGAAAAAAATTAAGACATACACAGCTCCTATAATGTCATTTCATAATCACATTTCTGTTATACCTAATAGGTATAATTGTGTAATTAAGCTTGCATACTTTTTGCTGCTGCTTACTCATAAAGTGCTATTCTTCTAAACGGATTGCTGCTTAAATAATTTTATAAAATGGAAATGTATGTTTGAAAATTTTGTCCTCGATTTTGTCCCTCTATACTCTATAGGTTCAGTAAAAACTTTTAATAACTGGTTTTTAAATTTTTACATTTTTATCTCTCTACATATATATAGAAGAAGAAACTGACTGACTGATTGACTGACGTAAAGTAAAAATCAAGCAAGAAAAAGCTACGGCATCAGAGGCATGACCGCATCACGCATGCTGTCTCGTTTCTAGCAACTAAGCCCGGAATACTCTAAAACTAGACAGAGCGTGACGCTTTCATGCCTACTGACGCCGTGGCTTTTTAGTTTTAGTGTTCCGTGAAACGGAACACTTATGGAACCACTTCGGTGTCCGTCCGTCCGTCTATCACAGGCGATTTTCTCTGAAACTATTCGACGTAAAAATTTTGAAATTTTGCTGAGAGATACAGTGGTGGCCCAATTATAGACGTAAAGTATAAAAAGTTAAATTCTGGTTTTGGGGGTCAATTCCGGGGGATAAATTGGGCAATGGGAAAAAAATTCAAGGGCATCATGTAGGTTGGCAAATGACAGCTTATTGATGCATGAAATTCAATGATATATTTGATGTATTGTTTTATTTCATTTTTTTAAAAGGTTTTTCGAGAAAAATGCCTAGAAATTGCTGTCCCCCACCCTTATCACCAGAAGGACGCTCAGAAAAATCTGAAAAAAATATTGAGAATTAGGTGTAGATTGAGCGAAAATTATCTCAGGAATATACGATATATTACTAAAACGTATCAAATAATAACTACAGAATACCTGGTAATACCTAGTAATACCTATGGAATACCTGGTAATACCTATGGAATACCTGGTAACACCCATTATAAATACTAGGGTGTCCGTTATTTACCAAGTTAATTTTTTTTCTTGCGACGCCCCCTAAATTTTTAGTTTATCGTCTAAAAAAAAATGTCAGACCAAAATAAGCCCTTAATATTCAGAATAAACCTTGCCCTAAAGACGATACATTTCCCATTTAAATTACATGGGATTTTGCCACTTTTTACAACTAATTTTTTTTTCTCGGACAAGATGACTTATAGCAACGAGATGTACATATTCTTATAGGAAATTGAACGCTCTACAAAAAATATCTCTTATAATTTTTCGATTAATTCACTCCTTCAAAAGTTATTCAAGGTACTAAATGCGACTTAACGCGCTTGCGTGAATAGAAAATCCGTGTGTTGGCGGGAATGCTTGTAGTGTAATTTTGAGTCACATGCTGTATTGAAGGGAAATTTCATGAAAGTATACAAAAATTTATGAAATTCAATAAAAATTAGTTGACTGCGTGTTATAAATGAATAGTCTCAAAAATGATTCAAACTAGAACCAGCTACCAGTTATGCGGTATATTATTTTCCATGTTTAAATTTTTTTTTACCCTAATACCACCAGAATTATCTATTTTTAGAAATAAACTAATAACTTTTATCGAAATAATAATCACTTTGCCGTAAAAGTAAAAAAATCTTAAAATTTACATAGAGTTCAAATTCACCTTGAATAACTTTTGAAGGAGTGAATTATTCGAAAAATTATAAGAGACCTTTTTTGTAGAGCGTTCAATTTCCTATAAGAATATGTGTGTCTCATTGCTATAAGTCATCTGGTCCGAGAAAAAAAAATTAATTGTAAAAAGTGGCAAAATCCCATGTAATTTAAATGGCTAATGTATCGTCTTTAGGGCAAGGTTTATTATGAATATTAAGGGCTTATTTTGGTCTGACATTTTTTTTAGACGATAAACTAAAAATTTAGGGGGCGTCGCAAGAAAAAAAATCAACTTGGTAAATAACGGACACCCTAATAAATACCCCCAAAAATACCTTAGAGAATCTTTGCTTGTTTATTTTATCGAGATTTTATCACTTCAACTAATTTCAACAATTTGAGGATTCTTATTCTTATCAGAAAAAAAGCGTGTCAGTATGCCTGAAAAACTTTATTGGTTAGCTAAAGTTAGTTACATTTAGTAAACTTACTTACACTCCTCAAGGAACACTTTTATATTTTTTAATATATAAATATGGGTCATTTAACTTTCAAAACCTACACTTATCTCTTAATAAATATTGAAATAAGCAGTTGAGTCCATTCATTTATTGACATAAGTATATTGTTATATATGTTGTAAAATTTTAGGTGCGATACCTAGCTTATCGCGAAGCGCCATTTATGACTATTTTTCCCCAATCTGAATTCAAATTAGGATTTACTGGTTTGAATATATGCAGTGAATTTCATATCATAACACCTTGTGTACAATTCTCGCCGTATCCATTCATAAAATAAGCTGTTTGCCCGTTGCGTTGCTAGCGGGGCAAGAAAATAAAAAAAATTGTCGGAGAAAATCTCCGAGAAAATAGATGTCCAAACAAATTAATTTAAGTCAAAAGATATGTACAATATTATTTTTTTCAAACTTACAAAATATAACTTATGTGATATTTGTAACAGAATAAAGCCCGATTTATAGTGGTAAGCACAACAAAATAATGAATAAAATAAAATAAATTTTCTTTTCATTATCTTCCAATCCTATTCTCAAATTTATTTTCGCACGAACGGACTAAATGCGACATCTACTTCGGAGCAAACTATAGAGTAGAGCATAATATTGACAAAAGCGCACTAGGTAAAACCATGCCTCGTCAGCAAAAAAGGTTTTTTCAAATACGTTTTCATTATTATGCAAATTACCCATAAACCACTCTGAAAATTGCATTCGCTGAGGCTTGTCGTTTGGTAACAATTCTTGGACTGAGCTTTGACGATAAGCGTGCGTGCATATGCAGGTCACATTTCAGGATTGTAGTGCAAGTTCTGTTCCTAGGAATTAAAGGTTTTTTTCAGGGGAATTAAAGAGTATTGATGGGGGTATTTGATGGGAATTTATAGAGTATTTTAACTACTTCATGAAATTTGCCATTAACTGCGCACACCCCATTATTTGGCGGGAAGTAAATAAACCACTAGCTGCTTAGATTCAGCAGGGGGTTTGCAGATGCAAATCCCTACTGATTGTGATTGGCTCAAAGCACGCCTTGAAAGTTATGTAAGTACTACGCAAAACTTTTGAGTCAATTAGAGTAGTATTGTAATGTCATACATCAACAAGTCAACAACCAGAGTTAGAATTTCTAGAAGAAAACAGTCTTAGCACTTGAGTAGCAGTGTGGACGTTGCTGTCAGCTCATAGTTGCAAGTAAACTAATCTGTAGTTTTGATATTGTTTTCCCAAATTAGTATATAAATGTAAAAATGTTTGTCTGCTTGTTTGTTTTAAGTTTTATTGTATTATTATTTATTTTAATAAATGTAGATTTTAGAGCATTTTCTTCAAAAAGGTTAAGAGATGACCGCTAGGGCTATTCTTCATACACAAATTATTTTACCACTATAGGTGTTTGTAGGTAATCATTTTAAGCCTGTCTATCGACAATCGCTACATTATTTTAATAAATGTGGATTTAGAGCAATTTTTCTCAGAAAGGATAAGGACTGACCGTTGGAGCCATTTTTCATACACAAATCATTTTACCCCTATAGATGTTTGTAGGACGTCATTTTAAGCATGTTTACCAATAGCCACAAAAGTGTTTTTATTAAATGTCGCTTTTAGAACATTTTTTTAAAGGGCCATTTTTCGTGCACAAATTATTTTAACCACACCCTGATATTCTAAACCGAAGTTTACAAATCAGTATTTTTTAAATTAATTGTATGTAACCTCTTAAAAATAAATTTTTATAAGTACAAAGATCCTTTCCACTTGAGAAATGGTCTAACTCGGCAGGTTTCAGTATTTCTACCATGCTTTTTTTTTGGTTTTATAAAAACAAAAACAACTTTTAATGTGACGCCAGTATGTGTATTTAACTTATTATTACTAGGTATTACCACAATTTAGAACCACAGGTCTCTACTATGGTATTATTTACAAAGAAACAAGAATTTTAGTAAAACAAGTGTGATTCAAAGAAAACTAATAATTTTTTTTTTGTTCTAAAATTAAAGGGGTTTAACACTCAGATTAGTAATAGATTGCATAATTAAAAGTATAAAAATCTCAAGGCAACAGAGATAACGCAGATATTAACAGTAAAGGATCAACATATTTACATGCTATTTTTAATTTGCAGGTCCTCGATAGCAAGGAGTAACTACCAAACAACACTTATCTGTATTTGTGTGTTACTGTTAAACCGGAGTTTGTGGAACATGTGGTTGGAAGTACGAAAGAAAAACTAGATTGGAACAAAAACTAGTAAAGAATAAGATAGCCAAAAGTGTCGTGGTGTGAGCTCTCTTGGACTACAGACAATAGTCGTTTGCGGAGGACTTTTGGAGGACTTTTACTAATATCTTAGAGCATTATAATTGAATTTATACTATTTTTTTCCTGCATCTCATTGGTAAAATTTTCTTCTCAATTATAGAACTCTGCTCTCTTAGAATTAGCAGCTATTTCATTAGTGTCTATATCAATACATGGTTCTCGTGTTTACTCCGTCTTGGTGTTAATCTAGATATCTTAAAAATAATCACATAAAAACATTTGACTTTGAGTGTGATACGTTTTTGGTAAATAAAATGGGTAGTGACAACCTGTTTTCGATGCTGTTCAGGAGGAAGAAAGAGCTAAATGTGAGGAGTTTGGAGCAGAATGAGGGTCTCTTAGGAGGTTTGTATTTAGTTAATTTTTTTGTTGTTGTTGTGTCATCCTGTTAATTTGATATAATTTTTAAATTGGTCAATAAAGAAATCATGATTATTTGTTAAATACTGAAGTACCAAGTCATAAGCGAGTAAGAGATTGGTTTCGATTCGCAAGGGGACTACAAAACATCTTAATAACAAAATTTAGTAATAATATGTCATAGTCATAGAGAAGTTCTCCTCAATATGAGGGTCAAAGGGCTTTGCACGTGGCCGATCAGGTTTCGCGTCCATGTCTCAATATACACTACTTGGCGGTTACTATTATAATTTTATTTCGAAATTGAAGAATAAAAAGATATTTGTTAGAAATTTTCATACAAAATTCAAAACTAGCAAAACATGATCTGTTTGTGACGCCACATGATATGTAAATATAAGTGTTATTATGGCTGATGTAAATTTCAAGTGTTACTTTATTTTCTTAATTATTTCCTTAAGATAAGTACACAGTAGAATACTTATAGAATAGTTATTCAGAAATTTCATTATTTAATAAAAATAATGACACACAAAATACACTGTTCCAACAAATATATCTAGTCACATCATGGATAGACGACTCTGGATAGGTATGGTGAGTATAGACAACTCAATATACACTCGATGACAAGATTTTGAATTCAATTTTGTTGCTCCTAATTTTTGAGAGTCACGTGAATAATAATTATTCACTTGTTCACAATTCAATTGTTTACAATTATTGTAAACAATACGATCGATAATGTGCCTGTCAAAAATTCCAAGGAAAAGGTAAAAATAGATTGAATTTAAGGGGTAGAGTACCCCGGCGCGGTAAAAAAGGTCAATTTTTTGGGATTTTTATTGGGAAGGGGTAATTTTGAAATAAAAAAAAACCGCAGTTGTATCATACTTTGTATACAGGATGTTACAAAAAGGTGTTAAGAAATTTTAAAGGCAGATTCTACATCTAAAAATAAGAAAATAAGTTTATATAAAAATGGATCCTCAAAACGTTTCTTTTTCGAGATACAGGGTGTTTAATATTTTCTTTTTAATTTCTTTTTAATTTTTATTTGAGATTTAAAGCACGTGTTGAGGCACGGGGACGCCATTTCCAGCATCTACTATAAACTTAAATCAAAAACCACTGTTTCCTGAACAAAAAACGTAAAAAAGAATTCATTTTTATTATTATTTGTTTTTATTGTAAGAAATAAATTAATCTCGAAAACGGCGCGTCGCGTCGGAGCGAAAAAGTTAGAGGGACACTGTTCACGCAGAATTAATTGGGCTTTAACAGAACGATATCGATTTTGCAAAAATCAGTGGTGTGCCATTTTTTCACTAAAAATAAATACTTACCCGCACGCACGCTACTGATGCAAGTACTTTAGAAAATATATTTTTGCACGAAAAGGTACCCTTTGATTACATACTGGCGTGTACCAAAATTCATGTCTTGTGCTACTGGGGTTGTTAGTCCGTCGCAGAGTCATAGAACGCAGGAATTTAAGCTGCTAATACTTTATATAAACTTTTTTGTAGATTTTTTGCACTGCAAAAACAACTTATGGGACAGGCTTCAAATATGTCATGTTTATGTTTCTCATAACCTAGCTTTCTACCAGTGTTAAAATTTTACGAGTATGAGAGAAAAAAGACTAGAGAGAAAGAACATGAGAAAGAGACACATAATTAATCTCTCCGTTGTAAAATGGGTTTCTATCATCATTCTCAAATCAAATTGGATACGGTATAGTTACTGATGCGGCTATTTTAATCAGTATCCCGTCCATCCTTCCTCAGGTCACTAGATACCTTTGTGCAAAAATCCACGTCAATCGGTTTAGTTGACATGGCACAGTTTTGACCAAACACATACACACATGCATACGTTATTACGTTACACTAAAAATAGTCTCAACGGCGACCTTTAAATGAAATGATATGTCAGAAACCGGAAATCAAAAATCTGTAAAAATATATAACGTCCTTTACACAGCAGAGCATTGAATAAAAACAGAAGCTAGTTCTTACTTATACGATATAAGGTTTCAGTCAATAAATGAATGAATATTATAATATGATTATTTAAAATATGCTTAATGAAATTGCACATGTAAGGGAAATGAATGCTTCTATGCTTGTATAAAACCGTAATTTCTCCAGATTCTTGGTATAAGAAAAAGTTAAACTCTTATACTAAACCATGGGAATTATTCCTTTTAGTTCCAGTAAGACAACATAGTTGACTTGGCTGAGTAAGTGAGTAACTACTCCAAATTGAGTGTTTTTGTTTGCCAGTATGGAGTACACTGTGGTCACTATGTACCTAAATAAAATACCAAGTACAATACTTAGATTGTTTGACACATTTTTATTTTTATAGGATATAACGATATAACGGTATCGGTAAAAAAATACATTCGCATCGTTTTATGTTATTCATTATAAAGATAAGATTAGACTTTTTATGGATCTTTTAAAATGTATTATTTTAAATAAATCGCTCAGTACCTAATAACATAGATAACTAAGAAAGATAATAAACTATAGATATGTAGGTAATTACAATTATTTATCAATATATTGTATAGATGGCGCTTATTATTGTTGTTAGCTAATGTAAAGCCGGGTTTGTTCTATTTCTTAAGCCTTAATTTTTAGTCTATATTTGTTAATTTATAGACCTTAATCGTTTCTACTTATTTGATAAAAATCACCACTCGGGCAGGATAATTATACAAAACTTGCAACCTTTTTCTGTTTGACCAATCTGTCCAATTTCTTGTCCAATTTCTGTCGACCCAATTCCAAAATGTAACGCGATTTTCAAAGTCTTGTCCATACAGATCTTGGTGGAGTGTAATGTGGTATGGATAAAAATTTTAGATACAAGTGCAATATGGTCACACCTGATTTTTGGCTCATTCCAGCATCTCTGGCAAGCCGTTTGGTATCTACATACCAGTCAGTAGCTACCTCTCCTAAAACGTCCACTGCCCTATTTTCGTCCGTTTTGGTTCGCTTCCGAACTCTTGGTTTCATTTTAAGACTACCGGTAGTACGACTTCCGGTTTCCAGCCTTTTAAATGCCATGTGAGATTTCGGATTATTAGGAAACCTCTCCGCCCATACTAGAGCAGATTCTCTGTAATTTTTTCAGCACTCCCCAAAAATTAACAACATATCAACTTGCGCATCAATACACAGAAATAATCGTTAAAACGTCAAAATTCTCAACTGACTTAAGTAAAAATAACTCATTTCCATGGAAACGAATTATAATTGTGAAATAACTGCACCTGATTTATTGGTAAAATTTATTTATTTTTTATATTCAATCAAAATGTAGTTAACCATAATTCCGTAACCAAAAGAGCAAATCAAAAAAAAAATGTGCTCATTAGTTTTTTACGTAGATTTTAATTTTATAAACAAAAGTACATCATCCCATTTGAAATTTCAAAGTTATCCCCATCCCTCAAAATAGAGAGAGGGGGTAAATGTCAAAAACATGTTTAAATATGTCCCCCCATCTTCCTATTAACTCGCAAAAATTTTATGAAAATATTTTAAGAGATACCGGCTCGTAACACTTTAAAAAACTGGCCCAGTATAGCTTGCAGCACACATGTTACTGCTTAGGTCGAGGCTCAGGTTAAGTAAGTAGGAATTGTAACAATAACTAATACAAAATGTATGAAGTATTTAACAATGTTTATTGAATCTTTTGTTTTATCTGCAATAAATTGGTCATATAATCCTGAATTTTTTTTGACATTCAGTAATTTTCTATTAGTGATTCTTTCGATTTTTATAGTACTTCGTTTCTACTCTCTCAATTAAGCACATATAAATAAAAAAATTGCCCAAATGAGGTCTAACCCAAACAAAATCATTAACAACGGACAGCGCGTGGCCGTAAATCGTCGATCGCACACGAATGCAGTAGCCAATCTGCTACCTGTGCAAGAGCAAACGCAAGCCGTCACTCTTTGGCTTCAGGATGCTTTAAATTCAATTAAATTTTAATAGGTTTTTATTTCTCTATTAAAAACTTATCGCGCACTTCAGGATTCTTTTTATATCTCATACCCTGATTTAAGATGTTAGTACATATTATAATTATAAAATTCGGATTTAGTGAAAGACATCATTGTGTGAAATAGTGGTCCCCTGTTGTTAGTTTTCATTAAATAGCAATTGGAGGTACCTACCTGTTTGTGTTTTAGTTAAATTCACACACTGTCCATCACTCTCATACAAAATGTTGTTCAACTCTCAGAATAAGTAGATCCCTTGCACGTTCTAAGCGAGCTAGAAATTATAGTGTCAAGATCCATTAATAAAACTTTTGCGTTTTGAAAAATTTCGTTAATGGGTGGCAAAAGCTCACTGTATACTTTTTGACATGTTCTATACCCCATTGGGGGTACTTTATGGGACTAATGACGCCAATCTATCTGTCTATAATCTTGAAAGATCTCTCTTGTCTTTCGGTAATTTTATATTAGTGGTTCTTTTGATTTTCGTAGTAGGTACGGTTTCTCTACTCTCTCAATTTAGCACGAAGAAACAAAATATTTGCCGAAATGGGTAGGCTTACCTAAACAAAATCATTAACAGCAACGAACAGCATGTGGCCGCAAATTGTCGATCACACACGAATGTAATAGCGAATCTGCTGCTCGTGTGTGAGCAAACGCAAGCCGTCACTCATTGGCTACAAAGGAGGCTACAAATATTCGACGTCAAGATTCTTTAAATTGAATTGAATTTTAATAGATTTTTGTTTCTCTATTAAAAATTTATGGCGCACTTCGGGATTCTTTTACTGTCGGAGAGCAAATAACATAACATAACAGATCATTGTGTGAAATAGTGATCCTCTGTTTTTAGTTTTCAGTAAATAGCAATTGGAGTTACCTGTTAGTGTTTTAGTTATATTCGCACACTGTCCACCACTCTCATACAAATGTTGATCACTTGCCAGAATAAGTAGATCCCGTCCACGTTCTAAGCGAGCTGGAAATTATATTGTCAGGATTCATTAATAAAACTTTTGCGTTTTGAAAATTTTTTCTTTCGTGGGTAGCACATGCTCACTATTTTCGTTTTAAAAATCATTCTAATGGTTTACTGACGCCCTCTAATATTATTATAACCAACGTAAAATATCCATGCTGTAATTAAATTGTTATACCTACATTATTTTCAGTTATGCAGTAATAAATTTCACAGTGAAATAATACATACACGGAAGAATAATTATCCATAAAAAATAATATAACCTTCAAAAATATTGCCTATTTCAGAATCGGGACATTCAACATTAAGTATTGAGTATTCTAAAAATTAAAAAATACGTTTTTGATATTTGTGCAAAATTTGGATTGTGTATGAAAATATGTAAGTGGATTTCCATGATCTAGATACTTGTGTAGTGTTTCCAATAAGTGTTTAACTATTAAAAAAAAACACCTAGTTAAATATTTTAAATTTTTAACGATTTTATATTGTCCGCCATGCGTATTAAGAAAAAGTCATTGAAAAATACTAAATAATAAAAAAAAGGCAGACGGTTAGCAAGGGCTCAAAGGGTCAAAGTGTCTGAGTGAACTTGTAGGTAACCGAATAATTTTTCACTTTTTTTAGTGTCTGCCAACCGTCTGTCTCTTTTATATATATTATTGATGACTTTCTTTTAATCACATGGCAGACAATATAAAATCGTCTCAAAACACATAGTTTTTGTACAAATGAAAATTCAGTTGTCATTTGGGCGTCACCCAAGCCGGGGCCAAAACCTCACCTCTTCATTAACAAACTTACCTTTTTCAGTCCTCCAAAACCCAGACAAAAAAAATCGCAACCTAAAACATGTCGCTATCCCACGATCTAATTGTAAAAGCCTTCATCTTGGTCCAAAGACTGGCTCTAACTCACTCTGACATCTTTTATCCACGGACCTTCCTAGACCACTAGTTCTCAGTCTTTTTTGAACCAGGAACCCTACGATTTTCTTTGTTCTTAGCAGCAAGCAAGGGAAACAGATGCAAACGCGTCTCACGGTTTCTATCATTTTGTAATTCAATAAGCTCTTCGTGGACTTCTTCAGCAACCTCTCCAACATTAATACCAAAAGGGTTACGAATCATCGTTTGGATACCTTCCGATTGATGAACGATTGAATCTCCAGTAAAATGTTTAAATGTTCGCGGACCATATTTTAGTTCTCGCGGACCACCTATGGCCCGCGGACATCCGGTCAAGAACCATTGTTCTAGATCACTTGAAAATAGCGTTGGCATAGAGAAGCGCCGAATTAGTTGATTATGTGATTTTATCATGGCCGTTATCACTAGTGGTAAAAACGTAAAAAGAAATGCGAACTAGCATCGCTTGTATTTATTTTCGAAAGCAACCTAGATTCTTTTTAACAGTGTTTCTGACACGGGTGACTCATCGAAGACTTATCTAACACATGTTTTAATTGTATATTATTAACCAGTCGGTCCAGTGATACACGAAATTAAAGTAAAACGTCACAACGCATTGTTAACATTACAAAACAGTAATGGGATCGTCAATCAATTGATTATTCAATATACCAGGGTGGGACGAAAAGTTTACGGCGTAAGAAAACATCTGTTCAGCCATGAATTTATTAGTAGGACTGGATACGGGATGATTTCACATTCTTTGAAGCCAAAACAAACCATTCTAAACGACACTGTAAACACAATTTGTAAACATTGGCCACATCTTATTTTACCTTATATTTTTATACAAAAAATACGTTAGAAGCATCACAAGATATATTAAAAGTAATAAAAGCCCTAAATATTTTATTTTTCTGCTAAATAATAATAAATTTAAGTTAAAAAGGTTTTATTATTTATAGGTTATGTTATTTCTAAAGGTGTTTATTTAAAGTCGCTCCGAGTCATTTATAAATCTATACTAGGGATGTAACGGGTACTCGGTCTACCCGGCCAAAACCGGGTACCCGGCCGGGAAGGCCGGATACCCGGTTTTGCCGGGTTCAGGTGTTACCCGGTCGGGTACCCGGTTTTTTTATTATGTTTTCTATTTTTGATAAAATAAAACATAAAAGAACTGAAACGGTGTATTTTTGTGATGATAAAAAATACATAAAAAACAGATTTTAAAAGGTTATAATAATAAACTTTGTTAAAACATTTAATAACTAAAATCAATTAATGGCAAATTGTGATGAAGATAAACTAAAATTTCACCATTCTCAGAGGATAGTCGGTTTCGGGTTTCTTCATAAATATTACCCGCTTCTGAAAACAACCGTTCACTAAATATTGTTGAGGCAGGTGCTGAAAGAAACTTTTTAGCAAGCTTTGCTAGATTAGGAAATCTCTGCGAATTTATTTGCCACCACGAAAATGGGCTTGACTGTCTTATCAATTAACGGCAACGCCAAATATGAACTTATTTCATCCTCCACGTCCTGTTGTATGTTTGGTGCTTTAGCAGATGATTTTTTATTTGTATCTCGCGTGTTTGCAATACTGGTAAACACATCCCAAACTGAGCGTTTATCTTCTCTAGGTCTTTTTGATGAGGATGGATTATCTGTATACAAACTAAGAGGAACATTGTCATCTGAATCTGAATTGGATGACAAATTAACTTCATTATTTTGGATTAACAAATTTGCTTCAAGGATATATTTTATTACTTTTTCCTTCAAATTATCTGTGTCAGTAAAAAATGCAACCAGATAATTATTGTTCGTGTCGATATTCGAAAACCTTCGACTTAATCCTTCCATAAGATTTTCTTGCATGGATCCTAAGCCTGGAACTTGTGTTTCTCTTAAAAACCTCTTTAGCGAAAAAACTGTAGGAATTACTTCCGATATAGTACAGTGTGTACTGCTGAAATGTTTAGTTGTTTGTTCAAATGGTTGTAGCAGCTCCAGCAACTTTTCTGCTATGACCCACTGATTAGAAGTAAAAGAAGATATTGCCAATAGTAATATTCCGCAAGACCGGGTACCCGGGACCGGGTACCCGGCCGGGTACCGGGTTTTGCCTGGTCTTAATTGACCGGGTACCCGGTTTGGCCGGATCCTAAAAAGCGCTACCCGTTACATCCCTAATCTATACGTCGCACTTTTTCTTTTCTAGTTCATTAGACAAAGACGTACGTGTAACCGAGTGTTCAGACCGAGGTTCAGCCGTTTTCCTAAACAACCATAACAGACAGCAACACTTCTGAGCTCCAACACTCCAATGCTATTTTATCTCTTTCTACTACCATTCTTGATTCAATTACGTAGTAATTCGTAGTCTTGTCTATGTTCGTAGTTCGTAAACTGCTCCCCCAAGAGAATAACAAAAACAAAAACAAACAACAAAATATAAGGCTTCACGTCCGATACGCTCACAGTATACGGACATCGAATCCTTATTATAATAAATCCATGTGTTCAGCGATGTTCATGGCCTTTATATTATCTTTTTGTTCCTGTTTGCCCAACTCGTCAAAATAGACTGTTGCAATCACTTCTGAATCTGACGCGAATTTTTTGGAAGCAACAATTTTTTTTCAACTTCGGAGACAAATTGAAATCCGATGGGGCCAAATCTGACAAATAAAGTGCACGGTGGATTGTTGGAAGCCTAATGGATGAATTTTTGCCATGATAATTGCTGCTTTGTTGCAAGGAGCATTATCCTGGTGGACTAGAGTTTTCTTCTAGGCTAAGCCGGGACGTTTCTCGTGAATGCTTTGGTTTAGTTGATCGAGTAAGCTCGCATAGTATTCTGAATTTATTTTTCTCCCTTTTCAAAATCCATGAGAAAAATGCCTTTAGCAGCTCAAATATCCGTCGCCGTAACTTTTCAGGCAGATGGAATTGCCTTTGCCTTCTTCGGAGTCGGTTCTTCCATCGCTATCCACTGTTTTGATGGTTGTTTGGTTCTTTGGTGCGTAGTGGTGGATCTATGTCTCATCGATAGTAACAATTCTAGTAACACTACTGTTTTCAAGTAATAAAAATATATTGATACTTCTTCAGTATTGCACAATGTACAAGCAGTGGCAACTCTCAACTTTACAAATTAAAAATATGCACAGACTTTACGTGTTACAGATAGAGGTGAAGGATAATGTAATACTTAGTACAAATATAAATTTAGCGGAGTTAGAGCTATCGCTTACAACGCGACCAGTAGAAGGGCAAGAGCAAGAGTAAGTCATCTGTCTCAATGCATGTGTAAGACTCCCTTGCTTTTTCTTAAGAAAAAACGGGGTGAAACTTAAACGTGGTGACTCAGCATGTGGGAACACCCTGTTGCAGGTAAAATTTTTGTACCGTGCATCGTTTTTAAGGGCATGGGTGAAAGTTTGATTGTCCAAAATGGACTTTATTACTGCCAATAAGTTCATGGTGGTCATTTTGAACAACTTTTAAAGTAATAAGAGAAATAAAAATACTTACATTTTTTATTACTTTTCACGATCTTTATCTTTTAAGACTTGCCATTTAAAAACGAATTAAGATACGGACCTCGGATTTGCTTGGGGTGCCACAGGCTATAGGGTTGCATTTAAAATTTTTGACCCTCAAGTCCTTAGCGTCACCCCTCAAGAGTGTTTAAAAAATTAAATACATAAAAAGTAGACCTATTAACCAATCGGATGCCCCTAAAATTTGGTGTCTCTATCTTTACTAATAGCATAGCATACTAAGACTTTTCGGACACCCTGTATATATACCAAATTCGGTGGGATGCCGATTCCACTCGGGAGTGTAACATAATTCAATATGAAATCTAACTTATTTTTTAAGTAACATTCTCACATTTTAAGTCATATTCTCATATCTAAAACTTCACATACAATATATTACCTCCGTTCTTTCGATAGCCTCGGCTACTCACCTAACTGCCAAACGATTTTATGAACTTTTTGCATAATTTTTTCAGAAGTTGCTGTTTTCGGCCTGCCAGAACGCGAAGCATCTTCAGTGCCGATATAACTACGTTTAAAGTTTTAATTGAATCAACGCAAGTTTTAATTGAAAACTGAATTGAAAGTGAAGGAGCTAACTCACCTAAAGGAGCATCAAGCTCGGCTTTTATCTCTGTAGGAGATAAACCTTTAATATGGAAATATTTTATTACAGCGCGGATCTCAAATTTTTTCATCATTTACAGAATGTAGAACTTCATAAACTTTAACGGTGGTAAAATACAAACTACCTAATGCATTATTACGGTAAATTGCGCCCTCTGGGTCAGGCTGGAAACTTTTCATCCCATCTTCGTATGTATGTATAGTCGTAGCCGAAATAAAGTTTCATTTTCCATAAGAAAAATCACTTTATTTTGGCCACGACTGTGGATACATATTGTATGTTGCTTTAAAAAATCCAGACCAGTAAAATAATGTTATTAATATTACTTAAGTGATTTAAAAACACTTAAGGATTTCTTAGAAATAATGAAACATCAAAACCGACAACAGGATTTGTAGAAAATAATAATACCTAAATAATATATGGTTACAAAGAATTGAAAGTTAGTAATTCGAATGATTTTAATAGTCGTGCTTTGTACTACTCAAATAAAGAAAAAAAAATTGAACGCATGATTTAGTGAAAAATATAGCTGTTATCATTGTTCGTCCGTGTGAAAAGAACTTTTCATCTTGTAGTTCTGCTCTAAGATTTAACTATACCTAGTGTATTGCTTTGTGTAGATTGAAAATGGGACATAAAACTATAAATAATATAAAAATCCCTAAGCCTTTTTTCATCGATTCGACATATCAGGTTGTATAGCCTATTTTTATCTTTCTCCTGCGCTCTTGTGGGGATGTGTATTGGCATTGTGTCTGTCTTCACGACCTTTTGGTGTTTTTTTCTGGCGCATGATCCAATTATTCTCTAAGAATGCTATTTCTCTTCATATCTTCAGCGACTTCTTCTAAGTCATATAATATAAAAGTAACCTGACTTTAATAAATCACAAGAAGCTGCACATACAGGGTGTCCGAAGAATCTTACTATGGGCAATTTTTTAGGTGTATCTTATTGATTAATAAATCTACTTTTTTATGTAATTTAACTTTTTCAACCCCCTAGAGGGGTGACGCTAGGGGGTTGCGGTCAAAAATTTGAAATGCAACACTGTGCCGTGTGGTACCTCATTTTAAAGGTCTTCAAAAAAGAAACATTTTACTGCAAACCCAAGGTCCGTATCTTAATTCGTTTTTAAATGGCAAACATTTAAAAATTAAAAATCACGATAAAAAATTAACAGCCAGATTCTCCAACGCTAGTCCGGTCTAATTTGACAACCAAAAGTTTTAAACTGACAAGTGTAAGAATAACACAACTAAGTTTTATAGTATTAATTTATTTCTGAGCTTTTTCCCAAATTTATGAAGAACAGGGCAATTCTAGTACGTACTTTCGACAATAACAAAATTAAATTCATTACAGCAACTCGTTCCAAGACGAAAATCATTTGGAAACCAACTAAATCGCTGAAATATGAGAATAATTCATGACATGATTTAATGACGATTTATTCACAATGACAGGACAAAAACCTCTCAAAACATAGCTGATCAACTATAAGATCTTAATTTAAACCAGTACTAAATCTTAAACCTTCTTAGTGAATCTGAACGTAAGAATTTAAATACCATTATTTCTCTTACTTAAAACTTGTTGAACATGAACTTCTGGGCAGTAATAAAGTCGATTTTGGAACTCTGCCAAGAAGTAACACCTGCCATTCTCGAAAATGTGAGAAGTTACTTCCAAAATCGACATTATTACTACCAAGAAGTTCATGGGGTCATTTTGAACAATTTTTAAAGTAATTAAGGTTCATTTTTTTTTCACAATTTTTAATTTTTAAAGGAACTCACTTCTCACATTTCCGGGAATGGCAGGTGTACTTCTTGGCAGAGTTCCAAAATCGATTTTATTACTGCTCAGAAGTTCATGGTGGTCATTCTGAACAACTTTTAAAGTAGTAAGAGAAGTAAAGGTATTTAAATTCTTAATTTTTTAACGCAATTTTTAATTTTTAAAGGTTTGCCATTTAAAAATGATTTAGATACGGACCTCGAGTTTGCGGTGAAATGTTTCTTTTTTGAAGACTTATAAAATGAGGTTGGGTTGCATTTAAAATGTTTGACCTCACCCTTCTAGGGGGTTAGGGGGTCGAAAAAGTTAAATTGCATAAAAAAGTAGATTTATTAATCAATAAGATACACCTAAAATTTGGTGTCTATCTTTACTAATAGCAAAGATATTTGCCCATAAGACAACCGGACACCCTGTATATGTAAGTAATATAAGATCCGATTAGACAATATAAGATCAATAATATTAGTACTATTACATAGTAACTGACCTCGAGCAATGGATTATCGTGGCCATGTTTTATATCATATATTGCTAATAGCTGTTTTACACGGGGCAACTTTTAAACCCGCTTTACACTTTGCATATTTTCATTGCTGGAAATTTTAGTTGCAGCAATTTTTTATTGGGACCAATCATGCCATAAAATGCCATGCCATAAATGGGCATTAATCCAAAATTGTTGCAGTTAAAAAAATTCATATCAAAACTAATTTCAAAGTTGGCCTCGTTGATGCAATAGGAATAGAGAATAGTATTGTCAAGTTTACAGTATTTGTCCAGTGCAATTTTTGTTTCGCAATTTGTATATCGTATCATTGCACTGCCAAGCTTTGCTTCGTGTAGACTGGCTTTAATCTGTGGTAAATTTTGTATATGTAAAAAAGATCTTGCCTATCTCTATTCAAATTTGACTTTATTATCACCTATCTTAGAGGTTAACAGGTACGAAATACAAGTGTTTGTACTCGGGAGATATCTGCATAGATAAGATTTTTTTTCGTGTTCACATTGTCGAGATTAAGTTTTATCAAATCACTATTCAATTTTATAAGTGCCTCGAAAAACATAATCAATTCTAATTGTTACTGTCTGGTTCAGTTAGAATTTGTTCTTGAAAGGAGTAGGTGAAGTGTGGGTGTATTATAGGTTTCTTGCGAAGAGGTTTCTTTCTTAAACTTCCCGAAAGAGGTACTTTTTCATCGAGTTAAATATTAATTGCCTAGGTAAATAATGATCTGTAGTAGTTCGTCTGTTTTTTACTCCGTTTTAAGAATGATTAAAATATTTAGGTCCAGAATGAGTAATTAAATAAGGATTGTTTTTTTTATAACGGCAGTAGCTAACCTATTATTTCCTTTTGACATCGATTTAAGTATAAAAAATTAAAGGCACGAGATTAAATAAAATCGATCAAGTGTGAACGGCGAATTATCCATGCAGTTTTTATTACACCTAGAAAAGCAATCAAAGCCAATCAACGCGATTCAGTGCTAAAAATAAAATTTAATGCTGTTAAAAGCATAACAAATTTAGAATCGCGTATAAGTTAAAATCTGGACGGAAGACTTAATTTGTAAGCGGTCTCCGAATTTTTAACATAATAAATAGGCGTCAGGTGATCGGTTAAAACGGCGCAATCTAACAGAAATTTAGCAAGCATAATATCAAAGTTTTTATAATTGTTGCCTGAATACGAGTCTTGGCGTTGGCCCGTACGGAGATAAAACTTGTCATGAATTTACCGTCTGCAGCCAGAACGTAAGTTCTGGCTATCTCTTGAAACATCCCCCACTTCCCACTGCCCTGCTTCAAGTACTCAGAGTTTGGTTTGTTTGTTACCTTGCTGGTTAGTTATAGCATCAAAAGTTTGTCAGAATATTACAAAGGCCGTAATTTAACCATACTCATTAGTAATTCTTAATAATGAATAGTAATAGTAATTAATAGTATTTTTTACCTACGAGATATGTACCATATGGTATTAAGTTTGTTTGTGTATAGTGGTCTTACTTCAGGTCCTCCCGAGGGTCCTTCACTCAGTAGCTCATTAGACGGCTTGTGGCTCAAATCATTTAGTTTCCCCAACAGATCCACCTTTCTCATGGAACTGACTAAAATATATTGAAGATCAGATGCTCCTTCAACAGGTCATTAGTTATGTTATGTTCAGGGTGGATAAAGCCCACTTTCCCCAGCCAACGCTTCATTCGTAGGTATGACTATCTCAGGTCGTCAGCGAATCGCTTTATCCAATATACAAGCGTTACCGAGATAATACAGGCGAGGCGATGCCGCGTTGATGAGTCAACGGCAATCTTTATGCTGTGTGAAAAGAGGATTTGGTTCTATTAGTTAGAAAAAATCGAATTTATACTAAAATGAAAACTTCAGTTTTAAAAATTTGACTAACATCACCATATTCTATTCCATTATTACGAATCTGTCTACTCTAAGAGCTTGACATTTTTTGTATTTGTGCCTACGTATTTTGTATTTAAATATTTAATCTTATTTAATATATCTTATTTTTTCCAGGACACCATACAAATGAATACAAAATGTTCATAAACAAAGGCCAAGATGACCAAATGGAAATATTTTATTACCGCACCAGTAAAGTTAAGACGGCCCTTACTTACGTCGGTTTTATCCTTACCTGCGGAATACTCCGATTAGTCTACCACTGGATTCCATATCTCTATTTGTATTCGACCTCAGTTAATTGCAAAGTAGATGAAGCTGAGAAAATATTGATTGTTGTAAGTATATAATTTTTTAGTAAATAAAATTCAATAAATGTTCTTAATTTAACGTTATTGGGTAACACCAATAACGTTCAGCGCAGGTTTACAATGAGTTTGATGTTTAAAAAATAACCGCTAAGTAATTTCACAAAATGCTGGATTTTTTTTTTTTGGTGCAGAAGCTCTTTTACATTATTTCAATATCCGAACATAAAATTTACAACGTAAATTGAAGCAGATATCACTATCACTTTTCTGGACGTAGTTGTACAAAAGAAAGAGAATAGTACTTTAGGGCATTCAGTGTACGGAAAGTGAAACACACACCAACCATTACCTAAATGTTAATTCCGATCATCACCCATCTCAAAAATGCAGTAGTATTTAGAGCTCTCTGAATTTGTGATGACAATTTACTACCATCCGAAACAGAGAACCTGACTTCAGCCCTAAGTCGTACCAGCTATTTATACACTGAGGATGTGAGAAAGTCATATAGACGTTTTGAAAATTCTCGTTCTAGAAAAAAATGTCAGAGGGGTCCACATGTAAGTGGTTTTAATATTCGCACTATTTTTAATGCGAATAAGAAAATTGGGCAATGCCTTAGATCACCCAAAGACACAATACCGTTCTAAACAGACGAAGTTTGTAAGAACCCTTGTTCATGTGGTGAAGGTGGTCAGGATTCCACGAAAAAAATTATACGTTCAGATTCACTAAGAAGGATACTTAGTACTGGTTTAAATTAACATCTTATAGTCGATCAGTTATGTTTTGACAGATTTGGGTCCTGTCATTGTTAATAAGTTGTCATTAAAATCTTTTGATTTATTCTGATATTTCAGCGATTTGCTTGGTTTCCAAATTTTCATCTTGGAACGAGTTGCTGTAGTGAATTTAGTTCTGTTATTGTCAAAAGTACGTATAAAATTGCCCTTTTCTCTATAAATTTGCAAAAAAGTTCAGATAAATTCGTAGTTTAAAACTTAAGTTGTCAAATTAGGCCGGACTAGCGTTGGAGAATAATAAAGATACAAGGGTTGGACGGCAAGGTGGGGAATTTCGCAACGCTATATTTTATTCTTTGATTAAAACGGTTTTGCATCTGCCTAATCGATGATAGGTAAATAGAAATTTTATTATTTTAATACTGCTACTGCTTCTAAAGAGCATGTAAAAGAATACACATTTATTTAATCGCCTCGTGATAGCAACTACGAAAAGTGACGTCATACGTCTAAGATGGTGATATTTGCTTGGGAAATTTGTACTTTGAATCGAATTTTATGGCATTTGTAACGCTAAAAAAACGAAATATATTTCTCTGTACCGCAACATTTTCGAATAAAAAATGTTTATGACAACAACGTACTCGGATTTTTATCATTTACACTTAAATTTGAGTTAGCTGAAAATGTTTGTTTCTATCTAGTCGAAAAAAGCAAATGTAGAGTGTGCTTGTAAATCACAATTAACAGCTAAATGTGTAATATTAACCGAAAGCTACAAACATTGTGGTTTGTAAATATTGATAAGTATTTGTTTGTGACGTGGATGTGTAGTTTGCATCAAGTAACACAAACAACCGAACACGGCAAAAATATATTTTTAAAACAAAATTTACCATTCAAGTAAATAAATAAATAATAGGACCTTGACACACACTACTGGCGGTATTGAAATATTCATAAGAGGTTCCTATTAAACATTTCTGTCGCAGTGAAAATCTTGTAAAATTATTGGAAACCACATAGGGTATCTAGCATACTGGAACAGAATGAATGGAAGATATTTTACCACGATACCTAAAAAAATCTTGAACCCTGAAATAATTAGAAAAAGTAGAAAATCAACCAATGACAGATGGAATTTTTCCAAAACTCATATTTTCCTCTTGCTTTGTAAGCACCGAATCGATATGCAAGTGTTGAATGTGAGGTTTCAATTATCATTTTCAGTCAGTCTACTCGTGCACTGGACAAGGTAAAGTAGCCTCATTTTATAAAATAAAACTGCGGCGCGCGGAGGTTCGTTTTATATGTACCATACAGAAAAAATAAAGGCTATATATATATACATATATATATATATATATATATATATATATATATATATATATATATATATATATAATATACTGGCCAACTAGAATGGCTAAATTTAAAACCGGACTAAGCCTCTTGACTGGTGATAAATTTTTTTTTATCTAAAATGGCGCTAATCCATTTCACGTGTAGTATGATATGTCTTTCAAACTGTCATTTTCAGATTCTATCTACTTATCTACAAGATTGAACATCGAATTCTAAGAAGACAATGTACTTAAGTAATTTGTTTACGCGTCCAGTGAAGTGCTTAACATTTTTTGGATGCTTTTAGATAAGAAATTATAAATTGGCCCTTTAAAGTTACTCATACCAATAATAATATAAAATATAAAAGCATTGAAATAAAACGTGTACATTTAACGTCCAGTTGCACAAACAATTTAATTAAGAATTAAATTAATGGGCATATCCAGCAATTTATTTTATTTCATAATAAAAAAGTATTAATTGTTCGAATTGTTATCCACGGTGAGCCTTGACTAAGTTTAACCCAGAGGTCTTACCACTGCCATTTTTTTAGGTTTTGTTATAGTTGTGTGGCCTTAGTAATTTAAGCCCAAAATGAAAATCCTGATCAATAGTTTGAAAAGAAAACTTGATTTTACTTTTTTTTAGGTTAAGCGGCTTTATTTTATGAAAAAGAGTCGTATCTACATTTTTTAAGGCGTATAATAATCTTTTTTCAAGTTCTGAAAACGATATCTTCTTAGTCTTTGGTATCTATCTCTTAAATGTTACGTTCAAATACAATAGTGTATGAATTCATTTTAAAGATAATACAATTATCTACAAATCAAAAAAATGGCCTTTCTACTACATCTGTTCAAAAGATATAGCTAATAGAACGTTAAAAAATTCAAACAAAAAAATTAAGCAATCAGAATGTTGTGATATATCTTAATAATTATAAATCATGGTTAAAACTGTTCATCATTTTCAAAAATTTAACTCAGTTTCAAGCAAAATAACAAAAAACTCATCTTTTATCTAACATGAAACCAAAGATGGGATAGTCGGAAGCTGCAGATAATTCTTTTTAGTCAAGTTGAAACGTTTATATTTAAGTAATAAAACTACACTAAACATATTTGTTTCATTTTTTTAAAAATTTATATGGATTTTATTTGGTTATGGGTTTTATGCAGGCCCTAATTTCAACATATGTTTTAATAATTCTAAATATGCATTAATAAAGATTTGTAACTTACAATAATTATTAATTTGTATACTAAACTGCTTGCGGAATGAAGTGGAAATTCCAAAAGGTTTTTGTTTTACAAGTTAGAGGATTGTGAAATGTATTTTTTAAATTCAAATATTTATTGTTTGCTTTTTTACGTAGAAATAAATTTTAAAATATTGAAAATAGGTTAAAAACGGCAATTTATTTTGGGCGCAGTGTATTTTTCGTAGAAATTATAAAGAACCTGAAGAATAATCATCTCCACTCTCCATGCTTGAATCTGCTACTGAAATATTAGGATGAATTATCATTTGAAAAATTAGTGATTGGCAATTTCTCCAAAAATGTTAACTAACATGCGATTTTCGGGGTTATTGAGGTCAAAAAATTTAATTTTGTGTAACAGATGTTTAGAAAATGACGGCGGTGGGAGGGGGGAATAAAGAGGAACGACTGCCAGTTTCTCCAAAAATGGGTCATTTTCGGGGTTATTGAGGTCAGAAAAGCTAAGTTTATGTAACGGATGTAAAAACTACGGCGGCGGAGGGGGGCGAATGGAGCGGGTGAAAAATTCTTTAAAAATGTTAACTGTCATTTTCGGGGTAACTGAGGTCTGAAAATCCAATATTACATAAACATTACCAGCCAGATTCTCCAACGCTAGTCCGGTCTAATTTGACAACCAAAAGTTTTAAAATGACAAGTGTAAGAATAAGACAACTATACTATGAATTTATTTCTGAGCTTTTTCGAAAATTTATAAATAAAAGGGCAATTTTAGTACGTACTTTTGACAATAATAAAATTAAATTCATTACAGCAACTCGTTCCAATATGAAAATCATTTGGAAACCCAGCAAGTCGCTGAAATATCAGAATAATTCATAAGTTTTTAATGCCGACCTATTAACAATGATAGGGCAAAGACCTGTCAGAACGTAGCTGATCAACTATAAGATCTTAATTTAAACCAGTACTAAATCTTAAACTTTCTTAGTGAATCTGAACGTACAAATTGAAATAGGTGGCGATAAGATGAAGGGGGAGGGAGAATAGGTGAACTAAAAAGAAAGAAATATTTTTTTTCCAAAAAAATTAACCGACTTCACAAAAGTAAAAGCACTAAAAAGTAGGAAATAATATTTCTACGTATTTATAACTGTTAATAATGGTAAACTTAATTTTGTTCAAAGTGAAGTAACTTGTACACCGAAGTTCTAAACTTTGAAGTCTGCTCAATTTTAAAGTTTAATAGGAATCCTTAATGATAATACATTAACAAATTATTAATAAGGAGTAATATTTTTAGTTATTTATTACTGAGCTTAATGGTCAGCCTAATTGCGTTCGATTTTAAGTAATTTGTACACAAAAGTTCTAAACTTTAAAGTAAGCGCAACTTCTTATTAATTGTTTATGAATTATCATGACACATCCATGTACTGGGAAATTGCGCCGACTTTAAAGTTTAGAACTTCGGTGTACAAGTTACCTAACTTTGAACAAGAAGTTATAAATACGTAAAAATAGTATTTCATACTTTTTAGTGCTTTTTCTCGGTCGGTTCATTTTTTTGAAAAAAGAATTAAGTATAAGTAATAAAATTTAATCTCAGATGAGGTGTAGCAACCGAATAAAATTCAATTTCTTGGCAACATACTTGTTCGTGCCTGTTCAAGTATTTTGTGTCTAAATTACGTTTAATAAAACACTTTTGCAATTCTGCAAACTGATAAATGATCGGAAAATCCATATAACAATTAAAATTAAATCACCTTTTGATCACGTGTATTTTTTTATGTTAGTTTCCAGTTTTATCAAATTTTTAAACAGCCTGAACATAGTTTTATAATCCTCCAGTAAATCTGATAATTTACAAAAATAGATGTGGCAGTTTTACAATATCGTGTGTCTTATTTAATAAAAAAAAAATTATAACAACCATGAATTTTTTGGTTCTATTTGTTCTCTTTTGGTCAGATTCACTATTGCTAAGACCGATCTAACTCGGCAATCAAGGGTTTAAATTGGCAATGGTAAGAATAAGACAGCTAAGTTTTGCATTATTTATGAGTTTTTTGGAAAAGTTTTAAAGGAAAGGTTTATTTAAGATATATTTATTATGGATTATATTTATTCCTCAATAATAGAACTAAATTAATTTCAGCATAATGCTCCAAGATAAAATTCATTTGGCAACGTAGAAAGTTGTGGAAATAATAGAATAGTTCATAATTTTTAATGACGGATTAGTAACAGTGACGGGACAAAAAGTTGTCAAAAACCAACTGATCATAAGAAAAACCAAAACTCACTTAGAATTTCCCTACAACACGTATAATCCAACCGTTCAAAAACGCCACCCACAGAATAATATTCATTTGCAACTATTTGAGCCATAAATGAGCAGGACTAGACACGTCTCACTCTAAATTTCGTCACCGTGTAATGGAATTAAATTTCTAAAAATTTATTATCACGAAAAATAATGTCATATTGGTATATTTTATTAATCTTAGATTGGTGTCCCTGTGGTCTATACTATTAATTTTTGAGAAAAAAGTTAAATGTAGTTTAAGTTTAAGGATTTATCCAGGTAAATGTATTAACCGATTTCTTTTTTGCAGGAGCTTTACACTAAGAATCACAAAATTCACCATGTAAAACCCTTAAAAACGTTAACACCGGAAAAAGTGGGCCAAATGAAGCATGACGATGATGCCTTACGCCAGAACAATAGTGAAGATATTGTGATTCCTCAAGCTTTGTCTGTGCATTTTGAAAAGGGCGAATTTAGGGATCTTGATAAGTAAGTAGTTTTAAAATACAAAAATTATTTCATACCACAGTTTAATAGACGCAGTCACTAGAAGAAACATCTATCTAATAGTGATTCTTATTTTCTCAGTGGGGAAGGCAACCAAAAAATAGCGCAAAATTAGGAGTTCCAATGGGTCACGTGCTGTTTGGTATGGCAAGCCCATTTCCCATCTATAAAAATTAGTAGATATTTCTTCTAATGGTGGCCGAGGCTTATACAGTATTGCTCGGTTTTGTTCCGAATATGGGCATTCCACATAAAACACTATACGCGATCGGCCATGGCCTGCGCCATGAATTTGAAATGCGGCTTCCCACATCTTCATACATTAATTTTATTATTAGTATACTTTATGGGCGAGTTTTTAAATCCATCCATGTCTAAAGCGCATTAATCACATTTCCAGTAAACTGTTCTTAACTAACCGATAAAGTTTACTGAAATTAATTTTAGCATTTCTAAAATCATCGTATTCTCATCAGATTGCTCCTCGGATTCACAAGACTGATGTTTTCGTTGAATGCTTGGTGGGGGAAGACAGCTGTCGGAGTGTGGGGTTATTAACGTATGCAAACTTTGAAATTGTTTTGATTTCAAAATTATAATTGCATCGTCGTCTGTTTAACAAATAAGTGGATTTATAAATAATATAGTTTTAGAAAATAATATTTTACCCATCAGACTATCCAGCACTCCTCTCTTAAAATCTTGCTACTCTGAAATCCGTTGACTTAACAAGCGACGTCAATGACATAATGCGAATCAATAAATTGATGTTTTCAATAATTTAAAAACTTACCCTTTTTTCTAGAAAAAAATGTCGAAAGCAAAATATGGTAAATTAAGTTGGCAACATTACCGTGTCTTTATATTTCAGTTATGTCATGTATAGATTGAACGAAAATTATCAGGATTGAAAAATTCTAGCGCAATCAATTGTCATAAACAATTTAATTGTTTATTTCCTTATAACTGCTGAGCCATTGGTTTTAGAGAAAAAGTTTTTTAACAAAAAATATTTCTCACAATGTAAGGAGCAACGTTTGTCCTTGCACGTTTTGCAAAATTTTTGCTCAGGTTAAGTGGGGGGCTGATGGCACCGAACATTAATTGTGCAAGTATAGCTTGCACTTGACCGATTTTCTTTTTACTTTAATTTATGGTTTAGGTTTGTGTTGGGCCATTTTTCTGTGTGGAATGTTTTGATTTATTAAGTTCGTTATTACAGTTTAGGTAGTTTATTTTTAGTTAATTTTAATATACGAATTTTTAGGTTATTGCTGTTCAGTGTCAAGAAAGTGACTTACCTTTACGATAACGACAAGCAAGAGTTTTTAAAATTGGCCGGCTTAGATAGTGGAGTTTCGTGTGACGTTTTTCACAAGTACAAACCGTTGACTTCAGCTGAAAACTTCATGAGGTAAGATGTTTTTTTTTGCTCTGGAAAATTCCCCTGCTACAGTCTAATTTTTTCGATCAATCGTATCATGATTACAGCGATTATGGTTGGAACAGGAGTCGACGTCGTGTAATTTACAAAAGTCAAGTGAGGTTTCTCGGGAACTATTCTGTAACTCTGTATTCAACGAGAAAATCATTTAAGAAATAGAGAAACCCACCATATTCATCAATGACATAAATGAGTCGATTTGTGCAAATTTACTTACGGTCATCGAGAAAGTGCATTTTCCCAAAAAGTGGGCATCAAATAAGATTTTTTTTATTAGTTACTACCCAAATGTAAATACCACCGAAAGTTGGTGCATGCCTAAAAAACATATTTGCAGCACTTGGAGTCGCTTAAACGCAAACAACATGCGGGGTAGGTCAAAATATATGAAAAAATATTGAAAAAAAAAAGGACAAAATGGTGTAAAGAAAAGTTAATTGAAATTAAAAGTTATGTCCAGATAAAATTATGCAAGGCGATATCTAAAACGGTTTAAAATATTTTCATGAAATTTCGGTGAGTTAATAGGGAGATGGGACATATTTAAACATTTTTTTGACATTTACCCCCTCACTCTTTTGTGAGGGGTTGCGGGTATTTTTTTATTTGCTCTTTCGGTTACGGAATTATGATTTATTAGGCTATAAAATAATAAAAAGTATTTGCCATTTAAATTCAACTTGTTTATCGTCTGTCATGCTTGAGAAGTTGTTCGAAATGTCCCCCTTGAACTTCCAAATGAATTTCGTACCCGCTGTAACATTTCAGGTCTCACTAATAAGCAGGCAAAGCGAATTCGGTGTTTCATATCATATAAAGTTGTAGGTGCAGTCGCAATCACTTTGTCCTTTATAAAACACCACAAAACATAAATCCTGACATGTGGTTTCAACAGGACGGAGCTTCGTCCCATTATGCAATACAGGTCCGTAATCATTTGAATGAAATATTTGAAAACAGGTGGATGGACGAGCTGGTCCGGTCAACTGGCCTGCTAGATCCCCGGATTTGACCCCCTTGACTTTTTCTTGTGGGTTTTACAAAGGATAACGGGATGGTGACTGCACCTACACTTTAGGTGATATGAATACCGAGTCCGCTTTGCCTGCTTATTAGTGACACCCGAAATGTTACAGCGGGTACGATATTCATTTAGAGAAAGATTGAGAAAGTTTTTAGAAGTTGAAGAGGGACATTTGAACGACTTCTCCAGCATGGCAGACGATAAATAAGCTGAATTTAAATGGTAAATATAAGTTTTATAACCTAATAAATCATAATTTCGTAACCGAAAGAGCAATTCAAAAAAAAAGTTATACACATACATGGTTTTTTACGTAGATTCGAATTATTAAACAAAATTACATCATACCATTTAAAATTCCAAAGTTACCCCCGACCCCTCAAAATAGAAAGAGGGGTGAATGTCAAAAATATGTTTAAATATGTTCCCCCATCTCCCTATTAAATTACCAAAATTTTATGAAAATATTTTAAACCTTTTCAAGATATCACCTTGTAACACTGTAAAAAACTCACCCTGTATATGTAGCACGATTCGCGTAAGTAATTCAAACTTTAAATCGATTTTTGGGGAATTTCTAACGCTATAAAATTCGAAAAAAGTTTTTGTACATAATTTTGAGCACCATTTCCAAAGTGCAAATGGAAATAATTGTGGAACAAACTCATTGCAGATTCTGGAATTCCAGGCCAATTTCTACCTATAAAAATATTTTTATCTATACGTGTAAAACAAAGACTGCTACGTATAATAACGTATAAATACGTGTGCGTTTATCTGCAGACAAATAATAATGTTTCACCTTTATAAACAAACATATTGACAAAGCAAATTATTGATATTGATAAGGTGCCACGAACGTCAGATACCATTTTTTTTATCGGTTGTTTTATGAGGAGTATTTAGCGTCGATTACCACTATTTTTTAACATTGCTTAGCTATTTACTATAAGAACCAATGTCGTTTTCAGTGTAAACATATACAAACTACATAATTAAAAGAAAAATTAATTGTATTTTTCCTGATAAAACCGGGCGTCGCAAAAATTCAAAAGACTTAGCGAATATTTTTAATTTTTCACAACACTAATGTGTAGTAATAAAGCACTGTTATTAAAAAAAATCAGAAATAGCTTTAATCGATAGTAGCACTACCTACTACTATTTTTCCTGAAAAAAGTATTTTTCAAAATTGTGTATACGGTAGAGGGCTAATGAATCGATTTCAGTTTATCTGGGCTTATTTTGTTAGCAGGCCAGTTGATCACGGGTTATTAGGAAACCTCTCCACCCACACTAGTGCAGCTTCTTTGTAGTTTTTCTGCACTCCCCAAAATTAACAACATATTAATTTGCAGATTAAAATTCGCTTCCATGTTTAATTAAGCAATGAACTGACAAATAATCGTTAAAAAAATTAATAAAAAATAATACATTTCCACATTTGTTAACAATTTTGAGCTCCGAAAAGTTAAGCACGGGCCTAACCCAAGGGGTACTGGGAGTTCAAAAGGGCCTATACTTACAAGCCGTGCATTTTATTCTGTTGGAAGTTGCGCAGTCTCTTCCCCTTTCGCTTCTTATGGAAGTTCTCTGGATGTTTACTCATATCCATTTATATTGTTTAAATTAAAATTTTTATGGAATTTGTCATTTTTATGTTTTTGGATGATTTTATCAGATTTTTATTGTGGTTTTTGTGGGTTCAAATTATTCTTTATCTGGTTATTAAAGGACTTTTACGATTGGTCAGTTTATAAATATTTTTCATATGGTACATTAATAAATATAGATTAGCAACATTTTTTTTGTTGATTATCGAGTTTTACTTTAAAATTGCAATTTTATTGAAAATTTTCGACTTACGTTAATAGCGGGATGATTTTTAGCTTGAATACGTTTTCCCTTCGGAGTTATGTACTCGAGGCCTCGGCGACGCTGCTCACGACGCTCGCGTTGTTTGCGCACCATAACTTTCGCAATTATTCAGATAGGCGTATGATGCCTATATCATTATAATCGTAAAACACTTCTCTATGACGCCCTAAAATGCGTTTTTGCGAAATGTTTCCCAAGGATAAGCAATATGGTCCTGATTGACAAAACTCTGCTGACTTCGCCACGCTTCCGATCAACAGGTGACAGATGACAGTACATATGCGAAAATTGATACCGGCCAGCTATGGTTAGACATATGAGCTACCACATACGTGAGGTAGATGTCGCCAAATAGCTCACATAGGTGTGAAACCGAAAAAATGCCCCAAGAAAAGTACATTTCCCATAAAGCGCAATGTTAAGTTAGGCCCTTTTGAACCAACGGTATCCCTCGGGATAGGACCGCAGCTGTGGGCCTCTCTTAGGAGAATTCGAAAATGCAAAAGCATTGATTCCGAAAAAAATGTTGGTTAGGCCCTTATGAACGCTCACCCTTCTATTGTCAATCAATAAATACGAAATTCGAATGTAAGAAAACCTGGTTTGCACTGAAATTAATAACGATCTTTTTTATATTTCAGGAGACTTGTTTACGGTCTAAATCTCATCTTAGTCAAGGAATCATCAATCGCCACCCTTTTGTTCTTAGAAGTTCTGAATCCTTTCTACATCTTCCAGTTGTTAAGTTTCATCTTGTGGTTCAGTGACGAGTATTATTACTACGCGGCAGCTATTTTGGCCATGTCAGTATTTGGTATCGCGATGACCGTGAGACAGACCAGAAAGGTAAGTTGTTTTTTTACACAGCTTTATTGATAAAATGTTCAACATGGCGAAAATGAAAAACGAATCCTTAAAGGAAACTGTCTACCAGAATATTTTTGGATCGACTACATTTTTAGTAAATGCCTTAGTAATTCAAATGTTTAATTTAAAAAGAAGGAAAGGTATCGTAGAACATGAACTGAATGTAATAAATAAAAAGCTAAATGACAATCCTTTAACTAGCTCTAGGACGTTGAAACACCTTTACTGGGCTAGGATACCGCCTTAAAAAGGTTGTCTTTATAAAAATGATTATTCCACACGTTTGGTCATTCTTAGTTAGCATTTGGCTTTTCTAAGCGATTATAAAACTCAGTACTTATCTTGATGGTAATGTAGTTCAAAGCTCGAACTCTGGAATGCCGAGTCGATTCCAAAACAAATAATATTCTTAGTGTTCTGCTTCAAACGGCTTGAACAGGGACACGCGTCCAAAATCTCTCCAAACTCTCAAAAATCCAAGCACGGCCAAAAAAACATCAAAGGGGCAGTCTACGAAGCACCGTAGCTTGCTTCCAAAGGAACATCGTGCAAAAATGCATTGGGATAATCAACCATATAGACAATTAATCGCAGTTAGGCCGGTTAAATAATTAGGCTGGGCTCTCCCCTTTAGAGTCCCTAACAAAGATTCATCTGTAAAAACAGGAGGGATGAAACCAGATATTTTTAATTTTCTCTAAGAAAACGACCGCTTAAAATATCAAATGTCAAACGCTATGACCGATACTTCTACCTTGGATTCATGATCTCGCGAACGGCGCGATTCATTGGAACTACTTGAAAATATAACGGTAACGAACGTTACAATGCTCTCAACTAAATTACTTTTATATTTTTGGGTGTTAAATAAACGCTTATTATAACATTATTTTATGTTTAATTATTACAAATGTTTTACAGAACCAAAGAAACCTCAAATCCACCGTCCATTCCAGTGATGTCTGCACAGTACTACGTCGCTCTCCGAAAACAGCCGACTACGACGAGCTGAACGATCACGGCTACACGACCGAAGTGATCTCGACCGATTTTCTGGTGCCCGGCGACATTCTCGAAGTTCCTGCTCACGGCTGTATTATGCACTGTGACGCTCTTTTGCTGACTGGAAATTGCATTTTGAATGAATCGATGTTAACAGGTAGAGTATATTCAAAAACTTGCTGAGAGAACTTTATCATTATATTCGTCTGACCTTTTGTTGTTTGCGGATGACCTTTTGTCACGGTTGCGGTTGACAGTCAACCAATGAATTAACTGTTATTGGTCATAAGAGGCCACCTGAACAACTGCTTGGCTATAACTATTTAATAGTGATGCGACAAATAGTAGTTCCGCTAAATAGCGGAATACCGAATATTCGACCAATCTTCAACCGAATATTCAACAGCACCATTTTTGAATAATAATAATAATAATAACAATAATACACGTAGACGCATTGGCCCATTTTACGGACACCAGCCGCAGTAATATCTTAATGGGTTTGACGGGTAAATATCATTGGATTCTGCTAGAAGGATAGCAGTTGCTGTGGTACTTCTAAAACAAATAATTTTTCAAGAGCTAGAAAATAATGTATTAAATAAACTACCAAAATTTCGGGAAATATTGGTCCATGTTCCGGTTTAAATGTTTCAAAAGCTTCTGTGCTACAGTAATGATAATAAAAATGAATGGAGACCTCTTCACACTCGCCAACATAGGTGGATTGCGCGAAATAAGGATATAAGAGCCCCATTATTTATATATAAGGAGAACAGGAATTGTCCATATTTTTATTACTACGAATAATACTTAAACAGCGTGTCCAGAAACCATCTTAACAAATGGGAAAACGGTCTTTAATTTTAATTGCAAAGTACAAATAACGTAAGAAAGTGTCTTCTAGAGCTGAAAAGTGATCGAAATTTATGTGAATGAAATTTGACAAAATTGCTTCGTCATTCATATGTACAGGGATATCCAAATAAACCTGAATAAGTCTTTTATTTTTAAAGATGGAAAAAATTTTAAAGATGAAAGTTTTGGGGATTTTTATGGATCATTCATATATCTTATCAGCAAAACAATTGAGCATCGAATAAAAATATAGTATAAAACATCGATTTTCTCGCTTATTTTAAATTGGATGGTATGATTTTTATCATATTTTTGGATTCTAGGAGAAGTTATAGACATATTTTGTATAATATACCCTATGCGGTTTTTCAGTCGTTTTTGAAATATTTCAAATTAAAAATTATTTCGCATAAATATACTTTAAACATAACTATCCAGGTTGCGAACGAAATATCTGCTACCTTTTTAAATTTTCTTCTTAGGTAAGTCGAAGTTAATGTCAAGGTTAACAATTATACTTTAGTCACCGTGAATTTATATTTTTATTTTTATGTAATTTGAGCTATTCTATTAATGAGAGATACAAAATGTTAAAATTATATTTAAAAAAATAACGATCGCAGCTCCACAAAAAAAAAATCGATAAATTACTCCTGGAATATGACCATCTACCATATGTTTTTGGGGTCGCTGAATCCAAATTCGGGGTCCATTTAACCCCATGACGTCAGGACTTTTCATAACCTCAAACGAAAAACCCGAATCCTCAAAAAATCCTCTATCCATTGATCACTTAATCCCAATAACACCATAACCTCTTTATTCCTGCATCCCTTAAACTCTTAATTCCCAAACCCATAAACCCCATAACCCCAAAACCCATGAACCCCAAAATCCATGAACCCCAAAACCCATGAACTGCAAAATCCATGAACCCATGAACCCCAAAACCCATGAACCCCAAAACCCATAAACCCCGAAACCCATAAACCCCTGAATCCCATAGAGTTTTGAGGTTTATGGGTTTCGGGGGTTATGGGTTTCAGGAATTAAGAGTTTAAGGGATGAAGGAATGAGGTTATTGGGATTAAGTGATCAATGGTTAGAGGATTTTTTGAGGATTCGGGTTTTTCTTTTGAGGTTATGAAAAATCCTGACGTGATGGGGTTAAATGGACCCCGAATTTGGATTCAGCGACCCCAAAAACATATGGTAGATATGGTCATATTCCAGGGGTAATTTATCGAATTTTTTTTGTGGAGCTGTGTTATGTTAGAGCGACTCAAAGACAATATGAAGAAAGTATTGAAGAGGGACAAAGAACTCCATCATTAAACACCATAATAAAAACAAACAGGAGATTAGAAGAAAGAGGAATTCTCGGCAATGGAAAAAGAAGAAGAGAAAGGAATGAAAAAAGGGACCTAGCGATTTTATTATATTTTCAAGAGAATAAAAAAAATCAATTCCCGATTGTGTGCAGTATCTCGGATATGAAAGAAGAAATAAAATGTTGACTTATGGAACAGTTCAAAGAACGTTAAAATATTTTAAGTATAGACCATATAAAATTATGCCAGTTCAAAACCTTATTGCCGATCGAAAAGAACGGAGATATACTTTTGTCATAAATATTAACGAAAGAATGCGGCAAGATCCAAATTTGCTTCATACTATCGTTTGGACAGCGAAGCAACTTTCTCAACTACGGGAATGTTTAATAGACGAAATGTTCATGTTTGATCGGATAAAAATCCTTTTACCGTCCAAGATATTGCTTTTTAGGGGCGTAATTCAATCAACGTTTGGTGTGGGATATTACACAATAAAATTCTACGACCATTGTTTTTTTCGGGGAGCATTAACTGGACAGCGCTATCTTAATTTTTTAGAAAATCAAATCGAAGATATTCTCGACGAATTGCCACTTTAAGAACGTCGACGTATTATATGGCAACAGGACGGAACGCCTCCCCATACTATAATTGAGGTTCGCAATTTTTTAAACCATCAGTATTACGAATGGATCGGTAGATATGGAACGTTGCATTGGCCTGCAAATAGCCCAGACCTCACACCTTTAGATACATTTCTTTAGGGACATTTGATAAATGTTGTAAGCAGCCATCATAATGAAAATATTGAATAAATGCAAAGGATGGTGATAAATGAAGTAAGAAATCTGAACAAAAATGATGCTGAAAGTATTATAAACACACTTCAGAGGCAGAGAAGAATGTATAAAAATGCGAAGAATTAAATTGCGGACATGTTGAAAATTTCTTTTGATATTTATTCGCCAATGTTAACAATTATCTGTTTATGTTATAATTTATTTGTTATTGTTTATAATCACTGGTTATTGCTTTCAAACATTAATAACTAATAAAAATCAACATTTATTGTTTAATAGAACAACTCATTTTGCATAAAAATAAAATTATAAGTTCACGGTGACTAAAGTATTATTGTCAACCTTGACATTAACTTTGACTTACCTACGAAGAAAATTTAAAAAGGTAGCAGGTATTTAGTTCGCAACCTAGATAGTTACATTTAAATTATATTTATGCGAAATAATTTTTAATTTGAAATATTTCAAAAACGATTGAAGAACCGCATAGGGTATGTTATACAAAGTATGTCTAGAACTTCTCCTAGAATCAAAAATATGTTAAAAATCATACCATCCAATTGAAAATATGCGAGAAAATCCATGTTTTATACTATATTTTTTTTATTCGATGCTCAATGGATTTGCTGATAAGATATTTGAATGATCCATAAAAATTCCCAAAACTTTCATATAAAATTTAACATTTTCCCCATTTTTAAAAATAAAAAAGTTATAAGACCTATTCACTTTTATTTGGATATCCCTGTACATATGAATGACCATAAAGTTATTTCGTCATATTTCATTTTCGATCACTTTTCAGTTCTGGACGACACTTTCTTACGTTATTTTACTTTGCAATTGAAAAAAGATAGTTTTCCTTCTACCGTTTTTACTTTTTTTTGTCACCCCGTATATGCTCGGTCAAAATTTTTGATTTGAGTGTTATTGTCTCAACCAGCAAAACTTTTTATAAAGAATAACTTTTCCGTAAAGTCAAAAATAAAAAAGTTTCCCCTTTGTTAAGATGGTTTCTGGACACGCTGTAGATATAGTCGATTGTATATTTTGCTTTAATTTATCTAGTTAGCGAAACCTATAAACCGATCTTTTCCAGGTGAAAGCGTACCTGTTACGAAAACAGCATTGCCAAATCTTCCCGGTTTAATTTACGATTCCAAAGAGCACGCGAGGCACACCCTTTTCTGCGGCACCCAGGTGATACAGACGAGATATTTCGGGAACGAAAAAGTATTGGCTGTAGTTATAAAGACCGGGTTTTCGACAGCAAAAGGTAAGTTAAAGCCTATGGTTTCTCTTATTGATTTTATGATTATTTAAACAAAAAGAAGGTTAGGAGGATTACGCACTCTACCAGTTGTAACTCTCAAGTTAACACGTACCATCCATACATTACACATAAATGCAAAGCGCACTGATATGTCAGGTTTGATTTTGAAAATAAAATATCTTAAGAGGGCAGGAACTACAACTGCAGTAAAATGATGAATTAAAGAACATATAACGTGCTAAAGCAACGACCTGGAATTTAAATCACCACAGAAATTTCATAAAGGATTATAGCTCTCTTACTTTACGTAATCTGGAACCAGCGAGAACAATACAAAGATCATAAAAATGTGACAATAAACCTGACATATAGCAGAGACAATATTGAGGCCTCCAATTCTACGATGCGAAAAAAAGGAGTTTCTGTCCGCTAAATCTCTTGATCAGAAACAGCATAAGAATAATAAGAAGAACAATAGATACCGGACTATTATCCATGCTTAGACTAACGAGGACGCTTTCAAAGGATCTTGCTTAAAAATTTTGACATTATCGTAAGCATTTTACAGAAGTTTTAATTTTCTCGTAATGTTTGGTTTTTATTTCTTTTAGGGAGTTTAGTAAGAAGCATTCTTTACCCTCCGCCTGTCGATTTTCGCTTTGAGAAGGATTCCTATAAGTTTGTGTTGTTTCTGGCATTGATTGCCGGAATGGGTTTTCTGTATACGGTTGTCACGAAGGTAGGTGAGCTTTTAGCATTGTTTAGACATTGTTGTACTTTCTTCGCTAGAAGAAAGTGTTGTAATCGTGAATAAATCACCTATCGAGATTTTTCCATCAGTCGTTATTTAGGGAACCAATGATTTGACATTTGAACATAACTTTTAATTCTGAACAACTTTTCCATTACATTACATTCCATCCATTACGTAACATTGCAAACAAGCAAACCCAAGCAAATACTTACAATTAGGGGCGGGCAAAATAATCGATTATTAATCGATTGAACGATTACAAAATTTTTTAAATCAGTTAATCAATTTTTTGATTAATCGGTTAATCGATTTTTTGATTAATCGGTTAATCGATTTTTCGATTAATCGATTTTCTCGATTAATCGATTAATCGATTTTTCGATTAATCGATTTTTCCATAATCATAACTCGACTATGAAACTAGTCAACGAAATAATTTGAATGCTTTTCGATCCGCGCTCCTTTAATTTTTAAGGGTCTAAAATTTAAATCGCCCGCCGGAATTGTGTTCAAGATAGGCAAGTGGTAAGCGCTGGAGTCGCTTTCATTATGTCATTAGTAATGTCATAATTTCGACTAGTTCAAGAATCGATTTAGTCCGATTAATCGATTTTCTCGATTAATCGATTTTCTCGATTAATCGATTTTTCGATTAATCGATTTTTCGATTAATCGATTTTTCGATTAATATAAATTTTATCGATTAATCGATTTTCCGATTAATCGATTTTTCGGTTAATCGATTTTGTCGATTAATCGATTTTGTCGATTAATCGATTAAAAGATGTCGATTAATCGATTTTTCGATTAATAGATTAATCGATTTTTCGATTAATAGATTAATCGATTTTTCGATCAATCGATTAATTTCGACTAATCGGAAATAATCGATTATTTCAAATAATCAAAAATCGATTATCTTTTTCGATAATCGCCCAGCCCTACTTACAATACTATAAAGAATGACCTTTTTTCCTATCTTTCACTTTTTGGTCCATTTGTCCTCTTGTCTACCCCATCCGTGGACATACTATACAAAGTATAATGCTTGCAAAAGAAATCGTTTTTGTGTTAAAGTGTAGGTATACACCGTGTCCCATATAAGAATGCACACTACAGGGATCTCGTAAACCAGAAGAGATACAAAGATGATTAAATTAGAGAAAAGTTGCGCTTTGCTGAACCCTTCAAAGTCACGATTCGAAATCTAGAAAAATCCGATTACTTCCGAAGATATTTGGGAAAAACCGAATTTTCCCGATTTCGTTTTTATTTTTTCCTGACTCTATTTAAAAAGATATGACAAAATAAATTTTACATTCTCATTGCCACTTTTTCTGCTCTACAAGCCGGCGTTCTTAGATTTTCAATACGACGTTTCGTTTCTTCGCAACCATCATCAACTTCATTTTTTTAAATAGTCGAAACTTTTTGTTTTATTCCTAAAAAATTCTAATTTTAATTCTAAATCCCACGACATATCGCTTCTTACATTTATCCGACGTTTCGGACGAAAAAATCATCAATATTATTTGATGATTATTACGAAGGAACGAAACGTCGGATCAAAAATCTAATTACGTTATCATGTAGAGGAGAAAAAATTACATGGGAATGTGTATTTTATTTTGACCTGTCTTCTTTTGTGAAATCAGAAAAAAATTAATTGCCAAAATTTATTTTTAAAATTTCAAGAATTCGTAGATTTTTTCTGATTCTACTGTAAGAGATAGATTAAAACAAATTTTACATTTTTATTGTCGTTTTTCTCCTCTACAACATGACGTCATTCAATTTTTGATTCTACGTTTTGGCTTTTCTCGACCATTATCAACTTTTTTTAAAATAATCCGAAAATTTTATTTTAGCACAGTTAAATTACCCTTGTTATTCTGAATTCACCGACGTATCACATACGTGCAAGTAAGCAAAATGTTATTATCAAAAAACAAAATATTTTATTTTTACGCTACAAAAAGTTCATTGAAACAATCTTCTTTAATCATATGTTCAAAAAGTCCTCCCTCATTCTCTAAACAAACGTAGCAAGGTAAACAATTTCATTCATTACGTTTTCTAGCATCATTGGAGTTATCCTTGCAATAGCGGCTTGAACCTCAGCTCTAAGTTGTTCTACATCTACATACGCTGTAACCGGAATAACTCGCAATTAATTATTATTTGATGATAACATTTTGCTTACTTGCACTAATAATAGTTAAAGCCTAAAAATACGCACATATTCTTAATGTGATACGTCGTTGAATTCAGAATAACAAGGGCAATTTAACTGTGCTAAAATAAAATTTTCGGATTATTTAAAAAAAAAATTGATAATGGTCGAGAAAAGCCAAAACGTAGAATCGAAAATTGAATGACGTCATGTTGTAGAGGAGAAAAACGACAATAAAAATGTAAAATTTATTTTAATCTACCTCTTACAGTAAAATCAGAAAAAAATCTACGAATTCTTGAAATTTTAAACATAAATTTTGGCAATTAATTTTTTTCTGATTTCACAAAAGAAGACGGGTCAAAATAAAGTCCACATTCCCATGTAATTTTTTCTCCTCTACATGATAACGTAATTAGATTTTTGATCCGACATTTCGTTCCTTCGTAATAATCATCAAATAATATTGATGATGATTTTTTCGTCCGAAACGTCGGATAAATGTAAGAAGCGATATGTCGTGGGATTTAGAATTAAAATTAGAATTTTTTAGGAATAAAACAAAATTTTTCGACTATTTAAAAAATGAAGTTGATGATGGTTGCGAAGAAACGAAACGCCGTATTGAAAATGTAAGAACGCCGGCTTGTAGAGCAGAAAAAGTGGCAATGAGAATGTGAAATTTATTTTGTCATATCTTTTTAAATAGAGTCAGGAAAAAATAAAAACGAAATCGGGAAAATTCGGTTTTTCCCAAATATCTTCGGAAGTAATCGGATTTTTTTAGATTTCGAATCGTGACTTTGAAGGGTTCAGCAAAGCGCAACTTTTCTCTAATTCAATCATCTTTGTATCTCTTCTGGTTTACGAGATCCCTGTAGTGTGCATTCTTATATGGGACACCATGTATTTCACCCAAAGTCTAGCAAGTTTCGAGCCAGGGTTAAGCTTAATCTGTACCAAAATTCCATTTGTTGTGATAGAGTAGCTTTTACATTTTCGCGCCAACAGGCAGACAGACCGACGGAAATGAGAACCCTTTTTTTCTTTGATCTAGGGACCCCAAAACGTGAAGATTTGAAAAAATCTCGAGAGGTGAATTTTTCAGGAATACAATACTTCCGTTAGCGGGGATCTAAAGAAACTTCGCGCCTCACAATTTGTAACAGTTGCATTTTTTTTATAGATTCTTAAAGGTGTATCAGCAAGAGACATCACCCTCCAGGCACTCGACTTGATTACCATTGTGGTGCCTCCCGCTTTACCCGCCGCCATGACAGTGGGGCGGTTCTACGCACAAATTAGGTTAAAGAACAATAACATATTTTGCATTTCACCGAGAAGTATTAACGTGTCTGGTGGAGTTGACTGTGTTTGTTTTGATAAGGTTAGTTTTTATTTATGGACAAGGTTGTGTATTTATTTCTGCGCGAATATATTTTTAAAAAAATGTAGGTACAGTCACGTGAAAATGAAGAAGTTTCTAAACGTTGCCTTCACGAGCCTCTGTTAACAAAACTAAAACTTGACATTTATAAGTACTTAAATAAGAAACTAAACGATATAATAAGTAATCAAGGAGAAAGACCTTTTATTAGGTGTATACATTTGTTTAAATAAAAAAAAGTTGTAAAAGTTATTTTAATATTTTTAGACTGGTACACTCACGGAAGATGGCCTGGATCTTCTCTGCGTAGTTCCTGCGGCGGAAAAAACATTTAAGCCTTCAGTCTCAAACGTCGAATCGATGCGCTATGACACTTTTTTGTATGGTCTTACATGCTGCCATTCTCTGACTATAATCGACAAGGAAATAGTTGGAGATCCTTTAGATCTGAAGGTAAACATAATATATACCTATTAGGGTGCTTCGTTTTAGACGACTATTCTTTTGGTTCATTGACGGAATAATGTTATAAACATATAAAAAAAAATTCTCACCAAAGATGAACTCTTAATTTTAATTTTAAGTACTCGCTGAATGAATTTGAAAATTTCCCATTTAATTAACACGTAAATTTTAATTTTTTTTTCAATTATCTATAGCTTTGCGACATTCCATGAAATTTAATTGGCAATAGGTGGAAATTACAGAGGAATCTTTCCTCTTTAAAAGTACCTGTAGCCAGTTTATGTTTTGTAGCCGACCTCGCCAGTAAAAAATCTTGAAGCCAATTTTTCTCGAATTTAATGTTTTTTTTTATTTTTCTCGTAAATCACTAACTTTACAACAAAATTGTATTTGAGTTTCTTATAGGGAATTTAATTTCCTACAAAAAAAGTTAGTAAGCCATAACTGTAGGGCTAGCAGTTTTCGAGATAAATCCAATTAAACATCTCAAAATTTGAAAAATCGCTGTTTTATCCAAGATTTTAGTACTTTTTAATGAAATCATTGCTGAAAAAAACTATCATAGTATTACCGATACAAAATTAATTATAATAAAAATAATAGTAATAATAATAATAATAATAATAATCAATAATAATAATAATAATAACAAATAATATCAATAATATTAATATTAATAATAATAATAATAATAACAATCAATAATAATTTCTTAACAAATTGTTTTTTATTTCACGGTTTGCGTGCAAGTAAATATTACTTGAGTTATGGTGATTTATAATTAGACTTAACGCAAGATGGATGAGTTCTACGGTTATGGCTTACTAACTTTTTTTGTAGGAAATTAAATTCCCTATAAAAAACTCAAATACAATTTTGTTGTAAAGTTAGTGGTTTACGAGAAAAATAAAAAAAAACATGAAATTCGAGAAAAAATAGGCTTCAAGATTTTTTACTGGCGAGGTCGGTTACAAAACAAATTGGCTACAGGCACTTTTAAAGAGGAAAGATTTCTCTGTAATTTCCACCTTTTGCCAATTAAATACTATGAAATGTCGCAAAGCTATAGATAATTGGAAAAAAAAAATAAAATTTATGTGTTAATTAAATGGGGAATTTTCAGATTTATTCAGCGAGTACTTAAAATTAAAATGAAGAGTTCATCTTTGGTGGGAATTTTTTTTATATGTTTATAACCAAAAGAAAAAAAAAAGGCGTCTAAAACGAAGCACCCTACTACCTATATGGTCCTTGCACAATGTTCAATTTTACGTTGAATCAACTCTGTACACCCTATGTCGAAAGAAACAGTATACCTCTTTTCATTTCAGATGTTTGAATCTACCAAATGGGTGATGGAAGAATATGACGTTGCGGATAATAATAAATTTGATATGCTTTTTCCGACAGTAATGAAACCTCCTAAAAATAGATCTGTAGAGAATCAGAATTTGGCTGAAGACCCACAAATTGGTAAGTTAATCAAACGCTAATGCCACTAAAGAAAAGTGAAATTGAGCTCCCTACCAGTAGCGTTAATTTTCAAAAATTATATTTCAGGTATTTTGCGGGAATTTCCCTTCTCGAGCAGCTCTCAGCGTATGGGCGTAATAATAAGACGACTGAATGGTGCTCATTTCGAATACTACTGCAAAGGATCGCCGGAAATGATACTGAACTTCGTCAAGAAAGACACGGTTCCGCCTGATTTCCATGACATTTTAGAAAGTTATACACAGGAAGGGTACCGGGTGATCGCCTTGGCGCATAAGGAATTGAGATTGAGCTATGCAAAGGTAGAGTTTGATACCTTAAATAAGGGGAGCCTATTCAATAGGGAATATGCATATATCCCAAATCTGAAATATATTTTTTTATATTCTCTATATAAATTAAATGTTCATGGCGGTTGCTGTTATCCATTTATTTTGGTCGTTATTAACAAAAATATTGATTTAAAACTGCAAATTTTCGCGCGAATTTCGAAACTTGTAAAACGTGATCCCATTGGCTGTGTCGTCAAATCTGAACTTATGACTCACCATGAGTACATGGCGAATTCCAGTGTTGTAGAGTCATCGAAAACTCAATAAAATGGCATTTAATGCGTAACTCATCCAATGAAATATCCCTGCACTTAAAGTAGAAGGTTCCTGAAATCTTATTCATGTATACTTGAAGCCGGAATTGGTCCAGGAACCTTTCAATTTTGCAACAAACATTGGCATTTTTGACATATCTTAATAATTTCAAGTAAATAAACTGCAATTCTTGATTTTCATGGCAATCTTGGAAAATTCAAAATTTTTCAAATTTTAGGTGTCCCCGATGCAAATAAACCTTTTTATTTATAACTTTACCGAAAAAATAAGCGATTTAAATTAGTGGGAGGTATTCTTAGATAATTAATGGATAAAATAATCCCAAAAAGAATCACTAAATAGGGTAAATAGTGTGGAATCATGTCGGTTAAAAATAGGATTTGTCGGAAAAAATCAAGAAATTCCTATTTTTACCCCCTAAATACGCTCCTGGATGACCCATTCGGTATTCATTTTACAGTGTTATTATCCTTTTATAAGATAGTGTTGAAGAATTGGGGAAAAATAGATAGAAAAAAATACAGAGTGATTCAAATGTACCGATGTCTAGGGCACAAAAAGTAAAAATATCGAAATTTAATCGGCGATTGCTCCCTTCCTATAGAGAATGACGAAATTAAAAAGTATGGATAACACATACTTTGACGAGCTCTTTCCGATGACGTATATGGGATTTTAATTTGAACCATTTTGACCCCACAAAAAATTAAAAATCGCGAAATATTTGGGTCAAAAATCTAAATTTCCAGTTTTTCCAAATATTTCCATTTTCCAGTGATTTTAGGTTTAGGTAAGTGTATTGCAAAAAAATTATTTGAGATTTTAAAGTTTCCCTTGTAAATCCGTTTTTCGATCTGACGTTTTGTTTTCGAGTTATTAGGTACCAAAGAGGGGTCTGGAAATGGCATTTTTCGACCTAAAAAAAAATTCAGAAGAATTACTTGCCATTTTCTGATCCTCACCAGTTTCAGTGGAGTTCTGAAGCTCCGGGCCTCCTACAATCTCCGAAAATTTACATCGATTTAATTCACATTTGCGACCTGTACCCGATTTCAACGGAAATCGCGGAAATATGGACTTTGACGTTTAATAGCTCCGAAACGAAACATCCTGTATAACTGAATTTTTTACCCACGCTAGTTGAACTATTCCTCTTATCAACCCAAAAAATTCGATTTCTCACCCTCTGACTGTTTTCGAGAAAATCAGACCTGTTCGACTTTGGGTTAAGCTTTACGTTAACATGTAGATTTTTGCTGATCTCCTGACGTCACTTTTCACTAAGAACAAATGACAGCTTTTTAGATTGTAATAAATTATACCGAACAGTAAACATTTTTTGTAGCTAAATTATCCTAGTAATTTTGTTGAAAATATTTTTTTTGGGTTTGTAATAACTTCCTTAAAAGATTTATGCAACAAAAAAATATGTGCATATTCCTTATTTGTGTATCACTGTAATCATGTCATCATTAGGGCTGGGCGATTATCGAAAAAGGTAATCGATTTTTGATTATTTGAAATAATCGATTATTTCCGATTAACCGAAAAATCGATTAATCGATTTTAATTTTTTTTGTAATCGTTCAATCGATTATTCGATTATTTTGCCCACCCCTAGTCATCATATCATGTAAGAATGATGTAAATGTTTTGCTTCATTTCAGGTCCAAAAAGTTCAAAGAGAAGTAATAGAAAAAGACTTGGATTTCTTGGGATTGATTGTGCTCGAAAATAGACTGAAACCAGACACCACTCCCTGTATCCAAGCTTTAAACGAAGCTAATATTAGAGTAGCCATGGTTACTGGTAAATATGTTTTATTCATTTTATAAACTATCACATATTAGAATAAGTGTGATTTTGTATTAGATACTCATTAATTTAACTAGATTGGATAGACCGCCTAATCGCCCCCCGAGGGGGCTCTTTAGGTCGGTAATATCATCATTGTCATGCCCTGAAAATTTCGTGTTCCTAGAGCAGGTATTAAGGAAGATATCACACTCCTTCGGTCCGATGATGCAGAATAGACCGCTCTTCGTAACCGTGTCGCTACACACATACAAACACCTACACGTAGATACTATTTTTCGAGGTCGTCCGCTCCCCAGACACGTATTTTTGCAAATACTAAGACTTTTCGGACACCCTGTATACACACGTACAAACATAAATACATATTAACACAAATATATTCGATTTGCTTCAAATCTTAGTCGTCGATTGCTCCCTTCCTAGAAAAAAATGAAATCAAAAAATATGAAAATTACGTATTTCGGCGACCTCTTTCCGACCAGGTATATGGGATTTTGATTTGGATCCATTTTGACCCCGAAAAAAATTAAAATCCGTCAAAAATTTTCATCAAAAGTAATTTTCAGTTTTTCTGAATTTTTTCCAATTTCCGGTCGTTTTAGGTATAGGTAAATATATTGCAAAAATAAAGTATTTGAGATTCTAAAGTTTGACGTGTCAAACCGTTTTTCTGTACGACGTTTCGTTTTCGAGCAATGTAGAACTCAATATGGGTCTGCCAGTGACTTTTTCGGCCTAAAAAATTCAAAAGTATAACGTATAGCGAATACGAATTCGCGGAAATTTGGACTTTGACGTTTAATAACTCCGAAACGCGACACCCTGTATAACTGAATTTTTTATCGAAGCTAGACGCTGGTAGCTCCCGCACTAACCGTTTTCGAGAAAAAAAAAATTGAAAAGGTGAACATGTCAAAAACTACGACAACATACGGACAAGGTCAACTTCTGGGGTTGGGGGGGGGGGGGGGGTTGGGCAATGGCAATGTCCTAAATCAAGAGATGGCGCACCCCGCCTATTTAGAAATCAACCAAATTATTTGTCTACATCAAAAAATGTTTTAAAAAGGGACCCTAATTAAATTATGTATTTCTTAGTTTAAGTAAGTTTAAAATTTTACTGGATTTTAAAGTCCAAATCATCAAAAATATTCTCGTATATTGTGGTGGTGTTGAATTTTATGAATTGGTTGGGCGTTAATAGAGTTAAAAAGGTTCCGGAACACTTGTTATTTTGTTTTTATACAATTTTATTCACTATTTTCCCTTATGTAGCGTTTCATGTTATATAATACATATTATTAGCGAAATAAAATCAGCCCACGTGCGGCGCTGTTTGCGACGTTGCCATTTGTGCTTCACGGCTCGAGAGTTGAAGACGGTTATGGTGAAATCTATTTTATTTCGTCGTAATAAACTTTTGTGAACGTCAGTTATGAAAATAAATCGTTCATTATGCTTAAAGAGACATTTTTAACTAAATATTTAAAAAAAAGACACAAAGTTTCGGCCTCAGCTAATGTATTTATTAAAATAAAACTAAATAAAAAAAATAACACGTGTTTTGCCTTTTCGGGCAGTCTTTTCTACTATTTAAAATTTCCTGTAAATCCTAGTAAATGACAACTTGTGAAGAAACCAGCAGTTTAAATAGCAAAACGTTAAAATTTGACCAACGCAACATCATAGCAGGCTTTTTTATTCTGTTTTAACCATTTACAATTAATATGTACCTCTATAATTTGATAATTAAAACTGTGTTTCTCCTTGTGTTTCAGGTGATAACATTCTGACAGCTCTCTCTGTAGCAAAAGACTGCGACATCATTGTTCCAGGTCAAAGTGTTATAACTGTCAATGCCGATTCTAGCGTTCCACCTAATTTATATTATACACTTACCAATACCAAGGACCGCTCGAAGCCACCCAAAGGTAATAATTATATAGCCAGTTGTTTGTTGATCAAATGAATGTTATGTGACACTGACATCCCCACGATTATAGAAACCCTGTATCTTTTAGTATTAGATTAGACAGAATACGGTGCGATTCGTATCAATTACTAAATAGTTCGGCTTGGTTAAAAATAAATAGAAATAGATCCATAATTACTTTTTTTCATTTTTGCAGATCTCTCTATAATGTCTAACTCCGCCAGCGTGGTCAGCATGGAAACTTTGCAAAGTCAGCTACACACGAACTCGGTCAGCACAGCGAGAAACCACAACGTAGAAGCCGGCAATGGCGTTGTCAGACCATCAACTTTGCTCAACAACTATCGGTTTGCGATGACTGGAAAGACTTGGGGTGTAGTCAAGGAGTATTATCCTGAATTGTTGCCGAGGCTTTGCACTAGAGGTATGGTGTACATACAATTATAAAAAGAATATAATAGGTCACGCCGTTACAAGGATCATTTAATATTTTGTCCAACAATATGTTCACTTTTCCCACTGGCTGAAAATATGCAACGAGAAAACCGCGCAAGATTGTAAATTCAAAAGTTTGAAACCAAAAACCATTATTCACAGCCACTTAAAAATACCAATTAAGAGCACTATGTATAAAAAACGTACGCGATTATCTCACACGCCGCATCCTGCGATTCATACGAACTTAGTAGTGCAAATGCTTACAACAGAAAACTGCGTTGGCTAGTAAGAGGCCGGTATGTGACGTCACAGCCTAGGCGTTCGCAACTTAAAATTGCCGTATCTCTGTAACGGTTTATTGTAGCGAAGTGCGGTTTGAAAATATTCTTAGAATTTTTCGCACTAGAATTTTCATTTTTGGGTCACACCCCCTTTAACAATAACGTATTGCGGTTTTGCACCTCGATTAGAACACTCCAGATTTTTGACCACAGAAAGTCTTGGAGATTACCAACTTTGCCTTTGTCGTTAACGAGCAATGATTTTGAACCAACAATAAACTTATATAAACCATTAGGATATCTAAACATTAATAATTTGTATAAATTAAAAATATGTATATTCATTCAATCTTTAATATTAAGTAAAAAACAAACAAACATACAGATTTATCCCATTAATGATTTACATAATCATAACACGAAGCAAACTAAATTATTGCAAACAGCACCTGTAAAAAGCAATTTTGGCATGCAGTCTTTATTACATAATTGCATAAAAATTTATAATGACCTTCCAAAAAACATAAAGAAAATCGAGAAGTTACAGTTATTTAAAATACATTTGAAGAAGCATTATTTAAAAATTTGAATGTTTTAACAGTTTTTTAAGGAATTTTAAAATACACCTTAAAAAGTATTTTAAAAAATTGACTTTTAATAGTTTTTCTTTAGAATTTTGATTAGTTTATTAGTTTTTCTTAATACTGTTATATTTTTTAATGTTATATATATATATATCTATATATATATATATATATAATATATATATATATATATATATATATATCTATATATATGTTATATATGTTATATATATATATATATATATATATATATATATATATATATATATATATATATATATATATATGTTATATATGTTATATATATATATATATATATATATATATATACTCTATATATATATATATATATATACTAATATATATATATATCTATACTACTATATATATATATATATATTCCCTGTAATAAACTTTAAGTTGGTTGGGAATAAAGAATTATCAAAAAAATAATATTTAATTCTTTTTGGTTGGCTATAGTTATTTGGGCACCGAGTTGTAATTATTTATTATTTAACCTATTTATTTCAGGTACTGTTTTTGCCAGAATGTCGCCCGAGCAAAAGCAACAACTTGTTCAAGAATTACAGAGTTTGGGATATTGTGTTGGTAAGTCAGACTAGAGTATCATTGAAACTTATTATCTTCGTTAGTGAATAGTGTTTTGCTTAGCTAATATCTCTAACTATTAACCAATGCTTGGAAATAAGAGATAACCGAAACGTTGTGAACTAACAAGCAAACAAAAGCATTGCAAGTCCGATAAACGAATTTTAGTGTTAGCATCGTACAAAAGTTTTCACGGCTTGAGTCATTTAGAAAATATCAGGATTCTTAAGACTAGATTGTGCCAGAGTGGAATAACTTTCCAGGGTTTCGCATTCGATCGCACAAGGCATCTTCAGGGATCCTCACTTTGCAAGATTAAAACCACACGAATAAATATAAACCAGAAGGCTATCTCTCAGGGCGGTACGTTTGATCTAAGCACCTAATACCGAGGGACCTTGAGTCATAGTCGTACCTAGGAAATAATATAATATGTTATAAATATTTTTTCTAACGTAACTGACATCGGTCGTTGTAAGCGATGCTGGCAAGTGAGATACTAATGCTTTACAAATAATTTTAGAAGACCTTTCGGATATATCTTCTTTAGCTTTTCCTTTTACACGCATTAGTTTTTCTATTGAATTTTTGCTCATGTGCCTCATGATTGTGAGCGCCATCGTTTCTTAAGATTACGTTCAGGCCCAACAGCATAAACTTTTACTTTTACAGTTTAAACTTTTTTGGCTACAGCTCTAGGAAATTTCTCCACTTTTTAAAACTCTTGTCTTCTGGAAATATAAAATTTTCGAAGACAAGCAAGTCTTTTTCAGGTTCACTTTTTATTACTGAAACCGAATCAAAATGCCAATGCATTATCTACAATTTCTCAGAATATTATCAATTACCTATTACCTGAAGAGGAAGCTCCCGCCCAATACACCTCGATGATTAAAAGACCCTTTTGTGAAAACAGGTACAGGAGATACTTTTGCGCCCAATTGACCCCCGCAGTATCCTATTACGTATTGCAATTACCCCAAGCCTTTATTACCTGCCTTAGCGTTTTACAATTAGGAATTTTCCGAAATGTTTACTGTATATAAAGAAGCTCATAAACTTAATATTCCAGTTAACATTTGCCTTTATTACCTGTCTTTACCGTTTTTTACAGTTCACAATTGAAATTTATATTTTAAGAAATGGGAAATTATTATGTGGTTATTATAATTATAATTTCTTCTTAGATTTCTAATTTTATAGCTTTATGTAAATATATTACAAAGTATTTTAAGAAATCATGGGATTATATCGAGAGTCGATTGTACACGGTTATATTGTTACACCCCCATTAACTTTTTTATTTTGAGGGCAAAAAAATAGTTATAAATTATAGTCAACGAAATCTCTTATTTTATTTATTTTTAGCATCTAGGTATTCCAATGTCACTGTACCGATATGAACTAAAAATGTAAACCAACTCTTGTATTTTAATCCGATTGGAAATATCTTACGTGTGGGTTGAAAAATGTTTTTAAAGAAAATTAAATGTTTGCTAAAATTTTTACTACTTCATAAACACTAAGAAATGTTAATTAATGGGTTCTCACTGATTCTTCTTGTATTTGTTTTTTCAACCTTTATAATTAAAAAGTTAAAGGGAGTGTAAAAATATACACCCTGTACCACATTGAGAGGGTTACTTTTTACACTTTTGCATTAAAAAAAAGTAGCAACTAAAGTTTAAAATTAATACGGGGTGTTCTATTAAAAAAATCATAAGTTTTGGTAGTATTTCAAAAACCGCACATAAAAATTGTTTTTAACAAAATCTACAGTTTAAACCTTATCCATATATTAAATTGTTTTTTTAAGCAACACTTAAAATTAATAATTCTGTATCGCAAAAACGAATATTGTGAAAACGGCAACTTTCTGTGTTTAACAGTTACTGGGATATCCCGTAGTAACAATGAATTTGGAACACCCTGTACTTTACCTACATATGTATTATCACAGGCAATATAATATATTGCCTGTGATATTATATTACCTTTCAACCTCTTGCGCAAATCTATAAAATTTATCGCACCATTTTGCTACCTCTTGACGTGAAAGTCGCTACTGCACTGGCAGTTTCGGGCTAGAATTTCGGGTTAGATGCCCTCGAAGGCCACGAGCAGGCCGTGATCACGGGACCAGAGATATCCTTCAGGTTAGTATGCTTATTTTGTGCCAAGAACTATGTTAGTGTTATGTAGTATATTTTAGATTTTAATTTGAACACCGTTAGAAATCTTACTGAAAGAATGTTTTTCTCTTCAGCCATGTGTGGAGACGGTGCCAACGACTGTGGAGCCCTCAAAGCAGCACATACTGGTATATCTCTATCCGAAGCCGAATCCAGCGTAGCCTCACCGTTCACTTCGAAAAACGCCAACATAACTTGTGTACTTAACGTCATCAGGGAAGGCCGAGCAGCCCTAGTCACTAGTTTCGGTATTTTTAAATACATGGCCAGCTATTCCTTATGCCAATTCATTTCCGTACTTATACTTTACTCTATAGAAAGCAATTTAACTGACATGGAGTTCCTATATATCGATTTAGCTATAATTTCTATATTTGCGTTTTTCTTTGGAAAGACCGAAGCCTATCCCGGAAAATTAGATAAGCAAACGCCGTTAAGTAGTTTGATAAGTCTGTCGCCCATTATGTCTTTGCTGATACAAATGTTTTTCGTGGGTTTGTTCCAAGTTATGGCCTTCATGCACCTTAAGTCTGAGCCGTGGTACGTTCCTTTTAATCCTGACGACCCGGATGAGATCGCTTGTGTTGAAAACTATGCGATTTATACTGTATCGAGCTTCCAGTACATTATTCTTGCCATAGTGTTTTCTAAAGGTTACCCTTACCGAAAAACTATATTTTCGAATTACGGGTTTATTATTTCCTCCATAGTTATGGCAGCTATATCGGTGTACTTAGCGCTAACTCCTGCCACTGTCATTCAGCATTACTTCGAACTAGTTCTCCCAGAAAGCATGAGCTTCCGCTTATACATGCTGGCGTACGCCGCCGCGAACTTTGTCATAAGTCTTTTTGGTAGAGCATTACATTGTCGACCTATTGTTCTTTAAGAACTTGAGGTTTAAATATCACAACGTGGACAAGTCGAAGCGAAAGTACTTAGCAATTGAAAGAGACTTAACCAAGGATCGACACTGGCCGGTACTAACGTCAGACTTTAGAAGCGCGGCGAGCCCGCTTAGTCCCGCTCCGGAATGTCACGCGGAGATCGTCGTCGAAAAAGAGAATAAGTTCGACAAAAACCACGTACTCAACAAGCTATACGATAACAATAACGGAATAAGTTCCAGCCCGAACTCCGCGTTCACTACTCCAACTCATATTTTAGCCACTCCAAATCATCATTATAGCACACCGAATCACCATATACCCTCTCCCGGTCGCAAAATATCACTAGGAAATCACGAGACGGGGTACTTTTCACAAGATAACCTAGATTTTTCTAGTCTACCGTCGGAGAACTTTTCTAGTCCGACCAGAAGCGATACTTTTAAGTCTCTAAGCAACAATCAAAGCAGCTATGACATGGCTAGTTCTCAGCTTAACATACCCGACATCCCGTTCGATGACGCTTCGGTTACTATGGCAAACATGAATTCGCCTACTAGATCTATAAACGTGCCAATCCCTAGTCCAAGTCATAATGCAGGCATCGCGTCGGGCTTTGAAATATCTCCGAAGAATTATTCGAATTTTAACGCTTTCAGTATTAGTAAGAGTCCTCCTGAAGGGAGAAACGAAGAGAATTTGAGGTTAGAATTAAACAATTTCGATATCAATAGGTGAGATAAGGCGATAGTTAAGGTTTTAGGTTTGCTTTTCGTTTATAGATGACAGTTTATTAATTATGGTTAATAATGGTTTAAAATTGAAAAAGTATTCTGTATCTCGGTTCAGTTAAGGTTGCATTTTAGTGTACAAATTGAAAAGTTGAACTTTTTCAATACTCCACGATATTCCAAATTGTTTTCTGGTCATTTTGTCATAATTAGTTACCTAAATTGGGATTTCGGCAGTATTCACCCTTATCAGCTCAATTTGTTTATATCTGCAGGCAGAAAAATGATCTCTTGTTAATTGTAAGGCTATAGTCAGTGGCGGCTGGTGAAATTTCAAAGTGGTATATCTCTGTTCCTACTTACAGGACCCGTACCAAATTTAGGGGTTTTAATAGTGAGCCCACTGGAAATGTTTTGGTAAAGAAAAAAACATTTTGTAATTTGCGAAAAAAAGTGAAATGGACACGTCTAGATATTTTATTTATTTTTTCTAAAAAATTTTTTTGTCGACAGTTTTTAAATTTTGAGAGAAAAAAAATGCATTAGTGGAAAGTCATAGTCATTTGAATTTTCTTAAGCCTAAAATATAATTTAAGAAAAAATTCAAATGACTATAACTTTCTACTAACACATTCTTTTCTCTCAAAATTTAAAAATTGTTTACAAAATAATGTAAAATTTGTTTAGAAAAAATAATAAATAAAATACCTAGACTTGTTCATTTTTTTCTTAGGAGGGGCACACTAAAAATTTAACTTTTTCGCAAATTACAAAATGTTTTTTTTTCTTTACCAAAATATTCCCAGTGGGCTCACTATTAAAACCCCTAAATTTGGGAAATTGGGAACAGAGATATACAACTTTGAAATTTCACCAGCCGCCACTGGCTATAGTGAATATCTAAGACCCGGTTTCACAATACTTTAGTCAGTCACAAAAATTATGTTGTTTCTGACAGTACTGTCAAGGCACAAAAGTTTATTTTTTAATGCTCTTTTTCAAAAAAATCTGACACTTTTTTAATTACCGTATACATATTGCAAAACCGGGCCTTCGTAGGTGTTCTTTGTGATAGAGTTGTTATTGGTGAATACAAATTTTAATTCATAAAATTTTTTTATCACAAAATTTAATTAAGTGTGGAGATGCTATGTTATCATACTTATTATAAATAAACAAGTTGCTAGTCTCGCGTTTTTGGTATTAAGTATATTCAGTATTAAATTAAATGATCTTCGTTTAACAAGTTTTACTTAAAAATGTTTTTATAGCTTTGGTTGCAAGTTATAGTAACAATCTAAACAATTTGACATAAAAGGCTGACATTCTTAGGAATTGTACGCAAATATAGATTTCCTAATGCAAATTTTATCGGCAATAAGGGAAAGCTTAAATTTATTTCGTTCAAAATTAAAACCTGTATTTTGGTGGTTAGTTTCAATTTACGAAAATGTCTAGGCTTATCTACCAGTAAAATTTTGATTTTTTACATTATTTTGTAGAAATTTACAATCGACTCCCATCAGTCTTTAAATATTTTATCATAATAAAATTATTTATCAAACTCGATTACGCATTCCTTTAAAGAAATCTTAAAAACTAAGCAACTAAAAGGTAACTTCTTAAAGCGTGTTAGTAATTCCAGGGGATATTTTTTTTGCTAAAAAACGAAATTTTCTTTTTTTTAGAAGAATCCTTTTAAAATCAATCAAAGATTGTAAAATAAAAATACCCAAAGAGAATAATGGAATCCGATTTAAAATTTTACTAGTTTAAACCCGTCGAAATTCGACGGAAATATATACAGTAAAGATCACCTAACTGCGAACATAGGAATCTTCAGAACGAATTTATCTATGGTCGTGTTAACTGCGATGACGGCCGAAAACTATCGAGCTCTGCCCGATCGCTGCAGTAATACTTACGTTCCCGCTCTACCGCAGATTTCGTAGTGCCGCCAGCCACCGTCGTTTCGTCGATGCATCAGTGTAACTTTGGCGATGGTTAGGATTATGTTACTTTGAGTTCTAAAAGAGATTGTTTACGAAATTTTGGCTGATTAAAATATTAAATTAGTTTACAACGAATCTAAGGTTTATCTAAAAATAGTATTCCTCACACGATTGATTTAACTGCGGACACGAGTGATTCGTCCATGCTGTCCATATTATTATGTTCGCATCAAGCTGAACCTTACTGTACCTACATTTGTTATTTTAGATTAATGGTTGGAATCATACAGATATTGTAAAGAATATACATATGTAAGTTGCAAGACCTCTTTGAAAACATTACAGGTCATTCGCCATAGTGCCAAGAAATATATATTACGTAAAAATTAATTGAACGTTTTTGGTACTTATTGCCTTATTTTGACACAAAATTCTTGGTGCTGACTCAATGGGAAGAAGAGTGCTTTCTTTCAAAAAAAGAATCATCAAGCTATGTTGTGTAGAAGCTTGAAAATAAGGGAGACAAAATAAGAATATATTTGCGTTTTAAATATATAGATTTTTAATTTTTATATTCCGAATGCATGCAAGCGAAAATAAGCATTAGCGATTTATTTTCGGGCGATTAGCTATATTTTTGAGGAGTTGTTGGCTAGTACTTTAAAAGGATGTTTATTTTTTATTATTACATTTTCTTTTTAATTTTACTGCTCGACATTTCGTTGCTGAATTTCGATATAAAATTTAGGTTGGATTTTCCTTTGTAGTTAGTTTCCTTAGGTACAGAAAATGTAATAATATGCTGAAAATAAGCCAGCCTTTTTAATTACTTTTAAATAAATCCCACTCTCGTACGTATTTTTATGAATTATTTTTTTACGAATTTTACGGACTTTTAACTTATATACAATCAATCCCTTTCTACCCTTATGATGTAGGGAGTAGTTAACCTTTCACTGTACTATTTATTGAAGAAATTATTCCAGTCCTTTCTGTTTAGTGCCAATTTATGCGAAAATATATTTCAAGTGGTCGTCTGCTAACTGAAATTCTTAATTTTTTGGTCAAGTGGATGAATTGACCATTTTCTTTGATAAAAGTCATTTATTTTTACAAGTACTTAGCTCTATTGGGGTTTCCATTTTTAGGATCTTGTACCTACGGGTACCACGTGGTGTTACTGCCATGAGAAAATGTCTCTTAAAGTACCTATAGCAAATCTATTTTTGCATAATATTGCCTGGTCATTTTATTAAGAGATATAGAGGAAAGTAGCATTTTTGTGATTGTACTTAGTTAGAAAATATTTATTGAATCAATGTCTTAGAAAAGAAAATAGTATGTAGAGCATAATTTATTAATCGTAAGGAAAACTTGCTAGTGGTCCATTTCACGAATTGAAAAATAAAAGAATATTTATCACAAAATTTTGAAAGATAGTTGTAAATTCTTAGTTCCTTCTAGTGTCTATTGTTATTTAATAATATATGGTTTTAACTGAAGGTCTAAATCTTCGATATCTTCATATGATACAAAGCACTAGTGATAGAAATTTTGTGATTGAATTTGAGGTTAGGAATTATTTATAGATTGATAATAGTTAAAAAGAAAGGACTTAGATTGCTTTTGCCGGTAAATAGTGGAACCCCCAAATAGATTTTGGATAAATAATACACGAATTAATATCAGCAATTATTGTCAATTTTCTATAGAGATTATTAATCGCGATCTCAAACGACTACAGGTGGCAGCACCAGCTTTACAATATGGCGGCTACATTATAACATTAATTGCTTTTGGGGTGTTCGTCTAGATAATTGTTAAACAAATAAAATGTTTACCTACTTACTTTTCAATAAAAAGAAACACTTTACAGGTACACAAAGTCCAACAACATACTACCGAAGTGTCTAATAAGCACAAAATAATCAAAATAATGGCAACATTTTCTGACAACACCGAAAACCCACAACAATATTCCTAAAAACAAACTTTGATTTCACACGTCACGAATCAAAATCGGAATGACGGGACGGCTCTGTAAATAGCGCAGGAACGCGGAATAGACGAGACGGGACTACCGGAAAGAGATATGCCGGTCCTAAGGCGTAAGAAAAGGATGCCCATCTACACGGCATTCGATGTGAGGTGTTGCACATATTCCACCTGTTTCGGCTGTAAGGATTAGATGCGGAATACGTATCTTCGTCGCGTACATGTAAGGCCATTTATATATCCGTCCCTCATCAATTGTCTGCGTCCGCGATATGTTTTCTGAATTATTGAAACTTTTAAATTATAAGTTGGTAAATGTGCCGTTAAGGGTATGGTCCGAAAATAATCAACCATTAGTTAGCACAGCACGTGCTTTTGTATTATAATGTGTAGTGGTAGTCACATGATATATGTCATTAATGGCACTAATGACAGCGGTTGGTTACTTTCGGACCATACCCTAAAATCTTACGTGGGATTGAGTATAGCATAACCTCCAGTCATACATATTTCTTTCATAGTGGAGAGAAGCTCCGGAGCAGCTCTCGTGTGTGACATGCGTGTTTCTTTCATTTTATGTTTGTTGCTCCCGTCCTCCATGCCCTCTCATGGAAGGCATGGAGGTGTGATGGTGCATAAAGCCTTTTTAGGTTAGGATTTTTCCGACAATTTTAAAAAATGGTCACAATATGAACGACAGTCATAAATTATGCATTTTTGATTTGCATTAATAATTATTATATAATTAATAAAATTTTGTATGCACATTTTGAAAACTTTCTTATACCTACAGATTTACCTGTAATATAAAATTTACTATTTTCCCGACTGTTTAGAAGAGTACCGTAGTACTGAACTTTACCGTTAGCTGGAATCGTGGAAAAAGACTTACTTTAAACTAACCCAATTTTTTTAGTACACTGCGAGTGGCAGCACTGTCGCTTGAGATCGCGAATAACATAAAGTGAAATAACTCTATTTTTCTAATTTTGGTAAAACATTTTAAAAGCTTTAAAATTACTTGACGTTTGTTTTAGACAGAACTGCTATTAATTACTTTAACCAATCAGTTGCCAAATATTTTTATTTCCTAACTATTTAAGAACTACGTTCAATAGCTTTTTCCGCTTTTTAATCGGCAAAATTGACTATTACTAGAAAGCAGACACTTTTACAAGTGCATTCACAATCTGTGTTGGTAGGATTTTGCACGTTATGTTATAGTGACCAAAATGCTTAGATATAAGGGCTATTGTATACTATTACTGCAAAACCTTGCTAAAATCCCTTTTTTTTGGAAACACTTATTTTTCTTATACACTGTTTCCTCTATGCCAATTAAGTATTAGTAATACAATAACTTTAATTCCTATTTTGCAAACATATTTATACTTAATAATTTGCTGTGTTTTTAGTTAAATTTATAGTTGAAATTCTTAATTAACTAACATAGTCTTGATAGAATTAGAAGTTGTTTAGAAATCAACTGCAGAAATGTTTTTTTTCCCTGTTTTTACCAATTTACAATAAATCGTTTTTACAATAAAGTGTTTTTCTATACCTAGAAATTTTAGGGAAAGCTTGGATTGGAAAGGTGTTAAATAATGTTTTGCATTTTCTAAATCCAGATAAACAAAGAATTTCACTATCGCAAAGGCAACTATTTGATTTATTTATTATAAATTATAAAGGACATCCCACAAATAAGGGGCTATATAGCAAATGGAGACTATAAACTTAAAGTAGGCTAAATGCTGAACATTACTGTAACACCTACAAAAAAACTAACAATTTTAATTCTTTTTAAAAATATTTATTAGTCTGTCTTTCGTTCTACAAACTATTTAAAATTTTAATAAACTGTCATCTTGCTTATAATTTTAACGAGTGAGTTTCTCTTAACATATTGTCATTTAGTTTAAATTTAAGAACGGTACTCAGCATCCATTAGTCAGTACTATTTTGTTTTTCTTAACATTGTTGCTGAGTTATTTAAAATAAAATCCAATGACTTTCCAGCATAGGCAGATTCATTCAAAGAAGTCAAAATTTTATACTGTACTTTTTTTAAAAAACTGGAGCGACAAAAATCGAATTTGCAGGGCGCGATTTAAAAAGAAAAGTACAAAATAATTTTTTGATTTTTCGAATTACGTGTTACTTTAGGGGCCTACAATAGAAAGTCATTTCTTTTATAGCCAATAACTGAGAAACAATACTAAAGGAACAGAAATAAACTACTCGTAAAATAAAACAAGGTTTCAGCAGTAGTTTTAAATTGCTGTAATTTGAAAACGAATTGACGGATTTTGATGAGCTTTTCAGATCCTGAAAGGCCATTTTGATTACGTTTCGTTTCAGAAAGTAAGGATATCTGGACATTATACAGAGAGGAGAAGTAGCGTAAAAATTTAAAAAAGTTTAAGTTCTTGTATTTGCACTAGTACTTGTTTGTTGTATTGCATACTAGGCAGGATTTGAAGTCTAAGTCAATATCTCTGGGCCTTTTTGGCAGTTTTTTGATTACGGCTTTCTTAAAAAAATATCGATTTTTTCCGAAAACGCCCTTTTTTATTAAAGAAATTCTAAAAGTCCGCTACAGTCTCATTAATAACAATATTTCCATCGATAATATAATCAAACAACTTTTAATTTAGTCAGTCTCAAAATGTATATCGAAAACTGATTTCGTTGTTCTAATAGGGGAAACTATGAATGCGGTTAGGTACATTAGGTACAGGGACATGTGTATGAAGGACATTGTTATTCCCTTTGCCCAAAATTTTGGGAATGATTAATAGACGACAATGCTCATCTACATAGAGCGGGAATTGTTCAAGAAATTTTGAGGGAAAATAACATTGAGCCAATGGAGTGCAGGGCCGTAGCCAGGTGGGGGCTGGCCAGGGCTAAGCCCTGGTAAGTACTGATGATACGTTCAGTCACAGATCCAAAGAAACAAGTCAGTAGTAAATAAACCTTAAAACAAAAAAATTTCGCTAATGTGATTGATAATATAACTGTGTTAAAATCGATTACCCATTACATTTTCTGTAAAGTTTATAATACGGGCCTGCAGAATCTTGGTTTTCAACTTTCTCAGCAATTAGTAGACCACAGAGATATTCTCTGAGTCAACCCCGAGTGGCTGATTTAATTTATTTAGCGTTTAAAAACGAAGAACAGTGTCACTCAAATTAGGCCTATTTTTAAAAAATTCCCTATCGTAAGCAAAGGAAATTACAACTTTTTTAGTTTTCTAGTTTATGTTTTCTAAAATGTTCCTTATTATGTTTTAATTACTTTAAGACTTAAAGTTTAAGTTGTTTCTATGTATATCCCGTTTTTATACTTGCATTTTTGACAGTTGTGTACAGGGTGTCCGAAAAGTCTTAGTATGGGCAAATATCTTTGCTACTAGTACCTAAAGATAGAGACACCAAATTTTAGGTGTATCTTAGTGACTAATAAATCTATTTTTTTATGTAATTTACCTTTTTCAACCCCCTTGAGGGGTGACTCTAGGGAGTTGAGGTCAAATAGAAACATTTTATCGCAAACCCGGGGTCCGTATCTTAATTCGTTTTTAAATAGAAATCCTTTAAAAATTAAGTCGTAAAAAAAAATTAAAAATTTAAATATCTTTATTTCTCTTATTACTTTAATAGTTGTTCAAAATGACCACCATGAACTTCTTGGCAGTAATAAAGTCGCTTTTGGAACTCACTTCCGACATTTTCGAGAATGGCAGGTGCTACTTCTTTGCAGAGTTCCAAAATCGACCTTATTACTGTCAAGAAGTTCATGGTAATAAGAGAAATAAAGGTATTTCAATTTAGATTTTTTTTCGCGATTTTTAATTTTTATATGCTTACCATTTAAAAACGAATTAAGATAATGACCTCGAGTTTGCGTTAAAATGTTTCTTTCTTGAAGACCTCTCTTTAGAATGAGGTACCACACGGCATAGGGTTGCATTTAAAAATTTTGACCTCACCCTAGCGTCACCCTTCAAGGGGGTTGAAAAAGGTAAATTATATAAAAAAGTAGATTTATTAACCAATAAGATACCTACACCTAAAATTTGATGTCTCTATCTTTACTAATAGCAAATATATCTGCCCATACCTTTCGGACACCCTGTATAATACAAAAAATGGCTTAATTGTTTAAACCTTTTAAGTTTAGTTTATTTTGTTTGTATATTATTTCAATATCTTATTTGTATCGGAGCGCGGCGTGAGCCAAAAAAAAAATAAAATTATTTAAAGTTTATGAAAATTTTTGCTGCATGCGCAATTTGTAATTTTTATTCGTCTAGAGCTAGAGCACCAAATAAGAAAAATAGCGACATTATGGATACTACCCTATTAAGCATCTTAAAATATATTGGCTGCATCCTTGGCAAATAAAATAAGAATATAAAATATCGGCCCTGGTAAAAATAATATGAGCCCTCCCTAAAACTTGGTTTTGGCTACGGCCCTGATGGAGTGGCCTCCTAGACCTCCCGATATGAATGTTATAGAGCGTGTGTGGAGTAGAATGAAAGTAAGTTTGAATCAAGGGAAGTATAAATTTAATAATCTGGATGACTTAGCGAATACATTTAGGGCAGAGTGGGAAGCTATTCCTCAAGACTGTTGCGAATTCGCTGAGTAGTATACCAACAAGGATAGCAGATGTGCAGCGAGCCGGAGGTGGACCAACGAAGTATTAATGAAGACAGGCGATATCCTCATTCTAATACCGCGTATGACAAAATTCAATTTTACAGGAGGATGAATAAACTGATTATTTTCCAATTTAAATTATTTTTTACCCTGTATAATGGGAAATTGGAAATTCGGACATTTGGCATACATTTTGAGACTGACTAAATAAAAAGTTGTTTGATTATTGATGGAAATAGTGTTTGTTATTAATGAAACTGTAGCGGAATTTTAGAGTTTCTTTCATAAAAAAGACCGTTTTTGGAAAAAATCGATATTTTTTATTACGTAATCAAAAAACTGACAAAAACGTCCCGACTTATTGACTTAGACTTCAAATCCTGCCTAGTATGCAATACAACAAACAAGTACATATGCAAATACCAGAACTTAAACTTTTTAAATTTTTGCACTATTTTTTTCTCCGCTTTGCATAATGTCCAGATATCCTTACTGGCGCAAAACGGCTTCCTGAAACGAAATGTAAACAAAACGGCCTTTCCGGATCTAAAAAGCTTATCACAATCCGTTAATTCGTTTTCAAACTACAGCGATTTGAAACTGATGCTGAAACTTCTTTTTTTTTTTGACAAGTAATTTAGTAGGGGCGCTGAATGCTGCTTTTAGGATTGTGTTTATCCCGAACTTGTTTAGATTACACAAAGAAACCCAAAGAAGCATGAGGGATTTCAGAGCGGTCCTTGCAAAATTTTTCTATCATCGGGTAACAAAGATTTTGTCACAATTTTTGGTGTCACGAGAGAGTGTTTAGAACACTTTTACAGTATAACACGTTGCCCTTGACGACGTGCTTTAAATGGCAAAAACCTCGTTTTCATGTTTTACGTCAACTATAAAAATTCAATATTTATGGCAACGGTTAAAGCCACTTAGAATATTTAACATAGTCCGACATCGTTTGCTGAATGTAATACTGGCACAAGTCAAAAGAAATGAAGGAAAAACGAGGGAGCTACATGTGTTGTTGTAATTAAAACTACTGAACAGTAAATTATATTGAAACTAGGTCCGTATCTTAATTCGTTTTTAAATGGCAAGGCTATAAAAATTAAAAATCGTTAAAAATTAAAATTTATGCATCTTTATTTCTCTTATTACTTTAAAAGTTGTTCAAAGTGACCACCATGAACTTCTTGGCAGTAATGAAGTCGATTTTGCCACTCTGCCAAGAAATACCCCCTGCCATTCTCCAAATAGTGAGAAGTGAGATCCAAAATCGACTTTATAGCTGCCAAGAAGCTCACGGGGGTCATTTCGAACAACTTTTTAAGTAATACGAGAAATCAAGGTATTTAAATTTTTAATTTTGTTTTCACAATTTTTAAAGGGTGTCCATTTAAAAACGAATTAAGATACGGACCTCGGGTTTGCGGTAAAATGTTTCTTTTTTGAAGACCTTTAAAATGAGATACCACACGGCATAGGGGTGCATTTAAAATGTTTAACCCCCTAGCCTAGCCCCCCAAGGGGGTTTAAAAAGTTAAATTACATAAAAAAGTTGATTTATTAACCAGTAAGATAAACCTAAAATTTGGTGTCTCTATCTTTACTAATAGCAAAAATATTTGCCCATACCAAGCCATTTCGGACACTATGTCTTTTTCTGTGTCAAACGCGGAAAGTTCTGAGTAATCTTGCATCATAATTGAACCATAACCCGTGTTTAAAATTGAAAACTTTTCTTGGGATCCTATAAACTCATTCTTTAAAAATAGACAAAATTCCCACGCAGCAAATTGTGACTTTTCAACACTTATAATATTTAACAACCATTAAAAAATTTCACCGAAAAAAATATTGACATAAAAGTAGATAAACTGAAAACGAGCAAACATTTTTAGTTATCTGCAATATACCAACTTAATTGTTAAAGAGAAAGTATCTAAACTACCTAATAAAAAAATAATATTTACAATAATTTCTGCGGCATGTTATGTCCATAAGATCATAAAAATATCGAGAAAGCTTGTTTTTTCTTTATATAAATATACAGAGCCTTCCCAAAGACCGTTTTTAACATGGTAAACTTTCTTTGGCATAGACATCTTAAACGTTTTGGAAACAAAATGTAAACAAACGGCCTTTCAGGATTTGAAAAGCTCATCGAAATCCGTCAATTCGTTTTCAAACTGCAGCAATTTAAAACTGATGCTGAAACTTTGTTTTTTGGTTTTTTTTTTCGAGCAGTTTATTACAAAAATTTGGTGCATACTCAAAAATAAAATTAACCGTTACCAGCATCGCGAAAAGTCAATTAGCACTGTTCGTACTGTCCTGTCCTGGTCTCCAAGCTATGCTTTGTCACGTAAATAGCATGATACAAATAAAAGACAATCAATGTAATCAATGTATGTATTTATTCCTTTATTTATGATTATATACTATAAAATTTGTATTATTATAAGCAGGAGGCAAAGTATATTGCCAATAGAATTTATATAAAAACGCCTATAATTACTACGCAACCTCTATATTGCGCGTTATAAATTTCAAAAATAGGACACAGCGTGACGTCATGCACGAACCCGGACGAGTTTGACACGGTTTGGTATCATACCTTCTTTTATTTGTATCATGGTAAATAGACTCGAAAGAGTGCAGAACAAATTTGTTAAATACCTACTATTTAAGTTTCACTTTCCTTACCATCATGTGCCCCACGAAACTAGACTTTTGCTATGTGGTTTTCAAAGCTTGGAAACTCGTCGAAGAAATGCCCACTTACTATTTCTTCATAGCTAATTAATGGGTACAGAAGTTGTAGTAGTTTATTAAGTTTAATCTTATTTTTAATTCCAAGGAGAACTAAGACACATGTTCAATTATTTTATGAGCGGTATCACAGAACAAACTATGGTTTAAATTCATTTTTCTACTCATGTCAATAAAAACCTTTTTTGTATGTTCAATAGTAATTGCGGAAGATAGTCCATTGTTTTATACACATTTTCATTGTGCTTCAATCACCATGGTGATTGAACTACAAAGTTCACTTTGTGCGCGAGTATATTTTACAAAGGTGGCGTTGACCGGTGCCGCGTCAAAATCTTTATAATTTCATTGACATTTTTTGACATCTTAAAAAGAAAAATATTACTAATCCCATTTTATTAACAGTAACATTCGTAGAAAAAGTATAGTGTAAAACTCGCATGGAATGACCATTTCCTACTCGTATGATTTGCAGCACTCGCCTGCGGCATCGTGCTGCAAACGTCATACTCGTAGGAAATGCATGTCATTCCATGCTCGTTGTACAATATACTATTTCACACCGTTTAGTGTACATTTATAACAGATTTTTTTCTGACTGTGATATCTTTTTTACTGGTCCGACAGCGTTAAAGAGAACTTTAAAATTTAAAAAAATTGTTTTTGTCCGTTCATTATATTATTGTGTGCATAATTTTAGTACTAGTGATTAGGGGTGGGCAAAATAATCGATTAATCGATTGAACGATTACAAAAAAAATTAAAATCGATTTTTCGATTAATCAACTTTCCGATTAATCGATTTTCTCGATTAACCGATTCTTTTTATAATCATAACTCGACTATGAATCACTTATTCCACGAAATAATTTGGATGCTTTTCGATCCGCGCTCCTTTAATTTTTAAGGGTCTAAAATTTAAATCGCCCGCCGGAATTGTGTTCAAGATAGGCAAGTGGTAAGCGCTGGTGTCTCTTTCATTATGTCATTAGTAATGACATACTTTCGACTAGTTCAATAATCGATTTAGTCCGATTAATCAATTTTCCCGATTAATCGATTTTCTCGATCAATCGACTTTTCGATTAATATAAATTTGATCGATTAATCGATTTTTCGATTAATTTCGATTATTCGGAAATAATCGATAATTTCAAATAATCAAAAATCGATTATCTTTTTCGATAATCGCCCAGCCCTAATAGTGATATACGAAATTTGTACTATTTGGAATTTTTGATTCTGTAGTGTACTAAATAAATAAAGTGTACACGTTTACAATCAATTTCTAACAGTACGCCTATTCTATTCAGTTCCGATGAAATTTAAAGAATCCTTGAAAAAGTTTTAAAAACTCAGTAATACAGGGGTTACTCAAACTATGAAAAAAACTTAGATAGGAGGACATCATTTATGTACATTTGAGCATAAATCTTAGTTCTAAACAAGTTTTATTGAATAACGTGGCCGTATTTCTAAAAGCGGGTTGAGCGGTTGAGCGATTGTAAAATTTTTGCTTCTCCCCTGTATGCAATTTGACTTTTAACGATTCTGACAACGGTTAATTGTATCTTTAGGTACGCTCCAACGTTTTGTAATACCTGCTTCTCAATACACTCATTAATAAAAATTTTTCACATTATTTGTTTCCAGCTTGTTGGACCACTCTGTAGAGTGTGTCATGGGGTAAGTTGGTAAAAATCCTTAGGCGTTTTTCAAAATTCACCGGTAGACAAATCGGCTGCAATTGGTAATGAAATCCTTGTTCATACTTACCAATAGGAACCGGTTACCGGAACCGGTACCCAACCCAACCCAACCTTATTTAACAGGATAGCACAATGTGTCTTATACTTTTCTGTTAAATAAAGTACGAAAACAAACAAAACGGAAATAGCCCCAAGCAATTCTATAGCAATTATTAATGATCTGATAAACATAACCAAGCCGCTAAACTTGGAAATTCCTGTATATATTTACAATTCCTCGAAAAAGGCCACTCTACTCTTGGTACTCCCACTTTTACTCTTCTTCAGCGTGGAATACTTGTTTTCGCCGAGTTTAACTTGCTCTTCGTGAAGCTGATCGTAATCTGAAGCCCTGTCGGATACTTTGAGGACCTCGATTTCGGTGCGCAAATCTCTGAGTTGGTTCTGGAGGTGTTTGGATTTTTCCAAATAATCCACCCTACAAAGAAAAATATTAAGTACAGTACATGTTTTTTTAACGCGGGCCATAGGACTTTACATAGTAAAACTTTGACCCCATATCAACCCCATTTATATTACCTTTCCTTTTCAATCTCCAACGACAACTGATCAGCATCTCCGTGTGCTATAAGATCATAGGAATTAATATTTAGATTAAAATCTGGTGATGTACTTGATTCACTGTCCAAAAGAGAGAGCTCAGAGTGGACGTTGTTTGGAGACAAATGCGTAGAGTATAAAGTAGCAACAGACTGAAATTCAAAAAAAAAAAAAATAACACCTATCTAAAATCTAAAAAAGTCTAAACTCTTTTTAATGTAATTTTCCGATAATATGTATTCTTTGAATATACAGTAGGTGTACATCTTCACTTTTGAATGGATGGATCTGATCGGATGCAGCTTTATACACTTTTTATGACTTTTGTAGATCTTTCAATTTTTTGTGATTTGTGATAAACTTACGAACCTGAGCAAAATGTACAGATAATTTGTATAAAAAAAATTGTGCACAAAATTACCATTCTAGTAAAAATTCACGTAAAATTGTGGATAACAGTAGAGCATTTCGCTAAACGTATAGTTACTCAAGTGGTTTTGAGTAACGAAGAACACCGGACCGACTAAAATGAAATTGAATCCGCTCGGTTCCACTGGATCGCAATTTTATGATGTACATACTTATGCTGATAGCATTAAAATCAAACAAAATATTCAGAAATATTATAGAAGCTGTTCCTAAAGGTAGAGTAAATATTTTAGCATATGATTCCTGGGCTGGTTTTCGGTAAAAAAAATGTATACAGGGTGTCCGAAAAATCTTAGTATGGGCAAATATCTTTGGCATTTGTAAAGATAGATACGCCAAATTTGAGGTATCTTATTGGTTAATAAATCTACTTTTTTATGTAATTTAACTTTTTCAAGCCTCTTGAGGGGTGACGCTAGGGAGTTGAGGTCAATAATTTTAAATGCAACTAGTGTTGTAAATATCCGTATTCTTTAGATATCCGGATAATACGGAATCGGAATCAGCTAATATCCGTATCCATTATCCGAATACGAATCCATTTCTTGAACCGCGCGACAGATCATGTATACGTATGCATGCAATACTAAAACATTTTCTATCCGGATACACGGCTAGGTAGGTCGATGCGGTATCGGTATCATTCGAAGTCGAAGAGTCGAAGGTTAGGGATAGGAAGGCACCGTCGGCGTCGTTCGTTCTCGGTTGAATTCGGTTCGGGTGAGGCGGGCCTAGTTTAACCAATGGGTCTCATCCCATATGATACCCGTTACCCCGATAACTATGCTATCTTTTTTTAGGAAAGGTCATTAGAAAGAGAAAGCATAAGATCAAATATGCCACATCGCAGACCGTGTTGTTCGCTTACACTCGATTCCGATTCCGTTTTCTCTTTGCACTTTGCATTAGTATACAGCCGATGCGAATTTATTTTGATTCCGAATCCGTATTCAAGTTCTCGGCCGGTTCCGGATAATCCGGATTTTTTTAATATCCGTATCCAACGGATATTTGGATACGTATCCTTACATCACTAAATGCAACCCTATGCCGTGTGGTACATCATTTGAAAGGTCTTCAAAAAAGAAACATTGTACCGCAAACCCGAGGTCAGTATCTTAATTCGTTTTAAATGACAAGCCTATAAAAATTAAAAATCACGAAAAAAGTGAAAATTTAACTACCTTTATTTCTCTTATTACTTTAAAAGTTATTCAAAATGACCACCATGAATTTCTTGGCAGTAATAAAGTCGATTTTGGAACTTGCCATTCTCGAAAATGCGAGAAATGAGTTCCAAAATCGATTTTATTACTGCCAAGAAGTTTATATATGTATGGTAGGTATGGTGGCCATTTTGAAAAACTTTTAAAGTAATAAGAGAAATAAAAGTATTTAAATTTGATTTTTTCCCCATGATATTTAATTTTGAAAGGCTTGCCATTTAAAAACGAATTAAGATACGGACCTCGGGTTTGCGGCAAAATGTTTCTTCTTTGAAGGGGTAGCTAACGGCAATGGGTTGCATTTAAAATTTTTGACCTCAACTCCCTAGCGTCACCCCTCAAGGAGGTTGAAAAAGTTAAATTTCATAAAAAAGTAAATTTATTAACCAATAAGATACACCTAAAATTTAGTGTCTCTATCTTTACTAATAGCAAAGATATTTGCCCATACTAAAACTTTTCGGACACCCTGTATACTGTCTTATATGTTTTAAACTACTTCATTTTTAAAATACAAAGTGTTAAACTTTTACGGGCAAATTTACTATCGAGTTTTATCTTTAAAACCGGTCTCATTTCAAAATTTTAAGTGACAAGTGAAAATTCAGATATTTTGCGTAGTTTGTAGTAGAATTTTGGGGTAAAAAAAGTAACCCTAAATAGTCTCTTTGTGAAGGGCAAAAATACATACTCTTACTTTTTACTGTTCTTCGTTTCGGTCCTAATTCGTTATTATTAAATAATAATTTAAAAAAAATCTCTTAAATTTTAAGAGATATTTTTTAAACTATGCAAAGTAGCAGTGTTGGTTGAGTTTTAGAAACTAACGACGCAACTCGTAATTAATAAATCGCCCGAAAGCTCAACCAAAAAAAGTGAATGGAGCCTAAACAGGAAATGCTTGTTTTGGATAGAAATTAAATTGATCTACGTGTATTTTTCAAAATTATTTTTAACAGCACCAAATAGGAACATGCTAATAATTAAGCAGTAAATCACTGCTCAAAAACCGCCCAATTTGCCATAAAGCTTTGACTTGGGCTTTAACTTTGCCAGGACTAAGTTGAAATTTCACATTCGATTAGAAGATCCACAACCTTCTTTAACAAGAGAGCCATGAAGTAGATGATCTGGCAACACAGCACGGGTGGCTGGAAACAGTAAACAGGTGAGAGCGTAGCGTATACGAACGTGATAAAAATACCTACCTATTTCCTAAACTTAAACGGTATAACTTTTCATATTGTGACATTCTACGCAACTTTATAAAAATCCTTTTTTCAGATATTTACTTTTGTGGTTGTCAACAATTTATAATCAATAATAATCAAACCCAACCTAGAAGTCCTAAATTTGCGAGATTGACCCAAATAAGGCAATTATTAACGAAATAAAATCAGCCCATGTGCGGCGCTGCCATTTGTGCTTCATGGCTCGAGAGTTGAAGACGGCTGTTAGTAGGTCTCGAAACTGACGACATACAAGTAGTATTAAAAGCAAGCACGCTAAAATAACATTCCCGCAAACACTGTAAAATTATAAAAAAACGCAAGACAAAAATAGTCTTTGCTTTGCCTATCACAAAAATTTAAAAACCATCTGGTAGAAATTTAAAGTCGATTATTATTAACACTGCCCATTTTCACTTACTGAAATAGGCGAAGTGGGCGTAGACCCACTTAAGGTACTGCAACTTAAAAAATCCAACAACTTTTCTTTGGCTTGTTTCTCGGCGGCTCTGGCCTTAAGCAGTTCCTCTTTGAGTCTATTTGCCTCTGCCGCCCGCCTTTCGGACTCGTCTACTAGTCGGGCTGTGAGCATCTCCGCCTCTCTAGTCTTTCTTTCTAATGTTACCTAAACAAAGGAATTTTAAATTAATTTTCATTATTATTATTTCGTTTATTTTTTAACATTGTTGTTGCTCACTTATTTACCATAAAAATCCAATGACTTTCCAGTGTAGACACAGAATTAAAAAATTCGAATATTTTTTGTACTTTTTCTTTTAAACCGCATCTCGTGAAAATTCGATACGTTTGTCGAATTTTTGCGGCGCGAGCTTTTCAAGGAAAAGCACAAGAAAAGCACAAAATTAAATTTGGTATTCTTTAATGAATTTCACTCTTTTTTTATCTGAGACAACCGACGTAGACTTCAAGAATAAGTACTAAAGTACCGTGGGCGTCTAAAGATAAGGGAAATGTAATCTATCGACATGGGATTTAAAGGATCGGAAGCTGGGAGAAGGAAAAACATCTGCAGGCAATTTGTTATAAATAAATAAAACCAATAAATTAATTATCATTCTTACAAAAATGTAATTTTACCTTCTCTTCATCTCTTCGCATGGCAGTTAATCTTAACCTAGTTATTTCCTGTTCGGCCTCCGCCGCCTTTTGACTTAATAGTCTCGCTTCCTCTTCTGCCACTCTACTCTTCTCTGCTAAAAGATCAGCGCTTTCTTCTGACCTCCTCTAAAACAATGTAGCGTTTATCGTTTATACAATACGCCAAAATATCATTAAAATATACAAATCTGGTCAAAAGTTACAGCCCAAAACGTAAATCACTGGGTACCCCTTTTGGGCGCCATATCTCTGTTATCGAGCACCTTAGGGAAAAAATTATACGACACACTAGGGTTATTTTGACTGATTTATACTGACCGGATACCCTGTATGTATTAAAACCTCAATTACAGCTTACCAATGCTTCATTTGCCAATCTGATTTCCTCTTGATATTGTAAGAGTCTTTGTTCCATATTCGATCTATCTCTTTCTGCTTCTTCTCTCAACTGTTTCTCCCTTGCTAACCTACAAAACGGTTTGAGGTAAAAACAAATTCCAAAACCATTTAAGGTAACTGTTACCTGTTTCTTTGAACCTGTCTTCTTTGTTTTTCCTCTTTGGCTGCAGCTTTCATTTGCTGAAGCTCCATCGAATCAGGTTTTCGTCTTCGCATAAACAAGTCGTGATTTCCCATGCAAAGGTCTAATATCTAAGAAAATAAAACAAACTAAAAAACATACCGAAAGATATATTTAATAAGCAAAATGTTGCAAATGAGCGTTCTACTCAATAATTTTGGGAACACAAAATCGCACAATTTTATTGAAAAATAATGTGAATGAATAAAAATATCTTCTAAATCATTCAATACAACAATGCACGCACAGATTACTTTGTAATATATTTTCAGAGAAAACACCGAGTCATTTTACCGCATTTTAAAAATTACTTAATTAGGCCCGATTCTCACCGGCCGACCCCGTTCACGTAAGAGCGCCATAGAAACCGCGCGTCAGCCGGCCGAGCGTATGATTTATATTAGCGGTGTATTGCGGGCTGTTAGGCCCGCATCGCACTGGCCGACCCGTCTTATTGTTTTATTTTTACAGTAAATTTTTATTCAGATCTTCCAATATGGTGGCCAAGTTACTCGTTATTTATGGAACCCTGTTAAAGTCTCGTCTATTTTACGTTTAGGGAGTAAACCTTTTTTTCTATGATTTTTAGTAGTTCGATTTCCACTGTCGTCTGCGTCGGCATGGTATGTGGGATATGGTTTGCGGCTGACTTTTTTTATAGTTTTCTCGCGATACCGCTAGTGAATTTTATATTGTTGTTATAGATAATTAAATTTTACACAAGTTGCACCCTCTTCAGGCTTCGTTTGGTAACTAGATGAAAATAGGCTATTGATTGTTCCTTACCTATCCAAATTTAATGGTATTACCTAGTAAACGACATGGTCAATATAAAAAATATGATTACTTACCAATTTATTCATTCTAACTTTTTGACTGAAGAACACAAAGTTTGGGGAATTTTTATCTACAGGTTTAATAATAAATTTCTTATCATCAAAGCTGATATGTCTGATCTCACTCCAGGTGAAGGTAGTTTTTGGTTGTAGCTTATTTTCTTTTTCGTAAATGTTCAGTCCTAGTGCCGTTACACCTAGCCATAGTTCAGTCTCTTTTTTGTTCTATAAAAAATACATTTTGCTAGAGTGGTTCCCTTGAAAAAAAAAATAAAAACCTGGTGTGGTCACCACACATGTTAATTAGCCAAACTGTTGATTGGCAACAAAAGCGGGAGCTGTAAATATGATTCAATAACTTGCATATTTATGCGTTTTGTCTTAATAGAAATGCTGTGTTAAACTATTCTGAAAATTGTGAAAAAATTGGCGTAGTATAAACTAACAAATTTTTAAAACAATTTTTTGGGTCTGGGCACTGGCCTCTTACATGTACATAAAGAAGGGATGCGCCTAAGCGACTTTTTTTCGATTCGGCCGAATACCGAATCGATTTAAATTTCACAGTGATTCGGCCAAGGCGAGGCCGAATTGAAGCTATTCATGTACATTTCTTTAAGAAGATGGGAAAATAAAAACAAACTACTTATACGGACGTACGGATACTTATATATGGCTAAATATACTACTGCCCTCTTGCACTTTAAACATGAAATAACAGCAAAAACGGCATCTCCAACGCACTCAACGACGTAACTGAATAAGTCTTGACAAAAAATTTTCACAGCGTCGCTTTAGATGTACTAAAACGAAAAAAAATAAGTAGTTTTTCATTTTGGCAAAACTAAATGCTATTTATAAGTGGACGTAGTTCGCCTGGGTAGATCCTAATAAAAGTAGTATCAAAGTTATCACTGAAACAGATATAATATATGTATTATATTTATTGTCTTAAAAGCTTGTAGCGCGCGAAAAGTTCATACAGGCATTAATTTTGTTTGGCAGAAATTGTAAGTAGGTACCTAAGTATGTATTTTTTCCTTTCTATTCACGCGACAAGCTTTTAAAACAATACATTTAACATAATATATTATATCTGTTTCAGTGATAACTTTGATACTACTTTTATTAGGATCCACCCACGCGAACTACGCCCACTTATAAATAGCATTTAGCATTGCCACAATGAAAAAACTACTTATTTTTTCGTTTTAGTACATCTGAGTAATAAAAGATTGTTTTTAAAAAGTATTTTTTACAAGATTTTATTTTTAAATTTTTAATTACGTCTTAACTTATGCATTTCTGATAATGCATCACTATTACAAGAAATTTTATCTGTTATCGTATTCTACTCGTCAACCCCTTTCATTTAATGCCCATATCAAGGGGATTGTTAAGAAAAGGTAATCCGCCATCTTGTGGCATCCGCCATATTGGGTTTAGAATGACGTCGCACAGCTTATCGTATTCTACTCGTCAAACCCTTTCATTTGATACAAATGTCAAGGGGGTTGTGAAGAAAAAGGTAATCCGCCATCTTGTGGCGTCCGCCATATTGGGTTTAGAATGACGTCACATAGATTATCGTATTTTACTCGTCAAACCCATTCATTTGATGCCCATATCAAGTGGATTGTGAAGAAAAAGGTAATCCGCCATCTTGTGGCGTCCGCCATAGTGAGTTTGGAATGACGTCAGATAGTTTATCGTATTCTACTCGTCAAACCCTTTCATTTAATACCCATGTCAAGGGGGTTGTGAAAAAAGGTAATCCGCCATCCTGTGGCGTCCGCCATATTGGATTTAGAATGACGTCACATAACTTATCGTATTCTGCTCGTCAAACCCTTTCATTTGATACCCATATGAAGGGGACTGTAAAGAAAAAGGTAATCCGCCATCTTGGGGCGTCCGCCATATTGGACTGAGAACAATATTAAATATACTAATTGCATTGTCACCGGACTTATACACGTGTACAAAATTTCAAAGCTCTAGATTAAAAAGAATTAGTCGAAATTTTGATTGCAACATTTGACCTAAACAAATTAACATACATACATACAAACATACATACCAACAGGTGAAGTTAAATAAAAGCTTGTAAAAAAGTAGGCCGAAGCGGCCGAATACCGAAGCCGAATCGATGGTTTGGCGCATCCCTATAAATAAATATACTTTTCTAAAGAATTTAACTAAACCTACCGTTATAGGAAAGTAATTTACACCATACATATCCAAATCCTGAGCAATTTTAAGATACTCCATTTCTGCCTCATCTCTTGACATACCTAAAAAGCAACTTAAACGTTAAGACTTCTCTGGCAAACAAAACCCCAAAGTAAAATGATATATTAAAACAAAACAATTAATAATAATAATAATAATAACTGCCTTTCTTTTTGGTAACAATTAAGTATGTACATTTTGTTTCACATTTTGTATTCAATAAGTAGGTACAAAAAAAAGAAACGTTCACAACTAAGTGTGCTCTCCCACTTAATCCTCACAAAAACGTTTATGAATTCGCCAGAGAATATTTGTATTTTTCCATATTTGTAGCTCTTAAGTGGCTATTAATGGAATATAATGTGTTAGACCCCAAAACGTCGTAGTCTTAAACGAGATAAAATATTGAGATTTTAACACATTTTCTTGTCATTTTTCATTCATTATTTGGAATAGTTACAAGAAACCTCAACATATCATTAGTCTTAACTATCTTCAAATACTACACAATTAATAGAAAGGGTTACAACATAAGAAAAACCTATATAGGATTAAACAAGTTTCTATTAAACAGATACCTTTCTCCGCCCTTTCTAAAAGCGAAAAATAAACTACCTTACCTCTATGATCAGCATACCAGACCCTGATCCTTTCTTCCCACATTTCTAAGGTCATCTGATACTGATCTATGACACGTTGCGGTAGTAGATCTTCACTAGCCAACATACCCGGTTTATAAGTATCTTCATCAAAATCACCAAACTATAGAAAATTAATTACTGTTCTAGTTTTTTTTACGACAAAAATGTCAATTTTCAATTTCTCCTTATTAATTTAGAACACTTTTCTGTTGTATTTTCTCATGATACAATAAAAGGAAAATATGATACCAAACCATGTCAAATTCGTCCGGGTTCGCGCATGACGTCACGCTGTGAGTTATTTTTGAAATTTATAACGCGCAATATAGAGTTTAAGTTAGTTATAGGCGATTTTATATAAATTCTATTGGCAATATACTTTGCCTCCTACTCATAATACAAATTTTAAAGTATATGACTTAAAATAATCATGTAAATAAAGGGATAAATTAATTTATAATAATAGATATTGGTAAATTGCCTGCCAATTGCGTTCTATGTATTTATTTACGTGAAAAGAAAATGTAAATAATTTTATTAAATGAAACTATGCCTAATAATTCAGATAATTTTTATTTAAAGGCATATTCTTATTAAAATATATAGATATACTTACCTACAGAGTCTTCCGAAAATATGTTATATATAAGAATTTTGTTTGTTCCTATAATTTGTCAAATATTTTTTGCGGTGAATAAGATCTGTATGTTTGTGACGGAAGATGTTTTTAGGGTAGTTTTTTTTTTTGATTTTTACGCTTTAAATAGTAACTAGCACCACTGGTGCTAATCCCTAGATGCAGAAATATTTACCTTAGCTTGTACAGCATAGCTAGCTAATAATACTGAAGCTTCTGGGGGACAGTAAATATCCATAGACAAAATAGCCTGTTTAACTTGCAAGAAGAACAAATGCTGAGTAACTTCCTGCACTAACTCCTCGGCTACCTCTTCTGGGTAAAATTTAGCTAGGAACATGAACGAGGTTGTTTGGTGATTCTTCTGTATACTTTGATCTTGGACTGAAACAAAAAGGATATTATTGTGTGTCTCAATTCACAGTACTTTTCTGAATTTAAGTAATTATAGATTTTGGTAAATTTCAAAATACATTGTAAAACAGAAAGGGAATGATTTATTAAAATTATTGTAGATTTTGGTAAATTTCAAAATACATTGTAAAACAGAATGGGAATGATTTATTAAAATTGTAAACGATTTGTCAAGATATGACAAAACTATGTTCATTGTAATGAATCATATTGTGAATCAATAATTAAATAGATACCTATCTGTACTTATTGACACAATTATTGTTTGGAAAAACTTCACTTACCTTTTTTGTCTAATTTCAACCATGAAATGAATCCCTTTGCATCTTCATATTGCAATCCAAAATACCATGTTTCTCTTAATCCAATTGTTCGACATACTAACTCGAAAAGATCTCTTCCAGTAGCTCTCCACTATACCAAAAACTGGTTATAGTTTAAAATTTTTTAACTTTAATCTGCTTTTAAAATAATTTAGCAAAACAGACACTATAAAAATATTTAAGCAGTAAAATGAGAATTAAAATTCTAATACCTAATTGCCAAAATAAGAAATGAATGAATTTTTTATTAGGTTGTCAACAAAACATAGTTTAAACATCGGGAGTTTACAAATCAAGTCATTAAAAATAAATTAAATCTTGCAGCTTTTACAAGTCCGAAACAAATATTAATTTATATACAACCTCCGCTTAACCTTGAAACATTTATCATAAAATACAGGACAACCAAAAGCACCAATGCAATATATAGGTATGTACATTTAATGTTAGACAGAAAGTCTAATGTTTCTTTATAACATTTTTTTAATACTTACAACGAAGAATTAATAAAGTAAAGAATGAAGGAAATGAATTAACAAAAGATAAATTTTTTAGCTCTGCCAAATAAATCTTAAAAATGGAATTCGTACGATTTTTTAAGTAAATTCTTTGAAAACATGAGACAGGCTCTAGCATATTTTTGAGTTTAATTTTTCTAGGCACCTATACTAAAAAGTGGGATGGATGGTTTCTTTATTTATTTTAGAACACCCAGTGGTTTTTTCATTGCATGATTCATTCTGGCAAATAATATTTTTGAGGGAGAGAATAGTTGGGACTTTAAAAAAATAATGTGATAAAACTCGCTACTTTTAATAGGTATTTAAATATTTTAATTAAATCATGTACTTCGGCTTAGGGTTTAATTTAAAACATATTTAATTTTGTAAAAAAACTACTTTATGACTTACTAAGTAATGACTATATTTATGTTTATTTAATTGTAAGTACTTTTAAAACAAAACTACATTTTTGTTTCATTATAGGTTTCATTTCTTACAAAGTAATTTGAGATGGGACATGTCACTTGGGGAAAAAATGTCTTGGGTCCTCGTGCCACTGCAGGTGTATCTGTATTGCCACCAAACAAACCAAACTAGACTAGAAACTAAAACTAAGAGTCGTGCATAGAAGGGATAACTCCCTGTGGTAAGCGAATGAGTTCAAGATGTTTATTTTAAAACAATGAGTACTTCTCTAGGTTTCTAAATACTTTTAGCATTACATTACAAGCATCCAGTTTATGACCTATCATACTTTGTTTACACCTCGGTTAACATAAAAATTAGCATTCACATAATACTCCTTCAAATCCATTTAATGCGATGTTGCTAATTAATGACAAAATAAATTTGTAATGTTTTATATTGATAACCAAAGAAGATAGCGAAATTATAGCAAATAAACAATAACTAAAAATCAGGCTCACAGACCTCCAGATTGAACTCCAGTTCAGCATCCAAAGTACACACTTTTACGGGAAATGATTTTCCAGACTTTTTCCTTCGGAAGGGAGTCATCCTGTCGATCATAATTAACTAAAACACCAGTGGTCTAATTAAAAAATTACATCTTTATTGTTTTCTAATTAGAAATTGTTGTAAAATTACTCATGTTGATATGTCAATGTCTTCTGTCAGCTGCTTCTTGTCAATATGTCAATTGTCATATTTATTCGTTGTGTCAAGGTTGTGTCAATTTTTTTTTGATGAGGCTCTGGGGGGCATGTTCGGAAATTTGCACGCCAAAGTAATATTTGTCGACAACGTGGATTTTTGTAATCTAAGATCGTCAAATATAAAGGATCTTGTTCCTTTTTAATTGCTACAAATATGTTTATGTAGACATGATTAAAATGAAAAGAAACATAACTTTTAGGAAATAAAATATATGGCAATTTTTTGATAACATTTCAAATTTCAAAATAATTTTTTTTTTCATGGAAATATCTGTTCTTCCCATTATCTATTAGACTTATTCCTTTACTTCCAGGAGGCGCCGTGGCTTAGTTGGTTAAAGCGCCTGTCTAGTAAACAGGAGATCGCGAGTTCGAATCTCGCCGGGGCCTTAAGTCACTTTTTTAAATTCTTTTTTAATTATTATACTTTATAATAATATTACAGTTTTATATTAAATACTTTTTGTAATTTTAGAGGACACTTTGAGATTCATAATAAACTATAAACAATTAAAATAAAATAAAATTTCGCGCAGGGGGGGGCGTATCGAAAGCATTATGTTTGCGCAGGTTTGTTATAACTGGTCGACCATTTCTTACGTTTGCAGGAATTAAACTGTCGACCATTTTGCGAATTTTCCCAAAGCTCCTACTTGACGTCTAATTGCAAACTCGAGCGCCTACCGGGGGGACGCCCCCCAGAAAGAGAAAACGGCGCGCAGTTAGTCAATTTGTTACTATTGGATTTTGGATTGACGATTCAAATTAATTTACGTTTTTAAACGACATGCAAGCCTATAAAAACTAAAAATCGTAAAAAAATTTAAATAGGTACCTTAATTTCTTTAATTACTTTTAATGTTGTTCAAAATGACCACCATGAACTTCTGCTACACTACACTACTGATTTATTTTAAATAGACTACGTCATCATCCAAATTTATTCAAAATTGATTACCATTACCATGTCTGGAAATATAGCTAACAAATGTCTAGATAATGTTAATTAAATACCATGGAAATCGCCATGAGTACAAGAAGATCGTTATACGATTCCTGGCTGGAACTGTCTTTCAAATAAATCTGGCTCCCAGTGTATATTGCTTATTGACTTGCATTTATTTTTATTAAGAAATGGAACAATCCATGAATCATTACAAATAAGCAGTAATCCTTTGTAAATATTTCAAATTTATTATCGGGTTGTTGAACAAGATATAAAACAGATTGAATCCTAATTAGTATATCCTTTTATTTTCTTTGATTAGTATATCGCATTATCATTATCATCACATACTTTAGGAACACACTATTTATGCTGTTTTTTACGTCCCGCTTTACTTCAAGTTTGCTCAAGATTATTTTCATCACCAAGTGGTGATTTTCCCTATTTAAGATTTTTTCCAATATTCACGATTTGGAGACTCCAGGTCGGGAAGGACAGGGTTTCCTGTTTCCGTCGGCCTGCCTGTTTCCTGTTTCCGTCGGCCTACACGCTTGACATTACGTAGGGTGGAAAGCCTTTCAGCGGAACCCCACTGTCGTACAATCCGTGAGGAGCCGAAAACACGAGCAGTGAAACCCCACTGTTAAATTAATTAACTGTAATAAGCGGATGACAATCAGCATTCAGTACCCAAATCAAATATCGGACACCTTCCCAACGTATAACATATAAAAGCGCAATAAAAATTAGGAGTCCACCTGCTCATGTGTCACTTTTCTTCTCGAGCAGGCGTTGTTCTCTTATTATTACTTAGGCCCTAAATACTCGACAGTGCACCATCGTCGGTTATAACCCTTTCCTAAGAAAACCATATATACCTATTATCTGTTAACCCTCCACAGGTAGCATCATACCAATACTTACACTATTGAAGCCAAACTTGATAATACGTTATAGCAATGATATATGCACAACTTATAGTAAAATTCGACCATACATATTTACTCCAACCCAACCCTTTTTAATTTTTCTCTTGACTAATGCAGATAAAGTTTAATTTTTTAAAATACCATTTTATATCTACTCTGTCGGTTCACTGACCTTTGTTTTTATTCTTTGTAATGCCAAATAATCCCCGGAAGGCAAACTGGCCATCTGTATTTACAAGAATGGTGCTACTGCTATTGCACTTGCCCTATAATACTGACCCTGCATATCCTCTTCTCTCTTAGAAACATCAGTCAACCGCAAGGTTTAGACCCGGTTCGTTTCTTGGGACTCCAAGTTGTCATGGGAAGAGCACATAAATGTATTTTCTGGAAAATTGTCCAGAATAGTTTTCCCTTTGCGTAGCGTAACTTGAGTATTCAGTTTTCACTTCCACGCTCAGGGTGGCGTACTGGTTACTTTCATTTTGCAAGTGTTACTGTGTTTTGAATTGGGGGCCACTGCTCCCAAGTTTTAAGGATTTTTGTTTTGCAGCGTAGTTATGGGCTTGTGACACCGAGAGTATTGTAAACAATATTTTATCGACTTGGGTTTACTCACACTTCCCACTGGGAAGTTCGCAGTGTTTATATTATGACATGTCTACTATAGATGGCAGCAAAAACAAAATCTAGTTAAGATTCCATTATTCCAGTTTCCAGTTCTATGTCAGCGCATGAACATTTACGGCATTGCTATTATTCCTACTCAAACCTCAAACTGCGTCTAAATAAATCTAGCTCCCTGTGTACCAACATTGTTTATTAACGTACATTTATTTTACCCAATCAAACAATCATAAACAATCCAAACCTAATCCTATGCATTATTAATCAATTACCGGCTTGTCTATTAGTTTACTTTATCGGAAAAATTATAAAACAGATTGAATCATAATAATTATAATATATTAGTTTACTACATCCAATTTTAAGTCCTACTAGTACCAAACTAGGAGAAAAAAACCTTCAAGTATTTCAGCTGAATGTCGGCCTAACGTTTCATAAACGACTTTCGAGCATTTGGAGGACATGGATGACATGTGGTCATGTGACTACTAACAATTTTTTTTAATAATAGATCACTTGACGTGCGAAAAGACTAGCTGGGCACAAACAAAATTGCTAGGTTTAGGTTATAACTTGTTTATTACCAAAGCCGTCCCGTATTAAACTGAATGTTTCAGAAATCGTTATGCTACCCAGGCCCACCCCACCATTGGGTTAATAGGGGCTGCAGTCCTAGGGCGCCAGGCGCTGGAGGGTGCCGCGGCGGACTTTTCAGCTCACTTCACTCATGTGAGCTGAGGGCGCTTGAATGTTTTAGGACGGCCCTGATGTTATCACAATTTATCAGTCCGGTTACCAGGTTTGGAAACGGTGCAGGCGCTACATCATCTTTCTAGGAATGTACAACCACAGTTTAAAAAAACGGGCTTTTTTACGCGTTGTCTCAACTGTGGTACAACTATCCAAGCCAAGGTACCGTTTCTATCTACCTATTCTTATAAAACTTCCTAGAAAATGTCATCAATATCCTCATCTTCTGTAGATAAACAAGACTGATAATGATATCTCAAGTACTTTCAGGTAATTGTTTGGACAGCTACCCTATATAGTCTGTGCGGAGGTTTAGGCGTATAAATTTTCAATCCGCACTGCATCAAGTTCGGAGACATTCTGTATACATTTAATTTGAATTTGAATAGATCATGGCAACGCTGGCAACGCCGGTCTCTCCTGTTCTGTCATTCTGAAAATGATTGCGGTGCGGAATGAATGAAAACCGGGGCGTACAAAAAACCGACGAAACTTCATAGTTTTTAAGTGATTTTTAGTGAATCTCGCAAATAAAAAGCTAGTGCCATGGGACAGCATGTGTCCAGGACTGATTTCGAATGGTCGTACACCGAGGAGCCGCATGCCAGTCGTCGGAAAGTAATTTTAGGTTAGGAACTTTTGATTTTTTTGGCACACGCTAAAATTTGTTTAGACCTCTTTAGGATGTCACGTAGAGATTAAATGGATTTAGGAATTTGATAAATTGGTGATATTTGGCTGTACATTTATTATAACTCTGATTTAATGGATCCTTAGAAAAATTCTTTTCTGTGAGTTTGGTTTAAATCTACTTGTTACAAATTGTAGGCAAACATGATCTAAATCATGTGAACACTCATGTTGAGTCTCAGCTTTATTTTTAATACTTATTTAATAGCTGTATAAATACATATCATGGTAATAAATATTTTACACATTAAAAATTGAGTACCCAATACCTACTATGCCTATGCTTCCAATCTGTGCCTTCAATACAAGTTCATAGGAGGTAAAACCAATTTTTTTTTTATTATGGAGAAAATTGTTTGGGTAATGCTTTTTTTAAAAACATAAAATAAAAATTAGAAATAAAAAAATATGGGAAAATATAGGTCACGTTCATATTGGCAACAATATTTACCCACAAATAATTTTAAAGATATGTTATTGTGTACCTACCTAGTTTATATCTCTTTGTGTTAAATCCACCTTGTTATTAAGTTCGATAAGAGGCTTCTGTGTAGGTGTAGTTTGGGGTTCCTAATAGCTATAGAGAAATTGATTCATCATGGTATTATGGGCCTAAACTTCAAATACCTATTAAATTAAATTTTGTGCCGAAATTTTGTTCCCATCCATTTGTAAGATTTCATCCCCTACTGTTTAAGTTGTTAAAAGATGTCTAAATTTTTACAAATATGATTAGGAGTTTATACGTTTGTCTGTGTGTAATCTGTAAGGTAAACTGGGGCAAATTGGATTACTTACTACTTTTTGGTGGTAAAAGAATAATAGTCATATTATATAGAAAAGCTTATGATTTATTATAAGCTTTGGTCACAGAAGAATCACAAACCAGTCTGATACAGTAAAATTAATGAAAACTATGATCATGAAATGAGCACTGTCTCATTATACACATGTAAGCTGGTAACAAAGCACAGGACAATATAAAATATTGTCCCTGTGTGAACCCATCTCAATATATCTTAATAATTAAAAGTAAAAAAAAATGTTTTTTTTTATACAAGCTGAGCAAATCCGACCAAAAAACTAAATACCTACTTAGTTACTTCAAAATGCCCACTTTGCTCAAATTTATGGGGCTAAGCAGATCATAGAGAAAAATGCAAATAAGTAAGTACTATCAGTGGCGGCTGGTGAAATTTCAATGTTGTATATCTCTGTTCCTACTTACAGGACCTGTACCAAATTTAGGGGTTTTAATACTGAACCCACTGGCAATGTTTTGGTAAAGAAAAATAACATTTTGTAATTTGCGAAAAAAAGTTGAATTTTGGGTGTGCCTCTCCTAAGAAAAAAATGAACACGTCTAGGTATTTTATTTATTATTTTTTCTAAACAAATTTTACATCATTCTGTCGACAGTTTTTAAATTTTAAGAGAAAAAATGTGTTATTAGAAAGTTATTATAACTTCAAATGACTAAGTATAATAGTCATTTGAATTTTTTTAATTATATTTTAGGCTTAAAAAAATTCAAATGACTATAACTTTCTACTAACACATTTTTTTCCATCAAAATTTAAAAACTGTCGACAAAATGATGTCAAATTTGTATAAAAAAATAATAAATAAAATACCTAGATGTGTTCATTTTTTTCTTAGGAGGGGCACACCAAAAAGTCAACTTTTTTTCGCAAATTACAAAATGTTTTTTTTTACCAAAACATTCCCAGTGGGCTCACTATTAAAACCCCTAAATTTGGTACGGGTCCTGTAAGTAGGAACAGAGATATACACCTTCGAAATTTCACCAGCCGCCACTGGACTTATAATAAAACTTTCGAATTAACTAGAGAAAAATTGGTATTTTGCATAACACAATGGCGAGCATCATGGTAAAAAGTATATAGGTACCTAACTTTGAAAATGCTGAAAGAATTACATATTTCAATATCTTGAAATTAGAGTAATTAGACGGTACGAATTTCGTCACCAAAGATCCACAGTTGGCCTCCTTACCTCTGTCACATATAACTGGAACAAATCTCTCAAATTCCATGGCGAATCCCAGATTGTTGATATTTCCAAGGCCTTTGACCAAGTATGGCATGCCCTGCCACACTCCTCAACAAACTATAGGCATTTTTTGGTGCTGCAAAACCATCAAATCCGGATCCTACTTCTGTCTTTGTTTATCATGCTATAAAAAAGAAAACGCCTAACTTAAACCAAACAAAACCAGAGGCATGGTTTTGATGGTTTTGGACCGCCAAAAAACGCCTTATCTTACTATCTTTTTCTTACGGTCTTCCTTCCAAACTATGTACAGCGTTGCCAGTTGCATAAAAATAAAAGTACTAGGATGAGGGAGAAAAAAGTACTGATATAATGAAAAAAGTATGGATACCCCAATTTGCAATTTATTTACTTTTAATATTCTACTTTTTTGTTTACAAGAAAACTTGAAGGAACCCCCATTCATAACATGGCTTTTTATTTAAAACCTCCTTTTCCAAGAACAGGAAGTTTGTTGTAGAAGCCAACAACCTGTTACTATTTTTTTGTTTTAATATTATTTAAGTTCAAAATTCTCTCATGCGGTAAACTTAACATGTTAAATACAAAGAAACAAACATTTTCAAAATACTTATCATCTACAGCATGTTTTAAATTAAATAGTCTAAATCAAAATGACTGAGTGAAGCATTAACAATTCTGTTTTAACTAAAGTATAGGTAAATTACAAATCTCCCTGAACTCGCTACTAACTTCTTTATTTCTGTTGTTGCAAACATTAGGAAATTGCAACAATAATGGGGTAATACTAGCATAAACACTCAAAACTTCTTTCGGATTTACAGATCGCAAAGCTTTTGTAAGCATCTAAACTGTGAAATCTTTTTTTTAGTTCTGAACAAAGTTCAATATAATATGATAGACATTTTAATGTACTTTATGTCTTTAACCATATTTTCATCAATTTTTTGAGACTGAAGAATTATTTCAACATTGGCACCAAGATAAATATTTTTAATGGGTTTATATTCGCTTACATTTAGCTTTAGCTGCTGGGGCTATGGTAACTGGCGTATTTTCCCTCGTACTTAACAAAATAGACGCATATTCCGTAGATGTCCGGTCCCACCAACCCAATTACAGATAATGCATTTTTTACTACAGTTTGGGTGGTCTTTTAAGGCGTTATATTTAGGAGGCCTAAAAAAAGCGATTTTTCAAGAATTTTTCCTGAGAACCCTTTTAAATTTGTTAATGTGAAAATTTGTACACATATGGCAACTTTTAACTGTATTTTAAGATTTTTGTATTTGTAAAAATAACAATTTTGAAATCTGCTATAGCTGATTTCCAGGAGTTCCTCTCAAAAAAGGCATCTTGCGGTGACCACGATATCTCTGGACTGGATCATCGAAAATGAAAAACCAAACGGATTTCGTTAAAGTAATGTATAATCTTCTAATTAATCGAAGGAATAGGCAAAATAATTTTTTTTTGACAAAATGGCGGCTTCTCAGAAAAAAAAACGATTTTTGGCCAAAATTTTGGCCTTAAGTGTTTATATATAAAAAATATTTATCGGTGAGAAAAAACCTTCTATGAATTACTAAAAAATATACTTAAGAAGCTTGTGTTAAAATTTGAGACAGATCGGTTCAGCCGTTTCCGAGGAATCTTGGTCACCGACTTTAAAAACACAGTTTTGAGAACAACGCGTTTAAAGTTTCAAAAGTACGTTACATAGTGTGCAATCGCTCTGACACGTCTTTACAAATATGCGTGTAACTTCGAAAATAATCGCCGGATTGCCTTGAAATTTTCTGTGTGTGTACTGGAATATATGTACATTACGAAAATGAAATTAAGAAAATCAATTTTTTGAAAATTCTAACTATGTAACCCCTTAAGCTATTTCAACCGGTACCTATGTGAAATATAAAGTACTGATCGGCAAGAAGTAGCACTACGGTACTAATCAGAGTTTAAAAGTATTGATTTCAGTACTTTAGGACTGACACAACGTTGACTATGTGATCTGTAGCTTTCTCTCCAACCGGCCCACAGCACCGGCGCCATAGGCAAAAAAATTATATACCTAGACTAGAAACTGAATACCACATCTCTTTGAAAACTGTTTTTGAGCGCCATCCTTGGTCTGTAAGCCCAAGCTTGATTTAATTGATCGAATCAAAGTTAAAAATCAAATAAATCATTATTATTGGGAACACATTTTTGAAAACCTGCTTTACCAACAGAGTAAATGGCGCTTTTTATTGAAATATACAGTGTGTCCACGGATGGAGTATCCTTAACAAGGGGAAAAATCTATTATTAATTGTACAACCAAAAGTCATTCCTTATAAAAAAATTCTGCTTGCCGAAAAAATAAGTAATAATAAAACCCAAGCAAACCCAAGCAAACGATTCTCTGCGACGCTGGATCGGCCATTATGACGTCACGTTATACAAGCATCTGTATTCACTATCCTTGTGATCGAGACTGAAATTACGCCGCGTGACGTCACTCGCATCGGGGCCGACAAAGCGCGGGAATAGCACAAAGTTGAATTTTTGACGTCGTAACTAAGTAGTTTTTAAAGATATTTCAAAAAATTCCTTAACCGTTAGTTTTGGAATTTTTAGAACTGCGACTAAGTAAGTATGTATATTAAAAAAATATGGAAACTCTAACCAACCCTTCATCATTTCCCCTTCCATCCGTTCACACTCGGAAAGTTACTCTACCTCGAGCGTTCGTAAAATTCAGAATTTTCGTTCACATACATACCTATGTCATTTTAAAAATAATAATTGGTAGTACGAGTAGGTAATATTACATTTTTAAAAATATAGTGGAAATCAAAGAATCAATCATTGTATTAGCTAGCAGTAAAAAGTATGATCTGTAAAACCTTTGCCTTTGATTCCATTTAAGATCTCTTTTTTAACTTAACACAAGGACATTTTGAATAGCTAAGTACATTTGTTAAGTACAAACGGAGATAAGTATGTTAATATTAAGGTTTTTGTTTTAGAAAAATATCCACAAATCAAGAAGCTCTTTGGTTCAGACCCGAATTTCAAATGGGTAGTAACGGGAATGGTACTAACTCAAATTTTCCTTATGTATATACTTAGAGATAGGTCATGGCCAGTGATTTTGTTAGTAGCATACTGCTTGGGAGGAGTAATAAACCACTCATTAATGTTAGGTAAGTAAATAAAAAAGCTACCTATCTGTTAAGTGCTTAACAGTAAGAGCGGTATTTAGCGACCATCGCTACTATTTTTGGTTTTTATAAATACTTCCCCGTAATCGAAGAAAATGTAGGTACCTATATCTGTTGTCGTCCGTTTTGACATTTTCACTAAGTACCTATTTCAATTTTTTTTCTTAAAAACGGTCAAAGGACGAGCAATCGAATTTTCTGGGTTAATAGAGGAATAGTGCGACTAGCTTCAGTTATACAGGGTGTATGCTTTCGGAGCTATTAAACGTCAAAGTCGAAATTTACGCGATTTCGATTTAGACTTTGACAATCGAATTTTCGACCATTGCCATGAAAACCAAGAATTGCAGTTTATTTACGTCGAAATTATTAATATATATAGATATATATATATATATATATATATATATATATATATATATATATATATATATATATATATATATATATATATATATATATATATATATATATATTTACTTCTATAAACCACTAAGTGTCCAATTAGTGATTCACACTATTCATAAAGTATCATTATTACAGTCATTGCGCTGGCCATAATATCTAAATTGGACAATTAATCATCACTTAAAGATGGTGCTTGCAAAATATAGGAAACATAAACATAGTTAATCCCATTTATTTTAAGTGTTTGGGTGTACACATGGTATTGACATGTTTATTATCACCTGATAAGTGAATGGTATTGGGAAATGGAATTACCGAATATTACCACCTGGGCAAACACCTGTTGTCTAGGTTGCTCGGGCTTTTCTCAGTAATATCTATAGATAAAAAAAAATTGGAAGTCATAAAATTAAAGCATCATTAAAGATAAGGATGGAGAAATTACTAATGTACCGTAATCAGACTGCTTGTTTGTTAGCAACAAAAAAAATACCTGTAAAATGAAACCATTTGCGACATCAATCAGTTTTCGAACAGTATTTTTTAGCCCACGAACCTTTTGACTACCACGTAGTTTTGCAATCCCAAGACATTGACAGCTGTCAAACATTTCCAGATTTCACTTGACAAAGGTCCAAAAGCTTAAATAACTGCAGAATGGTATGGTTCTGGTTACTTCTGATTTAAAATCAACAGCTGCACGCTTTGCAGAAAAATAAAATATTAAGTTTGTGCCAAACCCTTAGAACATAAAGGAAAACATTCATCAAGGGTAGTCGTTTTCAAAACTTGACGCTGAGCACGTGATAATCGACAATTTATGTCATTTGCGCTAAGGGTCTCAAAGAGCGTTTTGAAGTTAGAAAATACGGGTCCAGGCACGGTTAGTACTTGGATGACCGCTTGGGAACACCCCTAGCCCCTCCGACGGCACGCAACTGGGTTGGTGCCAGGACTGAACCTTGGGGGACGCCAGCATTGATAGGATGGAAGTTAGACGAGTGACCGTCAACCACGACAGATATGCGCCGATTAGAGAGGAAGCTACCGATCCAGGTACATAGTTTGGTAGGGAGACCGTAAGAAGGTAGTTTGTTGAGGAGTGCGGCATGCCATACTTGGTCAAAGGCCTTGGAAATATCAAGATCAACAATCTGAGATTCGCCATGAAATTCGAGAGACTTGTTCCAGTTATGTGTGACAAAGCTAAGGAGATCAGCTGTGGATCTTTGGTGACGAAATCCGTACTGTCTGTCATGGATGATTTTGTGTTTTCTGGATATTTTAGAATTTGCAAGTTGATCGCTTTCTCCATAACTTTGCTGACAACAGAGAGAAGAGCGATATGTCTATAATTGGATGGAAGGGACTTGGAACCTTTCTTCGGGACAGGCTGCACATGAGCAGTCTTCCAGCTATCTGGGAAGATAGCCTTGTCATAAGAGATCTGGAAAAGACGAGATAAGATGGGTGCAAGTTCTGGAGCTCATTTTTTAGAACAGTTGCTTGTATGCCATCCAGACCGAAGGACTTAAGGTGTCAAGGGATAAAAGAATTTTTTGAACTTATTTGACCTTAAGTATTATGTCGGGCATTTTGTGGGATACAGACGTAGTGGTTGGAAGAACGAAATTGGCGGGAGGGATTAGGATGGAATTGGCAGCGAATTGTATGGCAAATAGTTCAGCTTTCCCTTTAGAGGTGGAGATAATTTCTTTGGCAGAGCTAAGGCGAGGAAAAGTGCCTTGGTTATTGCACACTTAGTGGACCACACTGTATATCAGATTAAAACATGTTGGACAGAAAACGGCTCAGCAAATCTAAAGGCGAATTTACACTTACAGTTTGGATGTGCATTGCGAGTGATCCATCCGCAGTGAAAAATGTAAATATGGATTTCATCTGCATTCCATCCAAAATGAATAAAATGAATACTCCACCTTTCATATTTCACATTCACTGCGAATGAATCACTCGCGATGCACATCCAAAGTGTAAAAGTGCAAATTCGCCTTAAGCAAACCTGAAATGCCAGGTTTGTTTAAGTTTACTCAGGTCTGTTTGTTTGTTTAGGTTTGCTCAGTTTTTTTTACTTAACATATTTTAAACTATTACTACGAAATCCACTAAAACGGTTTATGATTTAGTATTGGTTTAAATTTAAATTTAGTCGCTTAGTAAGGTTATAAAAGATGTTGATCGCATCTTTGTTAATAAGTCTTCATAATATACTTATTGTTACAGCCATACGCTTGTTTTTCAAACAATTTTTGTCTTGAAACATGTTACTAAAATGAATTAAGTTCTATTAGTGAGAACATCACATAGTACTTAAGGTAATACTTTTTTATAAATTTGCGAACGTGCTCAAAAACACATTTATAGTGTGAATTGCGGAACGTAGTTGTCTTACTCTTCCACTTGTCAACTTAAGACTTTCTTATCGATAGTGAATCCGCCCAGGAATTTTTTCTCACTAAATAACACAGCCCCACAAAAAAAAATGTTCGGACCTGTGGGTCGGACATATGTATTCCCATGTATTTTTCGACGCTGAATCCGATCCCGAGCTCAGAAATGGCCCTCCACGTCTGGAATTGGCCCCAGGGGCCAAAAATGGCCTCTATAGGGTGTCACTATTGCTATTTCCGAAACCGTAAAAGATACGAGGTCAGTTAAATTAGCAAAAATGTGCCTTTTTTAGTCCCGTTTACGGAGTTGCCAAATTCTCTATAGTTTCTTGTCTACAGGGGATTTTTTAAAAATAGTCAAAAATTTACTTCTTAAATATCTCGAAAACCCTTATAGTTGGATAAAAATTGTTTTAACAAAAATCACAAGATTTTTTACCTTCTATAAAGTAACGTTATTGTTTTGTTTATACCATTTGTTTTTATTGAGTTACTGATACTAACTTGTTTTTTTCAAATACGGACCTGGACTTTTTGCTCCATTTTTTCAAAGAATACTTTATACCCTTTATAACTGTCCATAACTTGAAAATATTTTCCGACATTTTGATCAAAAATAGCAACATCATCAGGATTTTCTAACAATACGGACCTGGGATCTTCCATGTTAAGGCACAATTCACAACCTATCACTATAGTTTGTAGTTTTTGTAGTTGTGAAATGGCGTATTTACCTGAAAAAGGCCAGGTCCGTACTGGTAGAATATTCTGATGATGCTATTCTTCACCAAAACGTCGAAAAAAATAATCAAGTGATACACAGATGTAAAGGGTATGAAGTATTCTTTAAAAAATACAGCAAAAAGTCCAGATCCGTATTTGAAAAAAAAAACAAGTTAGTATCAGTAACTCAATAAAAACAAGTGATATAAACAAAACGATAACGTTACTTTATAGAAGGTAAAAAATCTTGTGATTATTGTTAAAACAATTTTTATCCAACTATAAGGATTTTCGAGATATTTAAGAAGTAAATTTTTGACTATTTTTAAAAAATCCCCTGTAGACAAGAAACTATAGAGAATTTGGCAACTCTGTAAACGGGATATGAATACGGACTAAAAAAGGCACATTTTTGGTAATTTAACTGACCTCGTATCTTTTACCGTTTCGGAGATAGCAATAGTGACACCCTATAGAGGCCATTTTTGGCCCCTGGGGCCAATTCCAGACGTGGAGGGCCATTTCTGAGCTCGGGATCGGATTCAGCGTCGAAAAATACATGGGAATACATATGTTCGACCCACAGGTCCCAACATTTTTTTTTTGTGGGGCTGTGTAATCAATTAGTGCTTCATACGACTCATATTATTACAACCACTACACTGACTATATCATTTAAATTGAATAATTATTATGCTTGAAAAATATAAGGGTCATAAACTTAATTTAATGTATTTTAACTGTTTGGCTATACAGTTGGCATTGTTATATCGTTTATTAGCACCTAATTTAAGTCATTGAATTTAATATTGATACTGGGAAATATGAAATTAATCAGATCTGAACAGCCACCTGAGCAAATAGGTGCTATCTTTTGGATATCTATAGACAAAAATATTCTAAGACATCAAATGTGAGCAGTGAAACAACGTGGAAGAGTGCTCCCCCGATTATAGGTTTTAGTGTCCATACTTTTAAGAATATTCGTTCTCAAGTCAAACAATTCTTGCTCCTTCATCAAAATTGAAGGTTGACTAATTCTTTTATAAATAACCACCTCAATGAATTGTTGCAAATTCGGAAACTACCTATTTTTCTTAAACTATACTACTCTACATACGAGTTCAGCTCGGGAAAAACGTATCATCAACCGAGGGATAAACTGCGGACAGAAATTTGGACACCAAATTACACCTTTTTAAAATGGCTCAAATTACTGAAGTATTATGTAATTATTTCTCCATTAGCCAAAAGTATTACTCAGTTACTCAAAATTACCCACTATTCCTCAGTATTACTCATTAAACCCTTTCATTTCATACCCATATCATGGGGATTGTGAAGAAAAAGGTAAGCCGCCATCGCTTGTGGTGTCCGCCATATTGGGTTTAGAATGACGTCACACAGCTTATCGTATTCTATTCGTCAAACCCTTTCATTTGATACAAATGTCAATGGGGGTTGTAAAGAAAAAGGTACTCCGCCATCTTGCGGCGTCCGCCATATTGGGTTTAGAATGACGTCACATAGCTTATCGTATTCTACTCGTCAAACCCTTTCATTTGTTACCCATATCAAGGGGGTTGTAAAAAAAGGTAATTCCCCATCTTGTGGCGTCCGGCATATTGGGTTTAAAATGACGTCACATAATTTATCGTATTCTATCGTCAAACCCTTTCATTTGATACCCATATCAAGGGGATTGTAAAGAAAAAGGTTATCCGCCATCTTGGGGTGTCCGCCGGCGTCCGCCATATTGGATTTCGAACAATGCCACCGGACTTATACACGTGTGCAAAATTTCGAAGCTCTAGCTTAATTAAAACTAGCCCAAATTTTGAATTGCAATATTTGACCTAAACATACTAACAAACATACATACATACATACATACATACATACATACATACAAGCAAACTAACAGGTGAAGTTAAATAAAAGCTTGTAATAAGAAAGTAATTATTTGTTTTTGCCCCTATAAATAAACCCGAATATTTGGCAGTGAAACCGAATATCTGGCCGAATACCGAATATTAAAAAGGGGGTCGACTAGACCGAACAATTCACTATTCTGCTGCCAATTATTCTGCCCCATCTGTAAATATTTAATCTTGAAAACGAAAAATTAAATAGTGTAAATCAATATTATCAAGGACAAAACAATACTAGGCGTGTCAGTGTTTAATTTTTAAATAAGGCAAAGGGCTTATTTTTTACATTTAATAAATCAACGGTTCTCGCATTTTATCCCCTAAATTAATGTGAACGTCAAAATTTGTGTGAGAGTCAGGAGATTAAACAGTGTGTTTTAGCCTTAAACAAAATTCTTTTAAAACCCGTACTTACCCATTTATATCTGCGCCTTTAGAGCAGTATAACTAAAAAGCTTGACTTTAAAAAAATGCTTAAAATGTGCTTAAAATTACTGAAGTTCTTCCTTTTATGGCACCACCAAGAAATTTACCTAGGTTGGGCTAGGGTCAGCCTCAGTGCCAGCTATCTAATTCTCAGGTGTGCCCCAGACTTGTACGGGTGACGATGATCTGAGTGAAACTAATAGAAACCTACTTTTTGTTCCAGGTTTTCCGCGTTTTCGGTTTAGTATTAAGCGCTTTCGATTAGTAATTAGCAATAAATACTCCATTTTTGTTAACAATGTTGTTGCTTAGTTACTTGCTATAAAAATTGGCAAATTGATTTTGATAAAATCAGTCTGTATAATTTTCTTTTCATATTTTTTAGCTATTCATGAAATATCTCATAACCTAGCGTTTGGGCATGCGAAGCCAATGCACAACAAGCTCTTCGGGTTTTTTGCCAATTTGCCGATTGGCATACCGATTTCGATAAGTTTTAAGAAATATCATTTGGAACATCACAGGGTAAGTAAACATTGTTTTTTATGTACCTAAATCAATTAAATAATTGTTGAACGCGCATAAAAACAACTTCAATTTAACGATGCTCCATGAGCGGTATTTCATGATAACTTTTTGGTGGATACATTTATATCACGTAAAATTGTGAGTGAATTACAGTCGAACTCGGTTGTAACGAACGCGACGGGACAAAATGATATGTTCGTTATAAAAGGGCGTTCGTTATATCCAGTCTGACTATTTATTTAAACAATGTTCCTCAATGAAATCTTTATTGAAAAATATGAACATAAAAAAAATTCTAATATAAAAAATAAACATTACATAAAACAGCTAATCATAAAAAAAAAACAAAATTATGTACATACATACATATTATGTATTTATATAACAAAATTATGCATACACTATTTGTTTTGAAGAGAAAGAATATCTGTTATTTTATCTTGGACTTTATTTTTTTAAAAAGCCGGATTTTCAGTGAATCTATAAACCTTATCGTAAGCCGCAAATATGTACACCGTTCGCTAAAACCGAACCGACCCGCAGAAATTCAGAAATTTGACCCTTAAAAATGTTCGTAAAAAGCGATCGTTCGCTATAAGCGTGTTCGTTATATTCAACCACTAAAAGTATGTGTTTATATGAAGGCTTTTTTCGTACTTTAAAATATGTTCGTTATTGCCGGGCGTTCGTTATATCCCGAGTACGTTATAACCGGGTTCGACTGTAATTACATTTGAAGCTCTTTTGACCATTTTAAAAAATAAAACTAATTTCTGTTTGTTTTTTTTATTTTTTCAAAATAAACTGAAAATATCAAAAATGAAGAACACGAAAAATTCTGCTGTTTTTGCTCTATACAGGGTGAGTGGGCAGGTACACACCAAATTACAGGAGTGTATTCTACACGTAAATATAAGTCACAAAAACCCCAAATGATGTAATCCAATTTTTATTTTTATTTGTTTTCAAATTAAAACTTTGTGAAAAAATACCTTACCTACAGTAATAGCGTTATTTTAGGATAATTTATTAATCTGCGAATATGCCCCATAACTGAAAGCCTGACACCAGCTTTTTTCAGAAAGTGGATAGGGGGCCCATATAGTTGACTAGATTAAAAGTAACCCTGGAGTCTCTGATTGCTCTAAAATGTATATAATGGTATTTTCTCCTGATTTATAAATCTATGGTAATAGCTATTTTCTGTGTTCGATGTTTATTAAAGTTATTTGATTACTGGTCCAACTTTTAAAAATATTTTGGGTCGATTTGCTTTGCAAACGGGGAAAAATAACTTTTAAAATTTTTATTTTTATTAATTAACAAAAACTACATAACACCTAGTCTCATAAAACTGAATTTAAAGAATAGGAAAGTTTACAATTTTACAAAATAATTATTTCGTCTTCTTTATGAAATATTTCAATTCTAAAATGAAAAACGCCCTTGAGATAAGTTTATATAAGAAGGCTGGAATCCCCTGAACTTTTCGATTTTTTTTTATTATTTAGAATTTTTAAAGTTTATTTGCGGTTGCTTATCTGAGGCATTAATAATTGAATCATTTATTTACTTTCGTATACGACCACAATAACCCAAAATTTGTTTATTTCCCTCGTTATAAACAGTTCGTAACTGTTAAGTGACTTCATAAAACACCTTATAAAATAATAAAAGTATTTTATAGTAGTCATAAATTAGGTTAAAATAATTTAAATCTGTTTTTAGAATTCATTTATACAAATTATAAATAAATAGAATGGCAGCTCAGTACTTCGTGTCCTTGATGCAAAAGATAGGTCACAGTAAAAAATAGTATCTTATAAGGATTTCGTGAGAAAAAGGAAAAACCCTTTAAGCTGGGTTTAATTGCATTTGCGGTGGAGTTATCACTATTATCAGCGGATATCGAATTTCTCTTTATTTACAACTCGTAGGAAAATTAATTATTAGCTGATGATCGGGGCTAAGCAGATCATATAGTTCTCTCAAATGCCTAGAATAGGTTATTATTTAACCAGGGTGTAAAGTGGACAGATACTCATGGGGCAATGCGAGCCAAAGGCAAATGAAGGACTCTTTCCATAGGCATATGTCTATAGGTCCGTACAGTTTGTTGTCTTCATCACTCGAAAGTGTGCAACTCAGGGGCAAAAAGTACTTTTTCCCCCAATCGTTCTAAAGTTTTAACCTTTCTGACAAGTTTTCTTGTGGAAAGAGAGAAGAGGCAACGAAAAATAACTGTTAGGAAATATTCATTTCTATACTGCAAGAAATTATATTTCCTTCTGTGCAGGTACAAAAACCTAGAACATCCCACTTCTCTCGCTCATTTAGATTATGGAACAAATGGCCTACAGATGTTTCCCTTCCCCTTCCAACCTCCAATCTTTTAAATCCCGTGTCAATAGATTACATACATTTTCCTTCTCATCAGACGCCCACGGTACGTTAGTACTTATGCTTGATGTGTACGTGGACTGTCCCAGATAAAAACTGAAGAACATACTACCAAATACCTAAGCAAACCCAATCAAACCAATCTCAAATTTTATCCAAATCAGAGTTTTTTCCTAATAAGATAACACAACAATAACATTCAATGTGACAAAATAATACACGAATAAATGAGCTGCCTTACTTTATATATATATATATATATATATATATATATATATATATATATATATATATATATATATATATATATATATATATATATATATATATATCTTAAGAATACCTTTTACCGTTTTTATAAATATTACACAGATACAGCAAACATACCTACATATGCAAACGCATAACACTTACACTAACAAACGGTCTGATGTCATTTCATTCAAAATTCTAATCAATCTTGGTGATATTTTCTCACGTATTAGATAAAGATCGAATGTTTTTATCACGAGGTTAGAGAAGTTTGTTAACGTAAACAAAATTAATATTGCTACTACCCTTGCATACTGGTTCCACGCCCATAATAAGGTGCGACAAAATATCCCTATTTTGTGGGTTTTATGACTAAAACAACTTCAGTCCAGTGTATGAAAACATTTATTAACAGAAATAGTGACGGTAATTACCAAAGAGCGGAAATTTGGATGCGCTAACAGAATCGGACTGCCGGTGTACCTACTTAAAATTTTTAGTCGCGTGAAACAAAATATTTTAACTTATTTTATTTTTGTTGGCTTTTCATCCAATACAGAATTTTAAATTATATCAGTTATTATGTGAATAATAACCTAGGGTATACAAAAAATTTGTTTTTGGTTACTTTAAATAATGTTACTTTGTGCCACGTCCGAAGCGACTAGAGACTAGACTATAGCTCGCACTTTTAGGGGTCAGGAACGTTACCACCAGAGTATTTAGTTGAAATTTGAAACTAAGTTGAAATTATGGCATTATACCAGTATATTCTGAAATTATCGATTCCTAATAATTATATTATTATTATATTAATATTAATATACCGTTGAATAATACACCTGCCATTGTGTTGAAATTATAAGAATATCAGATCCGATGGTGTACGTATAGTAGAGTCAACCAACCATGAGTGTAAAGTTGTAGATGAGCGAAAATAAACTTAAAATTTCAATTAAAATATTTTTTATATTAAAAAGCTCGACAAGGTTATATTAAAAACAAGTTCTTAAATCTTGTGTGCAAAATAAATTATTAAAATTTTTTCTCAATTTCTTAGCAATAGTTTATTTCTTTTCGTTTCAAAAATCCACTTATTTATCGTGAACGATCTTTCTAATTCTACCGAAGATATAGATTTTACAGGTTAAAAATTGTTCCTTTGAAACAGATGATTTTCTTGCACAAGACTCACGTATCATGATGGTTTCACAATGTGTCATGAATTCTGGCCGAAGACATACCTTAAAATTATATAAAGAACAATTTTTGTCTTTTATTCTAAAGCCAGAATCAGTTGCACCATGGACTTTTTTTTGTGCGCCCTAAAGTTTCTTTCTGCAGTAAGTTTTTTCCCACATACACAATTAAACTTATAATTCTTAGGATTTTTATATAATATAGAGCTTTAGAGTTGTCCATTTTTAGCCTCCTGAACACAAATAGAGCTCAAAATAGATAGAATATGCGATCTCTTTGGTTTGAAAGGAAAACCTAGCTTAGGGATTTTCTTCCATTTGAATGTCAATAGCAAAAAATAAATGAAAATTTTGTATGCCTACATACCTTTTCACACAAAATAAACCCAAACATTTGTTTGTTTATTTTTTTTACAAACGTTGTACCAACGGCGAAATGGCCTAGTGCTAAGGTATCCGCTTATGGATCGGATCAATTGGTTGTGGATTCAATGCCAGGCTCGACCGGTCTTTTTTTTTGAATATTTGTCAAATTCATACTGAGAATCCACGCTGGCGCTTCGAAGCTCCCGAGTTCCTGTCAGGGATATTTTTTAATGACTTATACGGGCCGAGCGTAGCAAGGTCCGTATCACTACGTCAAATGTGCATGTGCGGACGTAAATTAAATTTTAAATTAAATAGTCCCGCTGGACGTAGAAGCCGAGAAGCGTTTATGGTTTAGGAATTTGTTTGTTCACCATTTTGTCTATATAGTTCATATATATACATATATATGTAATGGTGGACAAACAAATTCCTGAGCCATAAACCAGTAAACCCCCAAAATGTCTCAAGGAAGACCCGCTTTTTGGTCCATTTTTGTTACCTGCCAGTGTTCGTCCGTGTATTATTTAGTCTATATGATACTACTAATGCACTGGACATAATTTGATACGTTTAAGCTATGTATTTTGAGGATTACATTGCTTTTTTCATATTATTCTTTGCATACTAACTTTTAGAAATTAGATTTACTCCTGACCTGCCTTATTTGATTATCAAGCTTACAAACTCGCAAGTGTAAGAATAAGACAAGTTTTGTACTGTGGATTTGTTTTTTTGCAAATTATAAGAAACAGGAAAATTTAAATATGAATGTTCCACAAAAATAGGAGTGTTTCAATTTATTTTAGCAACAAGTTCCGACATAAAAATCATTTCGGAGTCAAGCAAATCGCGAAAATTGTAGTAAACTATTGTTATTATTTTTAGTATCAAGGGGATGAATTGAAAGACACCGACATTCCCACCTACCTAGAAGCAAAACTATTCTGCACGACATTTGGAAAATTCATATGGGTGATTTTGCAACCGTTTTTCTATTCCTTTAGGCCTCTAGTCACGTACCCCAAACCTCCGACAAATTTGGAGTTTATAAATCTCATCATCCAGTTGGCATTTGACGCTTTGGTAGTACATTTTCTAGGTAAGAAAATTTTAACCCTATTGTCCCTAAATGTCCGCCTTCTAAAGTCAAACATAATCTCACATATTGATTGTTTGATAGCCATTGATTCTTAGATATATTTATTGCACCTGCTCTTCAGTGGAAAGTGGAACGCTAGAACCGACCTTGTTCTATATCGCTTCCTTGTATTATCAGTTACGCCTATTTTCCCGAAGTTTAAGGTCCCGGTATTTGATGTTGAACACTGATAATGGTTTTCAACATTTTTTCAATAAAAATATCGTGTAACACTTTGTCGTTACCTTATAGAGCAGATATTGTTTAATCGCAAAGTTATTTTTATTTTTGAAGTTCTCTTTATGTTTTGCTGAAATTGAAGCACTGTTTAGTTGAGATAAATATTACATATTCACTAGTTGACTTTAAATCAGTAAGTTGTTATTTATGAAATTACCTGCGCTTTGTAGTTTTAAATGTATGATTTTATTGTTGTTTTAGTTTTAAGTTTAAAAAAGTATTTGGATGTACCTAAAGCTTCCAGTTACAATTTAGACTTGTCATACAGAACTTAAATATACTACAACTCTAGAACAGCGGTTCCCAACTTTTTTTAATGGAGTATCACCAAAAACGTTACGTAATTTTAGGTACCATCTAATTAGAATACATATCTAGGTCATTCTAGGTAATAAGTGATGAATAATGAATAATAATTATTGATTATTCGTCGTAATTATTACAATTTAAGAACAATTTAAATTTTACCAAGGGATAAAGTTATATAATAATAAAATATGATAAAATTATTGTATAAAAATAAGCATTAAAAATATTTTTTATTATACCTAGTTTTCACAATCAGTGTTGCTAATGTTGCCATCTTTCCTTTTTTCTTCAATATATTTATATAATTTGTCGCTTTTTTTTTGATGATTTTAGTTTGTTTTTGGTTGGTGTTTATTTTATGTCTTGTTTAGCGTACTACCGGGAATAATTGCATGTACCACTACAATGCTAGAGCATTAACTAAAAAGAAATAATGTTTTATTTAGAGCTGTGGATTTTACGGGGAAAAAATTTAATTAAAATTTTTGTATGGTGTTGAAAATTAAAAAGACAAACGCTCTCTATTGGATATTGGTTTCAGTTTAGATGTAGACTAGTGTTCACAGTTGTAGCCAGGCGGTCCTAAGTTTGTCACTTTCCACCTTATAAGCAGCTGCAATAAATCGACACCTGTATTGGAAATATCAGTTACTAGAAATAAATAATGTGTTGTAGATTCTGGATGACTAACTTTGTAAATTCTATGGATGTGTTTGCTTATTGTAAAAATACCTAAATATACTAAAATTTGACTTATTATTAGAACTGATTAGTGATTAGTTGATGTCACTTGGTTGTTCACGAAAAGCAAAATGGTGTGCATATTTAAATTATATTTTACTTCATTTCATTCCAGTTTTGTGGTCACCAAAACTAGGTGCAATTTTAGTCTGATAGATAGGGTCAGCCAATATAGTTAAAAAAATATATTTGCAAATAGTTATGCTTTTCTGTTCTTTAATGTTAAGCGTCTTCGTTTTGTGAAGGTAGTTGTGCGCAAATACTTGTTTTTATCTTTTAGGGTACTAATAACTAAAGCTGCCCACTGGAATGCCACAGTAGTGGCGGCGCCGTATATAAGCAACTATACATAAGTAGTGATAATAATACTCTATATAATACGTAATACTTACCCAGGTAGCATTAAAAATCCGGATTGGCTCGGCTAAACATTTGAAGCATGGCGTATGCCTCTACAGTCGTTTCCGTAAGCGATGTCCGATGCGACGAAAAAATGTTTTTAAGTAAAGAAAACGACCGTTCTACATCTACAGATGTTATATTTGCGTAGTTGAAATAGTCTCTGAACTTATTTAACGGATTCGTATCAGCACTGTTACTATAAATATGTCTTAGTCGCGTGTTACTGCACACTTTCGGCATATTACGAACTACCAACGACGCGATAGAAAAATAGAATCAACAGGTGAGCGTGCACACCACACCCGATGGCAAAGTTAAACTGAATTGCTGCTGCGGCCGAGTTCCCCGTGATATAATGCCACTGGAGCGCCACTCACGGTGGGCAGCTATAATAACTATGTAAATAATAAAATATGCTTATAGCTTTGTTCGCAGAAGAATCAGCAACCATTCAGAGCCAGTAAAATTACGAGAAACCAGTTAGCTAACTATCACGTTACCAAGAAACTCTAACTTGAGTGACGCTGACTGGTTCGTGGTTCCTTTACGAACAGCGCTAGTAACTGACAATCGACTTACATCTACTTTTGGTATTACAGGTTGGAAAATCTTGGGCTATTTATTATTTGGTAGCGTTATGGCGATGGGCTTTCATCCGGTGGCAGGCCACTTTATTTCCGAGCATTATATGTTTAAAAAAGGTTATGAAACGTACAGTTACTACGGACCCCTTAATTTCATAACCTTTAACGTCGGTTACCACAATGAGCACCACGATTTCCCAGCTGTACCTGGGTCACTGTTACCAGAGGTAGGTAGTTTCTTATTGTCTTTTTACTGTATTTTAATAATAGTTAGAATATGATCTTGAGGAACGGAAATGTCTCGCCCAGAATTTTCTCGGAGTAAGTTTATATTATTAAATAAATTACGTTGCGCCCCTCTTTAAATCCACCCCTGCGTGAGATAATAGCTTACAAAAACTTCAAATTTAAATTGACTTTAGAACAGCTGAAAAGAAATTGAAAAAAACTTTTTCGATCGCAATCAAACTAATAAAACCATTTAAATAATATGAAAAAGACTTGTTTGCTGATGGTACTGTGTTAAATTTTATTACATAAATGGCTTGATGATGTAATTAATAAAGTTGATGACTATACCACACATTTACAGTGTTTATCTTTGTCATTATTCATACTCTATTTAAATACATGTCTTAGGATTTAGATTAGATTTCAACGTTTAAAGATAACTTAAGAGTTTGTAAATTTTCATAAGTTAGCAAGAATAGGTTAAATTTAAAATGCGTTTTAATTTGCAGTATTGTGTTAGTGTCAAAGCCTTTATTTTTACTGTGATTACTAAGAAGAAAATTGTGGCGGTAGTGGTCATTTGCTAGAATGTTTGGAAAGATAATTGACGCGCTAACAGTATGAATATATTGAACTGTTTTTCAAATTAAATAGTAAGCAGAGCGTAACGATATTACAGATAAGAGTTTATGTATCTCACATAACTGACGTTCTAGAGTCATCAAAACATAATTAAATAGTACTTCTGGTATCTCCCGAAGTGATGGTAGGTGGCGAGTTCTAAACGAAACGTCGCAGTTAGGTACATAATAAGGATTATGCACATATTTTTTATAAATCGTTTAAGCAGGTCATTACAAACCCAAAAAAAATATTTTCAAGAAAATAACTACAATTATTACAATTTAAAAAGCAGCCATTTGCCTTCAGTGAAAAGTGACGTCAGGAGATTAGCAAAAATAGCGTAAAGCTTAATCAACAGTCGAACAGGACTGGTTTTTTTTTCGGAAACAGTCAGAGGGGGAGCAATCAAATTGTCTGGGTTAATAGAGGAATATTGCAACTAGTTTCGGTAAAAAATTCAGTTACACAGGATGTATCGTTTCGGATTTCAGTCAAAGTCAAAATTTTTGCGATTTCCATTGAAATTGGATACAGATCACAAAAATGAATTAAATCGATTTAAATTTTCGGAGGTCGTAGAGGACCTGAGCTTCAGAACCCTATTGAAACTGGTAAGGACCCCGTTAAATGGCTAGACATATTTTGAATTTTTTTAGGTCGAAAAATGCCATTTGCAGATCCGTCTTTGGTACCTAATTACTCGAAAACGAAACGTCGGATCGAAAAACGGATTGATAAGTAGAACTTTAAAATCTCAAATACTTTCTTTTTACAATACATTTATCTAAACCTAAAACCACTGGAAAATTTATATATTTGGAAAAAACTGGAAATTTCGTACATACATCGTTATTTTTCCGTTGATAAAGCCGATCGGATGCAGTTCCATCTATTTAAAAAGTGTAAAATGCACAGTCGTGATTGAAGTTACGATCGGATGCAGTTTTTCAACTCGGGAAGAAAGAGATTTCAATTAAATTTCATCGGATGGAACGAAGTTCTCTTACAATCGCCAGTTTAAAACATTGTCAACCGGTCTTAGCGATAGTGAATCTTAGAGTTAATGTCCGTACTAAACAAAAAAGAAGAGAATGACTCGCTTCGATTTAAAAGCGAAGTAATTTTTGGTTTATTGTACGTAACGTAAGATAAAAAGAAACGTCCTCAAAGTATGCAGTGGAACCAATTACGCATGTCTTGAATTATTACCCTTGAAAGGTAACGTAGGTAAAAGGTATAGGTGAATGCAAAATAAAACTGTCAAGTTCTGATGTTTTTCGGCCAGATTCTCGAACGCTAGTCCGGTCTAAATTTGACAACCAAAAGTTTTTAACTGACAAGTGTCAGAATAAGACAAATAAGTTTTATACTATAAATTTGTTTCTGAGATTTTTTTTTTCGCAAATCTATAAAGAAAAGGGCAATTTTAGTACGTTCTTTCGACAATAATAGAACTAAATTCATTCTGGAAACCCGTTCCAAGATGAAGATCATTTGGAAACAAAGCAAATTGCTGAAATATCAGGATAATTTATAGGTTTTTAATGGCCACTTATTAACAATGACAGGAGAAAAACTTGTCAAAACATATCTGATCAATTAAATGATCTTAATTTAAACCAGTACTAAATCTTAAATCTTCTTAGTGAATCTGAACGTTTATTAGTAAGAAAATTACAATATTGTCATTGTCATTGCATAATACAGAATTAAAAAAAAACATATACAACAAAGAACCTAAAAATTATACAAGGGGTTTTGAACACCGAGTTTTTAATGTGTGACCATAAAAAAATTGCACGGCGTGAAATCGCAGGACCGTAGTGGTCACCTAACTGGCATATGATTCGGTCTTCGAAAAATTCTTCCAAAGAATTTAAATTATTATCAAGAGTTACGTGAGTTGGTGCGCCGTCCTGCTGGAAGTAACCTTGTCGCATCTCCTCAATTTTTTTTTTAATTTCATTACGGTATTGCGACGAATTGAGAGTCCCTTAAAACAAAAACCTGTCCAGTTAACCTTTTCGATATGGCCGCCCACACGCCAACTTTCTGTGAATGCAGAGGCTTCTCTATAAAGAAATGTGGATTTTTAGAACTCCACATTCTCATTTGTTAAGAATTTACATAATCAGAGAGGTAAAACCATGCCTCGTCAGTAAAAAAGGTTTTTTCAAATACATTTTCGTTATTATGCAAATTACCTTTTAACCACTCTGAAAATTGCATTCGCTGCGGCTTGTCGTTTGATAACAATTCTTGGACTGAGCTTAGAGCGATAAGCGTGCATATGCAGGTCATATTTCAGGATTTTGTTGCATGTTCCTTAGGATACATTTACATCCTGGCTTAAACGCCAAATAGGCGTTTGTGGGTGTTCATTAACAATTTGCCTCAATTCTTCTACTTTTGTGCAGTGCGAACTTTGGGTCTCCCACTGCCTTCTATTCTATTCACACTTCCTGTGTCTCTAAACAAAGCCACATATCTAGTCAAAACTTGGCGAAACTGGTCGAAATCTATGACTATGTGTGGAAATTGTTTTTGAAAATCCTAAATGGCGTCCCGTGTTGAATAAACCCACTGGCTGTCAACCCTTCTACCATTTCTAAAGTAACTTTCGGGCATAAAAGCTTTTTGTTCTGCCGTTATTACCATATTTAATTTTCTTAAAAATAAAAATTTCAGAACTTGACGGTTCTATTTTTCATTTACCTAAACGTTTCACCTATGTTACCTTTCAAGAGTAATAATTCAAGACATGACTGATTTCACGGCATACTTTGAGGACTTATGTTATATTTAAATTATTTCTGCACGGTATTTAATGTGATTTTTTTTATTAGACCCATTGTAAACTATGATTGTATTGTTTGGCTCTTTTATCATGCAACTTTCCTCTTTTTTTCAGGTTAAAAGAATAGCACCGGAGTTCTACGATGATTTGCCTCAACATGACAGTTGGACGCAAGTTCTATACGACTTTATTATGGATCCAGACGTTGGTCCTTATGCTAGAATCAAAAGGAAAAATAGAGGTTTGAGAACGTAAATACGAATCGAAAAATAAAACCCGACAGTGCCTATTTTTGATCTTAAAATTTAAAAGTATTATAGCCAAATTATCCGTCTGAAATCTGTTAGCTTAGATATTTGAATTTATTTGTGCTAAGACATTGTTATATACGAGGATTGGACAAGCTGTGGAATTATTGATTGTTGAAAGTCATCGCTCGACAATTACAACCCGAAATGAACCGAGCGACGGCATTTTTTCTTTTCTACATCGATTTGTTTTTATTTTATTTTTTAGTTTATATATTTTATTTTTTTATCGTGGTCTAGTAAAAAGAGATAGTAGATATATTTTTTATTATTGAACTAAATTTTAAAATGGAGTTTCCTCTGATGTAAATTTTGTTTTTTTCTAAAGAGAATAATATAACAGCAATATAATCCCAAAAAACGTGCTAGTTATTGTTAAGATGTTATTAATAAATGTCCTAAATGTAGGTACCAAATTATGCCCATTACATTTAGGGTATGAATTAGCAGTATCTTAACAACTCGTAAATGTTTTGGGATTATAATATGACTTTGTATTCACGGTGTGCTTCGATTAAGTTTGACCCAAAGGTCTTCCCACTTCCATTTTTTTTCAGATTTTGTTTAAGTGGTGTGGCCTAAGTAATTTAAGCCCAAAATAAAAATCCTAGAACAATAGTTTGAAAAGAAAACTTGATTTTACTATTTTTTTTTAGGTTAAGCTGCTTTATTTTATGAAAAAGAGTAATATCAAAATTTTTGAAGGCGTATAATCTTCTTTCAAGTCCTAAAAACGATATCTCCTTAGTGGAAAAATTTAATATTTTTAAATAGCTTTGATAATCGTGAAAAAAGATGAAAAAAATGAGTTTTACGTCAGTTTTTGGTACCTCTTAAATGGTTCATTCAAATACGATGGTTTATGAATTAATTTTAAAGATAATGCAATTATCTAGAAATCACAAATTGCTTCTCTATCTACATCTGTTCAAAAGATATAGATAATAATACTTAGGCCACACCACTTTACCAAAATCTGAAAAAAATGGAAGTCGGAAAAACCTTTTGGTTCTAAGTCGAGGCACACCGTGTATTCTTTATATATTAAGCTTTAGAATCAAGAAAAGTTTATATCAAAAGAAACTGTATTATTCTCTAATTTAGTTACGGGTAAACGTGTAAAACAGTCTGTCTCTTTTCACAAAAGCCTGACCTTAATAAAAAAAATTGCAGCAGTCAATAAGGATTGATTTTGAACGTTCGTGGAATCTCATTACTATGTTCTTCGGAAGATTGTCTTTTTCCTTTCTTTAATATTTATATAATAATAATTATACTAAATCTTTTAATGGATGGTCATCAATTTAATGAAAATTTCTATTAGTTTAATGGTAAGAAGTTGGATATTTATTGTAAGGTGTCTGGAAACATTAAAGAAATGTTTCTGACAAACGCGGATTCTTGATAGACAAAATGAAAGGTCCTAAGCTTGATAAAAAATAATTAGAAACCTACGAAGATGTAAATTATTGGACTAATGGAACAGTTTTTTTAGTCAAAAATTTTCGGGGTATAAAATAGGCACGTTTTAAGGCTAGTTTTTGTTATCGTTTGTTTGTAATTTATGTGTGAGGTAAATTATTGCTTAGTATCTACAAAGTATTTTTGTAATTTTAGCTGATACGAATAAAGCCAAAATTATATTATTGTGTCGTGATACTCGTGATGTGTTGTGTCGCCTTCTTTTGGCTTTTGTCGCATATCTAGTCCATATGTGTTCTGTATAGGTATAATAACATACACTAGATACGTGTTAGATGGCGCTAGAAGACGCCATATCACATCTCTACAAAATAATATAATTCCGTCTTGGCAAGTTTCCTAAAAACCGCATTTATAAGTGGAAAATGTTCAGGTAGTTTATTAAGTTACTTTTAAATTTGTTCTGGAAAATGCATGTTGTAGGTGTACTATCATTGCGACTGGTCTTTCGCTAGTACTAAAGCTGTTTGCGTACCATAGTGTGCACAAAGCCTCTTTAATAAAATATGCTTATATAAGAGATTTTTTTAAAACTCTCTTTCATTAAGGACAATAATCCTGAGACACTATACTACAAATCTTCAAATTGTGTAAAAATAATAAGTAAAAATTTGTTACTATTTTAAAAAGCAGGTCTTGTTTCGACAACACAGTTTCATTTGTTTATGAATGGCAGACCATACGCCCGAGAGCTAAAAGATGTGTGAATTAAAAACCAGGTTTACTTTTAAAAATGCTAGAAAATATAATAATTTTATTGTTGAAAAACTTAAAAGAAACAGCAAATATCCTTTGTGTTAACAGTCTTACAATAATGGAAGGAAAGTATCATGTCGCCAACATATTGTTTTAGTACCTTTAAATAAAAAAAAGTCACCAATACGTCTATTTCCACTCGTAAAGATCTAATTTGGAGATTACTTCTTGACCTAAATTGGTCAGTCCAAGGTACCTTATTGGAAACTAGAATATAAGTGATATTGGATATTGAACTAGAACAGCGTATGTATATGGTAATATATTAGGCCAAGCAATAGAGCGATTTGTCGTGACATTAATACCATTAGAAAACCGTCTGTGCCATCATCTAAAAGACGATCCGTAGATGATTGCTGTTATATTTCCAACTCTGAAATTTTTCGTTTAATTTGTTATAAACATTTTTAAGCAAAAAAAAAACGCGATTTTTTTAGTTTTTTGCTTATAAAATGGAAAGTAATGAAGCAAACTTAATGGTGTAAACGGACGATTTGTAGAGAATAAAAATACGAACAAAATGAGAGGTAGAACGTCCCGATAGGATAAGTAGCAACGGAGAAAATCCGGAAAAATCGGAAAATTAAGTTTTGATTGGGTTTGCTTAGGTTGGGTTGGGGTTGCTTAGGTTGGGGTTGGGAAAAATTAAAATGACGATTGTGGCAAAACTTATCGTCGGACAGCGTCGGGGTTTTGCACACATAAAGTAGCTATAAATTACTACTTTTTCCCAAAGTTTTAGCCTCTACGTTTAAAAATGGCCGACTTATGAATTTAAAAAAAACTCTTAATTTTCCGGTTTTTCCGGATTTTTCCGTTGCTACTTATCCTATCGAGACGTTCGACCTCTTATTTTGTTGGTATTTCTATTCTCTACAAATCGTCCATTTACACCATTAAGATTGCTTCGTTACTTTTCATTTTATAAGCAAAAGACAAAAAATCGCGTTTCTTTGCTTAAAAATGTTTATAACAAATTAAAGAAAAAATTTTCAGCGTTGGAAATATAACAGGAATCATCTACGAATCGTCTTTCAGATGATGGCACAGGCGGTTTTCTAATAGGATTAATGTCAAAAAATCGCTAATATTTTGCTCGGTTGCTTGGCCTATATATAAATAATGCTCAGGACGTCGGAAAATAATTATTTTCCTTTAATTATTTCGCGATATTCTCGATTGATATAAACGGTCAGTGTTGTGTATTTATGTAATTATATAACGATCTAAGCGTACCAAATAAATATATTTATGTTATATATTTGTTTTATTGTTTCATGTTCTTTAATTTTTTGTAAATATGGGTCGTGATTTGCTGTTATTGTATAGACTACTATAGACCAAAGAAAATAAAATTTTCGACGTTCTTACTTGTTGATAATGGTAAATATTTTTTGAGAAAGTGCAAAACAAACTAAGTCGTTTTGTAAACAATCGCAAAGTTTAGCCTACGTTACAATACGGTAACTATTAAGCTATAATACAATTGACACTGAAAATTGCTCGCTTTTGTGCCAGTCTGGCTACCCCTTCCACCAACCCAAACTGTCTGTGGTCATAAGGAAAGTCATAACAAAAGTATTCTAGTTGTATTTGTTAATAGAGCTTAAATTCTGTTTATAAGCAATTTCATTATTACATTTGTACTAATTTTTGTTTGATGAGATAAACTACAAGAATTTTCCTTTACGTATTAGTTTCGATTATCCGAAAAATAATTAGTAGCGAAATAACAATACTAAAGAAATAATACTCACCTAACTTTTTAAAAATCTATGAAGCAGAAAAATTTATGGAAGTGATGTACAAGAGGCGTCATTTTTTCGACTTGTGCCTTCCTAGGAAAACAATGGCACGTGGGTGAGTTTTTAGTCACTTCTCACTTCGACTCTATTCATTCAGTCGCCGCCTATTCAGATTAACTAAAAAATTAAATAAAGAAATACTTTTAGACAGTGGGGCAGTAGACTGCCATATGGATCCTAATTTTTTAACATGGCGCGGGCGGCCGGGACTAAAAGCGGCGAAGCCTGGAGTTAAAAGCGATTTTTGCGCAGGTATTCTTAATTATTTAAAGGCTACTAAACATCCCCGGTGGGGAGCAGTAATTTCCGGTCTCGCCGGTTGCCTTTTAAAAATAAATGGTTCTGGCACCGAGATTGGTACCTAGTATTTACCGGCCGCTAGTACCCACCTTTAGTCCATTACCCTGAACTAGAGTTACTGCCATTTTTCTGTGTCTAAAAATTTCTTATATTTCCAGTAGTTATTTGAACCCTTAATTTGGTGTTGTATGCTATAAGATACGATTTATTTATAACGCCATAAATTATATATATATATATATATATATATATATATATATATATATATATATATATATATATATATATATATATAATCTTACGCTGCTGCCATCTATGAATTAATAGTGAAAGTAACTCGTAATTATTCGGCCATGGCGGACGGCTGCAGCAAGTAGTCAAACAATCGGGTAAGTTTAGCAATTTTTAGAATAACTGATATAGATTTTTTTTTCAAAAAGTGTGTAAATACTGCTTTATACAATAAAATAGGACATACCTATTTGAAACCGTGGCAATAATTTTTTATAGTAAAAAGTACCATATTTTTTATATGTATCTTATAATCCACATTACCGATTATCTAATAAAATAGATCAGTTTTATTTTGTATCCTATTTTCCATATTACTGAAAAACATAAAAAATAAGTCATTTCGTTTTGTATCCTGTCGTCAACATTACCAAATATAGGAGGCCAAATTTTAAAATAATTTGTTAGGTAAAGTAAAAAAGTAAGTAATACCACACGAGGTATTTTGTTTAGAAATAACATTTTTTACATATACGCTACAAATAAAATGCCTTTGACTCACAAGGATAGAATTCTAGCCTTAATTTCACCTGCTACATCAGATTTAGATAAATCAAGCGAGGACGATAAAAATATACTAAGCAAAAACGATGAAGACAAATATTCATTTTCTTCGGAGGCTGAAGGAATATTGAGTGAAAAGTTAAACAGAATTTATTATAGGAAACGAAACAAAGAAAAAAAATGGCAAAGAAAAAAGTAAAGACTTCTAAAAAATCTCTGAAAACCAGAACATTTTTCCAGTACAAAAGCGAACAGCTTAAAGGTGCACTAGATGCAATAAAAAATGGCATGAAAGTTCAGACGGCGGCAAAGCAGTTTAATATTCCTCGCACGACACTCCGGCGTAAAATTTCTGATCATATCGAAACCACCGGAAAAATTGGTCCTGAATGCCATTTAGGGTCAGAAATAGAAGACATTCTTGTCAAGTGGGTGATAGCTAATGCAGACATGAGCTTTCCTGTAGATAAGGATGGTCTTTGTTTCTCGGTGAAGAAAATTCTTGATGAAATGGGAAACACTTCCATGCCATTTGTGGAGAACAAACCAGGAAGAAAGTGGTTTGAAGCCTTTCTTCGGCGACACCCAGAACTGTCTGTGAAACAAGCGGAGTTTATAAATAGAGCCCGAGCAAGAATAACACCGGAAAAAATACTAAAATGGTTTGACGACACTAAGACCCATCTAGGAGATGATTGCGCGATTTTAGATGATCCTAGCCGAGTATGGAATATGGACGAGAAGCAAATAAGAAAATTACCAGCACGTGCAGCCCACGAAAACTGACCATAATAATGATAATATAGAAAATATAGAATATACAGAGGCCATAGATAAGACTAAACCAGATGATGTAATAGATGGTAATAGCTATTGAAGCCGAAAATTTAGATTTAGAGCTCCAAACCAAAGATAAAAAATGTATGGAAGAGATAAAAAACCTGAATAGTATAAAAGATATGGATAAAAATAAAGTTGACTTAAAAATTAAAATAAACAACAGTGACAATGATAAATGCAATGCAGAATCAGCGTTTAGATTGGAAATAAAGAGACCTGGTGAAGGAAAACTGACACAACCAGCTGTTGTGAAAATACTTAGCAACGTTTTATTAAAACATCCATCTAAATCTGAAGCCAAAACCGCAAAGACAAGTCGAAAAAGGGAATACTTCATCAGTATTGACCTCTGATATGTGGTATGAAAGCGAATTAAAAAAACAGAAGGAGAAAGAGAATGAGTTAAAGAGAAAAGAAGAACGAAAAAATATTAGGGCTTTAAATTCCCTCAAAAGAAAAGAAACCAGAAGTGGGCGATTGAATAAGACATCTAAAGCAGAAAAGGAGAAAAATAAAGCTAAAGATCCGATAACTGAAACAGAAAATGTAGGGATCAAAAAAGAGGACGTACTTTTGAAATGGAAGACATGGCAATGGGAGTGGAGAACATCAATGAACATTATACTGATGAAGCGAGAACCACAAGAAAAAGTGATTTTTCAAAGATTGATTGCCAAAATTTGGAAAAAGGACAATATGTTATTGTTGGATATATTAACCAATTTTTTCCTAGAGAGATATTGAACATCTGTCGTCATGGTGCTACTGTTAAAGCTATGGAAATAAGTGTTTTTTTTTTGGAAATGGCCTGAGCGAGAAGATAAGCTTTGTTATTCAGTTGCTGATGTAAAAGAGATCATTGGAGAACCTGAAAAGAAAAATGCAAGGGAATCATATTCTGGAACAGAAATAGAAAAATACTTAGACTTTTCATTTGTGTAAGTAGGTAGTTTTTAAGTAACTCGCATAAGGTTATTTCTTTAAATAAAAAAAAATTTAGGTAATTTGAAAATATACTTAAGAAAAATGATTTTTTTTGTAAAAGTTTATATTTTAATAAAACAATTTTTCGTTCCTTCATATAGCACAAATTCAACAAAATAATCTCATTATATACCTAAAAGTAACGTGTGGCCAAAACTGGTTTTAAGGAATGGCCATAACTAGGCAAAACCTGGCCATAATCGGTGCAAGTGTCGATTTATCCCATCTCATCAATTTTCCAACACTTCATGTGATATCATCACTATTTGAAGTATAGCTATGCCTTTTTAAAACTATAGGTATGATAGAGAAAATGAATAAATGAGGTTATTCGAATACTTTATTATCATAATCATTTAGTAAACTTCGCCGACACGTTAAAGTGGCCAAAACAGGTACGTCTACCCTTGTTAACAACTTTTAGACGTCCTCATCAAGTATTCGGATTGCAACAGTCCATTCCAACATGTCCAACGAAAAGGATGTTCGTCTTTTGTCTAGATAAAACAACGGAGACAAACTTCCATGCTATTAAATACAAAAACGTTAATGTGGACGCAGCCGCAACATGTTACCAAAACACTGTTGCCAACATTCTTTGAGGTTTACCGCTCACCAACCGGTAACAAATAACTTGTTGCTTTTTATCGAAATATCGACAATTCGACATGTTGAATAACTTTGTTGGTAACAATGTTGAGTAGCAAGTGAGGAGTATTTAATGAGTAAAGAGTATTTAATGAGTATTGAGTTTGAGTATTGAGTATTGAGTATGAGTTTGAATATTGAGTATTGAGTATGAGTAATGAGTATTTAATGAGTAAAGAGTATTTAATGTTTTACATTAATAATGTTGTTCAACATTATTCCAATAAGAATAATAATATCGTGTAAAAGTTTTAAGAAAAAAAGTTTAAACAAGTTCGGATAACAATATCTTGGCTTTAATATTAAAAGTTATAACTCTGCTATGGTAAATGGTAAGCAAACCTAATGTATACTAATAATTTTAAATTTATTTTGATTCAGCCCAACTGCCATTGTATATATTCGTGTAATATTTATTTTAGTTTTAAAATATTCTACAGTTGCCGGTGTTCCCGAGCAGGCAGCTTGACTTCTTTTATTTGTATTTTTTTACTATTTTAAAGACTGTTAAACTAATAAAAGTGCTAATATGAATCGTAATCTTGTGGTTTTATTTATTCTGTTATGTTGGCCTAACGGCCAACAAAAAGCTATCTGAACAACCCTAAGCAATAAGCCTGAGCTAAAACTATGGAGAGAAAGCAGTGGAACTTTCTAGGAGTTCATACAATGAATTAGGATTATTATGAAATAAGCTAATGGGATGGTTGACTGTCAAATTATTCCACATAGTGGCGTCACTGCTGCATGTGTCAGCCAGTGTGGTTATATTAATGATTACAGCTAGGGGAAACATCACTTTTAACTGAACAACATGAATTTAACAGTAAAAGTCAAACAAATTGGCAGAAACATAACCTTTAACGTACAATTATTGACGTTTGAGCGAGGCACATGCAGCAGTAGCGACCTCTGCGCTTAGCAGTTTAGACAGTTTTGGATGTTTTCCGTTTAGTGGCCACTCTGTATATGATATCTCTAGGTTGAATACGTTAATAAAAATTTTCTCAGAAAGCAGATCATTTACGAGTAACTTTTTTTTCGTGAAATAAATAATAAAAAAATTTTACATATTAGAGTGCATTTTAGACACACTGTAATTAAGGTTAACTTTATGCTAATGTATTTTTAAAAATAAATATTTACCTAGGTGCTTGCAATAGTGTTGATGTTAGCTTCAGGTGAAAATGGTGTCAGCACAACTTCGAGATCAGCACTCTCAATGTGTTGTTTTTATGATAGAACAGAAATGCTCTGAATTTTTGAGATAGCTAAAAATAAAAGAGGTCTTAATAGGCAACCGTTAAAACCCCAAATTAACAACTGAAGGGTACAACGTCCTCATTTTAATAATAGCAGCCATCTGTTGTAATTTTTAAAAGCTCTCTTTCTGTATAATTAAAATTGCCGTAACATATTCAGAAGTCCATATACTCGAAAAAAAAAAATAGTCATTGCTAGAAGTGCCTAAATTCACCACTAAGACCGTATTCTACATCTTGAGATACTGCTCCCCGACAGGACGTTGTCAAGGTAGGACAGTCATGTTTGGCTGCAGTCTCTTCTCTCGGAAAGCGTCCCCTCAAGATATAAAATACATTGCACGCCTTTCTCATAAAACATAAAATGTGACAGGCACATTTTGTATTAGATCATTCAATTTTTTTACTTACTTACTATGTTAATATTATTTTCTTAGAAAACAGAACTCTGTATAAGGAGTAACATTTTTTCGTAAAATTAACAATAATAAAAAAAAATTTCCATTTGTAGAGAAAATTTTAGACACACTTTAATTAAGGTCTCAACTTTATGCTAATATATTTTTTTTATAAATATTTACCTAAGTGCTTGCACTTCTGTTGATGTTATCGCCATGTGACAATGGTGGCACATTATTGGAAAGCTGTATGTGTATGTAGATCAGATGTTCATTCAACTTCGAGATTAGGACTCTTAAGGTGCAGCAAACCTGAAAAAACAAATTTTAACATTATTACAAGATGATGAAACTATCATATGATTGATTATCATAATAATTAAGAGCAGTAGGAAACGTTTTTTGTTAATACGTCGCACAGTGGCCAATTATTGGCATTTAAGCGTTCAAAATTCAGATATTATAATTTGGATGTTCCAAACCTAATATATGTGGTTATTTTGCTGTTATTAGCAAAATAAATGAGAAAATAAGAAAAAATATTATGTAACACCAAAAACATAGCACGAGTCATATTTTTATTAAGATCAAAAACGAACAAAACAGATCCAAAAAATAGCAACTAATTGCTAATTGCAGAGACATTACTAGCATGTCGCGAAGATGGTCTTATGAGAATATCGGGTTATTAAAGAAAGAACCACCTTATTCAGCTTTTTTCTGCTTGCAACTGGAAGATTTCGTAAACAAGAAATTACAGGATTGGAGGAAATAAGCATGAATTTTAGAAGATCTTCATTTGTGTCTCTTCGTGAAGTATTATGTTCTCAAAAGTACCGATAATCTTTATGCTGAGCTTCAAGGGCGTCTTCGGACAATTGTCCTATAGGTAGTATCATTGACTCTATTAGGTCGGGCTCCATGTACAAGAATCTTGTGTACGGTAAGCCATTCAACATTCTTTTCTTTAAACCTAAATCGGTTGAGTCTCCATCTTCTAAAAAGTAAATTGTTTAATCGTAGTCTGGACTGTATCACACTTAAAATTATTCGATCCTTGTATTTTTGGCCACACATAATCAAATAATATTCGACTGTGTTATGTACACGGATTTATTTTGCCAGTTTGTTTAAGTATATCGAAGAGCTCATTTCGAGAAATTAAATTTTCTTAAAAACAAGAATTTTATAAAAAGCTCAGCTCTACTCATCAAATATATTCATCAAATAATACACAAAGAAAGTGAACCTATGTGAACCTTTTTATTAATTGTTTAGGCAATTTCACATTTAGAAAAAAATTTGAACATAAAGTCTCGGTTCTGTTACCTATGGTAAAGCAACATACAAGATAGAAAAATATAAACAGTATATTATATTTAAAGCAACATACCTTACTATTTTGGTCCATGTATTAATAATTTTCAACAACCCTATTGATTGACAACAACCACCTGTATAGACAAAAGTAGTTTAACAGGAATTATCGTGCGTTTTAAAGTTATGAGTAAACTCTGCGTATACACGACGTTGTCTCACTTTACGTTTTGCGCCAAAAATGAAATTGTTACAATTTTTTCGGGTTTTGGTGTACTGGCTATTATATTATAGATTAATTGTTTTGAATCAACACATACCAACTTTAAGGTTTTGAACGATTAAATGTAAAGAATTGGCCACTGTGCGTCGCCTCGAGTCTAAACTTACAACATAATTTTTAATTCTAAATAACATTTACTTATATTTTGCTCAAAAATAAACCTTTAAGCTCCTCTCTTGGGACAATTGTGGATTTTTTCCCGTTTAGTAGTCACTCTGTATACAGGGTGATTCACGGTACGTTAGACGTATCTGGCCAACCAGTCAACGAATCATTCTGAAAATTTGGTCGTGTACATAATCGAATATGCTCTACCTGCCTAAAATATTTTAACAATGCAGTGTTGCCTCTTCTACCAAAAAGTAGTAACAACTTTGATATTTTAAATAGAAGACCCTGTATATGACTTCATTTTCAAAACCACTATTAATTTCTTAACAGCTTCCCTTAACATTGTTTTATGCTTATCTCTTACAGTTTCTGAAATAATAATTAATTTTCAATTTCTTTGCCGGAAAACGTTACATTAAAAAAATATTTTTAAACTTTAAAATATTAGGACCCTAAAATTTTGTGGAGAGTTAAATCATAACGAGGGGCTTTGTACCCTATGCCCAAATCTTAGTTGCAGTATACAGGGTGGTTTAAAAATACAGTTATTTTGGTTACTTGAAAAAGTGACCATAAGTATATATTTTTAAACGTAACACTCTGTATATTATTACTGATTTAACAAGCTACTCAAATTTGCTCTTTAATTTTGTCTATTGTACCTATACCTAGGTAACTAGTCAAGTTTCTGACTTATAAGCCATTATTTGTAAAATGTTCTCAACAATTTAATTTCCATACGGATTTTAGTAAGTGCATGCCATGACAAACAATTGATTGATATAAAAGTCACGTTACCGTTTTAATATTTTATTAATATTACTGATACAAGTGGTAAATACCGTTAAAAATCATGGAATAAAACTATTCAAATACAGTTCTTATGAATTTATTTATTTTATTTGGACAAAGTGATAAAATTATCGCCAGAACATGTATAAAGTTTAATGCCCTGAAGTTTTTCAAATCGGTAATAATATACAAGGTGTTACATTTAAAAAAATATACTTATGGTCACTTTGTCAAGTAACCAAAATAACTATTTTAAAACCACCCTGTATACTGCAACTAAGATTTAAGCATAGGGCAAAAAGTCCCCGGTATAATTTAACTCTTCATCAAAATTTCTTAATTTAATATTTTAGAGTTCAACAATATCAGTATTTTTTAAGCTAAATTTTTCCGCCAAAAAATTGGAAATTAATTATTATTTTAGAAACGGTAAGAGAAAAGTATAAAACGATATTAAAGGAAGTTGTTAAGAAATTAATAGGGGTTTTGAAAATTAAATAATATACAGGGTGTTCGATTTAAAATATCAAAATTGCTACTACTTTTTAGTAGAAGCGGCAACACTGCACTGTCAAAAATATTTTAGACAGGTAGAGCATGTTCGTTTATGTAAACGACCAAATTTCCAGAGCGATTCCTTAATTGGTTCGCCAGATATGTCTAACGTACCCTGTATATATACTTAGTTAATATTAATGTTAATATTATTTTCTCAGAAAACAGAAATCTTATAAGGAGTAACTTTTTTTCGTAAAATTAATAATAAAAAAGTTTTCCATATGTAGAGAACATTTAAGAGACTGTAATTAAGGTCTTAACTTTATGCTAATATATTTTATTAAATAAATATTTACCTTTGCAAGTGCTTGCATCAGTGTTGATGTTAGCCTCACGTGACAATGGTGTTAACACACTGTTGAACATATGTATGTAGATCTGATTTTCACTCAACTTCGAGATCAGGACTCTCAAGGTGTTGTTTTTATGATAGAACAGGAAATCCCCTGAATTTGTGAGACAGCTAAAAAGAATAGAGGTCTTAATAGACAATCGTTAAAACCCCAAATTGACAGTTGAAAGATGCAATGTCCTCATTTTAATAATAGCAGCCATCAACTGTAGTAATTTTTTATAAGCGTTCTTTCTGTATAATTAAAATTCCAGTAAGATATTCAGAAACCCATATACTCAAAAACAAATAGTAATTGCTAGTAGTGCCTAAATTCACCACTAGGGCCGTATTCTACATCTTGAAAGACTGCTCCCCGATGTCGATAAGGTAGGACAGCCATGATTGGCTGCACTCTAGCAACACTCTCTCGAAAAGCATTCCCTCGAGATGTAGAACACATTGCACGTCTTACTCACAAAACATAAAATTTAACTTATTTTGTATTGCACCCTTCAAGTACTTTGGTATATTTAGGTTGGTACACAGGTTCCACGTGGGCAAAATCAAAATTACATTACACTGATGATATGAAGGTGTAGGAGCCCTTTTAGAAATGCGTCGATTGATCAAGGTTCACCTTAGTGGATCCTGTGCAAAAACATTGTAAGAAAATAATTTTACAATACCTTTTTTAGTATTCCTCCAAGGCGTCGGCAACTGTTTCGGCCTTCCTTGGCCATCATCGGTGTTGTACGGTCCCGAGCAGGGACAACAACAGACAGCCGCTTACTAGTTAACATTTTTACATACCCAGACGCCCAGACCTGAAAAGTAAACAGCTGCCAAGAAAACACCTGGGACATTTTTTAAAAATATTACGTGAAGTTGAAAAGGCCAGAGCCAAAACAATAATTGTTATTGATATTTCATTAATAAAAAATCCCCCAACGTGTGTTCTTAGTTTAAAAAGAGTATCTTCTTCTCCTAAAAACCAAAAAATAATTAGTAAACTACAAATGACAGTTTTTGTATAACATTTTGGCGTTATATTTAAAACGCCAAAGTAGTAGGGATAAAGGGGCTGGTGATAACTTTTTTGAAACAAGAAATTCATGCACGCGCGCAAAGTTTACCTTGTAACTGCTGCGCAGACAATGACAAGGTAAAGAATGCATGTGCAAGACTAAAACCAAACTTATCGCTAAAAATTAAAAATTTATCGCTTATATTTAATACCAAATTATTTTGCATACCTAAAAAAGAGTTAATACCTAAAAATGAAAAATTAGTTATAATATTAACACCTGAACAGAAAAAAGTAAATTATACCTAAAAATAAAAAAAAAAATTAGTAAATAGAAACAGAGGGGTTATGGATGTAGGCCTATTACATTAATGTTCAGACAATTTATATACTTATTCCTGGGGAACAAACATCAATCTTTCTCTCTTTCATCTAGGTATATTTTCTATCTAGCTGTCTTTTCTTTATAAATTCAATTGATTCTCATATTATGTTAATTTTCCTATTATGGATACTAGTTATTTTTCCATTATAAAAAATATTTCTCTTCAGTTAATCTTAGCAAGCCTAAAAATAAAAGAAAATATCAAGATAAAATGGTTTGACAATTTTTGGTGCAAAGGCACTTAGGTGAAAAGAGTCGGAGTATTTTTTATTACTGGACAAAATTGAGAAAACACACCTTCTTTTGAAACAAGCTTTTATTTAAAATATTTTCATGAAATTTTGGTGAGTTGTTAGGGAGATAGGGATAAACTTTAAACATATTTTTGACATTTACCCCCTCTGTACCGAGGGTAACTTTGTAATTTTGAATGGGATGATGTACTTTTGTTTATAAAATTCGAATCTACGTAAAAAGCTACGTATGTGTACAATTTTTCTTATTTGCTCTTTCGGTTGCGGAATTATGGTTAACTAAATTTTGATTGTATTTAGAAAATAAATAAATTTTACCAATAAATCAAATTCACTTATTTCAGAATTATTATTTGTTTCCATGGAAATGCGTTATTTTTACTTAAGTCAGTTGCGAACTTTGAAGTTTTAACGATTATTTCTCTAGGTACCCGGATTAAACCCCCTTGACTTTTTCTTGTGGGATTTTATAAAGGACAAAGTGATGGCGGCTGTACCTACAACCGTAGATGGTATAAAAGACCGAGTCCGCTTTGCCTGCTGATTAGTGACACTTGAAATGTTACAGATGGTACGAAATTCATTTAGAAGAATAGTGAGAAACTGTTTGGAAGTTGAAGGGGGACATTTCGAACAACTTCTCAAGCATGACAGACTATAAAGAAGTCGAAATTAAATGGTATTTTTTTTATTTCATACGCTAATAAATCTTAATTCCGTAACAGACAAAACAAATCAAACAATATTTTACACGTACGTAGTTTTTTACGCAGATTCGAATTTTATAAATAAAAGTACATCGTCCCATTTAAAATTCCAAAGTTACCACACCCCTCAAAATAGAGAGAGGAAGTAAATGTCCAAAATATGACTAAATATGCCCCCCTAATCTCCCTATTATCTCATCAAGATTTTATGACAATATATTAAACAGTTTTCGAGATATCACCTCGTAACACTTTAAAAAAAACTCACCTTGTATATCGTTGGTACACAAGCAAGACACACTAAGACAAAAATGTAGTTTTGAGAAAATTGGATCTCAGTCTTTACATTTAATTATGTCAAGAAATCCAACTTTCAAAAATAATTTGTTTTAATTTCCAAAATATCATATTCTCTGTTTGTGGGCATATACAATGGATATTGCATCAACAATTTACCTTATTTTTTTCAAAAAAATGTTACTAAATAAGTCAAAATCGAAAAAAAATTACTCAGCCTTTTGCTCAAAACTTTTATCCCCATTTGCACCGCACTGTTTAAACTTGGTTTGACTCAAAACATGTCTAGAATGTTTACTTTGCTGTGAAGGAAGAGAAGAAACGAAGGAAACATTCTAAACGTGGATTAAGCCAAACGTGGTTTAAATATTGCGATGCAAATGGGGGTAATAACTCAATAGTAATAAATTTAATTGACATTCACATTAAGAGGCACAGAGACATTAACATAAGTGCTGTCACATTAAGTGTCCAATTAGTTTAATTCTTGATTAAACTGTTTGTGCAACTGGGCGTAAGTGTGCTTTACTTGTAAACCGACAATATACTTACTGTAACAGGCAAATAAAATCTTTTGTTATACCTTTTAACAGTTATCTATTGGATAAGTACTGATAATGATGCTCTGCACCATCGAGGTTCTTCATCATCAAGGTTCTAAACCACCAAAGGCTTCACCATCAAGTCTCTTCATCTCTAAGGCTTCTAACCACCATAGACAAAAGACTATGGGGGTATTGTTCACTACCTCAAGGGCGTATCCTGAGTCACCTCATATCACAGATATTCCACGCACACACGACGAGATGTTTACAGATGATTGGAGAACGAACGCATGGAACCACTTACCTGAAACAACAGAGAAAAACATTTAGAATAAAATTTTAACATCATTAAAAGATGATGAAATTATCATATGATCAATTGTGTAAAATTTCAAGTTTCTAGACCCAGCGGTGTGGGCTGTGCGTTGATATGTCAGTCAGTCAGCCAGTTTCTTCTTTTATATATAGAGATAACCTAGCAAAAACAATATTAAAAGAGCCAAAACTGGAGTGTTCTTAAATTCAGCAACTTTCTTCATCGGAAATAAGATGTAATATGTTGAAAAGAAACAAAACACAGCAATGAAATTATTCGCTGGATTTAAAAACTTAAAACAGATTTAGAAATCGAGAATACGAAAAACCGATAAGCATCAAATATCTTACCTTTACAAATTCTGCAGGTTGCTCTAATCCTCTAGGCTTGTGTCCCGTACATTTAGAATTCTGGTTTTAAGATTTCATGGTCGCACCCTCTTGAGCTTCTAACGGCATTTTCAAAAAACAATTGTCGTTTGAAACAATTAACCTTTAAAAGCGTCAGTCGGACAGTACGCAAACCAACCTTAAGGTATTTTCTTTAAAACTGAATCAGAATTTAATATATTAGGTAAAAGACAATTTCAATCAATTTCAGCCCTTTTGTACGTTAGACTAAAAGAGATCAAATCGACTGAAGGTCACCAATTTGATCCTTTCTGTGCGTTAGACTAAAAAGAATGAAATTGATAAGACCTAGAAATACAAATAGTATACTACAAACTAATTAAAAATTTTAAAAGATACCGATCTATTTCATCCATCTTGTACGTTAGACTAAAAAGGATCAAACGGATTGGATGTCATCAGTTTCAACCTTTCTGTACGTTAGACTAAAAAGGAACAAACCGATAGGACGTAATCTTTTAAAACATTGTGTGTATTTAGGTCAAAGGAAATCAAACTTCCAAAGTATACTACAAATAAATAAAAAATTCTAAAAGATTTATAATCAATCTACTTTATTCTTTCTGTACGTTAGACTAAAAAGAATCAAATGGATTGAATGTCCTCGACTTCATCATTTTTGTACGTTAGACTAAAAATGATCAAACATAGAACGTTTGTCTTTTAAAATATCGTGTTAAAAAGGTTGGTTTTTGTATCCTATGCCACCCTGAAAGAATTTCGCGCCTCGTTTACACATTGTTTTAATGGGTTCCTGAAACAAAGGAAAAATTATTTAGATACAAATATTACAATCGGTAATTATTTAATTAAGAGTAGTAAGTCTCATCGTAAAAAAAAATTCGGGAGCAGAGTAAAAGAGACTATAAACCCCAGAAGAAATATTACCCTGTATATTGTTTGGGAAGTTTATAATACTATTTATCAAAAAGTGCTCAAATTTAGCCATGTACAAATGTTATAACAATTATCTCAAAAATAGTTGGAGATATAATGTAAAAAGCTAGAACAAAATTAAAACTTTGACACCCTGTATCTAGGAAATCAAGCATTGTATGCCAAAATAAACTGTTTTATATTAAATCTGCCCAAAAATCATATCCTAAAATACACTACTCCTATTAATTAACGCACCGCAACGAATTTATGATAATTTCGATAGCGATTTTCTTCCCCGTAATCCGACTGTAAAGAACTTTTTTTAGGTTATGGGTTCATTCTTTAGGAAAATAAGTATACCAGTATTGTTTGAAAACAATCAGTCTTTGCCCTTTGTAGGGGCTTAATAATAATGTTGCTTTTTCCCTAAAGTTTGTAGTGCCCTGTAGATTAGACCAGCCATAACGGCGATTCACATTTACAAATTTGTTTTTTAATCACTCTAATCTCTCAGATATTGAAGGAGATACAGGATTTCTTAGTGTTTGAAAAATAACAAAAAATTACTTTTACGACGTGGGTTTGGTGTGGCTTGCAAGAAGTCCGGACTTAAATCCCATTTAACACCTATGGGACATCCCTGGTAGGTGCCTAAGAACTTCGAAAATTTCACCAAACAATTTGGACACTTAGGACAGAGGCTTGTTGAAATCTGGAATGGATTCGATCAAAATGGATAAGATTAGGCATGTGTAGGTGTTAAGCTGTTATTATGTTTCAATCCTTAAGTTATGTTCTTGAACGTCTTGCTTTAAATTTTATTGGTTTATAATAATTGCTGTATTTTCTTAACAAAATAATTCGGTAATTTTTATCTATTGTTATCTTTTAAAGTACATTAAGTAAAAAACATCACCCTTTAAAAAATCCTGTATCTCCTTCAATAATTGAGAGATCAGAATGAATTAAAAAAATGTTAAGAGTAGATGAGGCTACAGTGTAGTTGTAAATGCAGTTATGGCTAATCTAATCTACAGGGCGCTACAACTTTAGGGAAAAATAACATTTTTGTTAGACCCCTGTATTCTGTACAAAATTGATTTTTTCAAACAATACTGGTATACTTACTTTCTTAAAGAATGAACCTACAACCTAAAAAGAAAGTTTCTACAGTCGGATTAAGGGGTCAAAAGAAAATTACTACCAAAATTATGATAAATTCGTTGTGGTGCGTTAATTAACTGGAGTAGTGTATGTACTACCTTGTATAAAAAATGAAATGCTTGTGGAACAATATCTATTTTATCCCTTTGTGTTTTTATTTTAAAATTAATTTTAAGAATATTTTCAGTCAGAGTAGGTATTTACAATTAGCCGGTGTTTTATTATATCGTGTACTCAGTACTTCTTGTGACTTGTATAAAATAAGTATAGATATATATGTACCTACTTAGGCACTCAGAATAAAAATACAAAAAAAATGTATTTAGTCTCTTTCTTTATTGCAGATCCAAATAATGAAGTAGATCATATTTTTCTAACACCCTCAATGAAAATTTACTTTTCCTCCCTAATTTTGGGTTTAAAAGGGGCACTTTTCCTCCCTACGTAGGAAAAGATATTTTTCTCCCTAGGGAGGAAAAGTTATTTTTCGCCCTAGGGACGAAAAGTAAAAATTAAATAAATATTCACGTACAGATAATTTATTTATTTTAAATTTATATTATTGCCTTCCGGTATATCTGTAGGTATAAAATCTTCATCAAAATCTCCCATTTTTGGATAAAAATTTATTAAAAACGGTGAAAAATTTGAAACAAAAGCGGTCTTAAAATATGTTTGATGTTTATTAATACGTTACTACGTTAATATGTACCTAGAATCGAATCGAGATGTTTCGAACCAACTAGATTAACTAGATAATTGAATTTTTTTAAAATGTTCTTTCTTTTAATTCAAGATTGTAGCTTTGTTAGTGGGCATTTCAATGAAATTATTTGTTGTATTTATTGAAAAATATAAAATAGGCTAACTAAGCAGTTTTTAATAAAAATATGTCAACTATAATTAGGTATTTGAAGACGCAATTTTTCTTTTTTATTATTATTCGGAGGTTTTCGCGGAAGTGTTAGAAAAAATCATATGTTTTACACTGGAGTAAAGCATCTTTTCCTCTCTTTACGTTTACTGTCCTTCTGCCATGGCAGCAAACCTCACATGCGGGAGGAAAAGTGCCACTTTCCTCCCTAGTTAAACAAAAAGCTATTTACTATTTCATAGAACTTTTTAGCTTGCTTTTTGACTTATAAAGAAATCTTATGAGGTTTATCCTAAGTAACTATACAGGGTGTCCGGAAAGACTTAGTATGGGCAAATATCTTTGCTATTAGTAAAGATAGAGACACCAAATTTTAAGTGTATTTTATTGGATAATAAATCTATTTTTTTATGTGATATAACTTTTTTCCACTCCCTTGAGGGTTCACGATAGGGAGTTGAGGTAAATTTTTTTACATTCAACCCTATGCCGTGTGCCTACCTCATTTTAAAGGTCTTCAAAAAATAAACCTTTTACAGCAAACCTAAGGTCCGTATCGTAATAATTCGTTTTTAAATTCTTAAATTAAAAAAAAAATTAAATACCGTTATTTCTCTTATTACTTTAAAAGTTGTTCAAAATGATCACCGTCTTGGCAGTAATAAAATCAATTTTGGAATTTACTTCTCACATTTTCGAGAATGGCAGGTGTTACTTCTTGGCAGAGTTCCAAAATCGACTTTATTACTACCAAGAAGTTCATGGTGGTCATTCTGAACAACTTTTAAAGTAATAAGAGAAATAAAGGTACTTAATGTTAATTTCTTTTACGATTTTAAATTTTATAGGCTTGGTATTTAAAAATGAATTAAGATACGGACCTAGAGTTTTTTTTGAAGACCTTTAAAATCGGTCACAACACGGCATTGGAGGTTGCATTTAAAATTTTTGACCTCAACTCCCTAGGTTCATGACCCCAAGGGGGTTGAAAAAGTTAAATTAGGTAGAAAAGTACATTCATTAACCAATAAGATACACCTAAAATCTGGTGTCTCTATCTTTACTAATACTAAGACTTTTCGGACACCCTGTATGATTTTTAATCCAAAACCTAAAAACGTCCCATATAAAATACCTATTTTATCGGCACTAAATTAATTTTACGGTATTAATAAAGCATAATAAATTATATGAACTTTCTAGAGTCTCTATTGACCTAACAAAAATAATAAAATATAATATTTACCTCCTTATCTTCCTCCATTGGCCCGACGACATCATTTTCTTTCTTCACGATTCCACTCTCCAAGGTTCGAACAAAGGGATATCGACGTACCCTGGCAAATCGGTTGCCTAAGCCCTTTCCAGACATCCGATGGTCTTCAAAGGCTAACTCTACCACGCTTCTAAACTTCGACGATGTTTAGGCAATCCCTTAAAGAGCAGAATCTTCACTCACCACCCACGATCCGCATTTCACTTTTGTTTGCACGTTTTTGATGGATAGGGCAAGAATGGTACTAACAGACAACTATACGCACCATCTACAGATTCTTGAGCCTTTAGCTTGAAAATATCAAGCATTCGCATACTCAATTTTCCCAAGCCCTAGAGTCAAGAGTTCTGTAGGTGCTACGCATAATAGTCCACTAGCAATAGAAGATAATTTAATTTTACAGACAGTTATACGCACCATCTACAGGCTCTTGAAGCTACAACTTGAAAATATCAAGCATTTGCATACTGAATTTTCCCAAGCCCTAGAGTCAAGAGTTCTGTAGGTGCTACGCGTAATAGTCAAATGGCAATGAAATATGAAAGAGAATCTAATTTTACAGATAATTATACGCATCATCTACAGGCTTTTGAATTTACAACTTGAAAATATCAAGCATTGGCACTTGGCACACTCAATATTCACAAGCCCTAGAGTCAAGAGCACCGCAGGTGCTACGTATAGCGATCTGCTAGCAACTTAATTTTAAAATAAATTAGGATTTTTTTTATAACGTATTATATCCATGCTCATCCTATCACCAAAATAACCCGACGTGAGGCAATCTGAAACAAGAAGAAATAGAACTATAAACACTGTCGTATCTGAGGTTGACAATTGATCAGTAATTTTTTTCATTAAAAATATCTAACCAAATTTTATTCTTAAGGTGTTAGTCTAGGTGGCTACTGAGGAACATGGACCCTTATCTGTGTTTAAACATATAGTTTTAATAACAATAAATAATGAAATAACGACTTATAATTCAATTTAATAAAAAATTAAAAGAATGCAAAATATGAGTATTAATATTTTTCCCCGAAACTTATGGGACATACGTTAATTATGTGTAAAAATATTTTGTTAAGTCCTTTTCAATCACAACTAACAATTATCCTTTGGTGGGGTTAGGGGGTTTTAACTTATTTAAAGAAAAATTTTTACATATAAAATCCTGTACAACTATGTTAAAAAACAAAAATAGTAGGGATGAATCCCGATTACCCCTCTTAAAAATGGTTTCCTTTTTCATTATCTTATTACGATATAGAAATTACAAAGATCAGTTCCGAAAATATATGTAAGAAATAATGGAATTTATTGAGTCTTGGTTAACTTTTTAATATTAGCGCTAGTCTGCTTCGACTCTTCACAATTTCAAAGACTTATTTCCTGGAAAAATTACAGAGCTTAAAAAACTAACTAGTTATATTTTATTGTTTGATTCATATATATATATATATATATATATATATATATATATATATATATATATATATATATATATATATATATATAAATATATATATATATATATATATGTATATATATATATATATATATATATATATATATATATATATATATATATATATATATATATATATATATATTTAAATCAGACTTACCATAAAATTATTAAGGTGTTGGCCTTTCCAGCGATGAGGTTGCTCTGCTCCCATGTTCTCGTCAGCCCATAACGAAATGATTAAAATATGAGAACATGAAAATTTGGACAGCCCGAGTCTCCTCCAAGCGCACGGAATTAGAGCCCGTCTCCAATGTTGATCCTGCAAGGGGCGGATTAAGGCTGGAAATTCTCAACAGACACTTCAGTGCTACTACTGCCTTGTGACCACCAGGGCAGGTATTAAACGGTCCATTTTAACGGTTTAATACCTGCGGTGGGTGGACAAGTCCACCCACCTTTAGTTGTTCCTAACCCCGGTTTGCTGCATGGTCCAAAGGCATCCCAACCAAGACAACAGTCAGCGCAAAAATGCCCGTTGTGTGAACCTGAAGAAGTCCGCGTCCGCCGATTTCAGTGTACGTATTGCGTTCGCCTGTAAAAAGAAAAAAAAGTGAAACTTTCTTTTACAGGCTTTATATGGTACAAAATAAAAAAAAAGGAAGGAAGAGGAGATGGGGCAGAGTGCGGAATAAATAATATAAAATTTACAAGCAAGTCAGATGCAAAAAGAACGTTTAAAATTAAGTTTCATTAGCATTGGAGTACCTTAAGATACAAAGAGATTTATAAGAATCAGGCTAAAAAATTCAATATTTTACATTTTTAATTTAATGACAGACTCTTTACTAGGTGGGATGGCCTCCTTCACCTTATTAGGACATTAAGCAAAAACAGTGAGCACAATGTCAGGTACCTAATTAGATATTAAAAAAAAATTCAATTGATCACTCGTTCGCAAAAATTAATAGTATTTTCTGAAATAAAACAGATTTTGAAAATTATTAGATTATAGGACGCTTTACTGAAAAAAAAAAATCAAAAATATGTAATGCGCTAAGGTGTGAATTCAGATAACTCCTCTCGAATTATTTTAAAGAAAATTTCGCACCCACTTTTCCTGACCAATCCATAACCAATATATTGTAGTTATGACTTTGCTAATCAAGGAAACGACCGTCAGCTATCGCAACCGCGGGCCGCCGTGGAGCTAACTTGGGTGGTGCCTTAAAAGTCCATTAAAAATTTAAAAAAGTGAAAGAACTGTTTCACGGTTATATAAAAGTAAAAGAAGCAGTTCTTCTACTACCAAAGCTGAAACTTTTTATTTAGTTTTTTGCAATTGTGAAATATTCAAAAATCATAGTCAGCTATATAAATTCCGGGGGAATATACGTCAGCTGCTCATAAAAGGAGCGTAAGTTTAGGCTTAAAGTCAAATGAAGCTAAAATTAAACTATGTATAGTTTATTAATAACATAAGACGAAAGCAATAGTCCGCTGACTTTATAGTGGGGGGAAAGACCGTCAGCTGATATGATAAACAGGTAGCAGCTGATAAGATAAACAGGTAGCGAGTTTGCTGAGAAACAGTACCTGCTATACTCGAGGGCCGTGCTCTGTATTATTACATAAGCTGATGGTTATTTCCTTGCCAAACACATAGCTGACTATTATTTTTATTGAGTATATAGTATACAGTGTCCGCCATAAAGTTGGCTACATATGGGAAAACTTTTTATTAATGATATTTAAAAAAAAAAACTCTATTGGGGGTTCGTTTCTGCATGCCCGACAACTAAAACATCTATTTTAACACATGTCATGTGATCACCGGTTTGCCGGGAATTTAAAAGAAACTTGACTGTGGTACTGAAAAATGAGTCAAAAGTTATCGAAAAATTTTATAAAGAAAAATTGTTCAGAATGCACCAAGGATCCCATGTACCAATTTCTAGAAAAAAATATAAATGTGTGACCGTACCCTAGGGCTTGCAATCCCGGGATCCCGGTACAAATTCAGTCCCGGAAAATCTCGCGATTAGTCACTTGAATCCCGGAATAAATAAGTTATAAAATATGTCCAAAAAAACCTAAGTAAATTAACGCTTTAAGCTAGCATAACTTGCAGTATTTTTCCTAAAAACAATGTTTAGCGCGTGATATGGCCAATCCTGGAAGATTCATTTAAGTACTTATGTATAAGAGTTCAAATTATTTTTACTTCTTATACCTTTATAATATGTCCTCTGAATAAATTTTGTTTTGTTTTCATTTTAAAATTTTAATATTATAAATAAAAATAATTTCTTTTTAATAATATTACAATTTTTGGGGATCAATCTCGGGATTCCGGAATTTTGTTTCTTCGATCCCAAAAATCCCGGGATCCAAATATAGGTCCGGGATTGCAAGCCCTAGACCATCGCTATGCAAAATCGTAAATTATTTCTTTACTAACAAATACTAAATTTAATTATGAAAAATACTGTACTATTAGGTTTGAATGGTAATTCTTAGATCGTCTAAATTTTACTGGCGGTAAGAAATTTTGGAAAAGCTCATGTGCACAATATACAAGGCATGACTACAGATAGCGACACGACCAGACCAAATGTTTTAAATTTATTTCCCGCAAAGTGTATATTTCACAAATATTTGATTAGTTCTGACACAAACCTATGTAATTTAGTTGAATTAATTTATTTTAAGGTAAAAAAATAATTTATGATTTTTCCTACCGATGCCACGGGTAAAAATTTGGATTTTTTAGTTCTTTCTCAATATGGTTCATGCTATATGAGATGATCGGTACATTCTGAACAATTTTTCTTAACAAAAATTTTCGATATCTTCTCAATTTCACCCACTTTTCGATACCACAGTCAAGTTTCTTTTAAATTCCCGCCAAACCAGTGATCACATGACATGTGTTAAAATAAATTCTTTGGTGGTCGGACATGCAGAAACAAACCCCCAATAGAGTTTTTTAAAAATATCAATAATAAAAATGTTTCCCTGCCAACTTTATGGCGGACACTATACAGGGTGTTATAAAAAGATAAGAAATTTGAATGGCAGATTCTACATTCAAAAATATGAAAATAAGTATATATAAACATGGTTCCTCAAACGCTTCTTTTTCGAGATACACGGTGTTTAATATTTTAATTTTTAAATGTTTCTTTTTAATTTCTCGAAAATGCGATAAGATATTGACATGAATTTTAGTACACGCCAGTATGGAATCAAAGGGTACCTTTATGTGCAAAAATTTATTTTCTAATGTACTTGCATCAGTGGCGTGCCTGCTGGTAAGTCTTTATTTTTAGCGAAAAAAATTGTACGCCACTGATTTTTTGCAAAATTGATATAGTTCTCTTAAAGCCCAATTAATTCTGCGTGAAAAGTGTATATTGAGCTTTTTCGTTTTGACGCACCGTTTTAGAGGTAAAAATTAATTTATCAAAACTGATTTTTTTTTAAACATATGTTTTGTTCAGGAAACAGTGCTTATTGATTTAAGATTATAGTAGATGCCGGAAATGGCTCCTCCGTGCTTCAATACATGCTCTAAATCGCATTCACATATTTCTCTTATCTCTTCGGAATACTCGAGGTCTGAAAATATTAAACACCCTGTATCTCGAAAAAGAAGCGTTTGAGGATACATGTTTATATAAACTTAATTTCATATTTTTAGATGTAGAATCTGCCCTTAAAATTTCTTAGCATATTTTTGTAACACCCTGTATATTAGACTAATGCATAGTTGAATTTCAGTTTTGGTACTATTATACAAATACAAAGATTGAGTAATTATTAGGTATAATTTATCGTTCACTAGAAACAATAAAATCTGTAAATTTGTTTGTATTTTTTTCTTATTTTTAGCAAAACGAAATTTGAACGCCAACTGATGTTAAATCCTACCTAACAATTACTCAATTTTTGTATTTGTATAATAGTACCAAAGCTGAAATTCAATTATGCATTAGTCTAATATATGTATATACTCTATAAAAATAATAGTTAGCTAAATGTATCCCGAGGAAATAACCTTCAGCTGATGTAATACTCTAGACCGCAGCCCTCGAGTATATAGGTTCTCAGCAAGCTCGCTACTCATATCAGCTGACGGTCTTTCTCCCACTATACAGTTAGCTGACTATTGTTTTCGTGTAATGTTATTAATAAACTATCATATAGTTTAATTTTAGCTTCGGTAATATCGTTTCCGTTTAAGCCTGAACTTACGTTCCTTTTATGAGCAGCTGACGTATATTCCCCCGGAATTTAAATAGCTGACTATGATTTTTTAATATTCCACGGTTTTCAAAAAACGAAATCTAAAGATTCAGCTTTGGTCCTTTCACTTTTTTTTTATTTTTAATAGACATTTAAGACAACATCCAGTTTTTCGGAATCATATTACTATATATTATTTTTTGTATATTAACAATTAGAATCAACAAAAATTTGTACCAATAGAAACTTAAAATGCTTGCTTTTTTCCTATAATTACAGTAAAAATTGATTTGATGATTAATTTTTTTTACATTAGTTGCTTAGCTACCTATTTTATATTTAAAGAAATAATTAAATATATTTTGACACCCTGTATATCAGGCGCGGCCCGTGAAATTTCAAAGTTGTATATCTCTGTTGCTACTTATGGGACCCATGCCAAATTCAGGTTTTTTAATAGTGAGCCTACTAAGAAATTTTTGGTAAAGAAAAAAACTATTTTTCAATTTGCGAAAAAAAGTTGAATTTTTGAATTGAACCAACCACCTGGATAAAAAATTAACAAGCTTAGATATTTTATTTATTATTTTTTCTAAACAAATTTTACATCATTTTGTCGACAATTCTTAAATTTTAAAATAAGAAAATGTGTTAGTAGAAAGTTATACCATTTGAATTTTTTGTTAAATTATATTTTAGCTTTAAAAAAATTCAAATGACTATAACTTTCTACTAACACATTTTTTTCTCTTAAAATTTAAGAATTGTCGAAAAAGTGATGTAAAATTTGTTTAGAAAAAATAATAAATAAAATATCTAAGCGTGTTAATTTTTTACCCAGGTGGGTCAATTCAAAAATTCAACTATTTTTCACAAATTACAAAATATTTTTTTCTTCGCCAAAACATTCCTAGTAGGGCCATTATTAAAAAACCTGAACTTGGCATGGGTTCCATAAGTAGTAACAGAGATATACAACGTTAAAATTTCACGGGCCGCGCCTGCTGTATATCGAAAACGTAGGAGTTATGAACCACTTTTATTTAATAAGTTTTTTGCGGAACCTCTTCCCGAAGTCTTTTGTCACAACAACTACACCTACCTACACTTCTACTCCCCAGTACGTCCTAAACCCTGTACTCAAAACTTTTAAACTGGTTTGTTAATTACCTCTTTTCGTGTATTCATTTTTTAGTATGGCATAAATGTCGCATGAATATAATTTTAAGATTCTAAAATTCACCTTTGTCAAGTTTTATATCTATACTTCTAAAAAAACAGGATCTAACATGGGATTAAAAATTTCACATGTAAAACCTTAGAGTTTTACTCTATTCTTTGGTCCGCTTTAAAAAAAATGCACTATATTAATCACAACCACGTCTCAAAAATGTTGTTTTTTGGTAAAAACTGTATTTGCGCTATATTTTTCTTGATCAAATCAAACTTTCCCTATTTATGCCTACACAACTTAAAGTATGAGTCCTTTAGTTGTATAAGTAAACTTTTGCAAAAAATATTTTTTTTTGTGAACTTTTCCGATTTTTGGAAGTAGCTTTTAATTTTCTTTTTAAACTCGCAAATTCCTATGCAAACCAAAAAATTTCAGCGTAAGTAGTTCAGTAGTTCTGGCAGTATAAGAACGATGAAAAGACAAAAAAATCGTATGGTTTATAGAACTTTTATTTATGTAGATGTATACTTTTTTGTACGCGTTGTGCGTCAGCAATTCAAAAATTCAAGTTTTAATATTTGACAAACTGTGCAATTCTCTGATACTACTAACAACAGAGTTAAGCATATTATAAAACTGGAGGCCCCTATTACGGAGCGCATTTTTATTTTTATCTTAAAAAATGAAGGGCCAAAAAATCCATAAAAAAAATCTCAAAAATTTTTCTGCGGAATTTAAATTTCAAATAAATTTAAAAAAGGAGCGCTTGTTATATTTTCTATGTCTCAAAATTATATTTAAGCGACATGTATATACGTAAAAAAACCATAATATGCACTATAAAGCAAGTTATTCATGTCTGGAACTAAACATTTATTAAATAAATTTTATTTAGTAAGGATATATGCGCTGCGTGATTATCATCCATTTTAAAAAATTATTTTATTTTACTAAAAGGCAAAGTTTATTCCAAAATTTTGTATGTGGTTACAAATTCTTTACCCGTATTCTGTCCCATTTAAAATGGATGATTTAAAAAATAATTAAAATGCACCACCTACCAAATTTAAGTTTAAAAAGTTTAACAAAGATTTTTCGTTCCTAAGGATTTTTTTTAAAGGCGCTAATATATTTATTTTTTCCTATAATATATCTTTATCTATACAACCATATTAAAATTTTTTAAATCTTATAAAATATCCCAATCTTGGGGAACGTAGTTCCCCTTTTATTCTATATCAGGGGCAAAGTTAGAATTTCGTCAAGAGGAGGCGCAAGTTCCCGTTCGACATTTTTTTATTGTTTGGGGTTCTAAGAAATGAACACTATTTCATACTGAACGAAAAATCTAAACCTGCTCTTGCGAAAACAGAACGGTTGGTCATCTTAACTTACAAATATTCTAGCATTTTTTCATTTGTGCATTCTATCCATTTGAACTGATATACAAACATTTTTCGAAAACGCATTTTTTAAAAGCACGTTTTTTTCGAAAATATATTTTTTCGACAACAGAACTTTTTCGATAACACAGTTTTTTTTTGAAATCAACTTTTCAAATTCTTATACTTTTCGAAACTACATTTTTTTAAAACACATTTCTTGAAAGTACATTTTTTTATTGTTTCGAAAAAGACCTTGAATATTCATATCTTAAAAAAAACGCTTTTTTAAAAAAGTAATTTACTACAGAGGAACAGCAGACACAAGAAAACAAACCTGACCGAAAACCAAAATGGTTCGTTGATGTTAGTCCAGGATCTTTTTCTATCTTTTTTTATTGACATTTTCTACGCTAGTAGAGTTCATAATTTAATTTTTGGAAAACTATATTTTCGGAAATTGTAGTTTTGAAATTCTTTTTGAAAAAAATATTTTCGAAAAAATTTTGTAGATCCGTTTCCCAATAAGCATATTTTGATAAAGTTGTTTTTCGATAAAATTTACTTAATTTAACACCGAAAAAATGTTTAAAAAAACAGTACACGCGACAGGACCAACTGTTTGATTAATATGAAAATGTAAATATTGTAGCATTTCTTTATTTATGCCTTCTGTTCATTTGAAGGGGTATACTTAAGTACAATTTTTCGAAAGCCAACTTTTCAAATTTTTTCAAGCACTTATCAAAAATATATTTTTTTTAGAAAATATCTTTTTCGAGATTAATTTTTTTCAAAAAACACTTTTCGAATATTATTTATTCAAGCAACGGCTTTTGAAAAAACATATTTACGAGAAAGCAATGTACCAAACCTAAGGAAACTTGATCAAAGTCAAAAAAGGTTCGTTTAGGTTTATTCAGGATCGTTTTTCGTCTTTTTTTATTTAACAATTTCCAAGGCAGTAGAGTAGTAGAGTTCATAGCATAATACAGTTTTCGAAAAAATACATTTTCGAAAATTGTATCTATTTTTAAAAAAATATTTTTTAAAACTTTTTGAAAACACGTACTTTCGAAATATGTATTTTGGAGAATTTCATAAATCCGTTTATAAAAGAACATCTTTTGAAAAAGCAGTTAAGATATTTTTAAAAAATTTACTTTCGAAATAGGTTTTCGAGAAAATATTATCAAAAAGTTTCGTAAATCCGTTTTCGAAAAAGCTGTTTTTCCAAAAAAAATGCTCTCAAAAAAGATGTTTTCCGAAAAAAAAAAACCTATTTGGTGATTTGTTTTCTTTAGTAAGGAATGTTTTCAGAAACCATCTATGCGAATCAAAAAAGTCGAAAAAGGCTTGTATTTTTTATATAACATTAAATTTGTATTATAGATCTGTTCTTCATATTTTTGTAGTATAATTTATATATTATAGAAGTTACATAAATGGCAAATTTTTGTTTATAATATTTTGTAGAATATGTACGAATGGTTAATTTTTATGTTACATTTTTTATTTATAAAATTCCCTATTGAAATCCTTTTTGCACAAGGGTCTAGGGGGGCACGCGCCCCTTGCATTCCCCCCCCCCCCCCTAAATCCGCGCCTGACCTATATGGTGAAAATTTACGGATAAAAGTTTTTAGATAGAGAGAATTCCCTTTCTTAATGTATTTTTATAAACTTTTTGCCAATACTTTAAATAAATTTAAAAAATAAAATAACAAAAACCTTCTTTTAAAAATTTAAGTAAGATGTTTCAAAAGTTGACACTATGACACTATGCCTGTATTGTCCTTTTAAAAACAAAAAAAAACTTTAAAAACTAAAAATACATCATGAGTCGTGAGAGGGAACTTTTAACTTCACATTGTTTGAATAGAAACTTTTAAAAAAATCTATTTTGGAAAAACTAGTGTGTTTTTACACCAGACAAAATACACACACCACAATTTTGGACTTTCGATTTCCCCTCTCAAAATTTGATGTTTCGTTGCACGAAACAAGTAGCAACTGTATCTGCAAGGGGGCACCATTAGCGCTCATGTGCATTCCCTTCTTTTACGTAACCCCTGAGCAAACCCTTTTTTTCTGCGCATAACCCCAAATTTCGTAATCATATAGGTACCGTTAGCCGGCAATAAAATTACGTAATTCTATGGTCGAGCTATGCTTTATGATACATGTAACATACATAAAAATACATATAAAAATCACAAGCTATAAAAAGGTACTTACGGTATCTGGGAGCAGAGCAAAACTTTATATTAGGACGAACGAAACGCGAGCCCCCCTGCGATTCTATTAATTATGTAGCCGTCTACACATTCGCCACAACTGACAGAGTCTATTCATAAAATCGTCAGTTTTTAAAGCTTCTAGCCGAACTCCAAAACTATTAGAATAGGGAAGACTATCGCGGACTATTCTATTCCAGTGGGGAGCCCTTGATGACGACGTAAGCTGTCTCGGGACAACTTCCACCAGGAACGCGCGCGAAGGCTCCTCGTCCGCCGACCACAGGAATCAGAATGATTTGTGATCGTAACTTGTTTTTCCAATCGATACAAATTTTGACAAAAAAATTGTTCTCGAGTCTATGCAAAAAACTATATTGATGCCGAGATTGGGTAAAAAAAGTTGATAAAACAAACGCAACACTCCTTGTGCCTTACATTTCGACGGGATTTTGGATTTTTGACCAGAGACGTGCGGATTTTTACATCGATGATGAATAATAATTAAAAAATTTTGATTAGGTACTATTCTAATTATTTATTATTACCCGTTTAACATGTCGGAATGGCGTTAAAACACATTTTGGTGAAAATGACGATTCTCGCATGCATTATCTTATTATGAAAATATGTTTGCTTTTCACTCAAACCTACTAAATGGGCTTTAAGGGTTTTAGACAAAGGTTTATTTGGACACAATTCATATTAGGGGGTAGGATATAGGCTACAGGCTAAAGCTAGAGAGGTAACACAAAGATGGACCATTGTCTAAAATCTAAGATGTTACCGAGAATCACTATAGCACACAAAATAAAGATAGCTATTTATGTAACCAGTTGGTGATGTATTTCCTATTGTTGGAAAGCCGCCGATTATTCGGTTTTTTACATTATAATAATTTCATCTTAGGTTTTTTAGGTCTTCTTCATTTTCGACTGGTGTTTTATAAACCAGTGACTTTAAGCGTCCCCAGAAATAAAAGTCAAGAGGATTTAAGTCTGGGAATCTTGGTGATCATGACTGATTGATTAGGTTCTTCAGTCCACTATCGATCCACCGATTTCGACAAATTTCAGTTAGGAACACCCTCCACATCATTTTTGTGGCCTAACCCAACAAAAATTATTTACTCTTAAACTATCCCCGTATGAAAAAAATACCAGAATAGCTGCTTATATAACCGGTTAGGAAATGCGTTACTTTGTTTAACGAGTGTAATGTTTGAGGGACGAGCGAAGCGAGATCCCCCAAAATTATACGAGCTAAACAAAATTATTAACTTTAATTATTGTATCAAGAAATCTAAGTAGGCATCAGAAACATAGGGTAAAAACTTAATACCAATTGTTCAAAAAAGGCAATAAAAATCAATTTTAATCCGTAACAACGTACGTAAACGTAATTTATTCATTTAGTTAAGGTAAAAAAAATCAGTATACTTACAAAACCTTTCTTATATACAAAAATTGATATATATTCAAGAAAATTTAAACCTCCTCGAGCAATGGAAATTCATCATCGCTTTTTGTTATCAATGCTTCTATATTCTAGAATGCTGCATGTAAAGTTATTATCACTACAGAAGCACCTACAAAAATATTTTTATTTAATATATGGATGTACAAATCTATCTTCTTTATTTAGTAATCTTCCATATTGGGCTACAGAATGTCATTATTCCAAATTAAAGCCCATAATAGTCAAAGACTCACCCAGTGGCTTATTCTCTTACCTATGACCCAAAACATGGCTCCATGTACCCCAACCAGATAATACACAGGCATGGAACATACCGCTACTAGTCCATATTGTTGTTCTAATGAAAGCTCTTTCCCAAAAAATATCAGCTTCTTCTGCATATGTCTTTCGTTTAATTTATAGCCAGCATAGAATGTACCTGCTATAGCCAACAAAATTAAAGGTGATGTGATTCTAAAAGAAACCTTTTACTGTACTTCACGGATTAAAAGTGTCTTTTTAATTCTGCTTTTTAAAGAATAGTGACGAAAGTGACACTTTTAATCCCTAAGAGATTGAATGACAAATACAACAAACAAATTTCCCTTATACATACAATATATCCTTGGATAGTTTTAGTCAAAGAGTTTAAGAGTTAATAAAAGTGGTTTTACATTGATCCATATTAACCATTAGAAAAGAATAGTAACTTTATTGCAGGAAGTACTTCTTCCAATAGCTTTCTAGTTTTCCCCAATTCCGACTGAATCACAGCAAATATTTTGATGGAATTGGGGAAAAACCAGAAAGATGTTGGAAGAAGTACTTCCTGCAAAAAGTCATTCTTCATACAGATTTTTGCTTAATAAAAGAATATGACTTACATTGAGAATTGAGATGTTACCAAATTTTAAAAATTAATTTTAATTTTGTATTTTTATTTATTAGAAAAATGTTTTAAAAAAAATTTTTTAGAATTACTTTTGCAGACTTTGCAGAGCTGGTATATAATAATTAAATTAATTGCACTATATTTATAGGATTCCAATATTCTCATCATATTTTTAAAATGTACAAAGATTTAATAACTTTGGGTTATGACCATGAAAATGATACTAAGCAACTTTTTTACATATCATTTTCAGTATAAACAAGAAACAGTTAGTTAAAAGTTGTGTATTCAAAATTTTTGGATGATCTCTATAAAAAAAATAATTTTGTTTAATTAAATAATTAATAAAACCGTATTTTTTTATAAACAATTTTTTTTTATGAAGAATGATTTTTGCTAAAGAGGGTAAAATTCTGTATACCTACGGGGTTTCTCCCTCGACTTCCCTTAAGGGTTGCTCAGCTCAGCAACCATTGCTGATACTACAAATGGATCAGATTTTCAATTTGGTATTTTGATATTAATTTTTTATACAGGGCGCCCAAATTTAACCCAAGAGTAAAACCATATTTTGAGGGCCGTAATTTAATTATTATCTTTAAATTTATTATTATTATCTGTAAATTTACACTTATTATCTGTAAATTTACAGTTATTATATGTAAATGTACAGTTATTATCTGTAAATTTACAGTTATTGAGTGTAAATTTACACTTATTATCTGTAAATTTAGTTTTAAAATATTTTTTCGGTGGACCCAATACACTTTCGTAGAAAGGCGCAGCCAAGATAGGCAAAGAAACAGTTCACGAGGATTACCATCAGTGTCGCAGACATTAGATGTGTGAGCTTTGAATGGGAAAGGCGTAGCCAAGAAAATCACCGGTAAAGTGTAGACAGGAAAATCACCTGTAGTGTCGCACACATAAACAGGTGACAAAAAGGGAAAAGGGTAGCAATTACGGAAGACAGACAAAGGCCTATGTTAATATATTGAATTGTTAACTGTTATAAATAATTTATTGTTATGTTGAATGTGAAATTGATAGCAAACTGATGTACAAGTAAATAAATGATAAAAACAGGTTGATTCTTTGATTTCTTATCTCTACAATACCACAGATTAAAAAGGGGAAAATATATTTAAAAACTATCAAAATCTGATCTAAAATTTACTGTTGTACCAAACTTTAAAAGAACCTGAAATAAACACATCGTAGGAAAATAAGGAAATACATCCAGACGATTACAGCCAACGTGATTGACTTTCTCACGTGATGAATAGACTGGGGGTCGAGCTGTTGCAATGTTAGTGGTTAAAGTCGAAATTTCCGCGATTTCTATTAAAATCGGGTACAGGTCGCAAAAGAGAATTAAATCGATGTAAATTTTCGGAGGGTGTAGAGGACCCGGAGCTTCAGAACTATTGAAACTGGTGGGGATCGGAAAATGGAAAGTAATTTTTTTGAATTTTTTTAGGTCGAGAAATACTATTTGCAGGCCCCTCTTTGGTAACCATTAATGCTAAAACAAAATGTCGGATCGAAAAACGAATTCATAAGTGAAACTTTAAAATCTCTTTTTGCAATATATTTACCTAAACCTAAAATCACTGGAAAATGGATATATTTGTGAAAAACTGGAAATTTAGATTTTTGATTCAAATATTTCACGGTTTTTAATTTTTCGTGGGGTCAAAATAGTTCAAATAAAAATCCCATATTACGTCGAAAAGAACTCGTCGAAATATATGTTATTCATATTTTTTAGTTTCTTTATTCTTTATAGGAAGGGAGCAGTCACCGATTAAATTTAGATTTTTTTTGACTTTTTTTGCCCTCATCATTGGTACATTTGAATCACTCTGTGTTTTTTCCTATCAGATTTTTCCTAATTTTTAACACTATCTTATAAAGGCATAATCACACATTAAAATAAAGGAACTGACTCAGCTGCCGGAGCCGGCAGTCATCATGGATGATGGCTCCGGCAGCCCTAACGGTAGACTTGCTGGGTGCAGGCACCGGCAGCCGAGCTGAGTGCCGGCAACATTAGAAAATTAATGTCAAAATAAGATCAGAATGAAAAGACCTTAATTCAATCAAAAAATAATAATTTATTACAACGTAAACTTTAACGAAACTTAAATCTTGCTTCAAAAATATAACAATTATTATTCTGCGAATTTATAAGTAGAACTAAGAAAAATAAACATCAAACTTTTCCTTAAATTAAGTCTTAGCTTTCTTAGCCCTTTTGCGATCCGACCCAACCTTATTACTGTATTTCCAAGTCCCTTCGGACGTCCCCGTTTGTTTACCTTTCCTGGCATCTGTATGTATCGTAATTTAAACTTAGGCTGTTCTTTATACCTTTTTTCCCGTTTCTGAACTTAGACGTTGCACTGAAGAAAATTTTTAAGTTGCAACCTATTTTAAATTGAAACTTCTGATCGTGGTTCGCACACATATACTGTAATCAAACTTCATACCTTCAATAAGAGTATTCAATTGTCTGATATCAATTTGATTGGAATTCTTGTCTTCTATGGACATAGGTATTGCCATTTTTTGAGGTAGAAATAACTAGCAAAGCATATGGATCTGTAAATCTCTGTGTCTCTGTTTTGTTAGATAATTGAAATAAGCTTTGGATGAAGTTTGATTGTGATTTTGTTCAATCTCCAGGATGCATAAATAGTATCAGGGCCGTAGTCAGCGGGGGGGGGGGTGTCAGGGGGTTAGAACCCCCCCGAAATTTTTGTTCTCAGGTGTTGCGATCTACCGCCAAATGTGCGATTTTTGAAGTCCGAATACTCCCGTCCCACATTTAAAAAAGTGATTTAATTTATTATTTCCCATTATTATAATCTAAAACAAAGCTAATCGTCATATAAACAAATAAGTCGACAAAATAACAACCATTTAGTTTAGTAGATATTGTAATATATGATTGATATGATTCTTTATTCCACATTCCAAATCGCAAGCATTTTTAAATTTCTGTAAATAAACCCCAGCTGCCTTTTCAACTTTTAAACACCATTCGTTGCATTCTTATGTATTGATTGAGACATTGTATCGTTATTTAGAAGGCCGATGGACATTAAATTTGTTTTTAGTTAAACACATGGTAGCAAAGAATCCCTTTAAATCTAAACCAGACGCCAGAGATCATAAATTAAAGGAAAAGTGGTGACCAGGCGGCCAAATGCGAGACAAATGTTTACTTTTTAGGGACGTAAAGATTCAAGTAAAAATGCAGTTTAGTTCTGTATAAACGCCCTTTTATGTTCCTAACTTAATTATTTTTTGAAGATACTTTAATTATTTCCGAATATATTTATTTTATTGAATATTTTTGCAACTCTGCCAGTTACAACATGTACAGCTGAGCGATCCTTTTCAACTCTACGGAGGTTGAAAACATACCTAAGAAATTCATGTGGTCAAGATAGGTTAACGGGATTAGCCCTCATGTCTAATCATCGTGACATAGACCTACCAACAGAGAAAATTATCGATATGTTTGCTGCGAAAAATCGAAAGCTAGATTTTGTTTTGTAATTTTTTTTTAAGTTTGTAAAATATGTTTTTCTTTTGAAGTGTGTCAAAAAATTAGAGCTTTTATTTCGTATATTTTAAATAAGAGTTAGCAGTATAGATATTTTTTAAAATTATTAAGTCTATAATATATGTTAATGTTACAAACATTGTATACTATTGAAGATGTAAAAATTAAACTTTATTTTAAATAAACACTGTAACGATAATATATATTAAAAAATTATCAATTTTTTTCAAAAAAGTAAATTACCACCCTTTTATTTTGTGAACCCTGTGAACAACTGAAGGGTACAACGTCCTCATTTTAATAATAGCAGCCATCTGTTGTAATTTTTATAAAGCTTTCTTTCTGTATAATTAAAATTGCCGTAACATATTCAGAAGCCCATATACTTGGAAAAAAAAATAGTCATTGCTAGAAGTGCCTAAATTCACCACTAAGACCGTATTCTAAATATTGAGATACTGCTCCCCGACAGGACGTTGTCAAGGTAGGACAGTCATGTTTGGCTGCAGTCTCTTCTCTCGGAAAGCGTCCCCTCAAGATATAAAATAAAATATACATATTGCACGCCTTTCTCATAAAACATAAAATGTGACAGGCACATTTTGTATTAGATCATTCTATTTTTTTACTTACTTACTATGTTAATATTATTTTCTTAGAAAACAGAACTCTGTATAAGGAGTAACATTTTTTCGTAAAATTAACAATAATAAAAAAAAATTCCATTTGTAGAGAAAATTTTAGACACACTGTAATTAAGGTCTCAACTTTATGCTAATATATTTTTTTATAAATATTTACCTAAGTGCTTGCACTTCTGTTGATGTTATCGCCATGTGACAATGGTGGCACATTATTGGATAGCTGTATATAGGTATGTAGATCAGATGTTCATTCAACTTCGAGATTAGGACTCTTAAGGGGCAGCAAACCTGAAAAAACAAATTTTAACATTATTACAAGATGATGAAACTATCATATGATTGATTATCATAATAATTAAGAGCAGTAGGAAACGTTTTTTGTTAATACGTCGCCTCGAGTCTAAACTTACAACATAATTTTTAATTCTAAATATCATTTACTTATATTTTGCTCAAAAATAAACCTTTAAGCTCCTCTCTTGGGACAATTGTGGATTTTTTCCCGTTTAGTAGTCACTCTGTATACAGGGTGATTCACGGTACGTTAGACGTATCTGGCCAACCAGTCAACGAATCATTCTGAAAATTTGGTCGTGTACATAATCGAATATGCTCTACCTGCCTAAAATATTTTAACAATGCAGTGTTGCCTCTCCTACCAAAAAGTAGTAACAACTTTGATATTTTAAATAGAAGACCCTGTATATGACTTCATTTTCAAAACCACTATTAATTTCTTAACAGCTTCCCTTAACATTGTTTTATACTTATCTCTTCCAGTTTCTGAAATAATAATTAATTTTCAATTTCTTTGCCGGAAAACGTTACATTAAAAAAATATTTTTAAACTTTAAAATATTAGGACCCTAAAATTTTGTGGAGAGTTAAATAATAACGAGGGGCTTTTTACCCTATGCCCAAATCTTAGTTGCAGTATACAGGGTGGTTTAAAAATACAGTTATTTTGGTTACTTGAAAAAGTGACCATAAGTATATATTTTTAAACGTAACACTCTGTATATTATTACTGATTTAACAAGCTACTCAAATTTGCTCTTTAATTTTGTCTATTGTACCTATACCTAGGTAACTAGTCAAGTTTCTGACTTATAAGCCATTATTTGTAAAATGTTCTCAACAATTTAATTTCCATACGGATTTTAGTAAGTGCATGCCATGACAAACAATTGTTTGATATAAAAGTCACGTTACCGTTTTAATATTTTATTAATTACTGATACAAGTGGTAAATACCGTTAAAAATCATGGAATAAAACTATTCAAATACAGTGCTTATGGATTTATTTATTTTATTTGGACAAAGTGATAAAATTATCGCCAGAACATGTATAAAGTTTAATGCCCTGAAGTTTTTCAAATCGGTAATAATATACAAGGTGTTACATTTAAAAAAATATACTTATGGTCACTTTGTCAAGTAACCAAAATAACTATTTTAAAACCACCCTGTATACTGCAACTAAGATTTAAGCATAGGGCAAAAAGTCCCCGGTATAATTTAACTCTTCATCAAAATTTCTTAATTTAATATTTTAGAGTTCAACAATATCAGTATTTTTTAAGCTAAATTTTTCCGCCAAAAAATTGGAAATTAATTATTATTTTAGAAACGGTAAGAGACAAGTATAAAACGATATTAAAGGAAGTTGTTAAGAAATTAATAGGGGTTTTGAAAATTAAATAATATACAGGGTGTTCGATTTAAAATATTAAAATTGCTACTACTTTTTAGTAGAAGCGGCAACACTGCACTGTCAAAAATATTTTAGACAGGTAGAGCATGTTCGTTTATGTAAACGACCAAATTTCCAGAGCGATTCCTTAATTGGTTCGCCAGATATGTCTAACGTACCCTGTATATATACTTAGTTAATATTAATGTTAATATTATTTTCTCAGAAAACAGAACTCTTATAAGGAGTAACTTTTTTTCGTAAAATTAATAATAAAAAAGTTTTCCATATGTAGAGAACATTTAAGAGACTCTGTAATTAAGGTCTTAACTTTATGCTAATATATTTTATTAAATAAATATTTACCTATGCAAGTGCTTGCATCAGTGTTGATGTTAGCCTCACGTGACAATGGTGTTAACACACTGTTGAACATATGTATGTAGATCAGATTTTCACTCAACTTCGAGATCAGGACTCTCAAGGTGTTGTTTTTATGATAGAACAGGAAATCCCCTGAATTTTTGAGAGAGCTAAAAAGAATAGAGGTCTTAATAGACAATCGTTAAAACCCCAAATTAACAGTTGAAAGATGCAATGTCCTCATTTTAATAATAGCAGCCATCAACTGTAGTAATTTTTTATAAGCGTTCTTTCTGTATAATTAAAATTACAGTAAGATATTCAGAAACCCATATACTCAAAAACAAATAGTAATTGCTAGTAGTGCCTAAATTTACCACTAGGGCCGTATTCTACATCTTCAAAGACTGCTCCCCGATGTTGATAAGGTAGGACAGCCATGATTGGCTGCACTCTAGCAACACTCTCTCGAGAAGCATTCCCTCGAGATGTAGAACTCATTGCACGTCTTTCTCACAAAACATAAAATTTAACTTAGGCCTATTTTGTATTGCACCCTTCAAGTACTTTGGTATATTTAGTTTGGTACACAGGTTCCACGTGGGCAAAATCAAAATTACATTACACTGATGATATGAAGGTGTAGGAGCCCTTTTAGAAATGCGTCGATTGATCAAGGTTCACCTTAGTGGATCCTGTGCAAAAACATTGTAAGAAAATAATTTTACAATACCTTTTTTAGTATTCCCCCAAGGCGTCGGCAACTGTTTCGGCCTTCCTTGGCCATCATCGGTGTTGTACGGTCCCGAGCAGGGACAACAACAGACAGCCGCTTACTAGTTAACATTTTTACATACCCAGACGCCCAGACCTGAAAAGTAAACAGCTGCCAAGAAAACACCTGGGACATTTTTGTAAAATATTACGTGAAGTTGAAAAGGCCAGAGCCAAAACAATAATTGCTATTGATATTTCATTAATAAAAAATCCCCCAACGTGTGTTCTTAGTTTAAAAAGAGTATCTTCTTTTCCTAAAAACCAAAAAATAATTAGTAAACTACAAATGACAGTTTTTGTATAACATTTTGGCGTTATATTTAAAACGCCAAAGTAGTAGGGATAAAGGGGCTGGTGACAACGTTTTTGAAACAAGAAATTCATGCACGCGCGCAAAGTTTACCTTGTAACTGCTGCGCAGACAATGACAAGGTAAAGAATGCATGTGCAAGACTAAAACCAAACTTATCGCTAAAAATTAAAAATTTATCGCTTATATTTAATACCAAATTATTTTGCATACCTAAAAACGAGTTAATACCTAAAAATGAAAAATTAGTTATAATATTAACACCTGAACAGAAAAAAGTAAATTATACCTAAAAATAAAAAGAAAAAATTAGTAAATAGAATGGTTATGGATGTAGGCCTATTCCATTAATGTTCAGACAATTTATATACTTATTCCTGGGGAACAAACATCAATCTTTCTCTCTTTCATCTAGGTATATTTTCTATCTAGCTGTATTTTCTTTATAAATTCAATTGATTCTCATATTATGTTAATTTTGCTATTATGGATACTAGTTATTTTTCCATTATAAAAAATATTTCTCTTCAGTTAATCTTAGCAAGCCTAAAAATAAAAGAAAATATCAAGATAAAATGGTTTGACAATTTTTGGTGCAAAGGCACTTAGGTGAAAAGAGTCGCAGTATTTTTTATTACTGGACAAAATTGAGAAAACACACCTTCTTTTGAAACAAGCTTTTATTTAAAATATTTTCATGAAATTTTGGTGAGTTGTTAGGGAGATAGGGATAAACTTTAAACATATTTTTGACATTTACCCCCTCTGTACTGAGGGTAACTTTGTAATTTTGAATGGGATGATGTACTTTTGTTTATAAAATTCGAATCTACGTAAAAAACTACGTATGTGTACAATTTTTCTTATTTGCTCTTTCGGTTGCGGAATTATGGTTAACTAAATTTTGAATTTTGATTGTATTTAGAAAATAAATAAATTTTACCAATAAATCAAATTCACTTATTTCAGAATTATTATTTGTTTCCATGGAAATGCGTTATTTTTACTTAAGTTAGTTGCGAACTTTGAAGTTTTAACGATTATTTCTCTAGGTACCCGGATTAAACCCCCTTGACTTTTTCTTGTGGGATTTTATAAAGGACAAAGTGATGGCGGCTGTACCTACAACCGTAGATGGTATAAAAGACCGAGTCCGCTTTGCCTGCTGATTAGTGACACTTGAAATGTTACAGTGGGTACGAAATTCATTTAGAAGAATAGTGAGAAACTGTTTGGAAGTTGAAGGGGGACATTTCGAACAACTTCTCAAGCATGACAGACTATAAAGAAGTCGAAATTAAATGGTATTTTTTTATTTCATACCCTAATAAATCTTAATTCCGAAACAGACAAAACAAATCAAACAATATTTTACACGTACGTAGTTTTTTACGCAGATTCGAATTTTATAAATAAAAGTACATCGTCCCATTTAAAATTCCAAAGTTACCACACCCCTCAAAATAGAGAGAGGAAGTAAATATCCAAAATATGACTAAATATGCCCCCCCTATCTCCCTATTATCTCATCAAGATTTTATGACAATATATTAAACAGTTTTCGAGATATCACCTCGTAACACTTTAAAAAAACTCACCTTGTATATCGTTGGTACACAAGCAAGACACAGTAAGACAAAAATGTAGTTTTGAGAAAATTGGATCTCAGTCTTTACATTTAATTATGTCAAGAAATTCAACTTTCAAAAATAATTTGTTTTAATTTCCAAAATATCATATTCTCTGTTTGTGGGCATATACAATGGATATTGCATCAACAATTTACCTTATTTTTTTCAAAAAAATGTTACTAAATAAGTCAAAATCGAAAAAAAATTACTCAGCCTTTTGCTCAAAACTTTTATCCCCATTTGCACCGCACTGTTTAAACTTGGTTTGACTCAAAACATGTCTAGAATGTTTACTTTGCTGTGAAGGAAGAGAAGAAACGAAGGAAACATTCTAAACGTGGATTAAGCCAAACGTGGTTTAAATATTGCGATGCAAATGGGGGTAATAACTCAATAGTAATAAATTTAATTGACATTCACATTAACAGTCTCAGAGACATTAACATAAGTGCTGTCACATTAAGTGTCCAATTAGTTTAATTCTTGATTAAACTGTTTGTGCAACTGGGCGTAAGTGTGCTTTACTTGTAAACCGACAATATACTTACTGTAACAGCCAAATAAAATCTTTTGTTATACCTTTTAACAGTTATCTATTGGATAAGTACTGATAATGATGCTCTGCACCATCGAGGTTCTTCATCATCAAGGTTCTAAACCATCAAAGGCTTCAGTCTCTTCACCTCTAAGGCTTCTAACCACCATAGACAAAAGACTATGGGGGTATTGTTCACTACCTCAAGGGCGTATCCTGAGTCACCTCATATCACAGATATTCCACGCACACACGACGAGATGTTTACAGATGATTGGAGAACGAACGCATGGAACCACTTACCTGAAACAACAGAGAAAAACATTTAGAATAAAATTTTAACATCATTAAAAGATGATGAAATTATCATATGATCAATTGTGTAAAATTTCAAGTTTCTAGACCCAGCGGTGTGGGCTGTGCGTTGATATGTCAGTCAGTCAGCCAGTTTCTTCTTTTATATATAGAGATAACCTAGCAAAAACAATATTAAAAGAGCCAAAACTGGAGTGTTCTTAAATTCAGCAACTTTCTTCATCGGAAATAAGATGTAATATGTTGAAAAGAAGCAAAACACAGCAATGAAATTATTCGCTGGATTTAAAAACTTAAAACAGATTTAGAAATCGAGAATACGAAAAACCGATAAGCATCAAATATCTTACCTTTACAAATTCTGCAGGTTGCTCTAATCCTCTGGGCTTGTGTCCCGTACATTTAGAATTCTGGTTTTAAGATTTCATGGTCGCACCCTCTTGAGCTTCTAACGGCATTTTCAAAAAACAATTGTCGTTTGAAACAATTAACCTTTAAAAGCGTCAGTCGGACAGTACGCAAACCAACCTTAAGGTATTTTCTTTAAAACTGAATCAGAATTTAATATGTTAGGTAAAAGACAATTTCAATCAATTTCAGCCCTTTTGTACGTTAGACTAAAAGAGATCAAATCAACTGAAGGTCACCAATTTTATCCTTTCTGTGCGTTTGACTAAAAAGAATGAAATTGATAAGACCTAGAAATACAAATAGTATACTACAAACTAATTAAAAATTTTAAAAGATACCGATCTATTTCATCCATCTTGTACGTTAGACTAAAAAGGATCAAACGGATTGGATGTCATCAGTTTCAACCTTTCTGTACGTTAGACTAAAAAGGAACAAACCGATAGGACGTAATCTTTTAAAACATTGTGTGTATTTAGGTCAAAGGAAATCAAACTTCCAAAGTATACTACAAATAAATAAAAAATTCTAAAAGATTTATAATCAATCTACTTTATTCTTTCTGTACGTTAGACTAAAAAGAATCAAATGGATTGAATGTCCTCGACTTCATCATTTTTGTACGTTAGACTAAAAATGATCAAACATAGAACGTTTGTCTTTTAAAATATCGTGTTAAAAAGGTTGGTTTTTGTATCCTATGCCACCCTGAAAGAATTTCGCGCCTCGTTTACACATTGTTTTAATGGGTTCCTGAAACAAAGGAAAAATTATTTAGATACAAGTATTACAATCGGTAATTATTTAATTAAGAGTAGTAAGTCTCATCGTAAAAAAAAATTCGGGAGCAGAGTAAAAGAGACTATAAACCCCAGAAGAAATATTACCCTGTATATTGTTTGGGAAGTTTATAATACTATTTATCAAAAAGTGCTCAAATTTAGCCATGTACAAATGTTATAACAATTATCTCAAAAATAGTTGGAGATATAATGTAAAAAGCTAGAACAAAATTAAAACTTTGACACCCTGTATCTAGGAAATCAAGCATTGTATGCCAAAATAAACTGTTTTATATTAAATCTGCCCAAAAATCATATCCTAAAATACACTACTCCTATTAATTAACGCACCGCAACGAATTTATGATAATTTCGATAGCGATTTTCTTCCCCGTAATCCGACTGTAAAGAACTTTTTTTAGGTTATAGGTTCATTCTTTAGGAAAATAAGTATACCAGTATTGTTTGAAAACAATCAGTCTTTGCCCTTTGTAGGGGCTTAATAATAATGTTGTTTTTTCCCTAAAGTTTGTAGTGCCCTGTAGATTAGACCAGCCATAACGGCGATTCACATTTACAACTTTGTTTTTTAATCACTCTAATCTCTCAGATATTGAAGGAGATACAGTATTTCTTAAAGTGTTTGAAAAATAACAAAAAATTACTTTTACGACGTGGGTTTGGTGTGGCTTGCAAGAAGTCCGGACTTAAATCCCATTTAACACCTATGGGACATCCCTGGTAGGTGCCTAAGAACTTCGAAAATTTCACCAAACAATTTGGACACTTAGGACAGAGGCTTGTTGAAATCTGGAATGGATTCGATGAAAATGGATAAGATTAGGCATGTGTAGGTGTTAAGCTGTTATTATGTTTCAATCCTTAAGTTATGTTCTTGAACGTCTTGCTTTAAATTTTATTGGTTTATAATAATTGCTGTATTTTCTTAACAAAATAATTCGGTAATTTTTATCTATTGTTATCTTTTAAAGTACATTAAGTAAAAAACATCACCCTTTAAAAAATCCTGTATCTCCTTCAATAATTGAGAGATCAGAATGAATTAAAAAAATGTTAAGAGTAGATGAGGCTACAGTCTAGTTGTAAATGCAGTTATGGCTAATCTAATCTACAGGGCGCTACAACTTTAGGGAAAAATATCATTTTTGTTAGACCCCTGTATTCTGTACAAAATTGATTTTTTCAAACAATACTGGTATACTTACTTTCTTAAAGAATGAACCTACAACCTAAAAAGAAAGTTTCTACAGTCGGATTAAGGGGTCAAAAGAAAATTACTACCAAAATTATGATAAATTCGTTGTGGTGCGTTAATTAACGGTATGTACTACCTTGTATAAAAAATGAAATGCTTGTGGAACAATATCTATTTTATCCCTTTGTGTTTTTATTTTAAAATTAATTTTAAGAATATTTTCAGTCAGAGTAGGTATTTACAATTAGCCGGTGTTTTATTATATCGTGTACTCAGTACTTCTTGTGACTTGTATAAAATAAGTATAGATAACACTTATCGACCGATAAGTGTTATAAATAACTTTAGTAAGGTTTTGGAAAAAGCTTTGAAAGAAAGACTGGTAAATTTTTTTGACTCTGGCGATATTTTGTCTAGTAAACAGTTTGGATTTATAAAAAACATGAGCACCAGTGATGCAATGTACCGTGTTATATCTGAAATTACTTGTAGTATGAATGATGGTAAGAAAGCTTTGGCCATTTTCCTTGACCTTGCAAAGGCATTTGACACGGTGCCACATGATGACTTATTACGAGTCCTCGCCAATTACGGTGTCCGTGGTCCCGTGTATGATGTTTTTGAGTCTTATCTGAACGATCGAAGGCAGGTTGTTCGAGTCAATAACGTAATAAGTGATGCTCGAACTGTTACTATGGGAATACCGCAGGGGACAGTCCTAGGGCCCATACTGTTCATTACTTATATAAACCCGCTGCTTAGGGAGGTAGAAATGGGTGGTACAATGTTATCGTACGCAGATGACACGGTTCTGGTGTTTGGTGGGGATTCCTGGGATGAGGTTAAAAACACCGCTGAGAGGGGTTTGAAACAGGTAAAATGTTGGTTGGACTCTTTTCAGCTCTCACTCAATCTGAAAAAAACAAATTTTATTGCCTTTTCACCAACGGAAAAAAATAGACCAAATTTCAGCGCGCTGCAGGTTGATGAGAGCTCGATACGGGACACCGGCCATACAAAGTATCTAGGAATCTTTATTGACTGCCATCTAAAGTGGAACAATCATGTTGATAAAATTATAACAGGTTTGAAGAGACTTTTGCACAAATTCTATTTGCTACGAGAATTTTTGAACGAGAAATTATTGGTTTGTATTTATAAGTCACTTGTCGAGTCTCTCCTTAGGTACGGTATACTGGTCTGGGGTGGGATGTATAAGACTGCGTTACAACCCTTACAGATTCTTCAAAACTATATTTTAAAAATAATATTCAAAAAACCTAAACTCTATCACACCTCTTTATTGTATTCTGAGGATATACTAAATGTTAGATGCCTCTATATTTTGACTGTTGGTAAGTTTATGTTAAGGGTCAATAATTTAAACATTGTTCACAAATTTAATACCAGAAATAGATTAAAAGGAAACTTGTCTCTGCCACGGAACAAAACAACACTAAACTTAAAGTCAATAACCTATCTAGGCCCAAAGATATACAACTCTTTGCCCGTGGACATTCGCCGAATGAAAGCAACTAAGAAATTTAATAAAACATATTCTCGATATATCTTTCATAACTTTAAAAATGTGTTTGCAGTTTTGTTTTAGCTTTGAATATGTCAGTCTATTGTGATATTTCCGCCTTAAGTCTTTTAATTGTTTGGAGGCTATAACTTGCCTTTTTTGTATATTGTTGTGTAATTAAGTTTATATTATTATATTGTTACATAAGTTTATACTTTCTTATAACACATACGGGTATTTTAATACCTAGGTGTTCTTTTGTTATATTTATGTTAATGTTCTTATATTGTGTATTGTATTACACTTAATGTATTTATATATAATATATTATTAATATATTATTATTATTTTGTCGACAGTTTTTAAATTGTGAGAGGAAAGAATGTGTTGGTGGAAAGTTATAGTCATTTGAATTTTTTCTTAAATTATATTTTAGGCTTAAGAAGGCTCGGATGACATAGCTTTCTGCTAATGCGTTTTTTTTCTCTCAAAATTTAAAAACTGTCGACAAAAAGATGTAAATTTTTGTTACAAAAGATGTAAATTTTTTTTACAAAAAATAATAAATAAAAAATATATATGTACCTACTTAGGCACTCAGAATAAAAATACAAAAAAAATGTATTTAGTCTCTTTCTTTATTGCAGATCCAAATAATGAAGTAGATCATATTTTTCTAACACCCTCAATGAAAATTTACTTTTCCTCCCTAATTTTGGGTTTAAAAGGGGCACTTTTCCTCCCTACGTAGGAAAAGATATTTTTCTCCCTAGGGAGGAAAAGTTATTTTTCGCCCTAGGGACGAAAAGTAAAAATTAAATAAATATTCACGTACAGATAATTTATTTATTTTAAATTTATATTATTGCCTTCCGGTATATCTGTAGGTATAAAATATTCATCAAAATCTCCCATTTTTGGATAAAAATTTATTAAAAACGGTGAAAAATTTGAAACAAAAGCGGTCTTAAAATATGTTTGATGTTTATTAATACGTTACTACGTTAATATGTACCTAGAATCGAATCGAGATGTTTCGAACCAACTAGATTAACTAGATAATTGAATTTTTTTAAAATGTTCTTTCTTTTAATTCAAGATTGTAGCTTTGTTAGTGGGCATTTCAAATGAAATTATTTGTTGTATTTATTGAAAAATATAAAATAGGCTAACTAAGCATTTTTTAATAAAAATATGTCAACTATAATTAGGTATTTGAAGACGCAATTTTTCTTTTTTATTATTATTCGGAGGTTTTCGCGGAAGTGTTAGAAAAAATCATATGTTTTACACTGGAGTAAAGCATCTTTTCCTCTCTTTGCGTTTACTGTTCTTCTGGCAGCAAACCTCACATGCGGGAGGAAAAGTGCCACTTTCCTCCCTAGTTAAACAAAAAGCTATTTACTATTTCATAGAACTTTTTAGCTTGCTTTTTGACTTATAAAGAAATCTTATGAGGTTTATCCTAAGTAACTATACAGGGTGTCCGGAAAGACTTAGTATGGGCAAATATTTTTGCTATTAGTAAAGATAGAGACACCAAATTTTAAGTGTATTTTATTGGATAATAAATCTATTTTTTTATGTGATATAACTTTTTTCACCCCCTTGAGGGTTCACGATAGGGAGTTGAGGTAAATTTTTTTACATTCAACCCTATGCCGTGTGCCTACCTCATTTTAAAGGTCTTCAAAAAATAAACCTTTTACAGCAAACCTAAGGTCCGTATCGTAATAATTCGTTTTTAAATTCTTAAATTTAAAAAAAAATTAAATACCGTTATTTCTCTTATTACTTTAAAAGTTGTTCAAAATGATCACCGTCTTGGCAGTAATAAAATCAATTTTGGAATTTACTTCTCACATTTTCGAGAATGGCAGGTGTTACTTCTTGGCAGAGTTCCAAAATCGACTTTATTACTACCAAGAAGTTCATGGTGGTCATTCTGAACAACTTTTAAGGTAATAAGAGAAATAAAGGTACTTAATGTTAATTTCTTTTACGATTTTAAATTTTTATAGGCTTGGTATTTAAAAATGAATTAAGATACGGACCTAGAGTTTTTTTTGAAGACCTTTAAAATCGGTCACAACACGGCATTGGAGGTTGCATTTAAAATTTTTGACCTCAACTCCCTAGGTTCATGACCCCAAGGGGGTTGAAAAAGTTAAATTAGGTAGAAAAGTACATTCATTAACCAATAAGATACACCTAAAATCTGGTGTCTCTATCTTTACTAATACTAAGACTTTTCGGACACCCTGTATGATTTTTAATCCAAAACCTAAAAACGTCCCATATAAACCTATTTTATCGGCACTAAATTAATTTTACGGTATTAATAAAGCATAATAAATTATATGAACTTTCTAGAGTCTCTATTGACCTAACAAAAATAATAAAATATAATATTTACCTCCTTATCTTCCTCCATTGGCCCGACGACATCATTTTCTTTCTTCACGATTCCACTCTCCAAGGTTCGAACAAAGGGATGTCGACGTACCCTGGCAAATCGGTTGCCTAAGCCCTTTCCAGACATCCGATGGTCTTCAAAGGCTAACTCTACCACGCTTCTAAACTTCGACGATGTTTAGGCAATCCCTTAAAGAGCAGAATCTTCACTCACCACCCACGATCCGCATTTCACTTTTGTTTGCACGTTTTTGATGGATAGGGCAAGAATGGTACTAACAGACAACTATACGCACCATCTACAGATTCTTGAGCCTTTAGCTTGAAAATATCAAGCATTCGCATACTCAATTTTCCCAAGCCCTAGAGCCAAGAGTTCTGTAGGTGCTACGCATAATAGTCCACTAGCAATAGAAGATAATTTAATTTTACAGACAGTTATACGCACCATCTACAGGCTCTTGAATCTACAACTTGAAAATATCAAGCATTTGCATACTGAATTTTCCCAAGCCCTAGAGTCAAGAGTTCTGTAGGTGCTACGCGTAATAGTCAAATGGCAATGAAATATGAAAGAGAATCTAATTTTACAGATAATTATACGCATCATCTACAGGCTTTTGAATTTACAACTTGAAAATATCAAGCATTGGCACTTGGCACACTCAATATTCACAAGCCCTAGAGCCAAGAGCACCGCAGGTGCTACGTATAGCGATCTGCTAGCAACTTAATTTTAAAATAAATTAGGATTTTTTTATAACGTATTATATCCATGCTCATCCTATCACCAAAATAACCCGACGTGAGGCAATCTGAAACAAAAAGAAATAGAACTATAAACACTGTCGTATCTGAGGTTGACAATTGATCAGTAATTTTTTTCATTAAAAATATCTAACCAAATTTTATTCTTAAGGTGTTAGTCTAGGTGGCTCCTGAGGAACATGGACCCTTATCTGTGTTTAAACATATAGTTTTAATAACAATAAATAATGAAATAACGACTTATAATTCAATTTAATAAAAAATTAAAAGAATGCAAAATATGAGTATTAATATTTTTCCCCGAAACTTATGGGACATACGTTAATTATGTGTAAAAGTATTTTGTTAAGTCCTTTTCAATCACAACTAACAATTATCCTTTGGTGGGGTTAGGGGGTTTTAACTTATTTAAAGAAAAATTTTTACATATAAAATCCTGGACAACTATGTTAAAAAACCAAAATAGTAGGGATGAATCCCGATTACCCCTCTTAAAAATGGTTTCCTTTTTCATTATCTTATTACGATACAGAAATTACAAAGATCAGTTCCGAAAATATATGTAAGAAATAATGGAATTTATTGAGTCTTGGTTATAAGCAATATTAGCGCTAGTCTGCTTCGACTCTTCACAATTTCAAAGACTTATTTCCTGGAAAAATTACAGAGCTTAAAAAACTAACTAGTTATATTTTATTGTTTGATTCATATATATATATATATATATATATATATATATATATATATATATATATATATATATATATATATATATATATATATATATATATATATATATATATATATATATATACATTTAAATCCGACTTACCTTATAATTATTAAGGTGTTGGCCTTTCCAGCGATGAGGTTGCTCTGCTCCCATGTTCTCGTCAGCCCATAACGAAATGATTAAAATATGAGAACATGAAAATTTGGACAGCCCGAGTCTCCTCCAAGCGCACGGAATTAGAGCCCGTCTCCAATGTTGATCCTGCAAGGGGCGGATTATGGCTGGAAATTCTCAACAGACACTTCAGTGCTACTACTGCCTTGTGACCACCAGGGCAGGTATTAAACGGTCCATTTTAACGGTTTAATACCTGCGGTGGGTGGACAAGTCCACCCACCTTTAGTTGTTCCTAACCCCGGTTTGCTGCATGGTCCAAAGGCATCCCAACCAAGACAACAGTCAGCGCAAAAATGCCCGTTGTGTGAACCTGAAGAAGTCCGCGTCCGCCGATTTCAGTGTACGTATTGCGTTCGCCTGTAAAAAGAAAAAAAAGTGAAACTTTCTTTTACAGGCTTTATATGGTACAAAATAAAAAAAAAAGGAAGGAAGAGGAGATGGGGCAGAGTGCGGAATAAATAATATAAAATTTACAAGCAAGTCAGATGCAAAAAGAACGTTTAAAATTAAGTTTCATTAGCATTGGAGTACCTTAAGATACAAAGAGATTTATAAGAATCAGGCTAAAAAATTCAATATTTTACATTTTTAATTTAATGACAGACTCTTTACTAGGTGGGATGGCCTCCTTCACCTTATTAGGACATTAAGCAAAAACAGTGAGCACAATGTCAGGTACCTAATTAGATATTAAAAAAAAATTCAATTGATCACTCGTTCGCAAAAATTAATAGTATTTTCTGAAATAAAACAGATTTTGAAAATTATTAGATTATAGGACGCTTTACTGAAAAAAAAATCAAAAAGATGTAATGCGCTAAGGTGTGAATTCAGATAACTCCTCTCGAATTATTTTAAAGAAAATTTCGCACCCACTTTTCCTGACCAATCCATAACCAATATATTGTAGTTATGACTTTGCTAATCAAGGAAACGACCGTCAGCTATCGCACCCGCGGGCCGCGGTGGAGCTAACTTGGGTGGTGCCTTAAAAGTCCATTAAAAATTTAAAAAAGTGAAAGAACTGTTTCACGGTTATATAAAAGTAAAAGAAGCAGTTCTTCTACTACCAAAGCTGAAACTTTTTATTTAGTTTTTTGCAATTGTGAAATATTAAAAAATCATAGTCAGCTATATAAATTCCGGGGGAATATACGTCAGCTGCTCATAAAAGGAGCGTAAGTTTAGGCTTAAAGTCAAATGAAGCTAAAATTAAACTATGTATAGTTTATTAATAACATAAGACGAAAGCAATAGTCCGCTGACTTTATAGTGGAGGGAAAGACCGTCAGCTGATATGATAAACAGGTAGCAGCTGCAATGATAAACAGGTAGCGAGTTTGCTGAGAAACAGTACCTGCTATACTCGAGGACCGTGCTCTGTATTATTACATAAGCTGATGGTTATTTCCTTGCCAAACACATAGCTGACCATTATTTTTATTGAGTATATAGTATACAGTGTCCGCCATAAAGTTGGCTACATATGGGAAAACTTTTTATTAATGATATTTAAAAAAAAAACTCTATTGGGGGTTCGTTTCTGCATGCCCGACAACTAAAACATCTATTTTAACACATGTCATGTGATCACCGGTTTGCCGGGAATTTAAAAGAAACTTGACTGTGGTACTGAAAAATGAGTCAAAAGTTATCGAAAAATTTTATAAAGAAAAATTGTTCAGAATGCACCAAGGATCCCATGTACCAATTTCTAGAAAAAAATATAAATGTGTGACCGTACCCTAGGGCTTGCAATCCCGGGATCCCGGTACAAATTCAGTCCCGGAAAATCTCGCGATTAGTCACTTGAATCCCGGAATAAATAAGTTATAAAATATGTCCAAAAAAACCTAAGTAAATTAACGCTTTAAGCTAGCATAACTTGCAGTATTTTTCCTAAAAACAATGTTTAGCGCGTGATATGGCCAATCCTGGAAGATTCATTTAAGTACTTATGTATAAGAGTTCAAATTATTTTTACTTCTTATACCTTTATAATATGTCCTCTGAATAAATTTTGTTTTGTTTTCATTTTAAAATTTTAATATTATAAATAAAAATAATTTCTTTTTAATAATATTACAATTTTTGGGGATCAATCTCGGGATTCCGGAATTTTGTTTCTTCGATCCCAAAAATCCCGGGATCCAAATATAGGTCCGGGATTGCAAGCCCTAGACCATCGCTATGCAAAATCGTAAATTATTTCTTTACTAACAAATACTAAATTTAATTATGAAAAATACTGTACTATTAGGTTTGAATGGTAATTCTTAGATCGTCTAAATTTTACTGGCGGTAAGAAATTTTGGAAAAGCTCATGTGCACAATATACAAGGCATGACTACAGATAGCGACACGACCAGACCAAATGTTTTAAATTTATTTCCCGCAAAGTGTATATTTCACAAATATTTGATTAGTTCTGAGACAAACCTATGTAATTTAGTTGAATTAATTTATTTTAAGGTAAAAAAATAATTTATGATTTTTCCTACCGATGCCACGGGTAAAAATTTGGATTTTTTAGTTCTTTCTCAATATGGTTCATGCTATATGAGATGATCGGTACATTCTGAACAATTTTTCTTAACAAAAATTTTCGATATCTTCTCAATTTGACCCACTTTTCGATACCACAGTCAAGTTTCTTTTAAATTCCCGCCAAACCAGTGATCACATGACATGTGTTAAAATAAATTTTTTGGTGGTCGGACATGCAGAAACAAACCCCCAATAGAGTTTTTTAAAAATATCAATAATAAAAATGTTTCCCTGCCAACTTTATGGCGGACACTATACAGGGTGTTATAAAAAGATAAGAAATTTGAATGGCAGATTCTACATTCAAAAATATGAAAATAAGTATATATAAACATGGTTCCTCAAACGCTTCTTTTTCGAGATACACGGTGTTTAATATTTTAATTTTTAAATGTTTCTTTTTAATTTCTCGAAAATGCGATAAGATATTGACATGAATTTTAGTACACGCCAGTATGGAATCAAAGGGTACCTTTATGTGCAAAAATTTATTTTCTAATGTACTTGCATCAGTGGCGTGCCTGCTGGTAAGTCTTTATTTTTAGCGAAAAAAATTGTACGCCACTGATTTTTTGCAAAATTGATATAGTTCTCTTAAAGCCCAATTAATTCTGCGTGAAAAGTGTATATTGAGCTTTTTCGTTTTGACGCACCGTTTTAGAGGTAAAAATTAATTTATTTCTTACAATAACAAAAAAATTAAACTGATTTTTTTTTAAACATATGTTTTGTTCAGGAAACAGTGCTTATTGATTTAAGATTATAGTAGATGCCGGAAATGGCTCCTCCGTGCTTCAATACATGCTCTAAATCGCATTCACATATTTCTCTTATCTCTTCGGAATACTCGAGGTCTGAAAATATTAAACACCCTGTATCTCGAAAAAGAAGCGTTTGAGGATACATGTTTATATAAACTTAATTTCATATTTTTAGATGTAGAATCTGCCCTTAAAATTTCTTAGCATATTTTTGTAACACCCTGTATATTAGACTAATGCATAGTTGAATTTCAGTTTTGGTACTATTATACAAATACAAAGATTGAGTAATTATTAGGTATAATTTATCGTTCACTAGAAACAATAAAATCTGTAAATTTGTTTGTATTTTTTTCTTATTTTTAGCAAAACGAAATTTGAACGCCAACTGATGTTAAATCCTACCTAACAATTACTCAATTTTTGTATTTGTATAATAGTACCAAAGCTGAAATTCAATTATGCATTAGTCTAATATATGTATATACTCTATAAAAATAATAGTTAGCTAAATGTATCCCGAGGAAATAACCTTCAGCTGATGTAATACTCTAGACCGCAGCCCTCGAGTATATAGGTTCTCAGCAAGCTCGCTACTCATATCAGCTGACGGTCTTTCTCCCACTATACAGTTAGCTGACTATTGTTTTCGTGTAATGTTATTAATAAACTATCATATAGTTTAATTTTAGCTTCGGTAATATCGTTTCCGTTTAAGCCTGAACTTACGTTCCTTTTATGAGCAGCTGACGTATATTCCCCCGGAATTTAAATAGCTGACTATGATTTTTTAATATTCCACGGTTTTCAAAAAACGAAATCTAAAGATTCAGCTTTGGTCCTTTCACTTTTTTTTTATTTTTAATAGACATTTAAGACAACATCCAGTTTTTCGGAATCATATTACTATATATTATTTTTTGTATATTAACAATTAGAATCAACAAAAATTTGTACCAATAGAAACTTAAAATGCTTGCTTTTTTCCTATAATTACAGTAAAAATTGATTTGATGATTAATTTTTTTTACATTAGTTGCTTAGCTACCTATTTTATATTTAAAGAAATAATTAAATATATTTTGACACCCTGTATATCAGGCGCGGCCCGTGAAATTTCAAAGTTGTATATCTCTGTTGCTACTTATGGGACCCATGCCAAATTCAGGTTTTTTAATAGTGAGCCTACTAAGAAATTTTTGGTAAAGAAAAAAACTATTTTTCAATTTGCGAAAAAAAGTTGAATTTTTGAATTGAACCACCTGGATAAAAAATTAACAAGCTTAGATATTTTATTTATTATTTTTTCTAAACAAATTTTACATCATTTTGTCGACAATTCTTAAATTTTAAAATAAGAAAATGTGTTAGTAGAAAGTTATACCATTTGAATTTTTTGTTAAATTATATTTTAGCTTTAAAAAAATTCAAATGACTATAACTTTCTACTAACACATTTTTTTCTCTTAAAATTTAAGAATTGTCGAAAAAGTGATGTAAAATTTGTTTAGAAAAAATAATAAATAAAATATCTAAGCGTGTTAATTTTTTACCCAGGTGGGTCAATTCAAAAATTCAACTATTTTTCACAAATTACAAAATATTTTTTTCTTCGCCAAAACATTCCTAGTAGGGCCATTATTAAAAAACCTGAACTTGGCATGGGTTCCATAAGTAGTAACAGAGATATACAACGTTAAAATTTCACGGGCCGCGCCTGCTGTATATCGAAAACGTAGGAGTTATGAACCACTTTTATTTAATAAGTTTTTTGCGGAACCTCTTCCCGAAGTCTTTTGTCACAACAACTACACCTACCTACACTTCTACTCCCCAGTACGTCCTAAACCCTGTACTCAAAACTTTTAAACTGGTTTGTTAATTACCTCTTTTCGTGTATTCATTTTTTAGTATGGCATAAATGTCGCATGAATATAATTTTAAGATTCTAAAATTCACCTTTGTCAAGTTTTATATCTATACTTCTAAAAAAACAGGATCTAACATGGGATTAAAAATTTCACATGTAAAACCTTAGAGTTTTACTCTATTCTTTGGTCCGCTTTAAAAAAAATGCACTATATTAATCACAACCACGTCTCAAAAATGTTGTTTTTTGGTAAAAACTGTATTTGCGCTATATTTTTCTTGATCAAATCAAACTTTCCCTATTTATGCCTACACAACTTAAAGTATGAGTCCTTTAGTTGTATAAGTAAACTTTTGCAAAAAATATTTTTTTTTGTGAACTTTTCCGATTTTTGGAAGTAGCTTTTAATTTTCTTTTTAAACTCGCAAATTCCTATGCAAACCAAAAAATTTCAGCGTAAGTAGTTCAGTAGTTCTGGCAGTATAAGAACGATGAAAAGACAAAAAAATCGTATGGTTTATAGAACTTTTATTTATGTAGATGTATACTTTTTTGTACGCGTTGTGCGTCAGCAATTCAAAAATTCAAGTTTTAATATTTGACAAACTGTGCAATTCTCTGATACTACTAACAACAGAGTTAAGCATATTATAAAACTGGAGGCCCCTATTACGGAGCGCATTTTTATTTTTATCTTAAAAAATGAAGGGCCAAAAAATCCATAAAAAAAATCTCAAAAATTTTTCTGCGGAATTTAAATTTCAAATAAATTTAAAAAAGGAGCGCTTGTTATATTTTCTATGTCTCAAAATTATATTTAAGCGACATGTATATACGTAAAAAAACCATAATATGCACTATAAAGCAAGTTATTCATGTCTGGAACTAAACATTTATTAAATAAATTTTATTTAGTAAGGATATATGCGCTGCGTGATTATCATCCATTTTAAAAAATTATTTTATTTTACTAAAAGGCAAAGTTTATTCCAAAATTTTGTATGTGGTTACAAATTCTTTACCCGTATTCTGTCCCATTTAAAATGGATGATTTAAAAAATAATTAAAATGCACCACCTACCAAATTTAAGTTTAAAAAGTTTAACAAAGATTTTTCGTTCCTAAGGATTTTTTTTAAAGGCGCTAATATATTTATTTTTTCCTATAATATATCTTTATCTATACAACCATATTAAAATTTTTTAAATCTTATAAAATATCCCAATCTTGGGGAACGTAGTTCCCCTTTTATTCTATATCAGGGGCAAATTTAGAATTTCGTCAAGAGGAGGCGCAAGTTCCCGTTCGACATTTTTTTATTGTTTGGGGTTCTAAGAAATGAACACTATTTCATACTGAACGAAAAATCTAAACCTGCTCTTGCGAAAACAGAACGGTTGGTCATCTTAACTTACAAATATTCTAGCATTTTTTCATTTGTGCATTCTATCCATTTGAACTGATATACAAACATTTTTCGAAAACGCATTTTTTAAAAGCACGTTTTTTCGAAAATATATTTTTTCGACAACAGAACTTTTTCGATAACACAGTTTTTTTTTGAAATCAACTTTTCAAATTCTTATACTTTTCGAAACTACATTTTTTTAAAACACATTTCTTGAAAGTACATTTTTTTATTGTTTCGAAAAAGACCTTGAATATTCATATCTTAAAAAAAACGCTTTTTTAAAAAAGTAATTTACTACAGAGGAACAGCAGACACAAGAAAACAAACCTGACCGAAAACCAAAATGGTTCGTTGATGTTAGTCCAGGATTTTTTCTATCTTTTTTTATTGACATTTTCTACGCTAGTAGAGTTCATAATTTAATTTTTGGAAAACTAAATTTTCGGAAATTGTGGTTTTGAAATTCTTTTTGAAAAAAATATTTTCGAAAAAATTTTGTAGATCCGTTTCCCAATAAGCATATTTTGATAAAGTTGTTTTTCGATAAAATTTACTTAATTTAACACCGAAAAAATGTTTAAAAAAACAGTACACGCGACAGGACCAACTGTTTCATTAATATGAAAATGTAAATATTGTAGCATTTCTTTATTTATGCCTTCTGTTCATTTGAAGGGGTATACTTAAGTACAATTTTTCGAAAGCCAACTTTTCAAATTTTTTCAAGCACTTATCAAAAATATATTTTTTTTAGAAAATATCTTTTTCGAGATTAATTTTTTTCAAAAAACACGTTTCGAATATTATTTATTCAAGCAACGGCTTTTGAAAAAACATATTTACGAGAAAGCAATGTACCAAACCTAAGGAAACTTGATCAAAGTCAAAAAAGGTTCGTTTAGGTTTATTCAGGATCGTTTTTCGTCTTTTTTTATTTAACAATTTCCAAGGCAGTAGAGTAGTAGAGTTCATAGCATAATACAGTTTTCGAAAAAATACATTTTCGAAAATTGTATCTATTTTTAAAAAAATATTTTTTAAAACTTTTTGAAAACACGTACTTTCGAAATATGTATTTTGGAGAATTTCATAAATCCGTTTATAAAAGAACATCTTTTGAAAAAGCAGTTAAGATATTTTTAAAAAATTTACTTTCGAAATAGGTTTTCGAGAAAATATTATCAAAAAGTTTCGTAAATCCGTTTTCGAAAAAGCTGTTTTTCCAAAAAAAATGCTCTCAAAAAAGATGTTTTCCGAAAAAAAAAACCTATTTGGTGATTTGTTTTCTTTAGTAAGGAATGTTTTCAGAAACCATCTATGCGAATCAAAAAAGTCGAAAAAGGCTTGTATTTTTTATATAACATTAAATTTGTATTATAGATCTGTTCTTCATATTTTTGTAGTATAATTTATATATTATAGAAGTTACATAAATGGCAAATTTTTGTTTATAATATTTTGTAGAATATGTACGAATGGTTAATTTTTATGTTACATTTTTTATTTATAAAATTCCCTATTGAAATCCTTTTTGCACAAGGGTCTAGGGGGGCACGCGCCCCTTGCATTCCCCCCCCCCCCTAAATCCGCGCCTGACCTATATGGTGAAAATTTACGGATAAAAGTTTTTAGATAGAGAGAATTCCCTTTCTTAATGTATTTTTATAAACTTTTTGCCAATACTTTAAATAAATTTAAAAAATAAAATAACAAAAACCTTCTTTTAAAAATTTAAGTAAGATGTTTCAAAAGTTGACACTATGACACTATGCCTGTATTGTCCTTTTAAAAACAAAAAAAAACTTTAAAAACTAAAAATACATCATGAGTCGTGAGAGGGAACTTTTAACTTCACATTGTTTGAATAGAAACTTTTAAAAAAATCTATTTTGGAAAAACTAGTGTGTTTTTACACCAGACAAAATACACACACCACAATTTTGGACTTTCGATTTCCCCTCTCAAAATTTGATGTTTCGTTGCACGAAACAAGTAGCAACTGTATCTGCAAGGGGGCACCATTAGCGCTCATGTGCATTCCCTTCTTTTACGTAACCCCTGAGCAAACCCTTTTTTTCTGCGCATAACCCCAAATTTCGTAATCATATAGGTACCGTTAGCCGGCAATAAAATTACGTAATTCTATGGTCGAGCTATGCTTTATGATACATGTAACATACATAAAAATACATATAAAAATCACAAGCTATAAAAAGGTACTTACGGTATCTGGGAGCAGAGCAAAACTTTATATTAGGACGAACGAAACGCGAGCCCCCCTGCGATTCTATTAATTATGTAGCCGTCTACACATTCGCCACAACTGACAGAGTCTATTCATAAAATCGTCAGTTTTTAAAGCTTCTAGCCGAACTCCAAAACTATTAGAATAGGGAAGACTATCGCGGACTATTCTATTCCAGTGGGGAGCCCTTGATGACGACGTAAGCTGTCTCGGGACAACTTCCACCAGGAACGCGCGCGAAGGCTCCTCGTCCGCCGACCACAGGAATCAGAATGATTTGTGATCGTAACTTGTTTTTCCAATCGATACAAATTTTGACAAAAAAATTGTTCTCGAGTCTATGCAAAAAACTATATTGATGCCGAGATTGGGTAAAAAAAGTTGATAAAACAAACGCAACACTCCTTGTGCCTTACATTTCGACGGGATTTTGGATTTTTGACCAGAGACGTGCGGATTTTTACATCGATGATGAATAATAATTAAAAAATTTTGATTAGGTACTATTCTAATTATTTATTATTACCCGTTTAACATGTCGGAATGGCGTTAAAACACATTTTGGTGAAAATGACGATTCTCGCATGCATTATCTTATTATGAAAATATGTTTGCTTTTCACTCAAACCTACTAAATGGGCTTTAAGGGTTTTAGACAAAGGTTTATTTGGACACAATTCATATTAGGGGGTAGGATATAGGCTACAGGCTAAAGCTAGAGAGGTAACACAAAGATGGACCATTGTCTAAAATCTAAGATGTTACCGAGAATCACTATAGCACACAAAATAAAGATAGCTATTTATGTAACCAGTTGGTGATGTATTTCCTATTGTTGGAAAGCCGCCGATTATTCGGTTTTTTACATTATAATAATTTCATCTTAGGTTTTTTAGGTCTTCTTCATTTTCGACTGGTGTTTTATAAACCAGTGACTTTAAGCGTCCCCAGAAATAAAAGTCAAGAGGATTTAAGTCTGGGAATCTTGGTGATCATGACTGATTGATTAGGTTCTTCAGTCCCCTATCGATCCACCGATTTCGACAAATTTCAGTTAGGAACACCCTCCACATCATTTTTGTGGCCTAACCCAACAAAAATTATTTACTCTTAAACTATCCCCGTATGAAAAAAATACCAGAATAGCTGCTTATATAACCGGTTAGGAAATGCGTTACTTTGTTTAACGAGTGTAATGTTTGAGGGACGAGCGAAGCGAGATCCCCCAAAATTATACGAGCTAAACAAAATTATTAACTTTAATTATTGTATCAAGAAATCTAAGTAGGCATCAGAAACATAGGGTAAAAACTTAATACCAATTGTTCAAAAAAGGCAATAAAAATCAATTTTAATCCGTAACAACGTACGTAAACGTAATTTATTCATTTAGTTAAGGTAAAAAAAATCAGTATACTTACAAAACCTTTCATATATACAAAAATTGATATATATTCAAGAAAATTTAAACCTCCTCGAGCAATGGAAATTCATCATCGCTTTTTGTTATCAATGCTTCTATATTCTAGAATGCTGCATGTAAAGTTATTATCACTACAGAAGCACCTACAAAAATATTTTTATTTAATATATGGATGTACAAATCTATCTTCTTTATTTAGTAATCTTCCATATTGGGCTACAGAATGTCATTATTCCAAATTAAAGCCCATAATAGTCAAAGACTCACCCAGTGGCTTATTCTCTTACCTATGACCCAAAACATGGCTCCATGTACCCCAACCAGATAATACACAGGCATGGAACATACCGCTACTAGTCCATATTGTTGTTCTAATGAAAGCTCTTTCCCAAAAAATATCAGCTTCTTCTGCATATGTCTTTCGTTTAATTTATAGCCAGCATAGAATGTACCTGCTATAGCCAACAAAATTAAAGGTGATGTGATTCTAAAAGAAACCTTTTACTGTACTTCACGGATTAAAAGTGTCTTTTTAATTCTGCTTTTTAAAGAATAGTGACGAAAGTGACACTTTTAATCCCTAAGAGATTGAATGACAAATACAACAAACAAATTTCCCTTATACATACAATATATCCTTGGATAGTTTTAGTCAAAGAGTTTAAGAGTTAATAAAAGTGGTTTTACATTGATCCATATTAACCATTAGAAAAGAATAGTAACTTTATTGCAGGAAGTACTTCTTCCAATAGCTTTCTAGTTTTCCCCAATTCCGACTGAATCACAGCAAATATTTTGATGGAATTGGGGAAAAACCAGAAAGATGTTGGAAGAAGTACTTCCTGCAAAAAGTCATTCTTCATACAGATTTTTGCTTAATAAAAGAATATGACTTACATTGAGAATTGAGATGTTACCAAATTTTAAAAATTAATTTTAATTTTGTATTTTTATTTATTAGAAAAATGTTTTAAAAAAAATTTTTTAGAATTACTTTTGCAGACTTTGCAGAGCTGGTATATAATAATTAAATTAATTGCACTATATTTATAGGATTCCAATATTCTCATCATATTTTTAAAATGTACAAAGATTTAATAACTTTGGGTTATGACCATGAAAATGATACTAAGCAACTTTTTTACATATCATTTTCAGTATAAACAAGAAACAGTTAGTTAAAAGTTGTGTATTCAAAATTTTTGGATGATCTCTATAAAAAAAATAATTTTGTTTAATTAAATAATTAATAAAACCGTATTTTTTTATAAACAATTTTTTTTTATGAAGAATGATTTTTGCTAAAGAGGGTAAAATTCTGTATACCTACGGGGTTTCTCCCTCGACTTCCCTTAAGGGTTGCTCAGCTCAGCAACCATTGCTGATACTACAAATGGATCAGATTTTCAATTTGGTATTTTGATATTAATTTTTTATACAGGGCGCCCAAATTTAACCCAAGAGTAAAACCATATTTTGAGGGCCGTAATTTAATTATTATCTTTAAATTTATTATTATTATCTGTAAATTTACACTTATTATCTGTAAATTTACAGTTATTATATGTAAATGTACAGTTATTATCTGTAAATTTACAGTTATTGAGTGTAAATTTACACTTATTATCTGTAAATTTAGTTTTAAAATATTTTTTCGGTGGACCCAATACACTTTCGTAGAAAGGCGCAGCCAAGATAGGCAAAGAAACAGTTCACGAGGATTACCATCAGTGTCGCAGACATTAGATGTGTGAGCTTTGAATGGGAAAGGCGTAGCCAAGAAAATCACCGGTAAAGTGTAGACAGGAAAATCACCTGTAGTGTCGCACACATAAACAGGTGACAAAAAGGGAAAAGGGTAGCAATTACGGAAGACAGACAAAGGCCTATGTTAATATATTGAATTGTTAACTGTTATAAATAATTTATTGTTATGTTGAATGTGAAATTGATAGCAAACTGATGTACAAGTAAATAAATGATAAAAACAGGTTGATTCTTTGATTTCTTATCTCTACAATACCACAGATTAAAAAGGGGAAAATATATTTAAAAACTATCAAAATCTGATCTAAAATTTACTGTTGTACCAAACTTTAAAAGAACCTGAAATAAACACATCGTAGGAAAATAAGGAAATACATCCAGACGATTACAGCCAACGTGATTGACTTTCTCACGTGATGAATAGACTAGGGGTCGAGCTGTTGCAATGTTAGTGGTTAAAGTCGAAATTTCCGCGATTTCTATTAAAATCGGGTACAGGTCGCAAAAGAGAATTAAATCGATGTAAATTTTCGGAGGGTGTAGAGGACCCGGAGCTTCAGAACTATTGAAACTGGTGGGGATCGGAAAATGGCAAGTAATTTTTTTGAATTTTTTTAGGTCGAGAAATACTATTTGCAGGCCCCTCTTTGGTAACCATTAATGCTAAAACAAAATGTCGGATCGAAAAACGAATTCATAAGTGAAACTTTAAAATCTCTTTTTGCAATATATTTACCTAAACCTAAAATCACTGGAAAATGGATATATTTGTGAAAAACTGGAAATTTAGATTTTTGATTCAAATATTTCACGGTTTTTAATTTTTCGTGGGGTCAAAATAGTTCAAATAAAAATCCCATATTACGTCGAAAAGAACTCGTCGAAATATATGTTATTCATATTTTTTAGTTTCTTTATTCTTTATAGGAAGGGAGCAGTCACCGATTAAATTTAGATTTTTTTTGACTTTTTTTGCCCTCATCATTGGTACATTTGAATCACTCTGTATTTTTTCCTATCAGATTTTTCCTAATTTTTAACACTATCTTATAAAGGCATAATCACACATTAAAATAAAGGAACTGACTCAGCTGCCGGAGCCGGCAGTCATCATGGATGATGGCTCCGGCAGCCCTAACGGTAGACTTGCTGGGTGCAGGCACCGGCAGCCGAGCTGAGTGCCGGCAACATTAGAAAATTAATGTCAAAATAAGATCAGAATGAAAATACCTTAATTCAATCAAAAAATAATAATTTATTACAACGAAAACTTTAACGAAACTTAAATCTTGCTTCAAAAATATAACAATTATTATTCTGCGAATTTATAAGTAGAACTAAGAAAAATAAACATCAAACTTTTCCTTAAATTAAGTCTTAGCTTTCTTAGCCCTTTTGCGATCCGACCCAACCTTATTACTGTATTTCCAAGTCCCTTCGGACGTCCCCGTTTGTTTACCTTTCCTGGCATCTGTATGTATCGTAATTTAAACTTAGGCTGTTCTTTATACCTTTTTTCCCGTTTCTGAACTTAGACGTTGCACTGAAGAAAATTTTTAAGTTGCAACCTATTTTAAATTGAAACTTCTGATCGTGGTTCGCACACATATACTGTAATCAAACTTCATACCTTCAATAAGAGTATTCAATTGTCTGATATCAATTTGATTGGAATTCTTGTCTTCTATGGACATAGGTATTGCCATTTTTTGAGGTAGAAATAACTAGCAAAGCATATGGATCTGTAAATCTCTGTGTCTCTGTTTTGTTAGATAATTGAAATAAGCTTTGGATGAAGTTTGATTGTGATTTTGTTCAATCTCCAGGATGCATAAATAGTATCAGGGCCGTAGTCAGCGGGGGGGGGGTGTCAGGGGGTTAGAACCCCCCCGAAATTTTTGTTCTCAGGTGTTGCGATCTACCGCCAAATGTGCGATTTTTGAAGTCCGAATACTCCCGTCCCACATTTAAAAAAGTGATTTAATTTATTATTTCCCATTATTATAATCTAAAACAAAGCTAATCGTCATATAAACAAATAAGTCGACAAAATAACAACCATTTAGTTTAGTAGATATTGTAATATATGATTGATATGATTCTTTATTCCACATTCCAAATCGCAAGCATTTTTAAATTTCTGTAAATAAACCCCAGCTGCCTTTTCAACTTTTAAACACCATTCGTTGCATTCTTATGTATTGATTGAGACATTGTATCGTTATTTAGAAGGCCGATGGACATTAAATTTGTTTTTAGTTAAACACATGGTAGCAAAGAATCCCTTTAAATCTAAACCAGACGCCAGAGATCATAAATTAAAGGAAAAGTGGTGACCAGGCGGCCAAATGCGAGACAAATGTTTACTTTTTAGGGACGTAAAGATTCAAGTAAAAATGCAGTTTAGTTCTGTATAAACGCCCTTTTATGTTCCTAACTTAATTATTTTTTGAAGATACTTTAATTATTTCCGAATATATTTATTTTATTGAATATTTTTGCAACTCTGCCAGTTACAACATGTACAGCTGAGCGATCCTTTTCAACTCTACGGAGGTTGAAATCATACCTAAGAAATTCATGTGGTCAAGATAGGTTAACGGGATTAGCCCTCATGTCTAATCATCGTGACATAGACCTACCAACAGAGAAAATTATCGATATGTTTGCTGCGAAAAATCGAAAGCTAGATTTTGTTTTGTAATTTTTTTTTAAGTTTGTAAAATATGTTTTTCTTTTGAAGTGTGTCAAAAAATTAGAGCTTTTATTTCGTATATTTTAAATAAGTGTTAGCAGTATAGATATTTTTTAAAATTATTAAGTCTATAATATATGTTAATGTTACAAACATTGTATACTATTGAAGATGTAAAAATTAAACTTTATTTTAAATAAACACTGTAACGATAATATATATTAAAAAATTATCAATTTTTTTCAAAAAAGTAAATTACCACCCCCCTCTCCCCTTTTATTTTGTGAACCCTGTGAACAACTGAAGGGTACAACGTCCTCATTTTAATAATAGCAGCCATCTGTTGTAATTTTTATAAAGCTTTCTTTCTGTATAATTAAAATTGCCGTAACATATTCAGAAGCCCATATACTTGGAAAAAAAAATAGTCATTGCTAGAAGTGCCTAAATTCACCACTAAGACCGTATTCTAAATATTGAGATACTGCTCCCCGACAAGACGTTGTCAAGGTAGGACAGTCATGTTTGGCTGCAGTCTCTTCTCTCGGAAAGCGTCCCCTCAAGATATAAAATAAAATATACATATTGCACGCCTTTCTCATAAAACATAAAATGTGACAGGCACATTTTGTATTAGATCATTCTATTTTTTTACTTACTTACTATGTTAATATTATTTTCTTAGAAAACAGAACTCTGTATAAGGAGTAACATTTTTTCGTAAAATTAACAATAATAAAAAAAAATTTCCATTTGTAGAGAAAATTTTAGACACACTGTAATTAAGGTCTCAACTTTATGCTAATATATTTTTTTATAAATATTTACCTAAGTGCTTGCACTTCTGTTGATGTTATCGCCATGTGACAATGGTGGCACATTATTGGATAGCTGTATATAGGTATGTAGATCAGATGTTCATTCAACTTCGAGATTAGGACTCTTAAGGGGCAGCAAACCTGAAAAAACAAATTTTAACATTATTACAAGATGATGAAACTATCATATGATTGATTATCATAATAATTAAGAGCAGTAGGAAACGTTTTTTGTTAATACGTCGCCTCGAGTCTAAACTTACAACATAATTTTTAATTCTAAATATCATTTACTTATATTTTGCTCAAAAATAAACCTTTAAGCTCCTCTCTTGGGACAATTGTGGATTTTTTCCCGTTTAGTAGTCACTCTGTATACAGGGTGATTCACGGTACGTTAGACGTATCTGGCCAACCAGTCAACGAATCATTCTGAAAATTTGGTCGTGTACATAATCGAATATGCTCTACCTGCCTAAAATATTTTAACAATGCAGTGTTGCCTCTCCTACCAAAAAGTAGTAACAACTTTGATATTTTAAATAGAAGACCCTGTATATGACTTCATTTTCAAAACCACTATTAATTTCTTAACAGCTTCCCTTAACATTGTTTTATACTTATCTCTTACAGTTTCTGAAATAATAATTAATTTTCAATTTCTTTGCCGGAAAACGTTACATTAAAAAAATATTTTTAAACTTTAAAATATTAGGACCCTAAAATTTTGTGGAGAGTTAAATAATAACGAGGGGCTTTTTACCCTATGCCCAAATCTTAGTTGCAGTATACAGGGTGGTTTAAAAATACAGTTATTTTGGTTACTTGAAAAAGTGACCATAAGTATATATTTTTAAACGTAACACTCTGTATATTATTACTGATTTAACAAGCTACTCAAATTTGCTCTTTAATTTTGTCTATTGTACCTATACCTAGGTAACTAGTCAAGTTTCTGACTTATAAGCCATTATTTGTAAAATGTTCTCAACAATTTAATTTCCATACGGATTTTAGTAAGTGCATGCCATGACAAACAATTGTTTGATATAAAAGTCACGTTACCGTTTTAATATTTTATTAATTACTGATACAAGTGGTAAATACCGTTAAAAATCATGGAATAAAACTATTCAAATACAGTGCTTATGGATTTATTTATTTTATTTGGACAAAGTGATAAAATTATCGCCAGAACATGTATAAAGTTTAATGCCCTGAAGTTTTTCAAATCGGTAATAATATACAAGGTGTTACATTTAAAAAAATATACTTATGGTCACTTTGTCAAGTAACCAAAATAACTATTTTAAAACCACCCTGTATACTGCAACTAAGATTTAAGCATAGGGCAAAAAGTCCCCGGTATAATTTAACTCTTCATCAAAATTTCTTAATTTAATATTTTAGAGTTCAACAATATCAGTATTTTTTAAGCTAAATTTTTCCGCCAAAAAATTGGAAATTAATTATTATTTTAGAAACGGTAAGAGACAAGTATAAAACGATATTAAAGGAAGTTGTTAAGAAATTAATAGGGGTTTTGAAAATTAAATAATATACAGGGTGTTCGATTTAAAATATTAAAATTGCTACTACTTTTTAGTAGAAGCGGCAACACTGCACTGTCAAAAATATTTTAGACAGGTAGAGCATGTTCGTTTATGTAAACGACCAAATTTCCAGAGCGATTCCTTAATTGGTTCGCCAGATATGTCTAACGTACCCTGTATATATACTTAGTTAATATTAATGTTAATATTATTTTCTCAGAAAACAGAACTCTTATAAGGAGTAACTTTTTTTCGTAAAATTAATAATAAAAAAGTTTTCCATATGTAGAGAACATTTAAGAGACTCTGTAATTAAGGTCTTAACTTTATGCTAATATATTTTATTAAATAAATATTTACCTATGCAAGTGCTTGCATCAGTGTTGATGTTAGCCTCACGTGACAATGGTGTTAACACACTGTTGAACATATGTATGTAGATCAGATTTTCACTCAACTTCGAGATCAGGACTCTCAAGGTGTTGTTTTTATGATAGAACAGGAAATCCCCTGAATTTTTGAGAGAGCTAAAAAGAATAGAGGTCTTAATAGACAATCGTTAAAACCCCAAATTAACAGTTGAAAGATGCAATGTCCTCATTTTAATAATAGCAGCCATCAACTGTAGTAATTTTTTATAAGCGTTCTTTCTGTATAATTAAAATTACAGTAAGATATTCAGAAACCCATATACTCAAAAACAAATAGTAATTGCTAGTAGTGCCTAAATTTACCACTAGGGCCGTATTCTACATCTTCAAAGACTGCTCCCCGATGTTGATAAGGTAGGACAGCCATGATTGGCTGCACTCTAGCAACACTCTCTCGAGAAGCATTCCCTCGAGATGTAGAACTCATTGCACGTCTTTCTCACAAAACATAAAATTTAACTTAGGCATATTTTGTATTGCACCCTTCAAGTACTTTGGTATATTTAGTTTGGTACACAGGTTCCACGTGGGCAAAATCAAAATTACATTACACTGATGATATGAAGGTGTAGGAGCCCTTTTAGAAATGCGTCGATTGATCAAGGTTCACCTTAGTGGATCCTGTGCAAAAACATTGTAAGAAAATAATTTTACAATACCTTTTTTAGTATTCCCCCAAGGCGTCGGCAACTGTTTCGGCCTTCCTTGGCCATCATCGGTGTTGTACGGTCCCGAGCAGGGACAACAACAGACAGCCGCTTACTAGTTAACATTTTTACATACCCAGACGCCCAGACCTGAAAAGTAAACAGCTGCCAAGAAAACACCTGGGACATTTTTGTAAAATATTACGTGAAGTTGAAAAGGCCAGAGCCAAAACAATAATTGCTATTGATGTTTCATTAATAAAAAATCCCCCAACGTGTGTTCTTAGTTTAAAAAGAGTATCTTCTTTTCCTAAAAACCAAAAAATAATTAGTAAACTACAAATGACAGTTTTTGTATAACATTTTGGCGTTATATTTAAAACGCCAAAGTAGTAGGGATAAAGGGGCTGGTGACAACGTTTTTGAAACAAGAAATTCATGCACGCGCGCAAAGTTTACCTTGTAACTGCTGCGCAGACAATGACAAGGTAAAGAATGCATGTGCAAGACTAAAACCAAACTTATCGCTAAAAATTAAAAATTTATCGCTTATATTTAATACCAAATTATTTTGCATACCTAAAAACGAGTTAATACCTAAAAATGAAAAATTAGTTATAATATTAACACCTGAACAGAAAAAAGTAAATTATACCTAAAAATAAAAAGAAAAAATTAGTAAATAGAATGGTTATGGATGTAGGCCTATTCCATTAATGTTCAGACAATTTATATACTTATTCCTGGGGAACAAACATCAATCTTTCTCTCTTTCATCTAGGTATATTTTCTATCTAGCTGTATTTTCTTTATAAATTCAATTGATTCTCATATTATGTTAATTTTGCTATTATGGATACTAGTTATTTTTCCATTATAAAAAATATTTCTCTTCAGTTAATCTTAGCAAGCCTAAAAATAAAAGAAAATATCAAGATAAAATGGTTTGACAATTTTTGGTGCAAAGGCACTTAGGTGAAAAGAGTCGCAGTATTTTTTATTACTGGACAAAATTGAGAAAACACACCTTCTTTTGAAACAAGCTTTTATTTAAAATATTTTCATGAAATTTTGGTGAGTTGTTAGGGAGATAGGGATAAACTTTAAACATATTTTTGACATTTACCCCCTCTGTACTGAGGGTAACTTTGTAATTTTGAATGGGATGATGTACTTTTGTTTATAAAATTCGAATCTACGTAAAAAACTACGTATGTGTACAATTTTTCTTATTTGCTCTTTCGGTTGCGGAATTATGGTTAACTAAATTTTGAATTTTGATTGTATTTAGAAAATAAATAAATTTTACCAATAAATCAAATTCACTTATTTCAGAATTATTATTTGTTTCCATGGAAATGCGTTATTTTTACTTAAGTTAGTTGCGAACTTTGAAGTTTTAACGATTATTTCTCTAGGTACCCGGATTAAACCCCCTTGACTTTTTCTTGTGGGATTTTATAAAGGACAAAGTGATGGCGGCTGTACCTACAACCGTAGATGGTATAAAAGACCGAGTCCGCTTTGCCTGCTGATTAGTGACACTTGAAATGTTACAGTGGGTACGAAATTCATTTAGAAGAATAGTGAGAAACTGTTTGGAAGTTGAAGGGGGACATTTCGAACAACTTCTCAAGCATGACAGACTATAAAGAAGTCGAAATTAAATGGTATTTTTTTATTTCATACCCTAATAAATCTTAATTCCGAAACAGACAAAACAAATCAAACAATATTTTACACGTACGTAGTTTTTTACGCAGATTCGAATTTTATAAATAAAAGTACATCGTCCCATTTAAAATTCCAAAGTTACCACACCCCTCAAAATAGAGAGAGGAAGTAAATATCCAAAATATGACTAAATATGCCCCCCCTATCTCCCTATTATCTCATCAAGATTTTATGACAATATATTAAACAGTTTTCGAGATATCACCTCGTAACACTTTAAAAAAACTCACCTTGTATATCGTTGGTACACAAGCAAGACACAGTAAGACAAAAATGTAGTTTTGAGAAAATTGGATCTCAGTCTTTACATTTAATTATGTCAAGAAATTCAACTTTCAAAAATAATTTGTTTTAATTTCCAAAATATCATATTCTCTGTTTGTGGGCATATACAATGGATATTGCATCAACAATTTACCTTATTTTTTTCAAAAAAATGTTACTAAATAAGTCAAAATCGAAAAAAAATTACTCAGCCTTTTGCTCAAAACTTTTATCCCCATTTGCACCGCACTGTTTAAACTTGGTTTGACTCAAAACATGTCTAGAATGTTTACTTTGCTGTGAAGGAAGAGAAGAAACGAAGGAAACATTCTAAACGTGGATTAAGCCAAACGTGGTTTAAATATTGCGATGCAAATGGGGGTAATAACTCAATAGTAATAAATTTAATTGACATTCACATTAACAGTCTCAGAGACATTAACATAAGTGCTGTCACATTAAGTGTCCAATTAGTTTAATTCTTGATTAAACTGTTTGTGCAACTGGGCGTAAGTGTGCTTTACTTGTAAACCGACAATATACTTACTGTAACAGCCAAATAAAATCTTTTGTTATACCTTTTAACAGTTATCTATTGGATAAGTACTGATAATGATGCTCTGCACCATCGAGGTTCTTCATCATCAAGGTTCTAAACCATCAAAGGCTTCAGTCTCTTCACCTCTAAGGCTTCTAACCACCATAGACAAAAGACTATGGGGGTATTGTTCACTACCTCAAGGGCGTATCCTGAGTCACCTCATATCACAGATATTCCACGCACACACGACGAGATGTTTACAGATGATTGGAGAACGAACGCATGGAGCCACTTACCTGAAACAACAGAGAAAAACATTTAGAATAAAATTTTAACATCATTAAAAGATGATGAAATTATCATATGATCAATTGTGTAAAATTTCAAGTTTCTAGACCCAGCGGTGTGGGCTGTGCGTTGATATGTCAGTCAGTCAGCCAGTTTCTTCTTTTATATATAGAGATAACCTAGCAAAAACAATATTAAAAGAGCCAAAACTGGAATGTTCTTAAATTCAGCAACTTTCTTCATCGGAAATAAGATGTAATATGTTGAAAAGAAGCAAAACACAGCAATGAAATTATTCGCTGGATTTAAAAACTTAAAACAGATTTAGAAATCGAGAATACGAAAAACCGATAAGCATCAAATATCTTACCTTTACAAATTCTGCAGGTTGCTCTAATCCTCTGGGCTTGTGTCCCGTACATTTAGAATTCTGGTTTTAAGATTTCATGGTCGCACCCTCTTGAGCTTCTAACGGCATTTTCAAAAAACAATTGTCGTTTGAAACAATTAACCTTTAAAAGCGTCAGTCGGACAGTACGCAAACCAACCTTAAGGTATTTTCTTTAAAACTGAATCAGAATTTAATATATTAGGTAAAAGACAATTTCAATCAATTTCAGCCCTTTTGTACGTTAGACTAAAAGAGATCAAATCAACTGAAGGTCACCAATTTTATCCTTTCTGTGCGTTAGACTAAAAAGAATGAAATTGATAAGACCTAGAAATACAAATAGTATACTACAAACTAATTAAAAATTTTAAAAGATACCGATCTATTTCATCCATCTTGTACGTTAGACTAAAAAGGATCAAACGGATTGGATGTCATCAGTTTCAACCTTTCTGTACGTTAGACTAAAAAGGAACAAACCGATAGGACGTAATCTTTTAAAACATTGTGTGTATTTAGGTCAAAGGAAATCAAACTTCCAAAGTATACTACAAATAAATAAAAAATTCTAAAAGATTTATAATCAATCTACTTTATTCTTTCTGTACGTTAGACTAAAAAGAATCAAATGGATTGAATGTCCTCGACTTCATCATTTTTGTACGTTAGACTAAAAATGATCAAACATAGAACGTTTGTCTTTTAAAATATCGTGTTAAAAAGGTTGGTTTTTGTATCCTATGCCACCCTGAAAGAATTTCGCGCCTCGTTTACACATTGTTTTAATGGGTTCCTGAAACAAAGGAAAAATTATTTAGATACAAGTATTACAATCGGTAATTATTTAATTAAGAGTAGTAAGTCTCATCGTAAAAAAAAATTCGGGAGCAGAGTAAAAGAGACTATAAACCCCAGAAGAAATATTACCCTGTATATTATTTGGGAAGTTTATAATACTATTTATCAAAAAGTGCTCAAATTTAGCCATGTACAAATGTTATAACAATTATCTCAAAAATAGTTGGAGATATAATGTAAAAAGCTAGAACAAAATTAAAACTTTGACACCCTGTATCTAGGAAATCAAGCATTGTATGCCAAAATAAACTGTTTTATATTAAATCTGCCCAAAAATCATATCCTAAAATACACTACTCCTATTAATTAACGCACCGCAACGAATTTATGATAATTTCGATAGCGATTTTCTTCCCCGTAATCCGACTGTAAAGAACTTTTTTTAGGTTATAGGTTCATTCTTTAGGAAAATAAGTATACCAGTATTGTTTGAAAACAATCAGTCTTTGCCCTTTGTAGGGGCTTAATAATAATGTTGTTTTTTCCCTAAAGTTTGTAGTGCCCTGTAGATTAGACCAGCCATAACGGCGATTCACATTTACAACTTTGTTTTTTAATCACTCTAATCTCTCAGATATTGAAGGAGATACAGTATTTCTTAAAGTGTTTGAAAAATAACAAAAAATTACTTTTACGACGTGGGTTTGGTGTGGCTTGCAAGAAGTCCGGACTTAAATCCCATTTAACACCTATGGGACATCCCTGGTAGGTGCCTAAGAACTTCGAAAATTTCACCAAACAATTTGGACACTTAGGACAGAGGCTTGTTGAAATCTGGAATGGATTCGATGAAAATGGATAAGATTAGGCATGTGTAGGTGTTAAGCTGTTATTATGTTTCAATCCTTAAGTTATGTTCTTGAACGTCTTGCTTTAAATTTTATTGGTTTATAATAATTGCTGTATTTTCTTAACAAAATAATTCGGTAATTTTTATCTATTGTTATCTTTTAAAGTACATTAAGTAAAAAACATCACCCTTTAAAAAATCCTGTATCTCCTTCAATAATTGAGAGATCAGAATGAATTAAAAAAATGTTAAGAGTAGATGAGGCTACAGTCTAGTTGTAAATGCAGTTATGGCTAATCTAATCTACAGGGCGCTACAACTTTAGGGAAAAATATCATTTTTGTTAGACCCCTGTATTCTGTACAAAATTGATTTTTTCAAACAATACTGGTATACTTACTTTCTTAAAGAATGAACCTACAACCTAAAAAGAAAGTTTCTACAGTCGGATTAAGGGGTCAAAAGAAAATTACTACCAAAATTATGATAAATTCGTTGTGGTGCGTTAATTAACGGTATGTACTACCTTGTATAAAAAATGAAATGCTTGTGGAACAATATCTATTTTATCCCTTTGTGTTTTTATTTTAAAATTAATTTTAAGAATATTTTCAGTCAGAGTAGGTATTTACAATTAGCCGGTGTTTTATTATATCGTGTACTCAGTACTTCTTGTGACTTGTATAAAATAAGTATAGATAACACTTATCGACCGATAAGTGTTATAAATAACTTTAGTAAGGTTTTGGAAAAAGCTTTGAAAGAAAGACTGGTAAATTTTTTTGACTCTGGCGATATTTTGTCTAGTAAACAGTTTGGATTTATAAAAAACATGAGCACCAGTGATGCAATGTACCGTGTTATATCTGAAATTACTTGTAGTATGAATGATGGTAAGAAAGCTTTGGCCATTTTCCTTGACCTTGCAAAGGCATTTGACACGGTGCCACATGATGACTTATTACGAGTCCTCGCCAATTACGGTGTCCGTGGTCCCGTGTATGATGTTTTTGAGTCTTATCTGAACGATCGAAGGCAGGTTGTTCGAGTCAATAACGTAATAAGTGATGCTCGAACTGTTACTATGGGAATACCGCAGGGGACAGTCCTAGGGCCCATACTGTTCATTACTTATATAAACCCGCTGCTTAGGGAGGTAGAAATGGGTGGTACAATGTTATCGTACGCAGATGACACGGTTCTGGTGTTTGGTGGGGATTCCTGGGATGAGGTTAAAAACACCGCTGAGAGGGGTTTGAAACAGGTAAAATGTTGGTTGGACTCTTTTCAGCTCTCACTCAATCTGAAAAAAACAAATTTTATTGCCTTTTCACCAACGGAAAAAAATAGACCAAATTTCAGCGCGCTGCAGGTTGATGAGAGCTCGATACGGGACACCGGCCATACAAAGTATCTAGGAATCTTTATTGACTGCCATCTAAAGTGGAACAATCATGTTGATAAAATTATAACAGGTTTGAAGAGACTTTTGCACAAATTCTATTTGCTACGAGAATTTTTGAACGAGAAATTATTGGTTTGTATTTATAAGTCACTTGTCGAGTCTCTCCTTAGGTACGGTATACTGGTCTGGGGTGGGATGTATAAGACTGCGTTACAACCCTTACAGATTCTTCAAAACTATATTTTAAAAATAATATTCAAAAAACCTAAACTCTATCACACCTCTTTATTGTATTCTGAGGATATACTAAATGTTAGATGCCTCTATATTTTGACTGTTGGTAAGTTTATGTTAAGGGTCAATAATTTAAACATTGTTCACAAATTTAATACCAGAAATAGATTAAAAGGAAACTTGTCTCTGCCACGGAACAAAACAACACTAAACTTAAAGTCAATAACCTATCTAGGCCCAAAGATATACAACTCTTTGCCCGTGGACATTCGCCGAATGAAAGCAACTAAGAAATTTAATAAAACATATTCTCGATATATCTTTCATAACTTTAAAAATGTGTTTGCAGTTTTGTTTTAGCTTTGAATATGTCAGTCTATTGTGATATTTCCGCCTTAAGTCTTTTAATTGTTTGGAGGCTATAACTTGCCTTTTTTGTATATTGTTGTGTAATTAAGTTTATATTATTATATTGTTACATAAGTTTATACTTTCTTATAACACATACGGGTATTTTAATACCTAGGTGTTCTTTTGTTATATTTATGTTAATGTTCTTATATTGTGTATTGTATTACACTTAATGTATTTATATATAATATATTATTAATATATTATTATTATTTTGTCGACAGTTTTTAAATTGTGAGAGGAAAGAATGTGTTGGTGGAAAGTTATAGTCATTTGAATTTTTTCTTAAATTATATTTTAGGCTTAAGAAGGCTCGGATGACATAGCTTTCTGCTAATGCGTTTTTTTTCTCTCAAAATTTAAAAACTGTCGACAAAAAGATGTAAATTTTTTTTACAAAAGATGTAAATTTTTTTTACAAAAAATAATAAATAAAAAATATATATGTACCTACTTAGGCACTCAGAATAAAAATACAAAAAAAATGTATTTAGTCTCTTTCTTTATTGCAGATCCAAATAATGAAGTAGATCATATTTTTCTAACACCCTCAATGAAAATTTACTTTTCCTCCCTAATTTTGGGTTTAAAAGGGGCACTTTTCCTCCCTACGTAGGAAAAGATATTTTTCTCCCTAGGGAGGAAAAGTTATTTTTCGCCCTAGGGACGAAAAGTAAAAATTAAATAAACATTCACGTACAGATAATTTATTTATTTTAAATTTATATTATTGCCTTCCGGTATATCTGTAGGTATAAAATATTCATCAAAATCTCCCATTTTTGGATAAAAATTTATTAAAAACGGTGAAAAATTTGAAACAAAAGCGGTCTTAAAATATGTTTGATGTTTATTAATACGTTACTACGTTAATATGTACCTAGAATCGAATCGAGATGTTTCGAACCAACTAGATTAACTAGATAATTGAATTTTTTTAAAATGTTCTTTCTTTTAATTCAAGATTGTAGCTTTGTTAGTGGGCATTTCAAATGAAATTATTTGTTGTATTTATTGAAAAATATAAAATAGGCTAACTAAGCATTTTTTAATAAAAATATGTCAACTATAATTAGGTATTTGAAGACGCAATTTTTCTTTTTTATTATTATTCGGAGGTTTTCGCGGAAGTGTTAGAAAAAATCATATGTTTTACACTGGAGTAAAGCATCTTTTCCTCTCTTTGCGTTTACTGTTCTTCTGGCAGCAAACCTCACATGCGGGAGGAAAAGTGCCACTTTCTTCCCTAGTTAAACAAAAAGCTATTTACTATTTCATAGAACTTTTTAGCTTGCTTTTTGACTTATAAAGAAATCTTATGAGGTTTATCCTAAGTAACTATACAGGGTGTCCGGAAAGACTTAGTATGGGCAAATATTTTTGCTATTAGTAAAGATAGAGACACCAAATTTTAAGTGTATTTTATTGGATAATAAATCTATTTTTTTATGTGATATAACTTTTTTCACCCCCTTGAGGGTTCACGATAGGGAGTTGAGGTAAATTTTTTTACATTCAACCCTATGCCGTGTGCCTACCTCATTTTAAAGGTCTTCAAAAAATAAACCTTTTACAGCAAACCTAAGGTCCGTATCGTAATAATTCGTTTTTAAATTCTTAAATTTAAAAAAAAATTAAATACCGTTATTTCTCTTATTACTTTAAAAGTTGTTCAAAATGATCACCGTCTTGGCAGTAATAAAATCAATTTTGGAATTTACTTCTCACATTTTCGAGAATGGCAGGTGTTACTTCTTGGCAGAGTTCCAAAATCGACTTTATTACTACCAAGAAGTTCATGGTGGTCATTCTGAACAACTTTTAAGGTAATAAGAGAAATAAAGGTACTTAATGTTAATTTCTTTTACGATTTTAAATTTTTATAGGCTTGGTATTTAAAAATGAATTAAGATACGGACCTAGAGTTTTTTTTGAAGACCTTTAAAATCGGTCACAACACGGCATTGGAGGTTGCATTTAAAATTTTTGACCTCAACTCCCTAGGTTCATGACCCCAAGGGGGTTGAAAAAGTTAAATTAGGTAGAAAAGTACATTCATTAACCAATAAGATACACCTAAAATCTGGTGTCTCTATCTTTACTAATACTAAGACTTTTCGGACACCCTGTATGATTTTTAATCCAAAACCTAAAAACGTCCCATATAAACCTATTTTATCGGCACTAAATTAATTTTACGGTATTAATAAAGCATAATAAATTATATGAACTTTCTAGAGTCTCTATTGACCTAACAAAAATAATAAAATATAATATTTACCTCCTTATCTTCCTCCATTGGCCCGACGACATCATTTTCTTTCTTCACGATTCCACTCTCCAAGGTTCGAACAAAGGGATGTCGACGTACCCTGGCAAATCGGTTGCCTAAGCCCTTTCCAGACATCCGATGGTCTTCAAAGGCTAACTCTACCACGCTTCTAAACTTCGACGATGTTTAGGCAATCCCTTAAAGAGCAGAATCTTCACTCACCACCCACGATCCGCATTTCACTTTTGTTTGCACGTTTTTGATGGATAGGGCAAGAATGGTACTAACAGACAACTATACGCACCATCTACAGATTCTTGAGCCTTTAGCTTGAAAATATCAAGCATTCGCATACTCAATTTTCCCAAGCCCTAGAGCCAAGAGTTCTGTAGGTGCTACGCATAATAGTCCACTAGCAATAGAAGATAATTTAATTTTACAGACAGTTATACGCACCATCTACAGGCTCTTGAATCTACAACTTGAAAATATCAAGCATTTGCATACTGAATTTTCCCAAGCCCTAGAGTCAAGAGTTCTGTAGGTGCTACGCGTAATAGTCAAATGGCAATGAAATATGAAAGAGAATCTAATTTTACAGATAATTATACGCATCATCTACAGGCTTTTGAATTTACAACTTGAAAATATCAAGCATTGGCACTTGGCACACTCAATATTCACAAGCCCTAGAGCCAAGAGCACCGCAGGTGCTACGTATAGCGATCTGCTAGCAACTTAATTTTAAAATAAATTAGGATTTTTTTATAACGTATTATATCCATGCTCATCCTATCACCAAAATAACCCGACGTGAGGCAATCTGAAACAAAAAGAAATAGAACTATAAACACTGTCGTATCTGAGGTTGACAATTGATCAGTAATTTTTTTCATTAAAAATATCTAACCAAATTTTATTCTTAAGGTGTTAGTCTAGGTGGCTCCTGAGGAACATGGACCCTTATCTGTGTTTAAACATATAGTTTTAATAACAATAAATAATGAAATAACGACTTATAATTCAATTTAATAAAAAATTAAAAGAATGCAAAATATGAGTATTAATATTTTTCCCCGAAACTTATGGGACATACGTTAATTATGTGTAAAAGTATTTTGTTAAGTCCTTTTCAATCACAACTAACAATTATCCTTTGGTGGGGTTAGGGGGTTTTAACTTATTTAAAGAAAAATTTTTACATATAAAATCCTGGACAACTATGTTAAAAAACCAAAATAGTAGGGATGAATCCCGATTACCCCTCTTAAAAATGGTTTCCTTTTTCATTATCTTATTACGATACAGAAATTACAAAGATCAGTTCCGAAAATATATGTAAGAAATAATGGAATTTATTGAGTCTTGGTTATAAGCAATATTAGCGCTAGTCTGCTTCGACTCTTCACAATTTCAAAGACTTATTTCCTGGAAAAATTACAGAGCTTAAAAAACTAACTAGTTATATTTTATTGTTTGATTCATATATATATATATATATATATATATATATATATATATATATATATATATATATATATATATATATATATATATATATATATATACATTTAAATCCGACTTACCTTATAATTATTAAGGTGTTGGCCTTTCCAGCGATGAGGTTGCTCTGCTCCCATGTTCTCGTCAGCCCATAACGAAATGATTAAAATATGAGAACATGAAAATTTGGACAGCCCGAGTCTCCTCCAAGCGCACGGAATTAGAGCCCGTCTCCAATGTTGATCCTGCAAGGGGCGGATTATGGCTGGAAATTCTCAACAGACACTTCAGTGCTACTACTGCCTTGTGACCACCAGGGCAGGTATTAAACGGTCCATTTTAACGGTTTAATACCTGCGGTGGGTGGACAAGTCCACCCACCTTTAGTTGTTCCTAACCCCGGTTTGCTGCATGGTCCAAAGGCATCCCAACCAAGACAACAGTCAGCGCAAAAATGCCCGTTGTGTGAACCTGAAGAAGTCCGCGTCCGCCGATTTCAGTGTACGTATTGCGTTCGCCTGTAAAAAGAAAAAAAAGTGAAACTTTCTTTTACAGGCTTTATATGGTACAAAATAAAAAAAAAAGGAAGGAAGAGGAGATGGGGCAGAGTGCGGAATAAATAATATAAAATTTACAAGCAAGTCAGATGCAAAAAGAACGTTTAAAATTAAGTTTCATTAGCATTGGAGTACCTTAAGATACAAAGAGATTTATAAGAATCAGGCTAAAAAATTCAATATTTTACATTTTTAATTTAATGACAGACTCTTTACTAGGTGGGATGGCCTCCTTCACCTTATTAGGACATTAAGCAAAAACAGTGAGCACAATGTCAGGTACCTAATTAGATATTAAAAAAAAATTCAATTGATCACTCGTTCGCAAAAATTAATAGTATTTTCTGAAATAAAACAGATTTTGAAAATTATTAGATTATAGGACGCTTTACTGAAAAAAAAATCAAAAAGATGTAATGCGCTAAGGTGTGAATTCAGATAACTCCTCTCGAATTATTTTAAAGAAAATTTCGCACCCACTTTTCCTGACCAATCCATAACCAATATATTGTAGTTATGACTTTGCTAATCAAGGAAACGACCGTCAGCTATCGCACCCGCGGGCCGCGGTGGAGCTAACTTGGGTGGTGCCTTAAAAGTCCATTAAAAATTTAAAAAAGTGAAAGAACTGTTTCACGGTTATATAAAAGTAAAAGAAGCAGTTCTTCTACTACCAAAGCTGAAACTTTTTATTTAGTTTTTTGCAATTGTGAAATATTAAAAAATCATAGTCAGCTATATAAATTCCGGGGGAATATACGTCAGCTGCTCATAAAAGGAGCGTAAGTTTAGGCTTAAAGTCAAATGAAGCTAAAATTAAACTATGTATAGTTTATTAATAACATAAGACGAAAGCAATAGTCCGCTGACTTTATAGTGGGGGGAAAGACCGTCAGCTGATATGATAAACAGGTAGCAGCTGCAATGATAAACAGGTAGCGAGTTTGCTGAGAAACAGTACCTGCTATACTCGAGGACCGTGCTCTGTATTATTACATAAGCTGATGGTTATTTCCTTGCCAAACACATAGCTGACCATTATTTTTATTGAGTATATAGTATACAGTGTCCGCCATAAAGTTGGCTACATATGGGAAAACTTTTTATTAATGATATTTAAAAAAAAAGCTCTATTGGGGGTTCGTTTCTGCATGCCCGACAACTAAAACATCTATTTTAACACATGTCATGTGATCACCGGTTTGCCGGGAATTTAAAAGAAACTTGACTGTGGTACTGAAAAATGAGTCAAAAGTTATCGAAAAATTTTATAAAGAAAAATTGTTCAGAATGCACCAAGGATCCCATGTACCAATTTCTAGAAAAAAATATAAATGTGTGACCGTACCCTAGGGCTTGCAATCCCGGGATCCCGGTACAAATTCAGTCCCGGAAAATCTCGCGATTAGTCACTTGAATCCCGGAATAAATAAGTTATAAAATATGTCCAAAAAAACCTAAGTAAATTAACGCTTTAAGCTAGCATAACTTGCAGTATTTTTCCTAAAAACAATGTTTAGCGCGTGATATGGCCAATCCTGGAAGATTCATTTAAGTACTTATGTATAAGAGTTCAAATTATTTTTACTTCTTATACCTTTATAATATGTCCTCTGAATAAATTTTGTTTTGTTTTCATTTTAAAATTTTAATATTATAAATAAAAATAATTTCTTTTTAATAATATTACAATTTTTGGGGATCAATCTCGGGATTCCGGAATTTTGTTTCTTCGATCCCAAAAATCCCGGGATCCAAATATAGGTCCGGGATTGCAAGCCCTAGACCATCGCTATGCAAAATCGTAAATTATTTCTTTACTAACAAATACTAAATTTAATTATGAAAAATACTGTACTATTAGGTTTGAATGGTAATTCTTAGATCGTCTAAATTTTACTGGCGGTAAGAAATTTTGGAAAAGCTCATGTGCACAATATACAAGGCATGACTACAGATAGCGACACGACCAGACCAAATGTTTTAAATTTATTTCCCGCAAAGTGTATATTTCACAAATATTTGATTAGTTCTGACACAAACCTATGTAATTTAGTTGAATTAATTTATTTTAAGGTAAAAAAATAATTTACGATTTTTCCTACCGATGCCACGGGTAAAAATTTGGATTTTTTAGTTCTTTCTCAATATGGTTCATGCTATATGAGATGATCGGTACATTCTGAACAATTTTTCTTAACAAAAATTTTCGATAGCTTCTCAATTTGACCCACTTTTCGATACCACAGTCAAGTTTCTTTTAAATTCCCGCCAAACCAGTGATCACATGACATGTGTTAAAATAAATTTTTTGGTGGTCGGACATGCAGAAACAAACCCCCAATAGAGTTTTTTAAAAATATCAATAATAAAAATGTTTCCCTGCCAACTTTATGGCGGACACTATACAGGGTGTTATAAAAAGATAAGAAATTTGAATGGCAGATTCTACATTCAAAAATATGAAAATAAGTATATATAAACATGGTTCCTCAAACGCTTCTTTTTCGAGATACACGGTGTTTAATATTTTAATTTTTAAATGTTTCTTTTTAATTTCTCGAAAATGCGATAAGATATTGACATGAATTTTAGTACACGCCAGTATGGAATCAAAGGGTACCTTTATGTGCAAAAATTTATTTTCTAATGTACTTGCATCAGTGGCGTGCCTGCTGGTAAGTCTTTATTTTTAGCGAAAAAAATTGTACGCCACTGATTCTTTGCAAAATTGATATAGTTCTCTTAAAGCCCAATTAATTCTGCGTGAAAAGTGTATATTGAGCTTTTTCGTTTTGACGCACCGTTTTAGAGGTAAAAATTAATTTATTTCTTACAATAACAAAAAAATTAAACTGATTTTTTTTTAAACATATGTTTTGTTCAGGAAACAGTGCTTATTGATTTAAGATTATAGTAGATGCCGGAAATGGCTCCTCCGTGCTTCAATACATGCTCTAAATCGCATTCACATATTTCTCTTATCTCTTCGGAATACTCGAGGTCTGAAAATATTAAACACCCTGTATCTCGAAAAAGAAGCGTTTGAGGATACATGTTTATATAAACTTAATTTCATATTTTTAGATGTAGAATCTGCCCTTAAAATTTCTTAGCATATTTTTGTAACACCCTGTATATTAGACTAATGCATAGTTGAATTTCAGTTTTGGTACTATTATACAAATACAAAGATTGAGTAATTATTAGGTATAATTTATCGTTCACTAGAAACAATAAAATCTGTAAATTTGTTTGTATTTTTTTCTTATTTTTAGCAAAACGAAATTTGAACGCCAACTGATGTTAAATCCTACCTAACAATTACTCAATTTTTGTATTTGTATAATAGTACCAAAGCTGAAATTCAATTATGCATTAGTCTAATATATGTATATACTCTATAAAAATAATAGTTAGCTAAATGTATCCCGAGGAAATAACCTTCAGCTGATGTAATACTCTAGACCGCAGCCCTCGAGTATATAGGTTCTCAGCAAGCTCGCTACTCATATCAGCTGACGGTCTTTCTCCCACTATACAGTTAGCTGACTATTGTTTTCGTGTAATGTTATTAATAAACTATCATATAGTTTAATTTTAGCTTCGGTAATATCGTTTCCGTTTAAGCCTGAACTTACGTTCCTTTTATGAGCAGCTGACGTATATTCCCCCGGAATTTAAATAGCTGACTATGATTTTTTAATATTCCACGGTTTTCAAAAAACGAAATCTAAAGATTCAGCTTTGGTCCTTTCACTTTTTTTTTATTTTTAATAGACATTTAAGACAACATCCAGTTTTTCGGAATCATATTACTATATATTATTTTTTGTATATTAACAATTAGAATCAACAAAAATTTGTACCAATAGAAACTTAAAATGCTTGCTTTTTTCCTATAATTACAGTAAAAATTGATTTGATGATTAATTTTTTTTACATTAGTTGCTTAGCTACCTATTTTATATTTAAAGAAATAATTAAATATATTTTGACACCCTGTATATCAGGCGCGGCCCGTGAAATTTCAAAGTTGTATATCTCTGTTGCTACTTATGGGACCCATGCCAAATTCAGGTTTTTTAATAGTGAGCCTACTAAGAAATTTTTGGTAAAGAAAAAAACTATTTTTCAATTTGCGAAAAAAAGTTGAATTTTTGAATTGAACCACCTGGATAAAAAATTAACAAGCTTAGATATTTTATTTATTATTTTTTCTAAACAAATTTTACATCATTTTGTCGACAATTCTTAAATTTTAAAATAAGAAAATGTGTTAGTAGAAAGTTATACCATTTGAATTTTTTGTTAAATTATATTTTAGCTTTAAAAAAATTCAAATGACTATAACTTTCTACTAACACATTTTTTTCTCTTAAAATTTAAGAATTGTCGAAAAAGTGATGTAAAATTTGTTTAGAAAAAATAATAAATAAAATATCTAAGCGTGTTAATTTTTTACCCAGGTGGGTCAATTCAAAAATTCAACTATTTTTCACAAATTACAAAATATTTTTTTCTTCGCCAAAACATTCCTAGTAGGGCCATTATTAAAAAACCTGAACTTGGCATGGGTTCCATAAGTAGTAACAGAGATATACAACGTTAAAATTTCACGGGCCGCGCCTGCTGTATATCGAAAACGTAGGAGTTATGAACCACTTTTATTTAATAAGTTTTTTGCGGAACCTCTTCCCGAAGTCTTTTGTCACAACAACTACACCTACCTACACTTCTACTCCCCAGTACGTCCTAAACCCTGTACTCAAAACTTTTAAACTGGTTTGTTAATTACCTCTTTTCGTGTATTCATTTTTTAGTATGGCATAAATGTCGCATGAATATAATTTTAAGATTCTAAAATTCACCTTTGTCAAGTTTTATATCTATACTTCTAAAAAAACAGGATCTAACATGGGATTAAAAATTTCACATGTAAAACCTTAGAGTTTTACTCTATTCTTTGGTCCGCTTTAAAAAAAATGCACTATATTAATCACAACCACGTCTCAAAAATGTTGTTTTTTGGTAAAAACTGTATTTGCGCTATATTTTTCTTGATCAAATCAAACTTTCCCTATTTATGCCTACACAACTTAAAGTATGAGTCCTTTAGTTGTATAAGTAAACTTTTGCAAAAAATATTTTTTTTTGTGAACTTTTCCGATTTTTGGAAGTAGCTTTTAATTTTCTTTTTAAACTCGCAAATTCCTATGCAAACCAAAAAATTTCAGCGTAAGTAGTTCAGTAGTTCTGGCAGTATAAGAACGATGAAAAGACAAAAAAATCGTATGGTTTATAGAACTTTTATTTATGTAGATGTATACTTTTTTGTACGCGTTGTGCGTCAGCAATTCAAAAATTCAAGTTTTAATATTTGACAAACTGTGCAATTCTCTGATACTACTAACAACAGAGTTAAGCATATTATAAAACTGGAGGCCCCTATTACGGAGCGCATTTTTATTTTTATCTTAAAAAATGAAGGGCCAAAAAATCCATAAAAAAAATCTCAAAAATTTTTCTGCGGAATTTAAATTTCAAATAAATTTAAAAAAGGAGCGCTTGTTATATTTTCTATGTCTCAAAATTATATTTAAGCGACATGTATATACGTAAAAAAACCATAATATGCACTATAAAGCAAGTTATTCATGTCTGGAACTAAACATTTATTAAATAAATTTTATTTAGTAAGGATATATGCGCTGCGTGATTATCATCCATTTTAAAAAATTATTTTATTTTACTAAAAGGCAAAGTTTATTCCAAAATTTTGTATGTGGTTACAAATTCTTTACCCGTATTCTGTCCCATTTAAAATGGATGATTTAAAAAATAATTAAAATGCACCACCTACCAAATTTAAGTTTAAAAAGTTTAACAAAGATTTTTCGTTCCTAAGGATTTTTTTTAAAGGCGCTAATATATTTATTTTTTCCTATAATATATCTTTATCTATACAACCATATTAAAATTTTTTAAATCTTATAAAATATCCCAATCTTGGGGAACGTAGTTCCCCTTTTATTCTATATCAGGGGCAAATTTAGAATTTCGTCAAGAGGAGGCGCAAGTTCCCGTTCGACATTTTTTTATTGTTTGGGGTTCTAAGAAATGAACACTATTTCATACTGAACGAAAAATCTAAACCTGCTCTTGCGAAAACAGAACGGTTGGTCATCTTAACTTACAAATATTCTAGCATTTTTTCATTTGTGCATTCTATCCATTTGAACTGATATACAAACATTTTTCGAAAACGCATTTTTTAAAAGCACGTTTTTTCGAAAATATATTTTTTCGACAACAGAACTTTTTCGATAACACAGTTTTTTTTTGAAATCAACTTTTCAAATTCTTATACTTTTCGAAACTACATTTTTTTAAAACACATTTCTTGAAAGTACATTTTTTTATTGTTTCGAAAAAGACCTTGAATATTCATATCTTAAAAAAAACGCTTTTTTAAAAAAGTAATTTACTACAGAGGAACAGCAGACACAAGAAAACAAACCTGACCGAAAACCAAAATGGTTCGTTGATGTTAGTCCAGGATCTTTTTCTATCTTTTTTTATTGACATTTTCTACGCTAGTAGAGTTCATAATTTAATTTTTGGAAAACTATATTTTCGGAAATTGTAGTTTTGAAATTCTTTTTGAAAAAAATATTTTCGAAAAAATTTTGTAGATCCGTTTCCCAATAAGCATATTTTGATAAAGTTGTTTTTCGATAAAATTTACTTATTTTAACACCGAAAAAATGTTTAAAAAAACAGTACACGCGACAGGACCAACTGTTTGATTAATATGAAAATGTAAATATTGTAGCATTTCTTTATTTATGCCTTCTGTTCATTTGAAGGGGTATACTTAAGTACAATTTTTCGAAAGCCAACTTTTCAAATTTTTTCAAGCACTTATCAAAAATATATTTTTTTTAGAAAATATCTTTTTCGAGATTAATTTTTTTCAAAAAACACTTTTCGAATATTATTTATTCAAGCAACGGCTTTTGAAAAAACATATTTACGAGAAAGCAATGTACCAAACCTAAGGAAACTTGATCAAAGTCAAAAAAGGTTCGTTTAGGTTTATTCAGGATCGTTTTTCGTCTTTTTTTATTTAACAATTTCCAAGGCAGTAGAGTAGTAGAGTTCATAGCATAATACAGTTTTCGAAAAAATACATTTTCGAAAATTGTATCTATTTTTAAAAAAATATTTTTTAAAACTTTTTGAAAACACGTACTTTCGAAATATGTATTTTGGAGAATTTCATAAATCCGTTTATAAAAGAACATCTTTTGAAAAAGCAGTTAAGATATTTTTAAAAAATTTACTTTCGAAATAGGTTTTCGAGAAAATATTATCAAAAAGTTTCGTAAATCCGTTTTCGAAAAAGCTGTTTTTCCAAAAAAAATGCTCTCAAAAAAGATGTTTTCCGAAAAAGAAAACCTATTTGGTGATTTGTTTTCTTTAGTAAGGAATGTTTTCAGAAACCATCTATGCGAATCAAAAAAGTCGAAAAAGGCTTGTATTTTTTATATAACATTAAATTTGTATTATAGATCTGTTCTTCATATTTTTGTAGTATAATTTATATATTATAGAAGTTACATAAATGGCAAATTTTTGTTTATAATATTTTGTAGAATATGTACGAATGGTTAATTTTTATGTTACATTTTTTATTTATAAAATTCCCTATTGAAATCCTTTTTGCACAAGGGTCTAGGGGGGCACGCGCCCCTTGCATTCCCCCCCCCTAAATCCGCGCCTGACCTATATGGTGAAAATTTACGGATAAAAGTTTTTAGATAGAGAGAATTCCCTTTCTTAATGTATTTTTATAAACTTTTTGCCAATACTTTAAATAAATTTAAAAAATAAAATAACAAAAACCTTCTTTTAAAAATTTAAGTAAGATGTTTCAAAAGTTGACACTATGACACTATGCCTGTATTGTCCTTTTAAAAACAAAAAAAAACTTTAAAAACTAAAAATACATCATGAGTCGTGAGAGGGAACTTTTAACTTCACATTGTTTGAATAGAAACTTTTAAAAAAATCTATTTTGGAAAAACTAGTGTGTTTTTACACCAGACAAAATACACACACCACAATTTTGGACTTTCGATTTCCCCTCTCAAAATTTGATGTTTCGTTGCACGAAACAAGTAGCAACTGTATCTGCAAGGGGGCACCATTAGCGCTCATGTGCATTCCCTTCTTTTACGTAACCCCTGAGCAAACCCTTTTTTTCTGCGCATAACCCCAAATTTCGTAATCATATAGGTACCGTTAGCCGGCAATAAAATTACGTAATTCTATGGTCGAGCTATGCTTTATGATACATGTAACATACATAAAAATACATATAAAAATCACAAGCTATAAAAAGGTACTTACGGTATCTGGGAGCAGAGCAAAACTTTATATTAGGACGAACGAAACGCGAGCCCCCCTGCGATTCTATTAATTATGTAGCCGTCTACACATTCGCCACAACTGACAGAGTCTATTCATAAAATCGTCAGTTTTTAAAGCTTCTAGCCGAACTCCAAAACTATTAGAATAGGGAAGACTATCGCGGACTATTCTATTCCAGTGGGGAGCCCTTGATGACGACGTAAGCTGTCTCGGGACAACTTCCACCAGGAACGCGCGCGAAGGCTCCTCGTCCGCCGACCACAGGAATCAGAATGATTTGTGATCGTAACTTGTTTTTCCAATCGATACAAATTTTGACAAAAAAATTGTTCTCGAGTCTATGCAAAAAACTATATTGATGCCGAGATTGGGTAAAAAAAGTTGATAAAACAAACGCAACACTCCTTGTGCCTTACATTTCGACGGGATTTTGGATTTTTGACCAGAGACGTGCGGATTTTTACATCGATGATGAATAATAATTAAAAAATTTTGATTAGGTACTATTCTAATTATTTATTATTACCCGTTTAACATGTCGGAATGGCGTTAAAACACATTTTGGTGAAAATGACGATTCTCGCATGCATTATCTTATTATGAAAATATGTTTGCTTTTCACTCAAACCTACTAAATGGGCTTTAAGGGTTTTAGACAAAGGTTTATTTGGACACAATTCATATTAGGGGGTAGGATATAGGCTACAGGCTAAAGCTAGAGAGGTAACACAAAGATGGACCATTGTCTAAAATCTAAGATGTTACCGAGAATCACTATAGCACACAAAATAAAGATAGCTATTTATGTAACCAGTTGGTGATGTATTTCCTATTGTTGGAAAGCCGCCGATTATTCGGTTTTTTACATTATAATAATTTCATCTTAGGTTTTTTAGGTCTTCTTCATTTTCGACTGGTGTTTTATAAACCAGTGACTTTAAGCGTCCCCAGAAATAAAAGTCAAGAGGATTTAAGTCTGGGAATCTTGGTGATCATGACTGATTGATTAGGTTCTTCAGTCCCCTATCGATCCACCGATTTCGACAAATTTCAGTTAGGAACACCCTCCACATCATTTTTGTGGCCTAACCCAACAAAAATTATTTACTCTTAAACTATCCCCGTATGAAAAAAATACCAGAATAGCTGCTTATATAACCGGTTAGGAAATGCGTTACTTTGTTTAACGAGTGTAATGTTTGAGGGACGAGCGAAGCGAGATCCCCCAAAATTATACGAGCTAAACAAAATTATTAACTTTAATTATTGTATCAAGAAATCTAAGTAGGCATCAGAAACATAGGGTAAAAACTTAATACCAATTGTTCAAAAAAGGCAATAAAAATCAATTTTAATCCGTAACAACGTACGTAAACGTAATTTATTCATTTAGTTAAGGTAAAAAAAATCAGTATACTTACAAAACCTTTCTTATATACAAAAATTGATATACTCGTATATTCAAGAAAATTTAAACCTCCTCGAGCAATGGAAATTCATCATCGCTTTTTGTTATCAATGCTTCTATATTCTAGAATGCTGCATGTAAAGTTATTATCACTACAGAAGCACCTACAAAAATATTTTTATTTAATATATGGATGTACAAATCTATCTTCTTTATTTAGTAATCTTCCATATTGGGCTACAGAATGTCATTATTCCAAATTAAAGCCCATAATAGTCAAAGACTCACCCAGTGGCTTATTCTCTTACCTATGACCCAAAACATGGCTCCATGTACCCCAACCAGATAATACACAGGCATGGAACATACCGCTACTAGTCCATATTGTTGTTCTAATGAAAGCTCTTTCCCAAAAAATATCAGCTTCTTCTGCATATGTCTTTCGTTTAATTTATAGCCAGCATAGAATGTACCTGCTATAGCCAACAAAATTAAAGGTGATGTGATTCTAAAAGAAACCTTTTACTGTACTTCACGGATTAAAAGTGTCTTTTTAATTCTGCTTTTTAAAGAATAGTGACGAAAGTGACACTTTTAATCCCTAAGAGATTGAATGACAAATACAACAAACAAATTTCCCTTATACATACAATATATCCTTGGATAGTTTTAGTCAAAGAGTTTAAGAGTTAATAAAAGTGGTTTTACATTGATCCATATTAACCATTAGAAAAGAATAGTAACTTTATTGCAGGAAGTACTTCTTCCAATAGCTTTCTAGTTTTCCCCAATTCCGACTGAATCACAGCAAATATTTTGATGGAATTGGGGAAAAACCAGAAAGATGTTGGAAGAAGTACTTCCTGCAAAAAGTCATTCTTCATACAGATTTTTGCTTAATAAAAGAATATGACTTACATTGAGAATTGAGATGTTACCAAATTTTAAAAATTAATTTTAATTTTGTATTTTTATTTATTAGAAAAATGTTTTAAAAAAAATTTTTTAGAATTACTTTTGCAGACTTTGCAGAGCTGGTATATAATAATTAAATTAATTGCACTATATTTATAGGATTCCAATATTCTCATCATATTTTTAAAATGTACAAAGATTTAATAACTTTGGGTTATGACCATGAAAATGATACTAAGCAACTTTTTTACATATCATTTTCAGTATAAACAAGAAACAGTTAGTTAAAAGTTGTGTATTCAAAATTTTTGGATGATCTCTATAAAAAAAATAATTTTGTTTAATTAAATAATTAATAAAACCGTATTTTTTTATAAACAATTTTTTTTTATGAAGAATGATTTTTGCTAAAGAGGGTAAAATTCTGTATACCTACGGGGTTTCTCCCTCGACTTCCCTTAAGGGTTGCTCAGCTCAGCAACCATTGCTGATACTACAAATGGATCAGATTTTCAATTTGGTATTTTGATATTAATTTTTTATACAGGGCGCCCAAATTTAACCCAAGAGTAAAACCATATTTTGAGGGCCGTAATTTAATTATTATCTTTAAATTTATTATTATTATCTGTAAATTTACACTTATTATCTGTAAATTTACAGTTATTATATGTAAATGTACAGTTATTATCTGTAAATTTACAGTTATTGAGTGTAAATTTACACTTATTATCTGTAAATTTAGTTTTAAAATATTTTTTCGGTGGACCCAATACACTTTCGTAGAAAGGCGCAGCCAAGATAGGCAAAGAAACAGTTCACGAGGATTACCATCAGTGTCGCAGACATTAGATGTGTGAGCTTTGAATGGGAAAGGCGTAGCCAAGAAAATCACCGGTAAAGTGTAGACAGGAAAATCACCTGTAGTGTCGCACACATAAACAGGTGACAAAAAGGGAAAAGGGTAGCAATTACGGAAGACAGACAAAGGCCTATGTTAATATATTGAATTGTTAACTGTTATAAATAATTTATTGTTATGTTGAATGTGAAATTGATAGCAAACTGATGTACAAGTAAATAAATGATAAAAACAGGTTGATTCTTTGATTTCTTATCTCTACAATACCACAGATTAAAAAGGGGAAAATATATTTAAAAACTATCAAAATCTGATCTAAAATTTACTGTTGTACCAAACTTTAAAAGAACCTGAAATAAACACATCGTAGGAAAATAAGGAAATACATCCAGACGATTACAGCCAACGTGATTGACTTTCTCACGTGATGAATAGACTGGGGGTCGAGCTGTTGCAATGTTAGTGGTTAAAGTCGAAATTTCCGCGATTTCTATTAAAATCGGGTACAGGTCGCAAAAGAGAATTAAATCGATGTAAATTTTCGGAGGGTGTAGAGGACCCGGAGCTTCAGAACTATTGAAACTGGTGGGGATCGGAAGATGGCAAGTAATTTTTTTGAATTTTTTTAGGTCGAGAAATACTATTTGCAGGCCCCTCTTTGGTAACCATTAATGCTAAAACAAAATGTCGGATCGAAAAACGAATTCATAAGTGAAACTTTAAAATCTCTTTTTGCAATATATTTACCTAAACCTAAAATCACTGGAAAATGGATATATTTGTGAAAAACTGGAAATTTAGATTTTTGATTCAAATATTTCACGGTTTTTAATTTTTCGTGGGGTCAAAATAGTTCAAATAAAAATCCCATATTACGTCGAAAAGAACTCGTCGAAATATATGTTATTCATATTTTTTAGTTTCTTTATTCTTTATAGGAAGGGAGCAGTCACCGATTAAATTTAGATTTTTTTTGACTTTTTTGCCCTCATCATTGGTACATTTGAATCACTCTGTATTTTTTCCTATCAGATTTTTCCTAATTTTTAACACTATCTTATAAAGGCATAATCACACATTAAAATAAAGGAACTGACTCAGCTGCCGGAGCCGGCAGTCATCATGGATGATGGCTCCGGCAGCCCTAACGGTAGACTTGCTGGGTGCAGGCACCGGCAGCCGAGCTGAGTGCCGGCAACATTAGAAAATTAATGTCAAAATAAGATCAGAATGAAAATACCTTAATTCAATCAAAAAATAATAATTTATTACAACGTAAACTTTAACGAAACTTAAATCTTGCTTCAAAAATATAACAATTATTATTCTGCGAATTTATAAGTAGAACTAAGAAAAATAAACATCAAACTTTTCCTTAAATTAAGTCTTAGCTTTCTTAGCCCTTTTGCGATCCGACCCAACCTTATTACTGTATTTCCAAGTCCCTTCGGACGTCCCCGTTTGTTTACCTTTCCTGGCATCTGTATGTATCGTAATTTAAACTTAGGCTGTTCTTTATACCTTTTTTCCCGTTTCTGAACTTAGACGTTGCACTGAAGAAAATTTTTAAGTTGCAACCTATTTTAAATTGAAACTTCTGATCGTGGTTCGCACACATATACTGTAATCAAACTTCATACCTTCAATAAGAGTATTCAATTGTCTGATATCAATTTGATTGGAATTCTTGTCTTCTATGGACATAGGTATTGCCATTTTTTGAGGTAGAAATAACTAGCAAAGCATATGGATCTGTAAATCTCTGTGTCTCTGTTTTGTTAGATAATTGAAATAAGCTTTGGATGAAGTTTGATTGTGATTTTGTTCAATCTCCAGGATGCATAAATAGTATCAGGGCCGTAGTCAGCGGGGGCGGGGGGGGTGTCAGGGGGTTAGAACCCCCCCGAAATTTTTGTTCTCAGGTGTTGCGATCTACCGCCAAATGTGCGATTTTTGAAGTCCGAATACTCCCGTCCCACATTTAAAAAAGTGATTTAATTTATTATTTCCCATTATTATAATCTAAAACAAAGCTAATCGTCATATAAACAAATAAGTCGACAAAATAACAACCATTTAGTTTAGTAGATATTGTAATATATGATTGATATGATTCTTTATTCCACATTCCAAATCGCAAGCATTTTTAAATTTCTGTAAATAAACCCCAGCTGCCTTTTCAACTTTTAAACACCATTCGTTGCATTCTTATGTATTGATTGAGACATTGTATCGTTATTTAGAAGGCCGATGGACATTAAATTTGTTTTTAGTTAAACACATGGTAGCAAAGAATCCCTTTAAATCTAAACCAGACGCCAGAGATCATAAATTAAAGGAAAAGTGGTGACCAGGCGGCCAAATGCGAGACAAATGTTTACTTTTTAGGGACGTAAAGATTCAAGTAAAAATGCAGTTTAGTTCTGTATAAACGCCCTTTTATGTTCCTAACTTAATTATTTTTTGAAGATACTTTAATTATTTCCGAATATATTTATTTTATTGAATATTTTTGCAACTCTGCCAGTTACAACATGTACAGCTGAGCGATCCTTTTCAACTCTACGGAGGTTGAAAACATACCTAAGAAATTCATGTGGTCAAGATAGGTTAACGGGATTAGCCCTCATGTCTAATCATCGTGACATAGACCTACCAACAGAGAAAATTATCGATATGTTTGCTGCGAAAAATCGAAAGCTAGATTTTGTTTTGTAATTTTTTTTTAAGTTTGTAAAATATGTTTTTCTTTTGAAGTGTGTCAAAAAATTAGAGCTTTTATTTCGTATATTTTAAATAAGAGTTAGCAGTATAGATATTTTTTAAAATTATTAAGTCTATAATATATGTTAATGTTACAAACATTGTATACTATTGAAGATGTAAAAATTAAACTTTATTTTAAATAAACACTGTAACGATAATATATATTAAAAAATTATCAATTTTTTTCAAAAAAGTAAATTACCACCCCCCTCTCCCCTTTTATTTTGTGAACCCTGTGAACAACTGAAGGGTACAACGTCCTCATTTTAATAATAGCAGCCATCTGTTGTAATTTTTATAAAGCTTTCTTTCTGTATAATTAAAATTGCCGTAACATATTCAGAAGCCCATATACTTGGAAAAAAAAATAGTCATTGCTAGAAGTGCCTAAATTCACCACTAAGACCGTATTCTAAATATTGAGATACTGCTCCCCGACAGGACGTTGTCAAGGTAGGACAGTCATGTTTGGCTGCAGTCTCTTCTCTCGGAAAGCGTCCCCTCAAGATATAAAATAAAATATACATATTGCACGCCTTTCTCATAAAACATAAAATGTGACAGGCACATTTTGTATTAGATCATTCTATTTTTTTACTTACTTACTATGTTAATATTATTTTCTTAGAAAACAGAACTCTGTATAAGGAGTAACATTTTTTCGTAAAATTAACAATAATAAAAAAAAATTTCCATTTGTAGAGAAAATTTTAGACACACTGTAATTAAGGTCTCAACTTTATGCTAATATATTTTTTTATAAATATTTACCTAAGTGCTTGCACTTCTGTTGATGTTATCGCCATGTGACAATGGTGGCACATTATTGGATAGCTGTATATAGGTATGTAGATCAGATGTTCATTCAACTTCGAGATTAGGACTCTTAAGGGGCAGCAAACCTGAAAAAACAAATTTTAACATTATTACAAGATGATGAAACTATCATATGATTGATTATCATAATAATTAAGAGCAGTAGGAAACGTTTTTTGTTAATACGTCGCCTCGAGTCTAAACTTACAACATAATTTTTAATTCTAAATATCATTTACTTATATTTTGCTCAAAAATAAACCTTTAAGCTCCTCTCTTGGGACAATTGTGGATTTTTTCCCGTTTAGTAGTCACTCTGTATACAGGGTGATTCACGGTACGTTAGACGTATCTGGCCAACCAGTCAACGAATCATTCTGAAAATTTGGTCGTGTACATAATCGAATATGCTCTACCTGCCTAAAATATTTTAACAATGCAGTGTTGCCTCTCCTACCAAAAAGTAGTAACAACTTTGATATTTTAAATAGAAGACCCTGTATATGACTTCATTTTCAAAACCACTATTAATTTCTTAACAGCTTCCCTTAACATTGTTTTATACTTATCTCTTACAGTTTCTGAAATAATAATTAATTTTCAATTTCTTTGCCGGAAAACGTTACATTAAAAAAATATTTTTAAACTTTAAAATATTAGGACCCTAAAATTTTGTGGAGAGTTAAATAATAACGAGGGGCTTTTTACCCTATGCCCAAATCTTAGTTGCAGTATACAGGGTGGTTTAAAAATACAGTTATTTTGGTTACTTGAAAAAGTGACCATAAGTATATATTTTTAAACGTAACACTCTGTATATTATTACTGATTTAACAAGCTACTCAAATTTGCTCTTTAATTTTGTCTATTGTACCTATACCTAGGTAACTAGTCAAGTTTCTGAATTATAAGCCATTATTTGTAAAATGTTCTCAACAATTTAATTTCCATACGGATTTTAGTAAGTGCATGCCATGACAAACAATTGTTTGATATAAAAGTCACGTTACCGTTTTAATATTTTATTAATTACTGATACAAGTGGTAAATACCGTTAAAAATCATGGAATAAAACTATTCAAATACAGTGCTTATGGATTTATTTATTTTATTTGGACAAAGTGATAAAATTATCGCCAGAACATGTATAAAGTTTAATGCCCTGAAGTTTTTCAAATCGGTAATAATATACAAGGTGTTACATTTAAAAAAATATACTTATGGTCACTTTGTCAAGTAACCAAAATAACTATTTTAAAACCACCCTGTATACTGCAACTAAGATTTAAGCATAGGGCAAAAAGTCCCCGGTATAATTTAACTCTTCATCAAAATTTCTTAATTTAATATTTTAGAGTTCAACAATATCAGTATTTTTTAAGCTAAATTTTTCCGCCAAAAAATTGGAAATTAATTATTATTTTAGAAACGGTAAGAGACAAGTATAAAACGATATTAAAGGAAGTTGTTAAGAAATTAATAGGGGTTTTGAAAATTAAATAATATACAGGGTGTTCGATTTAAAATATTAAAATTGCTACTACTTTTTAGTAGAAGCGGCAACACTGCACTGTCAAAAATATTTTAGACAGGTAGAGCATGTTCGTTTATGTAAACGACCAAATTTCCAGAGCCAATTCCTTAATTGGTTCGCCAGATATGTCTAACGTACCCTGTATATATACTTAGTTAATATTAATGTTAATATTATTTTCTCAGAAAACAGAACTCTTATAAGGAGTAACTTTTTTTCGTAAAATTAATAATAAAAAAGTTTTCCATATGTAGAGAACATTTAAGAGACTCTGTAATTAAGGTCTTAACTTTATGCTAATATATTTTATTAAATAAATATTTACCTATGCAAGTGCTTGCATCAGTGTTGATGTTAGCCTCACGTGACAATGGTGTTAACACACTGTTGAACATATGTATGTAGATCAGATTTTCACTCAACTTCGAGATCAGGACTCTCAAGGTGTTGTTTTTATGATAGAACAGGAAATCCCCTGAATTTTTGAGAGAGCTAAAAAGAATAGAGGTCTTAATAGACAATCGTTAAAACCCCAAATTAACAGTTGAAAGATGCAATGCCCTCATTTTAATAATAGCAGCCATCAACTGTAGTAATTTTTTATAAGCGTTCTTTCTGTATAATTAAAATTACAGTAAGATATTCAGAAACCCATATACTCAAAAACAAATAGTAATTGCTAGTAGTGCCTAAATTTACCACTAGGGCCGTATTCTACATCTTCAAAGACTGCTCCCCGATGTTGATAAGGTAGGACAGCCATGATTGGCTGCACTCTAGCAACACTCTCTCGAGAAGCATTCCCTCGAGATGTAGAACTCATTGCACGTCTTTCTCACAAAACATAAAATTTAACTTAGGCATATTTTGTATTGCACCCTTCAAGTACTTTGGTATATTTAGTGTGGTACACAGGTTCCACGTGGGCAAAATCAAAATTACATTACACTGATGATATGAAGGTGTAGGAGCCCTTTTAGAAATGCGTCGATTAATCAAGGTTCACCTTAGTGGATCCTGTGCAAAAACATTGTAAGAAAATAATTTTACAATACCTTTTTTAGTATTCCCCCAAGGCGTCGGCAACTGTTTCGGCCTTCCTTGGCCATCATCGGTGTTGTACGGTCCCGAGCAGGGACAACAACAGACAGCCGCTTACTAGTTAACATTTTTACATACCCAGACGCCCAGACCTGAAAAGTAAACAGCTGCCAAGAAAACACCTGGGACATTTTTGTAAAATATTACGTGAAGTTGAAAAGGCCAGAGCCAAAACAATAATTGCTATTGATATTTCATTAATAAAAAATCCCCCAACGTGTGTTCTTAGTTTAAAAAGAGTATCTTCTTTTCCTAAAAACCAAAAAATAATTAGTAAACTACAAATGACAGTTTTTGTATAACATTTTGGCGTTATATTTAAAACGCCAAAGTAGTAGGGATAAAGGGGCTGGTGACAACGTTTTTGAAACAAGAAATTCATGCACGCGCGCAAAGTTTACCTTGTAACTGCTGCGCAGACAATGACAAGGTAAAGAATGCATGTGCAAGACTAAAACCAAACTTATCGCTAAAAATTAAAAATTTATCGCTTATATTTAATACCAAATTATTTTGCATACCTAAAAACGAGTTAATACCTAAAAATGAAAAATTAGTTATAATATTAACACCTGAACAGAAAAAAGTAAATTATACCTAAAAATAAAAAGAAAAAATTAGTAAATAGAATGGTTATGGATGTAGGCCTATTCCATTAATGTTCAGACAATTTATATACTTATTCCTGGGGAACAAACATCAATCTTTCTCTCTTTCATCTAGGTATATTTTCTATCTAGCTGTATTTTCTTTATAAATTCAATTGATTCTCATATTATGTTAATTTTGCTATTATGGATACTAGTTATTTTTCCATTATAAAAAATATTTCTCTTCAGTTAATCTTAGCAAGCCTAAAAATAAAAGAAAATATCAAGATAAAATGGTTTGACAATTTTTGGTGCAAAGGCACTTAGGTGAAAAGAGTCGCAGTATTTTTTATTACTGGACAAAATTGAGAAAACACACCTTCTTTTGAAACAAGCTTTTATTTAAAATATTTTCATGAAATTTTGGTGAGTTGTTAGGGAGATAGGGATAAACTTTAAACATATTTTTGACATTTACCCCCTCTGTACTGAGGGTAACTTTGTAATTTTGAATGGGATGATGTACTTTTGTTTATAAAATTCGAATCTACGTAAAAAACTACGTATGTGTACAATTTTTCTTATTTGCTCTTTCGGTTGCGGAATTATGGTTAACTAAATTTTGAATTTTGATTGTATTTAGAAAATAAATAAATTTTACCAATAAATCAAATTCACTTATTTCAGAATTATTATTTGTTTCCATGGAAATGCGTTATTTTTACTTAAGTCAGTTGCGAACTTTGAAGTTTTAACGATTATTTCTCTAGGTACCCGGATTAAACCCCCTTGACTTTTACTTGTGGGATTTTATAAAGGACAAAGTGATGGCGGCTGTACCTACAACCGTAGATGGTATAAAAGACCGAGTCCGCTTTGCCTGCTGATTAGTGACACTTGAAATGTTACAGTGGGTACGAAATTCATTTAGAAGAATAGTGAGAAACTGTTTGGAAGTTGAAGGGGGACATTTCGAACAACTTCTCAAGCATGACAGACTATAAAGAAGTCGAAATTAAATGGTATTTTTTTATTTCATACCCTAATAAATCTTAATTCCGAAACAGACAAAACAAATCAAACAATATTTTACACGTACGTAGTTTTTTACGCAGATTCGAATTTTATAAATAAAAGTACATCGTCCCATTTAAAATTCCAAAGTTACCACACCCCTCAAAATAGAGAGAGGAAGTAAATATCCAAAATATGACTAAATATGCCCCCCCTATCTCCCTATTATCTCATCAGGATTTTATGACAATATATTAAACAGTTTTCGAGATATCACCTCGTAACACTTTAAAAAAACTCACCTTGTATATCGTTGGTACACAAGCAAGACACAGTAAGACAAAAATGTAGTTTTGAGAAAATTGGATCTCAGTCTTTACATTTAATTATGTCAAGAAATTCAACTTTCAAAAATAATTTGTTTTAATTTCCAAAATATCATATTCTCTGTTTGTGGGCATATACAATGGATATTGCATCAACAATTTACCTTATTTTTTTCAAAAAAATGTTACTAAATAAGTCAAAATCGAAAAAAAATTACTCAGCCTTTTGCTCAAAACTTTTATCCCCATTTGCACCGCACTGTTTAAACTTGGTTTGACTCAAAACATGTCTAGAATGTTTACTTTGCTGTGAAGGAAGAGAAGAAACGAAGGAAACATTCTAAACGTGGATTAAGCCAAACGTGGTTTAAATATTGCGATGCAAATGGGGGTAATAACTCAATAGTAATAAATTTAATTGACATTCACATTAACAGTCTCAGAGACATTAACATAAGTGCTGTCACATTAAGTGTCCAATTAGTTTAATTCTTGATTAAACTGTTTGTGCAACTGGGCGTAAGTGTGCTTTACTTGTAAACCGACAATATACTTACTGTAACAGCCAAATAAAATCTTTTGTTATACCTTTTAACAGTTATCTATTGGATAAGTACTGATAATGATGCTCTGCACCATCGAGGTTCTTCATCATCAAGGTTCTAAACCATCAAAGGCTTCAGTCTCTTCACCTCTAAGGCTTCTAACCACCATAGACAAAAGACTATGGGGGTATTGTTCACTACCTCAAGGGCGTATCCTGAGTCACCTCATATCACAGATATTCCACGCACACACGACGAGATGTTTACAGATGATTGGAGAACGAACGCATGGAACCACTTACCTGAAACAACAGAGAAAAACATTTAGAATAAAATTTTAACATCATTAAAAGATGATGAAATTATCATATGATCAATTGTGTAAAATTTCAAGTTTCTAGACCCAGCGGTGTGGGCTGTGCGTTGATATGTCAGTCAGTCAGCCAGTTTCTTCTTTTATATATAGAGATAACCTAGCAAAAACAATATTAAAAGAGCCAAAACTGGAGTGTTCTTAAATTCAGCAACTTTCTTCATCGGAAATAAGATGTAATATGTTGAAAAGAAGCAAAACACAGCAATGAAATTATTCGCTGGATTTAAAAACTTAAAACAGATTTAGAAATCGAGAATACGAAAAACCGATAAGCATCAAATATCTTACCTTTACAAATTCTGCAGGTTGCTCTAATCCTCTGGGCTTGTGTCCCGTACATTTAGAATTCTGGTTTTAAGATTTCATGGTCGCACCCTCTTGAGCTTCTAACGGCATTTTCAAAAAACAATTGTCGTTTGAAACAATTAACCTTTAAAAGCGTCAGTCGGACAGTACGCAAACCAACCTTAAGGTATTTTCTTTAAAACTGAATCAGAATTTAATATATTAGGTAAAAGACAATTTCAATCAATTTCAGCCCTTTTGTACGTTAGACTAAAAGAGATCAAATCAACTGAAGGTCACCAATTTTATCCTTTCTGTGCGTTAGACTAAAAAGAATGAAATTGATAAGACCTAGAAATACAAATAGTATACTACAAACTAATTAAAAATTTTAAAAGATACCGATCTATTTCATCCATCTTGTACGTTAGACTAAAAAGGATCAAACGGATTGGATGTCATCAGTTTCAACCTTTCTGTACGTTAGACTAAAAAGGAACAAACCGATAGGACGTAATCTTTTAAAACATTGTGTGTATTTAGGTCAAAGGAAATCAAACTTCCAAAGTATACTACAAATAAATAAAAAATTCTAAAAGATTTATAATCAATCTACTTTATTCTTTCTGTACGTTAGACTAAAAAGAATCAAATGGATTGAATGTCCTCGACTTCATCATTTTTGTACGTTAGACTAAAAATGATCAAACATAGAACGTTTGTCTTTTAAAATATCGTGTTAAAAAGGTTGGTTTTTGTATCCTATGCCACCCTGAAAGAATTTCGCGCCTCGTTTACACATTGTTTTAATGGGTTCCTGAAACAAAGGAAAAATTATTTAGATACAAGTATTACAATCGGTAATTATTTAATTAAGAGTAGTAAGTCTCATCGTAAAAAAAAATTCGGGAGCAGAGTAAAAGAGACTATAAACCCCAGAAGAAATATTACCCTGTATATTGTTTGGGAAGTTTATAATACTATTTATCAAAAAGTGCTCAAATTTAGCCATGTACAAATGTTATAACAATTATCTCAAAAATAGTTGGAGATATAATGTAAAAAGCTAGAACAAAATTAAAACTTTGACACCCTGTATCTAGGAAATCAAGCATTGTATGCCAAAATAAACTGTTTTATATTAAATCTGCCCAAAAATCATATCCTAAAATACACTACTCCTATTAATTAACGCACCGCAACGAATTTATGATAATTTCGATAGCGATTTTCTTCCCCGTAATCCGACTGTAAAGAACTTTTTTTAGGTTATAGGTTCATTCTTTAGGAAAATAAGTATACCAGTATTGTTTGAAAACAATCAGTCTTTGCCCTTTGTAGGGGCTTAATAATAATGTTGTTTTTTCCCTAAAGTTTGTAGTGCCCTGTAGATTAGACCAGCCATAACGGCGATTCACATTTACAACTTTGTTTTTTAATCACTCTAATCTCTCAGATATTGAAGGAGATACAGTATTTCTTAAAGTGTTTGAAAAATAACAAAAAATTACTTTTACGACGTGGGTTTGGTGTGGCTTGCAAGAAGTCCGGACTTAAATCCCATTTAACACCTATGGGACATCCCTGGTAGGTGCCTAAGAACTTCGAAAATTTCACCAAACAATTTGGACACTTAGGACAGAGGCTTGTTGAAATCTGGAATGGATTCGATCAAAATGGATAAGATTAGGCATGTGTAGGTGTTAAGCTGTTATTATGTTTCAATCCTTAAGTTATGTTCTTGAACGTCTTGCTTTAAATTTTATTGGTTTATAATAATTGCTGTATTTTCTTAACAAAATAATTCGGTAATTTTTATCTATTGTTATCTTTTAAAGTACATTAAGTAAAAAACATCACCCTTTAAAAAATCCTGTATCTCCTTCAATAATTGAGAGATCAGAATGAATTAAAAAAATGTTAAGAGTAGATGAGGCTACAGTCTAGTTGTAAATGCAGTTATGGCTAATCTAATCTACAGGGCGCTACAACTTTAGGGAAAAATATCATTTTTGTTAGACCCCTGTATTCTGTACAAAATTGATTTTTTCAAACAATACTGGTATACTTACTTTCTTAAAGAATGAACCTACAACCTAAAAAGAAAGTTTCTACAGTCGGATTAAGGGGTAAAAAGAAAATTACTACCAAAATTATGATAAATTCGTTGTGGTGCGTTAATTAACGGTATGTACTACCTTGTATAAAAAATGAAATGCTTGTGGAACAATATCTATTTTATCCCTTTGTGTTTTTATTTTAAAATTAATTTTAAGAATATTTTCAGTCAGAGTAGGTATTTACAATTAGCCGGTGTTTTATTATATCGTGTACTCAGTACTTCTTGTGACTTGTATAAAATAAGTATAGATAACACTTATCGACCGATAAGTGTTATAAATAACTTTAGTAAGGTTTTGGAAAAAGCTTTGAAAGAAAGACTGGTAAATTTTTTTGACTCTGGCGATATTTTGTCTAGTAAACAGTTTGGATTTATAAAAAACATGAGCACCAGTGATGCAATGTACCGTGTTATATCTGAAATTACTTGTAGTATGAATGATGGTAAGAAAGCTTTGGCCATTTTCCTTGACCTTGCAAAGGCATTTGACACGGTGCCACATGATGACTTATTACGAGTCCTCGCCAATTACGGTGTCCGTGGTCCCGTGTATGATGTTTTTGAGTCTTATCTGAACGATCGAAGGCAGGTTGTTCGAGTCAATAACGTAATAAGTGATGCTCGAACTGTTACTATGGGAATACCGCAGGGGACAGTCCTAGGGCCCATACTGTTCATTACTTATATAAACCCGCTGCTTAGGGAGGTAGAAATGGGTGGTACAATGTTATCGTACGCAGATGACACGGTTCTGGTGTTTGGTGGGGATTCCTGGGATGAGGTTAAAAACACCGCTGAGAGGGGTTTGAAACAGGTAAAATGTTGGTTGGACTCTTTTCAGCTCTCACTCAATCTGAAAAAAACAAATTTTATTGCCTTTTCACCAACGGAAAAAAATAGACCAAATTTCAGCGCGCTGCAGGTTGATGAGAGCTCGATACGGGACACCGGCCATACAAAGTATCTAGGAATCTTTATTGACTGCCATCTAAAGTGGAACAATCATGTTGATAAAATTATAACAGGTTTGAAGAGACTTTTGCACAAATTCTATTTGCTACGAGAATTTTTGAACGAGAAATTATTGGTTTGTATTTATAAGTCACTTGTCGAGTCTCTCCTTAGGTACGGTATACTGGTCTGGGGTGGGATGTATAAGACTGCGTTACAACCCTTACAGATTCTTCAAAACTATATTTTAAAAATAATATTCAAAAAACCTAAACTCTATCACACCTCTTTATTGTATTCTGAGGATATACTAAATGTTAGATGCCTCTATATTTTGACTGTTGGTAAGTTTATGTTAAGGGTCAATAATTTAAACATTGTTCACAAATTTAATACCAGAAATAGATTAAAAGGAAACTTGTCTCTGCCACGGAACAAAACAACACTAAACTTAAAGTCAATAACCTATCTAGGCCCAAAGATATACAACTCTTTGCCCGTGGACATTCGCCGAATGAAAGCAACTAAGAAATTTAATAAAACATATTCTCGATATATCTTTCATAACTTTAAAAATGTGTTTGCAGTTTTGTTTTAGCTTTGAATATGTCAGTCTATTGTGATATTTCCGCCTTAAGTCTTTTAATTGTTTGGAGGCTATAACTTGCCTTTTTTGTATATTGTTGTGTAATTAAGTTTATATTATTATATTGTTACATAAGTTTATACTTTCTTATAACACATACGGGTATTTTAATACCTAGGTGTTCTTTTGTTATATTTATGTTAATGTTCTTATATTGTGTATTGTATTACACTTAATGTATTTATATATAATATATTATTAATATATTATTTTTATTTTGTCGACAGTTTTTAAATTGTGAGAGGAAAGAATGTGTTGGTGGAAAGTTATAGTCATTTGAATTTTTTCTTAAATTATATTTTAGGCTTAAGAAGGCTCGGATGACATAGCTTTCTGCTAATGCGTTTTTTTTCTCTCAAAATTTAAAAACTGTCGACAAAAAGATGTAAATTTTTTTTACAAAAGATGTAAATTTTTTTTACAAAAAATAATAAATAAAAAATATATATGTACCTACTTAGGCACTCAGAATAAAAATACAAAAAAAATGTATTTAGTCTCTTTCTTTATTGCAGATCCAAATAATGAAGTAGATCATATTTTTCTAACACCCTCAATGAAAATTTACTTTTCCTCCCTAATTTTGGGTTTAAAAGGGGCACTTTTCCTCCCTACGTAGGAAAAGATATTTTTCTCCCTAGGGAGGAAAAGTTATTTTTCGCCCTAGGGACGAAAAGTAAAAATTAAATAAATATTCACGTACAGATAATTTATTTATTTTAAATTTATATTATTGCCTTCCGGTATATCTGTAGGTATAAAATATTCATCAAAATCTCCCATTTTTGGATAAAAATTTATTAAAAACGGTGAAAAATTTGAAACAAAAGCGGTCTTAAAATATGTTTGATGTTTATTAATACGTTACTACGTTAATATGTACCTAGAATCGAATCGAGATGTTTCGAACCAACTAGATTAACTAGATAATTGAATTTTTTTAAAATGTTCTTTCTTTTAATTCAAGATTGTAGCTTTGTTAGTGGGCATTTCAAATGAAATTATTTGTTGTATTTATTGAAAAATATAAAATAGGCTAACTAAGCATTTTTTAATAAAAATATGTCAACTATAATTAGGTATTTGAAGACGCAATTTTTCTTTTTTATTATTATTCGGAGGTTTTCGCGGAAGTGTTAGAAAAAATCATATGTTTTACACTGGAGTAAAGCATCTTTTCCTCTCTTTGCGTTTACTGTTCTTCTGGCAGCAAACCTCACATGCGGGAGGAAAAGTGCCACTTTCCTCCCTAGTTAAACAAAAAGCTATTTACTATTTCATAGAACTTTTTAGCTTGCTTTTTGACTTATAAAGAAATCTTATGAGGTTTATCCTAAGTAACTATACAGGGTGTCCGGAAAGACTTAGTATGGGCAAATATTTTTGCTATTAGTAAAGATAGAGACACCAAATTTTAAGTGTATTTTATTGGATAATAAATCTATTTTTTTATGTGATATAACTTTTTTCACCCCCTTGAGGGTTCACGATAGGGAGTTGAGGTAAATTTTTTTACATTCAACCCTATGCCGTGTGCCTACCTCATTTTAAAGGTCTTCAAAAAATAAACCTTTTACAGCAAACCTAAGGTCCGTATCGTAATAATTCGTTTTTAAATTCTTAAATTTAAAAAAAAATTAAATACCGTTATTTCTCTTATTACTTTAAAAGTTGTTCAAAATGATCACCGTCTTGGCAGTAATAAAATCAATTTTGGAATTTACTTCTCACATTTTCGAGAATGGCAGGTGTTACTTCTTGGCAGAGTTCCAAAATCGACTTTATTACTACCAAGAAGTTCATGGTGGTCATTCTGAACAACTTTTAAGGTAATAAGAGAAATAAAGGTACTTAATGTTAATTTCTTTTACGATTTTAAATTTTTATAGGCTTGGTATTTAAAAATGAATTAAGATACGGACCTAGAGTTTTTTTTGAAGACCTTTAAAATCGGTCACAACACGGCATTGGAGGTTGCATTTAAAATTTTTGACCTCAACTCCCTAGGTTCATGACCCCAAGGGGGTTGAAAAAGTTAAATTAGGTAGAAAAGTACATTCATTAACCAATAAGATACACCTAAAATCTGGTGTCTCTATCTTTACTAATACTAAGACTTTTCGGACACCCTGTATGATTTTTAATCCAAAACCTAAAAACGTCCCATATAAACCTATTTTATCGGCACTAAATTAATTTTACGGTATTAATAAAGCATAATAAATTATATGAACTTTCTAGAGTCTCTATTGACCTAACAAAAATAATAAAATATAATATTTACCTCCTTATCTTCCTCCATTGGCCCGACGACATCATTTTCTTTCTTCACGATTCCACTCTCCAAGGTTCGAACAAAGGGATGTCGACGTACCCTGGCAAATCGGTTGCCTAAGCCCTTTCCAGACATCCGATGGTCTTCAAAGGCTAACTCTACCACGCTTCTAAACTTCGACGATGTTTAGGCAATCCCTTAAAGAGCAGAATCTTCACTCACCACCCACGATCCGCATTTCACTTTTGTTTGCACGTTTTTGATGGATAGGGCAAGAATGGTACTAACAGACAACTATACGCACCATCTACAGATTCTTGAGCCTTTAGCTTGAAAATATCAAGCATTCGCATACTCAATTTTCCCAAGCCCTAGAGCCAAGAGTTCTGTAGGTGCTACGCATAATAGTCCACTAGCAATAGAAGATAATTTAATTTTACAGACAGTTATACGCACCATCTACAGGCTCTTGAATCTACAACTTGAAAATATCAAGCATTTGCATACTGAATTTTCCCAAGCCCTAGAGTCAAGAGTTCTGTAGGTGCTACGCGTAATAGTCAAATGGCAATGAAATATGAAAGAGAATCTAATTTTACAGATAATTATACGCATCATCTACAGGCTTTTGAATTTACAACTTGAAAATATCAAGCATTGGCACTTGGCACACTCAATATTCACAAGCCCTAGAGCCAAGAGCACCGCAGGTGCTACGTATAGCGATCTGCTAGCAACTTAATTTTAAAATAAATTAGGATTTTTTTATAACGTATTATATCCATGCTCATCCTATCACCAAAATAACCCGACGTGAGGCAATCTGAAACAAAAAGAAATAGAACTATAAACACTGTCGTATCTGAGGTTGACAATTGATCAGTAATTTTTTTCATTAAAAATATCTAACCAAATTTTATTCTTAAGGTGTTAGTCTAGGTGGCTCCTGAGGAACATGGACCCTTATCTGTGTTTAAACATATAGTTTTAATAACAATAAATAATGAAATAACGACTTATAATTCAATTTAATAAAAAATTAAAAGAATGCAAAATATGAGTATTAATATTTTTCCCCGAAACTTATGGGACATACGTTAATTATGTGTAAAAGTATTTTGTTAAGTCCTTTTCAATCACAACTAACAATTATCCTTTGGTGGGGTTAGGGGGTTTTAACTTATTTAAAGAAAAATTTTTACATATAAAATCCTGGACAACTATGTTAAAAAACAAAAATAGTAGGGATGAATCCCGATTACCCCTCTTAAAAATGGTTTCCTTTTTCATTATCTTATTACGATACAGAAATTACAAAGATCAGTTCCGAAAATATATGTAAGAAATAATGGAATTTATTGAGTCTTGGTTATAAGCAATATTAGCGCTAGTCTGCTTCGACTCTTCACAATTTCAAAGACTTATTTCCTGGAAAAATTACAGAGCTTAAAAAACTAACTAGTTATATTTTATTGTTTGATTCATATATATATATATATATATATATATATATATATATATATATATATATATATATATATATATATATATATATATATACATTTAAATCCGACTTACCTTATAATTATTAAGGTGTTGGCCTTTCCAGCGATGAGGTTGCTCTGCTCCCATGTTCTCGTCAGCCCATAACGAAATGATTAAAATATGAGAACATGAAAATTTGGACAGCCCGAGTCTCCTCCAAGCGCACGGAATTAGAGCCCGTCTCCAATGTTGATCCTGCAAGGGGCGGATTATGGCTGGAAATTCTCAACAGACACTTCAGTGCTACTACTGCCTTGTGACCACCAGGGCAGGTATTAAACGGTCCATTTTAACGGTTTAATACCTGCGGTGGGTGGACAAGTCCACCCACCTTTAGTTGTTCCTAACCCCGGTTTGCTGCATGGTCCAAAGGCATCCCAACCAAGACAACAGTCAGCGCAAAAATGCCCGTTGTGTGAACCTGAAGAAGTCCGCGTCCGCCGATTTCAGTGTACGTATTGCGTTCGCCTGTAAAAAGAAAAAAAAGTGAAACTTTCTTTTACAGGCTTTATATGGTACAAAATAAAAAAAAAAGGAAGGAAGAGGAGATGGGGCAGAGTGCGGAATAAATAATATAAAATTTACAAGCAAGTCAGATGCAAAAAGAACGTTTAAAATTAAGTTTCATTAGCATTGGAGTACCTTAAGATACAAAGAGATTTATAAGAATCAGGCTAAAAAATTCAATATTTTACATTTTTAATTTAATGACAGACTCTTTACTAGGTGGGATGGCCTCCTTCACCTTATTAGGACATTAAGCAAAAACAGTGAGCACAATGTCAGGTACCTAATTAGATATTAAAAAAAAATTCAATTGATCACTCGTTCGCAAAAATTAATAGTATTTTCTGAAATAAAACAGATTTTGAAAATTATTAGATTATAGGACGCTTTACTGAAAAAAAAATCAAAAAGATGTAATGCGCTAAGGTGTGAATTCAGATAACTCCTCTCGAATTATTTTAAAGAAAATTTCGCACCCACTTTTCCTGACCAATCCATAACCAATATATTGTAGTTATGACTTTGCTAATCAAGGAAACGACCGTCAGCTATCGCACCCGCGGGCCGCGGTGGAGCTAACTTGGGTGGTGCCTTAAAAGTCCATTAAAAATTTAAAAAAGTGAAAGAACTGTTTCACGGTTATATAAAAGTAAAAGAAGCAGTTCTTCTACTACCAAAGCTGAAACTTTTTATTTAGTTTTTTGCAATTGTGAAATATTAAAAAATCATAGTCAGCTATATAAATTCCGGGGGAATATACGTCAGCTGCTCATAAAAGGAGCGTAAGTTTAGGCTTAAAGTCAAATGAAGCTAAAATTAAACTATGTATAGTTTATTAATAACATAAGACGAAAGCAATAGTCCGCTGACTTTATAGTGGGGGGAAAGACCGTCAGCTGATATGATAAACAGGTAGCAGCTGCAATGATAAACAGGTAGCGAGTTTGCTGAGAAACAGTACCTGCTATACTCGAGGACCGTGCTCTGTATTATTACATAAGCTGATGGTTATTTCCTTGCCAAACACATAGCTGACCATTATTTTTATTGAGTATATAGTATACAGTGTCCGCCATAAAGTTGGCTACATATGGGAAAACTTTTTATTAATGATATTTAAAAAAAAAGCTCTATTGGGGGTTCGTTTCTGCATGCCCGACAACTAAAACATCTATTTTAACACATGTCATGTGATCACCGGTTTGCCGGGAATTTAAAAGAAACTTGACTGTGGTACTGAAAAATGAGTCAAAAGTTATCGAAAAATTTTATAAAGAAAAATTGTTCAGAATGCACCAAGGATCCCATGTACCAATTTCTAGAAAAAAATATAAATGTGTGACCGTACCCTAGGGCTTGCAATCCCGGGATCCCGGTACAAATTCAGTCCCGGAAAATCTCGCGATTAGTCACTTGAATCCCGGAATAAATAAGTTATAAAATATGTCCAAAAAAACCTAAGTAAATTAACGCTTTAAGCTAGCATAACTTGCAGTATTTTTCCTAAAAACAATGTTTAGCGCGTGATATGGCCAATCCTGGAAGATTCATTTAAGTACTTATGTATAAGAGTTCAAATTATTTTTACTTCTTATACCTTTATAATATGTCCTCTGAATAAATTTTGTTTTGTTTTCATTTTAAAATTTTAATATTATAAATAAAAATAATTTCTTTTTAATAATATTACAATTTTTGGGGATCAATCTCGGGATTCCGGAATTTTGTTTCTTCGATCCCAAAAATCCCGGGATCCAAATATAGGTCCGGGATTGCAAGCCCTAGACCATCGCTATGCAAAATCGTAAATTATTTCTTTACTAACAAATACTAAATTTAATTATGAAAAATACTGTACTATTAGGTTTGAATGGTAATTCTTAGATCGTCTAAATTTTACTGGCGGTAAGAAATTTTGGAAAAGCTCATGTGCACAATATACAACGCATGACTACAGATAGCGACACGACCAGACCAAATGTTTTAAATTTATTTCCCGCAAAGTGTATATTTCACAAATATTTGATTAGTTCTGACACAAACCTATGTAATTTAGTTGAATTAATTTATTTTAAGGTAAAAAAATAATTTATGATTTTTCCTACCGATGCCACGGGTAAAAATTTGGATTTTTTAGTTCTTTCTCAATATGGTTCATGCTATATGAGATGATCGGTACATTCTGAACAATTTTTCTTAACAAAAATTTTCGATATCTTCTCAATTTGACCCACTTTTCGATACCACAGTCAAGTTTCTTTTAAATTCCCGCCAAACCAGTGATCACATGACATGTGTTAAAATAAATTTTTTGGTGGTCGGACATGCAGAAACAAACCCCCAATAGAGTTTTTTAAAAATATCAATAATAAAAATGTTTCCCTGCCAACTTTATGGCGGACACTATACAGGGTGTTATAAAAAGATAAGAAATTTGAATGGCAGATTCTACATTCAAAAATATGAAAATAAGTATATATAAACATGGTTCCTCAAACGCTTCTTTTTCGAGATACACGGTGTTTAATATTTTAATTTTTAAATGTTTCTTTTTAATTTCTCGAAAATGCGATAAGATATTGACATGAATTTTAGTACACGCCAGTATGGAATCAAAGGGTACCTTTATGTGCAAAAATTTATTTTCTAATGTACTTGCATCAGTGGCGTGCCTGCTGGTAAGTCTTTATTTTTAGCGAAAAAAATTGTACGCCACTGATTTTTTGCAAAATTGATATAGTTCTCTTAAAGCCCAATTAATTCTGCGTGAAAAGTGTATATTGAGCTTTTTCGTTTTGACGCACCGTTTTAGAGGTAAAAATTAATTTATTTCTTACAATAACAAAAAAATTAAACTGATTTTTTTTTAAACATATGTTTTGTTCAGGAAACAGTGCTTATTGATTTAAGATTATAGTAGATGCCGGAAATGGCTCCTCCGTGCTTCAATACATGCTCTAAATCGCATTCACATATTTCTCTTATCTCTTCGGAATACTCGAGGTCTGAAAATATTAAACACCCTGTATCTCGAAAAAGAAGCGTTTGAGGATACATGTTTATATAAACTTAATTTCATATTTTTAGATGTAGAATCTGCCCTTAAAATTTCTTAGCATATTTTTGTAACACCCTGTATATTAGACTAATGCATAGTTGAATTTCAGTTTTGGTACTATTATACAAATACAAAGATTGAGTAATTATTAGGTATAATTTATCGTTCACTAGAAACAATAAAATCTGTAAATTTGTTTGTATTTTTTTCTTATTTTTAGCAAAACGAAATTTGAACGCCAACTGATGTTAAATCCTACCTAACAATTACTCAATTTTTGTATTTGTATAATAGTACCAAAGCTGAAATTCAATTATGCATTAGTCTAATATATGTATATACTCTATAAAAATAATAGTTAGCTAAATGTATCCCGAGGAAATAACCTTCAGCTGATGTAATACTCTAGACCGCAGCCCTCGAGTATATAGGTTCTCAGCAAGCTCGCTACTCATATCAGCTGACGGTCTTTCTCCCACTATACAGTTAGCTGACTATTGTTTTCGTGTAATGTTATTAATAAACTATCATATAGTTTAATTTTAGCTTCGGTAATATCGTTTCCGTTTAAGCCTGAACTTACGTTCCTTTTATGAGCAGCTGACGTATATTCCCCCGGAATTTAAATAGCTGACTATGATTTTTTAATATTCCACGGTTTTCAAAAAACGAAATCTAAAGATTCAGCTTTGGTCCTTTCACTTTTTTTTATTTTTAATAGACATTTAAGACAACATCCAGTTTTTCGGAATCATATTACTATATATTATTTTTTGTATATTAACAATTAGAATCAACAAAAATTTGTACCAATAGAAACTTAAAATGCTTGCTTTTTTCCTATAATTACAGTAAAAATTGATTTGATGATTAATTTTTTTTACATTAGTTGCTTAGCTACCTATTTTATATTTAAAGAAATAATTAAATATATTTTGACACCCTGTATATCAGGCGCGGCCCGTGAAATTTCAAAGTTGTATATCTCTGTTGCTACTTATGGGACCCATGCCAAATTCAGGTTTTTTAATAGTGAGCCTACTAAGAAATTTTTGGTAAAGAAAAAAACTATTTTTCAATTTGCGAAAAAAAGTTGAATTTTTGAATTGAACCACCTGGATAAAAAATTAACAAGCTTAGATATTTTATTTATTATTTTTTCTAAACAAATTTTACATCATTTTGTCGACAATTCTTAAATTTTAAAATAAGAAAATGTGTTAGTAGAAAGTTATACCATTTGAATTTTTTGTTAAATTATATTTTAGCTTTAAAAAAATTCAAATGACTATAACTTTCTACTAACACATTTTTTTCTCTTAAAATTTAAGAATTGTCGAAAAAGTGATGTAAAATTTGTTTAGAAAAAATAATAAATAAAATATCTAAGCGTGTTAATTTTTTACCCAGGTGGGTCAATTCAAAAATTCAACTATTTTTCACAAATTACAAAATATTTTTTTCTTCGCCAAAACATTCCTAGTAGGGCCATTATTAAAAAACCTGAACTTGGCATGGGTTCCATAAGTAGTAACAGAGATATACAACGTTAAAATTTCACGGGCCGCGCCTGCTGTATATCGAAAACGTAGGAGTTATGAACCACTTTTATTTAATAAGTTTTTTGCGGAACCTCTTCCCGAAGTCTTTTGTCACAACAACTACACCTACCTACACTTCTACTCCCCAGTACGTCCTAAACCCTGTACTCAAAACTTTTAAACTGGTTTGTTAATTACCTCTTTTCGTGTATTCATTTTTTAGTATGGCATAAATGTCACATGAATATAATTTTAAGATTCTAAAATTCACCTTTATCAAGTTTTATATCTATACTTCTAAAAAAACAGGATCTAACATGGGATTAAAAATTTCACATGTAAAACCTTAGAGTTTTACTCTATCCTTTGGTCCGCTTTAAAAAAAATGCACTATATTAATCACAACCACGTCTCAAAAATGTTGTTTTTTGGTAAAAACTGTATTTGCGCTATATTCTTCTTGATCAAATCAAACTTTCCCTATTTATGCCTACACAACTTAAAGTATGAGTCCTTTAGTTGTATAAGTAAACTTTTGCAAAAAATATTTTTTTTTGTGAACTTTTCCGATTTTTGGAAGTAGCTTTTAATTTTCTTTTTAAACTCGCAAATTCCTATGCAAACCAAAAAATTTCAGCGTAAGTAGTTCAGTAGTTCTGGCAGTATAAGAACGATGAAAAGACAAAAAAATCGTATGGTTTATAGAACTTTTATTTATGTAGATGTATACTTTTTTGTACGCGTTGTGCGTCAGCAATTAAAAAATTCAGGTTTTAATATTTGACAAACTGTGCAATTCTCTGATACTACTAACAACAGAGTTAAGCATATTATAAAACTGGAGGCCCCTATTACGGAGCGCATTTTTATTTTTATCTTAAAAAATGAAGGGCCAAAAAATCCATAAAAAAAATCTGAAAAATTTTTCTCCGGAATTTAAATTTCAAATAAATTTAAAAAAGGAGCGCTTGTTATATTTTCTATGTCTCAAAATTATATTTAAGCGACATGTATATACGTAAAAAAACCATAATATGCACTATAAAGCAAGTTATTCATGTCTGGAACTAAACATTTATTAAATAAATTTTATTTAGTAAGGATATATGCGCTGCGTGATTATCATCCATTTTAAAAAATTATTTTATTTTACTAAAAGGCAAAGTTTATTCCAAAATTTTGTATGTGGTTACAAATTCTTTACCCGTATTCTGTTCCCATTTAAAATGGATGATTTAAAAAATAATTAAAATGCACCACCTACCAAATTTAAGTTTAAAAAGTTTAACAAAGATTTTTCATTCCTAAGGATTTTTTTTAAAGTCGCTAATATATTTATTTTTTCCTATAATATATCTTTATCTATACAACCATATTAAAATTTTTTAAATCTTATAAAATATCCCAATCTTGGGGAACGTAGTTCCCCTTTTATTCTATATCAGGGGCAAATTTAGGATTTCGTCAAGAGGAGGCGCAAGTTCCCGTTCGACATTTTTTTATTGTTTGGGGTTCTAAGAAATGAACACTATTTCATACTGAACGAAAAATCTAAACCTGTTCTTGCGAAAACAGAACGGTTGGTCATCTTAACTTACAAATATTCTAGCATTTTTTCATTTGTGCATTCTATCCATTTGAACTGATATACAAACATTTTTCGAAAACGCATTTTTTAAAAGCACGTTTTTTCGAAAATATATTTTTTCGACAACAGAACTTTTTCGATAACACAGTTTTTTTTTGAAATCAACTTTTCAAATTCTTATACTTTTCGAAACTACATTTTTCTAAAACACATTTCTTGAAAGTACATTTTTTTATTGTTTCGAAAAAGACCTTGAATATTCATATCTTAAAAAAAACGCTTTTTTAAAAAAGTAATTTACTACAGAGGAACAGCAGACACAAGAAAACAAACCTGACCGAAAACCAAAATGGTTCGTTGATGTTAGTCCAGGATCCTTTTCTATCTTTTTTTATTGACATTTTCTACGCTAGTAGAGTTCATAATTTAATTTTTGGAAAACTATATTTTCGGAAATTGTAGTTTTGAAATTCTTTTTGAAAAAAATATTTTCGAAAAAATTTTGTAGATCCGTTTCCCAATAAGCATATTTTGATAAAGTTGTTTTTCGATAAAATTTACTTAATTTAACACCGAAAAATGTTTAAAAAAACAGTACACGCGACAGGACCAACTGTTTGATTAATATGAAAATGTAAATATTGTAGCATTTCTTTATTTATGCCTTCTGTTCATTTGAAGGGATATACTTAAGTACAATTTTTCGAAAGCCAACTTTTCAAATTTTTTCAAGCACTTATCAAAAATATATTTTTTTAGAGAATATCTTTTTCGAGATTAATTTTTTTCAAAAAACACTTTTCGGATATTATTTATTCAAGCAACGGCTTTTGAAAAAACATATTTACGAGAAAGCAATGTACCAAACCTAAGGAAACTTGATCAAAGTCAAAAAAGGTTCGTTTAGGTTTATTCAGGATCGTTTTTCGTCTTTTTTTATTTAACAATTTCCAAGGCAGTAGAGTAGTAGAGTTCATAGCATAATACAGTTTTCGAAAAAATACATTTTCGAAAATTGTATCTATTTTTAAAAAAATATTTTTTAAAACTTTTTGAAAACATGTACTTTCGAAATATGTATTTTGGAGAATTTCATAAATCCGTTTATAAAAGAACATCTTTTGAAAAAGCAGTTAAGATATTTTTAAAAAATTTACTTTCGAAATAGGTTTTCGAGAAAATATTATCAAAAAGTTTCGTAAATCCGTTTTCGAAAAAGCTGTTTTTCCAAAAAAAATGCTCTCAAAAAAGATGTTTTCCGAAAAAAAAAACCTATTTGCTGATTTGTTTTCTTTAGTAAGGAATGTTTTCAGAAACCATCTATGCGAATCAAAAAAGTCGAAAAAGGCTTGTATTTTTTATATAACATTAAATTTGTATTATAGATCTGGTTCTTCATATTTTTGTAGTATAATTTATATATTATAGAAGTTACATAAATGGCAAATTTTTGTTTATAATATTTTGTAGAATATGTACGAATGGTTAATTTTTATGTTACATTTTTTATTTATAAAATTCCCTATTGAAATCCTTTTTGCACAAGGGTCTAGGGGGGCACGCGCCCCTTGCATCCCCCCCCCCTAAATCCGCGCCTGACCTATATGGTGAAAATTTACGGATAAAAGTTTTTAGATAGAGAGAATTCCCTTTCTTAATGCATTTTTATAAACTTTTTGCCAATACTTTAAATAAATTTAAAAAATAAAATAACAAAAATCTTCTTTTAAAAATTTAAGTAAGATGTTTCAAAAGTTGACACTATGACACTATGCCTGTATTGTCCTTTTAAAAACAAAAAAAAAACTTTAAAAACTAAAAATACATCACGAGTCGTGAGAGGGAACTTTTAACTTCACATTGTTTGAATAGAAACTTTTAAAAAAATCTATTTTGGAAAAACTAGTGTGTTTTTACACCAGACAAAATACACACACCACAATTTTGGACTTTCGATTTCCCCTCTCAAAATTTGATGTTTCGTTGCACGAAACAAGTAGCAACTGTATCTGCAAGGGGGCACCATTAGCGCTCATGTGCGTTCCCTTCTTTTACGTAACCCCTGAGCAAACCCTTTGTTTCTGCGCATAACCCCAAATTTCGTAATCATATAGGTACCGTTAGCCGGCAATAAAATTACGTAATTCTATGGTCGAGCTATGCTTTATGATACATGTAACATACATAAAAATACATATAAAAATCACAAGCTATAAAAAGGTACTTACGGTATCTGGGAGCAGAGCAAAACTTTATATTAGGACGAACGAAACGCGAGCCCCCCTGCGATTCTATTAATTATGTAGCCGTCTACACATTCGCCACAACTGACAGAGTCTATTCATAAAATCGTCAGTTTTTAAAGCTTCTAGCCGAACTCCAAAACTATTAGAATAGGGAAGACTATCGCGGACTATTCTATTCCAGTGGGGAGCCCTTGATGACGACGTAAGCTGTCTCGGGACAACTTCCACCAGGAACGCGCGCGAAGGCTCCTCGTCCGCCGACCACAGGAATCAGAATGATTTGTGATCGTAACTTGTTTTTCCAATCGATACAAATTTTGACAAAAAAATTGTTCTCGAGTCTATGCAAAAAACTATATTGATGCCGAGATTGGGTAAAAAAAGTTGATAAAACAAACGCAACACTCCTTGTGCCTTACATTTCGACGGGATTTTGGATTTTTGACCAGAGACGTGCAGATTTTTACATCGATGATGAATAATAATTAAAAAATTTTGATTAGGTACTATTTTAATTATTTATTATTACCCGTTTAACATGTCGGAATGGCGTTAAAACACATTTTGGTGAAAATGACGATTCTCGCATGCATTATCTTATTATGAAAATATGTTTGCTTTTCACTCAAACCTACTAAATGGGCTTTAAGGGTTTTAGACAAAGGTTTATTTGGACACAATTCAATTAGGGGGTAGGATATAGGCTACAGGCTAAAGCTAGAGAGGTAACACAAAGATGGACCATTGTCTAAAATCTAAGATGTTACCGAGAATCACTATAGCACACAAAATAAAGATAGCTATTTATGTAACCAGTTGGTGATGTATTTCCTATTGTTGGAAAGCCGCCGATTATTCGGTTTTTTACATTATAATAATTTCATCTTAGGTTTTTTAGGTCTTCTTCATTTTCGACTGGTGTTTTATAAACCAGTGACTTTAAGCGTCCCCAGAAATAAAAGTCAAGAGGATTTAAGTCTGGGAATCTTGGTGATCATTACTGATTGATTAGGTTCTTCAGTCCCCTATCGATCCACCGATTTCGACAAATTTCAGTTAGGAACACCCTCCACATCATTTTTGTGGCCTAACCCAACAAAAATTATTTACTCTTAAACTATCCCCGTATGAAAAAAATACCAGAATAGCTGCTTATATAACCGGTTAGGAAATGCGTTACTTTGTTTAACGAGTGTAATGTTTGAGGGACGAGCGAAGCGAGATCCCCCAAAATTATACGAGCTAAACAAAATTATTAACTTTAATTATTGTATCAAGAAATCTAAGTAGGCATCAGAAACATAGGGTAAAAACTTAATACCAATTGTTCAAAAAAGGCAATAAAAATCAATTTTAATCCGTAACAACGTAAGTAAACGTAATTTATTCATTTAGTTGAGGTAAAAAAAATCAGTATACTTACAAAACCTTTCTTATATACAAAAATTAATATACAGGGTGTCCCGAAATTAGGGGGCCAAAGTTAAACAGTGCATTCTGCATAGGAAAATAACACTAATTTGTTTAATAAACATGTATCGAAAAATGCCCCCTAACGGAGCTACGGCCCCCTAAAGAGGGGCCTATGATGATGGTTTTTTTCAAATAATTCCCACAGGGTTGAACATAAAAACATAAGTTTTTGGTATTTTTGTAATTTTGATATGCTGAATCTAGATCTAAAATCAAAACTATTAAAAGTTTATCACAGGCGTAACATTTGGGGGGGTAAAGGTACAGAAACAGTCCTAACTTTTTTATGACCTAATGTTTTAATTTTTTTTTCTGAAATTATGAAAATCTAGAGCTTTTTACCAAAAAAAGGTACTCTTGATTTACATCGCTTAGATGCACCATTTGTGAGAAAAATGCCTTTAAAAGTAACACTGTTTAGCAAAGACGGATCAAGTAAAAATTAATCTTCCAATAAAACTTAGTGCCGGGCCATGAAATCGAATGTTTTACCAAATTTTCTAAAAAATAATGTTACTTTTATAAGCATATTAACGTTTATGTGGTTTTGTAAAAATAATTTTAGAGTTATGCATTCTACTACTAAGTGTTAGTGAAAATATGGGATATCTATGCTAAACAGTGTTACTTTCAAAGGCATTTTTCTCACAAATGGTGAATCTAGGCGATGTAAATCAAGAGTACCTTTTTTTGGTAGAAAGCTCTGGATTTTCATAATTTTAGAAAAAAAAATTAAAACATTAACTCATAAAAAAGTTACGGCTGTTTTTGTACCATTAACCCCACCCCCCCGAATGTTACGCCTATGATAAACTTTTGGTAGTTTTGATTTTAGATCTAGATTCAGCATGTCAAAATTACCAAAATACCAAAAACTCATGTTTTTATGTTCAACCCTGTAGGAATAATTTGAAAAACACCATCATCATGGGCCCCTCTTTAGGAGGCCGTAGCTCCGTTAGGGGGCATTTTTCGATACATGTTTATTAAACAAGTTAGTGTTATTTTCCTATGCAGAATGCACTGTTTAACCTTGGCCCCCTAATTTCGGGACACCCTGTATATTCAAGAAAATTTAAACCTCCTCGAGCAATGGAAATTCATCATCGCTTTTTGTTATCAATGCTTCTATATTCTAGAATGCTGCATGTAAAGTTATTATCACTACAGAAGCACCTACAAAAATATTTTTATTTAATATATGGATGTACAAATCTATCTTCTTTATTTAGTAATCTTCCATATTGGGCTACAGAATGTCATTATTCCAAATTAAAGCCCATAATAGTCAAAGACTCACCCAGTGGCTTATTCTCTTACCTATGACCCAAAACATGGCTCCATGTACCCCAACCAGATAATACACAGGCATGGAACATACCGCTACTAGTCCATATTGTTGTTCTAATGAAAGCTCTTTCCCAAAAAATATCAGCTTCTTCTGCATATGTCTTTCGTTTAATTTATACCCAGCATAGAATGTACCTGCTATAGCCAACAAAATTAAAGGTGATGTGATTCTAAAAGAAACCATTTACTGTACTTCACGGATTAAAAGTGTTTTTTTAATTCTGCTTTTTAAAGAATACAGATACAGAATACAGATTTTTGCTTAATAAAAGAATATGACTTACATTGAGAATTGAGATGTTACCAAATTTTAAAAATTAATTTTAATTTTGTATTTTTATTTATTAGAAAAATGTTATCAAAAAAATTTTTTAGAATTACTTTTGCAGACTTTGCAGAGCTGGTATATAATAATTAAATTAATTGCACTATATTTATAGGATTCCAATATTCTCATCATATTTTTAAAATGTAAAAAGATTTAATAACTTTGGGTTATGACCATGAAAATGATACTAAGCAACTTTTTTACATATCATTTTCAGTATAAACAAGAAACAGAGATTGTTTTTAGTTAAAAGTTGTGTATTCAAAATTTTTGGATGATCTCTATAAAAAAATAATTTTGTTTAATTAAATAATTAATAAAACCGTATTTTTTTATAAACAATTTTTTTTTATGAAGAATGATTTTTGCTAAAGAGGGTAAAATTCTGTATACCTACGGGGTTTCTCCCTCGACTTCCCTTAAGGGTTGCTCAGCTCAGCAACCATTGCTGATACGACAAATGGATCAGATTTTCAATTTGGTATTTTGATATTAATTTTTTATACAGGGCGCCCAAATTTAACCCAAGAGTAAAACCATATTTTGAGGGCCGTAATTTAATTATTATCTTTAAATTTATTATTATTATCTGTAAATTTACACTTATTATCTGTAAATTTACACTTATTATCTGTAAATTTACAGTTATTATATGTAAACGTACAGTTATTATCTGTAAATTTACAGTTATTGAGTGTAAATTTACACTTATTATCTGTAAATTTAGTTTTAAAATATTTTTTCGGTGGCCCCTACACTTTCGTAGAAAGGCGCAGCCAAGATAGGCAAAGAAACAGTTCACGAGGATTACCATCAGTGTCGCAGACATTAGATGTGTGAGCTATGAATGGGAAAGGCGTAGCCAAGAAAATCACCGGTAAAGTGTAGACAGGAAAATCACCTGTAGTGTCGCACACATAAACAGGTGACAAAAAGGGAAAAGGGTAGCAATTACGGAAGACAGACAAAGGCCTATGTTAATATATTGAATTGTTAACTGTTATAAATATTTTATTGTTATGTTGAATGTGAAATTGATAGCAAACTGATGTACAAATAAATAAATGATAAAAACAGGTTGATTCTTTGATTTTTTATCTCTACAATACCACAGATTAAAAAGGGGAAAATATAATTAAAAACTACCAAAATCTGATCTAAAATTTACTGTTGTACCAAACTTTAAAAGAACCTGAAATAAACACATCGTAGGAAAATAAGGAAATACATCCAGACGATTACAGCCAACGTGATTGACTTTCTCACGTGATGAATAGACTGGGGGTCGAGCTGTTGCAATGTTAGTGGTTAAAGTCGAAATTTCCGCGATTTCTATTAAAATCGGGTACAGGTCGCAAAAGAGAATTAAATCGATGTAAATTTTCGGAGGGTGTAGAGGACCCGGAGCTTCAGAACTATTGAAACTGGTGGGGATCGGAAAATGGCAAGTAATTTTTTTGAATTTTTTTAGGTCGAGAAATACTATTTGCAGGCCCCTCTTTGGTAACCATTAACGCTAAAACAAAATGTCGGATCGAAAAACGAATTCATAAGTGAAACTTTAAAATCTCTTTTTGCAATATATTTACCTAAACCTAAAATCACTGGAAAATGGATATATTTGTGAAAAACTGGAAATTTAGATTTTTGATTCAAATATTTCACGGTTTTTAATTTTTCGTGGGGTCAAAATAGTTCAAATAAAAATCCCATATTACGTCGAAAAGAACTCGTCGAAATATATGTTATTCATATTTTTTAGTTTCTTTATTCTTTATAGGAAGGGAGCAGTCACCGATTAAATTTAGATTTTTTTTGACTTTTTTTGCCCTCATCATTGGTACATTTGAATCACTCTGTATTTTTTCCTATCAGATTTTTCCTAATTTTTAACACTATCTTATAAAGGCATAATCACACATTAAAATAAAGGAACTGACTCAGCTGCCGGAGCCGGCAGTCATCATGGATGATGGCTCCGGCAGCCCTAACGGTAGACTTGCTGGGTGCAGGCACCGGCAGCCGAGTTGAGTGCCGGCAACATTAGAAAATTAATGTCAAAATAAGATCAGAATGAAAATACCTTAATTCAATCAAAAAATAATAATTTATTACAACGTAAACTTTAACGAAACTTAAATCTTGCTTCAAAAATATAACAATTATTATTCTGCGAATTTATAAGTAGAACTAAGAAAAATAAACATCAAACTTTTCCTTAAATTAAGTCTTAGCTTTCTTAGCCCTTTTGCGATCCGACCCAACCTTATTACTGTATTTCCAAGTCCCTTCGGACGTCCCCGTTTGTTTACCTTTCCTGGCATCTGTATGTATCGTAATTTAAACTTAGGCTGTTCCTTATACCTTTTTTCCCTTTTCTGAACTTAGACGTTGCACTGAAGAAAATGTTTAAGTTGCAACCTATTTTAAATTGAAACTTCTGATCGTGGTTCGCACACATGTACTGTAATCAAACTTCATACCTTCAATAAGAGTATTCAATTGTCTGATATCAATTTGATTGGAATTCTTGTCTTCTATGGACATAGGTATTGCCATTTTTTGAGGTAGAAATAACTAGCAAAGCATATGGATCTGTAACTCTCTGTGTCTCTGTTTTGTTAGATAATTGAAATAAGCTTTGGATGAAGTTTGATTGTGATTTTGTTCAATCTCCAGGATGCATAAATAGTATCAGGGCCGTAGCCAGCGAGGGGGGGGGGGGGGTGTCAGGGGGTTAGAACCCCCCCGAAATTTTTGTTCTCAGGTGTTGCGATCTACCGCCAAATGTGCGATTTTTGAAGTCCGAATACTCCCGTCCCACATTTAAAAAAGTGATTTAATTTATTATTTCCCATTATTATAATCTAAAACAAAGCTAATCGTCATATAAACAAATAAGTCGACAAAATAACAACCATTTAGTTTAGTAGATATCAGTGGTGCAGCCAGAAATTTGGTTCGGGGGGGGGGGCCCGGACCAAATGTCTCTACAATTTTTTTTAAGACGTTGAGTTTTAAATGAGTAAGAATGGGTTAGGAATTAGGGGTACATTCAATAACTATAAACTGTGTATATTAAGTTCCAACCCGACACATAAAAATAGGTAAAATACAAAAAAAATCTACCTAGTTACGTAATTAGGCTTGATGTACAGAATCTCGGGGGGGGGGGCGGCCCCCCCCCTGGCTGAGCCTCTGGTAGATATTGTAATATATGATTTATATGATTCTTTATTCCACATTCCAAATCGCAAGCATTTTTAAATTTCTGTAAATAAACCCCAGCTGCCTTTTCAACTTTTAAACACCATTCGTTGCATTCTTATGTATTGATTGAGACATTGTATCGTTATTTAGAAGGCCGATGGACATTAAATTTGTTTTTAGTTAAACACATGGTAGCAAAGAATCCCTTTAAGTCTAAACCAGACGCCAGAGGTCATAAATTAAAGGAAAAGTGGTGACCAGGCGGCCAAATGCGAGACAAATATTTACTTTTTAGGGACGTAAAGATTCAAGTAAAAATGCAGTTTAGTTCTGTATAAACGCCCTTTTATGTACCTAACTTAATTATTTTTTGAAGATACTTTAATTATTTCCGAATATATTTATTTTATTGAATATTTTTGCAACTCTGCCAGTTACAACATGTACAGCTGAGCGATCCTTTTCAACTCTACGGAGGTTGAAAACATACCTAAGAAATTCATGTGGTCAAGATAGGTTAACGGGATTAGCCCTCATGTCTATTCATCGTGACATAGACCTACCAACAGAGAAAATTATCGATATGTTTGCTGCGAAAAATCGAAAGCTAGATTTTGTTTTGTAATTTTTTTTTAAGTTTGTAAAATATGTTTTTCTTTTGAAGTGTGTTAAAAAATTAGAGCTTTTATTTCGTATATTTTAAATAAGAGTTAGCAGTATAGATATTTTTTAAAATTATTAAGTCTATAATATATGTTAATGTTACAAACATTGTATACTATTGAAGATGTAAAAATTAAACTTTATTTTAAATAAACACTGTAACGATAATATATATTAAAAAATTGTCAATTTTTTTCAAAAAAGTAAATTACCACCCCCCTCTCCCCTTTTATTTTGTTCTGCTATCACGCAACCAAAATTCATTGTTTGTGGCTTTCTTGTATTCCACCAAAACACAATTAAAATTTTCATATGAATAAAATTTATCACAAAGTGTTTACATACCATTTAAAAGACGTAACTAGTATTATTTTAGGTTAGAACTGCCGGCATTCATTCTTGGCTGTATCTGGCCCGGCGCCGGCACCCGAGAAATTTTCTACTCTGGTGCCGGCACCGGTATCCATGCAACAACATTTTGGTTGGGAACCGGTGCCGGCAGCGGAGTTACTTCCTAAAATAGATACGAATGAGTCATTCAAATAAATTATTATTTAAGGGGTAAAACCCGAATTTTTTTGATTTTTTCCGACAAATCCTATTTTTAACCGACATTATGCCACACTATTTTCCTTATTTAGTGATTCTTTTTGGGTTTATTTTATGCGCTAATTATCTAAAAATACTTCACACTGATTTAAATCGCTTATTTTTTCGTTAAAGTTATAAATAAATTAGTTTATTTGCATTGGGGACATGCAAAATTTGAAAATTTTAGAATTTTCGAAGAATACCTTGAACACAAAGAATTGAAATTATTAAGATATGATGTGTCCAAATTTCGCCAAAATGCCAGTTTTTGTTGCAAAATTAAAAGGTTCCTAGACCGATTTCGTCTTGAAATATACATAAATAAGATTTTAGGAACCTTCTATTTTAAGTGCAGGGATATTTCATTGAATGAGTTACGCATTAAATGCAATTTTTATGGATTTTTCGATAAGCCTAGAACACTAGAATTCGCCATGTACTTATTACGAGTCATAAAACACTTTTGACGACATCCAATGGGCTCACGTTTTATAAGTTTCGAAATTCGCTCGAAAATTTGCATTACAAAATCCTTTTCTTTGTTAATAAAGACCAAAATAAATGGACTACAGCAACCGCCATAAACATTTAATTTATGTAGAGAATATAAAAAATATATTTCAGATTTATTTGGGTTATAATGCATATTCCCTATCAAAGAAAATATAATAGGTTTGATTTCCCTATTCTTAAACGCTGTTGTCCTGCAGGTTATATGCCCTCTAGCTCCAGGATCATGGGTCAAGCTACAACAAGAATGACCTTGAAATCTCACGATTACATTCCTGCACCCTTTGGGCGTGTTTAGACCATCACCGCCGCGCCGCAGCAAAATCGCGGAATCTAAATGAATTAGCCGGGGAGCGAGTTAGCCTAGAAAGCGCACGGTTGGCCGCCCGGAAAAAGTGACGATCGCCAGTGAAAGGCAATAAAAGGTAGAGTCTTGCACAAGGCAATTCATAAAACACTATTATGTTTGAAATTGATTTTATTCACGTAAAGGCCAATTAATAACTGTATTTTATTATCATTAATATTGATGGTACCTTTGATGGCTCGAGAGTCATCGATTTGTTGGGACCAAAAGAATTGAAAATGTCAGTAAGCAGCAGTACTTGAGGTTTATTTTCTTATAGAAGCTCAACATTTGCTACTGGTTATATGCATCTTTTTAAAACAGAAATGCAGAATTGTATATAGCCTACACTATTGCTAATTATAGATACCGAATAGTCTTAAGATGTTTTATTTTTAAATTAATAAAATATTATGTAAAAAATACTTTGTAAAAACAAGCTTTTATTATTTAGATGTATTAATACGAAAAAAAGGGTATAGTTTTTGTTCGTCGGGGCAATGCTGAATGCAATTGGACGTAGTTCGCGTGGATGGATCCTAATAAAAGTAGTAACAATGTTAACACTGAACCAGATATAATATATTATGTTAAATTTACTGTCTTAAAAGCTTGTCGTGCGAAGAGAAAAGGAAAAAATACATACTTAGGTACTTACAATTTCAGCCAAACAAAATTAATGCCTGTATGAGCGTTTTGCCTGTTACCTTCCAGCTATCTAGTTCTTCAATGAAAAGGCCATCTAAAGATTTGACTCGGATTGGGACAACGTAAACCCTTTCATTTGATACCTATATCAAGGGAATTGTGAAAAAACAGGTAATCCGCCATCTTGTGGGGTCAGCCATGATGGATTTAGAATGACTCACACACTTTATCGTATTCTACTTGTCAAACCCTTTCATTTAATACTCCTATCAAGGGGATTGTGAAAAAGGGTAATATGGCATCTTGTGGCGTCCGCTATATTGGGTTTAGAATGACGTCACATAAGTTATCGTATTCTGTTCGTCAAACCCTTTCATTTCATACCCATATCAACGGGATTGTGAATCAGTCATCTTATGACGTCCGTCATATTGAGTTTAGAATGTCGTCACATAGCTCACCATATTTTACTGATCAAACCCTTTCATTTGATACCCATATAAAGGGGGTTATGAACGAAAAGTCAATCCGCCAACTTGTGCCGTCCGTCATATTGGGTTTAAAATGCATTTTACTCGTCAAACTCTTTCATTTGATACCCATGTTAAGGGCGTTGTGAAAAAATGGTAATCCACTACCTTGTGGCGTCCCCCATATTGGGTTTAGAATGACGTCACATAATTTATCGTATTCTACTCGTCAAACCCTTTCATATCAAGGGGATTGTGAAGAAGAAGGTAATCTGCCATCTTGAGAGGTCCGCCATATTGGATTTAGAACAATATTAGATATACTATATTGCATTGTCACCTGACTTATACACGTGTGCAAAATTTCAAAATTCTAGCTTAATTAGAACTAGTCGAAATTTTGTTTGCAATATTTGACCTTAACATACTAACATACACACATATATACAAACAAATTAACAGGTGAAGTTAAATAGAAGCTTTTAAAAAAGAGCGAAAACTGAAATAATAAATAACAGATTGGCATGGCTAGATTTCTCTGAATGCTTCCAGTCTTTAAATACCGAAAACGCTTCTTAAATGCAAACAGAATAAATAAATTCTGGTTGTAATATTTTCAATTTCCTAAAAAAGTAGCACAATCAATGTCGCGGAAATACCATCCCTCCTACCTTACCAAAACATATTGAAAATGTTCGGGTTATTGTTCCTATTGCCTGTTGAACTCTCAGAATTGGGACGGTATTGTGCCATATTTACTATTAAACAATTCATGCAATAGGGAATATGCATATAACCCAAATAAATCTGAAATATTTTTTTATATTCCCCTTCAAAAATTAAATATTTTTGGTGATTGTTTTTATCAATTTATTTTGGTCTTGATAGACAAAAAATTTTCTACTGCGAACTTTCGCGCCAATTTCAAAACTTGTAAAACGTGATCCCATTGGCTGTGTCGTCCAAAGTGTTATAATAAGTACATTGTGAATTCCAGTATTGTAGGGTCATCGAAAAATCAATAAAAATGGCACTGAATGCGTAACTCATTCAATGAAATACCCCTGCACTTAAAGTAGAAGGTTCCAAAAATCTTATTCATGTACTTATATTTCAATCTTGCAACAAAAACTGGCATTTTTAATGACAATGGTCGGAAATTGGAAAATGTAAAAAATTCAAATTTTGCATGTCCTCGACGCAAATAAACCTATTTATTTATAACTTAAACGAAAAAATAAGCGATTTAAATTAGTAGGACGTATTCTTAGATAATTAACGGACGAAATAACCCCATAATCACTAAATAGAAAAAATAGTGTAGAATTATGTCGGTCAAAAATTGGATATGGTGGAAAAAATCAAGAAAATTCAGTATTTATCCCTAAATACGCTCCTGGATGACCCATTATATATTCATTGTAAAGTCTAGTTATCCCTCTATACGATAGTGTTGAAACATTGGAAACAAATTAGGTAGGAAAAAATACGTACCTACCGATGTCGAGTGCAAAAAAAGTCAAAAAATATAAATTTAATCGGCGATTGCTCCCTTCCTATAAAGGATAAAGAAAATAAAAAATATGGATATCATGTATTTTGACTAGCTCTTTCCGACGGTGTATATCGGATTTTAATTTGGATCCATTTTGACCCAAAAAAAAAACGTGAAAAATTTCGGTCAAAAATCGAAATTTTCAGTTTTCCGAAATATATTCATTTTCCTGTGATTCTAGATCAATTTATTGTAAAAAGAAAGTATTTGAGATTTTAAAGTTTTACTAATCAATCCGTTTTTCGATCCGACATTGCGTTTTCGAGTTACAAGGTACCAAAGAGGGGTCAGCAAATGGCATTTTTTGACCTAAACAAATTCAAAAAAATACTTGCCATTTTCCGGTCCTCACCAGTTTCAATAGGGTTTTGAAGCTCCGGGTCCTCTAGAAGCTCCGACAATTTAAATCGATTTAATTCACTTTTGCGGCCTGTACCCGATTTCAACGGAAATCGCGGAAATTTCGACTTTGACGTTTATCAGCTCCGAAACGGAACATCCTGTATAACTGAACTTTTTACCGAAGCTAGTTGCACTATTACTCGATTAACCCAGAAAATTCGATTGCTCCCCCTCTGACGGTTTCCGAGAAAAACAAACCTGTTTGACTTTGGGTTAAGCTTTACGTTATTTTTGCTAATCTCCTGACGTCTCTGTTCACTTCCTGACGTCACTTTTCACTGAGGGTAAATAGCTGATTTTTAAATTGTAATAAATTATACCGAAAAGTCAACATTTTTTCTAGCTAAATTATCCTAGTAATTTTCTTTAAAATAGTTTTTTGGGTTATGCATATTCCTTATTGTGGTCACTTTTTGCACAAGAAGATTAAAGGAAAATAACCGGATATTACCCATGGTGATAATATGAATTATGAACATTTAAGATTCCTGTAGACACACGGAAAGAAACAAAATACCTGTTTTAAATCAGTAATAATCGCTCTGAAATTATCTTAGCTTTGTATATAATCAAGTAAGGTAAATGTACCTTTCACCGACCACCTAAGTTTTTTTTTTCGAAATAGGTTATTATTAAGGTTTGTGAGCACAAATCCATGCTTCCAAATTTTTTTATTTAAAATTTAAAAGGTTTTGAAAAAACGGACGTTACGGAATAATAGAAGTATTGATCTCTACATTTAAAAAAAAAATTAATAAATTTTTGCATCAAAAATTACGGCTATGTACCCTTTACCGACCGGTTTTAAAAATTTTACCGCAATTTTCCTATTACCGACCATTTTGGCTCCTTTTACCGACCGCCATTTTTATTGGAGAAAATCACTGTTGCTTTTATTTTTACAGCGACTATGACCAACTAGAGCTATTGAAATGTTGTTGCTAATTTTTTCATTGAAGTTTGCGTCGGGATATTACAATCGGCATTACTTAGCTAAAAGACTAACTAATCCTGTATGTACTTAAACATACTAGCTGACTAGATGATGTATAATAAGTTACTTTATTAACATCGTAAACTCTCTTTAAGTCAGCGTTTAAAGAAACACCTACATAAACTGTGAAAAGGGGGATATATATTTAAGTCTAAGAAAAATAAATACATTAACAATAATAAGTAAGAACTCTATATAAGTATGTCAGGTACAAGTTACTTTCTTAAGCTCGTCTATCTCAGGTACACAATAAATGCCTCGACGGTTTATTAACTTCGGTGGATTAATGTTGCGTATAATTTCATTTGACCTGTATGTCATTATATCATCCTTCTCGGGCCACTTCCAGTTACCACCACTCATTGCCATTGCTTTTACGACCGCTCCATTCAAATTGGAATCAAGGACTAAACCGGGAAAATATTCCTCTTCATATGTTACAATGACATACTTTTCCTCGCCAGTAGTCTTATCATTATTTGCCCGATTATTTAATTTTATTTTTGATTTAAATTTGTCACCTGTATTCGCTGTTTTTGTTTGTTTCGATGATAGTTCCTTTTCTCGATCTTTCCTTTTCTTCGCCCTCTCTGATTTTTCTTCTTCTTTCTTTTTTTTTCTCTCCATCTATCTTTTTCTGGTATTCTAGAAATTCTTCCGATGTTGCAACGGTAGGTGTTAATTTTTTTGAAACTTTTTTGGTATTTGAATTCTTATTGGCTTCGGGCCAAAATAAAGCCTTTTTAAAGGGCGTCGTAACATTTTTAAATGGTGTGGGAATATTGGGTGATTTAAGATTCTCCTTATTATTTTCCTTATTAGGTGTTTTTTCATATCTATCAATGTTGTCAAAAGGATTTAAAGGCCTAATCGTGCTAGAAGCTACAAAAACTGGTTGAGTTTTTAAATTGGCGTCTTCTGAAACAATCAATATGGATATTTGTTCAGGCCCACTGGTTGCTTTTTCAATGTTCTTCGTTGGCGCGATAGGTAAAGATTTCGTCGATTCAATAAAGTCTGAGTCACAGTCTTTATTGTCGGTGCAATTCACATCTAAAAATAAAGGATAATACCTGAATTTATATTTTGAGAGATAAATAATAACACTTACCAAAAATATCATTAAGATTCATCTGCTTATCGTTAACAGCATTGTCTTCAGGTAATTCCTTGGAATTTAGAGGCACATTTTCAATCGTGCTAGAAGTTACAAGAGCTGAATCAGTTTTTAAATTGGCGTCTTCTAAGTCGATCGATATTGCTATTTCTTCAGGCGCACTGGTTGCTTCTTTAATGATTTTTATTGACGCGATAGATAGGGATTCAGTAACGTCTAAGTCACAGTCTTTATTGTCGGTACAATTTACATCTAGAAATAAGGGATAATCATAATTGAATTCATAACATAATAATAATAAATAACTTACCATTAATATTATTAAGATTCCTTCGCTTAACGTAAGCAGTATTGTCTCCAGATAATTCCTTGGAATTTAAAGGCAAATTGTCGTTGGCAAGGTTTGGAGACCAGGTGTTGCCAGAAGAATTAGGAGGCGAATGGACATTATAATCACTTTTTATTCGTGGTCTTGGAGCTAAAAAATTTTTTAAAATTAGTAAACAAAAAAGTAAGTCTTTAATAAATATTACTTGATTCAGCGGCATTATGAACCCACACTTTATCATCCGGTTGGCCAATGGGTTGGATATAGAGAACCTCGACTTTTCCATGATTTTGTGGTATGGATGCCGTCAGCTCAAAATCATCGATTAACACATCGTTATCCGTGTCATCTATCCACAAATTTCCGGAATAATTTAATCCTAGATCTATAGAATCGACATCCAGAAGTGGCAAGTTATTGGATAGCGTAGTGTCATGTGCATTAATAGCATCATCATTTGGAAGAGTAGTTAATGTGCCTTCATCCTTCAGCATTTTCCAAAAATAAAATAAACTCTGGTCTTCTATTGGACCGCTCCAATTGGGTCCACTGTTTTGAAATTCGTTAAGTTTCTTTGCATCCAACCGTCGTTCGAATTGTGAAGAAGTTATAGCACAATCCGACGCACAATCAGCTGGATTTTTTTTTGGCGTATTGTTTATTGCTACTGGAAGAAGTAATTTGGAATAATCAATATTATTTGGATTAAATGGAAATAATCCGCAAGTCCGAAACCCATTTTTGATAGTTTCTGCTGTAGCACCGTCTTTAAGGCACTCATTTAGTTGACTAGCAAAATGTTCACGCCTAAGCTTTTGACCGTTATTTGCCAGTCTCCATTTTTTAATTTGGTTTTTCCATGCGTTTTTAACTGGATGAAACACAGCTACATCTAGCGGTTGTAGTCGATGTGTGGAATTTGGCAACAAAGCTATTAAAATTATTCCCTTGGAACTACAAAATTGAGTTACTGGCAAGCTAAGGTGCGAAGAGTGACCGTCTAAGAACAGAATTATAGGCATCGGTATATTGTTGTCCACTAGCCATTTATAGAAGACATTTGTAATAAACTCAAAAAAGCATTCGCCAGTCATCCATCCTGTATCAGATCTTCCAGTACCCCACCCCTTAGGCATGTTTAAAATAATACTTGGTGGCATCCGCTTATAGGGAAATAGGACCGTAGGACGCTGTAAATTTCCATCTGCAGACACAGTTACAAGAACAGTAAGGCATTCTTTCTCATCATTTGCAATCCTAGTGTATACCTTTTTTGAGCCTTTTCTTACTATAACGTGCTTTTCTTTTGGAGCTAGAAAGAATACTGACTCATCACAGTTGAAGATTCGTCTGGGATCAGTTAATATGTCGGTAAAATTGTTTTCATTAATGTAGCTTGAAACTCGTCCAAACCAATCGCGTATACTTTTTTCGGTTATATCTGCTCGTGGCTTTGTTAACTGCTGAGATACTCGATGAGAAAGCTCTGGGTGTCTTAACAAAAAGTTTTCATACCAGTGACGACCTGGTATCCCATTTTTAAACTTATTTGGCCTTTTAAGTTGCTGCACCAGTTCTGCTACACTCTCTAATAATTGATTTTTCGTCACAGGAAACCCAACATTTTCCAAATACAAGATCCAATTCACAATTGTCTCTTCTTCTTGCTTTGTAAGTACGCAGTTGGCCCCACTGGTTGAACCTTTAGCATATTTTTCGTGCATTTTATCAATGAGAGTTGTTTTTGGTACTTCAAATGCTTCACTAGCTTTTCCGTACGACATGCCTTCTTTAATGGCTTGCAGAGCGTTTTGAATCTGCTCGTTAGTATAGCGTTTTCGTTTTTTATCCATGCTTAAGGCTAAAAGGCAAAGTAAAGAAAATTAATGATTTCAGCACAGAATGTAAATATTTGTAACATAAAAACCCATTTGCCTGACGATTTATTAATTGTGAGGGAAAATTTTATTACCAAAACATTTCTTTTTGATTTTTTAGTTACAGTTAACTACTTATTAACTTAACAATATGTAAAAGATAAATAATAAAGATGTTTATTTTATAAGTGCATAAGTATAGCAACGACCGGGTGCGCTGGTCGATAAAACGAAACTTAAAAGAATATCGGGAACCTATTTACCGACCATTTTTGAAATTTTTTTATAGGAAATGTGCATCAAATTTAAAAAAATGTATGCATCGTTTAGTTTAATTTTCCTAAGAATAATTTAGGGAAAGTGGGTTTCAGAACCCTCAATCTAAAGCGAAATAGAATATGTTTAAATAAATATTATAAGAAAGTCTAAAATTATGAACGCCTTAAGTTAAGTTACTTTATAATTTCTAGATATACTTTATTGGGCAAATAACAAAAATTTGCTGGTCGGAAATAGCTCATTATATTGTTCCATGACTAGTTACTAATATATCTATTTTTGCATTTTTTATTTTTTCTTAAAATAATAAAAAAGCCATGTAAATATTGGCATAAGTTTTGCGCCAAATTCCGACCGACCGGTCGATAATAAAGACAGTCGAAAGCATTGGCGTACATTTGACCGACCGATGGTCGGTAATCGGAAATTGATAACGATATGCTCTATTTACCGACCTATTTTTTATAGATTCAAATAAAATATTGAGTTAGACTGGGCAAGTATATTTATGCTGCTGTATATTAGGGTAAGATTGTTTAATATATATTAGCAACAGTTTTTACTTAAAGTATTTATGCCAAAATAATCTAAATATTTGCAAATTAATATCGGACAAAACCATAACATTCGACGTTTAAATTGAAAATCTTTCAGTTTTAGATATTCTCATTTATGGTATATAAAAATATTTTACTGGTCGGTAATAACTCTTTAAACTTGAAAAGTTGTCATTTATATTAAAAAAATATTTTTTGTTCTTTATATATTTTCAATAAATTAAAAATACAAAAAGAAAAAGTAAGTGCAGTATCCTGATTCCGACCGATTGGTCGGTAATAAAGACATTGTATATAATGACTGTCCCTATCACCGACCAATAATTATTTATTAATAATAACATTATTTGTGATACAATATTGGATTTTAGTACAACAAATAAATCGAAACATCATATTTTACCTACTAATTCATAAATATTGTTTAATACTTACTTTAATTTACAAATGCACCTAAAACTAATTTGTAAACAAATTAGCGTCACTTGTTAAGAAATCGTGGACACTTTGACAATGTCTGGCTAACGACTGATGTACTTCGCGTATTTTCTGGAAAGTTGTGGCCAAGCCCTAAATTTATCGCGGCGGGAAGTTCAAATAATATAATTTTGAAATTAGATATTTAAACTGGTACCACCTTACTGTTTTAAAGTGGAAAATATGCATTGGTCGGTATTTAAGAACAGGTCGGTGATGAGTACATTTACCTTAGTAAAATCAAGTATTTAAATGTATTATGTAATAATCGCCAAATTTCAATATCAATGTTCGAATCACGTTTTAATAATTTGAATAATTTATTTATAATTATAAAATTTAAATTTTTGCCGCGAGTATGTTGTAAAAATATATTGTCTAACTAACAATAACCATGCCCGTAAACAAATTTGTATAATTTTAAATTTATGATAGAGAATTCCGCACTATTAGAGGTAAGAACCACTATTACTACTTTAAAGTTACGGAAAATTTATAAAAATCTATTTTTTTTTCTTAAAAATAGATTCAACATTTAAAAAAATCGAAAAGTCGATACAAAGATAATATTTTTAAAATGAATATTTTTCTTTAAATATGGAAAACTTTATTTTAACAGCCGAATCAATAAGGTGGTAAATTCTCTTACAAGGTTCATTTCTTTAACAAAAATGGATGTTTATGAAGTTCGTGAAAACATCAAGTTGTCCAATGGTATCTAAAAGTCATTTGAATTTTTTTTAATCTAAAGTATAATTTTAAAACAAATTCTAATGACTATAACTTTCTACTAACATTTTTTTCTCTTAAAATTTAAGAATTGTCGACAAAATGATGCAAAACTTGTTTAGAAAAAATAATAAATAAAATACCTAAGCGTGTTAACTTTTTTCCCAGGTGGGTGAATTCAAAATTCAACTTTTTACAAAATATTTGTTTTCTTTACCAAAACATTCCTAGTAGGCTCACTATTAAAAAACCTGAACTTGGTATGGGTCCCATAAGTAGCAACAGAGATATACAACTCTAAAATTTCACGGGCCACGCCGGCCTGTATGTATGTGGTTACAGTGCTTATGAACATTTGTTACGAATTTGCGTAAAGTACGACCTTCTGATGCGACCAAATTATAAAAAAATATGGAAGGAAGTTGCGGCAAATATGCATGCGACAGGTAGGTAATTTTTAAATACATATTTATGTTTATTATTACACCTTAGGAACAGTTGGCGATTGACGAACTGCATACTGAATTGCTCTGTTTTAAAAAACGCACCACTCATTTGTATAAATCGATTTCATTTAGTGTAACCACACACGTCTTACGTATTGGTACGACTAACTTCGTACGAATTCATAAGAACAAAATTTCGTACGAATTCCTATCAAATGTAACCGCCACGAAAAAAGGAATTTGAAAAAACCACATCTCCAGAACAAATTTGGTCAAAGTCTTACCTATTTGTGCCAAAATGTTGGAAAACTTATTTTTTATCAACTTATTACTTTAACTTTACTTTACTTTTAGTTTGTAATTATAAATATTTAATTTTGATCTTTAATGTTACTATTATTACTTCATTTAATTAAAAACAAAATCAAAATATAGGTAGCAACTGATGTTAACATAGTCAGTGTATTTACTATCATAAATTCGATTATTTTAGGTACTAACTAATGATGAATCCTCTTGTAGTAAACTGGTGCAAATCTATTATTTCGTCTAAATTTATTAAGAATAATTTCTACAGATGTAATAAATTACCATTGAATGGAAACGAGTATCTTCATACCAGAACTGAAAAATTTTAATAATCATGAGAAAAAATTAAAATTAAAATTAATGCAGTTAGTACCTACCTTTCTCAACTTTGAAATGTATTATATTTTAAAATTTAAAATATGCTGTAGTATTTGCAGTTTTTCGGCATTTTTTCAATAAAAGCAGATCGTATTGCTTGCCACCATTTCAGAGAGCAGATCTGGTTTAACAGGAAAGTTATATTTATTCTTATTTTTATTTACTAGCCAGCCGCATACCCGTATCACCACTTTTATTCGTTCGCGTATTTCTTTAAACACCCTTGGCAAATGAACTTATGGTTGGTAAAATTTAATAGCTTAGTTGTTAAACGAAATTTGCCCTTTAAATTGGTAACACATATTCACATGAGCTTCATATTTATGTTAAAAAGGAAGCTGATAAATATCATCAGTGTACGACACTACGGCTCGGGTTACTGATCTTATCGCGTGTTGAACTTTCAAAACTAGAAAATAAGAAAGGACTTTGCAAAACGTTTAATCAAGTAATAATTTAATTGACATTTAGAGACACCTATAGAAATAATTTTTACATGACTGCTGTTATATTATTAAATTGTTTTTGCAACTGGACGTAAATCAACAAAAAAGTATATGAAATGGCGCCTATATACTTTTATAGTGAAATCAAATAGAAAAGAATAGTCCCATAAATTTGATCACAACAAAATTTTTGTTGCTATTTTAAACAACAACTTTATTTAGCAAAGTGAGTAACAACTTGTTAGTGCTACAACTTTATTTGTTTGGGTTTACATTCAAACTGCAGCAACCAGGAATAACTATGACGGTATTTCCATCTGCTGCAGGGTATCCACAAGGCAAAGGTCCAATAAAACCAAGCAAACTGGAACATATAAAAATGCGCTGCATTTGTTGTGGAGAAAGACTTTCAAGAGTTCTATGCAACAATACTTCTTTGTCCAACTAACTACTACCAATAATTAAAATTTTTTTTAGAAAAGTTGTTAAGAAATTATTATTGGCGAAAGCATTTTACTCATTAAATGAGTATTTTGAAGATACTTTGTCATGATCATTTAATTAAATCATTTTGTAGTATAATTAGATTTATAGTATTATTGATTTATATACCTGTTTGATATTTTTAGTTTTTAGCTTTACCTATAAAGATTTTATGTCTTTTTTGACAATAAAGCATATTTTGATTTGATTTGATTTGATAAACATAATAATGTTTAAACTTTCTTCAATATATTCACATAATATATTCAGCAAAGATACTTGCCCATTTTTTTGAAAAATTCTAGAGGAAACGAATTAAATTTTTTAATTTAAATCAGGTTGCCATTAAATTAGAACCACCCATGGGCGACCGCAGACTTTCTCTCAGGGGGGGGGGGCAAAATGAAAAAAATTTATATATTTTTAAAGATTTTATTTGTAATGATTTATACAAATTCACTAATAATTAAAACAGATAAAATTCGGTCAAGTGCAAGCTATACTTGCAAAATTATTATTCCGTGCCATCAGCCCCCCACTTAACCTGAGCAAACCACGGCCGCCCGATCTCAGCCCATCTGCCGCGCTACTCGCCGCCGACAGCATCAACCCCGTATCACATCGCGTATGCGCGGAGCTGAGTGGGGAGTTTCGACTTAGCCAAATTGCAAATTTTGAAAAACGCGTAAGGGCAAAAGTTGTTCCTTACATCGTGAGAAATATTTTTTGTCGAAAAACTTTTTCTCTAAAGCCAATGGTTCAGCCGATATAAGGAAATAAACAATTAAATTGTTTATAACAATTGATCGCGCCAGTATTCTTCAATCCTGATAATTATGGCTCAATCTACACCTAACTCTCAATGTTCATAATTTTTTCAGATTTTTCTGAGCGATTCTTTTAGTGATGATGGTGGGGGACAGCAATTTTTAAGCATTTTTCCCGAAAAACGTTTAAAAAAATGCATAAAAAATACATCATATATATTGTTAAATTCGTGCTTTAGTAAGCTTTCATTTGACACTCTACACTATGCCCTTGAAAATTTTTTTGTCCATTTCCAAATTTACCTCAGAATCAAAACTCAACTTTTTATACTTGACGTCTATAATTGGGCCACCACACTATATGTCTGTGCTAAATTTCAAATTTTTACGTTGAGTACTTTGAGAGAAAATCGCCTGTGACAGACGGATGGATAGACACCGAAGTGATTCCGTTTTGCAAATTTTAGCACGGAATACTAAAAAAACATTCATTAAATAAACTTGCAGGCTGCAGAAAAGTCATAGTAATTTGGTAGCCGGTTGCATTGAGTTCAGACCGTGTTTAAATAATATTCCTAATCCTAATTGAAGTTTTTGGACGAGGCTTCATAAAGATGTTCAAACATCAGAAAAATAGACAACATTTATCATAGAAAGAAATGATATTTGTTATAAAAATAAAAGATATCTGGCAATTCGTCCAACAAAAAGTACGAAGTATGACAATCTCACAATCTCGGGGGGGGGGGGAGGGCACGGCCCCCTTGGCCCTCCTCTGCGGGCGCCCATGGAACTATCGTTTTGGCATTTTCAATTCGAAATATATTAACTGGAAGATTCCTAGACCAGTTTTCTTATTATCTCAAAAATTGCTTTTTTGGACATGTGTCATTTCCGCATATACCATCATTTGTATTTCTATGTGTGGGTATTTGTATGTATATAGCGATACGGATACGAAGGGCGATCTATTGTCGATCATCAGTCCGAAGAAGTGTGATATCTTTCTTAATACATGCTCTAGAAACACGAAATTTTTAGTGCATGACAATGATGATAGCGCCCACCTTATAGGCCTCTTTTAAATATTTGCTTAACTATAGGATTTATACCCTTAAACTTCTCAGAAAAGACCCACGTTAAACAGCAAATATCGATAATTGTACTAGTGCAAGAGTGCAAGTTATCGCTGTAATTCGTTTCCTATTGGTTCAAAATTGCCAAATTCATCATTTTCATTGGTTAATATTTTTTTTAAGGAAATAGGTCTACTAATTTTCTTCGAAATAATATTCTTAGGTTTGTAATGACTTGCTGGAAAAATTTATGTAATAAAAAAATACATGTATAATCCCTATTATATTGCTGATGCTCCCATCATGGATAAGACCATGTGAACTTCTGATCTTGCATACGGGATGAGCCACATTTTACGAGGAAAATTTCATTAAAATACTTTTGTAGATTTACTAGAAATTTAACCTGCATACCAACGTACACAGACACACGCCCGCAGCCAAGCCTTCAACTTCTTGCAGGCTATGCCCATACCTGTTCCACCATGGTTCCACCACGGTATTATTCGATTTTAACAATCTACTTGTCGACGATTCACGATCAGTTCGAGCAGCTTTCGAGTAGCGCCGAGTCGCTGGACGTGAAACAAAAGTCAAGCTTGCGTTCGCCGCCTACCTCGTCTTTTTTGTGTTTTTGAACTGTTTTAAAAAGACTAGAGAGATAAAATAGGTGCAAACAGTTGCATTCTGTGCGACTTTTACGGGAAATTTCGTGAATTTTCGGAGAATCACATCGAGTTTTCGCGGGACCTTGTAAAAAATCGCGGAAAAGGAGACTAAGTGATTTTTTAAGTGAATATACCTAAGTTTTTAAAAGATAATACTAATTTAGGAGTTGAATGTTTTCTGGTAAACTGCGCTATTTATACGAGTATAGTAGATGTTACTCATGCTACTAAGTGTAAATAGATTGGATATTGTCGAGTTATTTTGATAACTGGACTGAGATTTAAAGTAATCGGTAAGTAACGGTTGAATGTTCGATTTAGGAATACTACTATATTTAATAATTGTTTAATGTCCATTTTAAATTAACCTACTTGGACATACTGTTAATACTGGTATTATAGACTGTAGTTAGTACATTAAAAAATATGTTATTGACGTGTGGTTTCTTAAAGCATTTAATCAACTAAAAAGTTTATTTGACGTTTAGAGTCATCTTCGGCAGTGACATCGACATATGTTTGCGGGTATATTTGGTCGATTTCTTTGCAATTTAATTACTTGTTGTGTCCAGTTGAATAGTTATTAACTTGCTTTGAGAAACCGATCATAAATAATTCTTAAAAAATAAGTTAATATAAAATTGTGCTACTAATTGTTTTGTTTTTGAAACGCAAATAACTAACTTTAAAAAGATTTTTTTTATTTTAACTGTTAAAGCAGAGAGTGAAAACTAAAATAAAAAACTACAATAGGGAATATGCATATAACCTAAATATATCTGAAACATTTTTTTATTGTCAATATAAATTAAATATTTAGGGCGGTGGCTGTTATCCATTTATTTTCATCTTTATTAAAAAAAAAGTTTTTCTACTGCATATTTTCGCGCGAATTTTGAAACTTATAAAACTTGATCCCATTAGCTGTGTCGTCAGAAGTGTTTTTGTGACTCATAATGGGTACATGGCATATTCCAGTGTTGTAGGGTCATCGAAAAATTAATGAAAATGGCATTTAATACGTAACTCCTCCAATGAAGTATCCCTGCACTTAAAGTGGAAGGTTTTTATTCATGTATATTTCAAGCTAAAATCGGTCCAGGAACATTTCAATTTTGCAACAAAAGCTGGCATTTTTGCGAAATTTTGACACATCATATTTTAACAATTTAGAGTACCTAAATAAACTGCAATTCTTTGTTTTTATGGCAATCTTCGAAAATTAAAAAATTTTCGAGTTTTGCTTGTCCCCGATACAAATAAACCTATTTATTTATAACTTTAACAAAAATAAATAAACGATTTAAATTATAGGGATGTGTTCTTAGATAATTAACGGATAAAATAAACTCAAAAAGAATTAGTAAATTAGGAAAATAGTGTGGAATAATGTCTGTTAAAAATAGGATTTGTCGAAAACATCAAGAAAAATCGGGTTTTACCCCTTAAATACGCTCTTGGATGACCCATTCGGTATTTATTTTAAAGTGTGATTATCCCTTTATAAGATAGTGTTGGAAAATTGAGAAAAAATTAGATAGGCAAAAATAAAGAGTGGTTTAAATGTACCGATGTCGAGGGCAAAAATGTCAAAAAATCGAAATTTAATCGGCGATTGCTTCATACGTATGAAGAATGAAGAAACCAAAAAATATGGGTATCATGTACTTCTACGAGCTCTCTCCGATGACGTATATCGAATTTTACCGAACCATTTTGACCCCACAAAAAATTAAAAACCGTGAAATATTTAGGTCAAAAATCGAAATTTTCTGTTTTTCCTAAATATATCCATTTTACAGTGATTTTAGGTTAAGGTAAATGCGAGGGTAAATGTATTGCAAAAAGAAAGTATTTGAGATTTTAAAGTTTCAAGTTATTAGGTACCAAAGGGGCGAGGGGCGGCTCACTCCCTTAAATCTGTGTACATACTATTGTTAAATCACATTAAATCAATTTAAATCTTTCTTAAATCATTAGATTTTTTGATTTTTTTAAATCCCTTACATCAATTTAAATGGCTTTAAATCATTTGAAATCAAGTTAAATCACTCTAAATCATGTAAAATCAATTTAAATCACGATAAATCATCAATAAATCACAAAAACCACCTAACATTCGTTAAATCATCATCAAAATTAGGCATCACCTACAGTGCGGGGCAGCGCGTTACAGCAATGAAATCGTGTTAAATGAGATTAAATCAATACTGATTTAAAATCTGTGTACACCTCTTTTGGGAGTTAGCCGCCCCTCGCAAAGGGGGGTCTGCAAATGGCATTTTTTGACCTAAAAAAATTCAAAAGAACTCACTAGATTCAACAGAGTTCTGAAGCTCCGGGTTCTCTACGACCTCCGAAAATTTACATCGATTTAATTCACTTTTGCGACCTGTACCTGATTTCAACGGAAACCGGGGATATTTCGACTTTGATACTTAATAGCTCCGAAACGAAACATCCTGTATAACTGAATTTTTTACCGAAGCTACTTGCACTATTCCTCTATCAACCCAAAACATTCATCCCCGAGAAAAACAAACCTGTTCGACTTTAGGTTAAGCTTTACGTTCACATGTAGATTGACACTTATTTTTGCTGACCTTCTGACGTCATTATTCACTTAGGGCAAATGGCTGCTTTTTAAATTGTAATAAATTATACCGAAATGTAATATACCGAAAAGTAAGCATTTTTTGCAGCTAAATTATCCTAGCAATTTTCTGCAAAATGATATTTTTGGGTTTGTAATGACTTCCAAATGTGCATATTCCTTATTGCCGTATGCTTCTATACGTGTTTCGTGTGTCTTTACAAATTTAGGGATTTGTGATACGTGCGGCCACGAATCTACGAAAACATATCTAAAAACAGCTTTTCGAAAATATTTTTTTTTTGAAAAATTAATTTTTTAAAGTAGATTTTTCAAAAATTAAATTCTTCCAATATTTATACCTACCCGGAAAATTCCATTTTTAACTCCTTCGACTTAGTTGCACAGAACTTACGTCAGTGTAAAATCCTAATTTAGTGTTAAAAACAAAAGACGCTCAGTTGAATATACATACTGTTAAATTTTTTTTATACAGTATGTCAACGGATGGAGTAGAGAGAATAAATGGCCCAAAAAGTGAAAGATACGAAAAAGGTCATTCCTAATAAAAGTTCTTGCTTGCTATAAAAATCAGATCCACGATGCCAACAATTTATTTTTTGGTACAGGGTATACAAAAAATACAAAAACGTAAAATTTGGTGAAGAGTAAATTTGCATTTTTTAAAATTTTAATGCAAAACGTCAAATAAAAAAGTTATTTTAAATTTCAAAAGAACTCTTAGTCCAGATTTTCAAGTAAAAATTTGAAATTTCTAAATTACGCTTTTAAAATAAAAAATTTTCTAAGCCACACTGTCACCTTCTTTATTTGATTAAACCTTTGATAACTATGACGTATTTGTCATAATAAAGATTGTCTTTACAGCAAAGAATATTTATAATCCAAAATTACAGAAATGACGAGAATTGTTATCGCTACGTTATTGAGAAGTTTCAAGAAAAGTTTCCAAATTTACAATTACTATGCAGAACTTCAGTACATAAGTTAGTAATTAATTTTTTAATAAAACTGGATCCGTTAGTGATTTAAAGACCAAGAAAAATACGATGAAAACGATGCTTCTACAGTATTAATTTTGCAACCTGTTGGTGAAAATCCTATTATGTCTTTAAGACAGCAGGACGAGCAGGAAGTTTACAATTGTGTAAAAAAGTCATAACCAAACTTAAACATAAACAAAGTTTTAAGCAAACTCTGGAACATGGGGACAGTTGCAAACGCTTGGATTTCTGTTTGTGGGTTGGTGATGAAATTCCAAGTTACAACGTGAACTCTCATAAGTTGATAATGTTCTCAGATGAGTCAACCTTCACTACAAACGGCACTGTAGCTTCTCAGCCTGTGAGATACTGGGTAGAGAAAACCCAGAGTTTAGAATTGCGAACCGCCGTCAGTATTTTAAAAATGTAAATGTTTGGTGCGCCAATTCTTATTATGGGATTATAACATATTTTTTTGATAATACATGTAGCAGACATTCTTATTCAGACAGGTTAGAAGAATTGCCGCTTCAATATCGCTGAAATATGTATTTTTAGCACGATGGGTGTCCTGCATATTATGCTGCAGAGCTTATTGGCTCAATCGCAAATCTGGAAATCGATGGATGGGCCGAAATGGTTCAATTTTGTGGCCCCCCAGAAGACCCGGTTTGATTTTTTTATATATTTCTCTGAGGGCACATTAAACAACTAAAGACCCATTGAAAGCGAAGAAGTTTTAAAGCAGAGAATATTAAGAGCAATAGAATCGATTTCACTGGAAGAAATAAGAAGAAGATTTAGCCATTTTCGATGTCACTTGCGTAGAATATGGAAAAAAAGGTTTTGAAAAATAAATATGATGTGACCTTAATTTTTCGAAAGTTTCATAAAATGAGAAATATTTCTCGAATATTACAATTATTTTTTAATATTCCATTAGTAATTTTCTTTAACCTGTGTGAGTCTGTAATTTTGCATGAAAAATATTCTTTGCTCTAACGACAATATCTTTATTATTTTGACAAATACGTCACAGTTATCAAAGGTGTAATTAAATAAAAATGGTGTCAATTTGACTTAAAAAAATTTTGATTTTAACAGCGTAATTAAGAAATTTCGAATTTTTACTTGAAAATCTGGAACAAGGATTCCTTTCAAATTTAAAATAACTTTTTTATTTAACGTTTTGCATTAAAATTTAAAAAAGGCATTATTACTGCATAAACTGTACATTCAACAACTATACATTCAACTATTGTACATTTGTTGTAAAAAAGAAGTAATAAAATTATTATATACATAATATGTAGATATGTATTAATCTAATAGATTATTAGATAAAATTAAAATAAATTTTAATTAAAATCATCGTTATTTATTGGAGAAACTGATTCATTTAAATAAAATTTAACATAATTTTTAATTTGTGTAAGGTTTGTTTGATGGGTCGTAGAAAAAGTATACTATACAACTTGAGTTGTCCATATCGCACTCGAACCATTAACTACTCCGCGTGCTCTAACTTCGTCCTCGTACGATATGGACTCTTGTTGCAAAAACTATTATATTTTTGGGGATCTTTTGGCATATTTGGAAAATTAACATAATCTTAAGACTCTAAACAGTCTAAACTTTACCTATAGCAAGATCTCTCTATCCTTCGAATAAGACACCATGACTTTATGGTCCGCTTTTGAAAAATGCACTGTCTGATTATTTTTAGTATATTTACTTACTACATAGAAAAATCGTACTGTCCGGGTTACCGTCCCGATCGCCTGTTGAACCCTAAAAACTTTCTTATGTCAGGATATTATTATGTCAGGATTTAATTATTTCAAAAAACTGAAAAGAGAATTTTGAACTGTTTTAATTGAGTTTTGGCTCAATTAAAGTACGTTGACTGGATTAAAAGTGACGTGCTCAAAATCTTCAAGACTAAACTTTCTAAACGTAATATTTGAATGAATTGTTGGACTTCCTATTGCATTACCATGTCTTTTCACAATAATATTATGCTGCGAATGCGAACTTTGAATTTGAATTTGAATTTTTTCATGTAAGTACAAGGGCAAATGTGTTTTTTTTTTCATTTGTCTAGACGCCCTTGAGAATGACCTACCTGCAATATTCAATTTACGTAGACACAATTTTGTAGTCTAATAGTGAATGTCCGCGAATGGGGTTTAGAAGAGGACAAGGTTCGTAAAAATATCACTCCTAGTAAAAGTTTTTGCTTGTAAAATAAATAAGAATTATATTATGAAATATTAAATTTTGTATACAAAAATACGAAATTTTCTATCAAAAGACCAAATATGAAACATGTTTTAAATTAAACCTTAAGCCGATGTAAGTACAAAATTTCATTAAAAGAATTAAATAATAAGAGTAACAAGTTTTGTCATATTATTTTTTTAAAGTCCCAACTATATTCTCTCACACCTTTAACCAAAGTACTAGTTTCTACATATTAAGCAATAATGACACCTACGGACATGTTTGTCAATGTCTTTATTAAATGAAGCAATTATTTAATTTCAAATATTTCTCATCACAATGCTATCTACTGACCAAAGGATTTTTATAGTCCAATGTTATGGGGATGGTCAAGTATCATACCACTACATCATGGAACAATTTAGCGAGAAATTTGTAGGAATCCCAATAACTGAAATGACAATCTACAACAAAATAAACAAGTTCCAAAGAACTGGTTCGATTTTGAATTTCAAGAAGAAATATGACCAACACGATGCTGCCACAGTTTTAGTTGTTCAGTATGTTAGTGAAACTCCTTGTGAATCATCTTGTGAAAAAAGCTCCTATTCAGATGATCTTAACAAAAATTATTTCCGTTCAAACCCCACTTTAACCAAACATTGGAAGAGGGAGATGAAGCGAAAAGACTAGAATTTTGTTTATGGGTGGGAAACCACGTTTTAAGAGGAAATATCCACAATTATAAATTTATTATGTTTTCTAATGAATGTACATTTTCTACTAATGGAACTGTAGCATCCCAGCATGTCAGGCACTGGTCTCGAGAAAACCCCGAATTTAAAGTAATGAGGCGAAGACAATATTTTACAAAAGTGAACGTGTGGTGCGCGATATCTGTCCATGGCATTAAGGGAACATATTTTTTTTAATAACACCTACAACAGAATATCTTATTTAGAAATGCTGAATGCATTTTTTAGCGATGAAAAAATGTATTTTCAACACGATGGTAGTCCAGCACCTTGCGCTCGCGAGGTAGTAGAATGGCTTCACCGCAGATTTGGTCCAAGATGGATTGATATAACTGGCCCAATTTTGTGGCCCCCAAGGACCCCCGACCTAACGTTGAAACCCAAGTAAACCCAAACAAATTGCTTATGCCACTTCAATACCAAATGATATTGAAGTGCTAAAAGGCAGAATTATTCAGGCTGTTCGTTCAATATCTCAGTAAGAAATCAGAAATTCCTTCAGATATCTAAGGAAGCAGTTAGAACAATGCGTTGAATATGAGTGTGGAGTTTTTGAATTTTGATATATTTATTGTATTGCGTAGTTTAGATGATATTCTTTTGAGTTTAATTAAAAATTCGTATTAGTTAAAAATTGCACTTGAATAAGAAGTATTTTGAATTAAATAACTGCTTCATTTAATAAAGACATTGGAATGCATGTCCATAGGTGTCATTATTGTTTAATCTGTAGAAACTAGTGCTCTGGTTAAAGGCGTGAGAGAAAATAGTTGGGACTTGGGAAATAATGTGATAAAACTCGATACTTTTAGTATTTAAATTTTTTAATGAAATCTTGAACTTCGGCTTTAGGTTTAATTTAAAACATATTTCATATTTGTTCTTTTGGTAGCAAATGATAAACAATGTATGTTTACTCTTACGCAAAATAACATTTTCGTATTTTTTATGCTCTCTGTATAAAAAATTAAATTTTTCATAACGTGAATCTTATTTTTTGCTTTTTAATTCACTGTCACATCTGTTCTCTTCTAGAAAATACATCGTATTAGTAAAACAGTGTTTTCTTTCCTCCTGAACATACCTAGCATAAAATTATTGTGAAAAGACGTGGCTATGCATCAATAAAAATTTTAACAGAATCTAAAAACCCATTTAAATATTACATTTTAAAATTTAGAATAGTTTTGACTCACTTTTTATGTGAGTCCGTGTATCGTCACATCGTATTTATAATAAAAGTGTTTTAGGTAAAATCTGTCCTATGGTATTTTTAATTAAGGTGTTTTAGAAAGCCAGAATCGCATTCTCTTTTTAAAGTGTTAGCTTTAAAAGTAAGTAACTCATTTTTAACTGCGAACAAATATGTAGGTATTTTCTTATCGATTTTCCGATTTTTCCTATATCTTTCTCTAATACGTATTAACGCATATCAGTGTTAATTATCTCTTTTTTTTAGAAAAAAGTCAGACAGTTATGTATCTTATTGTGCCATTTTTATGGTTGATAAGTTAGCCTTCAGAACTAAATACTTATAAATTAAGTATTATTACTTACATGCGTCTGTTATAAATTATTTAAATTATTATAATTACTTAAAAATGCTTGTTCATCGAATGGAAAAATAATAATATATTTTATTACATGTGTGTGCTTAGGTCATCAATTTATAGATTGTAATATTCAGTTAAAATTTCTTGCTTTAAGATATTTAGAAATCCCGTTAAATTATTACATCACTAGTTTAGGATTATAACATATTATTATGGATTTTTATTAGAAACTGGTAATTTGTCAAATTTAATAGATTTAAAATTTAATTTAAACCTCTTTTAAGAACTTAGGCCCCGATCTAGGCTTTACGGTCTATTTTCAAAATAGCAACTTTTCGAAAAAAAAGTGTTTAAAAATTAATTTTTAACTACATCTTTCTGTAAAAATACATTTTTTTGAGAATACCATTGTTTAAGGATCGAGTATTTGCTATTTTAAAGTTTTTCACCATTTTTTTCAGATATAATATCGAATGAATGAATGAATAATTCGAAAATTTTGTCGAAAATTTTTTTCGACTGTTATGAAAGTTTTTTGGCTTTGCAATTTCCAGAATGACATTTTTAACAAAGCCACGAGACGTTAGTCGAGTGGTTTTGAATAAAATATTAGCGAAATAAAGCAACAAACTTTAATACAAGAGAAAAATTTTGTATACAAAATTTTATATCAAGTTGTATTCGACATGACTATTTCACGAAAAAAAATCACTTTTAGGTGAACAGAGTTATGTATTTAACAAAAAACTTTCAGCTCACTCACAGATTAAAATGATAATGATTGTTGATTTGTTGACATCAATTTTTCCGCTGAACAACCATGTAGGTTGTTCGAATTTGTAATTTGATTGGTTCAGGTAAAGGCGAAAAAAACTGTAAGGTAGATGTTTTTCCACTTATTAAAACAGGTCGTTGCTATGTAATTTTTTCTGAGTAAAATATATGAGTGAAATAGTAAAAAAAATAAAATTATGTAAAAATTTGCTCAGCTTTGATTGTGTACCCTAATATGATTTTTTTGGGAAAACCTAATAGTGCCATGTTAGGTTGAGAATGTGCTTTTAACTTACAAGATTTGAGAAAAATCGTTGGAACAATTTTTGAGAAAATTGCCTTTTTTGATTTTTTCTCGTCAGTAAACTATTATTATTTGGGGTGTGAAAGAAAATTTTAAAAAAGGTTCAAAATATTTGTAAGACCCTATATCGAAAAAGTATTCTACAAAAAAATGAAATTTCAAAAAAAACTGCTTCATGAAAATATATTTTTCAAAAAGAAAACGTTTTCGTAGATTCCTGATCAAGGGAAATCAGGAGAACCTAAAGACTGAAAGCATATTATGACGCTGGTCAAGATGAGCCTTTCTTACACGAGCTAGGAGCACACGATATGTGGCGCTGCTAGAAATAATGAATATGTGCGATGATAATGACAATGACACTGGATTTCCAACCTCATCAAACCATTTATTCGTTGTAGCTCAGAAACTATTTAATCGGTTTTTGCTCGAATCTCGTTGCCGAGAACAATGGGCACTAGTGTGGAACTTAACTATACGGTAAAAATAAAACTTTTTTATTTTAATGTGTAATAGTGAAATTTGTTTTCCTTTTTGAATGCCTAAACTCTCAGTAAAAAACTTTTACGGCTATTCATTTGTTTTCCGGTGCCGCACGGGCGTCAAAGTTTTAGAATCTAAATATAAAGTAACTATAAGAAAAAACGCAGCTCTTAGCTCAAATTTGCTTATATTAAGCAAATTCTACCCAGAAGTCACCACGAGGAGGTGGCTACGTATCGACTTCCACCCTCCCTCCCACCCTTTGTTATATTACCTATTCAATCTATGGCCTTATAGTCCTTTTTTGTGTTAAACTTTGGCATAACACTGCGAGACTTCAACTTTCCCAAGATAAAACCATCTCTACCTTTAAATCCAGACACGACTGACGCGGCTTCCGTGACAATCTTGACGCACCTTTCCACTGCTTGAGTATGACACGGAAAGCGTGGAAAATCAGGTGTTTCTCCGGTTTGTACCATTTTTTTTACTTCTTCGTCAGATAAGTCTGACAAGATAGGAGGTTCCGTCAATTTACAATCATTCCAATTTATTAGGTCTATATACTCAGGAGCTTCAAAGTTAAGGGGAGGAACGTCAAAACTCCTAACACATTTGTTAGGCTTGGATCTAGCTGCAGTTATCCTCCTAAGCCCAAGTTCTCTAATATGTCGCCGGGAATCAGTTATCATTGCTAAAAGTATATTTTCATGATTGCCAAAAAAAGCATTCCTTTGAATGACTGGATCGATAATGTCTTTGTGCTGTTTTTTAAGGTACCTGGAACATTTAATCATTTCCCACAAATGAATAGATCCATCCTTGCAAGAAGGTTTTACTTTGATTTTGAACCACATATAACTATAAACTTTAATGATAAATTCGGCAAGGACCTTTAAATTTTGAGAAGGAGTTTCACAGGATGCATATAAACGTAAAATTCTGTTGGCTGTTGTTAACCAACGAGAGTGAGCAATTTTTCCTGGGTTCCTTTTTGCTAAGTCTTGGGGAAATATGCCGCTTGACACCGCTTGACAAATTTCGAACAAGTACTTCTGATCTGTACTTAAATCTTCAAAATTAACTTGTGGCAGCTGCGATTCAATTCTTTCATAATGTATAATTTCCATATCTTGGCATTTTTCAAGTTGTTTTCCTATTGGCCCAGAAAATCCTTTAGGACCCGTAGTTTTCCCATCGAGTTGTTGAAATAAGTGCCTGAAGGGAAGCTCATTTGCATGTAGTAAGCAAATTATCCATTGTAAGGGTCTTTTTAATCTCGTTTCCAATATTCTGATAACTCCAGATTTACGTCCCGTATTGACGACGGTTCCGTCGCACCCAACAAGTTTTAAATTTGAAATATCAATATTAATATTTTGAAAGTACGTCAAAATTTCATAGGCTATATCATTAGCACAGGAAGATGCTACTGAAATATGACCGATATATTTTGATCCTGGCTCTTGCACTAAAACCACATGTTCTTCCTTAATGATTTTTCGATACACTTTTTTTCCCTTTACTTCAGTTACCATGGTGTTATCTTTCCTGCCGTCAAAATACAGGCCTTCTAAAATTACCTCATGTCGTCTTTCTTGCTGTTGCAAACTCTGTCTTTTCTTTTCTCTTTGTCTTCTTAAAGTCATTCTGTCAATTACTTTTTCTTTATTATCATCAGAAATAAGACCCATGTCTTCTAAAGTAGCATTTGCAATAATAGTTGCTGCTCTGTCTGATACTCCTGTTCTTTCAACTGCCAGGGCAAGTGCAGGTAGATTAAATTTTTTAGCTCGTTTCTTTATAGTTCCACTATTAGTTGAGGTAGATGGTTGATTTTCAAATTCAGGTTTGATAGAACTACTGATTGAAGCGATTTCTTCCAGGCTATCATCTTCAGATGGCGAATCATCCACCAAAATGTCACTTTTTTGTTTTAAAATAACTTTTTCTTTCCTTAATCCCTCTTTTTCTCTTCTTTCGGCGCTGCGCATAATTTTCTTTGTAGTATTTATATCTATTGATCCTATTGCCATCATCCTTTTATCCCTTTGGTCTTTAAGAAAGTTACGTTCTTGTTCTGGTACACGAAAAGCTTTGGTGCATTTACACAAAGAAAAGTCTTTGCACTTACAGGAGCTTACATCAAAAAGTTTCTTTGCCGATTGCCTAAAATTTTGCAATTTCATATTGAATGTGGGATTATTCTTTCTACTCTTAATACTTTTTTTTAGATTTCTACATTTGTTATGATAGTCTCTAATCATTTTCACGATTCGTGTATCGGAAACCGTTGGAATTGAAGCTCTGAGCCATATATTTTTAACTACATCAGCAACAACCTGAGATATTTCTGAAACAGTAGGTTCCCGATTCCAGTTTTCAGATTTTAAGTTGAACTGCACCCATAAATAATGTTTCATAATGTCTTCGTATGTTGGCAAAACACGATAGTGTAAAGTTATTTGTTTTGGTTCACCAAAAACAGGACACTTTAACAAATTTCTAGTTTTAGGAACGTTAGCAGACATTGTCACATTATTTGTCACCGACTGTTTATTGAAAATAATCGAAAAAACTGATAAACACACAAACAACACTTAACTCGGACCACTAACCAAAACCAACCTGTTATGACTCGTACTCAAGTAAAACAGACACAATTCCAACGCCCGCTACGCCGACTAAGGTCAAATATCGCCACAGTGAAGTGGCGCCATCTTTTGCATAGAGTCCAAAGTAAACTACTTCTCTATTACAGGACTCTAACACTTCTTTATTTTATGTTTTGCATAATATAAACTTATTGATAAGCTTAAAATAGCTTTAATGCAATTTTTGATTTTTTTTCGTTTTTTTAGAAAATCAGAGGCCTTGCGGCACCGGTAAATATCATTTTAAATTTAAAAGCTAAATATTTTCGTTATATGGAGTTAAAAAGGAAAAGGATTTTCACTATTACAAAATAAAATTTGAAACTTCGTTTTTAAGTTCCACACTAATGGGCACATTGCACTCAGTCTTCCTGAAACCAGGACTTGGGATACCATAACACCTGTCAGATCCATTCAACGCGGTCAGCAGTTTCGGGAACAAAGGTCTAGCTTGCAGCAACTCCACAATACGACCTCGTTTAAATTAATTGTTTTAAATCGACGGCTCTCACAGTGGCATGTTAACGTGATAAAAGCAACACAATATATAAACATTTTTCATGTACATAATATGGTAAGCTCGCTGATAATACATTTATAGTAACATATTATAGGTATAATAATTTAAACTCCATTCATATTAACATACATATTATATTTCTTGATTTCGTGACTTTACTGGAAAATGTATTATTCTTGGTAGGAATGCCAAAGCAGATACAACTCACCTCTTAATATTATTCCATCACGCATTGCCTCAGTAATAGCCGCTAACCGTTGAATGCAATTATTTTGCAGTATACGTTATAGATTACGCGTTTTTACTATTATTAACGGTCGCATAACAAATTACCTGGTGTTGAATGCAACCGCAAATATGATGGAATAATATGTACAGGAGCAATAGGATTTTTTTTATTTTATTGTTATAAAATCGATTGAATATGATATGTTCTTACATTAAATTAATCGAATAATTAAGAAATCTTTTTCTTCTTTGACTGCATCTTTTCTTAACTTTATACGTGGTCGACGTTCCTTCCAAAATGCCTATTCCTAGGATCCTTCTCCTGCGAAACCTCATCCTGAGATCATTCTTCCACACATCTCTGCTTTGATCTTCCTCTGCCTTTCCTTTCATATATTTTCATCGCCAACGCCCTTCTGCCGATGCATTCATGATCTTTTCTCATCAAATTTCTACAGAATTATAGTCTTCTTTCCTGTATCTTAGGTATTTCCACACATTTGTTGTTACCCTTATTCTTTCACACATATCTATCGTAACATTATCATTTCTGCCACATTGATAGAAACCCCCTTAATGGACTTTTTTGTTGGCCATGTTTTCACTCCTCTTTTCCTCTCACCGCAGACCTTCGTCCAATTCTTGTACCCCTTTGCACATTGCGTTCAATTTCCGAATTCAACATACCATCTTCTGTAATTGTGAACGCCAGATATTTAAAATACTTTACAATATTTAGCTGTTCCTCTTGCATCCTTACTTTTGCTCCTCTTTCTCCATTTAGTTTTCTTCCTACTGGTTCTTAGGCCTCTGTCTTTTATAAATCTTCTCCCACTCTTATTCTCTCTTTAAGGTCTTTCTTGTTGGTGCTACATCTTATAATATCGTCGGCAAACATCATGTACCAGTCCTTTATATCGTACTTCCTGGGTTATATATAACAAAGTCGAACAGATAAGGCTTAAGGCCAAACCATGGTACAGGTCAATCATAACTGAAGATTTCTGTGTCAATCCTACACTATTTTTTAGCTCCTGTAAAAATATCCTGGAAAATCCTAAAGTATGTTTCGGGAAATCCTTTCTTCGTTATACACCTCCATACGTTCTGCCGTGCAATTCTGTCGTAAGTCTTTTCTAAGTCTATCAAAACCATATGCAATTCTTTCTGCGTCTCCTGGTTTACACAAGTTAAACTTTGGTCAGGGCCGGACTTCACATTTCCATTAATTAACATTAATGACTGTTTAAATAGTGGAACAGAATCTTGCTGAAATTAATTTACTGCCAACGTACCTATGTGTGAAACTTACCTATATGAAAAAACAATTGTACTAAAACTATGAATAAGTTTAAGCGAACATGTGGTGACATTTGCCACACATCTCACGCCGCTCTTGGTGAGATAATATATTTTTAAATTTAATGGCCTTTGGAGTGAAAAGGGTAGAAAAATATAAACGTATACTCCCAACTGGCTTTTGGTTCATGCTTCACAGAATTATCTTAAAGGTGATCTTCATCTGACGAACCATCACGTCGTCACCGTCTGAAACATCCCAACCCTCTTTAATAACCTTATCGATGTGTGCTGTCGATGTATCGATGTTGCTGACCATTGAAATTACAAAATTTGTGCTGAAAACAGTCACAAATAACAGAATAAGACACATTATTGTTGAAGGTGCTTTACACGGGCGAGATTGTCTAAGATTATATTCTCTTCGTGATTAACATAACTTCTAAAAAATTTGGTAATTTAAAAAGAACATTTTAAAAACTATAAGCTTTTCCACTAAACTTCTCGTTTAGATTCAGTTGGATACCGCCCTAGGATGTCACAAATCTTAACAAAAGAGCAAATAACCCGTTTTATGAGCGAACTGATGACGAAGATTATTTAATGATAAAGGTAAACAACTGCAGAAAAGCTATTTCTGTCATTCTGTCACTAGGAACTATTTATTTTACTTTGAATACTTTCTGTTTCAGTATGTTTTGATTTAATGATTATGGGTATTTCTGGGGCTTGCCGTCGTAATGAATTAATGAGATTAACAGTTTATGATTAGAAGATAAAATTTTAATTGTGAAACGTCAAATACGAAAACAGATATGCAACGCACTTTTACTGTTTCAAATATAGATTACATTGAACTGTACCGAAAATATATTGCATCTATATATTGACGATTTTTTGTTAAATATCAGAAGGGAAAGTGCATCAATTAAGTGGGTAAATGAAATAGCAGAGATGCCTGGTGTAATTGTCAATATCTTAATTTGCTTAAATGCTGAAAGTCATACAGGGCATTGTTTAAACAGAATCTCAGCTACTCTGCTTGCTGATGCAGGGGCTGATATAATGTATGTATCATCAAAAGACATGGAGGATGGAAGTCCGCAAACATCGCGGAAGGATACATTGAAGATTCGGTAGAAAACAAAGTGAAAATTTCAAATAAAATATTTGATTTTAAAGTGTTAAATCCGAGGATGCTACTTGGTCGTCTTCAAAACTGATTGATATTGCAGACGCCGACTCAAGAAGCGGGTTAACTTTATCCGCTATAAATATTGGGTCGTGCAGTGGGTGTACTATTAGTGTTAAAATTGGGAACAATAGTAAATAGTACCAGTGTTTATCTATTTATGTAACAAATTTGATATTTATGATATAATTTAATATTTAATTTTTTATGCCTGACGTGAGAAGTGCACGAAATGGTTTTCACCCTTGTGTACGAAATATTTCATGCAGTACGATACAAAAATGAATTTCTGTCAAAAAATGTCAAAATTCATACACTACATTAATGAAAAAATGTCGACTTCTCTGTCAGTTATAGAACATAATTTTCACACCTCTTTCATTTTGACTTTTTCGTACCAAGTGAAGGTCACACACACCTTCCGACATTTAAAACTTTATTATTACAATTTTGGAGCTTTTTTGGCATATTTGGCAAATTAAACCTAATCTTAAGACTCTGAAATTTACCTATGTTAAGTTTTATCTCCACACTTCTAACAGAACAGCCTAACATGGGGTTAAAAATTTTAGATGTAAAACCTTATGGCTTTCTTTAAAAAATGCACTGTATATGCAAAACTCTCTCTTCTCACTTTTTGCAAAAATTGACATGGTGCAAAAATAAGAATTCAAAAAGAACAGCTAAATAAGCAGGCATATCTCACTGTATGCAAAAATTTTAAAAAGTGACAGTGCAAGATTATAACACAAAATATTGCAAGGAAAACAATGCATTTCTTTTGAAGGAAAAGTACCACTTTAAAAAGAAAATATGCAGTAAAATGAATGGTTTGTTGCAAAACCTTTTCTTTGGTTCTGTTATTCAGAAGGAAACCTCAGTCTTTGTTCTTTTTACTCAATTAAAATATCCCATTGTAACACACACACACTTCACTCAATCTATAGATTAATTAATGATTCGAATCCTGGTACTTTTAAGCACAGAAATATAAACTTCTAAGCAATGCCGAAATCAAGAATCTATTGACATGGCAATTTAATTTTACATATATTCTGTAAATTTTTTAATATTTCTACGAAATAAACAATGTTGCTTTGCGTTTTAATAGCTTCTATTATTCTTAGATTAGAAGCTTGATGAAAAATTTACTAAAATTCGCTGCAAAACTTGCTCTTTACTTCTTTAAAAACTTAATCTTTAATTTTTCTGAAGCTTGTGAAAAAGATAAATTACTTTCCAGGACGAAAAGATCTGTTTAAAAGTTTTTCTTGAATATTTCAACGTAGCAAAGAGTAAGTTTTTCATTTATACAACACGTATCTAAAATTTTGAACCAAAAATTAAGGAAAAGGTGGTAAGTACCTTAAAATTTATTTACTTTTATCGCTCAAAAGCTAACAATGAAGTTGCCTGAAACGCAGACAGTAGTTTTTTGTGTTAGTAACATAAAATTTCACGCCGTATACCAAAAGAAACCAGCGTCAAATCGATCATGAACCCGTAATGAAAACGTGACGCGTCGAAGAAAACGTGCCTACCAGCTCATTTCTCGCATTGGACGTCCTTCGTCAAAACGAAGCAATTTTAGAACCAATAAGAGTCACGTGGATCATAACTACTCATACAAAGGAATTATTTCAGACCTGTCATTTCTAACGTGAAGTGTAATGTAAAAAATCGGAAATGAAAGTATGCTGTATTATACGGGGAACATTCAAATCTTAGTTTGCTTAAAGGAATTAATTTGCAGTGTGTTATTTACAGCAACTTGATTATGATCTTTTTGTATAGGGTGTTTGGTAATGAACGGGCCACACCTTAGCAATGGCTTCCCTGGCTCAATTTAGGTCCTTTTACCCTAGCTTATCTTGCAACAAAAGTTGATAGTAAAAGAGATACAGGATACAGGGTGTTAAAGTTAAAATTTAATTTTACATTTTTATCGATGTTTTTCGATGTCTTTACAAATTAAAAACTTATATTGCAACAAACCGTAGTTACCAGCTCGAACTACAGTTTGCTATTTAATAATATAATATGAAAATAGAATTTAAGTTCTAAAATCAAAAAAATATACATATATATAAAGCATTTGTTTATGAAAAATCTTGAAAGCCAGCATTTTTTGCGCTTGTCCCGCGAAATACCCCAGCATCGTGTAAAAACTATAAGCAGTATTTTCACGTTAACCTAAGATTTACTTTCTTTAAGTCTAGTACGGACCTTAAAAGAGCTTTTGGCGGCAATTCGGTGTTTTCTCTGATGATCTATTAAAAAATCTGCAAGAAATCTTTATTTCGCTTTGCGATTGCCGGATCCATAGAGTTAACTTACATACAGCTTTCATTTAGGTATGTAGCTAACATCCATGTCGTTATGAAAAACATCTTTTGCTTTTAAGTTTTCATCTGATTAAAATAAGCATTTCTACATGGACACTGGCGTATTAAAGTAAAAATTTACTAAAACTTCCATAAACACGTATTCTATGTAAACTGATATAATACCATACACAAATATTAAGACCGGTCCTGTTTAATACTACAAAATGCTTTAACCTTTCAACTGCGCATGCATTCCTGTGGCACTGCGCGCCTTCGGAGAATGATACATTCTTGGTTCAAGCTAAATTAGTCCAATTAAATTTGGACGTCATTTGGCAACACTGCTTTAATCAGCGTGAATATGACAGTTTTGACGTCGATTTATTTTGAGCTCTTCCCGTCGTTCACATTATACACATACTGCATTCATCCTGATGATCACAATATGTCTTTGGTCGAAGTGGAATCGAACCCACGATCTCTTGATTACAAAGCTGGCGCCGCGACGTGCCAATTCGGCCACCGAAGATCCCAGGATTTTTTTAACGATACCCATCGTATCTCCTAAGATTTTTTCATAGCCTTCTGGATGTGTTGTGCGAAAAAGAGAAACTAATGGACATTCTCGCGTAGCACATTGACACGGTTATATTTTTTGTTCTAAGTAAATTTTTTTTAATAGTGTTTTCTGCATTAAAATAATAAATTTCTCGTTCTCCCTTGTAAACAGTATTAAAAATTAGATGCTACTAAAGTGTTAATTGCCTCTAATCCGACTGACAAATGAATTTTTATCATGCCAGTCGTACTTTCGCTAAATTTAAAAGCGAAAAATAAAAGTCCATTAGGTAATTAGTATAGTTTTTACATTATTACAACTCACTTACGGTGAATTATTTCGAACGTACGTCAATTTTTAAATATATACGTATTCCTGTTTAAAATCATGTAAGCGTTAACTTGGTGTTATATTTATGAGCTTTCCGTAAAGAAAGTACCGCGCCCCGAGTCCGGTTTTTGGTTGTTTTGCTTGGCTAGAGCAAATTAGTAAATTTTGTAGGAATGTGGTATAAGAAGACACGGATGGTTGACTGGCTACGACTCAACGATTCAGATGCAAGTTTAATGCGTAGAAGCAGGGTTTTGTATCAATGTTTAAGACGAGGCGTCTCAGACTATTTCGAAAACCAACGAATATTTTTTTCGGAAAACACTTATTTCACAAATTATATTATAACCATAGTTTAGAAAATCTTAATGAAAAAGACATGCATGAGCGGATCTAAACAAACCTGAGCAAACTCATAAAAGGCGAATATGTGCAACTATGAGAGAATTAAATTTGCAAAAATGCAACGTTACCTTAAGCTACACAAAAGTATATAGACCAAAAGAAAGCGGACAATTTTGCGTTTGATATTATTTTTTTAGGGTTTGCTTGGGTAAAATAACAAATGTACAATTTTTCATAATGGACGACATATCAAAACCTGTTCTTGCAAAACAGAACGGTTTATCATCCTAACTTACAAACATTCTAGCATTTTTTTTTTATTTATTCTTTCTGTCCATTTGAACTGATATATGAAAATTTTTCGAAAACACATTTTTTGAAAGCACGTTTTTTCGAAAATATATTTTCTCGAAAACAGTACCTTTCGATAATACAGTTGTTCGAAAACTAGGGATGTTTTCAATTTTGTTTTCGGAAATCAACTTTTCGAATTTTTTTTTATCACTTTTTGAAACTACGTTTTTTAAAGAAAATATGTTTTTAGTGAATACATTTTTTCAAACATTGTTTCTAAAAATACTTCGAATATTTATATTTAAAAAAAAAACACTTTTCTGAAAGTAATTTACTATAAAGTAACATAGCAGACAGAAGGAAACGTAAACCTGACCGAACACAAAAACGGTTCGTTGAAATTTAAAAAAACTATGTTTTCTAAAAAATATATTTTCGGAAAATGTATTTTTGAAAGATTATTTAAAAAAATATATTTTCGGAAAAATTTTGTAGATCCATTTCCGAAAAAGCATCTTTCAAAGAAGCCGTTTTTCGGAAAAATTTCCTTAATTTAACATCTATATTGAAAAAAAAACAGAACAGTTGATCATCTTAGCTTACATGCCACAGGACAAGTTGTTTGATTAATATGAAAGTGTAACTATTGTAGCTTTTTTTTATTTATGATTTCTGATCATTTGGGGGGAAATACGAGTACTTACAAAAGTACAATTTTTCTAAAACCAATTTTTGAATTTTTTTAAAGCACTTTTCAAAAATAAATTTTCAGAGAACATCTTTTTCGAAGGAAACCTGATCAAACCCAAAAAAAAGTTCGTTTAGGTTTATTCAGGTATTTTTTGTTCTTTCTTCATTAACATTTTCCAAGCTACTAGAGTTCATAATTTAAAATGGTTAATGTTTATGTTACAATATAAAATTTTCTATTGAAATCCTTTTTGTACAAGGCTTCGGGGGGCCCCTACCCTCAAATCCGCGCCTAGTCAGATATACATTCATAGTACAATAGCGAATCGGGCAGCTATGAGTTTTTTCGTTCTGAAAGATGATCAGAAAAAAATAGCAAAAGGTTTAATAAGCCAAATATTGAAACGCTATGTCTTTTTTTAGTACCACGTTGGACGCCAAATATCGTGTTGATTTTTGGCGCTCAACCCCGGGCAAGACAAAAAACTTTTTCCTGCTGGTTTTTTAATCTTTTGTTGTTTGTCCAACATCTCTCAATAACAATTGATATAAAAATGCTTTTGTTTTAATTGAAGGTCTGATTATATTAGAAGCAAAAATTTGATGTCTGCCGAATTTTTCGGCGCATTGCTTTTTAAGAGAAAATAATAAAATCTTGGATGTTTTTAATGAACCATACGTTATTCTTATGTCCCTGTACTGAAAAGTGGTTCTATGTTGTTCTGTGTTTTATAGGCAATAACTGAGTAGAACCAAAAAAAAATCTAGTAGTATTGAGTGCTGCTTTTAATATATCGAAAATAGGAAAGAAAATATATTGAAAGTAAAAAAAGCTACTCTGGAAGTTGAAGCAATTAAATAGATTTATTATAATCTACATTCATTTACGTCCATTTTATTACTGGCTTAATTTTAAACACGATTTTAATACGATATATTATTTTAAGTACGTTCTAGCCACTGTTAAGAGCTCGCTTTTGGTAATAATTTTTTAAGGAATTAAAAGTGTTAATTAGTTTAGCTTCAAATGATTTATTAGCCTTATACACTTTCGTTAAATTTAATTGCGACAAAAATATAAAAGTAAACTAGGTAGGTAGGTAATTATTTTTGCATTATTTATCAGCCTTTTAAACATTAGTAAAGTTTTTATAAAACAAAAGTGTTTTTAAATTAACATATTTTTTAAATGAGCTTGTAGCAGTAAGACGACCGATTATGAAAATCATAATTCGAATTAAATCTAATCGAAAGCTCAGATCCCGAGTAATTCGAATAAAGAAAGAAATGTTAATTATACAGCAGTTGATAATGTATTAAACAAGGCTACCTTTGGTATTTACTAAGATCTGCAAGAGCTGACAACAACGCTATTCCCTACTCGCAGCAGTAGAAATATAAATTATGAATAATTGCACGCAGATACGAATAAATGAGTGATGAGACAATATCGGTTATTTTCTTCGGAATACGCTGCCAATATGAATTATACATACATATGTATTGAAAAACAAGGAGGGGATAGCATTATTTACATTTTAGATTTCAGGGTTACTCTTAATCTGGCCACCTATATGGTTCTACCTACTTTTTGAGAACCGCTGTTGCCAGGCTTTCAGTTATGTGGCATATTTTTAGATTGATAAACCATAGTAAAATAACGCAATTACTATAGTAGGTTAATATCTTTAATAGTACCTAAGTAACGCAAGCTAAAGGATATAACTAAGAATTAATAAAGTATATCAATATACCATTATTATTGGTGATAATAATTTTTTAGTACATAATTTATTTCCATTGCATAGTTACGAAATCTAGAGTGAGAGTGGCAACGTCGCTTTTTGGCTTAAACAGTTGTTAAGGGGTAGTACTTTGTGTGTAACGTCCTGGTTGCAATATACGTGTTGTAGTGAAATTTCAAGTGTTTTTATACATTACTGCTTACTTTACAGAAGCATTGTGTATAAGTTAGTCGATAAAAATTTAGCAAATCAGTTTTAAAATCAAAAAGTGACGGTATCTGAGTATCAGTATGGATATAGATTTTTTTTAAAATTATTTATTAAAGTAGTTGTTAAAATGTACTCCTAAGCTACTAAGTATTTCTCAATGTCTCTTGACAACCGTAAATCTTATTTCCACATTGCGAATATTTACAGTTTACGCTTTTTGCATTTTTAATTATTTCTAGCCCAGAGCCATATTGTGCTTATATTTTACTTTGTTAATTAGGAAACATTATTCATCAACAAATATTTACAAGAAAATGTATACGCTCGGCGTGGAATGTGACATTACCGTTAAACTATGTGGGTTTCTATGATTCTGTAAATGAAAATAAGAAGACAAGTTTAAAAATTGTAGGTACGATTGAGAACTTTGAATTGTTTAAGAGCGGTCAAAAAACCGTACGATCTCGTTTCAGAAGACAGGACTCAAGGGAAACAATATATGGGTTCCTCCGGTTGTTACAATTTTTGAAAAGTTGCTTGTTAGCATAGTGAAATGGTAGTTTCATTAAACATTTTGGGTAGGCAGCAATTTTTTTTTAAGGTCTAGAGGGGTCATTGGTGAGTATAAATCTCAGTTTGCTTTAAGGTAAATAAATCTTTGAGGCGATATAACTTTTTATTTTCATGCAAAAGCATGTAGAGCGTTCTCTGACAATTCGACCTGCTTATTTTTTTAATTACCATTATTTTTAAGGGTTTTACAGGGTCGCGAAAAAGGGACGCGAACGGTAAGTGAAGCGTCTACATATGACAATAATGTCGGTATCTTTACTTTCATTAATATAAATAATATATTATTTTTTTAAAACTATATCATTTATTTTTATTATTTTAACATACCGCAATTTATACTTTCAGTCACTTCACCCCTTAGGTAGAAATTATTTCAGCATGAAAAAGTCTACCCTGTTGTACTTAGTGTCATCGGAGAACGGTTTCTTATTGCCTTATAAGGTGCCGATAAGCTTGAAGAATCGATTAATGGTCTTCGGTACAAACGATTCGCCTCATCAATTATCAAGACTCAAGGAGCAAATTTGATCTTTCATCACTCCCGCCTACACAAGATACTGCTCGCATGCAAACGAGTTTATTATTAAGTGCAAACTTGGCTTGGAAGATATAAAGATCCGTAATCTTGGGGCTGGAAAAAACACCACGAATGTTTATCTCAACAAGGTAACAAAGCACCCGCCCCTCCGGAGCTCCTGAAATTAATTTTCTGTAAATGGAAAGGCAAGTCAGGTGCAGCCTGTGGATGCCGCGAGGCATGATTAAAGTGCTCAGCTGTTTGTCAAAATTGCTGCGGAGACAGCTATGAGAACGTGGTGGAAGTAACAAAATTTCTGGACGAAGGGAACATCGACATCGATTATAATTATCATACACTAACGCCTTTTGATACAGATACCATTCTTCAACACATCACCGAAGAGACACCATTAATAGTTGATAATGACGCGCAACTCAAACAAAACAAACGATCCATCACATGGCCACTGTCATTGGTGTCAAAATCGCGTAGAATTCTATGCATCGTGATCAAGCACCTGGCCCCTCAAAGCGGCAGAAAATTATAATATAGACGTTTATTATTATTAAACAAATATTCGTGGATTAGGCCTACTGGGGAAAGCACCATAAACATATGCACCTAGAAACTCTGCCTGTGGGGTGGAAGGAGTTCTTAAATTATAGTATAAATAATATATTTATGAAAATATGAATATACAGGCATTGTTGTGATATGTATACGCTTGTATACCGAAAAACCCTTAAAATAATGATAATTAAAAACTGAGTAGGTCAAATTAATAGTCAAAGAATGCTCTACAAAAAAGCACTGATGTGTTTTTGAAAAAAATTGTGTTTTTGAACAAAAATAAAGTATACAAATGATATATCGGTGTTATAACTTTTTCTTGAGGGGATATAAGTATTATCGCCTCAAAGATTATTCGTCTTTTCTGGCTCATAAAACTTTTATTAAAAATGCTACGTAAAAATTTTAAATAAATGTAGACAATTCGATTTTCTACAAAAAACTGAATACAATTTTTGTGCGACTTACGTTTAAAGAGATATCACCAAAAAACTGATTGCACCCTTCTTTTCAATATGGCGGCCAAATAGGGAGGGTTGCAATTCCAGAGACTGAGATTTACACTCACCAATGACCCCTCTACAGACCCCAAAGAAAATTGCCGCCTATCCAAAATGTTTAAAAAGCCCCTTTTTGTCGACCATTTAATTGGAATGAATTTGACTTATTGTTAACTATAACAAGTCCGGTGGCTAAAAAAGGAAATACTATTAGTTGGGGTTGACCAGTATTAACCAGTATAAACTGGGGTGTTGGGTGGTTGTATACTAGACTGGGAAGTAACTGTACCTAAGAAGTCACCTAAATAACACCATTGCACTTAATCTTAATTTTTATAGAATGCAAAATAAAAAAAAAACAAAATTAAAACCGTGGGTAATGGTGACGATCGTTCACATGCAACTAATAATATATATTTTTGCAACCGATAACACCCAAACGCATAATAGTAAAATAACAAAATTTTTATAAATTGTGTTTTTCAAAAAACATTATTTTGAATATATGTAGGCACCAAATTAGTAACTCAGAAAAAAATTTATTAAAAAAAGATAGAAGAAATCCGACCCAAAACTAAGCAAACCTAACTAAACCCAAAAAAGACAAATCGATGCAGATTTGCTCGGGTTTGCTCAGGATCCCTTTCTATCATTTTTTATTAACATTTTCCAAATTATTAAAGTCTAAAACTGGATTTTCGAAAAAACGTTTTTTGCAAAATGTGATTTCATAAAATGTTCGAATTTTTTTTCATATATTTTCTAAATACTTTGGAAATCCTTCGTAAATCCATATTCGAAATATTATTTTATATAAGATCTACTCTATATAACTTGTTTTCTACGCTAACCCATGTTACCGTTAGTGACTAATACCAGAGACTATAAAGAATATAGAGACACTCGAATACACCGAAAAGCCGGTCTTCCCTTGAGACATTTGGTGGGTTTACTGGTTTATAGTTTAAAAATCAGTTTGTTTGCCATTATATAAACATGTAGATAGATAGTATACATCTTTATATAATGGTAGACAAACAAACTTTTAAACCATAAACCAGTAAGTAAACCCACGAAATGTCTGAAGGGAGACTCGCTTTTCGTTGCACGGCAGTGTTCGTCTAGGTATTATTTAGTCTAGGCTAATACTTATGCCCGGTTATACAATAGTAGCTTAAGCTTAGTTTAACTCAAACTCTGTTCAGACTTAAACCTTTCCATAACAAATGCATTGCTGTCAAATTGAATGCATTTTTGACAACAATGCAATTTATGTGGGAAGGTTTAAGTCTGAACCGAGTTTTAGTTGAACTAAGCTTAGGCCACTATTGTACTACCGGGCATTAGATTCGCTAAAAAGGTTTAATATCTAGTACTGGTTTCAATTAAGATCTGTTAGTTGGTCAGTTAAGTTTTTACAGGTTTTTGTCCTGTCACTGCTAATAAGTTTTCATTAACTACTCACAAGTTATTCTAATATTTCAGCAATTTGCTTGGTTTCCCAATGATTTACATCTTGGACTTGGAACGTGTTGATCAAGTACTCAAGTTGCTCAGTACCATTATTGTCGTTCAACACACAGGCTGGTATGAGTCAAAATAGATCGTAACGCTGTGGAGGGTCAGTTCTTGATACATTCACTTTAATCCTACCTACTTATTACTGCGTTACAGATACCGATTTAAAAACTCTCCCTTTTTCCCATTTCTCACACAGTGATTAGGATGAAGTGTCTATTATTGTTAACTTGCGACAAAACAATAAAACGTAAATTAAATCGGTGTTGTCTTAGGTGTTGTAGTAAAAAATCCATTGGTTTTGTTTTGTTGTGAACCATTTTGAAATATTTTTAATGAAAGAGGTCAAGCATTGCAAATTATCATTCGTTACCAAGTCTTTTGTTTGTTCATTTGCTTCCTCATCTTTTAAAAACAAATTGTAAGTCACACCACTCCTGTAATACAATATAATATACAGGTAAGTAAAAATGTAAAAATAAAAAAAATAGGGTTGGGTATTCTCGCCCACATCTGCATTGGTAACAACAAACGCCATTGAGATGTGATATGAAATGTCACGCTGACCTTTGACAACACAATCGAACGACGACTTTCATCTCAAGTATGGTACGTTATTTATTAATATACATGACGTAACAAGCATAACATAGTACGAAAAAACCTGAAGTAAATACGTTTCCACGACAAATTACGGCAACACTTTCATGTCATGCAGGTAGATCAACGAAACTTGATAGCATGTTAGGTAATATTGAATAAGGCACTATCCTTTGATCAATTCTACAGGGTGTTTTTTAAAGTGTTACAAGGAGATATCTCGAAAATGGCTTAAAATATTTTCATGAAATTTTGGTGAGTAAATAGGAATATGGGGGACATATTTATGACATTTCCACACCACACTTCCCTTCTAAAAAAAGCACCATTGAAGCTTAAAATTGTAATCTGTTTTTGTGGAAAAATAAGTACTTATAACTTATAACATTATGTTCTTGTTCTCTTATAATAAAATGAAAGTAATTTGGGATTTATAAATGTAGATATTACCCAGAATCTGGGACATCAATACCATTGAAATATTTTTCACCTTTTAATTTTTTTTTGTTTTTTAAAGAGGTCTATAGCTTTTTATTAACAAAATAAAACTTTCTATGATACGTATGTATATATTCAGAAAAAATAAATAAATAAAAGAAACGTATGCCAGCTGCTGCTAGTTCAAATAATCTTAATCTACTTTAACAACATTTAATAGCAAGTTTCGCCGGCAATTAACAAAAATTAAAAAAAGAAGTTTTAAGATTGGCGCGTACAACATTAGTAAAAGGTCCGTTATTATTGTGAATAAAGGTCTTTTTAGATAAAAATAACATTAATACAGTCGTGCGTTTATGAATGTGGTGTCGTGATATGCCATCCATTTGGTCATGTAGAGTCAGCGATTTGTAAGATTTGTCGATAATAAGTTTTTGTGTTAAAGTATGTTTGAATATTCTGCACATTTTAAAAACTTTTGAATTATACAGGATGCGATCAAAAAGTAGGGTGGCAAAAAGTTAGAGTTTTTAAATGGGACACCCTGTAACCTCATAACTTTTTAACCATTTGTTTAATAGGTAGTATGTATGTTGGGTGTCCCATTTAAAAAAATCTAACTTTGCGACGCCCTGCTTTTTGAACTGTATAATTTAAAGTATTTTTAACATGTGCAGAATACCTTAACCATACCTTAACACAAAAGCTTATTTATTATCGACAAATCTTATCTTCAAGGCTTAAAATTACTCCGCGCAATCGTTGACTCACCCGGTATTTGTTCTTTTTAATGCCAAATGACAATAAATACATAAAAAATAAATATTTTCACACAAATACCCAAAGTAATAATCTCGAATGCAATTAAAATCATCATGGTGTGAGGAAAAATCGCACTCTGAGTTTGACCACTTATTGATAATCACAAAATTTGAAATCGATAAAAAATTACAAGGTCTCGCTAATAGTTTAGAATGTTTACATCAATACATCATTGAAACATGAGTCTATGGAGAAGAATTTCATGAACAAAACAAAAACAAACCTTGTTGTCGTTTTGATTTTTTATTAATATCTTGTTTATTTAATTTTACAACATGGGTCGCCATTTTTAATAAGACATTTGTACTTTTATAAATTGATTTTTATTCGAATACGTTGGAAAGACAAATAAAGCGGGGTTCTCTCTAAAGATCATCAAGAGAATAAAAAGTAACAAATACTACAGAGGTCAATAAGAAAATTACCGGTAAAATAAGGTTTGACCTTTCACCCTGTATTCTTCTTTATTTCATTTTGTATAATTTAGGTGACCAGAAAAAGATAGTAAATGTACAATGCTCTCATCTGAAATAATAACTAAATCGGACACAAATGGGCTTACCAACCCAAGCAATTTTTTTTATTTCATAATACAAAAGTATTTCATTCGAAAAGTTGATCTCCCAAAAATTTGAATTTTTTCTGATCAAATTCACTCTCAAAGTAGCGATCAAACATCGCCCATTATAAAACAGGGAGATGGATTCTGGTGACGTAGTCCCTCGATGGGCGACCCAAATTTAAGAAATAAATTAAGCGTTGGCATCGCTGCAAGCATTTTGCGGGTTGGTCATCAAGATTATACCAAACTACAATACTACAACGTAAATGCCATAGATGATTATTTATAGAGCTTAAAAGCGTCTGGCGGAAGTTGTGACCTGTGAAAAGCGTCTGGCAATTGTTAATATGAGTTTATAATACTGTCCTGTTGAACATATTAAAAAATGAGATTTGTTATTTTAACGTTTTACTCTTACATTTTTATATACCTTTAGTACCTGTTACTTGCCAACGCCCCCCTTAGTCAAGCTTTGTAGCATTCAAAAGTTCTTACCTAGTATAGTGTACACCTACAGAAAAAATCTTAGACTTGATACTATAACGTATGTCTGGCCATCGCTGGTTCTTAGTCTATAAATAAACAAGCAAGAATTTTTGTATTATTCTCAATACTACAAATATTCGGTACTATAAGCAGTAGTTAAGCATATTTTTGGGATAGAACTTACCACGAAAAGTGGATCACTCTCTATAAATATTTTTTTACTAATTTGCTATTCTATGAGTCTGCATTTCTAAATTATATACGTAAGTGCGCGTGAGAACATTCTTTTGACGCAAATTCAATAGTAATTTTCTTACAGGTTACAATTATCCGAATTAATCTAGATTTGCTTGGCGCACGAGAACGAAAATTGTAATGGAAAATAGACTATGACCCTAAAACACCATAGTTTTAGTCATTATACTTTATAGTGCAAGGTGTTTAATGGCATTTCCAAGTACACAATTAATAAAATAGATTAATACAGGGGCGGGTTAACTTATTTTTGATCGTTGACAAAATTATAAGAGCACTATTCAGCGCTCTTGAACTATTTTTTAAATTGTTGTTGCTTAGTCATATGCTTTAAGAAAAATGATTTTCTGGTATGGTTAATATTAGAAAATATGCATCAATTTTTGTCATCACACTAACTTTTTAGTATCAACATTTATTAATAAAATATTTCCCCTTTTCTAGGTTTTTTGAACGGACTACACTGTATATTTTGGTAAGTTACACGCTTTTAATGGCAGTTCGTATTATTATAGCAACTAACTCATGCTCACTTATGTAAAATTAAACAAACATCATCAACATTCATTCTACAGTAGGTACTTTTTCTCATTCCTCAATATTATCCCTATAGACAATAAAATTGGGTGACCAGATGTACGTCCCTTTTTAAGAGTGGTATACTCCTTTAACGCTGGATTTAGGTCATATTTTGCCAAATATCATTCAAACATTACAACATATCAAAAAAATCAGGAATATTGTCCTTTTACAAAAGAATACTCAGTGTTTCACAAGGCCACGACCTGAAAATAGTTTTACTGATCGTCCGAGGCGGCCCAGTCACTGCTGAATGTCTACTTAATTATTTGTCCATTCATTTATTCATTGAGTGTAATTACAACGAAACAACTGATATGTTAAACAAAATGAAAAGTATTTTATAGTAGGCAAAGTAATAGATACGCGAAGAATCTAAATTTTTAACAAAAATAACTATGTCTTGCCGTTTGACACACTTCTTTCTAATTTGGATGTGAAATCAGCATAGTTAGGCATTAAGCCAACTTGAAGAGAAATCTGAATATTTATGAGGTATAAAGTTGGAACTATTGTTTAATTATTTATTTTATAATTGATGAGAATGCGGAATAAAGTAGCTTGCAAGCTTGCAAATCCTTTATGCAAATTTTACCTTTACCTAGTTAAACACTCATCGCCTCATTTGTTAATATATCAATCTATAAATATTTATGATAGTGTAATTTGTGTATTTAGTTTATTTTGCAGTGATTATCGTTATTATAAACAATAACTTATTTTAATTTAATTACTCTTAATACATACGGGGAGGAATGCATATGTGTGATTTTAAATAATTACTTTACTTCTTTATTATTGTATTTGGTAAAATTTATTTTGCTCTACATTAAATATTACAATTTTTTCATATTTTACTTTTTTAGATTCCCGACTATCCAAGAATACATGAACTTAAACTTATACTATCTTATTGTTTTTATTAAAAAACATCGCGAAATAAGTATGTAAAAAATAGTCATTCACATGTACTTATTTTAACTTTCATTCGTTTAAATCTCATGTGTTTAAAAAATAACCAAATCCGATGCTTAAAAAGTAGACAGACCAAAATATATTAATGTTATGTCCGTATCTACTACATATCTTCTCGTTGACATTTCTTCATCATTTGTCTTAGTATAAATCAATTTAGGGTTATCAAGATTCACTTTATTGCCATTCGAGTTATCTTACATATGTTAATTAATGGGTACCTGAACTCTAAAACAATTTAAAATTGATGTCTTCTTTTAAATGATCTCTTTCGTGTCTAAGTTTCTATTATTTTAATTGAAAAAGAAAGGTAAGAAAATATTTCGGATAATGTAGATTCTCGAAATGGACGGCCTAAATTAGTAACTGGTGGTAGGTGACCAAGTCATTTTAATTAATATTGAAGAAAACTCTAGAAAGTCCACAAGACCTTCTTTGAGTCTGACCCATTCTAATGCGTCAAAATGAAACCATGCGTCAATATAAACCTGGTACAAGAACAGTGAAGATGACTTTTAACAAGAGATCTAAATTTTGCTAATGGATAGATGTGATGCCGACTCTGCTGCTTGAATATTGATAACCTGAAGAGTAGAATTACTGCTGGGATTGGGGCAATTTAGTGCGACACATTTGGCAATATGTTGCAAAAATTTAAGCCCATGCATCATTTCATTAACAATGGAGTACTTTTCCAACATCTCCTGAAATTATGATCCTTGTCGTTCCCTTTTTTCTAATCTTTTTTTCCAAATTAGTTATTTACTATTAAGAAAATTTTTTCTACGTGTTATGTTCATTAACATACCTTTATTTTTGATAGATGGTGTGTTAAAACCCCTTGTTGAACATCTTCATGCAAATGGAATATTTTTTGGTGATCGACTATTTTGACAGGAACTATACTGAAATCCATAAAAATATGTGGGATGTTCTATTTAAAATAAGATAGTTAATCATACTTGTGACTCACCATGTAGAGGTCGGGCAAGAAATCTTTATTTACTTTAAATTTGTCCTTATCACACCCTCCAAATATTGTTAAGACATGTTAATCCGTTAAGGCATTTACTATATCCCAGTTTTTCTTGACATCCAGTATAATAAAGTTCTTACATCTAGTTTACGTATCAAGTTTCTCAGATATTATTTTTTATATGTATTTTGTACACTCTTGCTCTCGCTGGTTCTGCTTCACTACACATTTCAGTCCTTAACACATGGTTCTATTTATTATAAGCTGGGTTCTTGGACCCGAAGAGGTTCAATACTCGCTTAACTATAGTAGTTAGTCGTAGTTAAGCTAATGGAAGACGTCTGTAAAAAATTTCAACTTAGCCTAAGGTCACAAAGAATATTATACGTAGGTACCGACAATGACGTTATGACTTATGCAAAATAGAGGCAAAATTTTGGTAAAAAAATATCTACTTATTTAATGGGCTCTTTCACTAAATTTTGATATTGCTGCTATTGTATACCACGTATCCAGAAACCATCTTAACAGATGGAAATCTTTTATTTTTGACTTTGCGGAAAAAAGGTATTCTTCATAAAAAGTTCTGCTTGTTGAGAAAGCAACACTCAAAAATTTTGACCCAGCATATACGGGGTGTCAAAAAAAGTAAAAAGATAAATGCCGTAGAAGGAAAACTATCTTTAATTTTAATTGCAAAGTACAATAACGTAAAAAAGTGTAGTCCAGAACTGAAAAGTAATCGAATATAAAATTTGACAAAATAACTTTATGGTCATTCATATGTACCTTTGAATTTTTTAAATAACATATTACCAAAATAAACTATACAAAAAATTCCTGTTATTACTTAAAATATAAAAAATATTTTTGGAAGATTCTTCATTTATCTAGTTCACCTGGAATAGTGCAAAGTACGGTATGATACCAATAGTGATTGCAATCCCGCAGTGTTTTAAATCCCGCAGGGCATTTGCGGGATTGGTTCTGATCCCGCGGGATCCCGCATAGGTTTTTTAATTAAATAAAATTCGATAAATCAATGTTTATTTAATTAATTAATTATTGAACCAACTTTAAATTTTTATTATAAAAGTCAACAGATACCCGTATTTCAGTTAAAAATATATATAATTTAAAGTCTATAATAGCATGTCTTAACTATACTACATACTACTATGACTATAAATCAATCAAATTTCTTCTTAATTAAAGTAACAAGTAACTTTGGGCAAATGAACTTTAACAGCCAGATTCTCCAATGCTAGTCCGGTCTAATTTGACAATCAAAAGTTTTAAACTGACAAGTGTAAGAATAATACGACTAAGTTTTATTCTATGAACTTATTTCTGAGCTTTTTCGCAAATTTATCAGGAAAAGGACAATTTTATTACGTACTTTCAACAATAATAGAACTAAATTCATTACAGCAACTCGTTCCAAGATGAGAATCATTTGGAAACCAAGTAAATCGCTGAAATATTACAATAATTCATACGTTTTTAATGACAAGGACAGGACAAAAACCTGTCAAAACATAACTGATCAACTATAAGATCTTAATTTAAACCAGTACTAAATCTTAAACTTTCTTAGAGAATCTGGATGTAAATGTTTATTATTTTTCTACCTGAGATAATAGGTCTTACTAGTTTTTATACTAAATCACATTAGTTTGATTGTAAGGTAAGTAAGATACTTATAATACCTAAGCAGTCTCATTAATTTTCATATTATAATACCACGGATATTTGGCAGATACACATTTTCGCGTTATTTCTTAAGAGTTTGCGACTTTTTTATGGCTATGCGGATCCGCATAGCTGGTGCCGGATCCCGCAGGCCGCCAAATGATGCGGGATCCCGCGGGATTGCGGGATCCCAATTTGCGAGATTGCAATCCCTAGATGCCAAACGAAACTTTGACAACTAATTGTTTTATTTGTAAATACTGACAGTTGTGTTTCCTTTTTTATTAAATATGGTGCTTAAACTTATCACGGGGGAAAAATTGAAATAGTATTAATTGTTGGGCACCATTATAAAACACACAGAGAGGCTGCTCAAATTTGTAATGAAAGACATCGGAATAAAATAACAAGCCTTATCTTATAACCCAGCGTAACTTAAACTTTTCTTCCTAAAGAGTAGAGTAGAGTTAGTCTTTTTCTATACAGAATGTTAATATTCTTATTCGTTTGGCATTTGTGTTATAATTTGTCTCATTGGCAATACTTCAACTGACTCAGCTAAATTCGTTTTATTACCTGATCTGCAACAACTTATAGCTATAGCTATAGCTGTTATATTTTCAGTATATGACAAATAATAACGACGAAAAAGTTTCAGTTGTAATAAAAAGTGACAGTATAGAATAACAAAACCAAAAATAATTAGTATACAAAAAAGGGAATGTCAACTTAGTTTGTCGTATTTTGACTTCGACATTTCTTTATAGAAAAAAAACATTGTAAGTATTCAATCGCAAGATATAATTTACAAATATTCAGACCTAAGATTTATTAAAGTGATAATCTAAGATTCAGACAACAGGTGTGACTAGGGTCGCCAACCTTTTTTCGACAAAATATAGTATTCAGCAGACGAAGGTGACAAAAATATAGTACACTGTAAAAAAATGTAGTATTTACTCCTCTGAAGGGAATATAGGAGAGAACAGTAAAAAAGAGTTTCTTTGAACTTTATTATCACTGTTTCAAATGCATTTTTAGAAGTTTTTTGGGCTTTTTGGCCTCTTTGGGAAATTAACATAATCTTAAGACTTAGAACAGGACCTAACATAGACTTAAAAATTTAACATGTATCAGATGTAAAAATGGCTCACAATTTCCAATGTTTAGGCTTGTTTCATATAGACGCTAATATGAAAATTATAGTATTTTTGCGTACTATATTTATTGTCAACAGTATATAGTACATCAAATCAAAATATAGTACAATACTATATATTACAGTACGGTTGGCAACCCTAGGTGTGACATTAATGATGTGACAAGATTTATCCACCGTCCTGCTTGATGATTCAAAATAACCTACCGTTACTATTTTACTACAGCCAATTGAGAGTATTTATCTTCAAAAGCTAAAGTTTTGAAATTGCTAAATAAATAAAAACAAGTTTTATGACCGAATAACTAATCAAACTTCATTAAGCTTATTTAATCGAAATACGATTTCTAATAATACTAATAACAGAGAGTTTTTGCTGTGGCGGTATTTTTTTGGGTTACGTAATAAAAATTTTAGGATAAATACATATTATTATATCATATTTTATCAGATGCTTTTTATAGACACTATTCAGAAGAAAGTAAAGGAATTTTCAAGATTTACTAAATAGAATTAAAGAAGTGTGATACTTATTTGGAAGCTTACTTACACAACTCCATTAGAACCGATAAAGAGCTTGGCTGTCTATATCCATTCGATCTCGTCCTCTCCCAATGGACACTTTGGCAGCAAATCTCTTGTTTAGTTTTTTGAATCAAAGAATATTTTTTGAATTTTTTTTGTTCGTAAATATATTTTTTACAATATAAATGTTTTCTGAAGACGCATTCTTGAGAATAAAATTTTAGAATATCGGAGTTACGATCTATTGACCAAGCCTAATGTGTTGGAAATGCTGGGGTCATATGTTACTATTTTATATTTTTATAGACCGAAAATCTCAACCATTTTTCCAAATTTATCCGGAAATTTTTGATGCACTTTGTGTATTTCTACCAACTAATTATAAGAAAACAAAAAATTATATTGATGTTAAGCGACTGTATCTAAGTTTTTATATCTTAAACATTCCGCTAATCGCAAGCAAAAACTCTTTAATAAAAAAATAACTGTCACGATAATTCTAAACACTCTATATACGCCCGCGGCAGTAGATACAGCAACTGGCCCAAGGAGAAGGTCTTAAGATGCTTATAACTTATAACTGTATAGGAGTCATTAATGTAACTATGTAGGTATTACGAAAACATTCTTGGTTTGGTAGGTATTTTTTGAAGTATGGTTACATTTACAGTTTGGGAAGAAAGATGTTAAATGAGACTTAAACGCCTGCAACTGTTTTTTGTTACTTAAATAGTACAATTTTTGCAGTTTTATCAGAGCAAAACCAAGACAGAGAGAAGAATATCTCTTCTTCCCGCCAGCTCGATAACGCCATGGTCTTCAAACGGCAACACCCCGAGATTGGCGCGTGGGATTCTCACAATCCACCCCGACATAGTCAGTGCGGTAGCAACACGGCAAGCAGAGAGAGCTTTCTGCGGCGCGGCGAGTCTCAATACTCACTCTCACTGTGCTTTATACCATTTATACGGACGGGCTATTCTGTTTTTAGGGCGTGGCTACATTTTTGGAGAATCTTTTAAACTTTTGATTGTTGGTTTTCATATGTGTTTTTATTTTACAGCATTTTTTTATAATAACCCAAAATCTGCAACGCAAGCCCGTGGCAGCTTTATTTAATCGTCGGCGTCGGTAGTCGAGTGGGTCAGGCAGTTTTGGAGGTCATAGAAAGCAAATCGTATTTATGAATGAAATCAGTACGAGATATTCTTCTCTCTGTCTTGGGTTTTCTCTTGTTTTATCATAACGAAGCCAATATCCCAGTCATTTACGAGACTAGTGTCCTAGTGTGAGCATGTTAGTCAAGGGAGAAAATCTTGCCTATTTAACAAGCCGATTATACAGTGAGGACATAAAGTGGGAACAAATTCATTATATAACAAATGACAAATTTTATGGAAAATCGGTCGGACACATTAATGTTATTTTAATTTTTTTACATATTTTAGGAATATTTGTCATTATACAGATTGGCTCATAAAAGTAGGACCTACGTCAACTTTATTTTTTTAAACGGAACACCCTGTATATTTGTACATTTCCGGGCTTGACGTGAAATTCTAAACATTTTTTATTTATCATGTGGTATATCTATATCGAATGGTTTTGTAATTATACAGGTTTAAAGTTAATTTGTAGTCTTATTTTCTACTGGTAAATAATGAAGTAACTATCGAAAAATCTTTTCCAACATGACAAAATGTCTAAAATTTATCCAAATGTATCGCAATATTTGATGTTTTTTATTATACAGGGCCGTTAAATAAATGAAAATTAAGAAATTTTACAATTAAGAAACAAATACCAATCACAGCTTAAACCTGATGGACATGCCAGAGAGATGCTGTTAGAACTAAACTAAACTGACCTGAGTTTCCACTGTTTAATTGCAATTTAAAAAGGCTGCAAAAAAAATGAAACAAAATATTTTATTTTTAACGACTTAAACTTGAAAAAGAACAGTATCAAATTTTAGAAAAATTAACAGTATTAACACTAAGAGTAGGTGATGCATGATATTGGGTTGTCTAAAGGTAATTTAAAATTATTTAATTAGATGTTCAAAATGTTTAGCATTTGTTATTTGGCAATGGTCTATGTACAAACTCTATTTGATTATTCTGCACTACATTAGGTATTAGTCGAATTTCATTTCGAATGCGAATTTTTAAGTCATCAAGATTTCTTTGTTTTGAATACTTTACCGTTAAAATAATCCCAAAAAGGATAATAAAAGAATATCTAAAAAATTCAATTGACCACTGTCAACTTTTTAAAGCTTCTTTGTATAGTACAAAATACTTTTACACAATGATAAAATTAAAATAAAATTGCCAGATTTCGATAATTTTAGAGGGATAGGTAGGATTGGTTTAGATTAGATATTTTTGGTTTCTTTATTATGCTTTAGTAATTAATGCCCGAAAAAATTAAAAATTTCAACCTGTATAATTTCAAAACTATCCGATATAGGTATATCACATACTACATGAAAAATGTTTAGAATTTTACGTAGAATCCGGGAATGTAAAAATATACAGGGTATTCCATTTAAAAAATAAAGTTGACGTACAAACGTCCTACTTTTTTAAGCCACACTGTATAGTGACAAATATTTTTTAAATAGGTAAAAAAAGTTTACTTGTACGACCGAGTTTCTATAAAATTTGTCACTTTTTATATAATAAATTTATTCCATACTTTATGTCCTCATTGTACCGTCCGCGTCCGTTCAATTTAGCTTGATAACATTTTGATTCGATGTAACTTTTTTGTTTTTAAAGATATCAAGGTAAACAAAAAAATAAAATGTAGGGTTAGTAGCCAAGTTTTTTTTTGAGTTACACACAAAACAAAACACTAACAATTTTCTGAGATAATAGCCTACCTTATATTTTTTTAAATGGAACACCCTGTATATTATATATGTATTCAATAGAATACGATATTCTGATTACAATGTTATGATATAACACACTTTATATTTTAATCCACTCGTTTTTGACATATTGGCAAAAATATGAAATTTTTATCCTACTTAATCTCGAAGAGTGGCGTGACTACTATAGATTTGTTTTGAGCATACCAGAGTATTATATAAAAATTTCATATTTTTGCCGATATGTCAAAAACGAGCGGATTAAAATATAAAGTGTGTTATATCATGGTAATCAGAATAGCTATTCTATTGAATACATATATAATATACAGGGTGTTCCCTTTAAAAATATATAAGGTAAGCTATTATCTCAGAAAATTGTTAGTGTTTTGTTTTATGTGTAACTCAATGGCTACTAACTCTACATTTTGTTTTTTGTTTAGCTTGATATCTTTAAAAACAAAAAAGTTACAGCGAATCAAAATATTATATGAAGCTAAATTGAACGCACATATGACTTAAATTTTCTAATTCACAAGGGAAATTCTTGTATTTTAACGGCAACCCGAACAACCCCAGGTTCCTTCACTAAACCTAAATTTTATAATTTTTGAACACTTACATTTCAAATACCTAATTTTTTAATCCGGAAATTAATCACGTGACGCTGGCATCGGTGCGAGCAACATTTGGAGTCATTTTTGACAATGACATTAACCAGTTTCCTGTCACATAACAAATGCCCAGCTGGATAATTATTGATCGAATTGCTTTCAGAAACGGACCATAAAACTTGTTATTCTAAAATATCTATTACGGGAGCGTTTACCCCCATAAGATGAAACGGAGAACCTAATTTTTTGTTTTTGATTGAAAATGCGCATGACTCATTCATCGCAGCTTATAATAAAAATCAAAAACTTGTGACTATCAAAAATTTAAATAACAATAATAATAATAATTGTGATTATGTCGTCATGCTGCATGTACCGTTAAAGCTGACTTGTTAATAATAGGCATTGAAAATTGTTTAATTTGCCTCATACGAAATAAACTATTCATCTTAAAAATAGGTACACCTCTTCCTGCTAAATGGAAAAAATGTTTAAATACGTAGGCAGAGAAATTAGAATTAACTTAATATTTAGGTGTAAAAATTAATTACTGACGAGTCATCGCAATAATTAATTGAAATACTAAATTATCTGAATAATCAATAATAATATACCATAATATATACACGGTGTCCAAGATAAGGAGGGCCAGTATGGGAATCTCGGTATTAGTTAAAAATACAAAATTGGTTAAATGGGAAAAAGCAGTATAATTAACGAACTAATAAAACGATGTTCATTGTGATTTTTCATTTTCGAGTTATTTTGAAAAACTAAATTTTCTAATTTTTAATTCAATTTTCTTCCGGCGTTTATATGAAAGGTAGGGCAAAACTAATAATACACTAATTAATGAACTTAAAGATTACGTTATTAATTTTTTTATTCGACGTTTCGTCTTTGGGCAGCGATCATCAACAATTTTTTAAATACGGTCCTGATTTTTGATGTCACATTTTAGAAGCACTTTTTATTCTGAATTCAACAGTGTACCACACATACTGGTTAAATTACGTTTTGAGTCTTTTTTTGACCATTATTAAGAAATTGTTGTGATACGGACCTGTCTGCTAGAACATTTCAGATTATGCCAGCTTTTGTAATTTAATGAAGAAAATAATGAAGCACACTCAGTCTTTTTAATTTCTTATTTTAATTATGGCTTGTAAATAAGAAAAATAATCAATTAATTACTGCTGAAAATATTCCAAGACCAGTGTACCACATATAATGGTTTCATTAGGTCTTGAGCATTTTTTGACCATTATCAACAAATTTTATGTTTATACAGGAAGCAGGGAGTTGAACATTTTTTAATTCCATTAAAGTATTGAATTGCATTTTATAATTATTTTGAAATATTAATTTAATAACCAATCAATTACTACTAAAAATACATAAGAAACAAATGAACAAAAGACATACATGAATGGTAGTTACTTATCAAAGCCCACAGAGTGCACCAGGCCAGGTTCTCGCAAAACCGACCATTTCGAGCACTATTCGATTTCGGGGGTGTTAAGGTTACCAAAAAGAAGCAGTATTCTAAATTTCATACGTCTAGGTTGAATATTTTGCAAGATACGAGTGTCCGAAAATCACAATCTCGGGCACTCACTGACTGACTGATAGATCATCATAAATCTAGGGTACCACCAATCGAGCTAGAGCTTTGAAATTTGGAACATAAATAGTGTTTATGGTGATAATTACGAGAAAAATCAATTAAAATCCAACATGGAGGATTCTGGCACAAAATAGGTAGCGACTTCTGCTTTAGAAAGTTACGTGTGTACTTAGTGTAGTCTTTATCACATCCGCCTAACACGTTGAGCTGGTATTATTTATGAATAAAGAGATTTTGTAAGCCAAGATAACACGCGGAAGGTCCCCGGTTCGATCCTGGGCGGAAACAGATTTTTTAAAAATTTCTGATTTATTTTCAAATACATGATAAATCGCAACAAACAGAAATATCAGGAATACATGCAACCTTATCGACAAAAAGCGATTATTAAAAATTTGTGCTTGGAAAAAATACCAGTCATGTGTTCATATACTAATAAATAAATATCATTTGATATCTGAATAAAAAGTTATGAAATCCCACCAAAAACACACATGCAAAAAAACGGGCCAAGTTCTCGTCAGGACTGTGTTTTGTTATCTGAAAAAAATAACTGAAATGTAAAAATTATGCCAAGTTCCTTGCCTACACGTTATTAGCAGTATTTTGATAAGCACAGGAAAATATTGTGTGAATTAATAAATTTACAGACCAAACTTGGCAAGTTTTCATTAAAGAGCTGAGCAATATTGAGACAATTGAAAAAGTTTTTTCATTCTCCGCAGTAGACACAGGCAAAATTGCGAGTATAGTCAATAATGTTTTAATATTAGGCAGCATAAGCGTCTTTTCACAATATGCCAAAGCAGTTAAGGCATCTTTTGGCCACTGGTCTTTTTCAAGTCTAGCAATTGCTCTGTACCAAAATTTAAGTCCCACTTTCAGTTCATCAAGAGTACCTACCTGTCAGGTCACTTCTATAAAACATTACCAAATCTTTAAATTCTTTTATAATGGCATCAGAAAGATTGAGAGGATCTGTCGGCAATAAACTTTGAAATCCAACCAGTAGTGATTTATGTTTTGAAAACCTTTCTTTTAAATTATTTATAAAACTGTCTAAAAATGGGATATATATTGAAATGCGATAGTCTTCAACACTGTCAACATTTATATTGCATCTTTTTGTTTGAGAAGTAGTACCTAATACGCGGCTTGTTTAAAGGAAATTCAAAATTTTTAGCCTGTTTTTGAGCATTCAAGAATAACTTATTAAATTCCTTATCTGCATTTTGTCTCAAATTTTTTATTTCTTGTTCAGTATCTTCCGCTAAATTAGTTGCCTTTCTTAAATCAATATTTCGTTGTTGTACAAGACGACATAAAAAGCTACTGAAACTAAATACCTGATTGGCCACCTGCAAAGAGATGACAAATTCAGCCTTTCTTATTGAAGAGCCTAACTGATCTGCAGCATTTGCCGAATCTCTATCCGTCCATTGAGAAATCTTATCTAAAGCAAGTACAATGCCATCATATAACTCTAAAAAAACTGCAACAGAGTTGCACCTTTCAGTCCATCTAGTTGCTCAAACCCTCGTCAATTTTTTGTGGCTAGAAGAAACGTCGGCCTCTTCCAAATATTGTTTTAATACAGCCTGTCTTTTGGGACTATTAAAAAAATCATATAGCTTTCCAATCGTACCCATACAGTTCCTAATTGCGGAAACTTCACAAGAGCTGGATACGGCTATGTTTAGTGAAAAGTTATTAATTATTTGATATTCATGTTGCACTTGTTAAAATTTCGGGGGGGGGGGGGGGTTATGACCCCCCCCCCTGAGTGCGCCACTGGCAAGACCCAATGTAAAAGCTATACCTCTGGAGGTATTTTTTTGTAATAATGCCATAAATCAAAAAGGTACTTTTTTGGTATAAGATAAGCAAATATTTAAGGCACCAGCCACATTTACACGAATTTATCAACAGGATGTAGGCAATTAAAGTGTCTCCGAAACCGTACACCCATATTATCGTGACTTGTTTACCAGTGTTTACCTGATTTAATTTTTTTTTTTTTTTTTTTTTTTTTTGTTTGGGGTAAGAGGAAGTGAATCTTGCATAAGATACCCATATGCGAAAAACTGGGTTATGTCGGATTCCTACCGACTAAACACTCCCCCTAGAGTTAGTTGGTTTCGGACCTAGGGTCTATAAACCAAGTATCTCTCGTAAGATTATAAGCGCTCGCATGACCCGTGTCATGCCGAACCTTTATAACCCTCCCATATTTTCGCATACAAATATGGGGGATAATCTCTGACCTGAAAAGGAATATATTTTTGGGTTTTTTACAATTTTTATACAATATTGCCTTAAGGTAACTATAGTCCTACTTAAAACAATATTTATGTCTCTATCTTAAGATCTTTGTATGTTACATACGGTGTTAAGTAACTTATGTGTAAATGACATGCAATCTACTTACAATTTATACCTAAGCAATCTTAAGATATGGTAACTTAGGTATTTGACTCAAATCGGTATACAGGCCCGCTCGCACTAGCACTCGCGTTCGCGTTCGCGCCTGCGCTATTTCTAACACCCGCGCTACACTCACACTCGCACAAGCACTCACTTTTGCCTTCGTTATCCTAGTTGGTTTCTTGGCCTTCGTTTGTATCTCCTATACATCCTGGCCTGTTCTGCTGGGTTATAGTTGACGAGCTGTCTCAAATGTTCATTTGAGTGCTCCCCAGCTACTTGGAAGACCTTCTCTGCTTTATTCCTCATAAAGTCTTTAATGTTCTGCCAGTTCAGATCTCTTTGTATGTGCCGATTGCTGACGAACCAAGGTGCGTCAACTGCCATACGTACGTATCGATTCTCAGTTGACTCTATTTTATTAATGTGGGTTCTAGCCGCGTAGCCCCACACAGTGGACCCATAGGTTAGTTGTGATCTAGCTATGGCTCGGATCATCGTGAGCTTTGTCCTTCTGTTCATGTGACTACGTCTACCGATGAGCGGGTAGAGACGGCTCATAGCTGCCTTGGTCTTGGCTATAGCATATCTAACGTGTTTTCCCCACGTGAGTCCTGTATCTAGGATGACTCCAAGATATTTAGCCTGGTTTGACCATTCTATCTCTGTACCATCCACATTAATATTTCTGACTGGTCTTAGCTGTCTTTTTTGTAGTAGCACTGCCTGACTCTTTTCTCCATTTATTTTTATCTTCCACCTAATACACCAGTCAATTAGCGTATCGAGGCTACTTTGTAGCCTTCTGCATATTATGCCTGTGTTCTTGCTACGTGCCAAGATGGCAGTGTCGTCGGCATATAGTGCTAGCATACTAGGTGGGGTTCTAGGTATATCATGTACATATATGTTATACAGAAGCGGCCCCAGTACCGAACCTTGGGGCACTCCAGCTTCTATCTCTCTGGGATTTGAGAACTCTTCGTCAATTTTGACACTGAACGTTCTATCTCTTAGATAGTTTCTGATGATTCTGCTGATTTTCAAGGAGTATCCTGCAGAAATCATCTTGTAAGCTAGTCCTTCATGCCAAACTCTGTCGAAGGCCCGGGCTACGTCTAAAAAGACGGCTCCGGTGGCCTCCTTCTTTTGAAAGCCTTCGGTGGCGTATTCAACTATCCTCAACAGTTGTAATTCTGTTGAGTGGTTTCTCCTAAATCCAAATTGTTCGTTTGGCATGAGGTTCAGTGTCTCAGTTTCCTCATTTAAGCGTCTCGCTATAATTCTCTCTGCTACTTTCCCTAGTCCTGCAAGCAGGCTTATGGGTCTGTAGTTTTGAGGAAACTTTTTCTCTTTTCCTGGTTTATTGAACACTATCACTTGTGCATGTTTCCATGTCTGAGGATAGTGTTCTGTTCTCATAATCCCATTTATGATGTTGGTCAGGGCTACTATGCCTTTTCTGGGTAACTTTTTAATCATTTGGTTAGTGATCCCATCTCTGCCAGGTGCTTTCCTGATTTTTAGCCTTCTTATGATGGCTTTTACTTCTTCTGGTGCTGCGGGGTTAGGTATATTATCGTTTTGAGGTCTCACTGACATAAGTGCCTCATTTTCTTCAACGAGATCTTCTAGATCATCGTTGTCATCATCTGGATGAACGTTTAACCTAGCTTCCCTTTCAATGGAATCAGCGAGTGCATTTGCCTTCTCGGCGTTGGTATAAGCCATCCCGTTTGCTCCATGCAAAGGTGGTATAGTTGTTTTCTCGCGCCTTAGAGCTTTCTGCATTTTCCATGCAGAGTTATCTTCGAGTTTGAGACTCTGCACTCGCTCATCCCATTTACTAGCACGATGTTCTTTTAGCGCATTTCTTAGCACCTGGCTGCTTCTGTTTAAAGTTACCCTGTCTTCTTGCCGTTTACTCTGCCTGTATCTTTTCCTGAGCCTTCGATTCTCTGTAACTAGTGCTCTTATTTCCCTCGGGATTTCTCCGTAGGGATTTTTCGGTGGTAAATGTCTTTTAGTCACAGTACTTTCGTCATAGGCCTCCAGAATATGATTTTCCAGGCTTTCTACGGCTGTTTCAAGGTCATCAGCGCTTCTAATCGGTCTTATGATTATTTTTTCATGTACTTTTTCTGAGAAGGTCTCCCAGTTTGTGTACTTCTTGTATATCACCTCAGCTTCGTTAATACCTTGTCCTAGTACTAGTTCTATCGGATTATGATCCGATGTGTACTCTTCCAAAGTTTCCAGTGTAAAGTTCTGGATTACGTTTTTCATGACGACTATATCTAGTACGTCAGGTAATCCACGCCCTCCAATAAAAGTAGGGACTTCGGGGCCTATTACTACGGCACCCTCTTCCTCAGTGTATCTTATTAATAGTCTACCGCCGATGTTTTCACATCTGCTATTCCATTCTTTCGATTTACAATTTAGATCTCCTATCATGATACTGGGATATCTACCGCTAATAATATCATGAAATTCTCCTTGTTGTAAATCGGCTCGGGGTCTTTTATACACTGAGGAAATTTTTATTTTTCCTTGTTGGGTATTAACTATAATAGAGACAGCCTCTAGATCAGCATCTTCATTTCCTCCAATGAAGTGGTGATCCAGATTTTTCTTCACTAGTAGGGCTACGCCCCCCCCTATATTGTTGTCATTTCGATCGTTTCTATAGATCTCATAGTTCATAAATGAGATCCTCATGTCCTGACGTATCTTAGTCTCTTGCAAGGCTAAGATGTCTGGTTGTCTCTCGGCTATTTGTTCTATAATCTCGGCTTTCCGAGGTCGAATGCCGTTGACGTTCCATGAAACGATCTTTAATAGGGTTGGCTGTCTCTTGCCCGCCATTTAACGTCGCCAGAAATTCTCCATTTGTTTTGAGAAAGCCTGCATCATGTTCTGCATGACTTTCTCCATCGTCTCTGACATTATTTTTTCAAAGTCAACTGCAATATTGGCTGACTTTTTATCTGCTTCCTCATTCTGAGGTTTAGTTCCCTTGCCAGAGGGCTTCTCTGCAGTTTTTGCTGCAGGTTTTTCTGCGGGTTTGGTGGCAGTCTGCTGAGGCGATATAGGTTTTTTCGTAATTTTCCTGTAGATTTCGCACCCCTTGTAATTTGCAGGGTGTTTTCCTTTGCACAGGGCGCAGGTGGCATTACGCTCTTCTTGTGGTTTAGGTTTAGTTAGCGTGCACTCTTTTGCAGTGTGATTTCCTGCACATCTCACGCATCTGAGTGTAAATGTGCATTTGCTCTGTGCATGGCCGTATCTTTGGCATCTATGGCACTGCCCTGGCCCTGGTATGCGTTTTTTAGGCTCGATTTGAACGCTCAAGTCATAGAGAACGTTCACATTGTAAATATTTTTATTTTGTGTTTTTACAATAAATATTGGTATTGGCTGCTTTGTTTTAAATGAAGTCATTCTCGTGACTTCAGCGTCCATAATCCCTTGATTTTTAAGATCGTCTGTCAGTGCTTGTATGTCTGTATCTAACGGGAGGCTTTTTATGACCGCGTGGATCATTTTCTCCTCTTCCGTCTGGTAAGTATAGTAACTTACATTATTATTATTTAGAAGCCTTACTAGGCTTCTAAAATCAATAATTGTTGTTGGGAACACTTTTATGCCGTCTGCGACAGTTCTGGCTTTGGTAAAATCTATCTTATTGGCTCTTATACCTTTAGATAGTTTCAGCCAGTCACTTGTCTCGATTGTAATTGGGGGAATTTTTGGGGCTTTTTCAGCCTCCATCTCTATGTCTTCCTCCCTTGTCTCTGTTCTTGTATGTTTGTCTGTTTTGGCTGTTCCTGCCACTATAGCATTAAAAGCCGGAGGCGTTTTTATTGTTTCATCCTCTAATCGTGGTTTTTTGTTATGTTGTTGTCCGTCTTGTTGTTGTTCTTGTCTTTGTTTTTGTTTTTGTTCTAGTATGATTTGTTTCATGTTTGGCTCGTTTGTTTGTACTGTTGGCTCTATTGTTTGTTTTGTCGCATTTGTTTGTATTGTGGGTTTTTCTGTTTGTGATTGTGGCGTCTGTAATTCTGTTAGTTTGGTCATCAATTGTACAATATGTGTTGTTAATTCTTGGTGTTGTTGTCTGTGTTCGTTTTGCATTTGTGTCATCTGTTCTTGCAGGCTTGCTATAGTGGCTAGCAACCTGGTAATTTCTTCTTGCGCCCTGGCATTTTCTGCCCGCGCCCTGGCATTTTCTGCCTGTGACGCTTCATAAAGATCTCTTAGGCGTCTTGTGTCTTCTACAGAGGAGGCTCTCGATGAGCCTCTGCTTCTGTTTGGAGATCTTAAAGTCTTATCTGAGTCGTTACTTTCCTCAGATTCAGATCTCGGTATATCGAAATCGTCATCATCAGAAGTACGTCCTCTGCGTCTTTTGTCATTCATATTTAAAATTTTTCAAAAAATTCACAAAATTCACTTTTATCACTTCACTTCTTAATCTAGTAAATAAAATACAGTACAATCAAAATCAAAAATAGGCAACGGGGACCGTTGCCTATAAACTTAAAAGATAACACTCACCCTTATATCTAGTTGTATTTATCAGCTAATCCTTAATGTAATACACCTTCCACTACACTTTGTCTCTCCCACTACACTATATCTCACTGCACTACGCTCGCTTTCGATTCGACCACTCTGCACGGCGCGTCGGTGAACACTCACCTGATTTAAATTTTAAATACCGAATATTTATAACGATGGTTTGCCAATCAACATCTTTTAAAATGTTTATATCAACCGGTCTTTTATTTTGGGTAGTAATACCAGAAATATAGTAATGAAGTCACCTACATTATGTTAATCAGGGTCATAACACAATTTATTAAAAAAGCTCGAAAATGTATATTTTGTTATTCTTGTATTAGTTGTTAAAGAAGTATGACCTAGATCCAAAAATGGTGAAACTATTTAACTTAAATGAGGTTTTCCTCAAAAGGCTCAAAAAGGCCTATTTCAAGTGTGGCAATTTGTGATAGTTTAAGTTTCGCCTAACCACCTACGTAGCTTTGCGCGAATATTCGCGGAACATTAAAGTTTATGATACTAGAATTATCTAACTACCATCCCCGCATTATGTCCAAAAAAATTCTGCTCAACATTTTGGCTACAGCTAAGGCCTTTGGCATTGATTTACATAATAGTAATTTTAATCTTTATATTTAAAAAACTCAATCTAGCTTCAGTATTCCTTTTTGTTTGGACTTCGTCTTTCTCCAATTTTATAAGGAGTCCGAGTCGGCTGATATCAAGTTCCGGTCTCCTAATAAAACTTTTTCGTTTAAATCATTCTTATCTCTCTGCATTGGTATTTCTTCATTGTTCCCATACACTTCCATTGTCAATATCCTTCCGCCGGCATAGTTTGCATCAGATTCCTATAACACTGAAGTCTTCTTTTTTATATTTGCCTAAATATTTCCACAACCTTGGCGGTTTTTCTTATTCTTTCATCCTTAACTTTTATCTTGTATTTCATACACCATCTATTTATCTAATTTTTTATGCATTTTCTTTAATGGTCATGTTTCTGCTCTTTATATTATTGCAGATCTGACCACTGTTTTATATCCCCTCTTCCTATCACTGATCCTATGGCTACACAACACACCAGACACTTTTTCCCAATTCTTCCACCCCCTTTCCATTTCTAAATCCAGTGGGCTATCTTTTGTGATGGTGGACCACGTACATATACTTAAAATTCCTTATTTTATTTGTCTTTTCCTTTAAACTGAGTTTCATGTAGGTATTCAGTTTTTTTCGCACTCATTTTTAAGCACCTATTTGTTGAGGATCTCCCACTGCTAGTGCTACATGTTATAATAGCATCTCCAAACACCATGCAGCAAATGCTTGAAGTAATGCAGGTCAATAAATACCATTTGCAGTCCCTTTTGCTCTTCCTGCTATTTTACCATGGCGTGTTTTATACAAAAATTGCATCTTTTGTAGTCCTAACTGGTATGAATCTAAACTATTCTTTTCATATCAACGTCTCCTCTCTTAAGTTCCCGTTCTATAATCTTTGCTTTAATCGTTATTGTGAGTAGTATAAGCTTAATTATTCCTCTATGGATGATTTCAACCATCCCCCCTTTCCTTAAAAGTAGTCACAGTTTTGCTGTCTTTCCAATGACTTGGCGTATCCTCCTGTATGCAACCTCGGATACACTTTTGACCCTAGTCAGTTTTACACCTCAACTGGTACGTATGCCATTAAGTCCAATTGCTCATTTCTTCAAGTCATTGTCTACCACTTCTCGAACTATCGTTAATGTTCCGCAAACTTTTGGGACTCGATCCCCAAAGGACCTATCTTAAATTATCTTCATTCAGTAGTTCTTCAAAATAGCCTTGCCACCAGGAGAGTTCTGATGGTCGGTTAAAAGTTCCTTGATATGACTAATTTGTCAAAATTGTGTAAGATCGCTAATGTTACATGTGAAAAAATATTACTTATTTTGCATTTATTAGGCACTAGCTTGGGATATTGTACTATATAAGATACACTTCCGATAGATCATACAAGGTGAACAACTTCATAAAACAAATTTTCTTTGTTGTTCTTGTACCTCTACGAAAGAAAATTCAAGAAAAATAACTATTAAGTGCTTGGTTTTCAGGTGCAGTTTAAATTTTTTAATATTAAACAAGGCACAAGAAATTCTATGTAATGTTCTTCAGTCCCAGAATACCCATAAGACCAATTCTTTTACATTATAATTCAGTAAACAGGATAATCAACTCTGTCATTTACCTTCGGGTATAGAGGGTGAGGATTTAAAAGTGTTATTCAATAACTCAAAAACAGTTTAATAACATTTAACCACAATTTAATAACATAAACATTTTAATAAAAATTTTGCAAGGTAATAAGGAGGTTGGGAGACATATTTTAAATGCTTGATGTGTACCCCCTTCCACATTTTGAATGACGGGTGGCAAGTTTAAAATGTCAAATGGGAAGCTATTATTTTTTTATAAAATTTGATTTTCCGTTAAAAACCACTGTGTATGCAAAAAATTGCTCGATTGCTCTACTGGTTGCATAGTTATGAATTTTTAAATAAACAAAAAAATTCGGTGAAGTGCAAGCTATACTTGCACAAATAGGGTTCCGTATCATTAGCTCCCACTTAACCTGAACAAACCTCGGCCGCCCGATCTCCGCCCATCTGCCGCGCTACCCGCCTCCGCGCCGCCGGCAGCAACGTCTTTTCACATCGCGTATGCGCGGCACTAAGTGGGGAGCGTTTCGAATGAGCCAAATTAAAAATTTTGAAAAACGTTTAAGGACAAAAGTTGTTCCTTACATCGTGAGAAATATTTTTGTTTGAAAAACCTTTTTTCTAAAACGAACGACTCAGCAGTTATAAGGAAATAAACAAGTAAATTATTTATAATAATTAATCGCGCTAGAGTTTTTTAATCCTAATACTTTTGGCTCAATCTACATCTAATTCTCAATGTTCATGATTTTTTTCAGATTTTCCTAAGCGATATTTTTGGTGATAAGGGTGGGGGACAGCAATTTTTAAGCATTTTTCGCCAGATGCATTAGAATTACTTATAGCTAGTGGTCCTGAAACTCAACTAACCATTGACTCAGATATAGAAAGTGAGTTAACGGATAGTGAATCTGAATAATTTTTAATTTGTTTAGTTGTTAGAACTTTGTAAAAAATACCACCAAATTCTACTCGTTATAATAATTATAAATACTACTTCTTTTTTAACTCATTTAGTTTTTTACTTATCGTGTAAGTATGTACCATTAAAACACTCATCCCCTATATTTTAATGGTTGGTTTAAAAAAATAAAACCATCTTGCTATTTTAATTTTTTTTTAAATTCTGCCATATTGCATCCGCATTGTTTAGGCCATTTGTATACCCATATTCGTAGGGACCCTTAAAACCCCCATACGTAAATTTTGGTACAAATCCGATTGTGTTTGTAATTATGGCCCGTTTTTCATTTTGGGACCGGTATGCGTCGGCAGCTGTTAGGTCCTAGGCATTTTTTGCAGAATAAATTTAGCAACACTGTATGAAATTCGTGGCCGTGCTAGTTCTTTAATCACGCAGCTTGTTGACCGCCAATTTAAAATATTATATTTTTCGACTGATTGTAGACAAGCTGCCCTCCCCTGAGACCTCATTTGATGAAAATGCGCTATTGGTTGTTCTTGACCTACCCAAATTTTGTAACAGTTACAATATGAAATATGAAAACATGGCCTTTTTCAGTCAGATTTTTAGGTCAAACTTTGATTCACCATATTTCTAAAACCAATTGGTATGCCGAGTTGATTTTTTATCATTTTCTTTTTGTAATTTTATAGAAGCAAAACGTGAAAAATCGTACCTATTTGTAGTTTTACCTCGTCACAAAATAGAATACTTTCGTTCGGATTTACTAAAAAGGTTTAAGATTTAGTACTGGTTTAAAATACGACGTTATAGTTGGTCACTTAGGTTGTGACAGGTTTTTTTTCTGCCAATGTTAATAAGTTGTCATTAAAAATTATAAGTTCTAATATTTCAGCATTTTGCTCGGTTTCCAAATGATTTTCACCTTGAGACGTGTTTTTAGATTGAATTTAGTTCCACTACTTATTGTGGAGAGTATGTACCAAAATTGCCCGTTCCTTTATAAATTTGCGAAATAACTAAGAAACAGATTTATAGTATTAAACTTAGTGTTGTATTACACACTTGTCAGTTTCAATATTTTGGTTGTCAAATTTGATTAGTCTAGCGTTGAAGAATCTGGCCGTTAAGTTTAATCCGGAATGAGCCAACTTATCCAATAATTGGCGTGGTATAAATTAATAAATCTTCAAATCGATTACCTATTATATGGGTCCGGGGGCTGGCTTATATTTTCATATGAAATCTATCATGGGCTTGCTTATATTATTTATGTTCGTAGATAAAAACTGTCAACACCTTTAAAATTGTCAGAGAAAAAAAATTTAAATTTTTTATCTATTTTCAAGATTATATTAAAATAAATTATTGTACTCTTATAAAAAATACTGTAAGAAAACTGCAGCAAATATAGTACATTAAAAAGGCCAAAGGATATGAAGAGAAATGGGTAAAAAGAAAAAAAAGTCATTGTCAACCTCTATTTGTGACAGTGAAACCAAAAAATTAAAAGAAACAGATTTTAATTCTGATGAAGATTACCTCCCACTGAAGTATCCTCAGGATGGAAAAATACTGGAATACTTAAAAGAATTTGCAGTATCAACACAAGACCGAAATGAAGCAGAAAGTTCAAAAAAACAGCAGGAAGATAGTGAAACCCAAAACAAGTGTAGTAGTTGTCCTCAAAAACTAAATAAATCGACATATTCAGTACTGTGCATAAAATGTGAAAAATGGTTTCGTTTAAATTGTGCTTGTTTATCAAAAAAAGAAGCTTCAGATATAAAGAGACAAAAAAGTGATTGGGAATGTTTAAACTGTCGTCAAAATTTTGAAGAGGATGTCAATAACCCAACTGAATTAGATTTATTAAAAAAGGAAAATGCTTTTTAAAAAAAAAATATTTCTGACTTTAAGAGTAAAATGGATTTTTTTATAAAAAAAGTTGAAAAATTGGAAGAAACAGTCTTAAAGGTAAATAAACTTGAAGAAAACACAAACAAAATTTTAAATATACTGCAGAAAAATTATCACTTTCAAACTACAGACCAATTATATTCCAGTGTCCTTAAAAACAAAGTAAATCATACGTATCATAAAGAAAATATACCTGTTGTTATAATAAAGCCTGTTAATAAGCAAAGTAGCAAACAGACAGTGGAAGAAATCCAGAAAAAAGTAAATCCTGTCACAGTGAATGCTTCAGTATCCAGTGTAAAAGAATTAAAAAATGGTGGTATCTTGATAAAGGCAAAAACAAAAGAAGAAATTGAGAAAATTCGAAAAATTTCAGAAGAAAAATTAAAAGGTGATTATTTAGTTCACGTGCCAGAATTACGACATACAAGGTTAGTTATGACAGGAGTATCAAAGTCATACAAAAATGAGGAATTATTTGAGGAGTTAAAATCACTAGGATATATTACTGAAAACGATAAATTTACAATAAAATACATAAGACAATCAAAATTTTCAAAAAAGTACATGATTTACATTGAAACTAAAATTGAAACTTTCAAAAAATTGGTGGATAGGGAAATACCTTTGGGCTGGAACAGAATTAAAATTAAAGAAGATCTCTATATTAAAACTTGCTATAAATGTTGCAATTATGGCCATAAATCCAATCAGTGTGAAAAAAATCAAATTTGCTCGTTTTGTGGAGGTGATCATGGCTACTGGAAATGTGAAAATAAAAATCCTCTGTGTGTTAACTGCAGTAATTATAATAAAAAATATAAAAAAAACCTAAGCTGTCAACATCCAGCATTAAGTTCAGATTGTCAGTTACATCAAAACCAGATTAAAAAAGCGAGAGAAAAAATTAACTATTCTGAGCAGTAAGAAATGGAAAATTTGAAAATTTTATACATAAACGCAAGATCTATAAAAAATAAAATGGATGATTTAGAAATTATAATATCTGAAGAAAAAACTGATATTTTAATAGTTGCAGAAACATGGGTAAAAAAAGCTGAAGAAAAATATTTTAATTTTAAAAATTTTAATAGCGTTTATGCAAGCAGAAACAAAAAAGGTGGCGGATTAGGAATATTTGTAAAAAATAGAATTTCTTATGAACTAATTGAGAAGATTGAAAGTGATATTTTTTACATATCGATTAAAGTCAAGCCATTTAATATAATTTTAAATGGACTCTATAGAACTCCGTCTGTTTCAAAAGACATATTATTTCAATTATTGGAAAAAAAACTAGAAGCTTTGGCAGATTCAAAATCAGAATGCTTTCTCATAGGAGATATGAACATTAATATTCTTAAAAATAATGCAAAAAATAATAAAATCATGGAAATTTATATGGCAAATAATTTTAAAGTTTTAAATAAACAAATTTCCACAAGAGATACAGAAAGCAGTAAATCTATAATAGATCATGTTGTGACAAATTCCTCTAAAAATATAGAATTAAATTTAGAAACAAGTCAACTCAGTGATCATAAAATTCAGAAAATTGAAATTCCTATTAAATGTTCTAAAAATATACCAAAATATAAATATATATCAGTTAAGAAATTTAATATAGAGAAAATAAAAAATGAACTAATTTCTTTAAATACAAAAAAACAATTTATAGAAGATCCAAACATACTTTATGATAAAATTCTAGACATTTTTGAAATGTGTTCGTTTGAAACTAAATTAAGAATTAAACAAAATTCAAAACCGTGGTTTAGTCAAGAGATTGCCAGAATGATCAAAACACGAGATAAATTCTATGAAAAAACTAAACAATTTCCCAATAATGCTGAATTCAAAAAAGAACATAATTATTATAATAAACTAGTAAAGAAGATGATTAAACAAACCAAACAAAATTTTTATAAGGAACAGTTCGATACCAGTGACCAGAAAAAAATATGGAAAAATTTAAATTTGTTGCTTACTAACAGACTCAAAACTTGTAAAGAAAATATCGATTACTTAATAGTAAACAATAACAGAATAGAAGATGAAAATGAAATTTGTGAAGAAATGAATAAACATTTTGTGAATATTGGAAAAACTTTGGCAAGCAAAATAACAAGTAACCTAAAAGCTAACTATACCGAGAACCAGTCATCTATGTTCCTTGAGGCAAATGAAGTATTTCCTGAAGATATTGAAGATATAATTCAAAACATGGACTCGAAGAAAGCTAGTGGATTCGATGAAATACCAGTAAAAATTATAAAGACTATCAGAAATGAAATTTCACCATTATTATTATATTTAATTAATATTTCACTAAAAACCAGTATTTTTCCTGAAAAACTTAAAATTGCCAAAATTTCAGCAGCATTTAAAGCTGGTAAAAAAAGTAACTGCAATAACTATCGACCAATTTCTGTACTCCCTATCATATCAAAAATATTTGAAAAAGTTATACACCACAAAATATCAAATTATCTAGAAAATAAAAAATTACTTTTTCTTGGGCAATACGGTTTTCGCAAGTCTAGAGATACTGAAATAGCTGTTGCAGATGTTGTAACAAACATTCAGAACAATGTTGATAAAAACAAAAAGTGCTGTTTGGTGTCTCTAGATTTATGTAAAGCTTTTGATACTGTTAATCATAATATTCTCCTAAATTGTTTGTATAACATAGGATTGAGAGGAAATGTACATAAATGGTTTAAAAATTATCTTGACGGACGTAAGCAATTTGTTCAAATGGGAAATGTTAAAAGTTCATGTCAGAATATAACCTATGGGGTACCACAAGGATCAATTTTAGGACCTATGTTATTTTTGATTTATATAAATTCAATTTCAAATTTAAAGTTAAAAGGTGATCTAAAACTGTTTGCTGACGACACAACAATTGTATATTTTGCTAATAACATAAGCGAAATTTACAGTAATATTAAACATGATTTAAATTTAATTTTTAACTGGCTTCAGTGTTTTAAATTAACTTTGAATTTTGAAAAATCCTCTTTTATGATATTCAGTAAAAAATATTCAAACATAAATAATATACCATTAATGTTTAATGGAAAGCTTATTCGATACTCAAATGTCACTAAATTCTTAGGTTTATATATAGATGAAAATTTAAATTGGAAAAGCCATACAGAACACTTAAGAGGAAAAGTATCTCCTGTAATTGGGATTTTATATAAAGTAAGAAATTATCTACCGTTAGAGCATTTAAAAAAAATTTATTTCTCTTTAATATACTCAAAAATTCAATATTTAATTTCAGTTTGGGGTTCTGCTTCGTCATCTGTTTTGAAACCTTTGAAAAAATTGCAAAATAAAGCCATTAAATGTATTTATCGATTACCATTATTAGAGCCAACAATAAGTTTATATGCACCAAAAGGACTTTTGGATATTAGTAATTTGTATAAATTAAAAGTCATTATTTTAATACATTCTATTAATAATAAATTGAAATACTCAAATATTAAATTAACAAAAACAAAAAATGAATATAATACAAGACAGTTTAATAGTCTTCAAGTTGCTCAAGTTAAAAGTGATTTTGGTAAAAAGTCAGTCCTACATAATGGTATTTCAGTGTATAATACTATCCCTAGTAACATAAAAAAAATTAAAAACTTAACAAAATTTAAATATTTTTTAAAAAAGTACCTATTAAAAAAGGTATGAAATCAAATTTTGAGAATGGAATAAGAAGTTCTATGCTGTATAATTTATGACGAATTACTATAAAAAAACCAAAAAAATGTACAATTAAAAAAAAAGGTAAAAAAGTTTTTTATGAAAAATAAACAATAATAAATTCTCTAATAATATAGAGAAACTATTCTTTTTATTACATATAAAAGGTTACAAAAAAAAAAAAAAAAAAAGGAAAGGGGAAAGAAGAAAGAAGAAAAATAATTTAAAGACGCATTTTAGTAGTGTTTTTAAATTTAGTTACTTGTTATTATTATTATAAGTTTGCTATGTATTTTTTTTTTTTTTAAATTATATATTCCCTGTAATGGATCATATATTCGTAGGGAATAAATAAATAAAAAAAAAAAAAATAAAATATACGAAAATATAGGGTTAAGTTAATACTACCAGGTTTAAATTAACTCAACAACCGGTCTATTTTTTTTTAGGACTTAATCGACTGTTAATTCTTCGCAAAAAACACGAAAACATTAATTTTTATTTAAAACTTAAACAATTTTGACAATGATACTTTGAGTGATCATACTTTACTGAAGGCGCGTTTTGGGGGAAATGGAAAAGAAAACCCCGAGCTGAAAACGCTAGTGTGTTTTATGCCTTGAGAGTCCAATTTCTCTAATAAATTATATTTCTTTAACTTCTAAACTGGAAAGACGTTGGTTTTTAATGGCAACTAACTGAGCAGAGATAACAAACACTGTTAAAAGCACCAAAACAGTAGTAATGGGCGCCAAATACTGCTTTTAAACACTCTGTAACATACATATGTATATTTGTAGATTTTACCTTGTAAATTTTGTTGTATAAATATTAATAAGGTTATTAATATTAACGCTAAATTTACCATTCAGCAAGCAGAAAAATGCCTAATGACCGAGTCTACAAATTTGGTACCATGATTAAGACTTACCGCTTGCGAAGGCAACGAAATGGTAATTAAAATTTGTTTGTGTGTTAATGAAATTTTAAATTGCCTATACTAGAGTAGTTTAGTGACTAGTTTGGTCTTGGGCTCAGCCAGCATGGAGTCTTTTGTCTAACAGTACACATGTAAAGAAACTATCCTCATATTTAGACTAGTTCTAAATAATTTATTATGATATTAATAGCAATAAACTTTTTAAGCAGAAGCATCACTAACTCTGACTATACGGTTTAAATAAGGATCAATTTGACAAGCTTTTGCCCGGTCATTGTAAATAAGCTTACTACTCGTAAGACACTGACGCACACGCATGGTTTATTACTTGAAGAACTAGATATAAGTTTATTTTCGATATGTCTATGGTAAAAAATATTTATCGGATATATGTATATCGGATACGAAATAGATTAAAAATTATTGATCTGACAGAATCTTTCAACATGACTTTAACCAATGGTGTATCTCGATCTGTTGATAACTATTGATCAATCGATGGTTAATCGACCTATTGCTTCTGTTATCGCCCCCATGTTTAGAAGATTTTCCAGGACAATCCATCTGCTTGTTAAGTCGATGGTAGTAGTTTTTTATTGTCTTTTTCTTACCTTTCCGACAAAGTCTGACATTAATTTTTTTTTCAGAAACAGTGGGATTACCATCAAAAGCTGAGAGAGAACGAGAAGGTATGTATAAAAGTTTTAACTATAATATTGTTGATATTCAAAACTAGCTTCTTTATAATTACTTATAGTCACAACAGCTGTATTGACACAATGAAAAAATTCAAGCCAAGTGCAAGCTATACTTGCAAAATTATTATTCCGGGCCATCAGCCCCTCACTTAACCCAAGCAAACCTCGACCGCCCGATCGCCGCCTATCTGCCGCGCTACCCGCCCCCGACGGCTACGCCGTATCACATCGCGAATGCGCTGAACCCTGAAAAACTTGTAACAACAATAGTTGTTCCTTACATCGTGAGAAATATTTTCTGTCGAAAAATTTTTTCCTAAAACTAATGGTTCAGCACTTATATGGATATAAACAATTCAATTATTTAGAACAATTGATCTCGCTAGAATTTTTTAATCCTCATAATTTTGGTTAAATCTACACCTGATTCTCAATGTTTCTGATTTTTTTCTGATTTTTCTGAGCGATCCTTTTAGTGATAAGGGCGTGGGCAGTCATTTTTAAGCGTTTTTGCCGAAAAATGTTTTAAAAAAATTTATCAAAAGTAGAAGCGGTAAGTGTTTTGTGACAAAATACAAATAGGAGCTCCACGGCCTGTTGAGGGGAGTCTTTTTCAAATCCAAGGGAAGTTAGCGATAAGGCCTAAAATCCCTGATCATGCTACGTTTTTTCATCCACACGAGATAGACATGTGACGGCCATGTCTTGTTGTGGGAAGAGCGAACCGCGGAACTATGACTGAAAGAAAAGATCATGCGAAATAGCCTCTACCAGAGGCGGGAAACTCCATAACCTCAATTGTGCCATACCGATAATATTGACGTTTTGTCATTTTTTATTATTATTATTGTTTATAATCGAAATCTCCGAGCCCGGCAACTCGGAGATTTTAAGGGAAACACCACCCAAACTGGGTATCGTGTAAGCCATCCCTAAGCGTAGCTAGGACTCTGGTTAAGCGCCGGACCGAGTGGAGAGATGGCCAACATGTCCCATGGATGAGGGCCAATAATAGAGATGAAAGAAATAAAGAAAGAGTCTTGACATTTTTAGCCATAACGAATACATTAGTTTTTAATTCGTTTTTAGGCTATTTTCGTTCAAAAAATACAAATCAATAAATTCGCTCACCCCAGGGGGGTTTGCAGATTTTTGCAAATTTTTTCAACACTAAACTGTCGATGTTTTTAAGGAATACGATTAAAATAACTAACTGGTACTTGTTTAGTACAACTAAGTATTAGTCCACTCGAGCGGCTATACGCCATCCTTCCATCATGAGTGCGCCCCCGCTGACAAATCAATCATAAAATATATATTTGGTGCTGCTAAGAAATGGATCTCAAAAGAATTTTTTCAATTTATTAATTAATTGTAGCAAAATTACATTTTAAACCTTCGTAATCGATAATAAACTTTCATCTTGAAAATTTGACCTATTCATTTCGTTCGAGCGCAGCAGCGTAAAATTAAATTTTAATCTCTTAAGCAATTTGTAGGTAATATTTCAAAAATTTAAAAAAAAAACGCTTGCGTACGCATAATTACATATAATTTTCATTAATAAATCATGGGCTTTGAAGAATACGGTAGGTAGTAATTTTTAGTATAGGCACCTTGAGCTATATGTCACTGACCATCGACTTTTATTTAAGGTTTGTTAAGGTTTATGGGTTATGCTTTTTATCCAAGTATAAAAATTTGATTTTCTATTACTGGTTAATATTAATTGCAGAGTGCCATCTTCAAATGACCTTGTACTGCTTGCTGTATAGAATGTATAGGCGCAAAGGGAATTTCGGGTTAGTGGTGGGGCGAATTAGTTTCATTCAGGCGCGGCCCGTCCATAAGGTCATTTGGTAAATGACCCACCTAAATTTATGTTCAATGATCCACCAAATAATTTATTTTTAAAACCAAACTTTTCTTTCAAAAAAGTGCAAGTTCCATACGAAAACTTCCCAAGAAAGAAATAAGCCAAGCCATCGTCGAAAGATATCCAAGCTTGTTCCGGGCTGGGCCGTATTTTAAATTGGCCTCGCAGGTTTATATGGACGATATAAATTCATTAAAGCTAAGAAAGAAACAGACATACGCGCTTTAGGAAGTTAAAAAGAGACACAATTTGTCGACGGCCCACCAATAATATCGTGTCACTCCCACTATGGAAATACACTCGAACCGCCTCGTGAAATACATTCTTTCAAAATATTCGAGTTGGACAAACAAAAACTAGTTAGGTATCTAATATGCGCATTGTATCTGCATTGCATTAATGTATTATTAATTAGCGGCTAAACATATAAATACTACGGGCTCACGCCACGCCAATGTTAGTCATCAAATATAACGGCATCGGCTTGGGGTTTCTCACATTAGCAACGTAGTCCAGAGCTAGAGTCTCAGCTAGTGAACCAAGAGGTCGTGGGTTCGAGGCTATGTTCGGATAGACGTTTTTTTTTAAAAATTGATATTTAAAAAATTAGATCGGCTCTAAAAGGTGTATTGGCGACAAGTTTAGCACTTGTTCCTCGATAAAATATTTTTAAAATTATTGGTAATCTTATACCTACTACAGCTTACAGCCTGTATCATACTTGTAGTACAAGGCGCAACACCTGGTTAGAGCACCTGTCACTTAACCAAAGATTGTCGATGTTTCCATAGAAACCCTACATAACTTGCACTAACTCATACATGAAGGGTATAGAAAATTACCTAAGTTTCGTTTTATTTTTTAAAATCATAGGAAAACAGCCGAACATCGGTGTAGGTAACTTAACATAAAATAGAGCTCTTAGCGAGTCGAATTTAAAAAAGGTGAGCCCTCTTAAGGTTAGTTCAAAACTCGCTTATTTGATGTTCAATTCGTCCCCAAAGATCCACAGCTGATCTCCTTAGCTTTGTCAAACATAACTGGAACAAGTCTCTCGAATTTTATGGCGAATCGCAGATTGTTGTTCTCGATATTTCCAAGGCCTTTGACCAAGTATGGCATGCCATACTCCTCAACAAACTACCTTCTTACGGTCTTCCTACCAAACTATGTACCTGGATCGGTAGCTTCCTCTCTAATCGGCGCATATCTGTTGTGGTTGACGGTCACTCATCTAACTCCCATCCTATCAATGCTGGCGTCCCCCAAAGTTCAGTCTTGGCACCAATCCTATTTCTTCTTCACATTAATGACCTGCTCTCTTCAACTACCAATCCCAACCACAGTTATGCTGACGATAGTACTCTTCACTCCAATATTCATTTTCAGACAAGTTTCGAATCAACAGTTGGATAATAGACGCAGATCTATGTACCTATCCCATTCCCAAGATCTCCAATTAATCTTAGACTGGGGCGCCAAGAACCTTGTTCAGTTCAACACCTCCAAAACCTAGTCTTGCTCCCTCTCACGCAAAAAATCTTGCAACGCTTACCCCATCCACATGAATGGCCAAGCCCTACAAAACAATGAAACATTCAACCTTGTTGGCGTCGCTTTTGAACATGATTTCAACTGGCACAAACACATTACTTCAGTAGCCACATCGGCAGCTAAAAAGCTTGGTTTTCTCTTTCGAGCCAGAAGATACTTCTCCCCTTCCAACTTATACACTCTATATGTTTCACAAATAAGACCTAACCTAGAATGCCGCTCCCACATCTGGGGAGTGACATCACCTTCGACATTTAACATCCTTGATTCTATCCCAAAAGCCATTCGACTTATCAATGACCCAGTCCTCACGAGAAAACTCCCTTCTCTCGCTCATCGCCGCGCCGGCCGCGCTGTTGGGGATTTATCCCTTTTCTACCGCTACTTCCACGGATTTTGTTCTAAACAACTAGCCAGTATTATTCCCCCTTGACTGTTCCTAACAGAACAAGAGGCGCGTTACGTATGCATCCCTTTGCTGTCCAGCTACAAATGCCTAGAACAGACCACTTCTCTCGCTCATTCATACCTAGGGTCTCCAGATTATGGAACAAATTGCCTGCAGATGTTTTCCCTTCCCGTCCCAACCTCCAATCCTTCAAATCCCGTGTCAATAGACTACATTTCCCTTCTCTTCAGACGCCCACGGTACGTTAGTACTTAGGCTTGAAGTCTACGTGGGACGTCTTAGATAAAAAAAAATTGTTTTTCAGTTACGTTTCCTGATAGTTCTTGTACAAATCTACAATTTTTCTAATTTCAACATTTTTCTATCTATTCAAATAAGAAAGTTATCTATTTGTCCAAATATAATCAACGACCCTATATCAACATCTACTTGCAGTGGGAAAAAAAATAATTTTCTTTAGAGAAAACAACATTAAAACATTTTTTTGTCCATAAAAATAGGCGTATAAGGAGCTTTTCGAAAAAAAAACCTTCTCCCATTATTAAATTGCATAAAGGTTTGATTACTGAAAAAAAAATTCACAGGCTAATAGACAGGCTCAGATGCAACAAACAAAGGTAACTTCCGCTTTCTTCGATATTAATTATTATTAAGCTACATATTTTAAAACCGATTTATCTACATAATTAAAAGTTATTTATTTAATGGTCATTACTCAACCTCTCGTGTCCCCATTTCTCTGGAAAAAATGTATGAATTTCAAAGAAAATCCCTTAATTGTGCCATTCGGTTCCCACGTATTATAAAAATACATTATTACATAACAACTCTTAGATAGGATTTCAACAGTCGTTGTCTAATTACACCTGCCTATTGTCTAAGCCTCTGCGATTTTAATATAATAATAATTTTAATAACTGTTAAAAATCTAAAATAAAAATCGTGGTTAAGTTCTTTAATAAATCAAGTAAACAATGGAAGTATTCATGTTTATGTAAAGTAAACAGGCAATTTTTAATAATACTTAAAGGTCAATATAATGTGTACAGGGTCTTCCAACGAGGACTGAACAGGGGCTCATTTTTGAGCTTCCTTGTATTTAAAGAAAAATCTAAAATATCCAATCGATGTACTTTTTCCTGCAGAATTCAAGAATGAAACCAAAAATTTATTTGAACCAGAAACAAAAGAGTTACGCTATGGATAAGGTGTTTTTTAAATGGAACATAGCTTTTTTTATACGATTTTCGGAACGAGTGATTTTTTTTATGTCCGTTCTGATTAAAATATTTAATATTGTGACAGCTATTTTTATTAAATTTTAATGTTTTATCCAGTATAATTTAACTTCAACCTGTTTGAAACATACACTAGGTAATAAAGGTAAAATCACCTTGAAATCCTTCAAAGTCAAAAAATTTGACAAATTTACTATAATATTGCCGAAATGAAATATTCATTAGATGAGAGATTGCAGATTGTTATCTTGTTCTACAAGAAGCAAGGAGAAGATTTATTGCAAATTTTCAGAGAAATATATAATATAAAATTATATTATAGTAAATTTGTCAAATTTTTTGACTTTGAAGGATTTCAAGGTGATTTTACCTTTATTACCTAGTGTATGTTTCAAACAGGTTGAAGTTAAATTATACTGGATAAAACATTAAAATTTAATAAAAATAGCTGTCACAATATTAAATATTTTAATCAGAACGGACATAAAAAAAATCACTCGTTCCGAAAATCGTATAAAAAAAGCTATGTTCCATTTAAAAAACACCTTATCCATAACGTAACTCTTTTGTTTCTGGTTCAAATAAATTTTTGGTTTCATTTTTGAATTCTGCAGGAAAAAGTACATCGATTGGCTATTTTAGATTTTTCTTTAAATACAAGGAAGCTCAAAAATGAGCCCCTGTTCAGTCCTCGTTGGAAGACCCTGTACATGTTGTGTATGAAATAGACAACGTTACTTTTACCATAACAGTACTGTAGATTTAAAAACAAGAAGTTACCATTGTTTATATTTTAGAGCAGAGGTTCCCATCCTTTTTTGGACCACCACGCCCTTTATAAGAAAAAAAATTCCAACGCCCCCTCTCCGATAATAGTTAATATATTGTTACACATTATCTATATTTTATCTGTCTATCTATCTACCTATCTAGTAAGAATCACAAAGTAGAAATGGAAAAGACCATCAAAAGTAGAAAATTTTTTATTAAAAATTTCAAAATTAACACAAAAATAGTAATAAAAAAGTTAATGAGATGGCTGAGGCCAATGGAGTTTTATCAATTTGTTAATGTCGGGTTCCCATTTTGTCAACATCAGTCGCAAATCGCCACGCTAGTGATCTGCAGTCTGTTCCTGCACTGACCCACGCTCAGCCAAATACGATGAAAGAAATGCAATTAAAAATTTCTGTACTATTTCCTACAATCCAGGGTGCTGGTATTGATTTTTCAAGCCAGAACTCTTGGACTCAATTCCATTATTCGATTAATATACGTTGGCTTAAATCCCAAAGAATATAGAAGATATCCCTATAGAGAGCAATTTATTCAGTTATCTTACATAGAATTTATTTAAATGCCAAATGTAGTTTATCGTGGGGAACCTGTAACCTTTAAAAATTTGCTTGGTATCATCTGTTAACTTTGAATATAGGGTGACAAATGCACCTTTTATTGGCCGAGCCATTCTAGACATAATGGATTTCTGTACTTCTTTCTTCGCTGTAATAGCTCTGTTCGTAGAGAAATCATAAACCGATCAGCGCCAATCAAGTTTCAGCTATTTGGTCACATGACAGTTTGCGGACTGCTTTCCAATAATTTTATTGGCTCGGACTAGTTTGTGATTGTTCTGCGAACAGAGCGAACAATATTTTTACGCACAACGCGACAACAATACGTTACTCCACGCTTTGCAAATACGTTTTTGACGAAACGCATCCATGTGAAAACAAAATAATCGACTGATGATCAGTTCATTTTTTTCCGACCGATCATCAGGACTGACCATCAGTCGTGTGTGAAACGGCTCTAAATGTATCGAGGTGGCAGGGGATTATGTTAAAAAATAAACGTAATTTGAAACCGCAATGTTCTGTTTTTTTATCTTAATTCTGCTGACTTTTCAGCCCATCCTCGTATTTTAAATCATAGGATATTTAGGAGACTACCAGAGACTATAAAGAGCTGATGCTAGTTGTATAACATTTTACAACACGAAAGATTTTTTGCACTTGACACTCGTGTCGTTAACCACTCTACTATCACTAAAAGAAATGGTAAATCTAACCTGCTTAGTAAAAGCTATATAAACAAGATCTTTTCCGTACCCTAAACGCCTTGGTCGCAACGAATTAAGTAGTTTAATTTAGCCCAGTCCGAACATATTTTTTCATTTAAACTTTTTCTTTTTAAAATTACTTCCGAAAAGCTTTCTTTAAAGCATCTTTTATTAATCTGTAAATGGCACTTTCATATATACGCACCTCAAGTACACTGCCTTAGGAATTTCCTGCTGTGCTTTTACTTTTGGTATAAAAAATCTCTGCAATAAACTTTTTATGGGTAGGTACTGGACTCAAATAGGTATAATTTTTATAGATATTAAGATGTATATACAGTTTTATTCATATAAAAAGCGTGAAAGTCTTTTGTCTAGTTCTTGCCGTTAGTTGTTTCAAATATACTTCTGTGACTGAATGTTTCTTTAGGGTAACCACGTGGAAGAGGTAATTTTGGAGAATATGTTTCTTGCTAACCGTATTCAAGGCATTTTTAAACCAAAACTGCAAACATTTCTCGGGTTGGTCATCGAGGTTATGTTATAAAACTAAATTATAAAAAAAAAGTAATATTCGAAATTTATACTAAACTATTACACAGAAATATTATGAGAACTGAGAAAACAGCCAACGTATAATATTTTATAAGGTAAAAAGGCTACTTACGCATGGGAATCAAAGAAAAAATGCTACAAGTTAGGCAAAATATAAACATTTTCTGTTGGTATTAAAACGGCCAAAGCGGCGCGTTGCGGTGTTGCCGTATCGTTAATTTGATTCACCGCATTTCCCACTGCGTTCAGTTGTTTTTCGTAGGATGAAGTCAGACGGGAAACTGAATTTTTTGAATTTGGTCGAATTTTAAACCTTAATATTTTTGTTATTATCCGTCCAACCAAAGTAATTTTTGTGTGCGTCTTTTAATTGACTGATTGTGCAAAATTATTAAAATATTTATTGAAAACGCGAAGCGACTGAACATTCTTAGAAAGTTTTTGTTATTTAAATTCATAAATATTGACAAATTCCTACCGCATAGGACTCTTAACATCAGCAAAAAGAAATTACCTACGTACTAAAAGAATTCGGTAAAATCATTTACGGTTTTAGGATACTGATGTTATACCTAACAAAAAAACTGGTCAAACAGCATTATCAAGCCATGCAAGTTTTGTTTTTGTTCATTCTTTAACATCCCCAGGAACCTTGAAACCACATTTACATAACCCACAGTTATTATTGTGAAGAAATTTTGAATGGTTCTTTTATTGAGTTCGGTAACTGTGTTTTTATTTCTCGCTCAACCGCGAAGGTTCGATGTTAAATTAAAGTAACAGTTTATAATGTTTTTTAGTGAAATGAATTGTATTTTATTAATCAAAGTGTTTTTCATATAAATATTATATAGAGTGTATTAGAAGGCTTGCTAAAATAATAACACTTCTACTTGTGACGCTTTTTGTTCAGCTTTAACGTTTCTAACTTTTAGATTAATTAACTTACTGACCTGACTGATTATTTCTAGAACCTAGGATTTAAATAAATTATAGTTTAAAAAACTTAAAAATACATGTACAGGGTCTTCCAACGAGGACTGAACAGGGGCTCATTTTTGAGCTTCCTTGTATTTAAAGAAAAATCTAAAATGGCCACTCGATGTACTTTTTCCTGCAGAATTCAAAAATGAAACCAAAAATTTATTTGAACCAGAAACAAAAGAGTTACGCTATGGATAAGGTGTTTTTTAAATGGAACATAGCTCTTTTTATACGATTTTCGGAACTAGTGATTTTTTTTATGTCCGTTCTGATTAAAATATTTAATATTGTGACAGCTATTTTTATTAAATTTTAATGTTTTATCCAGTATAATTTAACTTCAACCTGTTTGAAACATACACTAGGTAATAAAGGGAAAATCACCTTGAAATCCTTCAAAGTCAAAAAATTTATATATATATATATATATATATATATATATATATATATATATATATATATATATATATATATATATATATAATATTGCTTCTCTTGCATTTTCTAGGCATTCATTCATTTCGGCAATATTATAGTAAATTTGTCAAATTTTTTGACTTTGAAGGATTTCAAGGTGATTTTACCTTTATTACCTAGTGTATGTTTCAAACAGGTTGAAGTTAAATTATACTGCATAAAACATTAAAATTTAATAAAAATAGCTGTCACAATATTAAATATTTTAATCAGAACGGACATAAAAAAAAATCACTCGTTCCGAAAATCGTATAAAAAAAGCTATGTTCCATTTAAAAAACACCTTATCCATAGCGTAACTCTTTTGTTTCTGGTTCAAATAAATTTTTGGTTTCATTTTTGAATTCTGCAGGAAAAAGTACATCGATTGGCTATTTTAGATTTTTCTTTAAATACAAGGAAGCTCAAAAATGAGCCCCTGTTCAGTCCTCGTTGGAAGACCCTGTACATATAGGGGTCTAGGCACACATTACATTTTGTTGATTATGCCTAGACCGTTATAATATATGTAAGTGCGCCCCACGCTTTAAATTTAATTACCTATTTAAAGACCAAAAATGTTTTATAGCTGTACAATATACAGAAAATCGGGATACGCATGTGTGCGGAGTAAAGGGAGGCGCAGTATACATGTGTGCGGAGTAAAGGGAGGCGCAGTTTGTAAGTTGCTTTACTTTCCGTACGATGCGCGCACTGCACACCCCGGTTCTCTTAGTTAACTATAAAAGGAAAATATTTATTTTTAACTTTTTAGTGCGCTACTCATGAAAGCGTGTTTTTTAATTTTTTAAATTTCAAATTTTTATCTACAAAGGTTTCGAAAGTATTTAGCAAAAACCATCTTCTGGGCCTCAACCCCAGCCCCCCACTTAGGAGGCTGAATCTCGGTAGCAAGTGGATATGGGACAAAATTTTATAGGAAGTTCTGACTCCAATTATTGACCATACCTTTTAGGACACCCTGTGTATATAGAGATAATGCACGCTGAAATTGTTCTCAAAATAAAGAAAATAGTCGTTGCAGCAGGTTAGCCGTCCTAAAAATTATGAATTGTTAAAATTAGATAAAACATTAGGTGCGTCATATTTTTTTGACATTTAGTATAGTTGGAGAAAATAAGTTTCAAAAGTCGCCTGCAAAGACAAACAGTTATCTTCTAAGCGAGCTGAAAGATCTATTTTGGGATGCTGACTTTTAAAATTTATTTTTTAATAGCTTAAGAATATATCGATTTAATTATTGCCAATTTCATTTGACTAATAATATAATAGAACCAATGCGAACCATGCGTCCAATAAAAATTTAAATTTTTCAAATAAAATACATGATTAAAAAATCCCATTGCCAAAAATATTCAATTTTAAATATCAAGGATGACTCATGTCAAATAAAGTTTCTTCATGCAAAATCCATTATTGTTTTCCTATTATTATTAAGTAATATTTGTAGACAATATTATTATCCTTGAATAATTTGATTCGATCATTGGAATATTTCAGAAAATAAATGGCATGCATACCACAAGACCTTGGGGAATTTAGAAACAAAAATGAAAAAGAAGTTATGACATGGCAAATAGATTTTTAGGTGACACTATCGTTAATGTAAATTTTTGATGTTTAAATAAACCATGGATCTAATGAGGAAGAAAGGAGTGCCAGAAAAGTGCTTAAGGAGTATTAAACTATTCAGGATCTAAATAAGGCGTAGTCAGTAATCTGTGGCGTAGTGTAGAACTGGGAAGGCACTCTCCAGTTCAGTTCCGCCTAGGGACTGTATCTATTCAACTTTGTCATGAATGCCATCACCCAGACAATAAGAGATGAAGCTCCTGTTGTACGACTTTTGCAACGATATTGTAATATTTTCACGTAGGGCCTAAGGCACGACGCCCCCATCAAAATGGCACGTATGGAGGTTAAAGGGTTAGATAATTTATACCAAGGTTTCCCGAAAGATTTATATTAAACAGTGACGACAACAAACCTAATATTAATCTCACAAAATTTATTGCAAAATTGCATTTTCAGCGGTAAACTTCAAAAGAAAATCGGCAACATGGGGAAACAAATGCTTGTTGCTGTCGCAGTGGAAATGGTTTATGTCCTCCTTTTTAATTGGGGCAGCAACTTGACACAATAGATATTTCATATCGGTGCTGGACATTCTTACAAAATTTTGGACACTACCATTAATTAGCTATTCTTCCCGCATATAAATCGTCTTTTTTTAAGTACGCTGAATAGCTGAATGCCACCATACTGCTTTATTTGCTGAAGGCTTGGCTTAACCCAGTACTTGTGTTTTCTTTTTCGCTTTCTTGAAGATTTCACTATGTACGCCGCCGCGCCGTTGCTAACGCTACTTCTTTATCTTCCTCCATATTCCCGTATACTGTTTACACGCAGTGGGAACACTAGTTGAGCACTCAAGAAAGAATATGCGACTACTGACAATTTTAGTTGATAGAGTGGAAACAAGAAGTATGTTGCCAAATGTTTCTGCTCCTGGCGACAACACTGAAAAAATCGTTTGGACTTTTTTTCACATAAAATTGTAGCAAAGTCTTTGTAGAGCAATTTACTCTAATTGGATTATTAGATACAACAGTTTTTATACATTTTCATACAATTGTAGCAAATTTTGCTACAAATTGGTCTTGGACGTTTTTGAGAACAAATTGTTGGGAAAAGGTACACAATTGTAGTGAAATGTCCCACAATGTTTTTTCAGTGAAGGATAAACATTTGAGCAAAAAAAAGCTCCTCAATGTTCTTCCGGTGGAAACGTAGTTTAAGATCTTAAAAGGAAAATGCGGAACCAACAAATTTTGATCTAAACAAATACAAACTAAAAAAAATTGTGTGGGTGTAAAATTATTTGAATAATTTTTCAAAATATTTTATTTCTTGTTAGAAAGTAAATCATGAATGACGAATTATTCAAAAAAGATAACATTGTTGAGGATCGGCATTACTTCATAATAATAAAACATAAGGAAAATTCCAATTGCTTTAACGGACGTTTAGAAAGTAATGATAGATACAAAAATACTTTTTTCTATTTGGATAATAACTTTTAAATCTATTTTTAAATTGAAAAGCGTATGATGTTTTTGATAAAACCAATAACCATTCACAGAATAGGCACAACAGTTATTCAGTGCCTTTTTAAGCATGGGGCTGGACACAACATAAAAGTGTATTTAAAAAGTAAGTCGACCATTTAGAAAAAAACGTGGACAGTTTAGGTCGAGGTGAGGAGCATCTCCAAATAAGGCAGACCATAGGGAATTTTCATATAATTTTCGTACAAATTTTAAAATTTGTAAAACGCGATGCTATTGGTTGTGACGTTACATTACATGTAAATAAAACTGTTATTATGGTTGGTGTACTGTAAATTCGAGTGTTAATTGATTTTCTGAACTATTTTCCGAAAATTAGGATATTTCGTGGATAAGAAACATTACATTTGATGAAAAAGTCTCTTTCATAATGCCCACAAGAACAATCAGAACAAGTTGCAGGCTAACAAACCTATTCTATGTTCTTCATTGCCGACAGTTGGTTCATTTACGATGACTGCTTATTTTTCTACAAATCCTGACTTTACCTACATCTGCAGAATTTAAAGGAATAAATGATTTCTTTAAGATAATGTTACCTGCTCATAAGCTCCAAATACATGTTGTCTTTTAATTTATCTTATGCTATACTTTGACAGAGGTATATCATACCCTCATTTGTGTTCAAGCTTTTGTTTGGATTTATTATATCATAATAATATTTATGTAAAATTTGTAATTAACTTTGTACTACTTCTTTCTGATTTAGACTGTTCTTGTGACATAAAAATTAAGTTTGTTCGGGACACAATGTAAGTCAATAAATATTGGTATTTTATTCTCAACCCGGATCCTAATATTATTTCCAAATAGTGTTGAGACGGCCAGTGGCGTATTCAAGATTTTGTTTTGAGGGGGGGGGGGGAGCCACTAAATGGAAAATTAGACGGTGGAAAAGCGCCTCAATCTATGGGGGACACGCCCAAAGTTCGTCATTAAATCGAAATAAAAATCTTGTTCATCTGGGGGGAGGGGGAGTTTAACCCCCCAAAACCTCCCTGAATACGCCACTGGAGACGCCCCTGGACAACACACACAACTTTACAACTCTTTGGTAATGATTAATGACTTGTTTGAATAATTTACGCAATACAAATAATACATATTTCTGATTCAATTCCGCACACCGCGGACTAGGAGTTGAAGGCGATTATAAGTCCCAGGCGCTGGAAAACCTTAACACGGCCCTGCAGCTAGTTCTAATCAAATAGCACTCACTTCGGCGCCGGATTTAAAATATTAAAATCATCATCATTAAAATGTACAGTTAATTTGAGCATAGTACCGGCATTAGATCATTCATCTTGTTACACGTCAAAAATAAATTGGTAGGTGTTGAAAATGTTAAGAACGAATCATTGTAATTTGGCATAAGTCATAGAAGAAATTATATTTTTAAATAAGTCTTGAATTCATATATACGTTTTTAAGAGAGGTCGAATAATATTTGAATTGTATACAATAAAATAGTTTAGTTATAAAAACTACGCCCACTTTTTGTACATGTCTTGTATGTGGTTGTTAATTACTTTTGTATTAATTTTAAATTCTTTCGGTCCGTAGGTAAAACAGTAACAATGCAGAGAAATAAATAAATTTATGTTTTAATGTCATAATTTAGTAAACAAGAATTCTAAATAATTAATAAACTATTGGCGACTCAAATTAAGAACGTGACGTCCTCTTCAGCCGATTTTCTAACTACTATAACGAGGACTGTTATCGTTTCGTCTTTTTTGTCGTTATTATCGTGTTATTTGGCATCTTTGTTAATTTGGTTGTTTAGTAAGCCCTTCTTCTCCCTTAAAACTTAGTTGATTGCACTTCCTTAATTTGGGTCGCCAATAGATTCTCGTAAATGCTATTACTTATTTGTTATTTTAAAGGTCTATCCCAAAATAAAAAAGTGTAAAACACGTTAAGGAACTGCACTAGGGAATATGAATGTATATTTTTTTTACAAATATTTAAGCAAGTCATTACAAATCCAAAAATGATATTTTGAAGAAGATTACTGGGGTAATTCCAATCATTTTTTTTTACTTTTCGGTATAATTTATTGCACTAATTTAACAAGCAACTAGTTGAGCAATTATGAATGGCATCAGATATTGTCTAAAACACGCGTCGCTGTTTCGTGCTACGTTCGCAGATAAATCCGTTTTATTTCTTTGCTTGGAATGTTTAACAGTCATGTTATCAGTCGTACTGTTTACAACGATTAGTTGGGTGCCAGGCAAAAAATAAGAAATACGGCCTCGAGTGTATATTCAGTTGTCTATACTCACCAGACCTAACCCGAATCGTTCATCTGTGATGTCAATAGAAAATATTTGATGTTTGCATATAGTTCGTTATATGATTATAGTGTAATTTGTGCTTAATTTTCTCTATTAAACAAGGAAATTTCTTAAAAACTACCCTACAAATATTGTGCAAACATGCAATATTGTGCCCTGAACAAACAGTTTTTCGTGTGCCAAGAACAGCCGAAATCAAAAAAAGAGGTGCAAAGCCAATTAAAAATTTTACACAAATAATATTAATATAAATGTTAGTATTGCCAAATTTAAGTAAACATATTTTGCTATTTATTTATCTTTATGGTATAATAAATCCTAACAACAGGTTCAGGGCAAATGAAGTTACGACTTACCACTTTCGAAAAAATATTTTTGGGCTTATTTGCACATAAAACATAATTACACATAATTTTTTTTTAACAAATACCTTTGTTAGCCTGCAACTTATCTGATTGTCGTTGTGGGCGTTGTTGAACAGTCTTTTTAATAAAATGTTGTTCCTTATCCACGAAAGCTGCTAATCTTCGGGAAATAATCCAGAAACTAAATTAATTCTTGAATTTACAGTATACCAGCCATAATAACAATTTTATTTACATTTTATGTGACGTTATGACCAATAGCATCGAGTTTTACAAGTTTCCAAATTTGTACGATAATTTGTAATAGAAAATCTTTTTTTTTCTTGTTAATAAGAACAAGCGCAATAAGTATTTGATTTATGTAAAAAATACAACAAAAAAATAATTTAGATTTATTTTGATTATACAGGGTGTCCGAAAAATGTTATTATGGTCAAATATCTTTGCTATCAGTAAAGATAGCGATACCAAATTTTAGGTGTATCTTATTGGTTAATAATTCTACTTTTTTATGGTGTTTAACTTTTTCAATCCCCTGAAGCTAGGGAGTTGAGGTGATAATTTTTAAATGCAACCCTATGCTTTGTGGTGCCTCATTTTAAATGTCTTTAAAAAAGAAACATTTTGCTGCAAACCTGAGGTCCGTATCTTAATTCGTTTTTAAATGGCAAGCCTTTAACAATTAAAAATCAAAAATCGTGAAAAAAAAATTAAAAATTTAACTATCTTTATTTCTCTTATTACTTTAAAAGTTGTTCAATATGACCACCATGTAATGTAATAAAGTCGATTTTGAAACACTTCTTACATTTTCGAGAATGACAGGCGCTATTTCTTGGCAGAGTTCCAAAATCGACTTTATTACTGCCAATAAGTTCATGGTGGTCATTTTGAAAAACTTTTAAAGTAAAAAGAGAAATTTTCTTCAATTTTTATTTTTCACGATTTTTAATTTTTATACACTTGCCATGTAAAAACAAATTAAGATACGGACCTCAGGTTTGCGGTAACCTGTTTCTTTTTTGAAGACCTTTAAAATCAGGTACCATACGGCTCAGGGTTGCGTTTAAAAATTTTTACCTCAACTTCCTAGCGTCCCCTATCAAGGGAGTTGAAAAAGTTCAATTACATGAAAAAGTGGATTTATTAACAAATAAGATACACCTAAAATTTGGTGTTTCTATCTTCACTAATAGCAACTGCAAATATATTTGCCCATACTAAGAATTTTCGGCCACCCTGTATGTATGTATTATTCGTGTTACACAAAATGTGGCATTTTAATTTTATTACTATGATTGAAGGGCTAATATTTTCAAAAAAAAAATTTGGTGTTTATATCTTCACTAATAGCAACTGCAAATGTATTTGCCCATACTAAGACTTTTCGGCCACCCTGTATGTATGTATTATTCGTGTTACACAAAATGTGGCATTTTAATTTTATTACTATGCTTGAAGGGCTAATATTTTCTAAAAAAAATAAAGAATTATTCTAATAATGTTAAATATGAATAAGGTTTATTAAAAAACCATAGAAGTAATGACACTTGATTCATTATTATTATTATTATTATTATTATTATTATTATTATTATTCTGCACAAGCTAGTTCTATTGTTAGTTGTAATAATCACGTTTTACCCAATTTAATTAATGTTAAACGTGTGTACGAATTCATTTTGCAAATCGTATTTCATCTTAAGACGGTTTAAATTCAAAATACCTTTTACATCTTGAGATGAATAGGTCAGGGATATTCGGATCCTACCCATTAGATTCTCTTCATTGTTCACAGAATTTTTATAATCGAGAATTACATCACCAAAAGAGCATCCTTTTAGACTTGGGTTGGTTGGTTTGCGGTTTTTTAGCATTGAACTTTGGAATTTTAGCGCGGAATCGCATTAGTAATTAATATACAGCGCGCTGAATACTTCGCCAACAAATTTTTACAGGTTTTTGACCAAAAATAAGAAAAAAATCCCTATTAGCGTAGGTCCGGAAGCGCCTTGTTTCCGAGAAACAGTTTAATAACATATTAATTCCATTTTGGATTTTTTTGTTTGTAAGATGATGAAATGAAAAGTTTCCAGCCCAAGCAGAGAGAGTGCAATTAACTGTAATATATATGTATTATGAATGTATGAATGTATCTATGTGTGCGTATTGTATTACATGGCCCTGGTTTAAACTAAATGGCCAGCTTTTTTTCCTTGAAATTTTAGGAGTTATCTTGTATCTTTGTAAAAAAACACGAGACATGTGACCAGAATATAATACAATTTTGTACAGTCAGAACGTAAAGGTTGGAATAAATTCGTTTAAACTTCAGGCATTTTCTTCTTAGAAAAGCGCTGGGACAAGTCAAGTTCTGATATTAGGTGAGCATTGTTTAAACTCAATTTGATGTATACGGGGTGACCCTAAAAGAAGATATCATGTCACACTTAATTTTTTAATGTCCTGCGGAACGGAATACTTATGGAAACACTTCGGTGTCCGCCCGTGTGTCGTCACAGGCGATTTTCTCTGAAACTATTCGACGTAAAAATTTGAAATTTAGCACAGTGATAGAGTGTGATGGCCCAATTATAGACGTGAAGTATAAGAAGTTGAATTTTGATTCTGGGGGTTAATTTCAGGGGGTAAATTGGGAAACGGAAAATTTTTTCCAAGGGCATCGTGTAGGATGTCAAATGAAAGTTTATGAAGCACGAATTCAACAATATATATGATGTATTTTTATGCATTTTTTAAAACATTTTTTGAGAAAAACGCTTAAAAATTGCTGTCCCCCAACCTTATCACCAAAAGGATCGCTTAGAAAAATCTGAAAACAATCATGTACTTGGAGAATTTGGTCTATATTGAGCTAAAATTATCAGGATTGAAAAATTCTAGCGCAATTATACAGGGTGTCTTCAAAAACCAGATACATTTTTCCCTGGCTTGGGCAGGTCGCTATTCAGTCGGAAACATGAAATCATTAAAAAATTAAAAATCCTAAATGGAATACCATAATTTTACTAATATTCCTTATTACTTGCCAAATTTAAATAACTATTTTTGAAGAATTTTCTAAACCTATAGTTATATACTATATAACCCGTAGTTTAAGAATAAAATATAAAACATTAAAAAAAAACATTTTATATCGGACACCCTGTACGCATTTTTAAAAGGTCACATGCTGTAAAGTTTATAAATAAAAGGTGTTCTCACTATTTTTTCTATTGAATACCGTAAGCTTTTATGTTAAATTTTTTAATTTTCTTGTAAGTATTCATAAAATTTATAGGAATTAAAAAATATAGGGGAAAATGTTTTTTTATTTATTAAAAATACTGGTATGAATAGTACTTAAACGATTTCTTGCTTGGGTGTATTTGTAAAAATGCTCCACTTATAATAAAATTTAATATATTTTTGACACAAATATTATTCTTTTATAATTTAATATAATATGTATTTAAAAAAAAAGCTCTGGTCTTTTTCAATGCCGACGAAATGTGCAGTGGCTGATTTTCAAAGCGTAATGGATCTAAGGCAGAAAACGTACTGAATCTGTAAAATGTGCACGGAATGACAGAAATTTAAAAATCGGAACATTTAAGAATTTAAAATAGCTTTCTCTGCAGTTTAAGATATTGGAGTCTGGACCCGGCTATTTACGATTGCAGATATTAACCTGCAGTGACGTCGTATTTTAGTATAGTTTATCAATCAAAAAAGATGCCACATATGTATGTGAAAGCCTGGCAACAACTGTTCTCAAAAAGTAGGTAGAGGACCATGTAGTTGGCCAGATTAAAAGTACCCCTAGCTCAAAAATTTAAATAATGGTATCTCCTGCTTGTTTCTAAATCTACGATCACAAACAATTACAGTAATCCAATTATTCATAGAGGGTACTAACTGTGTTCTCTGTAAAATGGTACTAGGTACTATCCTATAATAAAAATTTCCATCAGCTTATTTTTTAGCCTATAAAAGCTTAACAATCGTACCATATACTCAATAAAACTTTTTAAAATTCAACAGGCGATAAAGACAATAACCTGAACGGATGATATAATGATGAGTAAGCTTGACCAGTTGGATCTGTTGCCAGATGCGCCGATGTCGAAAATTAAGTACGTACATATACGGTATTTGACAAAAATAACTTAATCCGGGGTTCCGAGGGTTCCGTACCACATACCCTATTGTGAATTTCTCACAGCACGCAAAATTCTCAATACCTACAAAAGTAGGTAGAGGACCATGTAGTTGGCCAGATTAAAAGTACCCTTAGCTCAAAAATTTAAATAATGGTATCTCCTGCTTGTTTCTAAATCTACGATCACAAACAATTACGGTAATCCAATTATTCATAGAGCGTACTAACTGTGTTCTGTGTAAAATGGTACTAGGTACTATCCTATAATAAGAATTTCCATCAGCTTATTTGTTAGCCTATAAAAGCTTAACAATCGTACCGCATACTCAATACAACCTTTTAAAATTCAACAGGCGATAAAGACAACAACCTGAACAGATGATGATATAATGATGAGTAAGCTTGGCCAGTTGGATCTGTTACCAGAGGCGTCGATATTGAAAATTAAGTACGTACATATACGGTATTTAACAAATCTAACTTAATCCGGGGTTCCGAGGGTTCCGTACCACATACACTATTGTGAATTTCTCACAGAACGCAAAACTCTCAATACCTGCACTGATGATCTGTTATCTTCTTCTCTAGTTGTAAATAGAAAAGGATATACGTTGCCAGATTTGGATCAACCCGATTATTGTTCCAGAAAAGGCCTTTAAAAATGCGCTTCAACAAATAAACATATAGTGTTGCCACATATAAAAATGCCCAATAAACTAAACACATTTTAAGTACCTTTGGTAAAAAAATAACGTTTCTGTAAACGAAGACAGTTGTTGCGAATGAGGATCAACTAAGGCTGCGTTATTTAGGACGCCAGTGGATAAAGTTCTTAAATATGTTACTCACTTCTTCGATGTCATCAGATAATATGTTCTGTCCTTGTGATAGTGCGTATGTCAGAAAGTGACGTGGACAGTGACGGAGTTCGTCGCTGAATTTAAGAACTTACCTATAAATTTAAAAATCTTAAAAGTTGTGTCAACGTTGTCCCCATGTGGATGTTGTGACGTAACCAAACCTTTTGCGACGATTCACTGGAATGATTTCTTTCTTGCTTTATACAAGGGCACCAAAATTAGGATTTCCTGAAAGAGCACATTTGAATTACTTTGACAGGTGACAGCTGATCCTTTTTGCGATGCTTGCCTTACCATAGTATTCAACTTCCGAAATATTCTCCCAAATATAATAGGAAAAAATAGCTCGACATTATTATTTTTTTAAAACTAAAGGTACTTGTTTTTTCACAAGGCCAGCATTGATTATTTAAAAGAAATTTTAGGTATTTGCAAACAAAATAAAATTCGTATAAGAAATATGATTCTCAATTAAAATAGTACAATTAAAAATATTTCTTTATATTATAGTAATGTAAGTTGAAAAAGTGTAAAATCCAATTCAGTAATATGTAATGTGATACTCAAGCATTAGCGAAATAAGTTTATCACATATGTTTAATAGTCAAAAGTATGTTTTACGAGTATAGTGCTGTAGAAAAATGAAAGAGATCTCGCGCACTTAAAAGAAAAAGTTGCGTCGAAGTCGGCCTTGACGGCACGTTAAATGGATTTATGTCCATGTGAGCAAAATGTATCAGATAAAAGAGATCACTTGATAAAAATTTTGTGAAAGTGCTCCGCGACGGAACAACCTTATTTATTCTGACTTATTCAGTTTGTAGTTTCTTTAATGCAAATACTTCACTTGTTATAGAAATAATAATTGGTTTGGTGTACCTAAGATCTAATAGAGCATCCAACATTGAATATACAGGGTGTCTTAGAAACTATGAAACAAAAATTATTAAATTATCAGAAAATTTTATTTCTAATAAAAGTGCTCCTTGTTGTCTAACTGAAAAAAAATTAGGGTTAGATTTACTATTGCCAAGATCGGTCTAATTTAATAATTAAAGCGTTCATGGCTAAAGCAGATTAAGTCCAATATTAAAAAAAAAAATTGTTTGCTACATGTTAATGCTCGCTAACAGTTTAACTTCTCGGGGCCATAATGAATCAAGTCCCTGCTGCCACAGTTTATTAACGAATGGCGCTAGTTGTCTTTAGTTCCAATTAATAAAATTAATTATATATAGTAATTAGTAATAATGACACTTCTCAAATATTTTTAGTGAATTCCGTAGTAAATATTGTTCTTATATCCATATAGTATATTATTTAAAGGCACCAAATAGTATTAGTTACTGACGCCCCTTTAAATCTTAAACAACCGACCAATCAATACAGTGTATTTGATTTAAAATATTTTATTGTGTTACTGTTTTATGTTCTGTTTAACCTTTCTTCCTTCACATTTAATCCAGCTTTAGGATTGATCAAATCAAATGTGATTTTTTTTATCTAGATACAACAGAAAGTAGAGAATAAAAAGTTTAAATTCATCGTAAAACCACACAACTTAATTGTCTTATTCTTACCCCAGTAGATATAACTCTTGATTGCAATAGTGAATCTGGCCGGTATCTTTAATGTGAAGTGTTTCTCTTAACAATCCTATGTATTTTCAGAAAAACGTGAACATTATCTTTGAGAGTTGAGAAAAAACTCAAAAATACATTCATAGTACACAACTTAGTTTTCTTATTCTTACACTTGTAGATGTAACACTTGTTTTTAATAGTGAATCTTGCCGGTATATTTAATGTAAAGTGTTTCTCTTAACAATTCTATTTTCAGAGAAACGTGAAACTTATCTTTGAGAGCGGCATCCCGGTAAACACAAGGTGGCTGCTCCAGAAGCGGACAGAAACCGCATTGCCGAAAGCCGCTTCCGGCCCGAAACAGGGCAAACCCAAAACTTGTTAATAAAATAAATTCAGCTCTATTATTGTAGAAAATGCATCCGTAAATTGCCCTTTTCTTTATAAAGTTAAGGAAAAACTCAGAAATACATTTATGGTACACAACCTAGTTGTCTTATTGTTACACCTGTCGATGTAACCCTTGATTGCAATAGTGAATGTGGCCAGTATGTTTAATGTGAAGTGTTTCTCTTAACAATTCTATGTCCATAGAAACGTGAAAATTATCTTTTAGAGCGGCATGCAGGTAACAAAAGAGAAAAAGAACTAAAAGAGTTGTTGTCCGAGAAGTATAGAAACATGCAAGAGTACTTGTTCGCGAGATAAAGGTTTCCTGATGTATGTGCGGAAATATAGAAAAATACGGTTGGTAAAAGGTAGCTATTAGGAAACGGGTCTTTATAATTATAATAACAGAGTTATTAGATTTACCTTGCAAGAATTGCATAAAAGTTAAGCTCTTTATAATTGAGGCTTTTAGATATTATTTTAATGCAATTGTGAGCTGCATTAACATTTTAAGTAACATGTAGCGTATACAATAAAGTTTATTTCAAAAATTAAAAGGTGTATGAAGTTTTGATGTAATTGGTGGACAAGTAAGCTTGAATTTTATGTTAGAGACAAAAATTACGATCGCTACAATAGACAAAGCGGAACAACAGCCGCGTCGGCGCCGGTGCTGTGACGTTACAGTGGCCACATTTCATAATTAAAAAAATTCGGTGAAGTGCAAGCTATATTTGCACAATTAGTATTCCGTGCCATCAGCCTCCCACTTAACCTAAGGAAACCTCGGCCGCCCGATCTCCGCCCATCTGCCGCTCTACCCACCGCGGATGGCAGCAACGTCGTATCACATCACGTATGCGCGGAGCATTGAAGAACGTATTAGGCTGGGTGTTAACTTGAAATGTTATAAAATTTTATTTTAGTTGACAGAATTTGTTAAATAACCATGCATTTTTCTGTCTGAGCAGACCAGGATCCCCCCTTAAAAACGTAACATGGGAAATAATCTAGTAAAACCGCAAAACCGAAATTACCATGAGTAATGTAACCTAGACATTTGGATCAGACGGAAGTAACACTATAATTATGCACATACAAATGACAATAAACATACTTATCTACATTCGTTCGAGTTGGTTCTTTTTTAGCTTTAAATGGCGGATCGGTAGAGCGCCGACTAGACGGGAAAAAGGGTAAACTCGCGACCCGACAGAAATACGGCGCGGCGGTGGTCGTGGAATACGTGGTCGCGGAATACGTGGCCGCTCGGCCGGCATCGCCATTTACTTTGCATTTTCCTTGCGGCTCCGTGACTCGCCGTTAGGCTTGCGAGATATAGCGATTTTTCGATAACTATTAAAACAGTGAAGTGATAGTGATTTGAGAATAGCCGCTTTTTAACGCTGATTTTTCACTACAGCCATTTTTATTTTTAATGCGAGACGGAGCAGCATAGTTGCTTTCACGAGACTGATATTCGGGTTAAATACTGAGTAATGCAGCTATACTCGTAATTGAAAGGAAAATTATAACTCGATTTGGTTAGTAACTAGTTATTTATTAGGGGGGAAATAGTATTTTTTCGATACGACCAGTGGCAGAGGCGTGACGAATATTGATCGAAAATGACCTTTATTCCTGATTCTTGCGGTAGATTAAGTTAAAAATATTATCTTTATTTCTGAAATTAAAATTATAATGCTTTAGGTAATTTTCAGTATTATAGGTATACTTGGAAATGTTTTTGTGTTTTTATGACACTGAATCTAAATCCGACAATAAATTAATAAAAATAATCTTTTAGTATTTTCCCCTTGACAACCCAGTAGGACACTGTAGAAACTAGCTTTTGCCCGCGACATCATACGCGATATAACAATTTTACTCCATAACAAACTTTGAACTCCCATTTCACCCCCTTAGGGGTTGAATTGTTAAAAACTGTAAAACACCTGTTTAAACATTTATTTTTTAGAGTAACTCTATGAAGTTTCAACTTAATAGGATAATCTAATATTCTTTTTCCATACAAAGTTTGAACCCCTATTTGGCCACCCCCTTAGGGGTTGAATTTTGAAAACACCCTTCCTTAGTGGATGCCTCCGTTCTATAAAAAAATTTTGTGCAAAATTTTAAGTTTATAAACAGAATTTAGTTAGTAACCTAAAATTTGATTACCTTATGGAAAAAGTGTGGGTAACTGGTAATTTCCTCATTTAAAAAGCCTATGTAGCAGCAAAGAGCTTTAAAAAAAGCATGTTGTATTACATTGGGATTTTATTAGTAGCCCTTACTTTTTTTCAAAAATACCATGACTAATTCACCAACAACATCGACTACGACCGATCGGACCGGCAAACAACAAACCAATGAAAAATTGAACATAAGAATACCAAAAAGAACAAAAAAAAAGCCAAACCGCAAGCAGGGCCGGATTAAGCCATGTACAGACCCCTAGACAATGCAAGTCTCGGAGCCCTCTCCTCTACAACAACACAAAAATACTTATTTTTCTCGGGGCTCCAAAGCGACCCAGGGCCCAGAGGCAGTTGCCTACTTTGCCTTTAGGTTAATCCGTCCCTGAACGCAAGAAGCGATAATAACTGGCAACAGTTCAAGCAGCGATTTTGTTCCTTAATAAATCCCAGAAATATTTATTTCACTAACTGACGATTATCTATTTTGTTTGGGTGATCCGTCCGTGACGCATGCAGATTTGTTAATCACTAAATAACTGGTCTAGCTAGATTTCCGAAATACCTTTATTTCTCTTATTACTTTAAAAGTTATTCAAAATGAGCACCATGAACTTGGCAGTAATAAAATCGATTTTGGAATTCATTTCTGACATTTTCGAGAATGGCAGGTGTTACTTCTTGGTATCGTTCCAAAATGGACTTCATTACGGCCAAGAAGTTTATGGTGGTCATTTTGAACAACTTTTAAAGTAACAAGAGGAATGAAGGTACTTAAATTTTTAATCCTTGTCACGATTTTTAATTTTTATATGCTTGAAATTTAAAAACGAATTAAGATACGTATATTTCTTTTTTGAAGACCTTTCAAATGAGGTACACACACGGCATAGGGTTGCATTAAAACTCCCTAGCGTCACCCGTCAAGGGGATTGAAAAAGTTAAATTACATACAAAAGTAGATTTATTAACTAGTAAGATACTTCTAAAATTTGGTTTCTCTATCTTTATTAATAGCAAAGATATTTGCCCATACTAAGACTTTTCGAACACCCTGAAGAGAAATCCCTATTTAACGTAGTTCTTTAAATCGTTTTACTTGAAATAAAATTTTATACTCTTAGACCAAGTAAGGAAAATTGAGACTTGTTGATGCTCTATCTGAACACATTTTTTTCCGTGTAGTTTCGACGATTTGACGTCAACAGACCGACGGCTAGACGGGCTGACGAAAATGGGAAGCAATATTTTTCGTATACCCAAACTGCAAATATCTTCGAAAGGATCGAAATATTATTTAAGCGGGTATTACACCTACAATTTCTTCGCGAATTAATTCATGAAGTCTCTTCGTGAAGTAAATTGACAAAATCTAATACTAAAACTTTGCAGCCAGATTCTCCAAGGCTAGTACGGTCTAATTTGACAATCAAAAGTTTTAAACTAACAAGTGTAGGAATAAGCCAACTAAGTTTTGTGCTGTGAATTTATTTCTGAGCTTTTTCACAAATTTAGAAAGAAAAGGGCAATTTTAGTACGTACTCTCGACAATAATAGAACTAAGTTCATTACGGCAGCTCGTTCCAAGATGAAAATCATCTGGAAATCCAACAAATCGCTGAAATATTAGAATAATTCATAAGTTTTTAAAGGCGACTTATTAACAATGACAGGACAAAAACCTGTCAAAACATAACTGATCAACTATAAGATCTTAATTTAAACCTGTACTAAATTTTAAACCGTCTTAGTGAATCTGAACGTTGATGTTCAATAAATTCATGAAGAACTTCGAGAAGATATTCAGGACCTGTTCTCATTTTCCGTCAATTTTTACGTGAATTCAGTAGTGCCAACTTAAAATAAATGAAAAAGTCAAGTTATAGCTTTTGATTTGTTTGTTTATTACATGGAGACTATATAGTCCCCATGGTTTATTGATTATTTATGCACAATCTTGGTACTAGTTCGTGTTGTTCGTTAATTTCGGTTCCGATTTTAGTAAAAATATGTCCTGTTCAAAAAACAAATGAAAATTATATAACCTCCAAAAATTATTTTTCGGTTGGCAAGGGTGAGATCTGACAGCGAAATTGTCAAAAAACTTCATAAGGTCTGTGACAAATGAAAAACCAATATGCGGCCGTGAAGAAATCTGCGAATTAATTCATGAATTGATTCGCTAAGAAATTGTTGGTGTAATACCCGCTTTACACAACTGTAGCGAATAAAATAACAAAATACAATTATTTAAGAAGCAACATGGGCAATAGCCAGCAAAATCGCAAAGTCAAAATTACCATGGATAATGTAACCTAGACATATGAATTAGAAGAAAGTACACCATGCATATACAAACGACAATAAAAAAATACTTCAACATTCTAATCTACATTCAGTCAGAAATGAAATTGTGGGTAATTGGTTCAAAGTTAATTACTATAACTGTGCAGTAGAAAAATCATTAATAAAAATATGACCGGTTATGGGCAAATGCGTGATTATTATAAAATGAACACTGGACAAGGTCAACAATAATAGCTTTTTTGATTTGAACGAAATTAATCGTTGCAATTTGTCATAGAAGTTTGATTTAAAAAACAAATTAATGTTTACATTCATCTCACTTTTATGTAATCGAATAAATTTGTGCAACTTTGAGTGGAATTTAATGGATTGTATTTTTAAGTTAGATGTTATAAACATACACTGTGTTCAAAAAGTCCCAGACACCTAGTGGCGGTTCCTGAAATTTTAGATGTGTCGTATCTCAGTTCCTACGCATGGGACCTACTCCAAATTATAGGATGTTACTATTGAGTACTCTAGAAACATTTTCGTAAAAAAATATCTAACTTATTTACTTACTTCCCTAAGCACCGGTTAGAAAAATCCTATTCAAATATTGTCGAACATTTTGCGCGTAATGTGGCGGTGCACTATCCTGCTGAAACCATATTCGATCATCATGAAGATCTGCATCTGCATAACCAGGAAATAAAGCAGCCACAGTTGGAATAAGGTCCTCTCGCAAAAAATTTAGATATAACGGTCCACTTAGAATATCTTCAAAAAATATTCGCCCAGTGACTCGGTCACCACTTATGCTTGCCCAAATATTACGCATTTTGTACGTTGAGTGTGACGCTTGTGTCTCGAAAATGCTTGGTCCATTACTCAAAATATTTAATTTTGTGTAACTAGTAAAACTTAGCCGCATAATTGAAGGAATATCATTTATGTCAACAACACTCATTTACGGGACACCTGCTATAGTTTTCCTTTCATACCTACATTCTTTATCAATCTTCAATAAGTCCGTATAACTTTTTATGGGAAACTTGATATTGTTTCAAGCCATTATCCCCATTACGCGCTCTAATAAGCAGAAGATCATTTAAAGTGTCAGGTGAGGAAAAACTGGCGCAAGAAATATTTATTAAACGTAATTTCCTTTGATTTCATATTTTATGGTCAAAAATTTTACGCGTGTTTAGATGACATTTATTTTCTTAGTAGGTATGTTTTAAAATTGTGACAAATTTTAATTATTTTGAAAGAATAATATATTATTGTAACTTATATTATTGAGAGAAGCACAATAATAGTTAAATTGTTACAAATTACTAATTAGTTTGCAATTTTTAGAGCTTTCTACATACGATAAAAATCGCGATAAAACCGCCGCCATGCGCCAGTTGGAAAGGTGGATTTCACGATTTATTGTTTTACTTGCTATTGGGAAACCTACCTTATTCAGCGTGTTTTCCGAAGTTCTTATCAAATGGAAAACTTTTTTAATATAGATTTTAGAGGTAAAGAAGTGACTTCTCATAAAAAGTATCGTGAGAAATTAATTTTGCACGAGCAAAAACTGATGTAGGACGTACAGGGTGGCTTCAAAAAGTAATAGTGGTTCAGTAGAGTTAAAAACACAGGAAAATTTTATCTTAAGATGAATTTCAACATTTGTTGTAACATGATTTTCTTATGTATGTTAAGTAAATCTAGCTTAAGGCCTACAGGAGATATAAAAAATCTGAAAACCGAAATTTACTTGGAGAACGACGACACTAATCTTTTACAAAGGTAAACTAATAGAGTGTAAAAAAGATAATACCATGTCACGGAAACGTCTGTTTAAAACTGTTAAACTTTGTTTTAAACATAAAAAAGCGTTTTTCTATTTAGTATTTTAAACATTAGTAGTGATGACTAAACTGACAATGGCTAAAAACTAGAAATAGTTCTTATTGTTTGGGACGCATCGGGAGGCGGCCGAAATATTTAATATAAGACACCCAGACAAACATTTCACTCACGTTACTGTTGGCAATATATTTTCTAAATGTAAAAATACTGGCTCTGGCGAAAATAATTTCAACAAAATACCTTGGGCAAAATTTATGTTTTTTTTTGTATTAAACTGGTGTATAAAGGTAAAAACTATTATTAGTAGTATACATAGTTCACACTCCCAGTTCTCCTTTTAATTTCATTTTGTACATATCTGCATTTTAAAAAAAATTATCGGAAGAACAGCTGTCAAGTATCTCAAATAGTTCGCGCCTGACAAAGGCAACGTAACTTGCTCTTGACCCTATAAAAATTACAATACTCAGCTACCATAAATATTTTATAAAAAAAATAAAATTCTCATTTTCTTCCATTGTGACTTCTTTTACGTGATTTAACTTTTCTCTTAAGTTCGCACTTTCTAGCAGGTAATTTTAATTTGGTAAATACAAAGAATGTGTAAGCTTTTTTACTTCTACAAATATTTGGTAGGATTGCGTGGGATCAGTTACTAAACCTTTAAGCAAAAATTAGAAACCTTTTTTGGAATAGATCATTCTAAATATCTAAATTTTAAAGTGCATAAACAATGAAAATTTGATAATATTTTTCATCAATAATATATTACATACAGGATCCGTAATGGCACACACAAATCTGATAGCACACAAATTACCGCTCTAGAGCGGTAAAGTAAAACTCCTCAGAAAAGAGCAATTTTGCTCCATCTTTTGGCAGCGCAAAAACGAAATTTTTGTAATGCAAAATTTTGTTCATAACTCTTAAAATAAAAACTGGGTATTGAAGCAATATTCTTAATCGATCTTACAAGAGTTAACCAATCTTTTAATCACAATAATTATTTCTGCTTCTTACTTAGTTAATTTACTGCCTTTACAATAAATTATCCGTAGTAAATAAATCAAATTTTTAAAAAATAATAACTACGAATTATTACAGCTATTATATACTCCGCCGAACTAGAAAAGAACTGCATAATTTAAAGCCCCCTTTTATTAACACAACTGTTAACACTTGAAGCAACATTTTTAATAACAATTTTATTATTTATTTTGTTGCAGGTTAACTCCCATGCTCCTTTGAAAACTGGAATTACAAGAAGAATCGGTCTACACAAATCGTGTCAGTAGGAAGAACTAAAGCAATTAACATAAAAATAAAATAATAACAAAATGGTGCCATATAGTTGTAAAAGAACCAGTCTGATTTGATTTGAAATTAGATTTGAATTATTATTAGAATAAATTTATTTTCAAATTAGTGACAAGAAAAAGTTTTGAATACACTCCAACTGAGTAGATTAGACGGTGGGAATAAACGAATATAAAAGAAATACATAAAAAATAAAGCGACTTCATAATACACGCAACGCTCCTAACATCGGATTTTCTGTTTAAGAAATGCATACAAACTTTTCTAGGTGATTACTAAAAACACCATTAATTTCTGACAAGAAAGAGAAGTGATAATACAAGAAAGGTGAAAAAGATGTGAAAATTTTAAATCATCACTTAAATTCTTTCAAGATGGCACTAAAATTGCGAAAAGACATTAAGAAATCTTCATATTACGTTTGGTTTTTGGGCGCGAAGGAATCTAAAGGCCTGAGAGGTTCGGAATATATTTCGCCTGTTATTCAGCACTTGGAGGAGAGAGAAAAAGATGTGGAGCCATTTAAAGTTACCTTGCAAGTAAGTTTTTCTTAACTAACGTTTAATATTTTTGATTTTGTTTGTTAAAAAAAATTGTGCGAAATTTGATCCTTAAAATGCTTTAACATATGAGTACAAATTTGTAGCTGACATAAAAATACATTTGTAATATGTGATAAAAAAAAACTGAACTAAGTCGCTCATTGTTCAGACAAATATTCATGTTTTTTTTTGCAATAGGTAATTTAAACAAACAAATAAAAAATAGCGGCCATAGAGTTTTGATACGTTTTCATTTAAAATAGATGAAAACGTATCAAAACTCTATGGCCGCTATTTTTTATTTGTTTGTTTAAGGTTCCGAATTTGGGATTTGAGTACCGGGCTACTCATGGTGAATGGCCTATTAGAAGATCTCAAAAACTAATAAAAATATATTTATAAAATTTTGATTAGTATACAGTAAGTCTGCGGATGTGGTTTAGAAGAGGACAAAGGGACCAAATTTTAAAAGATACGTAAAAATGCCACTCTTAAAGTTTTTGCTTGTAAAAGAAATAAGAGTCACGTTATGAAAATTTAAATTTTTTATACTGGGAGCAAAAAATCGAAAACGTTATTTTGCGTATGAATAAATATAGCTTGTTGATCATTTTCTACCAAAGGAACAAATATAAAATATGTTTTAATTTAAACCTAAGCCGAAGTACAAGATTTCATAAAAAAATTGAAATATTAAAAGTATTTCATAAATATTTTTATTTTCAGGTATCCCACAAAGGCCTTAAAATCATCCAGAATGTAGTTTCACAAGGGGCGAAAAACTCGAAACCGAAGAATGAAACCATTAAACACTTCATACCCCATAACACCATAACCTATGTTTACCAACACGAGGATATCATTGCATGTATTTTGCTGCTTTTCAATCCAGTAACAAAATGTCCGTTGCACGTTCACGCCTACAGGTAGGAAAAAAATGATATTTTACGCAGCTTCGCCCGCATTTATGTACTCTGTGTGTGTATTACTAATCCAACCGTGTTTATAACAAATCCTGTAGCGCAACTCGGCGACATGAACCCAAACCCCAAGTGTATGCATCACTACACTGTATGTGCTCCACGATAGAAGTTTTGGGCCAAAATTGATCAGTCGATCAAAATGATCCAATCTATTCATTCGTCTGTCTTAAGTCGGTTAAATATTTTCTGCAATTTCACGTGTGGCATGTTTTAAGCAAGCTAAGCCGCGGGTAACAGTTGTGACGTTGTGTTTCATGATATTTGTGTACAAAACAATTTCTGGTCTCCTGTTTCAGAAACGTTAGACTGCATCATATCATACAGATACAGAGGTTATTCGATGGTAAAACAAGTTTCATGTTTCATACGAATGAGATTCACGAAATTAATTTCTCTAGCTTGTCACACGCCTAAGTATCTTAAAATTATCACAAATATCCACGGACCAAAAATATGTAAGCGTTAGGGGAAGTTTACTTGAAGTATAATTATGAAATTTTTATGGTTAGTCAACAGTATTCTTACGCTAAGATAAACTTGAAAACTTGCTCTTTTAAAGAAATTTATTTATAGTTATTTATAGCTTACTTGGGTCAAGAATACAAATTATTGTAGTAAGCTTTGATAAACATCTTGGTTTAGGAAAGAAACATCTTAGTTCAAGACTATGTTCATGAACCTAATCGATCATTTTTAAGAAAAAATAATATTTGGCACAAAATTTGTACCATGTTAAAAAGAAGTATTTCACTTACATCAAGTAAATAGAGACTTAAGCCAAATCAATATATCCGAGAATATTCGATCTCGTTGGCGTCGCTTTCGAACATCATCTCAGCTGGCACAAACACATTACTTCAGTAGCCACATCGGCAGCTAAAAAGCTTGGTTTTCTCTTTCGAGCCAGAAAATACTTCTCCTCTTCCAACTTTTGTTTCCAACATAAGACCTAACCTAGAGTACTGCTCCCACATCTGGGGAGCGGCATCACCTTCGACACTTAAGATCCTTGATTCTATCCAAAAGAGAGCCATTCGACTTATCAATGACCCAGCCCTCACGAGAAAACTCCCTTCTCTCGCTCATCGCCGCGCTGTAGGGGATTTATCCCTTTTCTACCGCTACTTCCACGGATTTTGCTTTGAAGAACTAGCCGGTATTATTCCCCCCTTGAATGTCTCTAACAGAACAATAGGAGGCGCGTTACGTATGCATCCCTTTACTGTACAGCTACAAAAGCCTAGAACAGACCACTTCTCTCGCTCATTCATACCTGGGGTCTCCAGATTATGGAACAAATTGCCTGCAGATGTTTTCCCTTCCCGCCCCAACCTCCAATCCTTCAAATCCCGTGTCAATATACTACATTTCCCTTCTCTTTAGACACCCACAGTACGTTAGTACTTAGGCTTGAAGTCTACGTGGGATGTTTTAGATAAAAAAAACAAGAGATATTTGGGAGTGTAAAATTAATTTTCAATAAATTTTATTTTAATAAATTTTAGTAACGCAGTCAACTAGAAACATAATTATTATTACAAGCATTGCCGTTTTCTGCTTACCTTCCAGTAAATAAATATATCAAAAAACAAAGATTAAGAACAAGTAAAATAAATAAAATCCCTATTGTTTTATCTATTATATACAGGAAATACCATCTTGCACAATACGATTCCTCTTTCTACTAATTAACATAAAAAGTGCATACAAATACATTCTTTGGGAGACCGGTATTTTGTGGTTAACGACAACTTTTTTATGTCAAGCAATATTTTATCTAATTTCATGCTCAAAGGAAAGATTATAAGATACAAAAGAATAAACAAAAACTATAATAAGTGTAATCTTTCAGAAATAGCAATCTATAAAAACTTGTTCACATATCTCATTCTCTAGTCACTTTTCTACGTCCAATATTAAAATGTTTTTTAATGGGTTTTCTGGTTTATGGACCCCCCTCTTATATTGCCTTGTTGGTAACATATACAAAAAAAAATTAACGACCCAGTGAATTCTTTTATAAGTTATACAGGGTGTCCGAAAAGTCTTAGTATGGGCAAATATATTTGCTATTAGTACAGATAGAGACACCAAATTTTCTTGGTTAATAAATCTACTTTTTTATGTAATTTAACTTTTTCAATCCCCTTAAGGGGTAACGCTAGAGAGTTGAGGTCAAAAGTTTTAAATGCAACCCTATGCCGTGTGTTTTCTCATATTAAAGGTCTTCAAGAAGAAACATTTTACCCCAAACCCAAGGTCCGTATCTTAATTCGTTTTTAAATGGCAAGCCTTTAAAAATTAAAAATTCGTGAAAGAAAAATTTAAAAGTACCTTTATTTTTCCCACCCAATATTTTAAAAGTTGTTCAAACTGATCACCATGAACTTCTTGGCAGTAATACAGTCGATTTTGGAACTAATCACATTTTCGAGAATAGCAGGTGTTACTTCTTGGCAGAGTTCCAAAATGGACTTTATTACTGCCAAGAAGTTCATGGTGGTCATTTTGAACAACTTAAAGTAATAAGAGAAATAAAGATACTTACATTTGTTTTTCACAATTTTTAATTTTTATTGGCTTGCTATAACGAATTAAGATACGGACCTCGGGTTTGCGGTAAAATGTTTCTTTTAAAGACCTTAACTTCATTCATGAGTAATATTTTATGGAGGATTTCGAGAGTAATGTTGTTTGGATGCATCCAAACAGACCAACGGTCTAGTTGCGATATGTTGACGATATTTTTGCTATTTGGCAACATCGCCAATAATCTGGATGTTTTTCTAGACTACATTAAGTAATTCTCGGGAACCGACTATTAAGTTTACTAGAGATGGAGAGTGATAACTCTTTGCCTTTCTTAGATATTATACTTTTTAAAGAAAATAATAGAATTAAAATTTCAGTATATAGAAAACCAACTCATACTAATAATAGGTATTTAAACTTTAACTCAAATCATGCTCCTTCAGTAAAAATAGGTGTAGTAAAAAGTTTATATGACGGAGCCAAAATGATTTGTTCTGATAGAGATAGTTTAGAAAATAAAACGGCTTTTATTAGAAAAGTTTAAAAATAATTACCAAAATGACTTTTTAGATAGATCTCTTAGAAAGTTTCATAATAATAATAATCAATAAAATCAAAATATCTCTAATGATAATTTAGATTTAATAAACCTAACAATTCCATAGATTGTAATGTCAGAACAATTTGTAAAACACGTAATGCCATTGGATCTCTTGTAACTCACGTTAAACATTTTAATGCAGATCAAGCTTCTAAAAATGTTATTTGTGTACTCTGTGTATTTTATTGCATTATTGTGACAACATTTTTGTTGTGGTACTATTCCATATAACTGCGATCCAGTATCCATATTTGTTGAAGTTGCCTGGTTACTGCATCTAGGTCTGTTCCTACTGCTAATAAAGCAGTGACATCAGCGAATGTAGCACAATTAAATTTTCTGTTTGTGGGAGATCACAAGTGTACAGTAAATAAAGGAGGGAACCCAAGACGCTTCCTTGAGGCACACCTGCTTCAACATTTTTCAGTTCAACGTATTCATTCTTCTGTTTAATTCTGAACACTCTATCTGTCAAGTAGGAGGTTACCAACTCTACATTCTGTTTAATTTGTTAATTAGCCCTTTGTGTCAAACTTTATCAAAAGCTTGAGCTACGTCAAGGAAGATAGTTGAGCAGATTAGCTTTTCTTCTAGTGCCTTTGCTATTACGTCTGTTATTCGATGGACTTCGTGATCTGTCGCATCTAAAGCCAAATTGATGATCTGGGATTAGGTTACTGTTCTCTATTATACTCTTAAGTCGTTTTAAGAAAAGCTTTTCAAATAGTTTTGAAATAATTGGTAGCAGTGATATGGGCTTGTAAGATTTGGCTTCATTCGGTGGTTTGACTGGTTTTGGTAGCATAAGGACTTTAGCCACTTTCCAGACGCCACGGACGTGTTTTAATCTAAATGCTGCATTAATTAAATCAGCATAACTTTCCACCTTTCTTTGGTGCGTTGTTTTAAAATCTCTCCTGTTATAAGGTCAAATCCAGGGTTTTTTTGGCGTTTAAATTGTTTTTGATTGCGTTCGCTACTTCTTTAGTAGTCACTAGTGCTATTTCATTCTCTTGGATATTCACAGACTCTTCCATATTGACATTCGACTGAATATCATTTGACTGAAATTCAGAAAACTTGAAATTCTTTATTATCTCTTGCCCAAGTACCATCCCTTAATTTGATGGGTGGCATTTGGGTGACTGGCCTTTTGAGTTTTGTCGCCTTCCACAAGGAGAAATTTTTTCCTTATCAGCTGATAGGTTTTCTAGGTAGCTGTTTATAGATTCTTTTTTTTAAGTTTTTGTATTGTTCGTATTAAATGAAAAAAATGCTGGATAAGCCCAATTTTATATTGGTAGTTTCGAAAGACTTGCGGAAGGTGGTCTGCTAACTTTTGAGTAAAAAAAAGTGGCGATTACAACCAGGATATGAATGCGAATGGTTTATAAAAATATAGATTAAATTCCAAGTTGCTCAATCATTGTTATGGACAACGCAAGTTGCCATTCCAGGCTACAAGAAAACTACCGACAAGTCTTTAGAAATCGACAATAAACTAAATGTTTCGCAACGTGTAAATTGATTCTCTACACATACTCTTGCTTTCAAAGAATCTCATTAACGCTGTTTCTTTGAAAATCATTATTTGGTTTAGTCTTTTTTACTCGGTTAATTTAATTTTAATTAAACTCTTGTACTTAAAAAGTCATGTTTTGAAACATTTTGTGTGTTTTAGATGATGTTATTGCATAACTATTTTTTAAGTGTAGATACTTACATATATTGTACTTGCATTATTTTAGGATCAAATAGAACCAAAATACAGTTTTTTTATTCTTTTACATTTTCTTTCAAAATTTTTTGGTTGTTGAAACTGAAAGTACATAACCAATTCCAATTATATTATATGCTCGTGAACAACTTAGGGAATAAACAATTTCTCCTGATTTCTATTATAATACTGAGTGATTTCTACACCAAATGATTTTTATTTATTTTTCTTATTTTATGGTAATGTAATTCTTTCCTAATACAAGATTGGCGTAATACAAAGCCTATTGTATATATTTTGTATGCTTTTCAGAAGAATAAGTAATAATAAAGAAGCGATTAAAAGTTCAGTTTAAAATGGCTACAACGTGGTTAAGTCAAGAATAGCAAAATATTGTTAAAATAACCAACTCCAGTCCAATATTAGCATTTAACCTTCTCATTTACTAAATTATACACTCTAAAATTACTTAGGTGATTTCTATTGTTCCAAAACCCACTAATATTCGAATTCAGGGATATTTTGCCATTGTTGTTGAAAAGTTATTTTCTATAAAAAAAACTAATGGCTTTCCAGTGTAGACACATAAAAAAGACATGTAATAGAGAACATGCATGTATTCTTCTATTTCATAAATCGTTTAAGCAGATTATTTACAAACCTAAAATAGCTATTTATGTATCCAGTTAGGAAATGCTTTACTTTGTTTATTGAGTGTACTATTTGAGGGACGAGCGAAGCGAGATCCCTTAAAATTATACAAGTTAACCCTTTAACGGGCAAAACTCCGGGACTTTAATAAAAAGTATTTTGATGGTATATATGAATTAATAGAAAGACTTTAAAGAACAATATGACATCGAAATGTTAAATTAACCTTTATTTTTATATATAGGGTGGTGCAATGTGTCGAAAATTATAACAAAATTCCTCATTTACATTTTTTCTGTGATGGACAAATAAATTCTTATGGAAGCTCTTCAAAACTTAAGCTAAAAAACTGAAGACACTACATCGTATGCGCAACATCGAATTCTCAATGTGACACGGAAAATATTTATCTTATTTTTACCAGAGTAAAACTTCATTTTTATATTCTTACTCCTTATCTTCCTCTACTAACAACATACGCGGTATTGAAAATTTTGAGTTCAAATACAAAAAATCATAAAAAACCAGATATACGTATAAAAAATGTAAATGTTCGTTTTGCGCATATATTTTGCATCGTGCCTCGTGCCAGAGGGTCTATAAATGCGGATTTTCATATTGTGGCATGATTGGAAAGTTTTTTCATCAGAAAATATAACTGTCTCCCACAAATTGCTTTGATTTGCATATTTACATATGGGCAAATTCTAATCTTCTTTGCTTATTGGTTTCAGTCATCAATATTTTGTTTAAAGCACAACGACTTTTCATATCCGAATTCCTTTTTTTCTTTGAGCCGTATTAGCCGAACCAGGAAAATTCGTTTCTTCCTTGGATGAATTAAGAATGGATTCGGGATGATTTAACATTCTTTGAAGGCAAAAAAAACCATTCTAAGCGACACTGTAAACACAATTTGTAAATGTTTATTTGAAATAAAAGACTAACTATGTCTGATTTCCACATTTATTTTCTTATTCTCCGACGCGTTTCGCTACACTGTTTTATATATATATATATATATATATATATATATATATATATATATATATATATATATATATATATATATATATATGAATAATTTGGAAAAAACTATACTTCAACATCCGTTAGCAAAAAACTGTTTATATTGGTATCGGTATGTAGACGACATAATCACTTGTTTTACAGGTACAGACAGACAACTCAATTCCTTCTTAAACTATTTAAATTCCATACATAATAATATTAAATTCACTATGGAAGTAGAAACTGATAAGTCCATTAATTTTCTGGATTTAACTGTTACCAGAAAGGTAAGCACTCACTCCTTTAAAATTTACCATAAACCCTCACATACTGATACCACTATTCATAACAGCTCATTCCATCCTCAACAACATAAACTAGCTGCATATCATAGTATGATACATAGACTTATTAACACCCCCCTATCTACACAAGATTTCGAACAAGAATTAAATATTATAAAACAAATGGCAATAAATAATGGCTACAACCCAAATATAATAGATAACATCCTGAATAAAAAAAAATTTAAAAAAGCCATCTCAGAATTGTATCCCCAATGCAAAGAAACAAAAAATAATTACAAGACTTTGACTTATATAGGCACACCATCCAAGAAAATTAAAACTTATTTAAAACAGAAAGAAATAAATATAGCATACAAAACAAACAACACTTTAGGTAAAAAACTTAAAAACCAAAAAACAAAAACTAATAAAGAAAATAAAACAGGTGTATACCAATTGAACTGTGGATCGTGTCCAAAAATTTACATAGGTCAAACAGGTAGATCATTTAAAACTAGAATTAGTGAACATAAAAGAAGCTTTTTACATCAAAAAAATGACTCTACCTATTCTAATCATATCATATCAAAACCATATTTTTAATGACAACTTTAAAATTCTTCACACGTTAAGCAAAAGCCATAAACTTAATTTGTACGAAAGTTTAGAAATTAACCGACACAAAAACACAGGCCTGCTTTTGAACGACCAAACAGAAGTAAACACCTCCCCCTTATTAAATCTTTTCAATATTGACCATATTCAAAAATAAGCTCTGTGGGTTTTCCCTAATTACCTACCTAAGTAATGGATTATAGTTTGTATAAATATTTAGTTGGTTTACATTGTCATTCAGTTGTAACTCCTCGATAAAGCTACAGTGTAGCGAAACGCGTCGGAGAATAAGAAAATAAATGTGGAAATCAGACATAGTTAGTCTTTTATTTCAAATAAATTTTGTAATGAATTTCCATCAAGTAGAATCCAGCACCATTCAAAGTTTAAAAGAAACAATTTGTAAACATTGGCCACATCTTATTTTACCTTGTATTTTTGTACAAAAAATACATTACAAGCATCACAAGATTTACGAAAAGTAATAAAAGCCCTAAAATATTTTATTTTCTGCTAAATAATAATTAATTTAAGTTAAAAAGGATTTAATTACATTATTTCTAAAGGTTTATTTAAAGTCGCTCCGAATCATTTATAAATCTGTAAGTCGCACTTTTTCTTTTCTAGTTCATTAGACAAAGACATACGTTTAATCGAGTGTTCAGATCTTGGATGAATCATCATCCAAGGTAATTTGAAGTCAACAGAGACAGAACACTCCTGAGCTCCAACACTCCAATAAGCTGGACTTTTGGGGTACAATGTTTTCATAACAAACAACAAATAAACAGGCTACACATTCGATACACTCACATTATACGGAAAACCGAATCCTTTCTAATTCATCCAAGGCTTCTTCTTTAGCTTTAACTGCGGGATCAACCGGATGCTTACTTAAATGATTAACTAACTCCATATCTTGAATGTCAGTAGGAATTTTGGGGCAACGAGAACCTGCCTTTCTAACTATACTTCCATACTCTTGAATTCTTTTCTTGGCCATCAATACGGTATTTTTGTCGACTCCTAGTTCATCTACGATAGTCTTTATATAAGCACCACCTCTTAACCGAGTGTAAATTACAGCTTTTTCTCTCGGAGGTTAACGTGGGCATACTTTTGAACGTAATTTTATCGATACGTCAACTGAGACGTTAACTCAAACTGACAACGACTTATTAATTTGAAAGTATTTCCTAATAGTTCAGGAGATTATATTATTTTTCGCTGTCCAAGTTTTTTTCGGGCACGATGGTACATATGAATGACCATAAAGTTGTGTTGTCAAATTTCATATTCGATCACTTTTCAGTTCCGGACGACACTTCCTTACGTTATTGTACTTCGGCTCTACGGCATTTACCGTTTTTACTTTCTTTGACACCCCGTATATGCTGGGTCAAAATTTTTGATTTCAGTGTTATTTTGTCAACAAGCAGAACTTTTTATGAAGAATAACTTTTGTTCCGTAAAGTTAAAAATAAAAAGAGTTTCCCATTTGTTAAGATGGTTTCTGGATACGCTGTACATACTATTGAATCACCCCGTATTTCTCGTCGTAGTTTTAAATCACAATTAACCTGAAATTAATTTTAGATTACAGTCATTCACTTAGAACCAAAAAATGCCAACCGGTTTTTTATTACATATTCTGTAAACCGATCCACAAAGTGTAAATTGATTCTGTTGTTGCAATCTTATACAGTTACGCTTGCTTTTACTTTCAAAGGATTCAATTTTGTGTGTTGCATTTTACGCTTAAACTTCCTATCGCCATTTTAGTTTATCATATGAGTATTGAGGGCTTTAAAGAGCCTGATAATGTTAAAAACTACTTTTGTTCTTAAGAAATAATATTGTTCATTTATTTTGAATAAAATTCTTTAAACCTAAATTCAAAGTCCTGATGTACTAACTACAAAATACACACACCGGCAAATTTTGAAGAAACGGGGATAAATTTTATTAAAATAAAGGCATATTTTGTTGTTTTTTGGTAAGCAATTGTTTAAATTTGCTTTGTTTTTATTTTGCATCGTCACCTTGATTGTGAAACAGAACATAATGGGTGATTTAGCACCGACTGATGTCGCTAGGGCTGTAGCAATGATCGAAAATAGTTGATCATACGGTGAAGTTGCTAAAATACTTAGTAAAACAAAATCTACGATCCATCGTAATGTTACACGTTGGAAGAAAACTGGAGAGTATGTGAGAAGATGCGGTCAAGGCAGAAAACGCCCAACCACGGCTGTAGATGATGGATTTATAGTATTGCAAACACTCCGAAATAGGCATCGAATGGCAGTTCAAACAAGAAACGAACTGGAAGAAGTTTGTGGAACCAAAATAAGTGAACGTACAGTCATAAGCCTAACAGAAATTGATTTAAAGTCGTATAGGTCAAAAAAGCCCCAAAACTCCAAAGACATCATCGAGTAGCGCGACTAGCCTTTGCTCGAGAACACTAAAATTGGAATGATGATCAGTGGAGTCGAGTTTTGTTCACGGATGAGAGTCGTTTTTGTGTAAATTGATTGCAGGGAAAGATTGTATCGACGCCGACGTCCAGGGGAACAAAACGAACAATTTAATTTTACTCCTAGTGTTTCTTTCGGTGGATGCTCAATTATGGTGTGTGGTGGTATATGTTTAGGGGCACGCACGGAGTTGGTGGTAATTGATGGTTGCGCTTTATCTGCAGGATGTTCTGCTAGATCATGTGGTACCTTCCGCCCCACATATTGGAGCAAATTTCCTCTTAATGCACGACAATGCTCGCCCGCACGTTGCTCGTTGTGTAACTGACTTTTTAAACCAAGTGGAATGCATATTCCCTGGACATGAATCCGATCGAACATGTCTGGGACATGCTAGGCAGACGACTAAGTCAAGAATTCCTGCTGTCCAAAATACAGAAGAAGTGAGAGCTGCTCTACTTGAAATATGGGAGAATTTGCCTCAAGAAATGATCGACAACGTCATTAGAAGTATGAGAAGTCGGATAACTAGTTATTAGGGCTCGTGGGGGAAACACACTTTAAAAAAAAATAATCCTTGTAATTTTGCTTTATCATTAATATTTAAAATGTTCAATTCACTTCATAAAAAACGTTTTTTTTTGTCTTATGCTTTTAAACAGGCTTGAAAATGGCATGAGGCTTTTCCAAAACCAACTGCAATTAGCTAGTTATTAGTTAATTTTTCATTTGTATGTGTGTGTATGAACGTTAATTATTTGACCCTTACAATACTTATTCCTAGCAAGAAAAGTAAAACGCCAACACATTGCCCAACATTTAAGTAAATAGAATTTTTTCACCATGTACACTAAGATCACACATATTAATAGTTAAAATAAAAAGATGTCCAGTTCTATTTCCATATTTCTAATAGAACAGGGGCTAACACGAGGTTGAAAATTTAATATGTAAAACCCTATGGTGTGCTTTAAAAATGCACTCTATATTTTACCCGAAGTGTAGCTGGTTTCAAGTCATTCTTGATTAAGTAGTTCTTAAGTTTTCGGATTTATAGGCAAAGCGATAGAAGGACGGAAATGGGAAACCATGTTCTTCGTGATTTAGAAGCCCCCCCCCCCCCCTAGCCTTAGAGATCAAAAAACTGTTGAACATGGAATTGTGTTACTGTGCCAATTGTGCTGATTATTCAATATACTCTTTCTTCGTGCTCTTCTCCTGTTTTCAACCCACTAGCCGTTGTTACTGCATAGTTCTTTAATTTCTTTTCTTCCTTATTTTTTGCCTTTCCTTCGACCGTGAAATTAGATAAAAATATCCGTAGTGTAAAAAGGTTATTTAATTGTTTAAACTTATAAATGAGATTTTTTAAATAACTGTTTTCGGTATAACTGTGTTGGTGCGATGTGCACCGTAGGTGTAGAATAATTGCATGTTTTGTCTACTTTTATAGGTGGATAATTGAGTTTAAATAATAAAGAATTTTTAATCCTTATGACGCGCTTTTTCTAACATGATTTGCCATTAATTAAAGGAGTGTAAGGTTTGGAATAATTTAAATTGCCATAAAAACTAGTTGCTTTTAGTTCCCCATTCGAGTTTTATTCTTGTCATGGTGCCATGACATTAAAAAAAATCAGGGTGGCCCAACGAAAGCAGTCCACTTCGGTTTATGGCTTTATAGGTAAACATTTTAAAAACGCCCGTAGACGTTTGTTTTCAGAGGGGCACATTTTTCTATTATTTTCGTCGGTGTAACGTCAACCCTCATGCCCAACGGTGAGCTTGGATTAAGTTTAACCCAAAGGTGCTATTACGTCGGACTGTTCTTCAGATATCGTTTCTGTAATGAGCTCCAAGTAATTTGGTACCAAAACGAAAATAATCGTTGAAGGGTTATATTAAAATAAAATGGAATTTTTGAAATATTTTTGAGGTTACATGGTTTTATTTCATAGAAAACGAATATTCGTCGATTTTTTGGGACTAAACAAATTTTGTTCGGTGCTCTAAATGATATTTTAGTGATATACATACAGGGTGGTGCAACCAAGATGGGGTGGACGATTGTGAGTAAACGGTGAGGAATTTCGAAAAAATTTTTTTTGGATATTATCGATAGTCAGACACGCTATGTTTTAAAATTATAGCCATAATGCAGGGTGGTCCGAAAAACTCGTGGCGAACCAAACTTGTATTTTTTTAAATGGGGCACCCGGTACATAATTATTCCAATTGATTCTCCTGTTCGTTACGATCATTTTGATATAGGGTTTATTGGGTCTAAAACTTATAGTAAGGGAATGGGACGCGATTAAAGTTGAAAAAATGCTCATAGTTCGGGCATTTAAAAAAAAAAATTGAAACGGGTATGGAAAAACCAAATATTCCATAAAACATTACATATCCTTGAATACATTAATCACTTGCAATTTGTTTAAAATTATTCACTGTTATACAGGGTGGTCAAGTTTTGCAAATACGCCCTGGACTAATTTTTTTTTAAATGGAACACCCTGTATATTTTATTTTCATGTTAAAGATAACATTACTTGCTTTCAAAAAATACCATACATGATGCCTTTCTGACCAACAGTTTTTTAGTAAACTAGCCGTGAAAGCAAAGTTTCTTCATTCTAATACGATTATACTGAATTTACGTTGTTTATTATTGAAATGAAACAAAAGATTGACGAACTTGTCAAAGCCACTGCCACATAATCCATTATTTACAAGTTAAGTGTAGGTGGCCCAATAATTATGAGGTAAGAAAACTGATACCCGAAACTTTTACATGTTTATTAGAGATATTTCAAAAAACAGAAAATACTGTTTTTAGGAAATGTAAAGTAATTAATAAACCAGTTATAAACAAAGATAATCAGTTATCAGTATTATTAATAGTGTAAGAAAATTAATTAAGCAAAAACAGAACATCTTTTAAAATTATTTAGGTATGTACTTACTTGTAAACCTAATTTAATATAAACAAGTAAGTATATACCTAAATAATTTTAAAATATGTTCTGTTTTTGCTTAATTAATTTTCTTACACTATTAATAATACTGATAACTGATTATCTTTGTTTATAACTGGTTTATGAATTACTTTACATTTCCTAAAAAAAATATTTTCTGTTTTTTGAAATATCTCTAATAAACATGTAAATGTTTCGGGTCTCAGTTTTCTTACCTCATAATTATTGGGCCACTTACACTTAACTTGTAAATAATGGATTATGCGGCAGTAGCTTTGACAAGTTCGTCAATTCTTTTGTTTCATTTCAATAATAAACAACGTAAATTCAGTATAATCGTATTAGAATGAAGAAACTTTGCTTTCGCGGCTAGTTCAAATTTAAAAAAAAAAAAATGGCCGAACTGTGAGCATTTTTTCAACTTTAACCGCGTCCCATTCCCTTACTATAAGTTTTAGATCCAATAAACCCTATATCAAAATGATCGTAACGAACAGGAGAATCAATTGGAATAATTATATACCGGGTGTCCCATTTAAAAAAATACAAGTTTGGTTCGCCACGAGTTTTTCGGTATTATGGCTATAATTTTAAAACATAGCGTGTCTGACCACCGATAATATCAAAAAAAAAATTTTCGAAATTCCTCACCGTTTACTCACAATCGTCCACCCCAGCTTGGTTGCACCACCCTGTATGTCCAAAGTATTTGAACCCTTACCAAATTTGAAAAAGACCTTTTTTTAAATACATTAGCGTGGCCTCGGGTTTATTAATTTTATCATTAAAGCTTCAAGATAAGTCGGTTCATTATGCCTTACCATGTCCCTTTTAAAAGATATGTCCTAAAAACGAACGAAAAACGCCTTTTTCAGTCATTTCTTTCAAATTTAGTAAGGGTTTAAATATTTTGGACATATTTAATACTAAAATATCATTTAGAGCACTGCACAAAATTTTTGAAGTCCCAAAAATTCGACAAATAATAACACCGCTCAACAAAAAAAAATTTTTTTCTGAGTCTGGGTTAAGACCTTTTGTTTCTTGTTCTACCTACAGCACCCAAAACAAAGGAAATAGCCGGCTTTACGATCTAAAGTTTGATTGTATTGTCACAATCACGATATTTCGAAAGAAAAAATGATGCTAAAACTGGAATAGAGGGAACCGTATACCCCCACTACGTTCCGTATATGCGGTTGGTCTGTTGGTTAATCGGTAGCATGAGCTTGATTGTCTGTGACTGCACGGCTTGTGTTTATTTTGTCTGATTATTTAGTAGCATCTATGGCGCCTAAAGGTTGTAAACATCCTCCAGACTAATTTTGTTATGTTTGTGGTGAATTTATTAAAACAAGAAAAAAAAGATTTTCTCTCATTACTAATTTAAAGTTGTGTGAGGCCTACGAAGCTTATTTTAATAAATAGAAAAATAAAAAAAATAGGAAGTTACTATTGTTTCTCAAATTTCATTGTAGCGATTTCCTGATCACAAAATCAAAATTTTCGGAAAAAAAAATTATTTTCTTATAGAAAAACGAAAAAACCATTAGAATAAAACATGGGCTATCCAGACTCAAAAATCGTGTTGACCGGTGTAATTTTCCATAAAATAAAACCATGTAACCTCACAAAAATTTCGACAAAACCCATTGTATTTTAATAACCCTCCAACGATTTATTTTTATTTTGATACAAAATTACTTGGAGCTCATCACAGAAACGACATCTGAAGAAAACTCCGAAGTAATATCACCTTTGGGTTAAACTTAATCCAAGCTCACCGTGGCCTTTTAAAGTAATGTTAACATGTAACAGACCCTTTGCCTTTTGAAAATTTTAGGGTATAAGCGTAACGTCAACCCCCGCTTGGGGGTTGACGTTACAGTGATTTTGTTATTTTGGTATAAAGTTTATCAAACTGCAAATATGCCACATACTTGAAAGCCTGGTAGCATCCTTTTTCAAAAAACAGGTGGGGGACCACATAGTTGGCCAGACTAACCCTGATCAAACCCTGGAATCTTTGATTGCTCTAAAATGTAAATAATGGTATCTCCTTAAGTTAAATGTCGTTTATTGTATAAATATTCATTTTTTTTCTTGTTATAGATGCGACTCCCTAGAAACTGCTTCCCATCTCAAACAACAACTACAAATACTTATAGAACGACCAGAAAATCAGAAAAAATTTTCAGAAATAGAGAATAGATTAAAACCGGCGGAAAAAGTGAAAAAATTAGAGAGTAGTATAGGCAGTGATACAGGCACATCTACGAGGGAATCAGAAAGTAGTGAAGAAAGGTAAATAAAGTGACAAAATAATTTTTGTATAAATGATTATAAACTTTTTTTTATTAAAAATCTGCCAAAAATCATATTTTAAAATATTTACTAGGCACTTAGAGAAAAAATCGTTATATTGTTTGAGTAATTTTGAGGCTTATTTTGCAGCACGCTTGAATAAACAATTTTTCTATATTTTTAACCATTATTTAACGTTCTTTCTTTAAATTGTGCGGATAGTCTTTTAAAACAATGTTCTACAAATGATTCCCAAAATCAAAAATAAAAGGTAAAAATTAAAAATTTCGTCACGACACTTTTGTAAATAATAACAATTCCCAATTATTGTCTTTTTTTAAGGATATTAGAAAACAACTCCAAAAATTTGACAACTAAATTGCTATATACAGGGTGGCCCAAAAGTAATGGGACACAGAGCAACAGTAGATTCATTATGTCCAAATAATGCGATTTATTCAAACTTGCCTATTACCAAAGTTGATAATAACCAAGATACAGGCTGTCAAAATTTTAATTTTGTTTTCGAATTTTTCCAATATTTTCTTAACAAAACGACATAGCGGTAGGAAATTGGGGATTTGGGGTTTTTTGAGACAAGGAATTCAAATTCGTCCTTACTGTTGATGTCACTAGTAGAGGACGCCACCTACGGCATACCGCACTTCTTTTAACTGACATTACTTTTTTAACCTTAGTATATCGATCTGACTATTAAAGAATCCAATATCCTACTTCTTTTACGTCAAACAGGTGTACTTCATTGAAGTCGCTAAGAGTAACCGTTTACGAGATAACCTAATTTGTAATGTTCTATGCAATTAAATACGTGTGGTTCAAAAGTAATGGGACATAGAGTGACAGTGAATTTCTGACTTTAAGTTATTATGATTTAGCTAAATCTAGTTAGTTCAGAAGCTGATATTTTAGGAGATTCTTGAGATACTGAAGATTTTTTAATAAAAACATTTATTCATGCGGCAATACTAATTTTATTTTAAAGAATCCTTCTTATTTAATAATTACTTCAATAACACTTAAAAGTTAATAACAAAAGAAAAGAGTGAGAAACTATCTTAATGAACAGTTTCCTAAATTATGGATAGGCCGAGGTGGCTTCTTGTCTTGACCGGCGCGAAGTCCGGATTTTAATCCTATGGACTTCTGTATTTGGGATCATTTGAAATTCATTGTTTATGACAGTTTAATAAACAACCTAATGAGTTAGGTCAAAAACTATAAATTATCAATTTAAAATCCGACAGTTTTTTGTATATCATATAGCGAAATGTGTGGAGATCAATGATGACCATTTGAAGCAATTATTATCAAGACGTTAATTTTTACTTCTAAGAATTTTGTTAAGGCAGACTTTTAAGTGTTATTAAACCAATTATTAAATAAGAAAGTTTTATTAAAATAAAATTAGTATTCCCGAGTGAATAGGTGTTTTTATTTAAAAATCTACAGTATCTGAAGTATTTCCTATAGTACCAACTTTTGATCTAAGTAAATTTAGCTAAATCATAATAATTTCAAGTCAGAAATTCACTGTCGCTCTATGTCCCATTACTTTTGGACCACACGTATCTAATTGTATAGAAAATTTCAAATGCGATTATCTCAAAAATGGTTACTCCGAGCGACTTCATATACCTTTTTGACGTAAAAAAAGTAGGATAATCGATTTTTTCAATAGTCATATCGATATACTAAGCTTAAAAAAAGTTAGGTCATTTAAATTGGGCTTTATACTGTAGTTTGCGCCATCTACTTACTAGTGACATCAAAAGTATGGACGAATTTCAATTCCACGCCTCAAAAAAAAACCAAATCCCTAATTTCGTGCCGCTTTCTCGTTTTGTTGAGAAATTATTAGAAAAAATCGAAAAAAATATGAAAATTTTGACACCCTGTATCTTGGATATTATTAACTTTGAAATTAGGCAAGATAGAATAAATCGCATTATTTCGTCATAAGGAATCTGTTTTTGCTCTGTGTCCCATTACTTTTGGACCAGCCTGTATATCTCACTTTCATTCGAGCCATTCATATCGTCGCTGATCTTACCAAAGGGCGAAAGCGCCAATTTGCTCCGGTTGGGATTTTTTTATGTTCGTCCCTTAGTCTGATCCTAATAATGTGTTTAGTGTCGCTTATGCCTATAGACGATTTGCTGTATACTCAAACAGCTAGAGTTGGAGGTCCGCCAGTTTGTCAGATCGTGGATACCTTTAAATCTAATCACTTCATGCCCCTAACTCAAAATCGAAAGAAGTGTCGCTTTCGCCCCTTGGTAAGATCAGCGACGATATACTTCACGTGTTTTCACTAGAATGCCGTGCTTCTCATCATCGAGCCACGCTGAACTACTAAATAAGCCCTAATGACAAGATTTTAAGTCACTGCTTTGGACACCCTATTTTTTTGTTATAGATTTGCTTTAGAAAATTCAAGGATATCTAGTCTCTACGATTCAGTGGCGGCAGAGCTAAGAGAAAAATTAAAGAAAAAGAATTCCCCAATTTTATTACCTCCGCGAGACTACGACACTGTACATAGACAAAAAGGGAACTTGACAGGTAAGGCTATTTTTGTAATAACTTACAAATATCCTCGCAAATATCTTCACTTAAAATCTCAAACCACACTCTACAGGCATTTTAAAGGATTTCCTTCAATACCGAATACTGCCGCTTAAACTGTGAATTAGACGCACAATTTCTTTGTCCACCAGTGTACATAAACAAACTGTACCGAAAGTCTTAGTATGGGCAAATATCTTTGCTATTAGTAAAGTTAGACATAAAATATTTGTATCTTATGGGTTAACAGAGCTACTTTTCATAGCTGGGCAAAACTCTCGACTAAAGGGCTTGAAGCCCCAAGCCACACAAGCCCTGATGGGCCTTGTAATTCCCAATTCACTTAATAGGAAATTGGCCCGAAAACCACCAGCCCTCTTGCAAAGGTTTTGAAGCCCTTTACCGGCTGCAAGCTTGGGTTCGGAAGCTGAGAGCCCATTAAAAGAGCTTAAAGCCCTTGAAAAGAGCTTGAAACCCTTCGAAAAGCACGCACAGCTATTATTTTCTTTGCTAATACTCTAAAAATCGTTGAATCCTGTACTCATATCGTGAGATCGTGAAATTTGATCCAAAATCGTGAAGTCTCACGATAAATCGTAAGATCTGGCACCCCTGATTTTAAGAACAAAACATAAAATAGCAAATATAATACCGATTGTGTCAAGGGGATAACCGGGGATTCCACGACTCTTTGCGGCTCGTTCGCTTGTCTACGTATAAATAGAAGTGACGGCGTTCAATAATTTCGAACGGCATATGAATCTATGCAAGTATTCCAAGTATAGTTTGTCGCCATATTTATAATTTTGATTATTTAAGGTTTTATATTAATCAATTTAATTTTTGCAGATAATCTGATTTGATGTACAGGGTCTTCCAACGAGGACTGAACAGGGGCTCATTTTTGAGCTTCCTTGTATTTAAAGAAAAATCTAAAATAGCCAATCGATGTACTTTTTCCTGCAGAATTCAAAAATTAAACCAAAAATTTATTTGAACCAGAAACAAAAGAGTTACGCTATGGATAAGGTGTTTTTTAAATGGAACATAGCTTTTTTTATATGATTTTCGGAACGAGTGATTTTTTTTATGTCCGTTCTGATTAAAATATTTAATATTGTGACAGCTATTTTTATTAAATTTGAATGTTTTATCCAGTATAATTTAACTTCAACCTGTTTGAAACATACACTAGGTAATAAAGGTAAAATCACCTTGAAATCCTTCAAAGTCAAAAAATTTGACAAATTTACATTTTTTGACTTGAAACCCAATCAAACTCTTTTGTTTCTGGTTCAAATAAATTTTTGGTTTCATTTTTGAATTCTGCAGGAAAAAGTACATCGATTGGCTATTTTAGATTTTTCTTTAAATACAAGGAAGCTCAAAAATGAGCCCCTGTTCAGTCCTCGTTGGAAGACCCTGTACCTACACTTAAAAAAATTAAAAATTTAAATATTTCTCTTATTACTTTAAAAGTTGGTAGTAATAATGTCGATTTTGGAACTCACTATTCACATTTTCGAAAATGGCAGGTGTTACTTCTTGGCAGAGTTCCAAAATCGACTTTATTTCTGCCAAGAAGTTCATGGTGGTCAGTTTGAACAAGGTAATAGGATAAATAAAGGTACTTACATTAAAATTTTTTTTTCACGGTTTTTAATTTTTGAATGCTTGCCATTTAAAAACAACTTAAGATACGGACCTCAGGTATGTGGTAAAATGTTTTTCGAATACCTTTAAAATGAGGTACCACACGACATAGGGTTGCATTAAAAAAATATACCCTCTTAGCGTAATCCGTCAAGGGGGTCGAATAAGTTAAATTACATAAAAAAGAAGATTTATTAACCAATAAAGATATACCTAAAATTTGATGTCTCTATCTTTACTAATAACAAAGATATTTGCCCATACAAAGACTTTTCGCCCTTTTCGGACACCTTGTATGCTTGTGTGATAAATATCAAAAATATATAATCAAAATTAACTAAACTTATTCTTAGGAATAGAACTAAGAAGATGCTTAAATGCGAACGTAGTGGGACAAAACGTGAAAAACAAGAGACTAGAATCATCCGGCGGAAGTTCAGGCATTGGATCTGATCATCCTCCTAGCCCAGAAAGTCCAGATGCCCCAGAGTCTAGGTTCCATACTTTGGAAACACATAGTACCAGCGGTAAGTGTTAAATCATATAATAATGGTTTTTCTGAAAATGCTTTATATTAGGCAAATATTTAATGCTGTTTCAGCAACTTTATATTTGGTCTTCATCACGTGAAAGGCAAACAAACCGGGACAAACCTGAAAAAATTAACAGGTAGTACGGTTATTAAGAAATAAACTTAAACAATGAAAATTGAGGTACGGTGTTAAAACCGAGCCGATTATTGTATGGTGGTTTACGTAACATTTAGATTCATTATTTCAATATAAACTACTCGTTAAAAAAAGTTTCAGCATCAGTTTTAAATTGCTGTAATTTGAAAATGAACTGACAGATTTTGATAAACTTTTCAGATCCTGAAAGAAGGTTTTATTTACATTTTGTATCAGGATGCCGTTCCCACCATCGGAAAGGTTAGATTTTTAAAGGGAATTTTGAACAATTTTTGTGAACATGCTTTTATTGTTAATATGTTTTGTTATTACTAAATTAAAATTTATTAGGTAAATAAATTATTTTTTATTTGACCAGATTAAAAATTAGGCCCTATTTTTCCAAACATCAGCCGAACTGTATAAGATATGAAAAAAGCGCAATTGATGAAAAAGTTAAAAGATAAACTAAAAAAGTTGTTTTTATACAAAAGGATAATCAATGTCGGATCAAAAAACAGTTCAGGGGGTCAAAATGGTTGTGACCCAAAAAAAAAACACCCTGTAGATAGTTCTAAATGGCAATAGGTTAATTCTGTAGGTACTTTAATATGTAACACACGTACTCATTTTGAATAAATAATCCTGAAGCGCGCATAAAATAAATAAAAAAAAATCGAAAAAAATTAAAGTATTTAAGATTTAAGTAGTATTTTGAATTAAATAATTGCTTCATTTAATAAAGACATTGACAAACATGTCCATAGGTGTCATTATTGTTTACTATGTAGAAACTAGTAATCAGGTTACAGCTGTGAGAGAGAATAGTTGTGACTAAAACAATAATGTAATAAAACTCGTTACTTTTAATATTTAAATTTTTTAATGAAATCTTTTACTTCGTCTTAGGTTTAATTGAAAACATATTTCATATTTGTTATTTTGGTAGAAAATGATAAACATTTACTCTTACACAAAATATCATTTTGGTATTTTTTATGCTCCCTGTATAAAAAATTAAATTTTTCATAACGTGAATCTTATTTAATTTACAAGCAAATGCTTTTATCAGGAGTGACATTTTTACGTATCTTGCAAAGTGCGGTCCATTGGTCCATTGGTCCATTGGTCCACTTCTAAACCCAGTCCGCAGACATACTGTATAAACATAATATCAGATGAAAAGCCACAGTCGAGATATTTATTATTCGTCCACATGTTATTTTTCAAAGATATATGTAGATAAAACTTCTACATTAAATTTAGTAAAATTTTAAAGATAAGATAGCAGATATCTCTTTTCCCGAGAAATAAAGAAAAACAACAACCCTTCATATTTATCAGGATCCCTTGGACAAAAACGACAAAAGAAAGATAATTTGATAAAATATCGGCGAGCAAAATTATTCGTCCACTTCCAAAAAAATAAAGATGTACATATAATGTATTTATCTGTTCTTATAGTGATAAAAAAATTCCTAAATATAGATTCGAAATTATTTTTAATAGCAGTTTGAGACTCTGAGTTCTAAAGAATACAGCAAATTTTAAAATTTGTCGCAAATCATAAGAACTGCCTCAAAAAATTAGACATTTGATAATAAAATTATACCAAGAAAGAATATCTCAAAGAAACATAAGAAAAATTGTTGGAAGAAGCCGGTCAACAAAAAATATGAAACAATCCATACAACAAAAACCTTGTCAGGGAGAGGAAGAAAAAGTACGGACTTTTCGAGAGAAACAAGAAATACTAAGAAAAGTTAGTGAAAATCCGCAAATTACTGCGACAGATACAGTGCAAAGTTAAACTAGTGATTACAAAAAGGTTATCCATGTAACAATAAGAAAATTTTTAAGAAGCCGGGGTATACAGGCAGCCGTTGGTCGAAAGATACTATTAGTAAATAAGAAAAATATGGAGAAGCATCTCGAGTTTGCTCAGAGGCATTTTGACAAAAATACTGAGTACTGTAAAAACATCATAATATATATTGACGAAATAAAAATTGAGTTATTTGGTAAAATAAAAAAAGGTTTTGGTGTACAGAAAGCGCGGGGAAGCCTACAAACCTAAAAATTTAATTCCAACGGTAAAGCACGGAGGGGGTTCCGTTCTAATCTGGAGTGTATGTCATGGCATGAAGTGGGCCAGCTCCATTTTATTGTCGAAACTATGGATCGGTTCGTCTACATGGACGTTTTAAAAAAGAATTTAAGACGCAGAAAATGTGAATTGGAGACAATTTCGTATTTCAACAAGACAATATCCAAAGCATACAGTGCGGATCGTTAAAGAGTGGATACTGTGTAGCGTACCAAGAGTATTGGAAACGCCATCGCCACCGCAATCCCTAGACGCTAACCCGAATGAACATCTATGGTGGGAACCCAAAGAAAAGGTGAAAGAACATACCTAACATTTCCAATAAAGAGGCGTTAAAAGCAAGATGTCAAGAAGAATGGTCAAAAATTGAAGTAGGTTTTGTTATAAAAGTGCTAGAGTCAATGCCTAACAGGTTACAACAAATTAATCAAAAGAGTACCCCACCCGTTATTAGTTTTGGCATGTTTGGACCAATTTCGAAAAAAAATGTTGGTGGACGAATAATTTTTCTCCCTTGATTTTTAAGAAATTATATTTTATTGTTAATTATATTTTTGAAAGACATTAATTAGTTCTGTTCGCACAAGAATCACAAACCAGTCAGAGCCAATGAAATTGCTGGAAACCAGTTGGCAAACTGTCACGGTACCAAATTACTAAAACTCGATTGGCGCTGATCGGTTTGTGATTTCTCTACGTTTAGGTTGGACTTTATATTACAGTTTTTAGTACAAGAACAGTAGTTTATATTTTTATAATGAAAAGCAAATACGCTTAAGTAGTTTTAATTTTATCCCAATTTTTTAAGAATTTTATAAGTGAACGAATAATTTATCTCCCGACTGTATATTACTTTCCAAACGTAAATGAAGGATTTTAGCAAATAACGCCTCGAAAGTTAATTCATTTCTAAAATATTGTTTAAATATAATACTCTTTCATACACACTCAACACAAATATAATGAAAATAATAGTATTGTTAGATTCGAGGTGTTAAGAGGTTAATTCTTTCAAACAATGGAACATTAGAGAAAGATAATTTGAAATAAGTATTAATATCAAGATAAAAATTATGCCTGCAGACAGTAATGGGGAAAAACTTTCATTAAAATTTTTACATTTATTGACAAGGTGTGTACTAACTAAACTCGAATGCCTTTGGCAGTGAAATTTAGTATTCGATGGTAAATTGGCCAGACAGTTATATATTTCGTGTATTTTGAATGAGCTCATATTAAATATGAGTTTAGTACGTGGTCAGTGTGTGTGGTCAAATGGTCGGGTCATTAAACTTATTCGCACTTGATACAGTTTTTTTAAGCCTCTAATACGCGGGTAATAGGGTCACAGATTAAAAAAAACTGTTAATCTCTTAATTGATTGTTGTAATACCTAATATTTTCTCCTAAATACAACAACTATTACAAACTATAGTATGTAAAAAACTATATTTCGATCAATTTCATAAATACCTTAACTTGTCATCCAACAAATCTCATGTGCAGAAAAATAAGTAATGTTTTGGATTCAAAGATTCACCATATGGTCATAAAAGTTGAGGAAGTATTTCTTTACATAACATAAAAAATTGCCATATTTACATATGTTAAAAATTTGCATCAGGAAATACAAGTGTTAGATACCGTGTTAGATTTTAAGTGCCTTGTAAGGTTGGAATTATCGACATATGCCGTTCTTAAATTAATTATTTAAAATGCTGATAAAATCTAGGAATCAATAAATTAATACCTTATAGGCGACTGCAAAATCATGGTGCTTTTTAACAGGAGCTCTCATTCCTACTATTTTGGCTTTTGCTAGCATTGTAATTGCTCAGTTACGCTCATCAGCAAAACAGAAATGGACAAGAAAAAATTTGGATCAATCAATGAATGTTAAATAATCTTGCTAATTTTAGACGGTTTTTAAAATTTTCAGTACCTGCTTTTCGATTTAAAGATTTAAAAAGAAATACATGTGTGATATTATACCGGGGGCAACTAATGATACTTTTTTCCTTAAGTTCGGAACACCCTGTGGAGAAAACAGGCAATGCGATGTTTCAGCGTATTTCATATTATGGAAGTCTCATCTTTGCTCAACATTTTGTCATTTTATTTATTACGGTATCTGTTATTTTTAAAAAGATAGGAAACATTTTATAGAAAATCCCTGCAAGTTTTAGAACTTTTCGTTCAGATTCACTAAGAAGATTTAAGATTTAGTACTGGTTTAAATTAAGATCTTATAGTTGATCAGTTATGTTTTGACAGGATTTTGTCCTGTCATTGTTAATAAGTCTTCATTAAAAACTTATAAATTATTCTGATATTTCAGCGATTTGCTTGGTTTCCATATGATTTTCATTTTGAAACGAGTTGCTGTAATGAATTTAGTTCCCTTATTTTCGAAAGTACGTACTAAAATTGCCATTTTCTTTATAAATTTGCGACAAAGCTCAGAAATAAATTCATAGTATAAATCTTAGTTGTCTTATTCATACACTTGGCAGTTTAAAACTTTTGGTTGTCAAATTAGACTGGATTAGGGTTTGAAAATCTGGCTGTTTATGTCTCTAGAATAAATTTAACACGGTTATAAGTCATCACTTTTCTTAATAAAGTAACAGGTGTCTTGTATGTGCAATGCATGGTAAATAAATAAAAAAAATACATTTTTATTAATTAAAGACACAAATTGGATCAGTGGTGGCTCGGTTGGTTAAGGCGTCAGCCTTATATCCCAAGTTTCTATCAGCGTCATGGGTTCAAATCCCACCGGAACCGTAAAACGTTCTGGACCCAAAAAGCGTAGGGAAGAACGTAAAATGATTCGACGTCCAAACCAAAAAATACAAATAGAGAGAAGAGCGGTTCCGGTGTAAAATGACATAAAAGACAATTAGACATTAATGACAAATGACAATAATGACATTTCAATACTAGCACCACCAACCGAAGGTGCATGGTGAACTAAAATTAATTTGGCTTTTAGGTTTTTAGAATTTTTAATGTTGGTTTTATTGAAAATGAATATTAATACAATCTTGTTGACAAGGTCAACAAAAATTAATTAATATATATTTTTACGAATTTCTTAAAATAGTATTTAAAGTAAAAATAAACCTCGTATGTATAAATATAACACTATTTAATACATTTTAAAAATAAATTAAGCAAAACAATATTTTAAGGATATATTTTAAAACTAAGTTTAGTAATCACGAGCAATAACTCGGAGAGGTGTTCGTACCTGCATCAATTAGGCAGTTGCTACTAATTTCGTGAAAAATCTAGCCCCAGCCTAATAATTTATAATTTGTGGCTGAATTTATGTGACAAGTTGTAGCTTACTATATAAATATAAACACCTCTCTGATTAAATGTACACAACTATTTGACATTATCAACGGACTTATACACGTGTGCAAAATTTCAAAGCTTAAGCAGAACTGGTTGAAAAATTTGATTGCAATATTTATCCCAACCATACATACAAGCAAATTAACAGGTGAAGTTAAATAAAAGCTTGCAATAAAAAAAAACTTGTTTGAAGCTTATTGGCACATAACATTATCCTAAACATTCTTTAATAAATTAACACTCGAATTTACAGTACACCAGCCATAATAACACTTTTATTTACACGTGATGCGAGGGCACAACTAATAGCATCGCTTTTTACAAGTTTTGAAATTTGAAATTTGTATGAAAATTTGTAATGGAAAATCTGTTTTTTTATTAATAAAAAGCAGAACAATTGGATAAAACCAACCACCATAAGTATTTCATTTATGTAGAGAATAAAGAGGAATATTTGAGGCTTGTTTGGATTATATGCATATTCCCTATTGGCTATTTTTTATAATAAATTTTTAGTCAGTCAGATTTTGTCTTAGAAACGAAGTTTTCTTGCATAAGTTTGAATACGTTGATCATTTTTTGTTGTGCATATTATTCATCAAATTAAGAAAGTAAATATTTACACTTAATTCACCGATATTACCATCTGTCATGTCAATCTGTAAAAATGTAGGTGAAGAAAAACAGAAAAGGCGATTCATCATAATCATAAAGCTCGAGAAAGTTGTTAAGCATCTCTTTTACTGCTGATGGCATAACATGAATAAATTGACACTCATATATTAAGATTTTGATGATCAGGAAACAAAGGTGTCTTTTAGTTATTCCCGTGCAAATATATACGAGATTAAGAACGCATTAGAGGTTATAATTTGGTAATTCTTTCCGGTATGGTCCAACTTTCTCGCATGTCTAAGAATCAAGTGTTTGGGTAATAGTTCATATTATGGATTTTGATTATGTAATGTAATGTATAGGTATATCAGCATAAAATTAGTAACTATCATCATAGAAAAGGATAAGTAGGTAGCACAAAACTTGCAATCCAATGTTAAATCCCAGTTCAGTGATAAAAACAAAATATAGTTAGTTTAACATTGCGTTTTGGTATATTAGAAACTGCCCAAAATGGTTATTTTTCAATTTGTTTGTATCGCAGAGAGGACTTAACTCTGAATTAAACTAATTTCACAGCATGCTGGGATTAAATTTATGTCTTGGGTAAAATCTTCAATAAAACATTAGTTAATTCGGCAAAATCTTGCCTTTTGATACAAAAACTGAAAGAAAAATATTTTCTTTAATATCTGAAATTAAAATTATGCGCTTCTGTACTGCATTTAATTTATAATTATCAACTAAGTACCAACCTTTGTATCGGAGTATGCACACACCAAATTGTAAGAAAAATAAATATAATTTATCATGTGCATTTTAACATAAAATATGGTCTATTTGAATAATATACCACATTGTTGTTTTTAAAAACTTTACAAATAAAACCATTTTGGCTACTCTTGTGTAAAATTATAATTATACCTTTTAATGGAAAAAATTAAATTAGGTTTAATACTGGGAAATCTAATATGAAATCAGACTTTAATTACGAATTTTACGGGATAGTTCTGTAAAACATCAGGAGTTAAAAGCAAACAATTAGCTAGAGTTTATAGAATATATATTCATTGAAATATAAATAAAATTCTTTCTTTCCTAATATTTTTATCAATAGCTCTTCTTTCCTTTCAGTATAATTGCAGAATCTATGCATTTGTTTCTTTTCCATAATTATTGTTCGTCCAAAAACACACAAATACAAGACAGGTTAGGTACAACTTTTACGATTGTCAGCTACACGACCGCTTCTGGTTCCCCAATATAAACACCGATTTTAAACGATGTCTTTTTAACGCAGGTCTTGGCCACTTTTAGTTAGATTATGGGTCTTGACAAAAATTTAACACTGTATTAAAATTTAACATGGTATTAACTAATTAAGAATTTTTATAAAATAATTTTTGTAGGTAATATCATAAGTGTAACTAATTTTTCCGAAAAAACTCAAAAACTAATTGCAAAGCAATTTTTCTAACAACTGGCAATAAGACTTCTTTAATTCAAGGCAGGTACTTAACAATAGTTTTTTTAAAGTAAAAACTTTGCCGCTGAAAAACCATGTAGGGTGTTCGAATTTGTAACGTTCAGGTAGAGGCGAAAAAACTACAAGGTAAATGTTTTTCCACTTATTAAAACAAGTCGTTGCTATGTAATTTCTTCTGTGTGAAATACATGAGTGAAATAGTCATTTGAAAAATATTTTTTTTTTGTAATTTGACAGCCTCCACCTTACTAATGGTGCATTTTAGAAGCTACGGCTTACATGTTTTTGTGTTAGTTTTCCATTCCTTATTTTAAAATGTCAACTTCCAGTTTATCAGAAACTAAAAAAATTTGCAGTAACTTCCGGTGAAACCAGAAGATAAAATTTTTGAACTGGAAATTTAAAACTACCATTAGCAAGCTACAGGTTAACAAATTGCAAATTGTGTAATTTTTAAATGTCAATATCAGAACAGTTATTAAGTTTAGATATAAATATAATATACGGAATTTTAAATACAATAATTAAAAACTTGGATAAGATGACAAGTGTTTCGTTTAAAATTTAAACGTTGCTTTCAGCTAGTAGAAATTTGCATCTTCAAAATATTTTTAATGATTGGATTTGAATCCTATATGCCTCTATCCAACATTATAAAATATATCTTTATTAATTGTCGATATCTTCTAATAGGCTAGGTTTGCTCACCTCAATAAACTTGTATAATAATATATCCTGCGCCAACAAAAGATAAAAAAAAATGATATACTACGGCGCGGCGTAGAGCAAACAATTTATTAATAAATTTAAAAGTAATAAAAAACAGTTTTACAGTCTTTAAATTCTCGAGATAACGATCAAATATACAATAATTAATTATACTAGTATTTTATTGCCAGAAACAATCTAGTTAATACATTAGATTTTATTACCCAAATAATCAATATGATTTATTGCCCAAAAAGGTGCTCTCGAAGTCGTGAGAGAAAGTTTGACATTACCGGAAAGAACCGCCAAATTATGGTTCTTTAATGTGTTCTTAATTTCACTTATCTGCTATTCTTCATCTTGCCAAATAATACCCCATTGACGTAAACTATTATAAAAGATTCCTGATCTGCAAAATCCTAATATGGCAATTTTTTGATTGATGTGATGTAACTGTCAGCAAACGAGAGAACTTTCTCCATTTTTATATTTCTCGCGAGATATTTTTTGATCCTTTTTTTGCGCTAAGATGCTTTGAAATGGTTTTAGGAGATCACGTGATATTATATAAATATATAAAAAGTGGGGATTGTTTAGAATAATTTAGTAATAACGTTACCATGGTACTGTCCCGGTTACTGGCCTTATCGCTTGTTGAACTCTCGGAACTATACAAGCAATAGGAGGTTTGTCTTGTGGCGCAAAATTTTAAATTAAGCTTTTATCAGGCTTAAAACTGTATACCGATAAAATATACTGCCGAGCAAAAAAAGGGGGCCACCTTAAAATTTACTAAAATAAAATGAACTAACATAAATTCACAATATAATGCCGTTGTCAATTTGATATTGAAACCTATTATTTTCACCGAATATTCTGGGCACACCTTATTCATAATGCAATAACATATTGGCGTGATATCTGTCATAATTAATGGCTGATTGAAAAGAGCTTTATTTGGTTATTAGAGCAAATTTACATGAAAAGCGAAATATATACAGGGTGTTTGGTGACGAATTGGTCATACACGCTGGCTCAATTTAGATCGATTAACCTAACTTATCTTAGTATAAACGTTGATAATAAGAGAGATACAGGGTGTTAAAAGTAAAATTTTATTTTACACTTTTATCGATATGTTTGGAAAGATAATAAATAAATTCACCAAATTTTTGGGAAGGGAATTAAAAACAAATCCGTCCCTAAATGTATTGTACTTTTTAGGAGGGTCCACATACAGCATTAAATGCCATTTTGAAACGTCCCAATTTTTTTATGCTGCAGTGTATACAATTTCTAAATCGAAATTCCTATTTATCTACTTTTTTAACTAAAAAATGGTTACTAAGGTTGATAGACGCATATGTTTTTGAGAAAAATGCATTTGATTTCGGCGTTGCACAGAATAAATAAGAAATACAAATTTTTAGTATCAGCAAAAAATAAATCTTTGCAAACATCAAGTGAAAATAATAATAATAATAATAATAATAATAATAATAATAATAATAATAATATTCGTGTTTTATTTGGTTTTTATTATTTTGCCGTGATGTTTGCATTTCCTTAATAAAAAGGTTTATTTTTAGCTGACACTAAAAATTTATATTTCTTATTAAATTCTATGCCACAAAGAATTCAAATGCATTTTTGTCAAAAACAGTTGCGTCTGGCGACATTAATAAGGTGGACGTGACTCCGCTGCCGGCGCCGCGCCGGTTTCCAAAATATTGATGCATGGATATCAGCGCCGGCACCGCGTACAAAATTTCTCGGGTGCCGGCAGTTCTAACCTAAAATAAAAATAGTTACGCCTTTTAAATGATATGTAAATATTGTGTTGTTTTAATTTTGTGTAAAAACTATAAAACATGAAAGTAGGTGATCAGTTTTCTGTGAAAATTTTAATTGCGTTTTGATGGACTACAAGAAAGCCACCAACAATTAGTTTTGGTTGCGTAATAGCAGAACAATTGACAATCAAAGACAACAAAATCCCAGTACTGTGGTGGATATTAATCCGGCTCTGAAATACTTTTATCTGCGATTAGCCTGTGTTAAAGGTGGAAGACCATTCAAGACAAGAAATGAAACGTCAACAAGGAAGTGTTCCACGTATAAGCAAGGCTGCCAGGCTAGCATTTTCTTGAAAGTAAGTGAACATAAGCAATTTCTATGCATCATGGAGCTTGAACAAAATCACGATCATCCTTCATCCAAGGCTTATTTCAATTTTCTAGCAAAACAAAGACTAAATTTGACAGAAAATGTCAAACTTTACTACTCAAGAAGCCTTAAAGGCTGGGGCAAATAAAAAAATCATTTTAGATAACTTAATTTGAGAAACAGGTTGTAAAATAACATTGAAGGACCTCACTAATCTTGGAAATCGTAGCAAGACTGAGGCAAAGAATTTTGAAGAACGCATGCATATTTTAAGAAATTCTTTCCATTGTATTGATATTGAGATTTTAGTTGATTAAAATGGGCTTTTGAAGGGTTTATTTTTCCAAGATAACGGAATCAAAAAATAAATGGAATGTTCTCCAAAGATTATTTTTGTTGATGGTACTCTCCTTTATAGTCTCTGATGGTACCTATTGCCTGGTAAATATAAGGTTTGCGACTTACATAATAATGGTAGAAGATGGAAGCGGCTTGAGGGAGATTGTAACTATTTTCTTGTTGGCGAACGAGGATGAAAATTATTATATTATTCGCAGAATAATAATTGTTATATTTTTGAAGCAAGATTTAAGTTTCGTTAAAGTTTACACTATGATAAATTATTGTTTTTTTATTGAATTAAGGTATTTTGACATTAATTTTCTAATGTTGCCGGCACCCAGCTCGGCTGCCGGCGCCGGCAAGGATTTGCTTTTTCTATCCCATAAAACCTCCGCCCACCAGATTTTATTAATTTATCTCAGAAACATTTATTGAGACTGATAAAAGATCCAAATTCTGTTTTATTCATACATAATTCAATATCAAAGGAAAACATTGATTAAAATAAACACATACAGGGTTGTGATAAAGTAAGGAATAAATTCAATATCTCGAAAATAAAAAAATTAACTTAAAAACCCCCGGACACGTCGATTTAGCTTTATTTTTTCGCATATTCTAAAATTATTTTGAATTATACAAGGTGACTTACAAAAGCTGTACAACTGTCAACTTTCATTTTTTTTAATGGGAACACTCCAATTTTTTTTTTGGCTGAATTGAATTCTCTGTAAAATCCTAGCCAAATTTCATATACCATAACTTATAACTGAAATTGACAGTTTTCGCGATATTAACATATGAATGACAAATTTGGTACAGTAAAAATAATATGTAATGTAATGTATATATCTTAGATTTTTATAAATTAAATAAAATAAATATAAAATTTGCTGCTTCAAGTTTTCATATGTCAATTTTATTAAACAACTGAGAAATATTAATTCATGAACCAACACAAAATTAAACAAAACTTGGGAAGTTATTAAACAACTACTTTAGTAAGTGTTAAAAATGGCCACCATTTAGAGCTCTGCAGTGCCATACCTAGATGGTCAAAAAATGCCGGTTGCACATTAGTTGCACATCAGGTTGGACGTTTCTTATCACAGTCCGAATTCGATCTTTAAGAATTTCAATAGTATCGGGCTTATTTTTGTACACTGCGTCCCTAACATAATCTCAAAGGAAAAAATCGAAGGGACTTTAGTCCGGCGACCTTGCCGGTCACTCTATTGTACCATGTAGCCCTATCTATCGGAAAAGTGTTATTTAAATATTTTCTAACGTGAGCCGCATAATGGGGAGGTGCCCCATCCTGTTGATACTAGGAAAGTTCACGTGGGAGGTCAATGTTAAATGAATTTAGTCTAAGCGTAATATATAATTCTGATATTTTAATGTTTTATGAACGTCTTGTTTTCTTATAAATATGTGAGTACATCCAGATTCCTGCATTTCAAAAGCCCACTAATTCAATATTAATGCACATACTCCATCTTGAGAGTCACCACACCTGTACAGGTACCTGTAATTAGTGTAGGTATAATGATTTAATTATGTCTATACATAAGATGAAAAAATGGCAAAAGTAATGGGCGTTTGCGCCTTCAAATGACATAAGATTATAACGGTAGTGAAAATTATTGGTGACATTCGTGTAGTAAACACGCATTCATTACGGGATACTTTTGCAGTTCGTGCAGTTATTGGAGTAGTTTTCCCATAAATTACCGAGATAGTCATTAGATGAAAGATATAAGAGGATGTTTTTATACACACCGTGGCCCAAATTCACATTTCGTCATTGACATCTAAAAAAATTATAAACTTTGAAACTCACTAAAATAATTAAGACTTGATACGGGCTTGAATTTAGAGCCCCTAGTTAATTACTTCGGTTTGGACAATATTTTATTCGGTCACTGTTAATAAATCATCATTAAAAACCTAAAGATCTTCCTTGTACAGGGTGTTATGAAATTCACTGCATATATTGGAATTGGTGACTCCTGGGGTAGTCTACAGACATACCCAATACCTTTTTTTCTTAAATCGGGCATTTAAAAAATTTTCAAAAATACCCTAAAACGTCGTCGCAACTGGCTGAGCACGTGGCGCTTGACGGAAAATTGAGCGCGAAAAACTAAAAACAATTGAATTTGTTGAAACGTTGCCAGACATATAAATCTTTAAGGGGTTATATACAGTCAGGAGGCCTAAAAAAGCGATTTTTCAAGAATTTTTCCTGAGAAGACTTTTAAATTTATTAATGTAACAATGTGTACACATATTATGGTAACTTTTAACTGTATTTTAAGATTTTTGTATTTGTAAAAATAATAATTTTAAAAGCTGCTACAGCTGATCTCCAGGAGTTCCTCTCAAAAAAGGCATCTTGCGGTGACAACGATATCTCTGGACTGGATCATCGAATATGAAAAAACCAAACGGATTTCGTTAAAGTAATGTATACTCTTCTAATTAATCGAAGGAATAAGCAGAATAAAAACTTTTGACGAAATGGCGGCTTCTCAAAAAAAAATAGATTTTTGACCAAAATTTTGGCCTTAAATTGTTTATAAAAAAAAATATTTATCGGTGAGAAAAAACCTTCGATTAATTAGTAAAAAATATACTTAAGAAGCTTGCTTGTGTTAAAATTTGAGACTGATCGGTTCAGCCGTTTCCGAGAAATCTTCGTCACCGACTTTAAAAACACAGTTTTGAGAAAAACGCGTTTAAAGTTTCAAAATCACTTTACATAGCGTACAATCGCTCTGACACGTCTTTACAAATATGCCTGTAACTTCGAAAATAATCGCCGGATTGCCTTGAAATTTTCTGTGTGTACTTGAATATACTATGTACATTACGAAAATGAAATTAAAAAAATCGATTTTTTGAAAATTCTAACTGTATATAACCCCTTAAGGAGAATTTATTTTCTGTTTTTAAACGTAATTTAAGACAAAGTTAAAAAAAATGTAAACCTTTTAAAAAAACCTACGAACCAGCTTCTTTAGGGTTTTTGACATTTTTTAAATAAAAATAAAATCCTAAGGCCTTGCAAAAATGTACTAGTATTAGTCAAGTTCCATTTATTTCTGGGTAGAGAGCTGCATGCCGTTTTGCAACTAGAAACAAGAAAAATAAAGGCATTTTTATTTACTTGTATGTATGTATTCTTCCAAAAACCATTTTCAAACGGACATTAGTTCTGTAACTCAGAAATAAAGAAATAAACCGAAAGTTCCTATTGAACAAAAACTTCTCTTTTAAATAATAAAACGTTATAACATAACATTATTATATTACTGGAAAAATGTCGAAATCATCATAAGTGTAAAACACCAAGTCAGTGGCTCTTGGCAACTTCTACGTACGTTACGTCCTTTAATAACCACTTTGAAACTATGGTAAGTTTCACTTAATCGCAATATTTTGGTGTCAAAAATTTGTTGCTGCTTTTATGTGCATTACTTTCAGATCATATAATCTGATACATAGGTACACACTCCTGTAAAATTCTTACAAGTATATATGTAATATCTCAACAAATTTTCAGTATGAAGTGTGTAATTTCATTGTTAAAGAAATTACATAGCACTTATAAAAATCTTCTAAAATTAATTACACATAATTATTAATGATTATTTTTATTAATATTTCCAATAGGTAATAATAAGAAGCACTATAATGAAAAATAGGTTTCGATTTTCCCACATTAAACACAAATTATCCACCGTTATTGAGTTATTTTTAATATGTGCGGATATGAAAGTCTTCTTAATCATAAAATATAAATAATGGATATTACTATAATACAGGTTCTAATTTAAGCATTACTAATTGCATTAAAATTATTCCGGAATGAGGAACAAAATCTACACTTAATTTTTGATGCAATACGTAACAGAAACATGTATGCAATGTATGAGCAGAACTTAAAGCTCTTTCTTTTATTTCTTCTTGCTTAAGAAGTTCATGCATGATTAACCATCGATGGTATAGATGAAAGGAAAGAACATATTAAATAAACTGGTAAACTTCGTCAAATCGTCATGTGATTAAAAATAAGTCTTACAATTGCTAGATCACGTGGCATTTCAGACGACGCCGACGCGACGCTCTATAAAATAGCGGTCACGTCATTGCATTGTCTGGAATTTTTGAATTCAGTTGAATTTTAACAGGTTTTTATATCTCGGTTAAAAAGTTATGAAGTACCTCAGAATTTGTTTGATTATTGTAAAGGATATACACCGTATTTTTTTAAACTGGACCAAAATTTTTTAAAGGTTAAATTTTCAATCCATGCAATGTTAGGCCCAGTAAATGTGTATCTTCAAATGCCTCTTCTAGTTTTAGTCTTATTCTTCTTTTTAGGACTGTTGCGTATATTTTAGCTGCGTTGCATAGTAGGGTGATCGCTCTGTAGCTCTGACAGTTCTGGTTATCGCATTTCTTGTATATTGGGCTTATTATGCCTGTTTGCCATTCTTTTACTATTTCTCCCTGTTTCATTATACTGTCAATTATTTGTCTCATTATTTCTATCGCCGATTTTGGTAGTGCTCGTAATATTTCGCTCGTAACGCCGTCACGGCCGGGTGCTTTTCCTAGTTTACACGTCCCAATCACGCAACATTCCAATTCTGTCGATGATATTTCTTCCGTTTCTTCTGCTTCTGCAATTATAGCTGTTTGATCTATGTTGCTCTTTAATTCCGTTATATCCCGTCCTTCCAATAGTTCCTTAAAATATTCTTTCCATCTTTCCATGATTTCATCATCTTCCTCTGGTATAACTTGCCCTTTTTTATCTTTTATGGTTTTTAATCTTTTGTGTTTTGGTTTATTCATGTTTCTTAAAGTTCCATAGAATATTTTTTGGCTTTCTTTAAAGTTCAATCAAACCCGAATTTATTCCACGATTTCTTCTTTTAATATTTTCTTTACGATTATTCTTGAATTTTTATAGACTTGGGAAATTAACGCTTTCTTAAACATGAAATTTATCTATGAAAAGTTTTATCTCTATATACTATCTCCCACCCGGGGCTTCGTCCACGCCGTACGCGGTATAAAAATTTTACTCCATTACAAACTTTGAACCCCCATTTCACCCCCTTAAGGAACGTTTTAGGAATTGATTTATTATAAACTGTAAAACACGTGTTTAACCATTAATTTTTAGAGTACTTCTATAAAGTTTCGAGTTAATAGGACCATCTAAGATTTTTTTCTCCATACAATCCTTCCTTTGTTAATCCAGCCTACTTTTTTTTTAAATGCAGTGTATACCATAAGAGTATTAAAATTAGGAAATCAGTTTTAGTAAAAGCGTCCATTACACATCAAAACACTGTACACCTAAATACCCTTGCACATATGTAAGTGACTACTCCTACTTCGGTAGTAAATGTGAAAAGATCGTTTTATTGATAGTACCTACATATAAAAAGTACCCGCGCAAAACAAGTGCATAAAAACGGGGCCGACACCAACATATCGAATATCAAGGCGCGGTCCATCGTACGCCCGTTTTAATAAGGAGTACCGTTTTTGCGCACAGGTACTCGTATGTGGTTTACATTTCTTTGTCGGTATGTAATGCGAATAAATATGAGAAGTAGTTGGAAGTGACATTGAAATATGCTATAAGAATATCGCGACAGTCAGAAACAGGGCAGTTGCAAGTATGATCTATGAGACCCACAAATTTTAACACAATATTAAATTTTATTACTTGATAAAACTGGAGAACTAGGTTAGTTAGATATTTCAAATGTTTTAGTAATTAAGAAAATTCTTTAGAAAGTATTTGTCACTGGCATTTGTATACAACATTCCTTAACATTTTTCCATTTGTTGCTTTGGTTTGTGCTGCTTTGGGGGAGAGTAAAGAAAATATATAACTATGCGAAGAGAAAAATCTAAAATTGTCAACTTGTTTTTGCAAATTTGCTCTCAGCAAAACTGTCAACGTTGTTTTTATAACTGGTCGAACTTTTTTTACGTTTGTTGAAATTAAACTGTCGACTCTTCTGCCAATTTTCCAAAAACTCAACTGACCCGTTTGTTGTACGAGGTCCTAATAGCCAACGCGCCACCCCTCTCCCCACATGCATACGCTCCTGTTCGAAGCCATTGCATTTTTATACAGTTAGAAGTTTGCTTATGACTGATTTTATTAATATTTTACTAATAGTAGATTTGATATTAACTTGAAGTCATCTCAGTGACTGGAAGGATTGTTTCCCTCATGTAACGGACTCTTGCCAAATGGTGATTAGTTATGAATGACTCCGATGTCTCTTTATCGCAGGCTAGGTATGAATGTTTCAAAACAGAACATTTATGATCGATTCCCTGGACTTTTACTTTGTATCTTGGGCCGCTATTGCATGAAAAATATCTATAAAAACCCAGGCTGTCTGACATATTTTTGACTTGGGCCACTTTTGCACTATATGCCTCATCGATAATATTACTGTTAATAGTGTCAGTTTGAGACCAGTCAGTTTGTGAGCACTTCTTAATAGTTTTCTTTAATAATTTAGATATTTTCCGAGTCTTGCCTTGAAATCTGCCTTTTTCGTTACGCGCGTGCTGTATTCATTGTTGAGTAAGCGACAGGTGTTTTACACAAACCTGAAAGGTAATGTCGCAGATGTCATAAATTTGCACTTATAACCTAACAAGCTAAAGTAAATTTTCTACTCAATTAATATTTGTATAACGTATACAATGTAGTCGAGGAAGTTTGCAACAGATGGACAAGTTTTTATTAATGACTATCTCAATGTAAATGTTACGAAAAGGATATGGGTACCTACATTTTATTAATCCCTAGGCATATACTATGCCTGTGGTATTAACGATTGCAGATATTAATCTACAGCGTTATTTCAGTCGAGTTTATCAATCTGAAAATATGCCATATAAGCGAAAACCTGGCAACAGCCGTTTACTTTACTTTCGAGCGATTTTTAACTTTTTGTTTCTCCCCTGTATGGCATTTGACGTTTCACGATTCTGATAACGGTAAGTGAGGACCGTGCATGAATTTTTTAAAATTATATTTTAGTTTAAAAACATTATTAAAAAATACGGAATCGGATTTTTATCTTTTGTTAATTTGATACTACTTGTTATTATATAAATAATTTAATACTGGGGACGAGATCAGTCATTAGATGCACTTCGGCACTGATGTGAGCTAAAGAAGGTTATGAACACAGAACTAGACCCCCTTGATCAATCGCTTGTTAAAGCGTCCGTTTTTATCCTAATGTTAGTTAAACAGTAGGTTCTCATAAAAAAGTCAAATATAATTTTAAATAAACTTAAGTTTTGAAATAGCATTGTCTTTAGACGGTGCAAGCAAAGGACAGTTTAGGGGATTTTAAGAATATTCTGAAAATATAAGATACGGAAATATGTTGCTTCGAGATCGCCTTTCTTAATGCAGGCCCTACAGAAGAAAATTTCAATGTGACTTGTTATGGAGAGCTACGTAAAACATAACGAAATTGAGTATATTGTATGCAAAAAATTTATGAATATTATTATAATGGACCAGAAAAGCTGTTCCACGTACTTTAATCATATACATTTTAGCAGTAGGTAATAAATTACTCATGGTGAATAAAATTTAACACTATGTAATTATCTCATATTTAAATACTTGTGGATTATGGTTAGTGGACAAAAGGTTAGTGGATCTTCTTGGATTGGTATAGGGGGACGCTCCACGTATTGCCGTACACCGATAATGGCATCCGTTTTTAGTGTTGATTGACCCTCCTCCTATCCAGATTTTGTTTTTAAAAAGCTAAATAAGGTCAGAGACTAAGACTTTACCGTTCTGTGGCTGCTGATTTTCAGCTTCTTCATTTGCTTCTTTCGATGTACCTGGAATCGATGCTTCAGTTGGCGTCTTAATTTTTTTTTGCTTTCCTGTTAAAATGCGTTCAGCGTTTTTATAATTTTCTTGCTGTCTAAAAGCTGTTTTTTTAAATCGTGGATCAAGAAGCGTTCCTAATCCTGTTGGTGTGCGGCTTTCATAATTAAGTAATCTTTTGTTACACCGTCTCTCAAGTATTTTATTAGTCTCTGACCACAATCAATTTTGCAACTATCTGAAGAAAGGTTATTGTGAAGACCATAAATGAGTGAAATTACCCTGGACAAAACTTTATTGAGGTACTTATGCACGGGACAGGTACAATTAGCCGATTGGGTTTGGTCCCGGTACCACAAAAATTGTTCAGTGCATTAGGATTTTCGGGATTTGGGTATAATGTGGCAAGGCATGGTACTAGATCATTTTCTAAAAATTCTAAATATCTTATGCCAGTCAAATTTCCGTCAATAAAAAAGGTTCCCATATTCGGTTTTCGACAATGCCGGCCGGTCCAAACATTAACTTTTTGAGAGTACTGGGTGTGACATTCCATTATGCAGCGTGGATTATCTGTAGCCCAATACCGGCAATTTTGTTTATTTACACTTCCATTCAGACAAAACGTTCCCTCATCCGAAAATTCAATTCTTTTCGAAAACTGTGGATTATTGTTGCACATATTCATCAGACCTCGCAAAATTGTACTCTTCTGTCTGAATCATCTAGTCCGCCCGAGTCCATGTGCTGTTTCTTTTTTCGTTTCGATTTCTGTGATTGCGGCTTTTTTAATAATCCATAGTTTGTTACACAACTTCTTATTAGTTTTATTAGACATTAGACTGGAAAAGTGTACATGGTAAAAATAACTGGATGAATCAATTGCTTTAATTTATAATTTTTTGCGCCCTCCCTGACATATAAGGCACCAAGCCGGGACGGATCATTAATAGCTCTATTCGCTCTTTTTACTTATTTATATATTATTTTATATATTTATTTATATTTATATTAGCCGCACCATTTTTTTTAAATTAAAATATTATTGAAATAACTTTTGAGAGACACTTTTACCTAAGACAAAACGACTCAAAGCAGAAAACAATCATTACTGTCAGTACGACTTGACCTAAGGCTTGATTTACAATAATGTTTATAATTTAAGTAATAATAAAAAAAAACATCTGTTAGTAATCCAAATATCGAATTTTTCGCAAGGTAGGTCTAGGACATGATGTATGTAGAATTTTATGCATATTTCACAAATAAAATAGAAAAGGGGAAATCCATCTAAAAAATATAGTATCACAACTTGTTTTTGGGTTACAAATAAAATGACCTTCGGAAAAACTGCAAAAAAATAAAAAATTTACGGGTCCGAGCATTTTTCCGAAAAAAAAAACACCTGATTTTTTAAATATTCTGACAGCCCACGAAGACCGAAGTCTAAGTACTATGTACCGTGGGTGTACTGGGGAATCGACTCACACATCCAGAGCTGGACACATCCGTTGGGATTTCACCAGCCCTTTAAGATGCTGTGTGGGGTGGTACCACCTCGGTCGAGGAAGAATTCCTCTACCACCTTCCGAAAAATAAATTTGTTCCAACCTTTACGTTCTCATCGTATATACAAATGTACATTTGAAGATTCTACTTAGGTGCAAAAAACGAACAGAACATATAATTCACCGGTTATGAAAGTAAATAACAAAAATAATGTTCTGTCTGGTATCCGTATACAGATGACAGCTACAACTTGCAAATATTTGCCTAGTTGTCGGAGCGAATGTAGATGCAAAAATTAAGCAGTACTTTCATCACTTTACCAAATGGTGTTGAATCTTTCCGCATTCCGCGTTGCAAACTATTGAGTTGTGCCGGTGCCGTAAAGAGAATTTATTTATAAAATAAGTAGTATGCATGTAGGCATATACAATAATCCTGCACTGAAATTAAGTAGACTTCGAAAATATACTGCTGACCTTTTTAACGGGATTACTAGATGACGAAATTGGCAAAGATGCCAACTAACACGATAATGAAGACAAAGATGAAATTAAAACATCCCCGTTAGAGTAGTTAGCAAATCGGCTGAAGAGGACGCCACGTTCTTAATTTGAGGCGCCAGTTCCTCAGAGGTGACAGGGTTGGACTGCCTTCAATTTTATCTAAGAAAGTAGTTTAAATTTTCATGGCTTAACTAAACATATACGTTCAGATTCACTAAAAAGGTTCAAGATTTAGTACTGGTTTAAATTAAGATCTTATAGTTGGTCAGCTAGGTTTTGACAGGTTTTTGTCCTGTCATTGTTAATAAGTCGTCATTAAAAACTTATGAATTATTGTGATATTCCAGCGATTTGTTTGATTTCCAAATGATTTTCGTCTTGAAATGAGTTGCTGTAGTGAATTTAGTTTTATTATTGTCGAAAGTACTTACTAAAATTTCCCTTTTCCTTATAAATTTGCGAAAAAGCTCAGAAATAAATTCGTAGTATAAAACCTAGTAGTCTAATTCTTACACTTGTCAGTTTAAAACTTTTGGTTGTCAAATTAAACCGGACCCAGCGTTGGATAATCTGGCTGATATAATTTAAAATCCAATTTTTAAATATTTACATTACGCTAACCAACAAATTCTATTCTGCTATCGCTGCGTTCGTCATCTAAACTAATAATGAGCGTTTAAACGTTATGTACATAATTATGTGAAAATAAGAACTGTCAATTTTAATTCCATGTCTAATGGGATTTTTCCAACTTTCTGCAAAAACAGAATCTATACTTTTCTTAATCAACTCTGTCACGCTGGCACTAAGAGTCAGTGAAGTGTTTCCAGATCTAACTTTTAAATTACCGGTAAAATTTAAGTATCCTAATGACATCATTAAAATATTGGTTTCCAGTGCTGAACTAGATACTTGGAAATATCAAATTGTATGACATAAGGTAACAAAAAGGTTTTATTGCAGTAAATAGGTCAACGGTATATTTTGGAACGAACTATTCCTAGTGTATATTATACTAATATTAAGTTTTAAACTTATTCCCCCGAATTCATTTTTGCTAAGACCTGCCTGATTTGACAATCAGCGACTTAAATTGATAGGTTTAAGAATAATACAGCGTAGTTCTGTATTATGAATTAATTTCTTTCTTTTTCGCAATTTTATAAAATGGCAATTTAATATGTATTTGCCGAAATACCAGGCGCGGCCCGTGAAATTTTAAAGTTGTATATCTCTGTTGCTACTTATGGGACCCATGCCAAGTTCAAGTTTTTTAATAGTGAGTTTACTAGGAATGTTTTGATAAAGAAAAAAATATTTTGTAATTTGAGAAAAAAAGTTGAATTTTTGCTGCACCCCCATGGGGAAAAATGAATGCGTTTGGGTATTTTATTTATTATTTTTTCTAAACAAATTTTACATCATTTTGTCGAGAAATTTTAAATTTTAAGAGAAAAAAATGTGTTAGTAGAAAGTTATAGTCATTTGAATTTTTTTTAAATTGTATTTTTAGGTTTAAAAAATTCAAATGACTATAACTTTGTACTAACATATTTTTTTCTCTTAAAATTTAAAAATTCTCGACAAAATGATGTAGAATTTGTTTAGAAAAAATAATAAATAAAATATCTAAACGCGTTCTTTTTTCCCATGGAGGTGCAGCAAAAATTGAATTTTTGAACTGACCCACCTGGGAAAATAATTAAGACGCTTAGGTATTGTACTTATTATTTTCTCTAAACAAATTTTACATCATTATGTGGACAATTCTTAAATTTTAAGAGAAAAAACGTGTTAGTAGAAAGTTATAGTCATTTAAATTTTTTGAAACCTAAAATATAATTTAAAAAAAATTCTTTACTAAAATATTCCTAGAAGGTTAACTAATAAAAACCTGAACTTGGTATGGGTCCCGTAAGTAGCACCAGAGATATACAATTTAAAATTTCATCAGCCGCCACTGCATAGCAGATACCTGAACAATTTTAAATTCAGTTGAATCAAATTTCAAGTTGAATTAAAAATACAATTTTTGTAAATGGATTGTTAACAATAGAACGGCGTGGTGCCCAATTAAACCGTTCTCAATATGAATCCCGCACGCTCACACAGACATTATTTCCAAGTACCTTTAAGCAATAAATCCTCCCAGTATACAAGTAAAGCTGCGCAAAATAAAAACGAGAACTTCAGAAAACGCGAAATAATGAAAATGAAATTACAGTTTATAGTTATGGTTGTTTTAGATTACTCCCTGCAGCTTTCTCGTGGGTACACGCCCAGCTTGAGATGACTTGCCAATTTGGGATGCAAATTGTTAGTGAAAGACTTGCCTGGCATTTTAATTTTCAAAAAATTCTTGATCTATATTTCGCAGGAACATACGTAAGTACCTGCAGTCGGCTTGCTTTAGGTATATATACACACGTCAAGTTGAAATAGAAAGCGGATACCTTAATAATTTTAATTTCCCTTAAGCTATGTAACAGTTTAGTACCAGTAAAGTATGAACGCCTCAAGATAGCTACAATACGGAAATGATACTTTCCATATTTTTTCTCTTTATACGCCGCAAAAAGGTTAAAAATTTTTGAATCATATCCTCTAGTTGAGGAGTTAAATTTTTGATGAGTCACTGGGCCTAAATACTTGTTAAACATTAAAAAAACCTAAGAATTAGTTTATAGTACTTTTTGTTGTAATTATAACAATAATAATTAATCGCCTAATCTTTAATTTGGACAAGATTTAAAAAAAAACATCTAGGGAAATCTTGCCAGACGCGACACCTTGCGACTTTTTACCTACTATTCTCTCGGAAAGTATGATACTTCAAGCAGAAGTAGCAGGGCGGCAGTTATGGCACCGAAGCTGGTTATTGTTACTCAGAGTTGTACTGGCTAATGATGTCCTTGAGGACCTATTAGGAGTAAATAGAGGCAATACCATGGATTTATTAAGAATGGATACGGGGTGATTTAACATTCTTTGAAGCCAGAACAAACAATTCTAAGCGACACTGTAAACACAATTTGTAAACATTGGCCACATCTTATTTTACCTTGTATTTTTGTACAAAAAATACGTTAGAAGCATCACAAGATTTACTAAAAGTAATAAAAGCCCTAAAATATTTTATTTTTCTACTAAATAATAATAAATTTAAGTTAAAAAGGTTTTGTTATTTATAGTTTATAGGTTATATTATTGCTAAAGGTTTATTTAAAGTCGCTCCGAATCATTTATAAATCTACAAGTCGCACTTTTTCTTTTCTAGTTCATTAGACAAAGACGTACGTGTAACCGAGTGTTCAGACGTTTTTCCTAAACAACCAGCAGAGACAGGAACACTTCTGAGCTCCAACACTCCAATGCTATTTTATCTCTTTCTACTACCATTCTTGATTCAATTACGTATTTCCTTAAAGTTCGTAAACTCTACCTCTAGGGGAAATGTTTTCATTACAAATAACAAATATAAGGTTTCACGTTCGATACGCTCACAGTATACGGACATCGAATCCTCTCTTAATAAATCCATGGTTAGATTTGTATATTAGGTCTCAGGATATCAAGAGGTCTAGAGGCTAGAGCAACACGACGACGCGACGGATCGTTTGGCTAGAATAGGGATAAAATTGATACTTTGTGGCATAAGTCCACCAAAGCCATTTCATGACCAGCTGAATAAAACAAATGTTTACGAGTAATTTTGACGAATGTTGGGGGACAGGCTCCAATGGGCATTGCGGGTTAAAATGGGCGTATCTTGAATCACTTTGGATACCTAGTAAAAAAGATCTTCTGATTATAGTTGATCTATTGGTAGGCTACTTCTATCAGAACAATGTCGAAATTTAATAGCGTTGAACACGTAGATACATCGAAAGTCACCCGTGAACCCGGAAAACCCGTCTTCTTTAAGAAGATTCGAAATAATAAGTCAAACATCGCGTTGACAAAAAACAATGGTTTTCTTCAACATACTGCCCTGATCCAACAAAATATCATATTAAGGACTTAGGGCACAATAAACTATAAACTAATATTATGAGCCTTGCAACTTGTAACCTCTATACTGTACCTAAACAGACAAGGTACAAATTACAATGCTCGTAATATTAGTTTTGTAATTATTTCTCATGAAATAGGCCCTTGGCCTTGGTTGCCAACTTTTCAAAGCATAGTATTAGGCTATTAGTGCTTTACTAAAAATGTAGGTCATGTCATGAAATATAAACATGAAAACAGTTCAGAAAATAAATAGATAATTTTTCGTAAACGTTGCCATTTTATGTACGCGATTTAATTGCTGGAAATAATGATATAAACACTTCACATTGTTGTCAAACCAGGAAGTGAGCAGTTATATTACCGAGCGCGCTCTGGTAGGAAGGTATGCATTAGAAAATAACGTAATTTTACGCCTCCTACAACGCTAATTAAAGCGCTTCAGGAAACAAAACCGTCGCAGGTTAAAAAATACAGGGGCGTATCAGGTTTAAATGCCGTTCGTTTCTTATTTATTTCTGCTATCAAATGCAAATGAAGATCGATATAAAAGAAAACAAAAAAATTGTTAAAGATTAGCCATGGTTAAAAATCTTTTTATTTTTCTACGTTGTCTCTCTGTAGCTCAATAAATGTATTCTAAGTGGAAAGGTAAATTAAAAAAATAATAATAAAAGAAACAGTTGTATTTATACATATTTATGAGTAATAAACCTATATTGTAGTATCCTAGCGGCTATAACACATAAGAAATATGTAACAATTTAGCATCCTTAATAAAAATAAAAGCTTCTCGAAACATAATAACAAATAATATTAAAATAAATGGTGTAAAGTTCTACTCCTAGTTAGGTACTCTAATCTTCTAGGTAATCTTGAACTCGGATACAGAAACATCCTCAAAGTTGCTGGACCGACTGCATTTTCTTGCGTGAGACTCTCGGTCTCGTCTATACTTATACTTATACTAACAACTTATTTCTTGGTTCTCAAGCTTCTCCGAAATATCCAACCGGCAATACAGAATTAGCCCGAATTGGTTTGGCGTGTATTAAAACTTTGTGGACTGTTGCGAGTATGGTTGCGATGGATATTATTCATATAAAGTTTGGCAGTGTTAAATTTAGTGGACATTTGGAGGACAGACAAATTAATATACTTAATTCGAAATCTTTGAATGACACGTTTGCAAGGTTCATATTTTTATATTTTTATCCACTACCTTAAACTAGACATTGAAAAGATCTTGCGGCCAGGTTCTCCAACGCTAGTCCGGTTTAATTTGACAACGAAAAGCTTTAAACTGACAAGTAGTGTAAGAGTAAGGCAATTAAGTTTTATAGTATGAATTTGTTTCTGAGATCTTTCGCATATTTATAAAGAAAAGGGCAATTTTAGTACGTAAAGTAAGAATCAAGCAAAAAAAAGTCACGGCGTCACCCAATCAAACCCAACCTGGCGGGCTCTGTCTCGTTTTAGAATTTTCCTGGAGTAGTTGCTGGAAATGAGACAGAGCACGCGTGATGCCTTCATACCTATGACGCCGTGGCTTTTTATTGCTTCATTTTTACTGTACTTTTGACAATATTAGTACTAAATTCATCTAGCGACCCGTTCCAAGATGAGAATCATTTGGAAACCAAGTAAGTCTCTAAAATATCAGAATAATTCATACGTTTTTAATGACGACTTATTAACAATGATAGGGCAAAAACCTGTCAAAACATAACTGATCAACTAGAATATGTTAATTTAAACCAGTACTAAATCTCTTCTTAGTGAATCCGAACGTTAATCTTTTACCGACATTGGGAAATTCCTGTAAAGTTGTAAAAGGGGCATACCTAAAGTACTATGTTTGAAGAAGGGGTAGTGGAGGAATTTTTTTTAACTATAATGTGTCTATGGTTAAATCATACCTACATTTGGGGTCACTGTTTTTTGCACAAATACTACGCCATTGGCAAAAATTAAAAATTCTAAAATTCACGTTAGGTTTTCACTCGCTGCGAGCTTAGAATGTCAGTTAAACTACCATTGTGTTGTCTTTTACCTGCCCATTAGTCAATTAATAACAATGTTTTGTAATTAGCAAAGGAAAGAGCAGGATTTTATAACTGTTCTTCCATTGTTTTTTTTTTCGATTTATGCTGTAGTTAAATAGTAAATACACTTGTTCTGTTAGAACCCTAAGGTGTTTTCGGTTATTAAAATGCAATAATATAAATAATGAAAGGGAAATAAATAAAAAGTTACATAAGTATTAGTACGACATAAAATTTCTGAAAGTTAATATTGATGTTAACGTTATTTTACTGAATCGTTAATTAATAACGGCTGAAGTGCCACATAAAAATGCACAAAATGTTGTTTGGATATACATTTCTCTAGGTCATTTTTTTATGATTTGTTACTTTGTTTATCTTTTTAAATACCGATTTAGTTACAAATAAGATTTATTTATTGTATTTTTGTAAAAAAAATACGTTAGAAGCATCACAAGATTACTAGTCTCCAGTCTTGCAAAAGATCTATTATTTTTGGCGTACGACTCTTCAACGAACAAAGAAAAATTCTAACCTCTCCTAGCAATAGAAATAATATTTCAGCCAACAATAGGACCCATTGAATTAATATTTTTTATTATTTCTCCAATACCTCATATGCTTGGAGTGTTTATTTTAATTGAAACGATATAAGAATTATTGACTTAATTTTTACATTTTTTATTTAAACCGTAGTTCTTGCTCGTTTAATTAAGCATTCCCATCAAATAGTTTCATATTTTGGCTCTAACAATTCTACACTCCAAGGAATATTAGAAATTTATTGGACTCCAGTAGTATCTTGGTCATAGAAATAATGGTAATATACTTTTCAAAGAAGTAGGTATACTTTTGAAATCCAATAATAAGTCTATATTTAAAGCAACAATTTTTTTATTATTATTTTAATGATGTTTTGTTGAGACAATATTAACTTTAATATAACTAATGTGACAGTGGTCAAAAACAGTACTATTATTGAAAATAGCAAAGCAGTTTTTTCTGTGTATGGAAATATATAGAACGTGCAAATGTAAAAGGATTTAAAAAACCCACCATATTTCACACCAACAAAATAATATATCGATTTGCACTGTTGTCATAATGTCTGACATATTGTAATACGAAGGATTCGACATAAAACTATTTCATGGCTCTCAATAATTAACATAAAATTCCGAGACAATCAAAGATCTACGTCCGACTCCTTCAGTATTACTCATTAGAAAAGAATAGCTTAACACCGTTATCAGCTTTGAATCGAGAAGTCCGCAATATATTCAGCCGTGGAACAAACCATTTCTGTCAGGTAAGGTAACAGTTGTGAAACAATATCACCTATAACAAACCTTCTGAACTCTGCGTTTGTTTTATGTTTCCGTTGGTTTTGAAAGAAAAGTTATTCGTTTGTATGTGTTTTCACCATTAGTGATAGCTTATCCAGTGGAAAATGGATCAATGCTTTGAAAAAGCTGATTCGGGTAATTTGCCAAAGGTTACTATGGACATGATATTATGATGTATGGATATTCAGTTTCAAATGCAGAAAATTTTAGCGCTGAAATACGACATAATTTCTGTCCGCCAGCCACAAATGTTTTTTTATATTCTGCATATTCACTAGAGACGCTATTGGCGAATTAAGGAAGCCAGCTGCCATCAGCTGATTTTTATGGGGAAGAAGGGCTCACTAGACGACAAAATTACAAAAGATGCCAAATAACTCGATAATGAAGACAAAAACAAAACGAAAATATTCTTAATTTGAGACGCCAATAGTTTTCTATTGGTTGCAACAGTTTACTATTATGTTCATCTGTTTATTAAACACACAGAAGAAATTAAACCGCCATAAGTTTTGTCCAATAATTTTTAAGAAAAGAAATTGTGCCAAAATACCCATTGAATTATTATATTAATGAAGTTGTGTTATATGAGAACTAGAAGAATGACCTTTAAAAAATATTGTAATAATTTAATCTTTTTACGTAAATTTAAATAACAGTCATCTGTTTAAGCTCTTATCTGATTATATAAACATTTAGGAAGTAGGAAATTGGGCATTTTATAATAAAAACATGTTGCGTGCGGTTTAAGTTTATCGTATATACAGGGTGGTGCAACCAAGATGGGGTGGACGATTGTGAGTAAACGGTGAGGAATTTCGAAAAAATTTGTTTTGGATATTATCGATACTCAGACACGCTATGTTTTAAAATTATAGCCATAATACAGGGTGGTCCGAAAAACTCGTGGCGAACCAAACTTGTATTTTTTTAAATGGGACACCCGGTTTATTATTGTTCCAATTGATTCTCCTGTTCGTTACGATCATTTTGATATAGGGTTTATTGGGTCTAAAACTTACAGTAAGGGAATGAGATGCGGTTAAAGTTGAAAAAATGCTCACAGTTCGGCCATTTTTTAAAGAAATTTGAAACAGGTATGGAAAAACCAAATATTCCATACAACGTTACATATCCTTGAATACATTAATCACTTGCAATTTGTTTAAAATTATTCACTGTTATACAGGGTGGTCAAGTTTTGCAAATACGTCCTGGACTCATTTTTTTTAAATGGAACACCCTGTATATTTTATTTTCATGTTAAAGATAACATTACTAGCTTTCAAAAAATACCATACATGATGCCTTTCTGACCAACAGTTTTTTAGTAATCTAGCCGTGAAAGCAAAGTTTCTTCATTCTAATACGATTATACTGAATTTACGTTGTTTATTATTGAAATGAAACAAAAGACTGACGAACTTGTCAAAGCTACTGCCGCATAATCCATTATTTACAAGTTAAGTGTACGTGGCCCAATAATTATGAGGTAAGAAAACTGAGACCCGAAACTTTTACATGTTTATTAGAGATATTTCAAAAAACAGAAAATATTGTTTTTAGGAAATGCAAAGTAATTAATAAACAAAGATAATCAGTTATCAGTATTATTAATAGTGTAAGGAAATTAATTAAGCAAAAACAGAACATCTTTTAAAATTATTTAGGTATGTACAGGGTTATCCAACGAGGACTGAACAGGGCCTTATTTTTGACTTTCCCTATATTTTTGAAAAAAACGAAAAAAGCAGATTGGCGTAACTTCTATCGCTGAATTTGAAATTGGCACTTAGAAAACGATTGCGCTCAAAACAAAAGAACTACGACATAAACTTGTATTTTCTTTTATGGAATACCCTATATTTTATTTGATATTTGAAAAGCCGCCATTTTTCTGCGTATATTGAAGTGTAAATCTTATCTATTAACTTAATCGTTAACTGTTATTTATTTCGTTTTAAAGAAAAATGTTTCCCTTATTTTTACCTAAATATTTCTATAGGTAACAGGTAATTAATTGATTACCTATGATCTATCAAATAGAGAAAGTCAAAATAGACTTTGGAATATTGTTACACAATGAAGTATTCATTAGCAGAGAGACTGCAAATCGTTACGACGTATTATAAAAGCCAAGAAAACGCTAGAGAAGCCAGGAGAAGATATATTGCTACGTTTGGAAGGGATATATCGGTAAATACCATTTTAAGGATAAAAAATTTATTCGAGGAAACAAAATCTTTGCGTGACAAGAAGAGAACCGTTGCAAGAAGAAGACTTCGAGACCACGCAATTACGAATTATTTTACACTACATCCTGCGAATTCTATACCTGACGCAGTTCGAGACATCAGATATGGTAATTACAGGCGAAGAGTTAGTTATGGAACGGTAAACAGAACTTTGAAAGAAAACAAATTCAAGCCATTCCACGTTCTTCCTGTCCCACATTTAACACCCCAACAAAAGGAGTCGAGATTTCAATATGTATCCCAAATAATAATTAGGCAGCAAGACAATGATCCGGACATATTTAAGAAAATTTTTTGGACAGACGAGGCTAAATTTACCACGTCAGGCATGTTTAATCGCCACAACAAACACCACTGGGCCAGTGAAAACCCACGGAAATTTCAACCTGTTAAATTTCATGGAAGAACGTCCGTGCATGTTTGGTGTGCAATGATAAACAATTTAATTGTAGGACCAATATTTTATCATGGGGCGTTAACTGGTCAAAGGTATCTCAACTTTGTTCATAATGAAATTGAAGATTTCTTAGAAGAATTACCTCTGGAAGTATATCGCTCTCTAATTTGGCAACACGACGGAGCACCCCCGCACGCCACTCGCGACGTGAATAATTTTCTAAACCAACGCCACGAGGAATAGATTGGACGCAATGGAACAATTCCGTGGGCCCCAAATAGTCCAGAATTGTCGCATTTAGATTCGTTTCTTTGGGGTCATCTGAAAAATTTGGTATATAGGGAAAGAAACCAAAACATTGAAGAAATTCAGGAGAAAATAGTTAACGAAGTTAATAGACTTAATCGGGAAAATTATATCCTAACAGCAAGTCTAGAAAGATTGCAAAGAATCTACAGATGTTGTTTCGAGAATAACGGCGGTTACATAGAACATTTAAATTATTAGTGCTATTAGTTTTAATATGTTGATTTATTATTTTTATTTGTTTTTTTTTATATTTGATTTTGTTTCCTCGAATACATTTTTTATCCTTAAAATGGTATTTTGACTTTCTCTATTTGATAGATCATAGGTAATCAATTAATTACCTGTTACCTATAGCAATATTTAGGTAAAAATAAGGGAAACATTTTTCTTTAAAACGAAATAAATATCAGTTAACGATTAAGTTAATAGATAAGATTTACACTGCAATATACGCAGAAAAATGGCGGCTTTTCAAATATCAAATAAAATATAGGGTATTCCATAAAAGAAAATACAAGTTTATGTCGTAGTTCTTTTGTTTTGAGCGCAATCGTTTTATAAGTGCCAATTTCAAATTCAGCGATAGAAGTTACGCCAATCTGCTTTTTTCGTTTTTTTCAAAAATATAGGGAAGGTCAAAAATAAGGCCCTGTTCAATCCTCGTTGGATAACCCTGTACTTACTTGTAAACCTAATTTAATATAAACAAGTAAGTACATACCTAAATAATTTTAAAAGATGTTCTGTTTTTGCTTAATTAATTTCCTTACACTATTAATAATACTGATAACTGATTATCTTTGTTTATTAATTACTTTACATTTCCTAAAAACAATATTTTCTGTTTTTTGAAATATCTCTAATAAACATGTAAAAGTTTCGGGTCTCAGTTTTCTTACCTCATAATTATTGGGCCACGTACACTTAACTTGTAAATAATGGATTATGCGGCAGTAGCTTTGACAAGTTCGTCAGTCTTTTGTTTCATTTCAATAATAAACAACGTAAATTCAGTATAATCGTATTAGAATGAAGAAACTTTGCTTTCACGGCTAGATTACTAAAAAACTGTTGGTCAGAAAGGCATCATGTATGGTATTTTTTGAATGCTAGTAATGTTATCTTTAACATGAAAATAAAATATACAGGGTGTTCCATTTAAAAAAAATGAGTCCAGGACGTATTTGCAAAACTTGACCACCCTGTATAACACTGAATAATTTTAAACAAATTGCAAGTGATTAATGTATTCAAGGATATGTAACGTTTTATGGAATATTTGGTTTTTCCATACCTGTTTCAAATTTCTTTAAAAAATGGCCGAACTGTGAGCATTTTTTCAACTTTAACCGCCTCTCATTCCCTTACTGTAAGTTTTAGACCCAATAAACCCTATATCAAAATGATCGTAACGAACAGGAGAATCAATTGGAACAATAATATACCGGGTGTCCCATTTAAAAAAATACAAGTTTGGTTCGCCACGAGTTTTTCGGACCACCCTGTATTATGGCTATAATTTTAAAACATAGCGTGTCTGACTATCGATAATATCCAAAACAAATTTTTTCGAAATTCCTCACCGTTTACTCACAATCGTCCACCCCATCTTGGTTGCACCACCCTGTATATTAGGCTGAGAAATCTCATTTAATTTATTCGACCCCCTTTTTGCAGCACCAAATTTGTGCATTCGCACAATTAATTTTGAATTTTTACATTTGCCAACCATTTTACATCTTAAATTAGCCATTATTGCTGAGCTGTTCGAGCTGATTTTAGCTAAGTAGCACAAGAGCATGAAGATTTGGAGGGATTAAGTTTATCCGGAAATTAAAAATGCTAATCTGTTAGTGGAATTTTGTTATTTTCTGTGCAAGAAGGAAAAGAAAGAAATATTGCAAACACGAAAAAATAACTGATTGCTCTAAGATGTAAAATGTTAAACTGGCGGATTTGTTTCTAAATCTATACCTAGTGGTTGTCAGGCTTTCAGGTTATGCGGCATATCTTCAAAATTATAAACTATACTAAGGCTGTGTACCGTTGTCAAACCTGGTTAACCGCATCGGTTTCTTCGGTGACATTAATGACAGATACTTTACAGGGACCGCGTATGCAGTCTTACCAACTTTTCAGATTACCGATACTTACGGGACACAAAACCGTAACCGAAGTTGACAACGGTACACGCCCTAAAATAAAGCAATTACTGTAAGTTAATAGTGAGATTTTGAAAGCAGATCTTCCAGACATGCTAACCCGTAAACGCTAAACTTTAGAGTGGTTTTTTAACCAACATTTACTAATAACCGACCAAAAATGGGGAAGGCTTTTAACATTTCTTCAATTTTTAAGGTTTTTATAAATCGCATATTTCAAACATCACCTTATATTTTAGAGTTTAGGGGTAAGCGTGTCTGGAGTTTCTGCTTGCAAAATGTCCCTAATATCTGCGATCGTAAATACCACAGGCTTATCATACAGGCCTTAGTTATCGATTAATAAATAATAATAAATATATCAATATAGCGAGGGATTTTTAATTATTTTGCTCGTAGGTGGCTTTGCATTTTGAAAGTCGCATGGCCGGTGTGTGTAGATGACATGATTATTTGTGACATTTAGGTTTGATTTGAATTATTTGTATATTCGTATACAGGGTGGTCCAAAAGTAATGGAACACAGAGCACAAGCAGATTCCTTATATCGAAATAATGCGGTTTATTCAAACTTGCCTAATTCTAAAGTTGCTAATAACCAGGATACAGGATGTCAATTTATAAAATTAGAATTCCCGCATGAATAAGTGTTTTTGTTAAAAAAAATCTTCAGTATCTGAAATAGATATCTCCTATAATATCAACTTTTGAACTAAGTCAATTTAGCTAAATCATAATAATTTGTAGTCAGAAATTTACTGTTGCTCTATGTCCCATTACTTCTGAACAACACGTATTTAATTGCATAGGAAATTTCAAATGCGATTATCTCGAAAACGGTTACTCCTAGCAGCTTCAATAAAGACTATCTTTTTGACAATTTCCTCAATTGTTAGAGCGATATACTTAGCTTAAAAAAAGTTATGTGATTTAAAAGATGTTCGGTATGCCGTAGGTGGCGCCCTCTACTAGTGACATCAAAAGTATGGATGAATTTGAATTAATGGCCTTAAAAAAAGACAAAAGCCTAATTTCGGGTCGCTATGTCGTTTTGTTGAGAAATTATTGGGAATAATTGAAAACAGAATAAAAACTTTGACACCCTGTATCTTGGATATTATCAACTTTGGAAGTAGGCAAGTTTAGATAAATCGCATTATTTCGATATAAGGAATCTGCTGTTGCTCTGTGTCCCATTACTATATCTATATTACTATATACATAATAATATATAAGTTTAAAAAATAAAGAAATTTTGTAATTTTCGCAGTTATTTGAAGGTAAATTACTAGGTTTTTTTTCGGGAAACCGTCTCTTGCTTGCTCTAGAGGAATATTCGCGGAATATGATTTAATTTCTTGTTGTTTTTTGACATTTATCAGCGGTACCAGTTTTGACGAAGCTCTGTTGCCGGATTGAACGTTCTGTAAATGTTCAGTGAAGCTGACAATTTTTCTATCGTGGAAAGTTCTGTTTGGAAATGGAACCAAAATAGACCGTGTGTGGACTAATTCCATTCACGACTGCTTCGATGAATTTTGATGAGTTTTCTTACGTTGCGGTGACCTTTCATAATTTTTGCACTGGGTCGCAATGTCGCAATACCTGATAAATAAATTTCGTGAAACTGGTTCTGTTCAACATAAAAAAGGCCTGGAAGACCAACGAAACTTCTGATGAGGTTATCGAAGAAACGCGAAAAATTATGGAAAATAATAATGCTTCAAATTTAATTAGACATCTTTCTCAGCAAATTCAGCAAATAGATTTGTGCTACAGTAGCTACATGTCAAGAATTTCTAAAAAAGGACCTGCATTTATACCCTTATCGAGTGACGGCTATTCATGAACTCCTTCCCAATGATGTTCCCTAAAGACAAAATTTTTGTGAACGATTTTTAAATAATTTTCAAGATGAAAATGTCAGTAGTTTTGCAACAACCCTTTTCACTGATAAGGCACTGATTCGCAAAATATGCGAATATGGAATATTGAAAATCCGCATGTTTTTGTAGAAAGACCGCTTCATTCGCAAAAAGTTGGTGTATGGGCAGCAATTTTCTAGAAGAATAATAGGCCCAAAATTTTTAATGGCACAATTACAGCTGAGAGATATCGGACTGAAATTTGAGATTACTTGCAACAGTATATTTTCACAATATTAACCGTATATTCATATTCTATGGGTATTTCTTTTTTTTATCTAAGACAGCCCACGTAGACTTGAAGCCTAAGTACTAACATACCGTGCGTGTCTGAAGAGAAGAGAAATGTAGTCTATTGACACGGGATTTGAAGGATTGGAGGTTGGGACGGGAAGGGAAAACATCTTCAGGCAATTTGTTCCATAATCTGGAGACCCTTGGTATGAATGAGCGAGAGAAGTGGTCTGTTCTAGGCTTGTGTAGCTGGACAGTAAAGGGATGCATACATAACGCGCCTCTTGTTGTTCTGTTAGGGACATTCAAGGGGGGAATAATACCGGCTAGTTCTTCAGAGCAGTGGAAGTAGCGGTAGAAATGGGATAAATCCCCTACAGTGCGGCGATGAGCGAGAGAAGGGAGTTTTCTCGTGAGGGCTGGGTCATTGGCTCTCTTTTGGATAGAATCGAGGATCCCCAGTGTCGAAGGCGATGCCGCTCCCCAGATGTGGGAGTAGTACTCTAGGTTAGGTCTTATTTGGGAAACATAGAGAGTGTATAAGTTGGAAGGGGAGAAGCATTTTCTGGCTGGAAAGAGAAAACCAACCTTTTTAGCTGCCGATGTGGCTACTGAAGTAATGTATTTGTGCCAGCTGAGATCATGTTCGAAAGCGATGCCAACGAGATCGAATGTTTCGTTGGTTTGTAGGGCTTGGCCATTCATGTAGATGGGGTAAGCGTTGCCAGATTTTTTACGTGACAGGGAGCAAGACTGGGTTTTGGAGGCTTTAAACTGACCAAGGTTCTTGGTAACCCAGTCTAAGATTACTTGAAGATCTTGGGACAGGGATAGGTACATAGATCTGCGTCTGTTATCCAACTCCTGATTCGAAACTTATCTGGAAAAATGAATATTGGAGTGAAGAGTACTATCGTCAGCATAACAGTGGATGGGATTAGTAGCTGAAGAGAGTAGGTCATTAATGTGAAGAAGAAATAGGGTTTGTGCCAGGACTGAACCTTGGGGGACACCAGGATTGATTGGATGGAAGTTAGATGAGTGACCGTCAACCACACCAGATATGCGCCGATTAGAGAGGAAGCTGCCGATCCAGGTACATAGTTTGGTAGGAAGACCGTAAGAAGGTAGTTTGTTGAGGAGTGCGGCATGCCATACTTGGTCAAAGGTCTTGGAACTATCGAGAGCAACAATCTCAGATTCGCCATGAAATTAAAGAGACTTGTTCCAGTTATGTGTGACAAAGCTAAGGAGATCAGCTGTGGATCTTTGGTGACGAAATCCGTACTGTCTGTCATAGATGATTTTGTGTTCTTCTAGATAATTTAGAATTTGCAAGTTGATTACTTTCTCCATAACTTTGCTGACAACGGAAAGAAGAGAGATAGGTCTATAATTGGATGGAAGCGACTTGGAACCTTTCTTCGGGACAGGCTGCACACGAGCAGTCTTCCAGCCATCTGGGAAGATACCCTTGTCATAAGAGATCCGGAAGACGAGTTAAGATGGGTGCAAGTTCTGGAGCGCATATTTTTAGAACAATTGCAGGTATGCCATCCAGACCAGAGGACTTTTTGGTGTCAAGGGATAGAAGAATTTTTTGAACTTGTTTGACCTTAAGTATTATATCGGGCATTTTGTGGGGTACAGACTTAGCGGTTGGAAGAGCGAAATTGGGGGGAGGGATCAGGGTGGAATTGGCAGCGAATTGTTTGGCGAATAATTCAGCTTTCCCTTTAGAGGTGGAGATATCTTCGTTGTCAGAGGTCAGGGAAGAAAAAGTGTTTCTACAGAAGTTCTGACTAATGTTTTTGGCAAGTGACCAGAAAGATTTGCCGCCGTTGGGACAGGAAAGCACTCTTAACGCATTAATAACATTTTCGAGGTATTTTATGATCTATTTTAGGAAAACAATATTTAAAAAATATTGAGGTACTAGTGACAGAAAAAATGACACCATAAATCTCTCAAAATATTAATCTTCTGAATGAAATCATTATGCACGTTGAAACTTTAAATAATTGACTGAAAATTGCTTGCAGGATATAAAAATATACATAATATACTTATATTGTTATTGTTAAAAATTTTAAAGCCGAAAGACCATGTCAAAATGAAATTAAGTTGGCCACCATGGACGCGAGTGGAAAATGCCACCTTAACGGTGGAACATTTGCACTTATTTCAGTGTATACGAGATACGAAATAAATCGTACTGAAAATAATGTTACAAAGTGAAAACACGATTAAAACAATATCGTACCGCATGACTTGTCGTAACATAGATATCATAGGTTTAGGTGTTCATGACAATCGAGAATAGCTCCAGGCACGCTTTTTCCACAATTACCTCCTTACAAACATCCGATGCCGATAATGTGGAATCCGAAAAAGTCGTCCGGCCCTCTCTGACCCAAGGTTCTTCGGTATATAACAATTCGAGACCCACTGGCACACATTCTATTGACACGGAGCCCCGTGTCAGTGACTCGCGTGTTTTGGTTTATTCAAATATGGAAGTAGTTTTATAAATAAACATATTTTTATTAATTGCGCGATGTTATTAATTATTTGTAAGATCAGTACGAATATGTTTTAAATATAGGTTAACCGTTAACATAAAGGGTGCTATGCAGTGCATTTTTTTTAAAGCGGACCGTAAGGTTTTTTAAATGTTTAACACCACATTAAGCCCTGTTCTATTAAATGCATGGAGATAAAACTTGACATATATATATATATATATATATATATATATATATATATATATATATATATATATATATATATATATATATAATAAATGTAAATGCGAAGATTTACTTCTTCGCTAGTGCAGCGAAAAGGCCGTGAATGAAAAATAAAAATAATGAGTACTATCTTTGATTCTGGTCTGGGTGACCTCCTGCTATCGATTTCTGGGCCCTTACCCATCAGCGGGCAGGCTTACACCCAGGGTGGCTGAAGAACAGACCACGATTTGACCAGAATCAAAGAGAGTCCTTATATCCAAAATGTTCGGAAATATATATATATATATATATATATATATATATATATATATATATATATATATATATATACAGGGTGGTCCGTAATGAATGCGCCAAAAAGCAAACCTAGATTAATCGTGAAAATAATGATATTGAGCCAAATATGCCTTAATCAAATGTTGCTCATTAATGAGATACAGGGTGTTAAAGTCCAGTTCTCAGAATTGTTATTTCTTTATAGCTCAAGTCGTTTTTGAGATATCGACATGAAAACTGGGAATCGGGGATTTTCAGGGATGGGGAATACGATGGTATTCCATTTATTGACATAACATGTAGAGGGCGCTAGTTACACCTTATACACTCATTATTTCATGCCATAACTTTCTTATTAGTACCGTTCTTTTATTTTTTATTGAAAATTTTGAAAGAGTGGCGTTTTTTAAGAAAAAAAGGTGTACTATATTTACTTCGATTAAATAAGCCGTTTTCGAAATATTTGCATTTATTCGTTCTATTGCATAGTCAAAAAATATTAAACATTAAAACCGAGATAACAGACTTGACTAACGAATAATGAATTATTGATCATGCACAAATAGCAAAAAATTACTTCAACAAATGTGAAAAATGTCCACCATTCACTTCTATGCATTTTCTGAATCCCTTCATCAAGTAGCGTCGTACTTGGAATAAAGTTCCTGGCTTATTCCTGATAACATTGGTGGAACCATTAATTTGTTGCAAAAGTTGCTCACGGGTACGGATTTCTTCGGTGTACAATAAAGATTTGATAAAACCCCAAAGGAAGAAATCCAAAGGATTAAGATACGGGCTACACGGCGGCCATGGAATTTCACTGCCACGACCAAACCATCTATGAGGCAGCCATTCATCTAGATAGTTGCGAACTGCAACTGGTTAATGGTAACCAGTACTTGCAGTTTCTTCAAAATGTTTTGCGGGATCTACTCGATGATATACCCTTAAATTTACGACAAAACATGTGGTTTATGCACGATGGTGCTCCACCACATTATCCAGTTGCAGTTCGCAACTACATATCTAGATGAATGGCTGCCTCATAGATGGTTTTGTTGTGGCAGTGAAATTCCATGGCCGCCGCCTAGCCCGGATCTTAATCCTTTGGATTTCTTCCTTTGGGGTTTTATCAAATCTTTATTGTACACAGAAGAAATCCGTACCCGTGAGCAACGTTTGCAACAAATTCATGGTACCACCAATGTTATCAGGAATAAGCCAGGAACTTTATTCCAAGTACGACGCTATTTGGTGAAGGGATTAAGAAAATGCATAGATGTGAATGGTGGACATTTTTCACATTTGTTGAAGTAATTTTTTGTTATTTGTGCATGATCAATTAATTATTCGTTAGTCAAGTCTGTTATCTCAGTTTTATTTTTAATATTTTGTGACTATGCAATAGAACGAATAAATGCAAATATTTCGAAAACGGCTTATTTAATCGAAGTAAATGTAGTATACCTTTTTTTCTTGAAAAACGTCACTCTTTCAAAATTTTCAATAAAAAATAAAAGAACGGTACTAATAAGAAAGTTATGGCATGAAATAATGAGTGTATAAGGTGTAACTAGCGCCCTCTACATGTTATGTCAATAAGTGGAATACCATCGTATTCCCCATCCCTGAAAACCGCCGATTCCCAGTTTTCATGTCGATATCTCAAAAACGACTTGAGCTATAAAGAAATAACAATTCTGAGAACTAGTATTATTCTAGTTTTGTAGTTTTCGACGTTTGCGAGTTGTCTGCAGCTATCAATATGAACAATGATACTCCCGGATCAATATTTATTCACATTTCTCCATACGTGAAAGCCTACGTTCAAACATATATATATATATATATATATATATATATATATATATATAGTTAAGTATGTTTGGAATTATCTGGAGAACTACTGTTTCGTCTTCCTCGGTGTCTAAGTTGTTAAAAGACACCACATCGACTCATCAGAGGCCTTACAGTAGCATGAGCATTTCTGCTCCCATATAATTCCACAGTTCTTGCCTATAAAAGACAACCTGAAAGTTTTGAAAGATAGAAGTTCTTGAGATTGCTCTCTGAGAAATGTCATAGGGATCCTTATCGGATCTCCCATGGTAGCTTGTATATATATATATATATATATATATATATATATATATATATATATATATATATATATATATATATATATATATATATATATATATATATATATATATATATATATATATATATATATATATATATATATATAATAACATGCCCTGACTGACTGACTGATCGCCGAGCCGAAACCGCTGAAGCTATAAATATGAAATTTGGGCCTGTAGTTTTATTTTATAATGTAGAGACTAACTAAGAAGGGATTTTTCAAAGATTCAACCCCTAAGGGGGTGAAACAGGGGTTCAAACTTTGTATGGAGAAAAAAAATTAGATGATCCTATTAACTAGAAACTTGATAGAAGCACTCTAAAATGATTAAACATGTTAGTATTATAATTTATAATAAACCTTAGAAGTTCTTTCTTTTAGCTCCAAAGTTCCATTGCGTTACGCTCATGCATTTTTTATCTTCAGTGTACTTCGACTACAGCTGTTGTAATATGCTTCCTGACATTTTTCAAGATTTTCGCTTCTTCTTTTTCAATATTTTGGGCACGGCCAAACCGGCTACAGGTGAATTCAGATGAGTATATAACATACTACGTACCTGTTCCCATGTTTGTACGCGAAGAACAGGTTTCTTTTGATTTAAAAAATAACTCGGTGACTACGTTTGTTTCAAGAACTTTCTTCGGATTGTCACTGTTGAGTACTGATTATTTTTAATACTGCCTAATTAACAGCTTTCTAATAAATATTTTTCTATACATACAACATGTTCCAAACAAGGAAAATCTTAATTCTCTTTTAAAAAAAATTTGTGAAATGTCCTGCTTACCTGAGAAATTGTCATCAAAAATCTATAATAAGGTACGTGCGCCAAATAAGGTCCACTCAAGAGAAGTTGTTTGTTTTTTTTTTGGTTGCACTGCTGTCATGCAGGGTGTGCAATTTATTAGTGTTTCTCTTTTTAATACTTTGATTCGAGAACGTAAGTTCAAAAAAGAAAAAAGAATTTAGACAATTGACGATTTATTTCTAAATTTTAGGGAATTAAAAAAATTCTGTAAATATGCTTTTTTCTTGAAATTGGTATACCAATTTGTAAGAGGTGTAGATTTCAGTGAAAATTTAGATTTTTCATACAATACAGGTTGAAAAATAAAATAAAATGGTTTAGTTTTACTACAACTCTTACATATTAACTCAAGAGAATTAATATTTTATAGAGAGCTAATTCTTTTACCCGGAAAACTATCATTTTCTCCAGGTTGGTAAATTAACAAAAATATATTTTAGTTTTACCATAAATGTGTTTGATTATTGAAATAATACCTATACATAGGACAATTTGTGTAGGTAATCAGAACTGACTAGTTAATATGAGTTGTTAGAATTACTTCATGCAACCTACGTGTTACTGTTAACGAAAGAAGAAATAGTGTGCAGATTTATATTTTATATAATTTATATTATATTTAAAACTTCATTTCACGAAGGAAGTTCCGTGCAAAGATTTTTGCAAATTTTTCCTATTTGTTTTACACGTTATTATTCACTCATCCTATTAATATTGGCGTACCTAGAGATGGAACATTCTCGAGAATTTATTTTAGGGAAATATTCTCCGAGAACAATGAGAATTTATCGGAAATTTTGGAGAATTTATTTTATATGTTGGAGAATTTTATGTTTTGACTGCATAAACCGAAAGAACATATTTTTTACCAAGAATAGTTTTTACAATAATTCTATTTGAAAAAATAAAGAGATGGAACATTCTCGAGAATTTATTATTGGAAAATATACTGTGAGAAAAATGAGAATTTACTGGAAATTTTAAAGAATTTATTTTATATGTTGGAGAATTTTATCTTTTGTTTGACTGCATAAATTGGAAGAACATATTTTTTTAACCCAAAGTAGTTTTTACAATAATTTTATCTGAAAAAATTAAGAGCTAGTATTGCACAATACCTAATTTAGAAAATTATTAAATTGTAAATTAACGTGATCACGCATCTAAGTCGAAATAAAGACACATTCAATTTTTATTTACATTACTTTCCAGTAATTGTATTTATAAATAAATCACAACTTAGAAACGCATTGTATAAAATAGCATGTCTAAAGAAGTTCTTTAAAACAACACAGAAAAGAAATAAAGATAAAGATGCTCCAAGCTCCATCTGTGATGCAATAGCGGCATTAAAATAAATTACCTTATATTTCAGTAAATTCTCATAAATTAATGACCCAGCCCTCATGCAGTTGGGGATTCTACGGATATTTTCACTAACTAACCACTATTAATTCCCCCCTTGAATCTTTCTAAACAAACAACAAGAAGCACGTCATATATGCATCCCGTTACTGTCCAACTACAAAAGATTAGACCACTTCTCGCGCTCATTAATACCTATGGCCTCTAGATTATGGAACAAATTGCCTGCATATGCTTTCCGTTCCCCTCCAACCCCTTATTAATAGATTACATTTTCCTTCTCTTTATGCTTGAAGTCTACGCGTACTGGCCAAAAGTAAAAAAAAACATTAAAGATAATGCATCGAATTACTTGAACATTTTTATAACTCCAACTAATTCAGTCATGCAGAAGAACCTTACAGATTCATTTTTGAAAGCAAAATGGAAAACAGTTTGAAAAATGTAATTTTCGTTTACGAGATAAACATAGTCACATACCTAACCACTGACTTGGCAGGTTGACCCGGTCCATCTTCTTGATTTTACTTGCAAATTCTTTTAAAGTAGATCAAGTGACATGCCTTATCATCTTATCAAGATCGTGATGTGTTTTGGATAAGTTTACTCATGTCATGTCTAAATCCCCAGTGACCATGTTAGATTAATCGATTTTTGATTGAATATGTATAACTAGATCGACATTTAATTTTTGGTGCCGTTCGATCACAGATGTGTACTGCGAATTAGGCCAAAAATTACGTATATATACATATATATATATATATATATATATATATATATATATATATATATATATATATATATATATATATATATATATATATATATATATATATATGTATATATATATATATATATATATATATATATATATATATATACAATATGATGGATATATTAATATCTGCGAGGATTCATTAAATTCCTTCCCGGTGGCGAAAGTGTTGCTCTCGCGCATGTCTCTTGTTTTACGCGCTGCCTATAATATAAAGTAGCTGCTTTACTTCTATTAGTGTGAAGGTGAACTGTCCTTGTATTGCAGTAGTTCCTATAGGTGTAGGTATTTCATTCTTTACCGTTTCTGTCTTAATTAATTGTAATGGGTGTCCGAGATTGCTACTGCCAAAACGGTTACGGCAGGCTGATGATCCCCAACAAGGGTGAAAGCTTACTGTTCTACCTAGCCCGGGGTTTCCATTACTTTTTGACGGTCCTGTACTTTAATGCAAGAGCGGAACACAATGTATTTTTGGTCCACTATGTCACTAATTCCTAAGTCTTTATATTTTATTATTATTATTATCATCGTCTAGAAGTGTAATTGTTAGAACGCATCCTTATAGTTCTGTTTTATGTTATTGTACAGAGTTAACAATGGTACAAGTGTGCTAATAACAGTTTTCAGAACAATGAGAAGAAAAATCACGAATAGAAATAAAAAATGGTTAAATGTCGTGTTTCCTATGTGAAAAAGGATTTAGTTACCGTTAAAACATTGATCTTAGATGGAACAAAGGATAAACTAACAGAGACAGTACTCACTCTTTACACCATTGACCGATTTTCTACTCAAATTACTTTTTCAAAGTTATATTATATCAAAATTCATACCTACACTAAAAATAATTGTTTTCCATTTTCAAACCAGTTATCATAATTCTTCTGTTAAAATTTTGATGATTACGGTCCATATTTATAATATTTATATATACGCTTCTTCTACCCAAACAACAGGCAGGGCTTATTCTAATATTTTTTTGTCAGTGCACATTATTAGTAAGAGTTCTTTTTTGCCACTCAGAATAGATGACAGGGGGTGGGTGTTATTACAATTAGTTAAGAGAGAGAGAGAGCTCGGGGGGAGGGGGGGGGGGCTGAATAACTGCTGTCACTTAAAACCGATAACGGGAAAATGAACAGAAATTAATTATAGGCGATTAGTTATTTTCTTGCTGCCCAAAAATCATTTTTCCACTACACAAACTTGTTTTCCCGCTGTGCTTTTTTGTCCCACCGTACGGTAAAATATGGGCTAACTCGAATATACACTGCTTAAGATACAAGTTACATTAGGCGCTAGTGGATTTCTACAAAAACGTCAGAATAATAGTAATTACTTTCAATATGCTCGAGCATTTTTCTAATCCTGTACATCGTACAAATTGTACAAATTAAGTTATCAAGAAATTCTGAAAGAACTTGAGATGCACGCGAAAGAGTTACATCAGTTATCAAAAAACTAAGGTTAAGTTTAAAAAACTAGGTTATTTTTAATACTACTCACGGTACACTTACAACGGTATGCTACGCTATGACGTCACTTCGAGGGAAAATCGTAAAATGACTAGACGCTTGCGCCCCTTGTACATAAGTACAGGTCAGTTTTTGTCGGGTAGTGTGCTGAGTTGAAGTTTATTAAAATATTGTACAGGTCAGTTTATTGTCGGGTAGTGTGCTGAGTTGAAGTTTATTAAAATATTATTGTCATATTTCATTTGCTCAGGTAAGCGCCTAGTCAATTTAAGATTTTCCCTCGAAGTGACATCATAACGTGGCATACCGTTGTAAGTGTATCGTGATACTGCTCTAAAGAATGAAATTGTCAGTAAAAGAGTCACGCAATCAGTACTTGTCAAACATGACAACTAAACATAGTTTATCTTTTCATATTGGACGAAATTTTAAATATTTTTCAAAAAAAAAAACTTCAAGAACGAGAACTAACTTTGGACAGGACATTTTAAGTAATAAATGGTATTACAGCTATTTAGAAAACATGAGCCAGAGGCTTATCACGACATTTTGCAAACTGACCTTCAAGGTTTTGCCAAAGAGTATGACATGTCGCTGGACCTAACTCAAAAAAAGCAATTTTCTTTGAAATTGAAAGACTTTATAACTGACTTCAGCAGTTGAGGAGTTGTAATACTAAAGGATAAATAATGTTTTCATTACAATTTTAGACACAGTCATTGGTTATTGCATCTTGACGCACAACCACGTGTCATGTCCTCATTTTGAGAAAAATGTCAGATTTATTATAAATACAAGGTAAGGTTGAAAAACCTATCGCCTCAATTATTCAGTTCGTTCGCAGTTCACATCGGGGCAGTTCAATGTGTTGGTCACGTGATCAATTATTAAAAAAAAAATTAGGTAATTAGTCGGTTGTAATAAATGTCATTTAAAGGCACTGAGGTGACTTCCCAAAGGCAAGGGTTGCGAACAAGCTATGCTAGCGCCAATTTGACAGTTGCCTTCCCCATTTACCGTTTTTAAAGAGAAATACTTAGCAGGAAAACTGTGGACACCGTTTACGTGAAATATATAAACTCAATTCCATGTTTTTACGTAAAAATCATGAATAAGCATTATATTTTTAAAATTTTACAAATTCTTTTAGAAAATTACTTTACGTTGTATATAGCGTTTTACATTGTTAAAATGTAAAAACATTTTTTTGAAGTTTCGATAAAAAATGGGTGTAGTAATTCCCTAAAATAATTTTTGTTGTAAAAATAAAGTAATAATGAGTGTGTTTTTTGGAAGAGTAATGTATTTTACGGTAAAAATATTTCGTCTTTTTTCAGTGCACATTTCCCTGTTTAATACGTTTTATTTCTAAATAATTTTTTAAAAGTTTTAAGCTACTTTATTTTCCTTTTCCATAATACAAATCCTATATACAGGGTGGCACGAAACGAATGGAATATATTTTATGGGTAGAATCCTTAGGTAAAAGTAGAAATATTTGGGCCAACTTGTCTTTGCATAATTTTAATTCCTGGAATAATTAAAAACCTTCACAAAATGTAATCTACAGAACAAAGACTGGTTGGTCGAAATTGTTCTATTTTGACTGAAGTTGTACAATGAACATAACCATATTTGGTGTAAAAAATTTAACTGCAACTGGTACATTAGTTCAACTCAAGTCATATTAAAACTTACTATTACATTATGTAATAAACTTTTAAGTCAATATTATGTTAAATCTAATTTATAATAAAGATGGTTAATAACCATAATTTACAACTTAATATTTGCCAATTTTAACGAGATTATAAAAACTCCTAAATCATTTATGATATGGATCGTCTGGAATTATTTTTGGTGTTAAATAGTACGTACGTACGTAGTACCTACGTCCGCGCAGAAGGGGATATTAAAATTCAAATTTTTAAATTTTTGCTTAATCTTTCGCAATATGTAATGAAAATTCTCGCTATAGTTGGACTCGGTTTGAAAGAAGTTAGACTTCAAACTCGTTCAGCCTAATTTACATTAGTAGAGTAAAGAAGTTAAGGCAAGTATTAATTTTCCATGATACTTTATTAATGTAAGCGCTGATGGCCGAGTAGAGTATTAAGATCCGGTAGGGTAGAGAAAAGAAAAACTCTTAAATTAAAGAAAGTTACTGTAAAATAAGTCCATCTTGTTTTTGATATGATTCAACGAAATATTTTTTTAAAGTAAGAAATCAATTTCTTTGACCATATTATTTTCTTTTGGTGTATTCAAAACCCTTTTAAATTATTTCAGAGCAGTGTATCTTTAAATAAGGAAATCTTGTCTTTGGTATAATCCAAAGATTTTTTAAAAATAAGTAACCCCTGCCTTCGACCATATTATTTCCTCCTAATAAGAGAATATTTGTAGTACGACATAAAGCGATGGAAAAGAAATTTCTTTCTTTTTTCTTTTCTTGCTCCATTTCGTGCTATGTAAGAATGTTTGGGTTCATTCGTGCTTGTCGATCTTCTACACGAATATTTAGAAACAGAAAAAAGGTTTTTAGCTCTTTCTGCCTGTGTTTCTTACCCAGTAATTTTACAATATAACAAATACCAGAGGAATTTTTGACTTTTTGAAATTAATAAAATCGTGTTCTTCCATCGTATAATAAAAGCACGAGAAAACAAATTTTCTGTAGTAACCCGCACTTTGATTTCCTTTACTTTGAAAGTGAGGGTAACTGACAATAACATCCATCGTGGACACACCCAGGATTTTGTCTTGGGGGGGGGGGGCTGATTTGATTTGATTTGTTGAATAATGCAATTCGGTGGATTTCTTCAATTAGTAGGGCATTTTTTAAATTTCTGTGTGTCTAGGATGTTGGTTAGGGGGGCTGCAGCCCCCATCCCCTCCCCTGAGTACGCCACTGGACATCCATTATTCTTCTTTTTTACTGGTTCTAATACGATTTGCTTTCTATGACCTCCAAATCGACCTGACGGCGTGCGTTGCGGATTTTGGGTTATTTTAAAAAAATGCTGCAAAATAAAAAATACAATACGAGTATACTACAGTAGTATAAAAATGTATTATTAAATATTTAATAACTAATCTAGGAACAATTAAGTAGGTAGTTTATTTATAGCAATTTTACTTCTAAAGAAAAACTATAAAAAATGTAGAGTAAAATAAAAAACTATGAATACTTAAAAACTCGTGAATTACTAAATATGAAAAGCATTGCATGAAATTACAAAACTACAGGCTTATTATAATAATAATTTAAGCCCTTTATATTATTATGTAACAAAACATACCTAACCAAATGAATATATTTTTGATAAAGTGTAAGTTCTTAGAAAATACCAATCATGCTCTATTTGGTGTCTTTATTATATGTCCGTTGTTATGGAGATTTCTGATGTACGCGGTTGTCCTTTATATTTTGCATCGAATCTAAAGCTTTTATCAATATAAAAAGACTTTTACGGCAAAAGTAGGATCATTTTTCCCTTTGTTCTTTTATGCAATGAAAAAAAAAGTGAAAACTGCTAACCTAGCCAACAATGTAAAACCTTAGTTATTTTAAACGGAACATGCAGTACATTTCTAAGTCATTGAGGAGAGCTGCTAAGTATAAATTCACGGATATAGGTAAGATTTCATGGGCGTAACTTAAAGTTCTCCCAAAAGGAAAGATTATACAAAAGCTGTGATGGCATAGCTGTCATTAAACGCAAATATGTTATACTGCAATTGTTGCACCTGTTTTTGGCCTACCGCTACATATTAGGAAAACTTTGAAGTTTCTATGGATTTTTCCAAATTATCATTTAACAAAAAAAAGTGAGAGCGAGTATTGAGATCCGCCACGCCGCAGAAAACTCTCTCTGCTTGCCGTGTTGCTGCCGCACTGGCTATGTCGGGATGTACTGTGAAAATCCCACGCGCCAATCTCGGGGTGCTGCCGTTTGAAGGCCATGACGATGTCGAGCTGGCGGGAAGAAGAGATATTCTTCTCTCCGTCTTGGTTTTTCTCCGGTAGCAGTAACAAATTAATATAGTTAACGTTTCTTGGAATAACCCCATAGCGTCCCATTTGTGTTCAGTTCTCGACCACTATCTTAATCCTAATTGCTTATTCAGTATTTATTATTTCACTACACTACGCACTTAACATGTGTCTGATAAATTTCTGTTTCTACCTGTCTTTTTAGCAATAATTATCTTCGTATCATGGTAAAAGTTGGATCATATATTTGAAGTTATCTTGCTTAGGAAAATAATGGTGTGATATAGCTTACTAGTTTTGTTTCATTAAAGGTATCAAATTAGGAAAGATGCACCTGACGCCTCAACGCAACGGGGGGACAAATAATAAGAACAGCAAGCCCTCTGGTCGCTGGTATAATTAAAAAAACTCGTTTAATATCGATAGTAAGATATTCTGAAATTAATTTGTGCATTCTTACTGACTTAATACTAAAATAGTTTTTGAGATAAAGTTCTACAGTTATTTCGATGGATCCTAAGTTCAGTTTCCCAAACGTTATCTCCTGTTTACCTTCTAAAAAATTCGCATCGTCTAATTAATGAAGTTCACATTAATTACAGGAACTAAAACATAATGAAACATCCTTGCGCTTTAGATATCCCAAACGGCTTGGCACAATTTTTCTCACCAAAATAGACTTTTATTTGAAATTCCCCACAATCCTATTGGTCGATGATTGGGAATATTTACTTACAAATGGAAAGAGTGATATTGTCGCTTCCTAGAATATTGTCCAGAAACGTGGCACCGCTTAATGGTCTCACCCTTTCGATGTGCTGCGCAGCGCATCGAGAGGGTTACGAATCAAATCTATTATATAACCTAAGAAAGCTGTCAACTTGACAGACTTAAAACAGTTTAATTATGTTCGTAATAAAAGTTTCAACAGTTTAATAGACAGGTAATGAAATTCTCAAGCATTTTGGTTATTATTTATTGGCCTGCCATATTACCTGTACGTATTCAAACGCAAAATGATCGTGTACCAGAAGATAGTAACTTTGTAGATGGAGAAAATCCAGAAAAACTGGCTCAAGATACGATTGTTAAAGATCCAAACTGGTTCTCCACATATGTCGATGGTCCAATTGAAACCGCGTTGAAATCCGTGGAAGGTTACGCTAGAGGCTTTGAGGCTCTTGCTGCTAATTATCTACAAGAGTTTGACAATATATTGACAAACAAAATCGATTATACGATGAAAAGCATTGAGAGGAACAGTGAAAAGGCCGCATCGATTGGATTCGACATTGCTGATTGTGTTAGCGAAAATGAGGGTTCGATAAGATACCTGGCAGAAGAAGTAACTGATGTTGCAAAACAATGTATCGATGACAAGGTCGCCGATGCAGAAGGTTTCGTTACTAAATCGAATAAGACTATCAATTCAATTCGTGATAGTGTCAAGTCACTTTGGATACAATTAAGAGAGTGCAAGAACTCTGGTGAGTCTCAGCAGACCGTTTGTTCTCCAGCGTTAAAATTGCAACTTTCTACACAAGTGGACGCCATTCCCAGAAAATTGGGCGCAATAAAAGTAGAGCTTCAGGAATATTATTTAAACTTTCGGCCCTACATTCTCCCATTTTGTACTGCCAATGAAGTAACAAAAGTTGCAGTAGAAAGTGAAACAGTGATAAGGAATGTAGTTTTTTGTTCTATAGAAAGGTATCCCCGCTTGAAATCTATATTTCGAACCATTGGAAGACGGTCATTAACGACTTCAACAAGTTCCCCGAGGATTAATTTGGCAATTTCTCTTGTTGCTACATTAATTTTATTTGTTAGTGAGTGGTTAAATATTACAAATTTATTTATGTTAAATATACCCTGTTAATCAACTCCCGATTACTTTACATTTTCAATTATTGGTAATCAGTTATACTTTGTTTCAAAATATACCGTTGGCCTATTGACTGCAACTGAACCTTCCTTTTATCTAATGTCATATAAAACTTTCTAAATTTTCTACTGCAGGGCTGGAACCCAATATTTTAATGATGTCATAGGGATATCTAAATTTAACCTGTAATTTATTTTCTTGCATTTCTTAGCTAAAATTGAAGCTAGTCCAACCCTGCCATCTCTGAGGTATATTGTTTGTTTAGGACTCTACAGAGTGGTGTTTTGTCCTGTAAATTTTATTACAGTCAATAGGTGAACGATATATTTTAAAACAAAGTACACCTGTATCAAATAAAGCCACACTTAGGCCATATTTTGGTGCTAATACGATTTAAAACTGTTTAAAAACACTTTACTTTAGTGTTAAAGGGTGACGTTATATAATCAGGAGCGGTCCGTGAAATTTTAAAGTTGCTGTTGCTACTTATGGGACCTATGCCTACTTCCGGTTTTTTAATAGTGAGCCTACTTGAAATGTCTTGGTAAAGAAAAAAATTGGTATTTGCGAAAGAGTTGAATTTTTGAATTGACCCCCCCCCCTGGGAAAAAATTAACACACTTAGGTATTTTATTTATTATTGCTTGTAAACAAGTTTAAAATTCTTAAATTTTACGAGAAAAAAATGTGTTAAAAAAAAGTTACAGTCATTTGATTTCTTTTTAAATTATATTTTAGGTTTAAAAAATTCAACTGACTATAACTTGCTACTGACACCTTTTTTGTTCGTAAAATTTAAGAATTGTCGACAAAATGAGGTAAAATTTGTTAAAATAAAAAGTAATAAATAAAATACCTAAGCGTGTTAATTTTTTTCCCAGGTGGGTCAAAATATTTTTTTTTACCAAAACATTCCTAGTAGGCTCACTATTACAAAACCTGAACTTGGCATGGGTCCCATAAGTAGCAACATAGATAAACCTTTAAATTTTCAGGGGCCGCGCCTCCATATAATCGAGAAAATTTTGTAGAACCATTTCCGAAAAAGCATCTTTCGAAGAAGCTATTTTTCGAAAAAATTCACTTAATTTAACATCAAAAAAGACGTTTGTTGAAAAAAACCAGAACCGTACCAAACAGGACAAATTTTTAGATTAAGATGAAAGCGTAAATATTGTAGCATTTTTTTGTTTATGCCTTCTGTTTATTTAGGGGGATATACGAGTACTTACGAAAGTACAATTTTTTTAAAACACTTTTCAAAAATACATTTTTTCACAGAACATCTTTTTCGAAATTAAATTTTTGAAAAAGTAATTTACGGGAAAGTAACATACCACGAAAGGTTTCAAGTCTCTTCCATCCACTTATATCTCTCTTCTCTCTGTTGTCAGCAAAGTTATGGAGAAATGCATCATCAATTTACAAATTCTAAAATACCTATAAAAATATAAAATTATTCAGGACAGACAGTACGGATTTCGTCACCAAAGATCCACAGCTGATCTCTTTACCTTCGTCACACATAACTGGAACAAGCCTGTTGAATTTCATGGCGAATTCCAGATTTTTGCTCTTGATATTTCCAAGGCTTTTGATCAAGTATGGCATGCCGCACTCCTCAACAAACTACCTTCATACGGTCTTCCTCCCAAACTATGTACCTGGATCGGAGCTTTCTCTCCAATCAGCGCATATCTATCATGGTGGACGGTTACTCATCTAACTTGCTTCCTATCACTGCTGGCGTACCCCAAGGTTCAGTCCTGGCACCAACCCTATGTCTCCTTCGCATTAATGACCTCTCTTCAACTACCAATACCATCCACAGTTACGCTGACGACAGTACTCTTCACTCCAACATTCATTTTTCAGACAAGTGTTGAATCAAGAGCTGGATAATAGACGCAGATCTATGCACCTATCCCTATTGTAAGATCTTCAATTAACCCTAGACTGGGGTGCCAAGAACTGTGTTCAGCTCAGTTAGTTCTCTTTTTCGAGCCAGAAATTACTTCTTCCCATTCAACTTACACACTCTATGTTTCCCAAATGAGACCTAACCTAGAGTATTGTTCCCATATGTGGGGAGCGGCATCTCCTTCGACACTTAGCGTCCTTGATTCTATCCAAAAGAGAGCCATTCGACTCGTCAGTGACCCAGTCTCACAAGAAAACTCCCTTCTCTCGCTTATCGCTGTTGGGGATTTATCCCTATTCTACCGATACTTTTACGGATTTTGCTCTGAAGAACTAGCTGCTATAATTCGTCCCTTGACTGTTTCTAACATAACAACAAGAGGCGCGTTACGTATGCATCCCTTTACGGTCCAGCTACAAAAGACTAGAATCCTAGTCCCACTTCTCTCGCTCATCCATACCTAGGGTCCAGATTATGGAACGGACAGCCTGCAGATGTTTTCCCTTCCCCTCCCAGCTCCCAATTCTTTAAATCCCGTGTCAATATATTACATTTCCCTTTCCTTCAGACGCCCACGGTACGTTAGTACTTAGGTTTGAAGTCTACGTGGGCTGTCCCAGATAAAAAAAATCAAACCTTAGGAAATCTTATTAAACCCAAAAAAACTGCATTTAGGTGTGTTCAGAATCTTTTTTCGTTTTTTTTATTAACATTTTCCAAGCTGCTAGATTTCATAATTTATTTTTCTAAATAACATTTTCGAAAAAATATATTTTTGGAAAACGTACCTATTTTTTAAAAACATTTTATAAAAAATGTGCTTTCGAAATATGTGTATTTGAGAAAATATTTTTGAAAAGTTTCGTTAATCCGTTTTCGAAAAAGCTGTTCTTCGAAAAAAATTTGGTTTCAATAGAATGTTTTTTGAATAAAAACCATTTGGCTATTTGTTTCCTTTAGAAGTCAAAATGATTCGGCGCAAATTTTGATAAATTCGCAGTGAGATATGTGTTTTCAGAAACAATCAAAAAGCATGTAAAACCAAAATGCCAAAAAAAGGCTTGCATTTTTTATATAACATATTAGTATTTATATAATTTTATATTTCTGTGGTATAATTCATTTCAAAGACATTAATTAGATGGCAAATGTTTGTTTATGTTTATGTTACAGTATTTATTTTTATAAAATTCGCTGTGAAAATCCTTTTTGTACAAGGTTTTAGAGAGGGGAGGGGGGTTGCTTGGGTTTGCTTGGATCTAAATCGGCCACTAGGAACTTGTTGCTAAAGTAAATATAGATCTATTATTGTGGAAAGTAAGTCTTAAAACTGTCTTTTTTATAAGTTTGTCTAAAACTCTGAAACAACGTCATGGTGTAAAACTTAGTTGTCTTATTTTAACACTTGTCACTTTAAAACTGTTAGTTACTAAGTTTTACCGGTCTAGGATTCGAGAATGTAGCCGTTATTGTTTCTTTTTTAATTTTGTAACCAGAATTTCCACTTCTAAAAAATCGTAGTTTGTATACCTACGCGCCTTTTCGGGTTCGATTCAGCGTTGCACAGTATTGCTTACGGTCCACTCACAAAAATTTGAATAAGTTGCATTTTTAAAGTTATCGTTTTTACCATTGTATAATGCTAACGTTACTAGTATTTCGATCAAATGGAAACGTCCTAATTACAAACTATGCAAGTTCCATTTTATGTAGGTTTTGCTAGCGGAAACGGCAAATATTATTTGATAATAATATTATGTACTACACTGATATACCAAACAACCATATTCTAATCTAACAGAGATGTCAACCTGACAGTCTAAATGAAACTGTGTTTTTCACAACAATTTCAGATACATACAAGTTTAAAAGCAGTAGCCTTTAGCAGATGAGTAATGAAACTATTAAGTGTTTTCGTAGTTATTTGCTGGCCTGTCATATTACCTGTATTCGCACAAACGCAAAACCATGGTGTACCAAAAGAAAGTGACTTTATAAATGCAGAAAATCTAGAAATTTACTCAGATGAAAACATGTGGCCTTATGTCGGACGACACATTGAAGACGCGTTGGAATATGTGGATCGTAACCCTAAACGCTTTATGTACATGGCTGTCGAGTACGTACAAGAATTTGAGAAGAAAATAAGAGGCAAAACTGAAGAAATGGTTAAAGGCATTGAGAAGAAAAGAGAAAAAGCTGCATCGATCGGAATCGATATTGAAGTGTGCGTTGGTGACAATATCGAGCGGATAAGAAATATGCGAGCACATGGATTTAAAGTTGTAAGAAAGTGTGCCTACGATCAAGTCCGCATAATGGATGGTTTTCGTACGGAAATAAAGGATAATATTAAATCAATTCATAATAACATCAAATCATTGTTCAGGCGTTACGCCGAGTGTTACAGGAAGCCCTTGCATTTAAGATTTTTTTGTTTACCAAACCGTAAGTTTGGTGCAGCAGTGAGGGCCATCCCTAATCAAATGGACGACCAACAAGCATTGTTTTTGTCCTATGAACTTAACTTTAAACCATACTTTCTGCCAGTATGTACATATAAGAACGATATTTTACCAGAAAGTGAAACAATCGTAAGAAGCGTAATTTCTTGTTCTTTAAAAAAGTTTCCCGCCCTTAGTTCTGTAGGATTTCGAAACATTGAGACGAGGTCAACGGGTGCCCCGAGGATTAGTTTATCGACTTGTCCTGTTGCTACAATTATTTTATTGTATAATTTTGAGAGAATGTATAATGGATATATTTGTCAATGAGTTGTTAAATATTCACAAGATATTTATGCCTGTTAGCCTGCCAGTCATTTCACAAATTTAATTTGCAATAGGGTATAATATATATACATGTACGAAATGAAGCCACATAAGAAAATTATTTAACTTAGAGCGTGGGGCTCTAGACACATAGACCATGGCCATAGGCCATTAGACACTATGCTATAGCCTAGAACTCATGGATTTATTAAGACTGGATACGGGATGATTTAACATTCTTTGAAGCCAAAACAAACCATTCTAAACGACACTGTAAACACAATTTGTAAACATTGGCAACATCTTATTTTACCTTGTATTTTTGTACAAAAAATACGTTAGAAGCATCACAAGATTTACTAAAAGTAATAAAAGCCCTAAAATATTTTATTTTTCTGCTAAATAATAATAAATTTAAGTTAAAAAGGTTTTATTATTTATAGGTTAGGTTATTTTTAAAGGTGTTTATTTAAAGTCGCTCCGAGTCATTTATAAATCTATATAAATCTATACGTCGCACTTTTTCTTTCCTAGTTCATTAGACAAAGACGTACGTGTAACCGAGTGTTCAGACCGAGGTTCAGCCGTTTTCCTAAACAACCAGCACAGACAGCAATACTTCTGAGCTCCAACACGTCAATGCTATTTTATCTCTTTCTACTACCATTCTTCAATTCAAGTACATAGTTCGTAAACTAAAAACTTGGGGGAAAACAAACAACAAATATAAGGCTTCACGGTCGATACGCTCACAGTATACGGACATCGAATCCATATTATAATAAATCCATGCTAGAACCCCACCTCTCAGGGGGCAAAGAGTCCCCATGTTTTATTATTTAGGTTTCCCGCCGTTGTAACTTTAATTACTATGATCTGTTGTTACATCCTTGCCAGATAATTTAGATGTTATTCCCTGGGTGCCTAAGACGGCTCTTATTTAGCCGCTTTCAGCATGATCATGCACGGCAGGGGGGGGGAGTTACCATGTTAGCCCTGGCTTGGTACTTCTCACAAAGTATCGGTAGATTAGAAGGAAATTTGGGGATTCCGATGTATTTAATACATACATGACAAAATACGCTACAGGTCTTCTCCAAAGCCAAAATATCTTTCTTAGTTTTCCCGTGTGACTCTTGACATATTTTTTACTTGCAAACAGTATTTAATGTGCTCCCTGTACGGGCAGAAATACAACTATAATCAGGTTTTCTCCAAAGCGAAAACTTTTTCGCAGTTTTTTATGTGCACATAAAAGTAGGGAACTAAACTGCTGGACACTCGAAACGCACCGATCGATTTTTCTTGCATTTTTTGATAGAAGATTTCGCACAAACTACACAATATTTTGAAATGCGGTTTTCAGTACTTTGAAGTCTTATCCCTTTGTGTTTCTGTCGAAGTCGCGGGAAATTTTAACACTTCATAAACAACTTATACAGGGTGGATAATAACAGATTGAAAATTTTGCTAATTTTCATTCTTAGCGCGAATTTTATTCAGCTGATATTTTTTTCAAATTTACTGACCATACGAATCCTTATCTTAAACGTCAAAAACGACTTTGTCCGATTTTACTTTTCTTCTCTGTTTGTGAAGATACAGGGTGATTTCTAATTTGTCGTCAATATTTTGAATATGTGAGTGTCAATTAACATGTGATGATTAATTTTACAAGTTTTTTTATACTAAACGACTTAGTTTAGATCACAAAACATAAGACGTTACGCACTTGATATTTAAGATATACAGGGTGTCTTCAATCGGACATTTAGATTGAAATTTCCAAAGGTAATGTTAATTTTTATTTTCCGCTTTCGAACTGGCTGTATTGGATGATAAAACATCTATCCGTGATTTATGTATACTGGTACAATCATTAGGATTGTATACTGAAAGGGTTTTTTTAAATTTTCTGATTCCTGAAAGTTTGTAGACGCTACAGGGTGATACATATTTTAGTATTGTTTATGAGTTCTAATGATAAGTGATGTATTCTTTTACTTTTTGGATTTGTATAATTTATTTAGGAAAATTCAGGTTCGTACTACATCTTATACAGGGTAATTCAAATTTCGGTCTAATATCTAGTGGGACCTCCCCGTGCGTTGATAATGGCCTGACATCGCCGTGGCATACTTCTCACTAATCTTTGAATTAAATCCTGGGGGATATTTTCCCACTCGAACGAATCGAAGAATGGCTGAACTGTATGTTTAGCGATGAAACAAGATTTAATCTGATCCATTCGGATGGGAGGACTCTTGTTTGGAGGCAGCCTAGGGAGCGATTTATTGAAGAGAATATGGCTCCGCGGGAACCATTTGGGGGTGGAGGTATAACAGCATGGGCGGGAATGATTTTTAATGGAAGATCTGAACTGTTGATTTCTAATCGAACAGTCAACGCAACCGTTTATAGGGACGACATTTTAAATAACATTGTTTTGCCGTTTGCAGAAAATTTTGGGCCTGACTTCATTTTAGTGTACGATAATGCAAGACCACACAGGACCCGTATTGTCCTGGATTTTTTGGAGGCAAACAATGTTAACCAGTTAAAATTGCCTCCAAAATCCCCTGACTTGAATATTATTGAGCATGTGTGGTCTGCATTAAAGTTACAAGTGTGCTCAAGAATAAACGCTCCTGAGACATTAGAGGAACTCGCTGTAGTAATACAGGATGAGTGGGAAAATATCCCCCAGGATTTAATTCAAACATTAGTGAGAAGTATGTTACGGCGATGTCAGGCCGTTATCAACGCACGGGGAGGTCCCACTAGATATTAGGCTGAAATTTCAATTATCCTGTATAAAATGTAGTACGAACCTGAATTTTCCTAAATAAATTATACAAATCCAAAAAGTAAAAGAATACATCACTTATTATTATTGGTCATTAGAACTCATAAACAATACTAAAATATGTATCACCCTGTAGCGTCTACAAACTTTCAGGAATCAGAAAATTTAAAAAACCCTTTCAGTATATAATCCTAATGATTGTACCTGTATACATAAATCACGGATAGATGTTTTATCATCCAATACAGCCAGTTCGATAGCGGAAAATAAAAAATTAACATTATCTTTGGAAATTTAAATCTAAATGGCCGATTGAAGACACCCTGTATATATTAGATATCAAGTGCGTAACGTCCTATGTTTTTTGATCTAAACTAAGTCGTTTAGTATCAAAAAACTTGTAAATCAATCATCAGATGTTAATTGACACTCACATATTAAAAATATTGACGACAAATTAGAAATCACCCTGTAAGTTCAAAAACCGAGAAGAAAAGTAAATTCGGGCAAAGTTGTTTTTGACGTTTAAAATAAGGATTCGTATGATCAGCAAATTTTGAAAAAAAATATCAGCTGAATAAAATTGGCGCTAAGAATGAAAATTAGGAAAATTTTCAGTCTGTTATTATCCACCCTGTATAAGTTGTTTATGAAGTGTTAAAATTTCCCGCGACTTCGACAGAAACACAAAGGGATAAGACTTCAAAGTACTGAAAACCGCATATCAAAATATTGTGTAATTTGTGCGAAATCTTTTATCAAAAAATACAAGAAAAATCGATCGGTGCGTTTCGAGTGTCCAGCAGTTTAGTTAAGACGCTTAAAATATTTCCTATGTGTTAAAAATCAATAAAAATAAATTATCCAAACCAATGATTTATTTGGCGTCGGCGTGTTGGCGTCGCTTTCGAACATGATCTCAGCTGGCACAAACACATCACTTCAGTAGTCGCATTGGCAGCTAAAAAGCTTGGTTTTCTCTTTCGAGCCAGAAAATTCTTCTCCCCTTCCAACTTATACACTCTCTATGTTTCCCAAATAAGACCTAATCTAGAGCACTGCCCCCACATCTGGGGAGCAGCATCCGCTTCGACACTTAAGATCCTTGATTCTATCCAAAAGAGAGCCATTCGACTTATCAATGACCCAGCCCTCACGAGAAAACTCCATTCTCTCGCTCATCGCCGCGCTGTAGGGGATTTATCCCTTTTCTACCGCTACGTCCACGGATTGTGTTCTGAAGAACTAGCCGGTATTATTCGGCCCTTGAATGTCCCTAACAGAACAACAAGAGGCGCGTTACGTATGCATCCCTTTTCTGTCCAGCTACAAAAGCCTCGAACAGACCACTTCTCTGGCTCATTCATACCTAGGGTCTCCAGATTATGGAACAAATTGCCTGCAGATATTTTCCCGTCCCAACCTCCAATTCTTCAAATCCCGTGCCAATAGACTACATTTTCCTTCTCTTCAGACACCCACGGTACGTTAGTACTTAGGCTTGAAGTCTACGTGGGATGTCTTAAATATAAAAAAAAATTGCAGCTTTCTAAAGGTGTGGTTTCGCTGAATGCGTCTGGCGGCAGCGTCCGACGGTAACCTCCGGCGGTAACGACTGGCGGTCGCGTCTGTGTGTTTTTGCTAAAAGCGTTGGCATTTTGGCGCTTGTTTAGAAACGACAGTTAAGTGCAGTATCTCGTACAGTAGATGGATAAAAAAGAACTCGCTGCTGTACTCTTAATTAAAGATGACGAAGAAGAAGAGGAACTGGCTTTACAGAGAAAAAAGCGTCAAAAAGTTGATCCCATTTTTAAAGCAAGACGAGCATCAAAAAGGGCGGGATACCTTCTAACTTCTTTAATTAGTAATTCGTCTTCATTTGCAGTAAATTGTGGAGCCATGATGTAAAAAAAAAAGCAGTGAACACCGAAAAATGCGTTTACAGACTTAAAACAATTACCTAAACTGTACCGATCGCGCGACCGTCGGCGGCTAGACTGTTACTATGAGCAGTCGACACAGGGACGCGCGCGTTCGGACGTCGGGCCGCGCGGCTCAGACGCATAAATGAAAATAGCGCCATATAAAATATAGTAAAGCAGTACGCTACCGCTAGCGGTTACCGCCGGACGCACAAGTAAAAATATACCTTTAGGAGCCCAGAAAACAAGAGACCTGTCACGGCGCTTGATATTTTTTCTTCCAAAAATAATCTAATTGTTGTCGATAAAAAAAATCGATTGAAACCTTATTTTAAGATAATCCGATCATAAACTATTTTTTTACTTATGTCATGCCTATTATATAACTTTTTAAAAAATAAAATAAAATCGCAAGTGCCGCGAAAAGTTCCATTTTATTATTTACACGAAAGAAAGCTTTAAGTAAAATTTTAGTTTCAGAGAAGGCCTATACCTACTCACTTAAAAAACGATCGACAATGTAAATAGGGCGCAAAACTGGAAACATGCTTAAGACCCCTAAATGACTTAACACGCCACTGGTTCTTATCTTGTATGATGAGATTGATGAGTTCGTAATATTTACAAAATATGCAACCTCCATTTTAAGCAGCGCCAGCGACAGCAGAAGCCGTAAAATATATTTAATTTGTTAGTTTATATTACTTTACGTTGTAATATTGCTTTTTGCATTGTTAATATATAAAAACATTTTTTTGAAATTGCGGTACAAAAATGGGTGTAGTAATTCCCTAAAATAATATTTGTTGTAAAAATAAAGTAATGAGTGTGTTTTTGGAAGAGTAATGTATTTCACGGTAAAAATATTTCGTCTTTTTCAGTGCACATTTCCTTGTTCAATGCGTTTTGTTTCTAAATAATTTTTTTAAAGTTTTAAGCTACTTTATTTTCTTTCTCCATAATACAAATCCTATATACAGGGTGGCACGCAACGAATGGGATATATTTTATGGATAGGATCCTTAGGTCAAAGTAGAAATATTTGGGCCAACTTATCTTTGCATAGTTGTAATTCTCGGAATAATTAAAAACCTTCACAAAATGTAATGTACCGCTCAAAGACTGGTTGATCGGTGCATATCTTTGTATATATTGTCAAAAATTCTTAAAATACTGTAAATACCTAAGTAAAAAAGTATTGTAAATATTAACATGTCCACAATAAAGATTGTTTGAAAAGAAAGAAGACTGGTTGGTCGAAACCGTTCTATTTTGACTGAAGTAGTACAATGAACATAACCATATTTGGTGTACAGCGTTGCCACATTTATTTTGGCGAATCTACTTTTATTTTTGCTTGCATCTACTAAAATCTACTAAAAAATTTTTTAAAAATACCAAAAATCTACTTTACAAAAAAAGCTGAAAATAAGAAGGGAGTTGGAGGTTGGGGATTAATGAATTGCCATGGTTAATTGGTCTAATTATTTATTTATTGACTAAACCTAAATATATAAATCTTAAAACTAGCACAACAAAGAAAACGGAACTGACTCTTATTCTAATTTTTAAACAAATATTTTTTTCTTAAAACTAGAATTAAAAGAAAAAAAGATTTTAAATTTCGTCACCTTTATACTTTAGATTTTTATACAAAGTTTTATCGTCCATTAACTTAATCATTGTTACATCGGGTTGAAAATTTGTGCAAGACCCAACATTCCTCAGACCCTCTTTGGCACGTATTAAAGCAGAAACGTTTTTATTAAAAAAATTGTTTCGATCGTCGGTTTTAACTCGATTAAATTCGGAGAATATCCTTTCACATTTTACGTTCGAAACCGGCAAAGAAAGCATTTGTTTTGCGAATTTTCAAATATTTTCGTATTTAAGTTTATTATTATTGTCCTTTAAACAGCTTATTTTATGCCAAAATTCTTCAACATTAAAGGAATTATTCATATTGCTGCTACCGCTAGAAAGCAAGTTAGATACATCTAAATCTAGTTTCATTTCTCTGTATTCATTATCAATGTCTTGAATAACTTCTTCTGGTACTATATTCGGAAACTTTGAAAGAACATTTATGAGACTAGAAAACTCTTGGTATACAACTACCTGAGTACTATCTAAAAATTGTAGTTCTTTAAACAATTCTTTATCTAAAGGCAATCTAGATTTTAACTGATCACTCAAATGAATAAAAAAAGCTGACATCGTTTAAAAAAGTCATGAACAATTGTTTGAGTTCCCTGTATTTTATACAGATTTTTTGCAACATTCACTCCTAAGTACATCTCGTTAAGAGGTAAGTAGTGCATCGAGGCATTAGGATCTAAATCAGAGAGATCAGTAGCCTTAACATAAGTACTTTTCAAAAAGCAACTTAAAATTGACCGAAAGAAACTCGCCATGTCTTTAAAAAATGTGTGAGTAACTGGATAATCCCCTTGAAAAATGATGTTAAATTTATTAACTATAGGTAAAACAAAATCAAGAAAATAGAAAGAGAGTAAAATTAAATCATCATTAAATAAATTATATAAAAACTCACAAGAAACATGTTGCTTTTTGCCTGTCAAGTATTGTCCTTGGAAAAACAGTTTTAAGGGTCTCCATTGCTCTAGAATTCTATTTACACAATTGTGAAAAGATAGCCACCTTATGTCATAGTGTCTTAAAATTTTATGTTTTTCTGAAGCAGTAAATTCTTGAAATTCAACAAATTCTCTTTGGCGCTTGCTACTTTGAGAAAAGTAATTCTATACATCTTTAACAAGCTGTTCTAATGATCGCGGAAGAACTTTACAAGCATGGCTTACAGCTAATGCTACCGAATGGCAAAAGCATTTAACAAATATGCAGTGGGGATTTATTTCACGAATTTTAGCAATAATGCCATTGTTATCCCCAAACATGACATTTGTGGTGTCAGCTGCAAAACCCAACAGTTGATTTTTTATGTTAAGTCCCTTTTCTTCTAAGGCACTGTTGGGTGCATTAAAAAGGTCTTGGGCAGACTCTCCTTGTATATCTACTGTACCGGGTGTCCAATTTTCGTTGTCATTGCGGGGTATCTCCGTTGTTAGTAAAGATAGAATGATGCGGTTTTCGCAAACCTGGGCCACTTTTTCGAGAAACGAAAGATGCCATAATCAGAATTATCCTAGCCCTCTTGGTTTTTGAGCTACAGGGTGAAATTGAAAATTAGCACTTTTAAGACATACCTCGTATCTCAGCTTCCTGATAACCTATCGAAAATGTAAAAACGCATTCTTATAGAACTTTTTACGTAGAATTCAGTGGCGTACTTTAATTTTTTTTTTGGGCTACTATTTTCGAGATTCGACCCAAACTTTGGTTTTTTTAAATGGAACACCCTGTATATTTTTATGCCATTAGATTGCATTAATTTTTGTCGTCAAAGTGGTATAAATAGTTTATAATTATTATATTTATTGTATTTACTTAAAATCATCAAAATAGAACATAAAAAAAAATATTTTTATAATAAGTTTGTTGCGTCCCTTTCTTGTATTTTATTAAAATAATCGAAATAGAACATACAAAATATTTGTAGGGATTTTAAAACACAAATCACGGCCAACTATATAAAAATAACACATCAAATTTATCATTTTTTTAAATTTTTACCATTTGCAAAAATAATAATTATAAACTATTTATACCACTTTGACGACAAAAATTAATGCAATCTAATGGCATAAAAATATACAGGGTGTTCCATTTAAAAAAACCAAAGTTTGGGTCGAATCTCGAAAATAGTAGCCCAAAAAAAAAATTAAAGTACGCCACTGAATTCTACGTAAAAAGTTCTATAAGAATGCGTTTTTACATTTTCGATAGGTTATCAGGAAGCTGAGATACGAGGTATGTCTTAAAAGTGCTAATTTTCAATTTCACCCTGTAGCTCAAAAACCAAGAGGGCTAGGATAATTCTGATTATGGCATCTTTCGTTTCTCGAAAAAGTGGCCCAGGTTTGCGAAAACCGCATCATTCTATCTTTACTAACAACGGAGATACCCCGCAATGACAACGAAAATTGGACACCCGGTACACAAAAATCTGGTCTTTACACAGGCATTTCTCTCTGAATTAATCTTAACAGCGATAGCAAGAACCTTACTTGTACTTACATCGGTACTCTCATCAATGATCACTGAAAAGATTGAAAGTCCTGACTTCAGATCTTGTATCAATTTTTCTTCAAATTGTCCGCCCAGAACATTATAGGCTATTGCAGATGATTTTGTTCTCTTACAGGAAAATTTTCTTGCAATTTCTGAGTCAGTAAAAACATCTTTGATGACATCGCTTAGATGATCCTTCGCAAGAAATGGTACATTATGCTCCACAAGCACAGACACTATTTTAATTTCTGCTTTTTTCATTCCATCTGAAACTGAGCTATTTTTGAAGAATTTATCAATCTAAAAAATAAAACATTATTCTACTATATATTTTAATTAGACATAAATAAAAATAGACAAACCTTAGAGCTTCCAGTGAATCCAATCATATTTTTCTTATGTTTCGCGCAAGCACTATGTTCTTTTAGAGAAGCCATTCTGGATAAAATTCTAACATAGCATGCTTTGCAATGGGCACTACATCCATCCTGTGCTTTACAAAACCAAGTGGAAAATAATGGGTTCTGTTCCCATTCTGCTCGATACGATTGCCCATAAGCTCGCTTCATAATTTTCACCTTAAAAGCAATTTTACACTGCTTATTCATTATTCAGTATAAAGCGAAAACCGTGTAGCGATTAGAATAAATTCGACCGTCAGTTGTCGGGGAAATACAACGGTGAACCCCCATAAGGCATAAGGGGGAATCACCGACAAAAAAGCAGGCGAAGCAACCAAATGAATAAAAATACCAAATTTGTTACACGTCTACCAACTTAGAAATTAAAGTAAATGCTTGATTAAAATAATTTTTACAATAATTATATTGTTAATGGCATTGAAAGTTATATATTAAAATCTACCAAAATCTACTAAAGAAAATGTGCCTACTAAAATTTTCTGAAAAAGGGTGAAAATCTACCAAAAAAGTAGAAATCTACTAGATGTGGCAACGCTGTTGGTGTAAAAAATTTAACTGCAACTGGTACATTAGTTCAACTCAAGTCGTATTAAAACTTACTATTATATTATGTAATAAACTTTTAAGCCAATAATATGTTAAATCTAATTTATAATAAAGATCGTTAATAACCATAAGTTGCAACTTAATATTTGCCAATTTTAACGAGATTATAAAAACCCCTAAATCATTGATGATATGGATCGTCTGGAATTAGTTTTGGTGTTAAATAGTACGTACTAACGTAGTACCTACGTCCGCACAGAAGGGGATATTAAAATTCAAATTTTTAAATTTTAGCTAAATCTTTCGCAATGTGTATGTAAATTCGTGCTTGACCTGACTATTAAAATTTAAAATTAATTTGATGGCAAATTCAGTCACGTATAACAATTTAGGATGCATAAATCGGTACTAATGTGGCCACTTATATTATGTAATGAAAATTCTCGCTATAGTTGGACTCGGTTTGAAAGAAGTTAGACTTCAAACTCGTTCAGCCTAATTTACATTAGTAGAGTAAAGAAATTAAGGCAAGTATTAATTATCCATAACACTTTATTAATGTAAACGCTGATGGCCGAGTAGAGTATTAAGATACGGTAGGGTAGAGAAAAGAAAAACTCTTAAATTAAAGAAAGTTACTGTAAAATAAGTCCATCTTGTTTTTGATATGATTCAACGAAATATTTTTTTAAAGTAAAAAACCAATTTCTTTGACCATATTATTTTCTTTTGGTGTATTTAAAACCCTTTTAAATTATTTCAGTTCAGTGTATCTTAAAATAAGGAAATCATGCCTTTGGTATAATCCAAAGATTTTTTTTTAAATAAGAAACCCCGGTCTTTAACCATATTATTTCCTCAAAATAAGAGAATATTTGCAGTACGACATAAAGCGATAGAAAAGAAATTCCTTTCCTTTTTCTTTTCTTTTTCCATTTCGTGCTATGTAAGAATGTTTGGGTTCATTCGTGCCTGCCGATCTTCTACACTGATATTTAGAAACAGAAAAAAGGTTTTTAGCTCTTTCGGCCTGTGTTTCTTCCCCAGTACTTTTCAATATAACAAATACCAGAGGGATTTTTGACTTTTTGAAATTAATAAAATCGTGGTCTTCGATCGTATAATAAAAGCACAAGAAAACAAATTTTCTGTAGTAACCCGCACTTTGATTTCCTTTACTTTGAAAGTCAGCGTAACTGACAATAACATCCATCGTGGACGCACCCTGGATTTTGTCTTGGGGATGCTCATTTGCCTTTGAATAATGCAATTCGGTGGATTCCTTCAATTAGTAGGGCATTTTTTAAATTTCCGTGTGTCTAGGATGTTGGTTAGGGAGGGCTGCAGCCCCCCAACCCCTCCCCTGACTACGCAACTGGACATCCATTATTCTTCTTTTTTATTGCTTCTAACTATAGAACCGATGTTTTTAGTATTAAAATCAATGATAGTATAAACAGAGAGAAACCAAGACAGAGAGACGAATATCTCGTACTGATTTCATTCATAAATACGATTTGCTTTCTATGACCTCCAAAGCGGCCTGACGCACTCTACTACCGACTAGCGATGGGTCATTCGTTCATTTTCAAGAGAGCCCGCTCACTCGTTCAGCTCACTTGGAAGAGTCGTTCGCAAGGAGTCGTTCGATTGAAAGAGGGCTGCTGAGTTGCGAATTACAGAATCGCGGAGCTCTTTCCTTTAACGTGACACCTGCACTTGTTCATGTGTATAAAAGAGAGCATAAAAAGCGGATGTGAATTACACATTTACGACTGCCGACGGCCCGCTGCCTGATTGTGGCGTGACGACTTCAAAGGAAAATAATATACATAACATAAATAAATTAAATAAAATTAATTAAAATATTGGAATGATTAAAATTTTTATTTGTTAAATGTTCAAAATAAAAGTAAATACATATTAACAAAAATGGTTTTATTGTCGATTAGATAACGATTATGTAATATGGATGTCAAAGTTATAAACTACCCGCAGTATACGCCGTTAAAAAACGTTGTTGCAGATTTCCGGCAAAGTAATTAATCGTTAATCGTAAAATAATAGTAATGTAGTATCATAGGCCGCTAGATGCTCCACCACTCTCGTTCTATTATACGACTCCGACTGAGCCGCTCCCGGCTCGCGCTCTCGATCGCGGCGCGCGCTCTCCGAGTTGTCCGAAACTCGCGAGAGCGTGGAATATTTTAACGAGCGGTGAACGTATCGTTCAGTTTAGAGGTGGGTAATTCAATCATTTCCTGGAGACCGAATCGATCGGTGACCGATTTCTAAAATGATCGAATCTTTTCAATCGTTCATTCAATCAGTCATTTCTATAATATGCGTACCTATCGTACTGTTGATTGAAGATTTCGATTCGGTCCCACCGCGGCACCGGTTGAACGATTGTTTTGAAGTAAACATTTGCAGAATGAATAATACGGCACCAGACTCGAATATATTTACATTTAATTCGGTATCAATCGTTCATTTTTTAGTATTTGAATTTACTTGTCCGTTACTCCGTTGCATGAATTTTTGTTTTGGAATTTGTAGTTTATATGTATTTTGGTGAAGGATTTTTTGGTATTTTGCTGTGTTTAGTGGGTTGTAGTGTAGTGTAGATTTGGACATTGTGTCATATGTGGTATCTAACGCTTAGCGATGTTCATTTACAAACTGGTGCGTTCGGCAATATCATCTTTTCTTTGTACTATTTTTTAATGTAGGTACAGGGTCTTCCAACGAGGACTGAACAGGGGCTCATTTTTGAGCTTCCTTGTATTTAAAGAAAAATCTAAAATAGCCAATCGATGTACTTTTTCCTGCAGAATTCAAAAATGAAACAAAAAATTTATTTGAACCAGAAACAAAAGAGTTACGCTATGGATAAGGTGTTTTTTAAATGGAACATAGCTTTTTTTATACGATTTTCGGAACGAGTGATTTTTTTATGTCCGTTCTGATTAAAATATTTAATATTGTGACAGCTATTTTTATTAAATTTTAATGTTTTATCCAGTATAACTTAACTTCAACCTGTTTCAAACATACACTAGGTAATAAAGGTAAAATCACCTTGATAAATTTACTATAATATTGCCGAAATGAAATATTCATTAGATGAGAGATTGCAGATTGTTATCTTGTTCTACAAATGCCAAGAAAATGCAAGAGAAGCAAGGAGAAGATTTATTGCAAATTTTCACAGAAATATACTTATAACATTATAGTAAATTTGTCAAATTTTTTGACTTTGAAGGATTTCAAGGTGATTTTACCTTTATTACCTAGTGTATGTTTCAAACAGGTTGAAGTTAAATTATACTGGATAAATCATTAAAATTTAATAAAAATAGCTGTCACAATATTAAATATTTTAATCAGAACGGACATAAAAAAAATCACTCGTTCCGAAAATCGTATAAAAAAAGCTATGTTCCATTTAAAAAACACCTTATCCATAGCGTAACTCTTTTGTTTCTGGTTCAAATAAATTTTTGGTTTCATTTTTGAATTCTGCAGGAAAAAGTACATCGATTGGCTATTTTAGATTTTTCTTTAAATACAAGGAAGCTCAAAAATGAGCCCCTGTTCAGTCCTCGTTGGAAGACCCTGTACCATAAAAATCTATTGGTCGATATTTATAATCGTCATTTTGTGGCGTAATTTCTTAATGTTTAGAATAATTGATGTCATAATTAAATAATACTTTTGTTATTTTGCAGCTGAAGGGAGAAGGGACGATTATAAATATATTATTGTTTAAACTTAAGGAAGGGAAGTTGCACACTATACTTTGGGCTACATAATTTTATAATTATCATAACTTATATTTAGCAAGAATACTTTATGAATGATACAAAAAGAGAATCTCAACGTAAATTCTAACTTTTTCTTCTTCTTAAGCTGCGTACAGACCGGGCCAACGAAAGAGATTCGCCATTGGCTACCGCACGTTCGTGGGCCGTCGGTAATACGTACATATGCATTTGTTGTTCCTATCAAATAACTCGCTCGCTCGCTCCAACCGAACATTTGTTCGTTGGCCTTTGGCACTCTTCCACACCTCGTTGCTTGAAATGTTCGATTCCTTTTATGTTACCGCCACGCTACGGATTGCGGGCGAACGCCAACGAAACTTTGTTGGTTAACGTTCGCTATACCGTCCACACCGGACCAACAAGCGCCAACGAAACCCCTTCGTTGACCTTCTTTGGCCCGGTCTGTACGCAGCTTTAGCAAATATTAAAGGCGTTCGCACACGTTGACTACCGATCTAAAGGCGAACATACATAATCCTAATAATTAAACATCCAAAAAATTAATTATCATTTGAAGGTAAGTGAGGGGTTTAGTGATGGCGATTTTTTTTAATAAAGAGGATATTGCCGAGCAAATTCCAGAAATATTAACAAGGGTCATATCAATAAAATTTATGTCTTAAATTACACAATAAATGATTTTATTAAAAAATGATTTTTTGCTAAATTAGGTCTTTGTAAAGCCGGATGTAGAAAAAACTTGAATTTTTAGCCCCTTATGTATATTTCTTATTCTGGACCAATTTGAATGTGCATGATTTAGTGTTAAAAAACCTAGTTATTGGACTAATAAATTAAACTTTAAAGATGTCAGATTTAAAAAACAAACGCAGTGAAGTGTGGAAACATTTTTCTATAGTAGGTGATGGAAAAGCGAAGTGCATTTACTGCAATAAAATATTAAGTTTTTTCGGAGGTGCAACAGGCAACCTCGGGCGGCATGTTAAATCTGTGCATAAATCGGTATCGCTGGAAAAAGTCAGGTATGCACATAGAGATTTCAACCTGAACAAAGAACAGGGAGATCAGCCTGAAGAAGCTACAGGTGTAGATTTCGAAAGGGGGCCAAAACCATCTACTTCATCTGCCCCAACTGAAGTACCTAAAAGTCTCACCAAAAATATACAAATGCCATCGCGTAATCAACAAATAACAAATTTTATTTCCCGTCCAATATCCTTAAGTAAATCGAAACAGCTTGATGAACAATTGATTAAAGTTATTGTCAAAGAGTACCAACCCTTTAAAATTGTAGAAGATCCTGAATTTAAAAAATTCGTACATATGCTTAATCCAGGCTATGCAATGCCAGACAGAAAAACAATATCAAATAGTTTAATACCGAAAATGTATAATGAAAAAAAAACAGAGTTATTAGAATTGATATCAAAAGTGGATGCAGTATGCTTAACCACAGACGGATGGACGTCCATTAATAATCAAAGCTTTATTGCTTTAACCGCTCATTTCATTAAAAATGATGAAGGAAATTATAAACTCAGTTCCTGTCTTTTGGGCTGCATTCCATTCGATGAACGCCATACCGCAATAAATTTGGCAGATCATCTGAAATCTCAAGTAGACGAATGGGGCCTTACCCATAAAATATCTTGCATTATATCCGACAACGCCGCAAATATAACGGCTGCAATAAGAATCGCTAAATGGCGTTTTTTCCCTTGTTTTGCACATTGTCTCAATTTGGTTCTTCAGGCAGCTATAGTCGAAATTCAAGAACAAACTAGTAAAGTAAAAAGTATTGTGCAATATTTTAAAAAAAGTTCGAGTGCCTTATCTAAATTAAAAAATATGCAGTCGCAGATGGGGTTACCCGATTTGAAATTAAAGCAAGATGTGGTAACACGGTGGAATTCCACGTACGATATGTTATCTAGAATAATTTTAATTAAAAAAGCTGTTGTGGGTCTTTTAGCAGTGGATGAGCCACGTTTAAATACATTATCACCTTTCGACTGGATTGTTCTAGAAAAATCAGTGGAAGTTTTAAAACTATTTTATGACATTACAGTGGAAATCAGTGCAGAAAATTCAGTGACAATATCCAAAGTTATCTTGTTTGTGAATTCAATGAATCGGCACATTCAAAAATGTTTAAATTTTGAACAAAACCCTCCTGAAGTGGTTTCGCTTTTAAACAGGTTAAAAAATGAAATTAAAGAAAGATTTAAGGAAGTTGAATCCAACGAAATAACAAGTCAAGCAACATTTCTCGATCCACGTTTCAAAAAATATGGTTTTTCATCGGAGAAGATGTACGAAATTACATTAAAAACTATTAAGGCAAAAATTGCATCTTTTGAAGTAAATGCCAATGTAACCCAGTCTTGTTTGGAAACGGCATCCAACGCTTCTGAACCTGAACCTGAGAACAAAACTAAGACCTCAGTTTGGGACGATTTTGACGACTCTGTCAAGAACGTTTTAATAGTAGCAAATCCGATAGCTGCTACTATTATAGAAATTGATAAGTACATTAATGAGCCGCTCATAAGAAGAAGCGAAGATCCACTGCATTGGTGGGAAGAAAGAAAACAAATATACCCACGACTCTACAAGCTAGCAAGAAGAAGATTATGCATTATCGCTACATCAGTTCCCTGTGAACGCATTTTTTCCAAAGCTGGAGAAATAATTAGTGAAAAGAGAAGCCGAATGAAACCTGAAAAGGCCTCCCAAGTTTTATTTTTAAATCATAATCTTTAATAATTTTTGTTTTTATTCAATAAATTTTTTTGTATTTATTTCTTTAACGTTCTATTTATTAATATACAGTTATTAGCTAATTTGTTGCGTATAGTATTCAGAATAAAGATATGCTATAATTTGTCTGCACTATAATACAAAAGTAAAACCTAAGTTTACTGGACTATAGTGATTTCAGAGAATGAAAGCTTGCGGCGTGTTCGATTGACAAAATTGGGGTGATCCGGATCAGTTTACGAACTCTAAGGACATACGTAATTGAATCAATAATGGTAGGAGAAAGAGACAAAATATCATTGAACTGTCGTAACGGGATCCGGATTGATCAAATTTTTGCGTCGAACACATCTCTGGGCTGGCCATCGAACGATGAGCGAATGATAAACACACGAAAAAGCTCGGGTCGGTCATTTATTTAAAATGATCGCGAGCCGCTAGCCAACCACTCAAAAGTTTCACTCGATCTGCCGTTCCGTTTATTGAATCCCGGCACAGTGATTGGATCATTACGAGTAAACGAGATTCGATCATTCAATACTCTTGGGTGATTCGGTCATAGTGATCGAATCATTCACGATTGACACATCTCTGGTTCAGTTGATGGGAGCGGCTCATTCGCGACTCTTGGAAAAGAGTCGTTTAAATTGAACGACTCGTTCGCGAACGACCCATCGCTACTACCGACGCTTAAATAAAGCTGCCACGGGCGTGCGTTGCGGATTTTGGGATATTTTAAAAAAATGCAGCAAAATAAAAAATACAATATGAGTATACTACAGTAGTATAAAAATGTATTATTAAATATTTAATAACTAATCTAGGAACAATTAAGTAGGTAATTTATTTATAGCAATTTTACTTCTACAAGAAAAACTATAAAAAATGTAGAGTAAAATAAAAAACTATGAATACTTAACTTTCTCGTGAATTAGTAAAAATGAAAAGCATTGCATGAAATGACAAAACTACAGGTTTTTTACAATAATTTAAGCCCTTTATAGTATTATGTAACAAAACATACCTAACCAAATGAAATATAGTTTTGATAAAGTGTAAGTTCTTAGAAAATACCAATCATTCTCTATTTGGTGTCTTTATTGTATGTCCGTTGTTATGGAGATTTCTGATGTACGCGGTTGTCCTTTATATTTTGCATCGAATCTAAAGCTTTTATCAATTTAAAAAAACTTTTACGGCAAAAGTAGAATCATTTGTACCCTTGTTCTTTTATGCAATGAAAAAAAAAGTGAAAACCGCTAACCTAGCCAACAATGTAAAACCATAGTTATTTTAAATGGAACATGCAGTATATTTCCTAGTCATTAAGGAGAGCTGCTGAGTATAACTTCACGGATATAGGTAAGATTTAATGGGCGTAACTTAAAGTTCTCCCAAAAGGAAAGATTATACAAAAGCTGTGATGGCATAGCTGCCATTAAACGCAAATATGTTATACTGCAATTATTGTTTATTTTGAGGAGAATCGTAAACGAACCCTATTTTGTTGAATTACTATCAAAAACGTCTATATATTTTGTCAGAGGAAACTCTAAATGGTAGCACATTTAAAAACTGAAGCTTTAACTTTTATTTTTAAAGTTTTCTTCTATCTCGTATAATAAAGCCTGTTGGTAACGCGCAAAATATAACTAATAATCTTATACATGTTGCACCTGCTTTTGGCCTACCGCTACATATTAGGACAACTTTGAAGTTTCTATGGATTTTTCCAAATTATCATTTAACAAAAAAAGTGAGAGCGAGTATTGAGATGCGCCACGCCGCAGAAAACTCTCTCTGCTTGACGTGTTGCTACCGCACTGGCTATGTGGGGGTGTATTGTGAAAATCCCTCGCGCCAATCTGGGGGTGCTGCCGTGCGAAGAGATATTCTTCTCTCTGTCTTGGTTTTTCTCCGGTAGCAGTAACAAATTAATATAGCTAACGTTTCTTGGAATAACCCCATAGCGTCCCATTTGTGTTCAGTTCTCGACCACTATCTTAATCCTAATCGCTTATTCAGTATTATTTATTATTTGACTACACTATGCACTTAACACGTGTCTGATAAATTTCTATTTTTACCTGTCTTTTTAGCAATTACCTTCGTATCATGGTAAAAGTTGGATCACATATTTGAAGTTATCTTGCTTAGGAAAATAATGGTGTGATATAGCTTACTAGTTTTGTTTCATTAAAGGTATCAAATTAGGAAAGATGCACCTGACGCTTCAACGCAACGGGGGGACAAATAATAAGAACAGCAAGCCCTCTGGTCGCTGGTATAATTAAAAAAACTCGTTTAATATCGATAGTAAGATTTTCTGAATTTAATTTGTGCATTCTTACTGACTTAATACTAAAATAGTTTTTGAGATAAAGTTCTACAATTATTTCGATGGATCCTAAGTCCAGTTTCCCAAACGTTATCTCCAGTTTACCTTCTAAAAAATTCGCATCATCTAATTAATAAAGTTCACAATAATCACAGGAACTAAAACATAATGAAACATCCTTGCGCTTTAGATATCCCAAACGGCTTGGCAACATTTTCTCACCAAAATAGACTTTTACTTGAAATTCCCCACTATCCTATTGATCGATGATTGGGAATATTTATTTACAAATGGAAAGAGTGATATTGTCTCTTCCTAGAATATTGTCCAGAAACGTGGCACCGCTTAATGGTCTCACCCTTTCGATGTGCTGCGCAGCGCATCGAGAGGGTTACGAATCAAATCTATTATATAACCTAAGAAAGCTGTCAACTGGACAGACTTGAAATAATTAAGTTATGTTCGTAATAAAAGTTTCAACAGTTTAATAGACAGGTAATGAAATTCTCGAGCATTTTGGTTGTTATTTATTGGGCTGCCATATTACCTGTACGTATTCAAACGCAAAATGATCGTGTACCAGGAGATAGTAACTTTGCAGATGGAGAAAATCCAGAAAAACTGGCTCAAGATACGATTATTAAAGATCCAAACTGGTTCTTCACATATGTCGATGGTCCAATTGAAACCGCGTTGAAATCTGTGGAAGGTTACGCAAGAGATTTTGAGGCTCTTGCTGCTAATAATCTACAAGAGTTTGAGAATATATTGACAAACAAAATCGATTATACGATGAAAAGCATTGAGAGGAACAGTGAAAAGGCCGCATCGATTGGATTCGACATTGCTGATTGTGTTAGCGAAAATGAGGGGTCGATAAGATACCAGGCAGAAGAAGTAACTGATGTTGCAAAACAATGTATCGATGACAAGGTCGCCGATGCAGAAGGTTTCGTTACTAAATCGAATAAGACTATCAATTCAATTTGTGATAGTGTCAAGTCCCTTTGGATACAATTAAGAGAGTGCAAGAACTCTGGTGAGTCTCAGCAGATCGTTTGTTCTCCAGCGTTAAAATTGCAACTTTCTACACAAGTGGACGCCATTCCCAGAAAATTGGGCGCAATAAAAGTAAAGCTTCAGGAATATTATTTAAACTTTCGGCCCTACATTCTCCCATTTTGTACTGCCAGTGAAGTAACAAAGGTTGCAGTAGAAAGTGAACCAGTGATAAGGAATGTAGTTTTTTGTTCTATAGAAAGGTATCCCCGCTTGAAATCTATATTTCGAACCATTGGAAGACGGTCATTAACGACTTCAACAAGTTCCCCGAGGATTAGTTTGGCAATTTCTCTTGTTGCTACATTAATTTTATTTGTTAGTGAGTGGTTAGATATTAAAAACTTATTTATGTTAAATATACCCTGTTAATCAACTCCCGATTACTTTACATTTTCAACTATTGGTAATCAGTTATACTTTGTTTCAAAATATACCGTTGACCTATTGACTGCAGTTGAACCTTTCTTTTATCTAATGTCATATAAAACTTTCTAAATTTTCTAGTGCAGGGCTGGAACCCAATATTTTAATAAGGTCATAGGGATATCTAAATTTAACCTGTAATTTATTTTCTTGCATTTCTTAGCTAAAATTGAAGCTAGTCCAACCCTGCCACCTCTGAGATATTATATTGTTTGTTTAGGACTCTACATAGTGGCGTTTTGTCCTGTAAATTTTATTACAGTCAAAGGTGAACGATACATTTTGAAACAAAGTACACCTGTACCAAATAAACTACACTTAGGCCATATTTTGGTGCTAATATGATTTAAAACTGTTTAAAAACACTTTACTTTATTGTTAAAGGGTGACGTCATATAATCAGGCGCGGTCCGTGAAATTTTAAAGTTGTATATCTCTGTTGCTACTTATGGGACCTATGCCAACTTCCATTTTTTTAATAGTGAGCCTATTTGGAATGTCTTTGTAAAGAAAAAAAAATGTTATTTGTGAAAGAGTTGAATTTTTGAATTGACCCCCCTGGGAAAAAATTAACACACTTTGGTATTTTATTTATTATTGCTTGTAAACAATTTAAAATTCTTAAATTTTAAGAGAAAAAAATGTGTTAGTAAAAAGTTACAGTCATTTGATTTTTTTTTAAATTATATTTTAGGTTTAAAAAATTCAACTGACTATAACTTGCTACTGACACCTTTTTTGTTCGTAAAATTTAAGAATTGTCGACAAAATGAGATAAAATTTGTTAAAATAAAAAGTAATAAATAAAATACCTAAGATGTTAATTTTTTTCCCAGGCGGGTCAAAATTTTTTTTTTCTTTACCAAAACATTCCTAGTAGGCTCACTATTACAAAACCTGAACTTGGCATGGGTCCCATAAGTAGCAACATAGATAAAGAACTTTAAATTTTCAGGGGCCGCGCCTCCATATAATCGAGAAAATTTTGTAGAACCATTTCCGAAAAAGCATCTTTCGAAGAAGCTATTTTTCGAAAAAATTCACTTAATTTAACATCAAAAAAGATGTTTGTTGAAAAAACCGGAACCGTACCCAACAGGACAAATTGTTTGATTAAGATGAAAGCGTAATATTGTAGCATTCTTTTGTTTATGCCTTCTGTTTATTTAGGGGGATATACGAGTACTTACGAAAGTACAACAGTTTTTTTAAAACACTTTTCCAAAATACATTTTTTCACAGAACATCTTTTTCGAAATTAAATTTTTAAAAAAGTAATTTACGAGAAAGTAACATATCACGAAAGGTTTCAAGTCCCTTCCATCCAATTATATCTCTCTTCTCTCTGTTGTCAGCAAAGTTATGGAGAAATGCATCATCAATTTACAAATTCTAAAATACCTAGAAAAATATAAAATCATTCAGGACAGACAGTACGGATTTCGTCACCAAAGATATACAGCTGATCTCTTTTCCTTCGTCACACATAACTGGAACAAGCCTGTTGAATTTCATGGCGAATTCCAGATTTTTGCTCTTGATATTTCCAAGGCTTTTGATCAAGTATGTCATGCCGCACTCCTCAACAAACTACCTTCATACGGTCTTCCTCCCAAACTATGTACCTGGATCGGAGCTTTCTCTCCAATCAGCGCATATCTAACATGGTGGACGGTTACTCATCTAACTTCCTCCCTATCACTGCTGGCGTACCCCAAGGTTCAGTCATGGCACCAACCCTATTTCTTCTTCGCATTAATGACCTCTCTTCAACTACCAATACCATCCACAGTTACGCTGACGACAGTACTCTTCACTCCAACATTCATTTTTCAGACAAGTCTTGAATAAAGGGCTGGATAATAGACGCATATCTATTCAACTATCCCTGTTGTAAGATCTTCAATTAACCCTAGCCTGGGGTGCCAAGAACTGTGTTCAGCTGTTGGTTCTCTTTTTCGAGCCTGAAATTACTTCTTCCCATTCAACTTACACACTCTATGTTTCCCAAATGAGACCTAACCTAGAGTATTGTTCCCATATCTGGAGAGCGGCATCACCTTCGACAATTAGCATCCTTGATTCTATCCAAAAGAGAGCCATTCGTCTCATCAATGACCTAGTTCTCACAAGAAAACTCCCTTCTCTCGCTCTTTGCCGCGCTTTGGGGATTTATCCCTATTCTACCGATACTTTTACGGATTTTGCTCTGAAGAACTAGCTGCTATAATTCGTCCCTTGACTGTTTCTAACAGAACAACAAGAGGCGCGTTACGTATGCATCCCTTTGCTGTCCAGCTACAAAAGCCTAGAACATCCCACTTCTCTCGCTCATCCATACCTAGGGTCTCCAGATTATGGAACGGACAGCCTGCAGATGTTTTCCCTTCCTCCCCAGCTTCCAATTGTTTAAATCCCGTGTCAATATATTACATTTCCCTTTCCTTCAGACGCCCACGGTACGTTAGTACTTAGGTTTGAAGTCTACGTGGGCTGTCCCAGATAAGAAAAATCAAACCTAAGGAAATCTGATTAAACCCAAAAAAGCTGCATTTAGGTGAGTTCAGAATCTTTTTTCGTTTTTTTTATTAACATTTTCCAAGCTACTAGATTTCATAATTTAATTTTATAAATAATATTTTCGAAAAAATATATTTTTGGAAAATGTACCTATTTTTTAAAGACATTTTTGAACAAATGTAATTTCGAAATACGTGGTTTCGAGAAGATATTTGATAAATCCGCTTTGAAAAAACCAGCCTTAAAAAAACTGTCAGGACAATTTTAAAAATTGTGCGTTCGAAATATGTGTATTTGAGAAAATATTTTTGAAAAGTTTCGTTAATCCGTTTTCGAAGAAGCTGTTTTTGGAAAAAATTTGGTTTCAATGGAATGTTTTTTGAATAAAAACCATTTGGTTATTTGTTTCCTTTAGAAGTCAAAACGATCCAGCGCAAATTTTGATAAAATCGCAGTGAGATATGTGTTTTCAGAAACAATCAAAAAGCATGTAAAACCAAAATGCCAAAAAAAGGCTTGCATTTTTTATATAACATATTAGTATTTATATAATTTTATATTTCTGTGGTATAATTCATTTCAAAGACATTACTTAGATGGCAAATATTTGTTTATGTTTATGTTACAGTATTTATTTTTATAAAATTCGCTGTGAAAATCCTTTTTGTACAAGGTTTTAGAGAGGGGAGGGGGGTTGCTTGGGTTTGCTTGGATCTAAATCGGCCACTAGGAACTTGTTGCCAAAGTAAATATAGATCTATTATTGTGGAAAGTAAGTCTTAAAATTGTCTTTTTTATAAGTTTGTCTAAAACTCTGAAACAACGTCATGGTGTAAAACTTAGTTGTCTTATTTTAACACTTGTCACTTTAAAACTGTTAGTTACTAAGTTTTACCGGTCTAGGATTCGAGAATGTAGCCGTTATTGTTTCTTTTTTAATTTTGTAACCAGAATTTCCACTTCTAAAAAATCGTAGTTTGTATACCTACGCGCCTTTTCGGGTTCGATTCAGCGTTGCACAGTATTGCTTACGGTCCACTCACAAAAATTTGAATAAGTTGTATTTTTAAAGTTATCGTTTTTACCATTGTATAATGCTAACGGTACTAGTATTTTAATCAAATGGAAACGTCCTAATTACAAACTATGCAACATCCATTTTATGCAGGTTTTGCTAGCGGAAACCAAAAATTATTTGATATTATGTACTACACTGGTATACCAAACAACCATATCATTCTAATCTAACAGAGTTGTCAACCTGACAGTCTAAATGAAACTGTGTTTTTCACAACAGTTTCAGGTACATTCAAGTTTAAAAGCAGTAGCCTTTAGCAGATGAGTAATGAAACTATTAAGTGCGTTCGTAGCGATTTGCTGGCCTGTCATATTACCTGTATTCGCACAAACGCAAAACCATGGAGTACCAAAAGAAAATGACTTTACAAATGCAGAAAATCCAGAAAAGTTCATAGTGGAAAGCTTCTGGCCTTATGTCGGACGACACATTGAAGACGCGTTGGAATATGTGGATCGTAACCCTAAACGCTTTATGTACATGGCTGACAATTACGTAAAAGAATTTGAGAAGAAAATAAGAGGCAAAACTGAAGAAATGATTAAAGGCATTGAGAAGAAAAGAGAAAAAGCTGCATCGATCGGAATCGATATTGAAGTGTGCGTTGGTGACAATATCGAGCGGATAAGAAATATGCGAGCACATGGATTTAATGTTGTAAGAAAGTGTGCCTACGATCAAGTCCGCATAATGGAAGGTTTTCGTACGGAAATAAAGGATAATATTAAATCAATTCATAATAACATCAAACCAATTTTGAGACGTTTCGACGAGTGTCGCAGGAAGCCCTATTTTTTAAGATTGTTTTGTGGAAACCAATTTAAGCTTTATAGAGCAGTGCATGCCATCCCTGATCAAATGGACGACCAACAAGCATTGTTTTTGTCCTATGAACTTAACTTTAAACCATACTTTCTGCCAGTATGCACATATAAGAACGATATTTTACCAGCAAGTGAAACAATAGTAAGAAGCGTAATTTCTTGTTCTTTAAAAAAGTTTCCCGCCGTTAGTTCTGTAGGATTTAAAAACGTTGAGGCGAGGTCAACGGGTGCCCCGAGGATCAGTTTGTCGACTTGTCCTGTTGCTACAATAATTTTATTGTATAATTTTAAGAGATTGTATAATGGATATATTTGTCAATGAGTGGTTAAATATTCACAATATATTTATGCCAATTAGCCAACCAGTCATTTCACAAATTTAATTTGCAATAGGGTATATAAATACATGTACGAAATGAAGCCACATTAGAAAATTATTTATCTTAGGCCATAGGCTATATTAAACACACAATGCTATAGCCTAGAGCCCCACCTCTCAGGGGGGCAAAGAGTCCCCATGTTTTATAATTTAGGTTTCCCGCCGTTGTAACGTTCCTAAGATCTCTTGTTACATCCTTGTCAGGTAATTTAGATGTTGTTACCTGGGTGCCTAAGACGGCTCTTATTTAGCCGCTTTCAGCATGATCATTCACGGCAGGGGGGGAGGGGGTGGGGTAAGTTACCATGTTAGCCCTGGCTTGGTACTCCTCACAAAGTATCGGTAGGGTAGAAGGAAATTTGGGGATTCCGATGTATTTAATACATACATGACAAAATACGCTACTGGTCTTCTCCAAAGCCAAAATATCTTTCTTAGTTTTCCCGTGTGACTCTTGACATATTTTTTACTTGCAAACAGTATTTAATGTGCTCCCTGTACGGGCAGAAATACAACTAGAATCAGGTTTTCTCCAAATCGAAAACTTTTTCGCAGTTTTTTATGTGCACATAAAAGTAGGGAACTAGTTAAGACGCTTAAAATATTTGCTATGTGTTAAAAATCAATAAAAATAAATTATCGAAACCAATGATTTATTTGCAGCTTTCTTAGGAGCCCAAAAAACAAGAGACCTGTCACGGCGCTTGACATTTTTTCTTCCAAAAATAATCTAATTGTTGTCGACCAAAAAAAATCGATCAAAATCTGATTTTAAGATGATCCGATTATAAACTATTTTTTTACCTATGTCGTGCCTTTTATATAATTTTTTAAAAAATAAAATATATATCGCAAGTGCCTCGAAAAATTCCTTTTTATTATTTACACGTAAGAAAGCTTTGAGTAAAATTTTAGTTTCAGAGAAGACTTATACCTACTCACTTAAAAAACGATCGACAACGTAAAAAGGGCGCAAAACTGGAAACATACTTAAGACCCCTGAATGACTTAACACGCCACTGGTTATCTTGTATGATGAGTTCGTAATATTTACAAAATATGCAACCTCCATTTTAAACAGCGCCAGCGACAGCAGAAACCGTAAAATATATTTAATTTGTTAGTTTATATTACTTTACGTTGTAATATTGTCATATTTCCCCATATATTCGTCATTTTTCCAAATTTCCATACATTTTTATTATATTTTTTATTTAACATTTCGGAAACCACTCTACGTGCTGCGATTGCATATCGCTGGCCTCGCCTTTATTTTATGAACCCTGACCAGTTGTACTGTTTGTATAAACTGTTCTTGAGGGGTTCATATAAAAAGCGTACCAGCGAGATGCAAAGGAAGGCGTCGTGTCCCGACTGGGAGCGCGCTACTGCCGCGTCCCGACAGAAGGCGTCACTGTGGTGCCGCACGAATAACACGAATAGCGCCAGCCCTTTAGGCTGACCGAGTACTCCGATAGAAGCTGCCCCCTACGCTACCCAACCTAGCAACGTAAGTGAATTGTGTACCTGAATAAATCATACAAGTGTTTTGGTAAACCGCAGCCTAATTTATCAACCCCGACGACCCCTAGCGTGACATTTGGTGGAGGCGCCGGTTCGTTCTCGTTGGTAAGTTCTTCCTAACTTGCCAAGGGCCTTTTGTGTTTTATAATTTTTTACTATCTCTTTCAGGTCATTTTAGTGTTTTTCAGTGCATTTTTAAAGGGTTTTTTTTTTCAGGGCGTTATAGTGCATTTTTTTTGTCAAATTATCAAGTGATTTTTTTTTAAAGGGCGTTTTTACAGTGTTTTCTTTCAGGATATTTTTTACATTGGTTTTTAAAGGGTATTTATTTTACAGTGGTTTTAAGGGGAATTTTTACAGTGCTTTTTACGTCTATATAATTTCCCTACCCATTCTTATCCCTCATACGTTCGACATAATTTTATCTTGTGCCCGTTAACGCTGGCGAGATTAAAATTATCCAAACAGAACCTATAGGAAAACCCACCTCGTGCCCGTTAACGCTGGCGAGGCTAGGTTTACTATAAATCCCACCTCAAAGCGTCTACTATAGTCCTGTCTTGTGCCCGTTAACGCTGGCGAGATTAGATTACATAGACTGCTAAATATAGAAATAGTTCCACCTCGTGCCCGTTAACGCTGGCGAGGCTAGAATTATTATATATTGGGGTTAATCACTAAACTGCCCTCAACCCTTTTATTCCTGTTATCCCTTTTATTTAATTTTTATGGCCCGTAGGAAGCTTAACAAGATTCAAAGAGAACGAAAAAGGCAAGAGAAGTTGAGGGTTGTTAATAACGGCACATCGTTGGGTTTACCAAATACACTACCCGTAAAAATTTTTATTTCAAACGAGCAACAATTAAGGTCCCTGAGATTAAAAAGGAAATTTTTAAATTTATTTGGCGACAATGAAATATAATATTTTGTTTTAATGACATTGAGGTCGTCTCTCATGAACTTAAAGTGTATTTTGAAATTTAATACACAAGGTTCGCGTACTTGGTATGTTATCAATTAAATTTGAACATGCTATTATTATAATATTATTAACAAGGTGTTTTAGAAATATAATCGTTATTTTTATAAACATATTTACATAATATATCTAGGCGCCATTCAAATATAAAGATTTCCTATTTTCCTAAATATTTTTTTTAATTATTTTTATTACCATATACATATGTATATTTGTACCGCCCTTTTTATCGCCATTTTTGATAAGATGCCACAGAGTTATTTACATTTTCATTACCATTTTTAGGTTTGATACTTAACATAAGGACTTAAATTTCGCCTCTGATGTTTAGTGAGCAGCCGCCACGGCCGGTAACGAGGTCCCGTAGCAGCAAATACAAAATTTTATACCTACCTGTTTTTAGGAAGATGTTCATTTTTACTTTTTTTCAAAATGACTAATCTATTTTTTATTTTTACAGGACCGACCTTCGAAAAAATAAAATAACGTTTTTTTTTTCAAATAGTCCTGAAAGACGTCTGTGGAAAAAAATGGGGCTAGTACTCTCTTGGGAAATCAAAGAAAGGGGTATTCTTTGTCATGTAATCTGGGCTAAATGCAGTTTTTGTTTTAAAAAGGGACTTGAGAATTAAGAACAAGAATAATCTATTTAATTTCAAAAATATATAAGGGAGCTCAACTGGATAAAAGAATTTTGGGAATTGATGTATGGTAAGATGGTAAGAAAGAATAAGCTATTCTTGACTGAATTTTATTTTTTCAATTTTTTTATGAATTCAATTTTAAAAATTATAATTATAAAGTTTTCAAATTTGTTTTTATAGTTGGGTACAAACAAATGGTTAGTATTTAAATGTGTGTTTTGTGTTGTGTCAGTGTGTGTTAGTAGAAAGAGGGTATACCCAAAATGTATTGGTTTGAGTGTTTTATGCTTGGGAAATTTTAAGAATATTTTACATATTTGTACTATATGCTTATTTATGAATTACGGTAGTAAATTTTAGATTGTCAGTGCAATCATTTAGAATACCATTTATTTTATTTTATTAAATGTTTTGCGTTTTTAATAAACAAACAAATCATCACGTATAATATTATCAAGTTCATGTATAAATAAATCACGAAGGTAAAGGTAGACAGTTTATTATTTTATTTAATCAGCAGAAAAGTAAACAATTGATATATAATATTAAAGATGCCATTCACCCAGGTATTGTTGTTAAAGTTAAATTGTAATATACGGTGTCTAATGAAAATAAGTTAAACAAAAACAAGGGTATATTTTATGACTGAGACATTGAAAAATAAATCAGGGTCAGAATTTTTTTACAAATCCAACTTCTTTTTTTTAAGTCGAATATTATTATTAAGTAAATTTAAATATAGCGTACAATAATGATTACCATATGCATTTTGTAATCGGGTATTTATTTGTTTATATGACTGAAAGTCATATGTTTTCCAAATAGGGGGACATGGAAGAAGACTCTGAACACGGAGTTGAATGTCCGCCTATTTGATGGTGATATGTGTTATGTATATGATTATTTATTTTATTTATGATTGAAAGTCATAATATGTTTTCCGAGTAGGGGAACATGGAAGATGGCCCTGAGCATAGAGCTGAATGTTCGCCTACTCGATGGTGGTATGTATACCGTTATTTAAATGACTAAGAGTCATATATTGTGAGTATAGGGAGACATGGAAGATGACCTTCATATAGGGTTGAATGTCTGCCTATGCGAAATATTAAGAGTTTTATGCAAGTAGTATTTGAAGTTTATGTGACTTATGTGAAATATTAAGAGTTATATGCAAGTTGTATTTGAAGTTTATGTGACTTTATTGATGAATAAATAGGATGGTAAATATGGTAAATATTTGATGATGTGATTACGCTATATTTGGGTTTTAAATTGTTATGTAAATGTGTATAATTTTGTTTTTCCCTCTGATGAATTAGAGACCAATGTCTCACTGTCTCCAAGAGTAATACTTAGACACCAATAGAAGTCGTATGTAAAAACCGGGTGAATGTTCTTAGCCTGTCTACTTCTACCTAAACATCGTAATATTATGTAGCTTTTCATTATTTTTCATTATTTTCATTTTCTTTTTCTAAACTGTATTTTTCCTTTTAACTGCCGGTAGTCTTTTTTTGTTTTCATGTACCATTGGGAGACCACACGACCTGGATCGAGAGCCACCAAGCACATCAAAAAACCAAAGGCCAGTCGCCGCTTGCGGCCACACAGCCAGCGTCATGCATCAGCCACGCACGGTCCACCATGTCTCGCCAGCCTGGTCTTCCCTCACTAGGACTGAACTCCTGCACAACGAGCCGTGATGCCACTGGTACACTGTACATACCTAAGGAACTTACAGCGCTGGTTGACCACAACTAGTCTCAGGATCAGCCCAGCAAAGTTCCCGTCACTCACGGCTCAGTCCACCCAAAGTCCGGATGGCCGCACTCTTCGGAGGAGGGAGACCCCTGCTGCACTGGGAGTCGGCAACACAACTAGCCGATCCCACCCCCAGGACACAGGAACCGTGACTGCTGCATCTGAACAAGAAACACATGACGACCTGCCTCAACGTGTGGCGCCTAAGATGTGTCGGGTTTTGTCGGTGTGTAGGCTATTCGATCAGTAACGTGTTGGAACTCCCTAAAAATAGAACTTTGTAAAGAAAATGTGTAAATGTGAACCAGACTACCAGGACAGTAACCATTTTTATTCTTCATTTTTAATTCTTCATTTCACCTAAATAAATACGGAGTGTACCGAGCCTGCGAGCTCCAATTATTTGTTTATTAATAATGTTTTTATGTTTGTTTATCTCCGTTTTGTATATTTGTATTTTGTAAATATGTGATATTTTGTATATATGTATTGTGTAAATTTTTAAAGCTAGGGGCTAGCTTTTACAGGCGCGGGGGAAATGTCATATTTCCCCATATATTCGTCATTTTTCCAAATTTCCATACATTTTTATTATATTTTTTATTTAACATTTCGGAAACCACTCTACGTGCTGCGATTGCATATCGCTGGCCTCGCCTTTATTTTATGAACCCTGACCAGTTGTACTGTTTGTATAAACTGTTCTTGAGGGGTTCATATAAAAAGCGTACCAGCGAGATGCAAAGGAAGGCGTCGTGTCCCGACTGGGAGCGCGCTACTGTCGCGTTCCGACAGAAGGCGTCACTGTGGTGCCGCACGAATAACACGAATAGCGCCAGCCCTTTAGGCTGACCGAGTACTCCGATAGAAACTGCCCCCTACGCTACCCAACCTAGCAACGTAAGTGAATTGTGTACCTGAATAAATCATACAAGTGTTTTGGTAAACCGCAGACTAATTTATCAACCCCGACGACCCCTAGCGTGACAATATTGCTTTTTGCATTGTTAATATTTAAAAACATTTTTTTGAAATTTCGGTACAAAAATGGGCGTAGTAATTCCCTAAAATAATATTTGTTGTAAAAATAAAGTAATAATGAGTGTGTTTTTTGGAAGAGTAATGTATTTCACGGTAAAAATATTTCGTCTTTTTCAGTGCACATTTCCTTGTTCAATGCGTTTTGTTTCTAAATATTTTTTTTTTTAGTTTTAAGCTACTTTATTTTCCTTCTCCATAATACAAATCCTATATACAGGGTGGCACGCAACGAATGGGATATATTTTATGGATAGGATCCTTAGGTCAAAGTAGAAATATTTGGGCCAACTTATCTTTGCATAGTTGTAATTCTCGGAATAATTAAAAACCTTCACAAAATGTAATGTACCGCTCAAAGACTGGTTGATCGGTGCATATCTTTGTATATATTGTCAAAAATTCTTAAAATACTGTAAATACCTAAGTAGAAAAGTATTGTAAATATTAACATGTCCACAATAAAGATTGTTTGAAAAGAAAGAAGACTGGTTGGTCGAAACCGTTCTATTTTGACTGAAGTAGTACAATGAACATAACCATATTTGGTGTACAGCGTTGCCACATTTATTTTGGCGAATCTACTTTTATTTTTGCTTGCATCTACTAAAATCTACTAAAAATTTTTTTAAAAATACCAAAAATCTACTTTACAAAAAAAGCTGAAAATAAGAAGGGAGTTGGAGGTTGGGGATTAATGAATTGCCATGGTTAATTGGTCTAATTATTTATTTATTGACTAAACCTAAATATATAAATCTTAAAACTAGCACAACAAAGAAAACGGAACTGACTCTTATTCTAATTTTTAAACAAATATTTTTTTCTTAAAACTAGAATTAAAAGAAAAAAGATTTTAAATTTCGTCACCTTTATACTTTAGATTTTTATACAAAGTTTTATCGTCCATTAACTTAATCATTGTTACATCGGGTTGAAAATTTGTGCAAGACCCAACATCCCTCAGACCCTCTTTGGCACGTATTAAAGCAGACACGTTTGTATTAAAAAATTGTTTCGATCGTCGGTTTTAACTCGATTAAATTCGGAGAATATCCTTTCACATTTTACGTTCGAAACCGGCAAAGAAAGCATTTGTTTTGCGAATTTGCAAATATTTTCGTATTTAAGTTTATTATTATTGTCCTTTAAACAGCTTATTTTGTGCCAAAATTCTTCAACATTAAAGGAATTATTCATATTGCTGCTACGCGGAAGAACTTACAGCTAATGCTACCGAATGGCAAACGCATTTAACAAATATGCAGTGGGGATTTATTACACGAATTTTAGCAATAATGCCATTGTTATCCCCAAATAAAATATGACATTTGTGGTGTCAGCTGCAAAACCCAACAGTTGATTTTTTATGTTAAGTTCCTGTTCTTCTAAGGCACTGTTAAGTGCATTAAAAAGGTCTTGGGCGGACTCTCCTTGTATATCTACTGTACACAAAAATCTGGTCTTTATACAGGCATTTCTCTCTGAATAAAACTTAACAGCGATAGCAATAACCTTACTTGTACTTACATCGGTACTCTCATCAATGATCACTGAAAAGATTGAAAGTCCTGACTTCAGATCTTGTATTATTTTTTCTTCAAATTGTCCGCCCAAAACATTATAGGCTATTGCAGATGATTTTGTTCTCTTACAGGAAAATTTTCTTGCAATTTCTGAGTTAGGAAAAACATCTTTGATGACATCGCTTAGATGATCCATCACAAGAAATGGTACATTATGCTCCACAAGCACAGACACTATTTTAATTTCTGCTTTTTTCATTCCATCTGAAACTGAGCTATTTTTGAAGAATTTATCAATCTAAAAAATAAAACATTATTCTACTATATATTTTAATTAGACATAAATAAAAATAGACAAACCTTAGAGCTTCCAGTGAATCCAATCATATTTTTCTTATGTTTCGCGCAAGCACTATGTTCTTTTAGAGAAGCCATCCTGTGCTTTACAAAACCAAGTGGAAAATAATGGGTTCTGTTCCCATTCTGCTCGATACGATTGCCCATAAGCTCGCTTCATAATTTTCACCTTAAAAGCAATTTTACACTGCTTATTCACTATTCAGTATAAAGCGAAAACCGTGTAGCGATTAGAATAAATTCGACCGTCAGTTGTCGGGGAAATACAACGGTGAACCCCCATAAGGCATAAGGGGGAATCACCGACAAAAAAGCAGGCGAAGCAACCAAATGAATAAAAATACCAAATTAGTTACACGTCTACCAACTTAGAAATTAAAGTAAATGCTTGATTAAAATAATTTTTACAATAATTATATTGTTAATGGCATTGAAAGTTATATATTAAAATCTACCAAAATCTACTAAAGAAAATGTGCCTACTAAAATTTTCTGAAAAAGGGTGAAAATCTACCAAAAAAGTAGAAATCTACTAGATGTGGCAACGCTGTTGGTGTAAAAAATTTAACTGCAACTGGTACATTAGTTCAACTCAAGTCGTATTAAAACTTACTATTATATTATGTAATAAACTTTTAAGCCAATAATATGTTAAATCTAATTTATAATAAAGATCGTTAATAACCATAAGTTGCAACTTAATATTTGCCAATTTTAACGAGATTATAAAAACTCCTAAATCATTGATGATATGGATCGTCTGGAATTATTTCTGGTGTTAAATAGTACGTACTTACGTAGTACCTACGTCCGCACAGGAGGGGATATTAAAATTCAAATTTTTAAATTTTTGCTTAATCTTTCGCAATGTGTATGTAAATTCGTGCTTGACCTGACGATTAAAATTTAAAATTAATTTGACGGCAAATTCAGTCACGTATAACAATTTAGGATGCATAAATCGGTACTAATGTGGCCACTTATATTATGTAATGAAAATTCTCGCTATAGTTGGACTCGGTTTGAAAGAAGTTAGACTTCAAACTCGTTCAGCCTAATTTACATTAGTAGAGTAAAGAAGTTAAGGCAAGTATTAATTATCCATGACACTTTATTAATGTAAACGCTGGTGGCCGAGTAGAGTATTAAGATACGGTAGGGTAGAGAAAAGAAAAACTCTTAAATTAAAGAAAGTTACTGTAAAACAAGTCCATCTTGTTTTTGATATGATTCAACGAAATATTTTTTTAAAGTAAAAAACCAATTTCTTTGACCATATTATTTTCTTTTGGTGTATTTAAAACCCTTTTAAATTATTTCAGTTCAGTGTATCTTAAAATAAGGAAATCATGTCTTTGGTATAATCCAAAGATTTTTTTTTAAATAAGAAACCCCGGTCTTTAACCATATTATTTCCTCCTAATAAGAGAATATTTGTAGTACGACATAAAGCGATAGAAAAGAAATTTCTTTCCTTTTTCTTTTCTTTTTCCATTTCGTGCTATGTAAGAACGTTTGGGTTCATTCGTGCCTGCGACTGATATTTAGAAACAGAAAAAAGGTTTTTAGCTCTTTCTGCCTGTGTTTCTTCCCCAGTACTTTTCAATATAACGAATACCAGAGGGAATTTTGACTTTTTGAAATTAATAAAATCGTGGTCCTCGATCGTATAATAAAAGCACAAGAAAACAAATTTTCTGTAGTAACCCGCACTTTGATTTCCTTTACTTTGAAAGTCAGCGTAACTGACAATAACATCCATCGTGGACGCACCCTGGATTTTGTCTTGGGGAGGCTCATGTGTCTTTGAATAATGCAATTCGGTGGATTCCTTTAATTAGTAGGGCATTTTTTAAATTTCTGTGTGTCTAGGATGTTGGCTAGGGAGGGCTGCAGCCCCCCAACCCCTCCCCTGACTACGCAACTGGACATCCATTATTCTTCTTTTTTATTGCTTCTAACTATAAAACCGATGTTTTTAGTATTAAAAGCAATGATAGTATAAACAGAGAAAAACCAAGACAGAGAGACGAATATCTCATACTGATTTCATTCATAAATACGATTTGCTTTCTATGACCTCCAAAGCGGCCTGACGTACTCTACTACCGACGCTTAAATAAAGCTGCCACGGGCGTGCGTTGTGGATTTTGGGTTATTTTTAAAAAATGCAGCAAAATAAAAAATACAATATGAGTATACTACAGTAGCATAAAAATGTATTATTAAATATTTATTATTGGATAACTAATCTAGGAACAATTAAGTAGGTAATTTATTTATAGCAATTTTACTTCTACAAGAAAAATTATAAAAAATGTAGAGTAAAATAAAAAACTATGAATACTTAACTTTCTCGTGAATTAGTAAAAATGAAACGCATTGCATGAAATGACAAAACTACAGGCTTTTTACAATAATTTAAGCCATTTATAGTATTATGTATCAAAACATATCTAACTAAATGAAATATAGTTTTGACAAAGTGTAAGTTCTTAGACAAAATACCAATCATTCTCTATTTTGTGTGTTTATTATACGTATGTCCGTTGTTATGGAGATTTCTGATGTACGCGGTTATCGTTTATATTTTGCATCGAATCTAAAGTTTTTATCAATATACAAAAACTTTTACGGCAAAAGTAGAATCATGTCCCCTTGTTCTTTTATTCAATGAAAAAAAAAAAGTGAAAACCGCTAACCTAGCCAACAATGTAAAACCATAGTTATTTTAAATGGAACATGCAGTATATTTCCTAGTCATTAAGGAGAGCTGCTGAGTATAAATTCACGGATATAGGTAAGATTTAATGGGCGTAACTTAAAGTTCTCCCAAAAGGAAAGATTATACAAAAGCTGTGATGGCATAGCTGCCATTAAACGCAAATATGTTATACTGCAATTATTGTTTATTTTGAGGAGAATCGTAAACGAACCCTATTTTGTTGAATTACTATCAAAAACGTCTATATATTTTATCAGAGGAAACTCTAAATGGTAGCACATTTAAAAACTGAAGCTTTAACTTTTATTTTTAAAATTTTCTTCTATCTCGTATAATAAAGCCTGTAGGTAAGGCGCAAAATATAACTAATAATCTTATACATGTTGCACCTGCTTTTGGCCTACCGCTACATATTAGGACAACTTTGAAGTTTCTATGGATTTTTCCAAATTATCATTTAACCAAAAAAGTGAGAGCGAGTATTGAGATGCGCCACGCCGCAGAAAACTCTCTCTGCTTGACGTGTTGCTACCGCACTGGCTATGTCGGGGTGTACTGTGAAAATCCCACTCGCCAATCTCGGGGTGCTGCCGTTTGAAGGCCATGGCGATGTCGAGCTGGCGGGAAGAAGAGATATTCTTCTCTCTGTCTTGGTTTTTCTCCGGTAGCAGTAACAAATTAATATGGTTAACGTTTCTTGGAATAACCCCATAGCGTCCCATTTGTGTTCAGTTCTCGACCACTATCTTAATCCTAATCGCTTATTCAGTATTTATTATTTCACTACACTACGCACTTAACATGTGTCTGATAAATTTCTGTGTCTACCTGTCTTTTTACCAATAATTATCTTCATATCATGGTAAAAGTTGGATCATATATTTGAAGTTATCTTGCTTAGGAAAATAAAGGTGTGATATAGCTTACTAGTTTTGTTTCATTAAAGGTATCAAATTAGGAAAGATGCACCTGAAGCTTCAACGCAACGGGGGGACAAATAATAAGAACAGCAAGCCCTCTGGTCGCTGGTATAATTAAAAAAACTCGGTTAAAATCGATAATAAAATTTTCTGAAATTAATTTGTGCATTCTTACTGACTTAATACTAAAATAGTTTTTGAGATAAAGTTCTACAATTATTTCGATGGATCCTAAGTCCAGTTTCCCAAACGTTATCTCCTGTTTACCTTCTAAAAAATTCGCATCGTCTAATTAATGAAGTTCACAATAATCACAGGAACTAAAACATAATGAAACATCCTTGCGCCTTGGATATCCCAAAACGGTTTGGCAACATTTTTCTCACCAAAATAGACTTTTACTTGAAATTCCCCACAATCCTGTTGGTCGATGATTGGGAATATTTACTTACAAATGGAAAGAGTGATATTGTCTCTTTCTAGAATATTGTCCAGAAACGTGGCACCGCTTAATCATCTTCTTTAGCGAAAATAAACGGTTATACTTGCTTCTAGTAATCGCATCATCACCCTTTCGATGTGCTGCGCAGCGCATCGAGAGGGTTACGAATCAAATCTATTATATAACCTAAGAAAGCTGTCAACTGGACAGACTTGAAATAATTAAATTATGTTCGTAATAAAAGTTTCAACAGTTTAATAGACAGGCAATGAAATTCTCAAGCATTTTGGTTGTTATTTATTGGCCTGCCATATTACCTGTACGTATTCAAACGCAAAATGATCGTGTACCAGGAGATAGTAACTTTGCAGATGGAGGAAATCCAGAAAAACTGGTTCAAGATACGATTTTTAAAGATCCAAACTGGTTCTCCACATATGTCGATGGTCCAATTGAAACCGCCTTGAAATCCGTGGAAGGCTACGCTAGAGGCTTTGAGGCTCGTGCTGCTAATTATCTACAAGAGTTTGACAATATATTGACAAACAGAATCGATTATACGATGAAAAGCATTGAGAGGAACAGTGAAAATGCCGCATCGATTGGATTCGACATTGCTGATTGTATTAGCGAAAATGAGGGGTCGATAAGATACCTGGCAGAAGAAGTAACTGATGTTGCAAAACAATGCATCGATGACAAGGTCGCCGATGCAGAAGGTTTCGTTACTAAATCGAATAAGACTATCAGTTCAATTCGTGATAGTGTCAAGTCACTTTGGATACAATTAAGAGAGTGCAAGAACTCTGGTGAGTCTCAGCAGATCGTTTGTTCTCCAGCGTTAAAATTGCAACTTTCTACACAAGTGGACGTCATTCCCAGAAAATTGGGCGCAATAAACGTAGAACTTCAGGAATATTATTTAAACTTTCGGCCCTACATTCTCCCATTTTGTACTGCAAGTGAAGTAACAAAGGTTGCAGTAGAAAGCGAAACAGTGATAAGGAATGTAGTTTTTTGTTCTATAGAAAGGTATCCCCGCTTGAAATCTATATTTCGAACCATTGGAAGACGGTCATTAACGACTTCAACAATTTCCCCTAGGATTAGTTTGTCAATTTCTCTTGTTGCTACATTAATTTTATTTGTTAGTGAGTGGTTAAATATTAAAAATTTATTTATGTTAAATATACCCTGTTAATCAACTCCCGATTACTTTACATTTTCAATTATTGGCAACCAGTTATACTTCGTTTCAAGATATACCGTTGACCTATTGACTGCAGCTGAACCTTTATTTTATCTAATGTCATATAAAACTTTCTAAAATTTCTAGTGCAGGACTGGAACCAATATTTTAATGATGCCATTAGGATATCTAAATTTAACCTGTAATTTATTTTCTTGCATGTTTTAGCTAAAATTGAAGCTAGTCCAACCCTGCCACCTCTGAGATATATTGTTTGTTTAGGACTCTACAGCGTGGTGTTTTGTCCTGTAAATTATATTACAGTCAATAGGTGAACGATATATTTCGAAACAAAGTACACCTGTATCAAATAAAGCCACACTTAGGCCATATTTTGGTGCTAATACGATTTAAAACTGTTTAAAAACACTTTACTTTATTGTTAAAGGGTGATGTCATATGATCAGGCGCGGTCCGTGAAATTTTAAAGTTGTATATCTCTGTTGCTACTTATGGGACCTATGCCAACTTCCGGTTTTTTAATAGTGAGCCTACTTGGAATGTCTTGGTAAAGAAAAAAAAATTGTTATTTGCGAAAGAGTTGAATTTTTGAATTGACCCCCCTGGGAAAAAATTAACACTTATTATTTTATTTATTATTGCTTGTAAACAAATTCAAAATTCTTAAATTTTAAGAGAAAAAAATGTGTTAGTAAAGAGTTACAGTCATTTGATTTTTTCTTAAATTATATTTTAGGTTTAAAAAATTCAACTGACTATATCTTGCTACTGACACCTCTTTTGTTCCTAAAATTTAAGAATTGTCGACAAAAGGAGGTAAAATTTGTTAAAATAAAAAGTAATAAATAAAATACCTAAGCGTGTTAATTTCTTTCCCAGGTGGGTCAAAATATTTTTTGTCTTTACCAAAGGCTTTTGATCAAGTATGTCATACCGCACTTCTCAACAAACTACCTTCATACGGTCTTCCTCCCAAACTATGTACCTGGATCGGAGCTTTCTCTCCAATCAGCGCATATCTATCGTGGTGGACGGCTACTCATCTAAATTCCTTCCTATCACTGCTGGCGTACCCCAAGGTTCAGTCCTGGCACCAACCCCATTTCTTCTTCGCATTAATGTCCTCCTCTCTTCAACCACCAATACCATCCACAGTTACGCTGACGACACTACTCTTCACTCCAACATTCATTTTTCAAGTCTTGAATCAAGAGCTGGATAATAGGCGCAGATCTATGCACCTATCCCTATTGTAAGATCTTCAATTAGCCCTAGACTGGGGTGCCAAGAACTGTGTTCAGCTCAGTTAGTTCTCTTTTTCGAGCCTGAAATTACTTCTTCCTATCCAACTTACACCCTCTATGTTTCCCAAATGAGACCTAACCTAGAGTATTGTTCCCATATGTGGGGAGCATCCTTGATTCTATCCAAAAGAGAGCCATTCGACACATCAGTGACCCAGTCTCACAAGAAAACTCCCTTCTCTCGCTTATCGCCGCGCTGTTGGGGATTTATCCCTATTCTACCGATATTTTTACGGATTTTGCTCTGAAGAACTAGCTGCTATAATTCGTCCCTTGACTGTTTCTAACAGAACGACCATAGTCGCGTTACGTATGCAGCCCTTTACTGCCCACCTACAAAAGCCTTCTCTCGCTCATCCCTACCTAGGGTCTCCAGATTATGGAACGGACAGCCTGCAGATGTTTTCCCTTCCCCTCCCAGCCTCTAATCCTTTAAATCCCGTGTCAGTATATTACATTTTCCTTTCCTTCAGACGCCCACGGTACGTTAGTACTTAGGCTTGAAGTCTACGTGGGCTATCTCAGATAAAAAAAATCAAACCTAAGGAAATCTGATCAAACCCAAAAAAGCTGCGTGGTGTGTTCAGAATCTTTTTTCGTTTCTTTTTATTAACATTTTCCAAGCTACTAGATTTCATAATTTAATTTTCTAAATAATATCTTCGAAAAAATATATTTTTGGAAAACGTACCTATTTTTTAAAAACATTTTATAAAAAATGTAATTTCGAAATACGTGAGTTCGAGAAGATATTGCATAAATCCGCTTTGAAAAAAGCAGCCTTAAAAAAACTGTCAGGACAATTTTAAAAATTGTGCGTTCGAAATATGTGTATTTGAGAAAATATTTTTGAAAAGTTTCGTTAATCCGTTTTCGAAGAAGCTGTTTTTGGAAAAAATTTGGTTTCAATGGAATGTTTTTTGAATAAAAACCATTTGGTTATTTGTTTCCTTTAGAAGTCAAAACGATCCGGCGCAAATTTTGACAAAATCGCAGTGAGATATGTGTTTTCAGAAACAATCAAAATGCATGTAAAACAAAAATGCCAAAAAAGGCTTGCATTTTTTATATAACATATTAGTATTTATATAATTTTATATTTCTGTGGTATAATTCATTTCAAAGACCTTACTTAGATGGCAAATGTTTGTTTATGTTTATGCTACAGTATTTATTTTTATAAAATTCGCTGTAAAAAATCGTTTTTGTACAGGGCTTTAGAGGGGGGGGGGGGTTGCTTGGGTTTGCTTGGGTCTAAATCTGCCACTACGAACTTGTTGCTAAAGTAAATATAGATCTATTATTGTGGAAAGTAAGTCTTAAAATTGCCTTTTTTATAAGTTTGTCTAAAACTCTGAAACAATGTCATGGTGTAAAACTTAGTTGTCTTATTTTAACACTTGTCACTTTAAAACTATTAGTTGCTAAGTTTTACCGGTCTAGCATTTGAGAATGCAGCCGTTATTGTTTCTTTTTTAATTTTGTAACCAGAATTTCCACTTCTAAAAAATCGTAGTTTGTATACCTACGCGCCTTTTCGGGTTCGATTCAGCGTTGCGCAGTATTGCTTACGGTCCACTCACAAAAATTTGAATAAGTTGCATTTTTAAAGTTATCGTTTTTACCATTGTATAATGCTAACGGTACTAGTATTTCGATCAAATGGAAACGTCCTAATTACAAACTATGCAAGTTCCATTTTATGTAGGTTTTGCTAGCGGAAACGGCAAATATTATTTGATAATAATATTATGTACTACACTGATATACCAAACAACCATATTCTAATCTAACAGAGATGTCAACCTGACAGTCTAAATGAAACTGTGTTTTTCACAACAATTTCAGATACATACAAGTTTAAAAGCAGTAGCCTTTAGCAGATGAGTAATGAAACTATTAAGTGTTGTCGTAGTTATTTGCTGGCCTGTCATATTACCTGTATTCGCACAAACGCAAAACCATGGTGTACCACAAGAAAGTGACTTTATAAATGCAGAAAATCTAGAAATTTTCTCAGACGAATACATGTGGCCTTATGTCGGACGACACATTGAAGATGCGTTGGAATATGTGGATCGTAACCCTAAACGCTTTATGTACATGGCTGTCGAGTACGTACAAGAATTTGAGAAGAAAATAAGAGGCAGAACTTAAGAAATGATTAAAGAAGAAAAGAGAAAAAGCTGCATCGATTGGAATCGATATTGAAGTGTGCGTTGGTGACAATATCGAGCGGATAAGAAATATGCGAACACATGGATTTAATGTTGTCAGAAAGTGTGCCTACGATCAAGTCCGCATAATGGATGGTTTTCGTACGGAAATAAAGGATAATATTAAATCAATTCATAATAACATCAAATCATTTTTCAGACGTTACGCCGAGTGTTACAGGAAGCCCTTGTATTTAAGATTTTTTTGTTTACCAAGCCGTAAGTTTGGTGCAGCAGTGAGGGCCATCCCTAATCAAATGGACGACCAACAAGCGTTGTTTTTGTCCTATGAACTTAACTTTAAACCATACTTTCTGCCAGTATGTACATATAAGAACGATATTTTATCAGAAAGTGAAACAATAGTAAGAAGCGTAATTTCTTGTTCTTTAAAAAAGTTTCCCGCCCTTAGTTCTGTAGGATTTCGAAACATTGAGACGAGGTCAACGGGTGCCCCGAGGATCAGTTTACAATTATTTTATTGTATAATTTTGAGAGAATGTATAATGGATATATTTGTCAATGAGTGGTTAAATATTCACAATATATTTATGCCTGTTAGCCTGCCAGTCATTTCACAAATTTAATTTGCAATAGGGTATAATATACATACATGTACGAAATGAAGCCACATTAGAAAATTATTTAACTTAGGGCGTGGGGCTCTAGACACATAGACCATGGCCATAGGCCATTAGACACTATGCTATAGCCTAGAACCCATGGATTTATTAAGACTGGATACGGGATGATTTAACATTCTTTGAAGCCAAAACAAACCATTCTAAACGACACTGTAAACACAATTTGTAAACATTGGCCACATCTTATTTTACCTTGTATTTTTGTACAAAAAATACGTTAGAAGCATCACAAGATTTACTAAAAGTAATAAAAGCCCTAAAATATTCTATTTTTCTGCTAAATAATAATAAATTTAAGTTAAAACGGTTTTATTATTTATAGGTTAGATTATTTCTAAAGGTGTTTATTTAAAGTCGCTCCGAGTCATTTATAAATTTATATAAATCTATTCGTCGCACTTTTTCTTTCCTAGTTCATTAGACAAAGACGTACATGTAACCGAGTGTTCAGACCGAGGTTCAGCCGTTTTCCTAAACAACCAGCACAGACAGCAGTACTTCTGAGCTCCAACACGCCAATGCTATTTTATCTCTTTCTACTACCATTCTTGATTCAAGTACGTAATTCGTAAACTAAAAACTTGGGGGAAAACAAACAACAAATATAAGGCTTCACGGTCGATACGCTCACAGTAACGGACATCGAATCCTTATTATAATAAATCCATGCTAGAACCCCACCTCTCAGGGGGCAAGGAGTCCCCGTGTTTTATTATTTAGGTTTCCTGCCGTTGTAACTTTACTTACTATGATCTCTTGTTACATCCTTGCCAGATAATTTAGATGTTATTCCCTGGGTGCCTAAGACGGCTCTTATTTAGCCGCTTTGAGCATGATCATTCACGGCTGGGGGAGGGGCAGTTTCCATGTTAGCCCTGGCTTGGTACTCCTCACAAAGTATCGGTAGGGTAGAATGAAATTTGGGGATTCCGATGTATTTAATACATATATGACAAAATACGCTACAGGTCTTCTCCAAAGCCAAAATATCTTTCTTAGTTTTCGCGTATGACTCTTGACATATTTTTTACTTGCAAACAGTATTTAATGTGCTCCCTGTACGGGCAGAAATACAACTAGAATCAGGTTTTCTCCAAAGCGAAAACTTTTTCGCAGTTTTTTATGTGCACATAAAAGTAGGGAACCAGTTAAGACGCTTAAAATATCTCCTATGTGTTAAAAATCAATAAAAATAAATTATCCAAACCAATGATTTATTTGCAGCTTTCTTAGGAGCCCAAAAAACAAGAGACCTGTCGCGGCGCTTGACATTTTTTCTTCCAAAAATAATCTAATTGTTGTCGACCAAAAAAAATCGATTAAAATCTTATTTTAAGGTGATTCGATTATAAACTATTTTTTTACCTATGTCGTGCCTTTTATATAATTTTTTAAAAAATAAAATATATATCGCAAGTGCCTCGAAAAATTCAATTTTATTATTTACACATAAGAAAGCTTTGAGTAAAATTTTAGTTTTAGAGAAGACTTATACCTACTCACTTAAAAAACGATCGACAACGTAAAAAGGGCGCAAAACTGGAAACATGCTTAAGACCCCTGAATGACTTAACACGCCACTGGTTATCTTGTATGATGAGTTCGTAATATTTACAAAATATGCAACCTCCATTTTAAACAGCGCCAGCGACAGCAGAAACCGTAAAATTTATTTAATATGTTAGTTTTAAAAATATTATGGCTCTGACAATGCACCATTCTATAGTCCATCCCATTTTAATTGAGAATGATGACAGAACTTCATTTTACAATGGAGAGATAAATTATCTTTCTCTCGTCTTCTTTCTCTCTCATCTTTTTTCTCTCTTGTCTTCTTTCCGTCATACTTTAAAATTTTGACAACTAATAAAATGTTAGGTTATGAAAAAAATAAACATAAAATATTTCCAGCTTGTCCCATAATACGTTTTGCACTGTAAAAAATATACCTAAAAAGTTTATATAAAGTGTTAGCAGCTTAATTTTCTGTGTTCTATAAATCTGCGACAGGCGAACAACCACCAAAATATTACACAGTGTACATATTTTGTTTGATTCTTCACATTTTCCAAGTACCCAAGTATTCTCCAAGGTTAAAATTTCTTTTTTATGTATTTATTTTAGTAGACAACCAAAAAAACCTGAACAAACTAAGGAGGCTGTGATAAAAGATTTGAAAATATTATTTTTTATTGGCAACAACATCGTTTTTATTTGTCTTTTACTAATGCACTTTTTGCCAACAAGGATAGAACGAAATCGGTTCCTTAGGGAATTTTATCAAGAATAAGTTATGATAACAAGGTGAAGTGAACATTTTGTTTCTTTATTTTTTTCTAAGGCGCTTTCGCCAATACCGATGGAAAGAAACCTGATTACTCGGTGGTTATTAGGAAAGAAAAGCAGAATATTACGACTGGTAAAATAGTATGTTCTGGTTTATTATGGAACTAACCAATAGGGTGAATTCTTGTTAAATTGTTTTTTCTGCAATCGTTGTCAATCTAGATTGGATGGACATACTATACCAAGCAAATAAATATCCTAACAAAGTTGTAAACATGACAGACGAAATAAAATTATGTTACTTACAACAGAGTCAGGGACATAGTTTAAAAGCAGTAGCCGTTAGCAGATGCGTATTGAAAATGTAAATATTTTAGTGCATGGATATTTGTTGTGCCAGGCATGTTTCCTATACATATAGGCCCAGCGATTTTAGTATAAAGTTTCCCGAATTATCTTAAACGATGCATTGAAAGCTACTAAAGTCTTTGTGACTTTGGCTGATAGACAGAAGAGATGGTTACAGACATTGCTGCATCGACTGGAATCGACAGTGGTGATACCCCCAAGACAAAATAGCCCCCCCCCCCCCCCAGGACAAAATTCTGTGTGCGCCTGCAGTGTAGGACAGGTATAGGTAAAAATAAGACCTCTTTGGTGGGACAACAAATAAAGGAGACAGAGGAAATGTTTAGAAAAGAGGGACATTCTATCGCTTAATGGGTAATGTATTAAAAAAAAATTAAACTTTTCGTTATAGTCGAGGTAATGAAGCACTCAACCTCGGAATTTTTTGCACTAAGACGGAACGGAATGCGGTTTTTGCATTCGCTTCCAAAAATTATTTGTAAAAAATGTATCTACTTTGTATCTTATACAAACCGGAAATTGCATTGCTGCAGTCAAAAATGCATTCAAAAAATGCATTTTTTGAAGTCGCTTTAAGAAAATTAAAGAACTTTGTTAATAAGACTCAGAATTGACTCAAACCGGGTTCCCGGGGGTTTTCGAGGTCGCTGATCACGATTATGATGTTCAAATTGACCCACAGCCGACCTGGAGCTCAGGATCGCTGATGAACGTCATCTCCGTGGGACTCTCCCAAAATTCACGCGGGGAAGGAGAGAAACTCGGCGCCCGGTTTTTTTTTTTTGGGTTGCTGAATTCAAATATGGCATCGGCGAACACCCCCCGGACACCTGGTGCGCCGGAACCTGGACGTGACAAGATCGCAAAAAACAAACCGAAAATCGTTGTGTGGGCATTTTTTGCGGCGCTGAATCCAAATTTCACGTCGAAAACGACCCCCCGAACACCTGGTGCACCGGAACCTGGACGCGGACGTCATGTCCGATGGTTTTCCAGACGCGATCGCTAAAGACAAACCGAAAATCGTTATGGGGGGGGGGGGGGAGGCGAGAATTACACATCAATGAATGTGTCAAATTATGAGACAATTTTCGTTTAGTTTTTTGCGATCGTGTCCGAAAAACCCTCGGAGATGACGTCCGCGTCCAGGTTCCGGTGCACCAGGTGTTGGGGGGATCGTTTTCGACGAGAAATTTGGATTCAGCGCCCCAAAAAAACCCCATAACGATTTTCGGTTTGTCTTTAGCGATCGTGTCTGGAAAACCCTCGGAGATGACGTTCAGGCTCAGGTTGCGGTGCACCAGGTGTTCGGGGGGTCGTTTTCGACGTGAAATTTGGATTCAGCGCCCCAAAAAAACCCCATAACGATTTTCGGTTTGTCTTTAGCGATCGTGTCTGGAAAACCCTCGGAGATGACGTTCAGGCTCAGGTTCCGGTGCACCAGGTGTTCGGGGGGACGTTTTCGATGTGAAACTTGGAATCCGCGCCCCAAAAAACCCCCATAACGATTTTCGGTTTGTTTTTTGCGATCTTGTCAGGAAAATTCTCGGGGATGACGTCCACGTCCAGGTTCCGGCGCACCAGGTGTCCGGGGGGTGTTCGCCGATGCCATATTTGAATTCAGCAACCCAAAAAACCCCCGGGCGCCGAGTTTCTCTCCTTCCCCGCGTGAATTTTGGGAGAGTCCCACGGAGATGACGTTCATCAGCGATCCTGAGCTCCAGGTCGGCTATGGGTCAATTTGAATTGCATTTTTGGCTGCAGCAACGCAATTTCTGGTTTGTATAAGATACAAAGTAGATACATTTTTCACAAATAATTTTTGGAAGCGAATGCAAAAAACCGCATTCCGATCCGTCTTAGTGCAAAAAATTCCGAGATTTTGGCTGTTTTAGTGCTTCATTGCCTCGACTATTAGTGCAAAAAAACATAAAAAAAACTTTAGAGAAAGTGGTTATTTTTGATTCTGGTCCAGGTGCCCTCCTGCTATCGTGATATCCCGGCCCTTACCCTTCACCAGACAGACTCATACCGAGGGTGGCTGAAGGTGGTCTTTTAGCTTGGGCAGATCTGCCATTCAGCCTGCCTTTAAAATCACATCACATAGTAATGGATTCTTAAAAAATGAGTGGGGAATACATAGAAAAAAATATAAAACAAAATACGCTACAGATCTTCTCCAAATAAATATAAAACCAAAATATCTTTCCTAGTTTTTTCGTGTGGCGCTTGATATTTTTTATATGCAAAAAGTATTTAATGCACCCCCCCCCCCCCCTCCTTGGGTAGAAATACAACTACAATCAGGTCTTCTCTAATACCAAAACTTTTTTGTTTTTTCCCGTGCACATGCCATTAGGTAAGGGACCAACTATTTAAAGGGGATCCACATTGGCAAACATCGATAAAAATTCGGTCAAGTGCAAGCTATACTGCACAATTTTATTGGTCGCCAGACATCAGCGCCCCACTTAACCTGAGCAAACCAGGCCGCCCGATCCCCGCCCATCTACCGCTCTACCAGTCGCCGACGGCACCTACGCCGTATCGTATTGCGTATGCGCGGAGCTGAGTGGGGAGCGTTTCGACTAAGCCAAATTAAAAAGTTTGAAGAACACACAAAAGTTGTTCCTTAAATCGTGAGAAATATTTTTTGTCGAAAAACTTTTACTCTAAAACCAATGGTTCAGCAGTTATAAGGAAATAAACAATTAAATTTTAGATAACAATTGATCGCGCTCGAATTTTTCAATCCTGATAATTTTGGTTCAATCTACACCTAATTCTTAATATTCATGATTTTTTCTTTAGATTTTTATGAGCAATTCTTTTGGTGATAATGGGGGGAGGTGCAAATTTTTAAGAGTTTTTCTCGAAAAATGTTTAAAATTATTGAATTTTTTATATATTGTTAAGTTCGTGCTTTAATAAGCTTTCATTTGGTAACCTACACGATGTCCTTAATTTTTTTTTACATTACACTCTATATCTGTGCCAAATTTGAAATTTTTACGTCGAATCATTTTAGAGAAAATCGCCGGACGGACGGACGGATACCGAAATGATTCCACAAGTGTTCCGTTTTACTAATTTTAGCGCGGAGCACTAAAAATAAACTATAATCCAAAACTTAAGATTTATTCGCAGCTTTCTTAGGTGCACATAAAAGAAGGAAACCTATCGCGGCAATTGTAATTTTTTTAAACAAGTTAAACAGGGTGACATTGGCGAGAAATCAATCAAAATCTGATTATAAACGTTTTTCTTTCGTTTTTATCTATATCGTGCCCTTAATATGACTTCTAAAAAACTAAAAAATGTCAAGGGCCGCAAAAAGTTTCTTTCTATCAGGTAAACGTGAAAAGCTTTGAGTAAATTTTTAGCTTTTGAGATCTTACCAACTTACTTTAAAAAATGATCAACTACTTGAATCGGGCGCAAACATGCATGAGAGCTTTCATCGATTTTGGTGATTTGTTTAGGTTTATTAAATTCCCCGTCTTCTAAAAACCAGCTTTATAAAAAAAAAATCTGTGAAAACTTTTACTTTTAAACTTTTTACCACAAAAAATGCTAATAAAAAGGCACAGTTTTCCTAAAGACATATCATCTTTCTTGGTGTAAGGTTGTACCTTTATTTAATACTAAATCCTCTAATAACGTTAAAAGATAGTAGTTCCTTTTCTATTCACACTTGTTAGGAAATGACAACCTAATTAACTGATCCAATCGCAGGATCTTTTTACGAATATAAGAATTTATTCTGACAGTGTTAAGCTTTATATTTGTCTTTGGCATTTTCGTAAACTACCCAACTAATGTCCTTTTACAGATGAGTCTGTGTAGGTTTGCTCAGGTTTGTCAGGATGTCTTTTTGTTTTTTTTTAATAACATTATTGAAATTATTGGAGTTCAAGGATTGAGTTTCTGAAAAACCAAAAACCGATATTATTTCCAAAAAAAACAACTTTTAAGGCGCATCTGTACAGGTTTGCGCATTTTTTTAGGTTTGTCAGGATGTTTTTTACTCCTTTTGTTGATATTTTATAAATTATTGGAGTTTAAAATTAATTTTTCAAAAAACAGAAAATCTCTAGATATCAACAATATATTTAACGACCAATCTGTGCAAGTTTGTCAGGATGTTTTTTGGTTCTTTTTATTGACATTTTCGAGATAATCGTAGTTCAGAATTTAATTCTTGAGAAACATGATTAGATACCGGATTTCAGTACTACATCATGCAAAAATCGGGGTCGGACTCAGGTTACTGATAGAAAAGGTAAATGAAGTGAAATTAAAATTAGATTTTGTCAGGTTGTATTTATGAATTATTGCTACTAAACAATAATTTTTTGTCCAAAAAAATGAACCAACTTCACAAAAGGAAAATCACTGAAAAGTACGAAATAATATTGTTGCTGCGGTGAATGGTCAACTTAATTTTGCTCATTTTTATGAAAAAGGATTATTTTTTTTTCTTTTTAGAGCACCTATTCATATTATATCATCATCTTATCTCCCCCTCTTTAAATTTATAATGTTAGATTTTCTGATCTCAATAACCCTGAAACTGACTTATGTGTTCACGTTTTTAGATAAATTTTCAGCCGCTCCCTTTTATTCCCGCTACTTAATAACTTTTTCAACATCTGTTAGACAAAATTGGATTTTCTGATCTCAATAGCTCCAAATATGACACTGGATTAACATTTTGATGACATTTTCTGTCGCTTCTTTTTATACTCCCCTCCCCCTCCTCCCCCATGTTAATTTTCTTAACATCTAATACACAAAATTAAACCTTAATAACCCCGAAAATGGCATATTATTTCACATTTTTGGGATAAAATGCTAATCGCTCCCTTTTTATTCCTCCCCCTCTCTGTTAAGTCTTTTACCATCTGTTAAACAAAATGTGATTTTCGGACCTCTATAACCCCATAGCCTTGTCAAAATATTTTTAATATTTTCTGTGTACATTGTCTTTCTAACAGAGTCCGTTTCTGGAATATAATATTCGAATCCGGTCTCTACAGATGATGTACAGGGTGAGGCAGTCAAACTTGCATTTTTGAAATAACTGTAAAAAATACACGGTTGCATTTTTTAAAATTTTATTGATACCATGTTAATTAACGTTAAAAAGCATTTAAGAAACATTATTCATTTAAAAATAACATTAGTAAGATGTCGTCCATTTCGATCGATGCATTCTTGGAGGCGATCTCTAAAACTGTCCATTACATCACAGAGCATCTGCTGAGGGATTCTTTCGATTTCCTGACGGATTCTGGCCTTCAGTTCTTCAAGAGTACGAGGCCCTTTGAAAACTTTGCTCTTTAGGTAGCCCCACAAGAAAAAATCACATGCGGTGATGTCGGGTGAACGGGCGGGCCAAGGAATGGCTCCGTTCCGGGATACCACCCGATTTGGGAAGGAGGAGATGCTCATGCTCACACGAAATAAGGTTTCATCATTCAGTCCATGTTCGCGAAGGCGAGGAATGAAGAATGTTCGTAAGATTTCCGAGTAGCGCTCCGCATTCACGGTAACAGCTTGCCCCCTTTCATTTTCAAAAACGAATGGGCCTATGATTCCCGTTGAAGACATTGCGCACCAAACTGTTACCTTGGTCGAATGGAGAGGTTTTTGATGGAGTTTTTGAGGGTTTTCATCGCTCCATCTTCTAAAATTTTTCTTGTTTACGTAACCGGAGAGATGAAAATGCGCCTCGTCGCTCATCCAGAGTAACGTGTGAAGTTCCTTGTTTTCTTCAATCATTTCCAAAAATGTTTCGCAAAAGTGCCGTCGAGCAGCGAAATCGTTTTCATTTAGAGCCTGAACCATTTGAATTTTGTAAGGGTGATAGTGTAAATCTAACCTCAAGATCCTTCGGAGACTGCTGTCTGAAATTCTAAGCCCAGTACTGTGTCGACGCGCTTATGTCCGAGGACTTCTTGTCACAGCGATTCTTACGCGTTCAATATTGGCAGGAGTTCGCACTGATCTCGCACTGCCACCTCTTCTGTTTCTCGTTTCACCGATGTTTTCAAAGTTTTGTACCCATAACTTTATTGAGTTAACAGAAGGTACGGACCGATTACGATTAATTTGGAAATGAACACGGAAGCGGCGTTGAGCGGCTGTATAACAACCGCTTTGATAAAATGCCTTCACGGCGAAGGACCGTTCTTGCTTGGACCACTGTTCCATGGCTACTGAAATGCTTTGAAGGGGGCAACACAACGGTAACCTTGACAACTCGCCCCGCCCACTTTCTTGGCTCCCGCGCTTTTTTCAAAATTGCAGGTTTGACTGCCGCACCCTGTATAACAAAAAAAAAACTTTATCTAACGGCGAACCTATGATTTAATACTCAGTTTTGTCAAGATGTTTTTCTTTCTCTTTTTTATTAAAATTTTTAAAAAAATTTGGGCTGCAAAAACTCAGTTTTAAAAGAACTGATATTATCAAAAAAAAATTCTAAAGGCGAATCTGTAAAGGGTTGCGCAGGTTTATTTAGGTTTGTCAGGAAGTTTTTTGTTTTTTTATAGACATTTTTAAGATAATTGTACTTAGTCCAACATTTAATTCCCGAAAAACAGATGATATAAAAACAACTTTATTTAGCTGCCAATCTGTGATTTCGTCAGGTTTGTCAGGATAATTTTCTGTCTCTTTTTTCATTTAAATTTTAAAAAAATTGGGGGGTTCAAAAATTCAGTTATAAAGAACATATATTACCAGAAAACTTTTTCTAAACCCGGATCTGTACAGATTTGCGCAGGTTTGTTTAGATTTGTCAGGATGATTTTTGGTTCTTTTTATTGACATTTTCGAAATAACTGGAGTTCAAAATTTAATTTTCAAAAAACAGATGAAATGTATAACAAAAAGAAAACAGGATCATTTGCAGTCTCTTTTTTATTGAAATTTTAGAAATTTTTGGGGTTCAAAAACCAGATATTACCGAAAAAAACTTTTTGTAAAGGGAAATCTGTACAGGTTTGCGCAGGTTGTCCAGGTTTGTCAGGATATATTCTTATTTTTGGTAGCATTTTAGAAATATTTATTGGTATTCAAAATTCAGTTTTCAAAAAACAGATGATGTACAACAAAAAAAAACATTATTTAACTACGAATCTGTAGTTTGCTCAGGTTTGTTTTTGTCTCTTTTTTATTGACGTTTTCTAAATTATTTAAGATCAAAATTTAATTTGCGACAAACGCGTACAATATTGTATTAGAAAAAAATATTTTTTTGCTAGGCCCATATTTATTCTATTTTGCCCTAAATAAACTTTGCAACACCGCTATTACTTTATTTTATTGTGTATTTTAGGTTAAGTTAATGTTAGGATAGGATGATGTTTTCTCTTACGAATAAGATCAGTATTTTAGTTTAAAAAAGCTTATATTATGTACTGCATTTGATTGTATGCATAGGCGTAGTTAAGGGGGCTTGGGGGTGCTTAGCTCCCCCAAAACTCTAATAAGCACCCCCAAAATTTACATTCCTCTACCCTACGAACGAAATTTTTGGCCATATGCTGAATAGGGTCTAGGGCTTAAGCACCCCTAAATCTGACTGCATAACTACGCCTATATTTGTATGTTGCATTTATTGACGAATTATAAAGTTTTGTATTGTTTAAAGTATTGTTTTGGCCATCTAACACCGCAAATTTTATATAAAAAGTGGTTCCTTCACCGATTTTTTTTGCTTCCGAATGTTCCATCCATATAATAATGTACTTTTTCTGTTATGAAAAAAAAAATGCGGAAATCGATGGAACCTACAGTGTGACCAGTAAAGTCCGCATCATATGTTTTTTTTATTAATAGCTTTATTCGAAATTTGACATTGACATAAATTTCTGCTTCGATCGAGATGAAAATTAACCAAAAAAATAGTAGTCACGTGATTCGTTTTATCTGCCAAATCTTAATTTTTTCCAAAAACAAAATTCAAAAGTGGGGTTATTTCTCAAAATATCGAAAAAAGTTATTAGAAAAAGTTTTCCTAAATGCAATTTTTAGCCGATCTGCAGAATTTCAGCTGCAGAAGATAATTTTGATTTTTTGCCCATTTTTTTTTAAATTGCACCACTGTTGCAAAATAAGACTCAACGCAACCCACATAAAACTTCTTAATTTTGACAATGCTTTATTCCAGACACATTTTCTTTAATGTAGCACCATATTAAATGTGTGTTTTTCTACAAAATCCAAATAGGGCTATTAAAATTTGTTCACATGTGATGCAAAGTTTATTTGTTTTTGACCCTGTATAAGGTAACTTCATAAAATAACCATTTTAGAAACGTAGTTTGTGTCTAAAAGTTTTTGAATTGTTTTTAATTTAATATTCAAATACCAAAAATAGTTTGTTATTAATTGAAAAGATTGAATTTTAAATGCGTTTAATTTTCATATTATGATTTTTTTACTAGAAAATTTGACTCGTTCCAATTAAACTATTTTCCTAATATTAAGGTGTATTACTTTTAGACAAAAGCTACGTTTTCAAAAATAGTTATTTTATGAAGTTACCTTATACAGGGTCAAAAACAAATAAACTTTGCGTCACATGTAACCAAATTTTAATAGCCCTATTTGGATGTTGTAGAAAAACACACATTTAATATGGCGCTACTTTAAAGAAAATGTGTCTGGAATAAAGCATTGTCAAAACTAAGAAGTTTTATGTAGGTTGCGTTGAGTCTTATTTTGCAACAGTGGTGCAATTTAAAAAAAATTGGCCAAAAATCAAAATTATCTTATGTAGCTGAAATTTTGCATTTGGGCTAAAAATTGCGGTAGTTATTCAGATTAGTGGAAACAGCGAATTTTTTCATGAAATTTTGCACAGACCCTAATTTTGGGCCGTAGAACACGAATCCGAAGTCAGTTGCTGGCGGTCTCGTATGGTTTTTCCAAAAAAATTTTTTTTTGCAAAACTTTTAGGTTAAGTTTTAGGTTACGTTTACTTATTTTTTATGAAAATGCATGCTAATGCATGCAACCATATCTGAACAAAAAGGTGTATACCCAACCCAAGCAAACCTGAGCAAAAAGGTGGTCAGGTTTGCTCAGTTTTGATTGATATAGATACATATATATCTATCTCAATCAAAACTGAGCAAACCTGACCACCTTTTTGCTCAGGTTGGGTGAGCAAAAATGTGGTCAGGTTTGCTTAGTTTTGATTGATATAGATATATTTGTATCTATATCAATCAAAACTGAGCAAACCTGACCACCTTTTTGCTCAGGTTTGCTTGGGTTAAAATTGCTAAAATTTGTGGGAAAAACGATTTGTAAATTTGGCAATCCATCAGAAATTTCGAGAATGTGGACCTCGGGCTGCGTGTTTATTTTCTTTCAGTTTTTTGATATTTTCTCTGTTTTTTAATGTGTTTTTACATAAATTTGCCTAAATATGGTTCAGAAAAATAGTGTGTAATGACTTGTATAGATGTGTGTAAGTAAAAGTGCCGAAATTTAAAGAATTTCATTGAAAAAGCTAACCTCAAAGTTAATTTTTTTTTTTTGGAAAAACAATACGAGACCGCCACAAACTGACTTCGGATTCGTGTTCTACGACCCAAAATTAGGGTCTGTGCAAAATTTCATGAGAAAATTCGCTGTTTCCACTAATCTAAATAATTACCAAAATTGCATTTAGAAAAACTGTTTCTAATAACTTTTTTCGATATTTTGAGAAATAACCCCACTTTTGAATTTTTTTTTGGAAAAAATTAAAATTTGGCAGATAATACGGATTACGTGACTGCTATTTTTTGGTTAATTTTCATCTCGATCGAAGCAGAAATTGATGCCAAAGTCAAATTTCGAATAAAGCTATTAATAAAAAAAAATCCCATATGATGCGGACTTTACTGGTCACACTGTATAAGTTAGTTTCATTAATGTTATGACACGTATACCAAACAAACATGTACTAACCTAACATATTTGTCAACCTGACAGACAATAGTTTCTGACGCATAGTTTAAAAGCAGTTGCGTAATGAAACTCTTAAGCATTCTGGTAGTTATTTGTTGGCCTGTCATATCACCTGTATGCGCACAAACGCTAAATCGTGATGTACCAAAAGATAATAACTTTACAAAATATGCAGAAATTCCAGAAAAGTTTGCTCTAGATACGATATTTAAGGTAACAGACTGGTTGTCCGAATATGTCGAAGTCCCAAAATTGACACCGTATTGAAATCCCTAAAGGGGTACGATGAAGGCCTTGTATCTCTTGCTGACAGTTACATACAACAGTTTGAGAATATACTGATAAACAAAACTGAAGATATGATTAAAAGCATCCAGGAGAAAAGAGAAAAAGCTGCAAAGATTGGAATCGACATTGACGTGTGTGTTGGTGACAATCTCGAGCGGATAAGAAATATGCCAGCACATATAACTGATGTTGCAAGAAAATGTGCCCGCGACAAAGTTCGCCAAGCGCATGATTTTATTACTAGATCGACGGATTCTATTAATTCAGTTCGTAATGATATCAAACCAATTTGGCAAAAATTCAGAAAGTGCAAAGACTCTAATTGGTTTAAAAGGGCGTTTTGTTTTCCAAAGTTAAGTTAGCAACTTTATAAACAAGTGAATGCCATCCCTAAAAAAATGGGCACAGTAATAGCAGAGGTTAAGGAATATTATTTAAACTTTCAACCATACTCTCTGCCACTTTGCACAGTCGGTCACGTAGGAAAAGTTGTTGCAGAAGTTGGAACAATAGTAAATACCATAATTTCTTGTTCTTTGAAAAGTTTCCCGCCGTGGGTTCTGTGGGATTTCGAAAGATTGAGACGACGTCAACAAGTGCACCAAGAATCAGTTCATCAAATTTTCTTGTTGCTTCAAATATTTTATTTGTCAGTGAGCAGTTGTGTTCAAAATATATTTATACTTAAATATATTTTACGTATACCAAACAAACATGTACTAACCTAACATATTTGTCAACCTGACAGACAATAGTTTCTGACGCATAGTTTAAAAGCAGTTGCGTAATGAAACTCTTAAGCATTCTGGTAGTTATTTGTTGGCCTGTCATATCACCTGTATGCGCACAAACGCTAAATCGTGATGTACCAAAAGATAATAACTTTACAAAATATGCAGAAATTCCAGAAAAGTTTGCTCTAGATACGATATTTAAGGTAACAGACTGGTTGTCCGAATATGTCGAAGTCCCAAAATTGACACCGTATTGAAATCCCTAAAGGGGTACGATGAAGGCCTTGTATCTCTTGCTGACAGTTACATACAACAGTTTGAGAATATACTGATAAACAAAACTGAAGATATGATTAAAAGCATCCAGGAGAAAAGAGAAAAAGCTGCAAAGATTGGAATCGACATTGACGTGTGTGTTGGTGACAATCTCGAGCGGATAAGAAATATGCCAGCACATATAACTGATGTTGCAAGAAAATGTGCCCGCGACAAAGTTCGCCAAGCGCATGATTTTATTACTAGATCGACGGATTCTATTAATTCAGTTCGTAATGATATCAAACCAATTTGGCAAAAATTCAGAAAGTGCAAAGACTCTAATTGGTTTAAAAGGGCGTTTTGTTTTCCAAAGTTAAGTTAGCAACTTTATAAACAAGTGAATGCCATCCCTAAAAAAATGGGCACAGTAATAGCAGAGGTTAAGGAATATTATTTAAACTTTCAACCATACTCTCTGCCACTTTGCACAGTCGGTCACGTAGGAAAAGTTGTTGCAGAAGTTGGAACAATAGTAAATACCATAATTTCTTGTTCTTTGAAAAGTTTCCCGCCGTGGGTTCTGTGGGATTTCGAAAGATTGAGACGACGTCAACAAGTGCACCAAGAATCAGTTCATCAAATTTTCTTGTTGCTTCAAATATTTTATTTGTCAGTGAGCAGTTGTGTTCAAAATATATTTATACTTAAATATATTTTATTATACTTAAATATATTTTGTTAATTAGTTGCCGGTCATTTTACATCTTCAATTTTCCATATGGTTTCATACTGGATACCTACCAATTCACTGAATAATTAATTACACACTCTATCCCGTATCGCATAATACAAACTCGGTCTCTTTCAATGATTAGTTTATCATTGTTAACCGCTGGGATATAAGATTGCTTGAAATAAAAAGTTTCATTGGTTTTTAATACCTAGGTCGTTCAAATATAATATTTTATTTGATGCAATAATACCTTATTCTTAGTTCGATACAAAATATATCATTGGTTTCAGTAAAAGTTTATTTGAAAGAATATACTTAAGTTTTATTTAATCGAAATACTTATTATTTTTGTTTCAATTACAACAGCAATTTATTTAATATAACTTCTAATAGAAAAAAAACATTTTTGTTTAAATTAACACATACAGGGTGTCTCTGGATGGGGTTACCACTAGATATCGCAAATGGACTTAATTTTTCAACTAAAAGCTATTCTTTATCAAAATCTTTGCTTGTAAAAAGATGCGATTTGCGTAAAAAAATCGTTTCCGTATACTATGGGGTTAAAAACTTCAAAAATATAAACTTAATCTAAAAGTAAACTACCTTTTTCTACAACCGAGCGAAAAGTACAAATTTGCGCTTTCAAAAGAAAGCGCAAAGTTGGACATTTTCGAGGAACAAGCGTTTGTTTTACTTTGTCGCTCGCCGAGCGACAAAGTTACTTTGTCGCTCGCTTAGTTACCATGGACACCTTAATAATAATAAAGAAACGCCCAGCGTATCTGCGACTTTTGACACAAAATATAAACTGTCAAATTTGATATCAATAATTATTAATTACATTACAAAATATTTTTATAAAAATACCGGTTGTAGAAAAAATCATGTGTGTAATTCGAGCGCAAAGTGACAGTGCCGCTCTCGCGAGATAGCTCGCTCAGAGCGGCAATATATATTATCACTTTGCGCTCTTAATACACAAATAGCTATTACGCTTCATTTTAACGAAAAATGCACTTTTTTAGTGATAATCCAAAATTTTAGAAGAACTTTTTATTTTTCTAAAACAGAAAATTATAAGTGTTAATTAAACTAAACGTTTTATTTACAAAGTTTTTATTCAGTATGACAACCGCCAACCTCTACACACTTTTGTAGTACTAAACAGGTATTTTGGTTAGTCTTAAATTCGGCAAAAACTGCGGCATGGAAAAAATCGATTCAAACAAGCCTTTTTATTTTAAATAGTCCTGAATTATAACCAAGAAAGTAATTCTAATGGCATTATTTTTAAATGAAACATGGAGATAGTCTACTCGTAGGTAAAATTCATATTTTTGAAGTTTTTGACCTCTCTGTATACAAAACTAAATTTTCTCACCACAAATCGAATTTTATAGAAGCCAAAATTTTGTTTAAGAATAAGTTTTTATCGAAAAATTAAAAATTAGGTCCATTTGTGGTATAGGTCCCCATTCAGAGACACCCTGTATGTGTTTTGAAGAACAATGCACTCTTATTTAATATAATGAATAATTTGTATTAAGTACCCAATCAATAGGGAATATGCATATAACCCAAATAAATCTGAAATATTTTTTTTATATTCTCTACATAAATTAAATGTTTATCAGTTGCTGTTATTCATTTACTTTGGTCTTTATTACAAAAAAAAGGATTTAAAACTGCAAATTTTCCCGCGAATTTCGAAACTTGTAAAACGTGGTCCCATTGGCTGTGTCGTCAAAACTGAACTTATGACTCATGAGTATAATATGGCGAATTCCAGTGCTGTATGGTCATCGACAACTCAATAAAATTGGTATTTAATGCGTAATGCCAATGAAATATCCCTGCACTTAAAGTAGAAGGTTCCTAAAATCTTATTCATGTATAATTCAAGCCGAAATCGGTCCAGGAACCTTTCAATTTTGCAACAAAAATTGGCACTTCTGCGAAATTTTGACATATCATCTTAATAGTTTCGAATCAGTAAACTGCAATTCTTTATTTTCATGGCAATCTTCGAAAATTCAAAAGTTTTCAAATTTTAGATGTCCCCGATGCAAGTAAACCTATTTATTTATAACTTTACCGAAAATAAGCCATTTAAATTAGTAGGAGGTATTCCTAGATAATTTACGGATAAAATAAATCCAAAAAGAATCACTAAATAGGGTAAATAGTGTGGAATACTGTCGGTTAAAAATAGGATTTGTCTGAAAAAATCAAGAAAATCCTATTTTTACCCCTTCAATACGCTCCTGGATGGCCCATTCGGTATTCATTTTAAAGTGTGATTGTCCATTTATAAGATAGTGCTGAAAAATTGGGAAAAAAATTAGATAGGAAAAAATACAGAGTGATTCAAATGTTCCGATGTCGGGGGCAAAAAAAGGAAAAAAATCGAAATTCTTCTTCGACTAGCCTCTAAAGTGTATAATATTTATTCACCAGACACATATTTTTCTCTCTTTCTTTAAGTTTAGGAAAAGGACACTGAATACTGCTCTTAAAATTATCATTCTCCTAAATTTCGATAGGTACGGGCCTGTTCATGTACCTTCCTCTATTTATAATGTTATTGAACTTAACTTTCGTGGTCGATTCAATCGAGTGTTAACAGTTTTTTTTGTTGTTTTTTAATTCGTTTTAAACTGTACTTTTATACGTGCAACAAAATAGCCACAGATTTATGCAAGTAGGACTTGAATATAAATTCAGATAATGTACTAGTGACTATAAAATATTATTTCCTGTATAAAAATAGGAAAATATCTGTCGGAAATAGCTGCCAAACGCAAAATAACTAAAAAGTTAGAAGAATATGCTTCCCAAGCATTGACCATCAGAGGAGACGACACCATTCATTCATAACCAGATTCTTGTTTTATGCCATATAGTGTGTATGCGTAGGACAAAGAAAGAGGAGAGAGAAAACACTAAACATCCGACTTCGCGCACCGTTGCTATGACTGTCCGAGCCGTATGAATTTCACCGAGCAAACCTGTGAATTGTTTTTCGCACACTTGCCACTGACACACCGTTTTCAAAAGTTTATGGATAAAATCCTTTTAAGAAAAACCAAAATTCATCTAAAATTGCATTACCCAATCAAACACGAAAATTTCGATCTGTCAAAATTATTACACACAGAATATTACTCCTTGATAACTGTTTAAGCCAAGAATAACGTAGGGTTGCCACATGTTCGGTTTTTACCTGTAGCCCTATTCTCGAGTTTGGGAGAACGTTCCTTCGGAGACAATAGAACTAAATTCATTCTACCAATCCGTTCCAAGATGAAAATCATTGGGAAACCAAGCAAATCGTTGAAATATCAGAATAATTCTAAGCTCTTAGTGACGATTTATTAACAGTGACAGGACGAAAATCTGTCAGAACCAAACTGATCAACTATAAGATCTTATTTTAAACCAGTACTAAATATATGAATGAAGTCTACTCGTCAGCATGCATTCGAAACATTGGTATTTTATTATCTAACTGTGTTAGAAGAAAATACGGCAAATTTTGGTATGTAATTCAGCGCTCGGAGGGACATATAGCCCGGAGAATAGCTGTTTCACCATTATTTGTTGAAATCCTTATAGTATAAGGAAGTTTCAGGTGGTTAGAGAATTGATTCTCAATTTTTGCATACCAGTACTAAATCTTAAACCTCCTTAGTGAATCTGAACTTAAATTCTTGCGGTATAAACGGAAAAAAAATAATATTACAAAGTAATGACAAGGATAAAGCTGAAAGGAATAAGTTAAACCGTAACAATCATCTAAAGAATACCGAACAGCCACATCGTAACAGTTACATATAAACTATTTTCCTGTTAACAAGCATAAGAAAGAAATATCACTTAACTAACAATTCTTTAGATACCGTTCGTCTGAAGAAGCATCCGTAACCTTAGGCGGTGTTTTCAGGTAATTTGTAGATAATGTAACAATAAAAAGCGTACTGTAAAAAGTCTCTAATTAACTAAAATAAAGAGAAAGAAAAAAACTATTCAAATCAGTTCAAATTTTGGTGTAATCAAATACCTCACTATCCACTAACGTCTTATTTCGGTTACTTTTGGTGCTTTTAATACCCGATACCGAAGGCGCGCCAGCTCGGTTACATTCCATAGGCGTCGATTTTGTAAACAGCCTACTATGTTGTTCACACAATTGATAATTTGCATGACATAGGAATTTTCTGTGACATATCGTTTCATAACCGGTATCAAAATTTCTATAACCGGTTCATTTTTGCAGATCAACGGCTATGGGGCAAAATGTAGGGGAAGGGAAGGTGTTATTGTTTCATAAATTGATTAGCCTTTTATTATCCTAGGCGAGACGTAGATTACTGACGGTTAACCGCTGACGTTGACAGGTAACAAACTAATTTATATGTCAAATTGTGGCGAAATAGATGCGAGGTAGTGTTTTTACAGATTTTTCAATTTAACACTTTAACCAAACCCTCCCTTCTCTTGCTCATCGCCACGCTGTTGGGGATTTATCCCTTTTCTACCGGTACTTCCACGGATTTTGTTCTGAAGAACTAGCCGGTATTATTCTCCCCTTGACTGTTCCTAACAGACCAACAAGAGGCGCGTTACTTATGCATCCCTTTACTGTCCAGCTATTAAAGCCTAGAACAGACCACTTCTATCGCTCATTCATACCTAGGGTCTCCAGATTATGGAACAAACTGCCTGCAGATGTTTCCTCTTCCCGTCACAACCTCCAATCCATCAAATCCCGTGTCAAGACTACACTTCCCTTCTCCTCAGACGCCCACGGTGCGTTTGTACTTAGGCTAGACGCCTACGTGGGATGTCTTAGATAAAAAAAAATATTTTCGAAAATTAAAAATTGCATTTTATCAATTTTTGTTTGGAAAAACTGTATTTTGGGAAAACTGTACAGGGATATCCAAATAAAAGTGAACAGACCTTATAACTTTTTTATTTTCAATGATGGGAAAAAATGTTTAATATGAAAGTTTTGGGGATTTTTATGAATCATTTTACGCTCACTTATAAATACCATTCAGCATTGCCCCATTAAAAAACCTTTACTCTTTTTTTTTCTCGTTTTAATACATCTAAATAGTAAGAGCTTGTTTTTAAAAAGTATTTTTTACGTTTTTCATTAAAATTTAAAAAACTGTTATAAAGAAGAGTTGTTTAGAATTAGAAACTAGGGTCTGTGCCGAACACAGATCTGTTGCCTTCCATAAATGCAATAATATTCAAGGTAAGAATATAACCAATCGTTTTTAATTGGGCGTTGGGTGTAATTCGACGAAATAAGTTTACCATCACGTTTCCAAAACTTAGTATATGTATGTATTGTTTTCATATTTATGGATGAAAATCTTTACATCAGTATAAGAGCTAAAGTTTTTCCAACTTCTAACCTATAAATTGAAAAGAAATAGGTGTCAACTGAGGCCTAACCACGGCATTAATTTATTTTACGGATTTTTTTAACCTGTTATAAAATTTGGCACGATTGGCTTGAGCAAAAACCTGGATCCGCCACTGGACTGGAGTTGGGTCCATAGTCGGGACTCTAGTCACAGCGTAAAAATTTTGATTGGCGGAAATTTTAATTTAATTTGGCTGGACTATTAGTACATGTCTTAATGCCTGCTGAGCTGAATAAAAAAATGATGAGCTCATGACAAGTTGTAATCCACGATCAAGCTTTCTACGGATGTTTATTTCAAAGGACTATGCTAATGCCGTTAAATAAAATTTATGTTGCGTTTATTATAACAAATTACTTTCAATAAAAATGTTTACTTGAGGTTTACGACAATTTTAGTGGTTTTCCTCATTCAACTGGCTTTGACCTTTGCGTTTCTTGTTTACAATGCAAATTTCCGTCCATATTTCTAGGTTGCTATAGATATTGAATTTGGAATAACTTTACATCATTGATTTAAAATCAATTACTGATACCATTAGTTACGTTTTCGGGTAATCCGAGATTTCCAAGTTATTTATTTATAACCCCGCGAACTATCTAGTCCCCCACCTACTTTTTGAAAACGGCTGTTGCCAGGGTTTTAGTTATGTAGGATATTTGGTAATTGATAGACTCTACTAAAATAACGTAATTACTATGGATTAATTACTTATCTACAATCATAAATACCACAGGCTAAAGTATATGACTAAGAATTGATAAAATATTCCAATGTACCATTATTTTCGTCATAATAAATTTTTAGATATTTGTTTCCATTGCATGCCGACGAAATTTAGAGTGAGAGTGGCAACGTCGCTTCACGTGGGGTGGTCTGGTTCATTGATAATAGGAGCCCTAACTAGTCAAGGTATCGACAAACCGTATATAAAAACCCTGGCAAACATATACAAAGAAGCCAAAGCCAGAGTCATGATATACGAAGGATCTCCGGAATTCCCCACAAATAAAGGAGTACGTCAAGGAGGCGCAATATGTCCAAAGCTCTTCACGGCAACACTTGAAGAAATCTTCCGTAAGCTAGACTGGGACAACAAAGGTCTATGCATAGACGGAGAACACCTCAACCACCTAAGCTTCGCTGATGACATTGTACTAATCGCCAAGAACCCTGATGAACTTCAACAGCAAATTAACGAACTAAATACAGCATGCAATAAAGTAGGTCTAAAGATGAACCTAGCCAAAACCAAGATAATGTACAACGAACTGGTAAACAAACAAGACATACAAGTAAACAACACCACAATGGAAATAGTAGAAGAATACATATACCTGGGCCAACTAATACCCATCTCGGGATCTCTACTACCAGAAATCAACAGAAGAATAAAACCAGCATGGAGATCATTCGGTAGAAACTCAATGATATTCAAGTCTAGAATCCCACTCCACCTAAAGAAGCGAACGTTTGATCAATGTATACTACCAGTAATGACATACGGATGTGAAACCTGGATACTAAAAACAGACATAAAAAGAAAACTCCAGGTATCACAAAGGGCTATGCAACGATGCATGCTAGGAGTAACTAGGAGGGACCGCAAGAGAATAGAGTGGATAAGACAGAAACCCCAGGTGATAGTCGTCATCCACAGGATCAAGTCCCTAAAATGGCAATGTGCAGGACACTTAGCGAGAAGAACTGACAATAGATGAACGACGAGAATTACACAATGGTACCCCAGAGGCGTGAAAAGACCAAAAAGACGCCCAAATTTGAGATGTGACCATAATATAAAGAAATTTTCAGGACTAACCTGGGCCCGCATAGCCAACAATAGACAACAATGAGCCGAAATGAAAAATAAATATGTAAGGGAGGCTACACCATAATTGGAAATGGTTGGCTTTGCTTGAGTTTGCTTGGGTTTATTATATTAGTAATTTTCTCGATTTCTGTAGTACTTTTTTCTACTCTAGATCCAATTAGGATCTACTATGGATTTTCCTCCTAGAAAAAATTACTATATGGGGATGATTAATCTAAACAAAAGTTATTTGTTTATTCAGTTTCTAAAGTAGTGCTTTACAATGCTAGCACCAAGTTTCGCCGCTCGAGACGCAGCACAGTCGAGAGCTGCGATGGTGCGAGTGATTGCAAGGCACTTTGAAAACGTGGTGTACAAACTATTTTGCTACGACTGTAAATTACAAACACAATACAATTTTTAATTGCACTCTTTTTCATGAATTCAGTGCTTATGACAAATTGCATAAGTTCCACTGTTAATATCAATTTTCGATAATTTGCATAATATCTGTGTATTTTTGGATAAAGTTTTTTTTTAAGTTCTGCTTAACTAACTGTTTTTGTATGTATGTGTAGTTGCGTGATTGTTTTAAAATAATATAAAAATGTTTCGTACAAAAGCACCCGGAACGAAAAGTAAATGGTTAGAGAAACGCTAAAACAATAATATAACCTACGATAAAAAAGATGGTGTTTCGATTTAGAAACCAATGATTGTTCAAAATGTCAATTTTCTATAACAGGAGGAGAAAAAATCATTAACAACTGGCACTGCCAGACAGCAGGTAATCCACTAGCCAATCGGATGCCCTTCCGCGAGATAGTATGCCGTTGGTTATTGGCCAAATTGAAATTTAATTGAATTCGTATGAATTTTTAATTCGCGATTAAAAAATTCAATCAAACCCAACTGCTGCATTGAGCTATCGATTCTTTTTATTAATTTCCGTTCATTTTCTTTCAGATGACGAGGATTGGAATGGCGACCCGGCAGATTCAACCGTGTACCTTATGCATGGAAGTCATCAGGTGTCCTTACCAAGACCTCTTAGGAATCAGGAGACAAATTCTGAGAATGTTAGAGAAAAATCGCCAGAAAACGAACAAAGATTTTCAAGGTAGGCAAATTTCCTTTATTACGTGGTGCATGCTGGCCATTTGGTTTCAACCAGAGCCATTAATCCAAAACAACAACAACAACAACAACTTGGTACATTTGTGTAAACCCTTCGAAATGCCTTGGATACATTGTCGATATACTTCCATCGCTAGAGGATGTATCGGCTTCGTGAAAAAAACACTTCTCTCGATTTTTTTTAGATCTTTACCTTCTGGGATCTCTAGATCATGAAAACCTAAAAACCAGCTTAAAACCTACTTTAAAAAATAGAAAGTTATATTCTTTATACAGCGTATCCAGAAACCATCTTAACAAAGAGGACCTTTTTTTTGAAAAAGTTACTCTCCATAAAACGTTCTGCTTGTTGAGAAAATAACACTTCACAAATTTCAGTCAATTAATTTCAGTTTTTTTTTGTTGGCTTAACTTACATACGATTCATTATTCAAAAATTATATTTTGTATATAGTCTAGGCGCTTTTGATCTCCCCGATACACAGTGGACAAATTAAAAATAATTTTGTATATTTTTGCTCTAATTAAGGCAATATTTATCTGGCATAAATATTATTTATTTGCTGGTTGTATTTTGCATAAAATAAGTTGTTATTATTTACATAATTAGATGCGCTCTCACATAGGTTGAGCATTTTGAAAATTATTGTTGTAAAAAATTTTAAAAATCTGTTTAGCTTTGCTATAACTCTAGAACATTAGCTTAATAGAATTAATATTTTACACAGAGCTAAAGATTTTACGTGGGAAATCAACTCAACAATTTAAAAAATATATAAAAAGTGAGATAAATGCTGTCTAATGTTACTTTATGAAATTCTAAAGGGCGCCAAATGCCCTTAATCACTGCACTCAAGTCTTTAACCCTAAAGTAACCAACCAAGCCAGCAACGAAATTTCAAGTTTTAATATAACTCACTTCATTTCTCGAGAACCGTTCCGTGGAAAGACTTTTTTTTTAAATTTTATTTTGGATCTGTTTTCCTTAATATGACAAACACTTTTTTCACCCTATATTATGCAGTCCTTTTACTTGTGATTGCGTTTTTCTGTATGTATATACATTATACATTGCACTTTTTTTAAGCGGACCTCAAATTAAATTTTTAATCCAATCTATTAAAAGTATAGAAATGAAACTTGGCGTAGGTAAATTTCAGTCTTAAGACTACAGTAGTTTTTGAATTATGATAAAAAACTGAAGAAATACCTAAAAAGTGGATATATTTTTTGAATAACAATAATTGTTCACACATTGTTCTTTTTTATCCTTTCGTACCAAGTGAAGGTGGCACACATTTTCTGACACTTAAAATTTTATTGTCACAAATTAGTTAATTTTTAATAATTAATTATTAATAAATAATAATTAATTTTTTTTTTAAATTACCTTTTTTTGAGAAAAACTTTTTAAAAATATATTTTTCACAAATATAGCAGTGGCGGACTTAGGGGTGGGCGCGGGGAGCGCCCCCCACATCCTTGTACAAAAAGGCTTTCAATAGCGAATTTTATAAAAATAAGGATTGTAACATAAACATTAACCATTTCTACATATTATACAAAGTATTATAAACAAAAATAAACATTTTGCCGTCTATGCAAGCTCTTTGAAATGAATTATACCAAAAAAATTAAATAATACATCAATACTAATATGTAATATAAAAATTGCAAGCTTTTTTTGGCATTTCTGATTTATATGCTCTTAGATTTTTTCTGAAAACATTCCTTATATATCTCACTGCGATATTATCAAAATTTGCGCCGGGTAATTTTGACTTCTAAACGAAACAAATAACTCGATAATTTTTTTTTTCAAAAAACATCTCTTTGGAAAGTACATTTTTTCGAAAAACAGCTTTCTTGAAGATGGATTAACGAAATTTTTCAAAAATATTTTCTCGAAAACATATTTCGACCTACATTTCTTCAAAGATGTCCTGACCGCTTTTTCAAAGATGCAGAACGGATTTATGAAATATTTTCTTCAGAAACCCGTATTTCGAAAGTATATTTTTTCAAAAATGTCTCAAAACAAATAATTTTTAAAACAGGTACAGGGTCTTCCAAACGAGGACTGAACAGGGGCTCATTTTTGAGCTTCCTTGTATTTAAAGAAAAATCTAAAATAGCCAATCGATGTACTTTTTCCTGCAGAATTCAAAAATGAAACCAAAAATTTATTTGAACCAGAAACAAAAGAGTTACGCTATGGATAAGGTGTTGTTTAAATGGAACATAGCTTTTTTTATACGATTTTCGGAACGAGTGATTTTTTTTATGTCCGTTCTGTTTAAAATATTTAATATTGTGACAGCTATTTTTATTAAATTTTAATGTTTTATCCAGTATAATTTAACTTCAACCTGTTTGAAATATACACTAGGTAATAAAGGTAAAATCACCTTGAAATCCTTCAAAGTCAAAAAATTTGACAAATTTACTATAATATTGCCGAAATGAAATATTCATTAGATGAGAGATTGCAGATTGTTATCTTGTTCTACAAATGCCAAGAAAATCCAAGAGAAGCAAGGAGAAGATTTATTGCAAATTTTCACAGAAATTATATATATATATATATATATATATATATATATATATATATATATATATATATATATATATATATTATAGTAAATTTGTCAAATTTTTTGACTTTGAAGGATTTCAAGGTGATTTTACCTTTATTACCTAGTGTATGTTTCAAACAGGTTGAAGTTAAATTATACTGGATAAAACATTAAAATTTAATAAAAGTAGCTGTCACAATATTAAATATTTTAATCAGAACGGACATAAAAAAAATGACTCGTTCCGAAAATCGTATAAAAAAAGCTATGTTCCATTTAAAAAACACCTTATCCATAGCGTAACTCTTTTGTTTCTGGTTCAAATAAATTTTTGGTTTCATTTTTGAATTCTGCAGGAAAAAGTACATCGATTGGCTATTTTAGATTTTTCTTTAAATACAAGGAAGCTCAAAAATGAGCCCCTGTTCAGTCCTCGTTGGAAGACCCTGTACTGGGGGTTGAAAGTTTATACTGGAGTAAAATTGTTATACCGCGGACGAAGTCGCGGGCGCAAGCTAGTTATGTTATATTAGGAGACCATAATTCTCTGCCATAACTACGTGATACCTAAATTTATTTTCAAAAAATTATCATAATGAAAAAATGTTCTTCAAAGAAATGTATATTTGAAAAACTGTTTTTCGAACAAATGTATTTTCGGCAGAAAACGCTTTTTGAAGGTCTCTACAGTACAAACCTTAATGCGTGTCATAAAAAAATAATTATTTAAACTTTTGTTTATTTAAATGTCACTAATTTCATTTTATTCTGTTTCGAGAACGTTTCCCAAATGTAGATTATCTAGTTTCTATAATAATATATTTATAAATTCCAATTAAAAATAAATGTGTTAAAATTTAAAATAATTAATTACTAATATAATTGGCTAAATTTCGCTTACTTTCTAAAACTGGGTCCGAAGAATCGTTTAATTTTAACCCATGTGTCTCTGTTTGATGAAATTAGTAAAGTGACCAAATATGGAATACCATTTTGTTATTTATGTTTAAAATTTTTCTTTTGTACAAAAATGGTTTGTTATATTACTAAAACCTTTTATTAAGGATCATCCGAAAATATTTTTGGGGATATAAGGGATTAAATTTCTTATAACAGAAATCATGAGCTAATAAACAAAAAGTTGCATATTTCTGTGTGTTATATTTTTAAGCCTAATATGGAATACCTTATTAAATAAATAAAATATGTTAAATAAACTTTTATATAATCCTAAAAAATAATAGTATCTACAAACACATCAACCAGAAAACTATCTGCTTTCAAAGAAAATATAAAATCTAAGCAAATTTAAAAAAAAATATATTTAAGCAACTGAAAAACGACTTTCTTACAAACAAAAAGAGACTTTAATTGTGTAAGGCACAAACACAAGTTATTTGAAAAAGTCACAAACAAAATGCTCGCTCAGTGCACCTGATCATTCTTCGTGTGCCCAGTGACTGCACAATATACACTGGATCCAGATTTCTCAGGTTTGCTCACGTGTATTCCATATTTGGCACTAACCTCACATTAAATTGAACCGGTTTTTTTTTGCTAAAAACATAAAATTAACGATTAACAATGCCAACAATATAAAACAATGACATTCGAGGATAGGCATGCAATCAAAGGAATTCAATTAAACTGAGATGTCTTACCAGAAAACAGAAAAATATTTGCCAGGAAATAAACTTTCAATATCAGCATAAGTCTTTACCGGCGGTATGATCCATACTAATGCAAACATGGCTACGAAGACTTCGCGGCAATGCAAAAATAAGCGTTTGTTAATGTATCAGTCTTCAGTTAGTAAATGGCGCAAATAGTTTTTAAAATAAATCGATATTCCATATTAAGCACATATTCCATATTTGGTCACTTTACTCATATATTTACTAAATTTTAAGCAACCGTTGCTTAAAATTTATTTTTAACTTTTTTTTAACCAGACAGAATAAACTCATCATTTTCCAAATTCTGTTCTATAATATTATATCGTTCAGAATTTTTGACATTGTTGACTATAAATATTTCAGTCACTATTACAATTCGTAAATAACTATTAGGAAATATTCATTTCTATATTGTAAGGAAATAATATTTCCATGCTGTTATTAGTGTACTGCAACATTTATTAAGATCACGATTTTTAGAACATTTTATTTTTGAACACAGCTCTAGAAAGTCTGCCATTACAACGTTTTCCGAGAACTAACTCGTATTTTTGTTCCATAGTCCATAAAACGAGTGTATGCATATTCATATTTTTGCCTTGATTTTTTTTTGGAAGTAAATCTAATGTGGAAGCATTTGCTGCTTTCGTCAGTTCTTGAGGAGTTCCACAAATAGAAAATTCATCGTCACTCATCATTTTACACTTTTTTACTAGATAGAAAACCTATAACAGCTTGAATTTCTGAAAAACCAACACATTATATTTACGGGCGTCAAGTACAATTTTTTTTTATCTAAGACATCCCCCGTAGACTTCAAGCCTAAGTACTAACGTACCGTGGGTGTCTGGAGAGAAGGGAAATGTAGTCTATTGATACTTTCCACAGTTACACAACCTATTTTTACTACGATCTTAACGCAGCAGTGATTTGTGCATAAAATTAGTCATGCCTTTTTAAAATCATACAAAGTTTTAATATAGTCTTTCGATTTTTGAACGATATCGGCCGAAAACTGTGGACCGCGTAGAAAAAGTCACTTTCCCCTGCCTGAGCAATCTGAGCATCTTCATAGTCGTCCAGGAATGCTAGGTTCTTCCCACTTTAATAGCCGCATCGTTAACTTAATAAAAAATACACAATAGCAGTCATTTGCTACGATTTTTCTTTTCGATCGACCTGGCGATGCGGAAATGAACCAAAGACATACTTTAATGGGCTCATTTCGATATTACTTTTTTTTTTTTTTTTTTTTTTTTTTCAAGAGGTGACGCTCATGCTCGCACAGGACAGTCTGTCTTTCGTTGCCCTGCCAGTGTGGGACTCTAAGATAAGTAGTGCAAGTCTTAGCCTACCCACTAAACACCTCTGTCTTTCTTCACATTACCAGGTACCACTATTGCTAGTATTCTTCAGGTAATGTGCTGGTCTGTTATCGTCTCTCTCTCTCTGTGTTTGTTCTAGTCTGTGGTCCTCTTCCTTTTTCTTCATGATATCTCGGGCAAGCTTCATGACCTCATTCCAGTAGCATCCCTTTTCCATCATTTTCTCTGTAATGTTGTTTGGGTTGATCACACAATTAAGTTTTATGTTGCATACACGTCTCTCATCTTCCCATCTTGGACAAGAGAAAACTGCGTGTTCAGCGTCGTCTCTTCCTCCACAATATATACAGTTTTCGTCGATCGATTTTCCTATTCTAAATGCGTGGGCCTTATATGCACCATGTCCGGATAATATTTGTGTTAGGTAATAATCAGTTCTTCTATGTTTGCAGTTTGTCCATCTTTGTACGTTTGGTATTAGTTTTTTTGTCCATTGTGCTGTGTCTTCGTGCTCCTGCCACTCCGCTTGCCATTGTCTAATTGTGTCTTCTCTCGCCCTCTTTTTGGTCTCAGTCGTTCCATCCTCTTCATATATTCTTTTCCTCTCATTAACCAGTAGGTGGATGGGTATTATTCCGCCTAACACCCTAGCTGCCTGAAGTGAGATGGTTTTATAGGCACTTGTTATCCTGATTGCAGCTTTTCTTTGCACCCTCTCATACATTTGTCTGTATTTCTTTACTTCCATAGCATGTGCCCATACAGATGCCCCATACAGCAGTATTGAGTTTATGACTCCGCACATCACTTCTCTCTTTCTACTGTTCGGTCCCCTTACATTTGGTAGGATTTGCTGCAGCTTTCCTACCCTGTTCTCTGCCTTGGCCGCGGCCCTTTCAATATGTTGGCGGAAACTATTTGTATCGTCCATTACAATTCCTAGGTATGTGAGAGATCTTGAGGCTTTGATAGTTTTTCCTTTTAACTTAAACTTTGTTTTTTCTCTTATCCTGCGCCAACCGTGACCTCGCAGAACTACTGCTTCGCTTTTTTCTGGAGCTATTTCTAGACAGTTTTCTTCCATCCACTCTGTAACTTCCTTAAGTGCCTTATTCCCTCGGTATATTAGTTCTCCTTGCGTGTTCGCGTGCACCAAGATAGCCAGGTCATCTGCATAAGCGATGCTTTCAACTTTATGGCCTAGGTCAATCCTCAGTACGCCGTCATACAGTACATTCCATAGTGTCGGCCCAAGAACCGATCCCTGCGGAACGCCCTTCTCCATATTATGCTGTTCGTTTTTGTCGACTCTTATTTTCCTGTTCTGGAAGTATCTTTCGATTATGTTCCTTAGGTAAGTGGATATTCCTCTACTTTCTAGTTTTTCCATTATTAAGTCCCAAGATGCTGTGTTGAAGGCATTTTTGACATCTATTGTAATTAGTGCCAGCCACTTGCTTTCTTGACTTCTGCTTCCTTCCTGGACCTTATGCACCGCTTGGATTGTGGAGTGCCCTTTTCTGAAACCGAATTGGTTTTGCGCCCAGCCCCCTTTTTCTTCAATTTCTGCGTTCAGTCGCTCTCTTATCATAGCTTCGTATAGCTTGCTAATTACGTTTAGTAGACACAGTGGTCTGTAAGACGAGGGTTTATCTGGTGGTTTATCCTTCTTTGGTATCAGCACAAGTTTGGCCTCCTTCCAAGAGGTAGGAAAGTCTTGGCATTCCAGAAGCATATTCATTGCCTGTAGTAGCAGTTGTGGTTGCACTTTTGCCACTTCTTTAATGACCTCCGGGGGGATGCCATCTATGCCCGGTGCCTTTCCACTTTTGATGTTTAGTGACGCTTTTTGTAGTTCGTTTACCGTAAATGGTATATAGTCTTCTACTATCCGTATTTCCCTTTCCCTGATTATACCTGCCGGGAATAGGTGTCTTGTTATCTCCATCTTTTGGCATGTGTTTAGTTCGACCGGAGTTAGGTTACAGAAGCGTCCAATTACTATTTTATATCCTGTGCCCCAGGTATCGTCGTTCAGTTCCTCGATCAGTCTATTCCAGTGTTCTCTTTTCGATTGATTTATTAGTCTTTTGAGTTCTTTTTTGAAGTTCTTATATTCTTGTTTTCTTACTATCCGTTCAAATTGCCCTTTGGCTCTGGTAAGTCTGCGTCTGCTGGCAACGCATTCCGCCCTTTTATTTTCAATGCCGTTATTCCACCAGTAGGGTGTCATTTTCGGCTTCCTTCTTGATTTAATGAGGCTATTCTTGTAGGCCGAGTTTATGAGTTTAGCACAGTCTAGTGCGCTTCTGATATTATCCTTTTCTACTTCATATTGCCATTCAATTGTAGCTCTGTACCCTTCCCAATCCACAAGTTCCTTTTTCTTTTCTATGTTTCTTTTAGCTTTTTTGGAGTGGCCTGTTGTTATTATCTCAAAGTATATATATTTATGGTCAGTGAGGTTTTCCTCCTCGCTGACTTTCCAGTCCATAACGTTTCATGACAGGCCTTTGGTTGCACATGTTATGTCAATGAAAGATGAGCTCTCTCCCCTTACAAAGGTTGGCCGATTCCCAGAGTTCATTACCACCAAATCCAGTGAGGCTAGGTATTCAGAGAAGACCTCTCCACGCCTGTCATTTATTGGGGAACCCCAGAGGGGGGATTTTGCATTGAAATCTCCAAGTATGATATATTCTCCAGTTATCTGTCTACAGTATTCCATTATTTCATCTACCTTTTGTTGAAAATCCAGATAATCGATGTTCGGTGATATATAACAGCAGATTAGTCCAAATGTTTCTAGGGTGATATGAAGGTACCCATCCATCGCTTGTACTTTTTTAATGACCAGCTTTCTGTTATCGAGGCGAACCGCTATGTCTTCACGGTTGTCTTTAATCCATCTTGTATCCTTTATTAATTTTTTATTGGGCTCCGAGACAATCATGACGTCTATTTCCTTTTCCCTTACGGTGGCGAATGCTAAGTCATGAGCCGCCCTTGATCTACCTAGGTTAGTTTGCAAAAACTTCATCGTCGAACTGAGGGTCTATGCTTCCGCGAATTGTTTTCCGACTGATACGCTTTTTTCTTGTTTCAATCATCAGTTTCCTGTATACCGGGCACTTTGTTTGGTCTGCTCTATGGCCTGGCTTATTGCACTTTACACAGTGTGGGGGCTTATCACAGTCCCTTGCTGTATGTCCTGCGTTTCCACATTTAATGCACGTGTCTGATTTGTCTTCCCCTGTGCATTCGCTCCTTCTGTGTCCAAACTGCAGGCACCGGAAGCATCTTACAATGAACACTCTCTTTCTGATCCGGCAATAAGTCCATCCTATTCTTACTTTTCCTATCGAGTCCAACTGATCTGCCCATTTCTGTGATACAGAAATTGTTGCAGATTGGGTGCCGTGTTTCGTCGGTCTTATGGAAGTCACATTTATATCGTCTGTGCCCATGCCCACTGTATTCCTTAGTATCTCCTCTTTCAATTTGTCTTCCTCGACATCTGCTTCGATATCAGTTAAGTGCATTATTGTTTCCTTGCTTTTGTGTATCATTTGTATTTCTTTTACATTGGCTTTAATCTCTTCTTTCAGTCTATTTGCATCGGTCTTTCCTGAGACCTCTAGGAGTAGATCTCCTTTCTTGGTCTGTTTGACTTTATTCACTTTTACTCCGGTTTTTTCTATATCCACGCTGTGCTTTACATATTTTAGAAGTTCAGCATATGACTTGCCATTCCCCTTAATTATAATCTTTTCGGTGTCGTTAGCTTTGCGCATTGTCGGCTTCCGTTTTTTTTGGCCCTGTTGTTGCTTTCTATATAAATTTATTTTTATTTCAGTATTAGCTAGAGCTATTTCTGTGATTTTTCTCGCTGCTTCTTCCTCCATGTTTGGTGGAATCGGTGTAGACAGTAGTTTCCTTCCGTCACTCAGTGCTTTTCGGCTCATCATTGTTACCATCTTAAAAAGAACCACTTCTCTGTTTACTGCATCTGTTATCTCATTTGGAGTCATGACATATATAAAACGTTCTTTATTTCTAAATCCCTGGCCATCGGATGTCCGGGTCGTAACAACTAAGGTTCCGACACTTCCGTCTTCTTTTTTTCTGCTTCAATTTCCCCGATTTCCGGGTATCGTGTCTTGATGCTATTTACTGCGTCATCGTTGGCCTCTTGTAAGAGAAAAGCTAGGTCCGTGTCTGTAGCAACTGGGCTTCCTTTCTTGATGTTTGTTTTTTCAAATACTTTTTCCGGCCATTCTTCATTTAAGAGCTCTCTTAGCTTCTCTTCATTATCCACTGCTGTGATCTTTTTCTTTATTTCAGTTACTTTCTCCTCTTCTAGGAGTGTCTGTTCATCTTCCGTTGCCTGTACTCCGATGCTTCTGCATTCTGGTGCCTTTGTTGGTGTTTTATGCGTGCATGAGGGCGTCCTCTTACTGCCTGTTTGCATTTCTTCGACCACTTTAAATTTGCTCATTAGCTGATCCATAAATCTTTTTAGTTCTCGGACTCCACTTCTTATCTCAACTTTCGTTTTACTGCTCGCACTAACTACAGACGTTAGGTTGTCCATGACTCTGGTCATTTTCTTAATGACCTCAGAAACTCCTTGGATTTCGTCCAATTCGTCTTCCTCCCGCGGTCTTTTGAAGCTAAATAGTGATGCCTTTTCCGTTCTTATGGTCTCCTGTGTTTCTATCATTGTCTTTTTGGTAGGTGGCGGTGTCCTTGCCAGTGCAGATTTTCTGACACTAGGATCTGGTTGTTCAGATTCCACGAGTACTATCTCGTTTTCTGTTCGATTAATTTGTTGATTTTTGCTTTGATTATCCTCAGTTTCATTCATTTCATATAATTCCCACGAGTAGCTAGGGAAAATAGGTCCACCACTGCAGAGCCCCGCATGCAGCAGTAAGGCTAATTACAATGGGATGTCGCCTGGTGTCCCAAGGGGATCGTTTGCGACCGCACTATCGTAGGGCCATTCACCGTTCGGCACGATTCCTTCCATCTTCGGTTCCGGATTTCTTAGCAGGTTTTCTCCTTCAGAACTCTCTTTCTGGGTTCCATTCCATAGGCCGATTGCCTTCTCTGCGGCTCTTGAGCTCGGCCCGCCCATCAACAGCCGCCCATTCCGGGACAGACGCTGTGCCAATTTTGGTCCGCGCCGACTATTTCATTTCGCCGGTACCACCCATATCTGGGAGGCATCCCCCTATCCGCCACCCGGGGACGCGCTGGATGGGAGATTGGCAACTCCGCACCAGATTTCGATATTACTTGAAAACATAATAAATAAGCCGAGATGAAATAAAATCTCCGTTGTCCCTGGCAACCGCGGGCACGTCTGCTAACGTTGGACGGATTGTTTTAAAGCAGTGTTTTCAGTTTTAAATCGTAAGCGTTTGCCTAGATATATATATATATATATATATATATATATATATATATATATATATATATATATATATATATATATATATATATGTATATATATATATATAATATTCAAAACTACTATATATATATATATATATATATATATATATATATATATATATATATATATATATATATATATATATATATATATATATATACATATATATATATATATATATATATATATATATATATATATATATATATATATATATATATATATATATATATATATATATATATATATAGGAGTATTTAAATTAAATTTTGTGCGATTAGATATGAGGAACAAAATAATTTTCTTGACTAAAAAATTTTAAAATATCATTCAAAATGGCGACCAGCCGCCATCTTGTATAACTTTTAAATGGCGATAGGTGTCATGTGACACATCGTTTGAAAGGTCTTTACAAGTTCTATTCAACCTCCAAATTTGAAAAAATAATTTTGGCATATGTCAAAATGGCGGCCATTTTAAATTTTAAAATTGAAATGGTCGCTGTTTGGAAAATAAATGATATATTCGTTTAAAACTCCCAATAAAAGAAAAGTTTAAAAGACTTCAAGGAATGCAGTAATAATACTATCCTTTCGAAGTAACTTTTTCAAAATGACTAATGCCGCCATTTTAAATATTTTATTTTTAATGGCAAGAGGGACGAATGACACATATAGTGTGTCAGTGCACAAATCTGAACGCACCCACGAGATAATCAAGTCTACCATACTGTTTGTTGTTGACGCATATCAAGTAACAAGGCTGCCAACATGCCAACATCTAACGTAAATCCCCCACATAATGATCCATTTTCTTATGCATTCTTTCAATATTTTTTCTTGTTGACAGGTATGCTCACGAGGACCTTAAGTTTTCAAAACAATTTGAGCAGAACAATCGAAAACCCACGAGTAAAAATAATATCACAAAATATTTAGAGAAGCCTATTAGTAAATTTTCAGATAATAAATATTTACAAAGGCAAAAATCCTTGATTAGAGAAAGAGAATTAAAAGACGAAATAAAAGAAAAAGACAGGGAAAGAGACATTATGAGAGAAAAAGAAAGGGAAAGAGACATTGCGAGAGAAAACTTTAGGAAATCGTTGGAAAGAGAATTGTTAAATAAAAATGGAAACAAATATTTAGAGAAGTCCTTGTCAAATTCAGAGAGGTTTTATGAAGAAGAAAAAGCAAAGCCTAGATATAGCTATAATGAGCGAGACAGAAATGGACGATATGGTGAGGAAGGAAAGAAGATCGAAAAGGATAAACAGTATTTTGAAGACGATGGTTTTGATGAAAATATCAGGTAAATAACTGCAAAGCAAATTATTTCTAAATATTGAGGGGAGAGGTCAAAAAGTAGGGTCCGAGAAGGTTTCGGTAAATAATTTTGTCCCATATAATATTGGTTAACAAATTTCGACTCGTTTTCTCTCTGTAAAGATATCGATAATGTTCTAGTAGATTTTTAGTCGATGATGACGAATCTGGCTGTAAAATCTTCGTATCCCATGTTAGGTTTTAAAGAAAAATGAAGAAGAATAAGCGAAAAACTTTGATTTTTGATCCCTTATAACTTTTAAATGGTACCTGCTAGAGAGATCTGCGATGGCAAATGGTTGCTCTTTCCATTTCTAATGTTAAATTCTTCCTAGGGCCCCCAGGAAATCCAAGATATCGGATTGAAAGGTCGTAATTTCGAAACTATAAACACTGGACTGCATCTTTTTTTGTTTTGGATTGATATAACTTCTTGCATTGGAACTAAATCTAGCCTCAGAATTTACCAGAATATCAGATTTCCGAAATATTTAAACCTAAAAATACCAAAAAGGCGCTTTTGGGGCCTTCTTTCTGATTAGTATGTTAAAAAAAAATTCTCGCATCGATCAATAACCTTTTAAGAATTTTGCGTTTGTATTGGAAAGTGGAGTCTTGCCCTTTTATTTAAGCCGTTGCACAGTGGTTCCGGCAATAGGTCATAATTCAAAATATTTATTGTCAGGAATCTGTCAGGTAGGCATTTCTTTGGGTTAAAAAAAAACAAATTTAACTGTGGCACTTACGAACTAATATCAGTCGATTTGTGACCCGCAAGAATGTGCATGTTAAGAACGATAAAATCACTATAAATATTGCGTTAAAAGTGAGTGTTTTATTTGGTAAAATGCCGTAAGGAGTAATTAATATTTAAATCCCTCTTTAAGGGGCCTTAGTAGCGCAGGTACTTGATTCTCTTTTAGTAAAATATTATTGTTTGAAACGTTTTATTTGCAGATGTTTTTGGACATTAATCAAAGGACGTTTCTATTGACCCCGCTTGTAATATTATCATTTTATCTTGCCTTAAATATTAAATTTGTCCAATCTTGTCCTCCGGAAAAATGTACATAACTTAGTTTTATATAGCCTCCTTTTTATAAGGACTTATAATATTTATCCAGCTCTGTCCAGCTTGTCAAGTTATAACAGTAAACTGTTCGTCAACAAGTTTGCAAAATGGCATTTTTTCGTTCATTTTTACAGGTCGGTGGATCGAAAATACATAGTTCAACTGATTTAAACAGATTTTTGGTTTTTAGAGACCTAATTTATTGAAAGGTAGGATCGTTGTAACCTAATAAGAAGGAAGAATCACATTTTGTTATACAGGGTGGAAAAGAACACTATATAAAAAAGTAAAAACTTTAACCACGTGGCATTCCTCGAAATATTTTTTTCTCAAATTTTATTTTTACATTATGTGGAAGCTTGGATTAATATCTAGGAACCATTAATTTTTTAAGTCCCGTAACAAGAATTATCATAATTTTTTTGAAAAACCGCTGTGAATTTTAAGATATATGCACTAACTCAACAACCTGTATTGTGTGTATGAGTATTATTAGTTTAATTAATTAATTAAAAAGTATTTCTAGTTAGCATGATGTTTTATAGAAAATAATAGTTAAATTAATATGACTGTAGTTAATTTTTGCTATTTTGCACCAAAATTTAAACAAACCGAACACATGAAATCAACTCGGTGTCTGCCTGTTACAGTCCTCTTTCTCCAATACCGTTAAACGTTAAGAGCTGAAATTTAGCATAGGTATAAGTCATAGAATAAAAGCAGATCTAAAATACGAAAGAATGAATTCAAAATTTTAGGGGTTGTTTTATTGGGGGTAAACGAGTGACAACTTTGTTTTACTTTTAAGTTTAGTGCCTGAGGTATCAAATAAAAGCCCACAAAATGGAGAATATAAACATATATATAATTTGCTTATTTAATATAACCCTTGTTAAGTAAAATATGAAACAAAGCTATAAAAAATGTTGTCTCTTTCCTACACTTTTTAAAATCAGAGCAGAACAAATCTGACAAAAATCAAGGGTTTGTTTAATGATGCATATAGTAGAAAAAATTATAACAATAAAATGTTGTATTATGAAAGACTTATCACGCTAGCTGGACTCACACTTCACCGTTTTGTTTGTATGGTTTGTTTACAATAACCCTTTTTTAAGTTCAAAAATTTTTAGTTACTAATTTTGCAAAAATATTAATTGCGATAAATATGACGCGCACATCCCATCCCAATATAATAGTTTAATATGGACCAAAAACGCTATTTTTCGGCTATATTTCTTTACTTTTTCTCAAAAACTAACAGTGAGATTTGTATTTGTAATCAGCGACCAAAAATAATTTAGAAAGTTTCCGAGAGAAAATCTTGCCAGTCAATCAAAAAGTTTTGTAATTGTAAAAAAAAAATCTTAAAATCTGCGTAATACTATTTGTTCTTAAACTTTAGGTCAAGAAATAACTCGACAGACTTTGACAAAGATCGTCCTTCAAGAAGTTTTTCGTACGAAGAAGAAGTATTCTTTGAAGAGCAGAGGCCTTACAAGGAATATCCAGTTCCGAAAACCAGACAAAGAGTTGAAAAGGACGAGAATAGTGGAAGGAGTTACGGCGGAATCAAAGATAATATTAAAGTTAAAAGTAATCCTAATGATCCTAGGTATTATGAACAGAAGAGTCCTCAGAGAACGCATAGGTAAAATATTTGAACTCATGATAAATACAATGTATTTTATATTTTCTAAATTTATATTATTGTTTCATGCGGATTAGGAACAGTCGTGAGTTTGATCGAGACTTTGATAGAAGCAGTAAAGAAGATTTTTCATACGACTCTAGTAGAGGAAGATATTATTATGAAGACACGTCGAATTCTATAAATAGAAGGCAGCCTCAATACAGACAGAGGTCTCCATCCCCTGAAGAAGTCAAGGTATTTTGTTTTTCCAAAAATAAACCATCTTCGAAAAAACACTTAAAAGTATGAAATCATATTTTTACTTATTTATTATTGAGCCTAATGGTAAGCTTAATTATGTTTGACTGTTAAAATAAGACATTTTTCATATTTTAGGCCCCACGAGACCGATTTAAAGACGCAAAAGAAAAATTCCTTTTAATGGAAAAAGAAAGGCGGGAGGAGGAAAGGCGAAGACCCGAGCCACCGATATCTCCGACGATTCAGAAGGATAAAATTCACTTTATTAAGCGACATCAGAGTATGGCATACACTTCCAAGGATCATTTGAGAAATAATTACGAAGATAGGTAAGAAAGAGGATTAAAAATACAGGGAGTCCCATCACTGGGAAAAGAAAAAAACTTTTTGTATGTTCAATAATAGATTCAGAACAAGGTACATTGTGGTTTACACCTTTTCATTGTGCTTCAATCACCATGGTGATTGAACTACAAAGTTCACTTTGTGCACGTGTATTTTTTACAAAGGTGGCGTTGACAGGTGCCGCGTCAAAATTTTATAATTTCATTGACATTTTTTGACATCTTAAAAAGAAAAATATTACTAATCCCATTTTATCAACGGTAATATTCGTAGAAAAAGTATAGTGTAAAACTCGCATGGAATGACCATTTCCTACTCGTATGATTTGCAGCACTCGCCTGCGGCATCGTGCTGCAAACGTCATACTCGTAGGAAATGCATGTCATTCCATGCTCGTTGTACAATATACTATTTTCTACTCATGTCAATAAAAACCTGTATTGTATGTTCAATAATAGATTCAGAACAAGGTACATTGTGGTTTACACCTTTTCATTGTGCTTCAATCACCATGGTGATTGAACTACAAAGTTCACTTTGTGCACGTGTATTTTTTACAAAGGTGGCGTTGACAGGTGCCGCGTCAAAATTTTATAATTTCATTGACATTTTTTGACATCTTAAAAAGAAAAATATTACTAATCCCATTTTATCAACGGTAATATTCGTAGAAAAAGTATAGTGTAAAACTCGCATGGAATGACCATTTCCTACTCGTATGATTTGCAGCACTCGCCTGCGGCATCGTGCTGCAAACGTCATACTCGTAGGAAATGCATGTCATTCCATGCTCGTTGTACAATATACTATTTTCTACTCATGTCAATAAAAACCTGTATTGTATGTTCAATAATAGATTCAGAACAAGGTACATTGTGGTTTACACCTTTTCATTGTGCTTCAATCACCATGGTGATTGAACTACAAAGTTCACTTTGTGCACGTGTATTTTTTACAAAGGTGGCGTTGACAGGTGCCGCGTCAAAATTTTATAATTTCATTGACATTTTTTGACATCTTAAAAAGAAAAATATTACTAATCCCATTTTATCAACGGTAATATTCGTAGAAAAAGTATAGTGTAAAACTCGCATGGAATGACCATTTCCTACTCGTATGATTTGCAGCACTCGCCTGCGGCATCGTGCTGCAAACGTCATACTCGTAGGAAATGCATGTCATTCCATGCTCGTTGTACAATATACTATTTTCTACTCATGTCAATAAAAACCTGTATTGTATGTTCAATAATAGATTCAGAACAAGGTACATTGTGGTTTACACCTTTTCATTGTGCTTCAATCACCATGGTGATTGAACTACAAAGTTCACTTTGTGCACGTGTATTTTTTACAAAGGTGGCGTTGACAGGTGCCGCGTCAAAATTTTATAATTTCATTGACATTTTTTGACATCTTAAAAAGAAAAATATTACTAATCCCATTTTATCAACGGTAATATTCGTAGAAAAAGTATAGTGTAAAACTCGCATGGAATGACCATTTCCTACTCGTATGATTTGCAGCACTCGCCTGCGGCATCGTGCTGCAAACGTCATACTCGTAGGAAATGCATGTCATTCCATGCTCGTTGTACAATATACTATTTTCTACTCATGTCAATAAAAACCTGTATTGTATGTTCAATAATAGATTCAGAACAAGGTACATTGTGGTTTACACCTTTTCATTGTGCTTCAATCACCATGGTGATTGAACTACAAAGTTCACTTTGTGCACGTGTATTTTTTACAAAGGTGGCGTTGACAGGTGCCGCGTCAAAATTTTATAATTTCATTGACATTTTTTGACATCTTAAAAAGAAAAATATTACTAATCCCATTTTATCAACGGTAATATTCGTAGAAAAAGTATAGTGTAAAACTCGCATGGAATGACCATTTCCTACTCGTATGATTTGCAGCACTCGCCTGCGGCATCGTGCTGCAAACGTCATACTCGTAGGAAATGCATGTCATTCCATGCTCGTTGTACAATATACTATTGTACCCTAGCTTTTAATTGTAAACTCGACATGTCTTGACGAGTGGCGCACCCAAGGGGTGGGGGCTACAGCCCCCCCAGACCAACATTCTAGACACACAAAAATTTAAAAAGTGCTAATTGAGAAAATTCACCGAATTGCACTATTCAGCCAATTCGAACCAATTAAAACATTCAGAAACATGCAAATTCTTTAATAAAATAAAATCAACTAAAGGTATGTCATTTTAAAGCTGTTTGATTGTGGTTACTTTGGTTAAATACTTTAAGGGAATATAAAATGACATGGGAAATACATATATGTCCGCGGATGAGGTTTAGAAGAGGAGAAATGGACCAAATTTCTCATGATACGTAAAAATGTTAGGGTTTAATTTAAAACATATTTCATATTTTCCTTTTGGTAGAAAATTATGAACAAGGTATGTTTACTCTTACGCAAAATAACGTTTCCGTATTTTTTATGCTCCCTGTATAGAAAATTAAGGTTTCATAACGTGAATCTTATTTATTTTACATGCAAAAACTTTTACTAGACGTGACATTTTTACGTATCTTCCAAACTTTGGTCCATTTGTCCTCTTCTAAACCCCATCCGCGGACATACTGTATATTATGTGGGGCGTATAAATGCAAAACTCACCCCTTTCTACTTTTCTTATTTTGGGATTTTAAAGAACTGTTTTTAATAGATTTTTCGTCTTAGAAGGTAAACCTTGAGTTACGAGACTGAATTACTGGTCCTACTTGTTTAGTTCATCTTTTTTTTGCCTCACAAGCTACTGCAAAATTTAAAATCAAGTTTTTTAAGAAGTAAAGAGTGAGTTTTACAGATGACTTTTGCCAAGTTCTAAACTAAGAATAATCAACATTACTTAATTCGGGGCAATATTGCAAACTTTATATAAAAGTAAATTTCCATTTTAATTCTCCTGATTTAAGTTTTGCTGAATTTTTTGCGTAACGGGGAACAATTAAGGGTTTGCTCATTATTTTTGTTTGGTCGAAATAAGTCACAGGTAGTTATTGTCACGTGACGTAAATGCTATATGTTAATTGGATAAAGAGATCTAAGAGTGAGTTTTGCTTCTGAATGACAGGACCTTAGAAAGAGTTTTGCAACAAAATAATTTAGCGGCAAATTTTGTTGTTTTCTTCAAGCCAAGTGCGTTGTAAAATTTTCCATTATAACGGAATGATGTCACTTTTTCAAATTTTTGTAAAGAGTAAGTTTTGCATATATACGCCTCATATATTTGCTTTAGAGGAGTTGATAAAAAATATAAAATATATTTTCAACTACCAAAGTTAACTTTAAATACTATAGTAAGCAGATTCTGTAGAGGCATATTAAATACTATAATTTTTGCTGTTTATGCAGATGCAGACATATTGGAACATTTTTTGCTGAAACTAGAATTTTCTACTTCCTTTCTTCTGCTTTAATAATATGTTTTGAGAGGTATTTTTGCTATTTAGAGGGGTGCGAGAAACAATAGTTTGTGTAGTTTTTCTCAAAATACATTTTTTACACGTATCCTTTTGCAGGTTCTTTGTTGTCACAATTTTAATAAACACTTAAAATTCTTTTTTATTAAGATACTCCAATGACAAGAGGGACTTTTCCGATGAGATAAGGCCTAAACCCGCTCCAAGATACGTTTCTGAGGAAGTAAGATACAGAAATAACAGAGAAAGGGATAGAGACGGGTATGTTATATTTTATTTTTTGGTAAAATTTGAATTGAGAGTCAAAGAAATCTTCCGAAAATCTCTTATTTTATCAATAAACAGCTTCTATATAAATTCTAGATTTAGAAGTACAGACAAATACGACCCAAAACGAAGATCTATGTTCTCTTTAATAGAAGAGGAACATAAGAAAAACTCGAACGAAATTGCAAAGGAATTAAAGAGACGGTCTTACATAGATTTTGGCCATCAAAGTTTCGATGATGACGTTACCGACTTCAGCAGAGAGGAAGATAGTGACATGAGAAATAATAGGCATTTTCAAGAATTACCTGAAGCTGATAGGTAAGAAAATAAATAAGTTCTTTGAATTTAATTATCTTTGTATTAATAAAATTATAAATTTACCACGACGTTTTGCTGTTACAGACGTACAGACAGACAAATGACTTTGGTAAAACGAAGGGGGTCCTTTTACTTTCCTTTCCAGGCAAAAGGTAATATTATAGATCTAATTAGCAATTTTTTTGTAGTTTTTAATATTAAACATATACAACCGAGAGATATTTAATACGCATGTATGCATTAAAGTTTAAACAATGTTACCACTTTTTGAAATGGATGGTGATTTTTTCACCTAATTTCAAATCGCAATTGCATACAAAACAAGAAACTCTTAAATTAAAGAAAATTACTTAAAACATCTGCAGGCAAGTTGTTCTATAATTTGGAGACCATAGGAATGAATGAGCGGTAGAAATGGAATGTTTTAGGTTGGGTTTGATACACCCTCTCTCTATTTTGGAATTTTATAGACAAAACACTTTTGTTTATAAAATTCGAATCTACGTAAAAAACTACTTATGCGTACAATTTTTTTTTGATTTGCTTTTTCGGTTATGGAATTATGATTTATTATGTTACAAAATTAAAAAAAAATATTTACAATTTAATTTGAACTTATTTATCCTCTGTCGTGCTTGAGAAGTTGTTCGAAATGACCCCCTTCAACTTCCAAATACTTTCTCACTCTTTTTCTAAATGAATTTCCACAGGCATATCGTCTTTCTATATGGGGGAGCTTAAGCCCCTAATTTTATTAATAAAATGGTCGAGGAATTTGCAAAAACCCAGAAAAGATTGATTGAACTAATTTTCTTTGAATTTATTTAATTTCTTTTAATTTTTTTAATGAATTTTTCTTTAATTAAAAACCATTCTTTAAAAATTTTGATCGTGGTACTTATTTGTACCTACAATTCATATTTCCCCAATCCTCTCTCTCATTCTTTTCAGGCTCATATTAGAATGATGTAAAACAATATAGACTATGTCAGACCTTGTTTTTTTCATACTTTCGAATTTTGTGTTCTCACTAAACGTTAAGACTAAGAATAATTTTTTAACAACCCAGACTAAAAAACAAAGCGTCACGGTGTATCCTTCTTCAGTTCGTGTATATTTGAGGCGACCAGAAATTCAAAGTCAATCGAATGAAAATTCAATTGTCAACTGGACTGGAACTATTATTGGAAATTAGGCGAAAAAAACATCATCCATTTCAAAAATTGTAAACTTTATTATATTTATATTTTTAGATACCACCACCCGATAACGACCAACCTTTCAAAATCATCGCATCATCTGGATAAGATGGCTGATGCGAAGTACGATTTAAAATATGTGAAAAATCCGCAAAAAATGTTGAAAACTACGCCTGGCTACAGGCATAGCTACGCCGAACCGAAAATGAAAATTGATTCTAAAAAATCCCACATGGCCGAGATGTTGCACAGAACCAACAGTACAGTTGGGTATATGCAACCCAGGGTTGGAATTGCAAGTGTACATCCATACTAAATGATTTTTTTTCTTAAATCGTACATTACATAGTAACTTAAAAATAAATAATAAAAATACTCAACTACAATAGATAATTGGTGCTGTCAATTCTTTTCAAAATTTCATAGAAATGAACCACAGGTTTGCTCAGGTGTGATTCACGGACCTTAAAATATCAACTAGACAGTTAATATCACCCTGTATAGGTATGTATGTTTATGAAAAAGTTTTGACAGCACTTACATATACTAACTTTGTGCACTGTGGGTACAAAACTTTGCTCAACACTGTAACCGGTACTTGTGTACCTATTCCATGACATTCATAATACATTTAAACAAATTATATTTATTCAAACACTTTCTGCTTTATTGTTTAAAAATTATACTGTGTGTCATATTTTAGTGACTGCCTATTTTATTCTATAAAGAAGCATGAAAATTGTTTATATATGGTACTATACTTTATTTACTGTAAATTAAGTATATTATTTTAAATTTCTATGGTACTATTATTAGAGATGTTTTGGAACCCCTACGCGACCTGCGGTTATAATCATTCTGAATATACATTCACAGTATACAGGGTGTTACAAAAATATGTTAAGAAATTTTAAGGACAGATTCTACATTCTAAAAATATGAAAATTAGTTTATATAAACATGAATCCTCAAACGCTTCTTTTTAGAGATTATTTGATATTTTCTTTTTTAAATGTCTTTATTTTTAATTTCTCGAAATCGCGTTAAGATATTGACATGAATTTTGGTACACGCCAGTAAGTAATCAAAGGATAGGTACATTTAGGTGTGAAAATTTATTTTCTAATGTACTTGCATCAGTGGCGTGCGTCCTGGTAAGTCTTTGTTTTCACGAAAAAAGTGACACGCTACTGATTTTTTGCAAAATTGATACTCTCTTGAACTTTTTCGCACTGACGCGCTGTTTTCGAGATAAAAATTAATTTATATCTTACAATTAAAACAAATATTGAAAATAATTTTTTTTACATATTCTTTGTTCAGGAAACAGTGTTTTTTGATTTAAGTTTATAGTAGATACTGGAAATGGCTTCCTCGTGCTTTATATGCTGCTCTAAAATAGAAATAAATTTAAAAAACATTTAAAATAGAAACTATTAAACACCCTTTATCTCTAAAAGAAAGCGTGTGAGGATCCATGTTTGTATAAACTTATTTTCATATTTTTAGATGTAGAATTTGCCCTTAAAATTTCTTAACATATTTTTGTAACACCCTATATATCGTCAGTGTCGTACATATCAAATAACGAATTTGCGAATCGGCGAAACAGCGAATCGCAAAGCTGTATAGTATTGTATTGATTTTTAAATTACATAAAGATTTATATATATGTTCGTTTTTAATAATTTTAATTGTTTCAAAAAATGCGGAAAAAATTGTGTAGTTTTTGACATCACAATAAGAAAAAAACACATCATAACAATAGCGCTTCTGATGTTTTCATAAATCATGAAGCACGTCGTCGTTAAAATAGGAATCATGGCCATTAACACAGTCTAAAAGAACGTTTTCAAAATCTCTCTGCTATGATTAATGAAGATATCGTTACTATATAGTAATAATGCGCATGTTCAAAATAGATATAACTATAAGGGTATCAAAACCTCTCTATTGTCCTCTGACATTTACCTCTATTAACAAAAATAATAATATAGTTTCTTATACATTTCATTATACAAATAGTTTTCTATAAATTCCAACAAGAGTATATAATATTTTAGTGCCAAATGTATTTTATATTAACCTCTACTTACGTTTAATACAATCCTAAGTTGTGATTGGTAAATTATGTTACATTATATAAGATGGAGAACATATCTGTTAAGTTAAAACATATTTTTTACCAGAATAAAGAAATATAAGGAATATTTTATAAAATGATGCGACTAAATTTTTTTTATAAAATTGCTATAGAGTAACATCAATACAAGAAACACAATAAAATGTTTCCATATATTTTTCTATGTCGTAAAAAAATATTAGCTTCATATACTCTTAGAGGTGTAGGAGTAGAGGAAACAACTTTTGTACATAACCTTTTTAATTTAAACGTATTTAATTTATACAAAGTTTTATTTACTTGTTTTGTATGTTATATATTTAAATCTTTTATGTTAATTGGGTTAAATATAAAATACACTAATTATTACTAGAGTATGCTTGTGTAAAAAACTTTTGGCTTTTTTATAATTTCGTAATACGAAGCTAAAATAAAATAAATATATTTCAATATTATATTGATGTTTTATTGATTCGCAAAACAAGCTTAGGTCTATCACTAGTAGTACAATAAATGTAGGTCTTAAAAAGAGGTTATAAAAGTTATAAGTAGACCGCTGAATTTTTGAAAAAAGGGAGATTTTGTCGTTTGGAAAGACACACCAGTACTATTTCGTGCCAACTCCTTTAAAAAATCCGGGAAACAGGTCCTTACGGGGTTGGAAAAGGGTTTTTGGTAGTTAGTTCGAGAATGAAAAATAATCTAGAAAAAAGTTACAGTTAAAAGTTGTTAAGCATTAAATATACATTAAAAAGGTTCTAACAGCTCGTCTTCTTTGATGAATGGAATTTAAATGCCGGTATGGTACATTGATGACCGCTCGCTGAACGAAATGGAGTTTCTTAGCTACCAGCAAAGAAAATTATAGATGCGTAGCTATAATTTTCTTTGTTACAAGTCAATACTATCGGGCTTGAATTTATAACGACTTGAAATGCGGCGTTGTCACGTTGAAAATAAATGCTCATATTTAGGGAATCGTGTATCAACCTTTGAACTTTGCATGCTTCTTATGTTGTATTTATTACAGATAGGATAAATCATTTTTATGCAGATTTAATTTTTCTACAATTTTTGTGTAAAGCTTTTTTCCAAATAAATTTTCATTTTAAAACGAATTAGCACATGTCTTTCCTGCCATTTTGAAAGGGGTCGGCACAAAGTTGTACTGGGTTGTCTGCTCAAATGGCAAAATCAACTTCTTCAAAAAAGCAGTCTAGCTATATTTATTTTTAGGGTCTTCCCTTATTGGACTCTAATAGTATTCCTAATCTATTTTTTTTTGAGAATCTGCTCGTAGAAACATCTATTTCTAAATCTCTGTTAGGAAGTTTCCATTTTTTTCATTTTCTCTTAAGGCGCGTATACACCTGAGCACGAACGGGTACGAGGCAAAAGCGAGCCGCCGCTCACGTACAGGTGTGTACGTATCACCGAGGAGAGGCAAACGGCATTCGGCCGAACGACGTTCGGAGCGAGGCCGTGCGATACCATTCGACGGGAGTCGGTACATCAAAGAGAATTTGGTTCAGATGTGGACGGTGTTTTGCCTCGTTGAGTTATCAAATTAAAAAGTCAGTGTGGTGTACGTATTTATTATTTTTGTGGTTTAGGCAAAGTTTACAAAATTAATGTTGTAAACTTTGGTTTAGGTTTCAATTAAAAATGAGTTGGGATAATGAAAAGATATTGTAGGCTAATAAATGAATCACCAGTTGCCAAATATCTCAATGTGATAGCCAATCTCTCTTCCGGAGTAACAAATTTTCGTAAATATGTATCGTTTCTTGATATTGTTTCTCGAATTGATTCCAACAAAAAAATGAAGTCGTTGGGAGACATTCTCGTGAAATTTCGAAAATGACCACTATCTTCCTCCACATACTATTTAAAAATAATTTTCCTCGCGTGATAAGTCTATTTTGGTATATTCTGGTTGTCCACCAGCGTCTTTTTTTCTAAAATATTTAACAAATAACAACAAAATTGTTTCAATCTTCACTAAATTTTTATTCATTAACATGACAATGGTTTCGACATCACAGTGTCTTCATCGGATGGTTGGTATAAACTAACTGTTCTTATTATATGTATTAAATACTACATATAATAAGAACAGTTATAAAAATTTGTTGAGTATTTAATACATATAATGAAAATAGTTAGTTTATACCAACCATCCGACGAAGATACTGTGTTGTCGAAACAATTGTCATGTTTATGACTAAAAATTTAGTGCAGATTGAAACAATTTTGTTGTTATTTTTAAATATTTTAATAATGGATCTCCATCAAGTAAAGGCTACATCAATTCAATCTTTTTTTAATAAAAAAGCCGTCAATATAAACGCAGTACTAGCTACTACCACATCGTCGACGCTCTCCATACTCCGCAGCTGATCTGAACGAACTAACGAACGTACTTACGGAGGATGGGAACGGCGCCTCGTTCGGTGCCTCGGCGTTTGTTGTTGGCAATCAAAAAAAGTTACAGCGTTTGGCATCGCATGCCTCGTTTGGCATCGCATGCCTCGTTCGCGTTCGTGCTCAGATGTATACGCGCCTTTAATAAATAGTCCTACAAATGTAAAAAACATATGTATTTTTTGTTTTTAATTATCTGTAGAAATAAAAAAGTTATCGTCCTTCAAAGTCTGGGATGCTACGCTCACGTTGGCTGAGGCTCGATGACGTCAACGTACACCACGCCATCAACAGCGGTATAGACGCCCGTTTAATCTTTAGTGTTATTCTTACCGGACAGAATCCAATGCTTTAAAATAAACACGCGAAAGCAGCAGTGGGCAGCTAGCCCGGCGACCATGGGGCGACAGAGTTCTGTATATCGAGATACTTTTTTTTTGTTTGACAAGTGAAGTGAAAGACTATTAAATGATGTTGAAGTTACTCGATATTTCTGACATAGGAATTCCTAATTGCAGGTAATTGCAAATTGTAAAAGTGTCGCAGGCGAGCAGAGACATATGAATCAAAACATAAAAGTAACTTATATGAGAGTATCACGAACATTTTTTAGTCAACTATACATACACAACTGTAGTTTTGACACCATAGAATCAACTACGGAATTTAGATCAGATGGTTCCGAACATAGCGGTAGTAAATGAAGAAATTGAGTTATGTTTGACATACCGGCTCTTTATCTTACCACAACTTTTCGAAGCAAAATAGGTTCAAATATTATAGATCCAACTTTAACAATGGTCTCTTTCATAAAATTTTGATTTCACTGCCATCGGTTCTTTATCTATACCAAGCATGGAAAAGCAGAATTTTGAACCTTCTTACTTTTTGATACGGGTAAGTGTTTTTTAATTAAATAAAAATACAAAAATAAGTCTTCTTATGAAAAATCGCAAAAGTTTATCCTACGTCACAATATTATGTTTACGTTTCACTCAACTACATAAGTATCTTACGAGATGGAGCCACCCTAAGTAGGTACCATAAATATTGTGTAATAAAGTATGTCATAAATTTTGAAATTTTCTAGGCAATTAATGCTTTTATATTAGTGATTCCTTTAATTTTTGCAGTATACATTTGCCGAAATATGTCTTTAGAATCATTACCTAAAAACCTACTGTTCAATTCAATTGAATTTTAATAGGTTTTTATTTTTCTTGGGAGGGAGGCTGATATGTCTTGGGGAGGGGGGGGGGGGGGGTTCAATGGTGCAATTCGGTGAATTTCTTCAATTAGTACTTTTTATTACACTTTTTAATTTTTGAGTGTCTAAGATGTTGGTCTGGGGGTGTGCTGCAGCCCCAGAGCCCCCCCCCGGTGCTCCACTGAATTCTGATTCCACAGAACAGGTACAATAGCTCTTAATTCGTCTATAGTCTTCGGTGGGGGATTGTGAGAACGAACGGCTTTTGTAAGAAAATCCCAAACATTTTCGATCAGATTAGGATTCGGTGATCTTAGTAGTAGTTGCACATGATTAATTTAATTTGTTTGGATTTAGTCAAGCACAATTCTGACCCTATGGGGTCGAGCATTATCATTTAAAAACATTAAATTGGTTTCTAAATCGTACGTGTAATTCTCAACAATGCAATTTACGATGTCATTTCGATATGTCTGAACATTCATTGTACCTTCGCATAAACGCAGCTCCGCGTGACCACGGAAAAAAATTCCAGCCCAAACCATGAGTCCTCCACCTCCGTACGGCTGAATTTCTTGACCACGTCCTCCAGGTTCTCTTCAAACCCTCACTCGTCTTGAATCACTATGTAGGCACACTCTGGACTCGTCTGTGAACATAACATTGTTCCATTATTTTATTCTGCTTTCCAGCCTATTCTTTCACGACACCAGGCTAAGCGATTTCGGCGATGTTGAATTCGAGAGGCACATAGCGTTCTTAAGCTCACCCTATGTTGGTGATTTATAATCGTTCGGTAGGTGACTCGAACTCTGCAAGCTCTTCTCAAGTCATCAGTTATTCTAGAAGCTGGTCTGTTCACATTTATTCCTTCTGTTATAAGAAGGAAGCGGTTTTGTCTTCTGGTAATATAACTTGGCCTTCAAGTCCGAGGTAGAAACATCACCTGTTTCCCGAAATCTACTGTTCAACCTACAAATCACACTTTGTGGCCCATCGAATGCATTTGCAACATCCAGTTGATTCATGCCAGCCTGCAGCTCTATTGGCGTTTTCGATAAAAATGGGGATTAATTAGGATTAGGATTAGGATTAAGGTGAGTGGGTCAAGAACTGCCCCTCCACTGCGACCATCGCGATCTATTGTGGCTCACATCTCTATTAGATTTCTTCCATCAGATCCAGCCTCTGAATGAAGCTGATTATAGTGCTGGGAGAGGCGTAGATTAGATTTCCTGGCGGAAGCACCCCCTCGCCAAATAATGAAAATCTTATTCTACCTGCCGCAGGGCATGTGCACACTATGTGTTCTGCCGTTTCCTCATCCTCCATGCAGAGTCGGCAGACGGCGTCTTGCGCCAGTCCGATCCGCTCCATGTGATGTCTCAGCCTGCAATGGCCGGTAAGTAAGCCTACTAGAATTTTGAGGTGCGACCTGTTTAGTTCCAGTAATTTATTCGCGGTTTGATGGGTCAAAAGATTGTTTATGAATGCCTTTGAGTGTCTTAGACCCGGTATTCTCGACCAGTATCTTGCCCATTCCTCTTCGGCCCAGGCTGAGAGCGCACGCTTGGCCGCTATATAGGAAATGCCTAACACAGGCTCGGGACCTACAAACTTCGACGCTGCCCCTCTCTTAAGCCGCGTACAGACCAAGTCCCAATCCAAACCAACGCCAACTCCAACGAATGTGCCAGTTGGCGTTGGGATTGGAAACGATTGGAAAGCATTTTACGATGTCGTCCACACCGCGTTTGTAGTTTCGAATTGGATACCGTTGGATACGGTTCGGTCATTTTCTACGGAAAGAGGTATTTTAATATGTCATCTAGTGATGATGAGTGATGAGTCATTATGTAAAAGTGTCGCATTTTTAATTGTAAATTCTTTACTTAACAATAAGAAAAAGAAACGTCGGACGTGGACGTCGACAACGTGGACGGACGTGGACGTGACGTGGACGTGAACGGACGTGACGTGAACGTGACGTGACGTGAACGTGACGTGACGTGAACGGACGTGGACGTGACAACGTCGGACGTGGATGAAACGTCGGACGTGGATGACAACACCATATAAAATCAGAAAAGTATTAATAACACAAGTAAGTTGCTGGAGGAATTTCGGAGTGATCACAGTGATCATTTCAGAACTTTCTCTCTATTTTTCTTTCTTTATTTCAGCAACCCTGTACATAAATTCAGTAGCAATGCTTTGCCAAATATCAATCTTCTTTTTGGAGAGTTTATAATTTATATTGCTAGGATCCCATAATATAGGGTTATCCCGGTATAGTTCAATTAGTTTAAGGCTAAATCATCTGTCCATTTCATATCAAAAGGCGAAATAAACAAAATATTTGTCAAAAACAAAACGCACAGACCCGAGGAATACTTGCCAACGACTGAAAACATTCAAATCTCGTCCACACCAAATCAAACATCTCTTTGAAGTACCGCTCAACGACCGAACGCAAGCCAACGCCAACGGTCGCCTTGGAATCCGTTGGAATGCATTGGGATATGTTCGCCAACGCCGTACACACCAATTTACATGCTTCCGAATTTCTAGTCACATCTGCCTTGGTGTGCGTTGGAACTTCGGTCTGTACGCGGCTTTAGCGAGCAGGTCGGCTGCTTCATTGCCCTCGAGGCCTGTGTGTCCCGGTATCCACACCAGGGTGATTTTGTTCTGTTTTCCGATTACAGTCAGCACCTCACGGCATTTCCACACCATATTTGAGGTGCACCAGCTGGATTCCAACGCTTTAAGAGCAGCCTGACTGTCAGAAAAGATTTTTGTTTTGCGTGTGTATTGCCGTTTTGCCAGCATTCTTACACTTTCCTCGATGGCGTACACCTCTGCCTGGAATACAGTCGCTAATGACCCCAGGCTATATGTCAGCTCTGTCTTTAGGTTATTGCCATATATTCCGGATCCGACACCCTTGCTAGTTTTGGATCCATCGGTAAATAAGCAAATATCTGCTCTAAGTAGGTCAGTTTTATTCCGAACCCATTCTTCCCTTCCAGGATAGATTATTGTATAGGGCATATAGTTGCTTAGCCTTTTAGGCATGATGTCCGAGGGCATGCCCAGAATGCCGTGAACTAAAGTGCCCTCCAGCAGACTTGTCTCCCTCATGACATATGCCTGCATGCTATTTGTTGCATGATAGAGTCTGTATGTGGCCCATCTTGCCTCTCTCTCCAGATATATGTGGAGAGGGAGTAGTTCTAGTAGGGCCTCCATAGATGCCGTTGGCGTGGTGCGGAAGGCACCCGTAATCGTCAGGCATGCTTGTCGCTGTAGGCCGGACAGCTTGGCTTGAGCTAGACGCTGATGGCCCTTCCTCCACCAGACGACAGAGCCATATGCTATCATTGGTCTTACGATCATTACGTATAGCCAGTATATCCGTTTAGGCGACATGCCCCAGGACTTGCCACAGACTCTGCGACACGTCCATAGGGAGAGGGTCGCCCTACGAATCACTGCTTCCAGTGGTCCAGGATTAAAGCTGAGTAGAAATCAGATGACGTCGATCTTGTTCTATTTAAAGAAACTATTGCGCCGACTTTAAGGTTTGCTTGGTAAATTAATATAATTAAGCAATGTAAAATTTTGATTTCTTTATTAAATTATACATAATAAGATGTACTTTTTTTTGCCAACACCGGAAAGCCATTGGCTTTTTATAGCAAATAATTGCGCAACAACAATGTTAAAAAAGTAGTAGGTGTTGCTTATTTCTCTTAAAACGGGTATTAGATATGGCGAAGGTGGTAGAATGTATTGCTAAAAGAATTTTCGAATAATTTTCTATTTATTTATACGCTGGTACCAGTGGCGCAGCCAGGAATACGCTCTGGGGGGGGGGGGGGGGGGTTTGACAAAAAATTTTGACAAATACGCTCTGGGGGGGGTTTTGACAAAAAATTTTGACAAATATTGCTTTATTTTCGTTAATTTGGGAAATGGGTAGGGTAATCTTTAGGCTTTGGGGGGGGGGGGGGGTTAACCCCCCCCCCCCCCCCGTGGCTGCGCCACTGGCTGGTACAACATAAGCCGTAGAGGTGACAGCAGGAGTATTGATATTACATCAAATGCATCAAGAATGTTTGCCTCCCGACGCATTACTCTACAAATAAGTTCTGTAATAAAGCCTGTAAAAAGAACAAATGATAATAGTGATCCTATTAACAAAATATAAGGTCATAAAGCATAGGCAAAGATGAAATTTTTAACTGTGATCAATCAATTATGTTTGTTAAGAATGTGTATTGATATCTCGTCAAAACATCTATCTAACAAATATAAAATTGTAAATAATCTTTTGGTGCCACTGAATATAATGCAGTCTAAAACCTGTTTTACTTTTTGTAAAAAAACCTAAGTTTATTAGTGGCAGTGACATGTGTTGCAGTGCATTAAAATATGCAGATGACACAACAGCTGTGATATGTACACAAATCGTAAATTTTACTGATGTGACATCTTTGGGTGACAAAAGATTAATGCATTTAACATGAATTTTTTGAAACCTAAAATATAATTTAAAAAAAAATTCAAATGACTATAACTTTTTACTAACACTTTTTTTTCTATTAAAATTTAAGAATTGTCGACAAAATGATGTGAAATTTGTTTAGAAAAAATAATAAAAAAATAAACAAATACCTCAACGTGTTCATTTTTTTCCTGGGGGTGGGGGGATAACTGCAAAAAATCAATTTTTTTCGCAAATTGCAAAATATTTTTTTCTTTACCGAAACATTCCTATAGTAGGCTCACTATTAAAAACCCTAAATCACAAATATTTTAATCTAAACTTCACATATGTCTTTTTTACTTTTATAATAAATTTTTACGATGTTCTATGAGTAATTTTTTTAATTACATGAATGACAGGTAGGAATCACCTATAATTCCTTTATTATAGGATTGATTTTGCCTATATAACTAATGTAAAATGTGAAGTTCTTTAAAAATGTCATTCTTAAAATGTCAAGGCTTAAATGGCCACAATTTTTCTCATTAATATATTCCTAAAATTTTAATATCTTCAAAAATGTTGACATTAACTTAATTTTTTTCTTACAGCAATTGCTGCGTATTGTTGATACTTTTTGTTCTACAAATTGGTACATACAACCAAATACTATGGCAGAATTTTTCAAAACTGTTATGTCACAAGTTGGTTTGTTCCACAGCAGTTATTTTTGTAGGGTAAAAAGACCAGACATGACTAAGTTCTCATGACCATAGGCACATCGAAACAAGAGACATATAGCCCCTAGACTCTCAAGTTCCTATTACCCCAACCGGGGTAATAAGACCTTGATGGTGGGGTGATAAGAACTTGCATTTTTTTGGAAAAAAGAGCGATTGATATCAATTAATCAAGATATCAATCAATTTTTCCTTTTAGTGACGAAATGTCCACCACTAAGAATATTTAAAAGAAAAAGCAATAGCATAGACGATTTTTTAATAATTTGTAATAAGTCAAACCATCGCCTTTTTAAACCTTATTACCCCAGGCTACCCTGTTGCGCAGTTTATAGGACCATCGCACTGATATCATCCTGGGGCGAAAATGCTAATGATGCATTGATGGTAAAGCAAAAACACCTTGGAAGTAGATAGTAAAAGTGTTCTTTGAATAATTATATGCGACCTGTTGCAGAGCATTACAAATTTAAAATAAATTTTATTAAAATATTACCTATCACTTATTTAAAATTCCATCCTAAATATTAAAACCCTGTTATCGTTTAAGCGCGAGTTTTCACAATGTTTTAATATTTGCAATTCAAATAATCATAAATGCGATTTATTTATCCTATTGATTAAAGCCCGTTTGGAAAGGGAACCTAATTAAATAAATGTCACAGACCAATATAGAAAAGTGCACGAAATGTCTTTCAATTGATGATAGTTTGGCTAGAGTATATTCCATAGAATGTAGGAGGTGCAAGCATTATTGCGAAAAGAATTTGAAAAGGCCAGCGTTGCTATTAATGCAAACAGCTGATTTTAGATCAAAAAGTTTAAACAGTTATTGAGATATTGTTGGAGTCTTGCACAGAAAAAACATTATATTATTACCAATAATAGTCCTGTTATTGAATATATTTTTCAATAATTTGAATAAAAGTTAAGGTTTAAATAAATTAAATTTAAAGCAATAAAAGTAAAACATTTTGATCAATAAAATTGTATATTAAACATTGACGTTCAGATTCACTAAGGAGGTTTAAGATTTAGTACTGGTTTAAATTAAGATCTTCTAGTAGGTCAGTTATGTTTTGACAGGTTTTTGTCGTGTCATTGTTAATAAGTCGTCATTAAAAGCTTTTGAGTTATTCTGATATAAGCGACTTGCTTGGTTTCCAAATGATTTTTTATCTTGGAATTGGTTTGCTAAAAGTGCCCTTTTCTTTATAAATTTTCAAAAAACCTCAGAAACAAATTCATAGTATAAAACTTAGTTGTCCCATTCTTACACTTGTCGGTTCAAAAATGGTGGATGTCAAATTAGACATTGAATTAAATATAGCAGTCATTCAGGAAGAGCAAACATAGCCTGCCATTGATTTAGTGTTTTTGTACGTGGTCTTGTAAAAGGAGGCAGACTACTTTTTATTACTATACAAAATTTATAACAAATATAGTTCATTTTAATATAAACTTTTGTTGATTCTAAATAATCAGACCATTTACCAATTAGTTCACACAGTGTGCTCAGAAATTGCATTCGGCTGCAACACAACATAATATGTCAAAGTTCTTCAGCAGGACAAGTGTACCACCGCGTCCATCGTACGAAAAGAATTGGAAATGCTTGGTTTCCAAATGATTTTTTATCTCGGAATTGGTTTGCTAAAAGTGCCCTTTTCTTTATAAATTTTCAAAAAACCTCAGAAACAAATTCATAGTATAAAACTTAGTTGTCCCATTCTTACACTTGTCGGTTCAAAAATGGTGGATGTCAAATTAGACATTGAATTAAATATAGCAGTCATTCAGGAATAGCAAACATAGCCTGCCATTGATTTAGTGTTAGGAGACAGACTACATTTTATTACTATACAAAATTTTAAAAAATATAGTTTATTTTAATATAAACTTTTAACAAAGCAAATAAATAAATTCTTTGCTAGTGCAATAAACGACCGTCAAAATCTCTGGCTGAGGTGCTCTCATGCAGTCGCGATTTCCCGGCTCTTACCCGCCATCAGTCTTGCTTACACCTAGTGTGTCGCAAGAACCGATTAAATTTTACGAAAATATAATCAGACCATTTACATTCATCAATGAGTTGTGTATCGGTGACACGTAGTAGCTCGCGCCAATTAGATCACACAGTGTGCTCGGGAATTGCATTCGGCTGCTAACACAACATAATATGTCAAAGTTCTTCAGCAGGACAAGTGTACCACCGCGTCCACCGTACGGAAAGAAACGGAAATTCTTTCGGTTCATAGATAATCCATTAAAGATGCAAAGGTATAGAAATTTGATGGCAGTTTCCAACAAGAATTTTATAAAATTTGATACAGACCAATTAGACGATTGTCTTTATTAATGGAACCTAACATTTCCTACGGAATATACTGTAGCAATGTATAAATAAATTCTGAACACAGCGAAGTCAGTGGACCCAATATTTCGAGACGAGAAAGTTGGTTTAGCGCCCTGGGCGCAGCGGACTACCTACTTTGCAAACTTGCAGTTGCTGCTCCTATGTCGCTAAGGATTTGGTTTAAATAACTTTCATAGTTTGTGACTTTTATGCTTTTTTTATCTCTGGAGATAATATTTTTTGGTTACTGTTCAGGTTATTCCCTTCAAGCATATACAAATTAATATTCTGGAAATGTTTTAAAATATTTTCCCATAAAATATTTAAAGAGATAAGCGTTTTTCAAAAATGTATATGAAAATTTTTCGAAAGAAAATTTTTTCGAAAACATATTTTCTCGAAAACAAAACTTTTTCAATAATACACTAATACAGATATTCGAAAACTAGGGATGTTTTCAATTTTTCTTTTCTGAAACCAACTTTGAATTTTTTTAACCACTTTTTGAAACTAAATTTTTTCATGAAAACATGTTTCTAGAAAGAACATTTTTTAACCATTTTTTCGAAAAAGACCTCGAATGTTCATATTAAACTTATTTAAAACTTTTTTAAGAGTAATTTACTACAGAGTAACATAGCAAATACAAGGAAACGTAAACCTGGCCAAACACAAAAAAGGTTCGTTTAGGATCTTTTTGTCATTTTTTCATTGACATTTCATTCATTCATTCATAATTTAAATTTAGAAAAACTATGTTTTCTAAAAAATATATTTCCGGGAAATGTATTTTTAAAAGGTTCTTTTACAAAAATATATTTTCGAAAAAGTTGTTTTTTGAAAATATCTACTTAATTCAACATTATAAAAGATATTTGTTGAAAAAAGAAACAGCTAAAAGAGTTGGTCATCTTAGCTTACACGTGACAGGACAAATTGTTTGATTAATGTGGCAGTGTAAATATTGTAGCATTTTTTTTCATTTATGCCTTCTGCTCATTTGGAGGGATATACGAGTACTTTCGAAAGTACAATTTGTCTAAAACCAAGTTTTCAATTTTTTTTAAAGCACTTTCCAAAAATACATTTTTTCAAAGAACATCTTTTTCGAAATTAAATTTTTTCGGATAGTATTAATTTTTTTTAAGCAACGGCTTTTTGAAAAAGTAATTTACGAGAAAATAGCGTACCAAACATAAGGAAACCTGATCAAACCAAAAAAAGATACTAAAGTTCATAATTTAATTTTCTAAATATTGTTTTCAACAAAATATATTTTCGAAAAATCTACCTGTTTTAAAAAAAAATTTGGATACATTTAAAAAAAAATGTACTTTCGAAATACGGGTTTATGCATATTTATATACAGACACATACACGTGTCCGATGATACAAGCAGATGATGCAAAGAAAAATGTGATGGTCAAAGTCGAACATTAAGATTTTTTTTCTCTCAAGGTAGTTCGGTTTTATTTTAGGTTGCGATAAATCTTTATCTAATTGATAGGTATCTATTAAATATCTATTTGAAAAGGATATTCCGCCATTATTTTTTTAGAACAAGGTGAATTCAATTATTAAAAGATCGAGTTAAGATTGCATACCAAATATAGAAATAAAAACAAATGAAGTTTAAATAAAAAGTCTGTAATAATTAATAACATTTTCCCCCTCCCTGTATTGTAAGCAACCTATTTTGACACTGCTTTGACAGACGGAAGTGAAAGTTACTCAACAAGGTATTGGTTGCCCTTAACGACAGGATGTAAGTCAACTTACATCCCTAGGGAAATAATAATCTGAAATTATTATAAGAATAACTTTAATTTTTGATTTCATCAACATATTACAAAAATCCGGTGATATTAATTGAAATGAATATTAATGGTACAATTATTACAATTATTCACATTATTAACAAAATTTGGAAACACGTTTTCTCGTTTCTTCTTGATGTGTATTACATTTTCTGACTCCACAGATCCTTCATTTCTAACCAATGTTTCTGTCACTGTTGAAGCACTGCAAGAGACTTCTGGCTGGGTCTTATTGTATAAAATTTTATTCGCTACTTCCTTTTTATTGTTGAGGCTCTCAGCTACGTAACTTTCCGCAATAGTAGCGGATTTCCATCCACCATGTCGCTTGATAGCTAATACATCAACTCCAGTATTTTCTAATAAAGTTGCCGACGTTCTTCTAAAAGAGTGTCCAGTATACATTTTGAAGTTCTCAAACTTTAGAAATTTCGCAATTTTACTTGGAATTGACGAAAACGTATTTTTCCCAACAGGCTGGTTTAAGCACTTTCCATTTTGATATCGCATAAAGAAGCGCGGATTAATAGTCGTCATGTGGGATCTTATATCAATGTACTTTTGAATTATTTTGAAATGACAAACCTGAGTGTCGTCACTTTTTGTCACTGTAAATGTACGTGACATTCCATTTTTGGGTAATTATTGATATTACTGTAAACAGCGAATTTTTTCATGAAATTTTGCACAGACCCTAATTTTGGGTCGTAGAACACGAATCCGAAGTCAGTTTTTGGCGGTCTCGAATGGTTTTTCCGCAAAAATTTTTTTTAACTTTTAGGTTACCTTTTTTTATAGATTCCTTTAAGTTTCGACACTTTCACTTAAACATATCTGTAAACTTATAATTTTTATTTTATTTCGTCACACAAAACACCACATTTAGCCAAAAATAGTTAAGAAAATTGCTTTTTCCTATATAAAATTCCATTGTATTTGGTAGTAGACGCCATTACGTTCCCAGCTGTCAAATGTCCGGCGTTGCCAGGTTTACTTATTTTTCAAGACAAAGTTGTAAATTAGGAATAATAAAAAGTTGGCGGGAAAATGCGAAAATGAACCAAATTTAACCAAAAGGGCAAAAAGATGACCCCAACCAACACCCTGGGGCACCGATCCCTCTTCGCCTGCGAGGAAAGAGACTGGTCAGGGCCCCTAACCAGGTGCTAACCCTGTTCCGACCTTAGGGTGCCCTCCGATCCACCGTTCGTATCAAAAACTTTTCTAAGTCGGTGAATTAGGTGACAGATCTAATATTTTCGATATAACGGTGGTATAACGGTGGATCGGAGGGCACCCTAAGGTCGGAGCAGGGTTAGCACCTGGTTAGGGGCCCTGACCAGTCTCTTTCCTCGCAGGCGAAGAGGGATCGGTGCCCCAGGGTGTTGGTTGGGGTCATCTTTTTGCCCTTTTAGGGAAAATAAAATGCTATCTGTCTTATTTTACTCTCATATTGCCATCTCTTTTTTTGGATTTATTTATGGCCGGAAATTGTTAAAATTTGCGAGAAAAATGTTTTGTAAACGTGGCAACGCCGGAAAATTGACAGCTGGCAAAATAATGACGTCTAGAGCGATAAAATGGAATTTTCTATAGAAAACAGCAATTTTCTTAGCTATTTTTGCCTAAATGTGGTGTTTTGTGTGACGAAAACTAATAAAAATTATAAGTTTACAGATATGTTGAAGTGAAAGTGTCGAAACTTAAAGGAATCTATAACAAAAAGGTAACCTAAAAGTTAACCTAAAAGTTTTCCAAAAACAATTTTTTTTTGGAAAAACCATACGAGACCGCCAAAAGCTGACTTCGGATTCGTGTTCTACGACCCAAAATTAGGGTCTGTGCAAAATTTCATGAAAAAATTCGCTGTTTACAGTAATATCAATAATTACCCATTTTTGGAGTCAGGAATGGTCACAATTATGACTTCTTGACTTATTTTAACATTGTCCATTTTCATTTCACAGAGTTCATTAGAACGGCACGCCCCAGCAACTCCCATTGCCATTACGACCTTCATCAATAAGTACATATCATCGGGGGCTTCAAGCATGAACTTATTCACATCTTCCCTGTTAAACACATTCGATTTTTTGGGTCTGTAACCATCATTTTTTCTTTTCAAAAATGCTCGAAGTTTTGGATACTTAGAAATATCTATATTTTCCTCTATAAAAAGGGTGGACTTCAACATCGAATACTCACACCATAAGCTTGATGGGGACTTCAGTAAAGCACTTTTCTCGTGGAAATACGCCAAAAACAAGGCTTCTGAGACTGCAGTAGCCGTCTTGCTTTGGCACCAATTCTTAAAGGATTTATATGCTGCTTCATACCTTTTTTTCGACTTTTCCGGTAGTAGAGATAAACAAGCAATATTTGCTGATTCTTCTATGTCTGAAACATCCATTTTGTCCACACAGAATCAAATAATTCGACTTCTTCAAGCTTTTCGCTATGAATTGTCAACTTGACGTTGTTGATAAAATAAAAACTGCTTATATTGCTCTGGCAACGGATCACGGCTGCCTTCATAATTTAATGAGAATGCTATCGAATGTAATGATAATAAAAATCCAAAAATATATCCAGCATTTTCCGGTAAACATACAATTCAGGGAGGGGGAAAAATGTTATATACTATATGGGATGTAAGTACATTAACCAGTCTCGGACTTTTTTGCCAGCCCTCGCTATCGCTCGGGCGCAAAATTCGTCCTCGACTGGTAAATGTTACTTACATCCCTTATAGTATAAATAACTATTTACGATTTTATATCAGAGCTCGTATCGGGAAAACCTCGTTTTGAGGTAATACGGGACAATTTTTTTTTTAAATTTGTGGTACATAAAAAACTGAGACCTAAATTATAATAAATAATAACGTTGTGATCAATTAAAAAAATAAAAACCTATATTTGTCACTATTTAACTAAAATGGTAACATAAAAAAATATCGTTTTTATTGAACTTAGGTTTTGGCGTCTTAGAGAAGAAAAAAATGTGTTTTCCCTTTTTCTAATTTTTGTATCAAAGTTTTTTCCTTTGCACTGGCAAACACACAAACACAAACACACTGGTGTTAAGCTTATGCACTTACAGCCGGTTACAAAAAAAATACCCCAGTGTTAAAATCCTAATTCAGTGTTAGAAACAAAATGTAGTCAGTTTGACAAAGCGTTTTGTATACAGAAACTAGCCAAAACCTTAGCCCTTCAATGATTAAACAGACAATTGCCACTATAAAACCCTTCATTAGGTACACAACATTACACTCGTTAAAGAAAGTAGTACATTCCCTAACTAGTCCATAAATAGCCATTCTTCGATATTTAAAATGAAAGGTACACTCTTGAACTGCACATGGGCATTTAATTTATCATTATTGACTAAGTGCATAAGCTGAAAATCTCAATCGTCTCGGAGACAGCCTCAATCTCCACAAAAAAGTCAAAGAAATAGATGGGCTATACAATAAGAGATCGATAAACTTTATCAGAGATGAGCACAATAAAATAATGATAGAAACCGAAGAACTATTGGAAACCTCGAGGAAGTATGCAACTACTCTTTTTAATGAAGACAGACCAGAAAATTCACCAGTTGAAGTGCCCACGCCATCAGGAAAAAGCATATTGAATTGTCAAATTATACATATACGCCATGAAACTAATGAAAAACAACAAAGCCCCAGGACCTGATAATATGCACTCGGAAATGTTTCACTTAATGAACAAATCATGGAAACAATAGTAAAACTTATTAACAACATATATGACACTGGGCATTTTCCTGAGGATTGGCTCCACTCTACTTTTGTCGCATTACCGAATACCGATTAGAACAGAACTGCCAAGATCAGAGAAAAGATGTCTTCTTATGCTTCATAGATTACAAGAAGGCAATTGACAATGTTCTCATATCATATCTTCGCGATTTGGGACTGGATCCAAAAGGATAGATACACTTTGTAATGGTACTGGTAGAAATCTTCTGTAATGCCCGCTATTCTCAACTTTATATCGGGTCGGGGCGGCGTTCCTGTTAGTCATTCCTATATCGCCTGGTCCAAGTAATGTAAAGGGGAACTAATATGTACTTTGCGTAATATTTGAATAGTTGTTAGTCAGTCCCAGATTCATAGAACACAGGAATTTAAGCTGCTAATACCTTATATACATTTTTTAAGTATATTTTTACACTGCAAAAACAGCTTATATTATGTGACAGGCTTCAAATAATATGTCATGTTTATCTTTCTCATAACCTAACTTTATACCAGCCGTAAAAATGTTACGGGTATGAGAGAGAAATAAGACGAGAGAGAAAAAAATTAGAGAGAAAGAACATGAGAGAGAGAGACATAATTGATCTCTCCGTTGTAAAATGGGTTTCTGTCATCATTCTTAAAATAAATTGGATACGGTACAGCACTGTCACTTCCACTTTAAACTGAAAATAAACATGTTTCTAAGGGGCAACTTTCACTCCCTTCTCAATAACTCGAGGAATCTTCTTTGACTTTCTCGTCTCAACTTTGTATCGGATGGGGGTTCCTGGTGGTTAATCATTCCCACTCAGTCTTGGCTGGTGAAATTTTAGAGTTGTATATCTCTGTTGATACTTACGGTACCCATGCCAAATTCAGGGGTTTTGATAGTGAGCCTACTAGAAATGTAAAGAGAGAAAATTTTGTAATTTGCGAAAAAAAGTTGAATTTTGCCCTGGCACACCCTGGGAAAAAATGAACACGATTAGCTATTTTATTTATTATTTTTTCTAAACAAATTTTACATCATTTTGTCGAAAACTTTTAAAGTTTAAGAGCAAAAAATGTGTTAGTAGAAAGTTATAGTCATTTGAATTTTTTTAAACCTAAAATTAATTTTAAAAAAATTTGTGTACAGAAAGTAATAAATAAAATTCCTAAAACTGTTAATTTTTTTCTCAGGGTGTGCCAGGGCAAAATTCAACTTTTTTTCGCAAATTTATAAGTATTTTTTTCTTTCCCAAAACATTCCTAATAGACTCACTATCAAAACCCCTGAATTTGGCATGGGTCCCGTAAGTAGCAACAGAGATATAGCGCTTCAAGGTTTCACGGGCCGCGCCTGCCCATAATGCCCGTATTCTGAGCAATCAAGCAAATATGTACCTTGCGTAATTTTTCGGTACATGTTAGCAAGTTGCAGGCTTAACAAATGCCATGCTATGTTTCTCATAACCTATCTTTTTATTAGACACCAAAATTTCAAAGTATGAGAGAGAAGAAGACAGGGATATAATTTATCTATCCGTTGTAAAATGGGGTTCTGTCATTATTCTCAATTCAAATTGGATAGACTATAGGTCTCAAGCCGACTTCCCATGCGTCCGATTTCCGATGATCCGATGGTCAGACCAAGCTCCTATTGGTCAAAATAATTTCGCGCTCTTTTTCATAGGAATATTTGAACATTGCACGACGTCGGATAAAGTTAAAATTCATTGAACTTTTGCCCGATGTCGTGTTATTTATGTTTGTGGTTGCATGTTCACTTATTTTAGGTGTTTTGTTAGGTCAGTAGAATGACAAAAGTTACAAAATAAATAGTATTCAGGCATTGGCAAATCGGCGTAAACTAAATATTGTTTTACTTTTATCCCTTTTACTCCTAATTAGGAGAAGAAAAAAAGGAAAACATACCAGATGATTCTGGGTACGAGATTCATTAAAACATCGTAAAACTAAAGGAGCTTACACTACTATTTATTACGAGAAACGAGATTAACAGATCAAGAGAAATACTTAAATTATCTGCGAATGACAAGTCTCTACGGATACGAATATCGGATGAATGAGACACGAGATTTTTTTGCACGAAATTTCAAACTTTTTCGGATATCGGACATTGGAAATCATACGCATGGGACGTCGGCTTTATACCTTTCTAGTCAATACCGGTGCAAAATTTTACCACTCTGTAAAATAGCAGTTAAAAATTAGACATTTCTAAGAACCAGAAATAGCGACACTTTTATGCTTCACGCAATATATCGTACAATTTATTGTCAATAAACACATTTATTATTTGTTTTATGTTGCAAAACTAATTGCACGAGTTCTACAAGGAAGATATTAATGATAAAAAATACGTTTAATTAACCTTACATAGCATGGAATCGTGTTTTCCGGAATTAAATAACATTTTAAAGATTTTTTATGCGATAAATAAACAAATCAGTGTTTTTTAAAGAACTATTTGCAACCTAATGTCACGAATGTAATATCTGAAAATAATGTTCTGTCAAGAAGTGACAGTGCGGTTCCTCTAATATATATATATATATATATATATATATATATATATATATATATATATATATATATATATATATATATATATATATATATATATATATATATATATATATATATATATATAATAAAGTCAAGGGTACAAAGTGTTTATAAAACATGTCATTCTTGACGCAAACATAGATGAAAATTAACGACCAGTTTGTGCAACGCTAGAATGGTCTAATTTGGCAACCATAAGTTTTAAACTGACAAGTTGACAAGTGTGTGTATAAGACAACTAAGTTTTATACTACGAATTTGTTTCTAATTTTTGCGCAAACCAATAAAGAAAAGGACACTTTTAGTATTTGCTTGCCCCTAATAATGGAACTAAATGCATTCTAGCAACACGTCTGACAATAAAAATATTTTTTTAAACTGGCATAATTTTATATGGTCTATACTTAAAATACTTTAACGTTCTTTGAACTGCTCCATAAGTCAACATTTTATCTCTTCTTTCATATCTGAAATACCTCAAACAATCGGGATTTGATTTTTTTGGATTCTCTTGAAGATATAATAAAATCGCTAGATCTCTTTCTTCCTTTCTTTCTCTTCTACTTTTTCCATTGCCCAGAAGTCCTTTTTCTTCTAGTCTTCTATTTGTTTTTATTATGGTGTTTAATGATGGAGTTCTTTGTCCCTCTTCAATATTTTCTTCATATTGTCTCTGAGTCGCTCTAACATTATTGTTATGTTTTAAATATAATTTTAATACCTTGTATCTCTCACTAATAGAATATCTCATTTTGCATAAAAATAAAATTATAAATTCACGGTGACTAAGGTATTTTTGCCAACCTTGACATTAACTTTGACTTACCTACGAAGAAAATTTAAAAAGGTTTCAGATGTTTCGTTCGCAACCTGGATAGTTACGTTTAAAGTATATTTATGCGAAATAATTTTTAATTTGAAATATTTCAAAAACGATTGAAAAACTGCACAAGAAAAAAAAATTAAAGTGTTTTTGGCCACGATTGTACATATGTAGGTATCTATTTTTAAACTACTTGTTTTTCTTCGTACTCTGTATAAGCTGCACATAAACTATCGTAATAGTGTACAGAGTTGTAGTATATGTAGACAGCTTCTACCGAGTTTATTATAAGAGGTAGAAAAAAAAATTACAAAAGTTGCAGGAATTGTCCTAAATCGCTAGAAACTGTTACGTAATAAATCAAATGAACACCGCAAAATTAGTTAAAAATACAAACTTGGTTAATTTTAAATAGAACAAACAGTATATTTTAGAAAATATTAATACATCTTTTTTTCTGATATCAAAAATATATAAAATGTTGATATTTGGTTCAGCCGTTTTCGAGATATTTCAATTAAAAAAACTTGATTATACTGTTTTATCAAAATGCAGTTGCCACGACTTGCGCCTGCGTTGTCAATAAATGACATTCTTAGTACTTTTTTTTTTTAATACACAAAATGCAATTGAATAGGTGGGTTTAGCAGGAATTGGTATTTGAGGATGAATGCGCCGATACTTCGCCTAAGCTTGAACCACATTATTATAATTTTTATAGAATAAACCAACAATTTTGAACTTTTCCTCTTCTGTGTAGCATATTTTCATATATGACACGAAATATGTCATTAATATTATGGGTTAACCAGAAAAACTACTAGTTTGACTTAGTAAACTTCCACTATATATAGTGGAAGTTTACTAAGTCAAACTAGTAGTTTTTCTGGTTAACCCATAATATTAGTTATGGTCTTCCACCAAGTATCGGCCAACTCAATCAAATATGTCATTTATCGAAATAATCAATTAATAACTCATGGCAGCTGCGATTTGGTAAAATAATCAAGTTTTTTAAATTGAAATATCGAAAAGGGCTGAACCAAATATCAACATTTTATATATTTTTGAAATCAGAAAAAAGGTGTATTTAATTTTTCTAAAATATACTGGGTAGGTTAGGTATCCTATTTAAAATTAACCAAGTTCGTTATTTACCTAATTTTGCGATGTTCATTTGATTTATTACGTAACAGTTTCTAGCGATTTAGCACAAGCCTTGCAACTTTTCTAATTACATTGTTTCTATCTCTTATAATAAACTCGGGAGAAGCTGTCTAAATATACGGAATAACAATGTACAATAAATTATTTCGTTGCATTTTCTGTAGAGACAACAACCGCTAAAACCATGTTGTGAATTCTATAATATTTGACGAACAATACAACTACTGACAATTTAAATATTCCTTTTATTTTGCATAAAATTCATGAAATCCTTAAAGCCATAACCATATAACCAAAGAAGGCCTTTTGGTGGTCATATGTTTACTGAACCGGCAAAGCATTTCACGTCGTTATGTTTTTTTTTATTATGATTTTAACCACGATCTAACTAACCACGATTTTAAGATTAAAAAATGGATTTCTAGCGGAAAAGGTTCATGAATCAACTGCTTAGACATAGAATAAGTTAATGTGACATCATTTTTAGCGAATTTTATTTAGGATTAGAAAAAAAATACCAGCCTCAGTAAAAGAACAAGTACCTAACATACTTAGGCCAAGCAATAGAGCGATTTGTCGTGACATTAATCCTATCAGAAAACCGTCTGTGCAATCATCTAAAAGACGATCCGTAGATGATTTCTGTTATATTTCCAACTCTGAAATTGTTTCCATTAATTTGTTATAAACATTTTTAAGCAAAAAAACGCGATTTTTTTAGTTTTTTGCTTATAAAATGGAAAGTAATGAAGCAAGGACGATTTGTAGAGAATAGAAAAATACAAACAAAGTGAGAGGTCGAACATCCCGATCGGATAATTAGCAATGGAGAAAATCCGGAAAAACCGTAAAATTAAGAGTTTTTTTTAAACTCATAAATCGGTCATTTTTAAACGTAGAGGGCTGAAACTTTGGGAAAAGGTAGAAATTTATAGCTACTTTATGTGTGCAAAACCCCGACGCTGTCCGACGATTAGTTTTGTCACAATCGTCATTTTAATTTTTCAATACACTATTTTGCAACAGGTCTGGATGCTCTATGGATCGCCCGATGTTAATTATTGAAACGTATTTGAAAAATACAAGTTTAATTGAACAAAATGTATATTTTAATTTTTCCATAAAATGCTACGAAACCGGTTGAAAATGTACGTAAAAATGCGTGAAAATGGCCTAGCGCGCGAATATTGGCTCTCCTTCGCACCGCTACTCTCCCGCTACGCCACCGCTTTCGCGCGCTCGGCCATTTTCACGCATCTTTACGTGCATTTTCAACGGGTTTCGTAGCATTTTATGAAAAAATAAAAATATACATTTTGTTCAATTAACCTTGTACTTTTCAAATCCGTTTCAACAATTAAAATCGGACGATCCATAGAGCATCCAGACCTGTTGGAATATAGGGTATTGAAAAATTAAAATGACGATAGTGGCAAAACTAATCGTCGGACAGTCGGGGTTTTGTACACATAAAGTAGCCATAAATAACTACTTTTTCCCAAAGTTTGAGCCCTCTATGTTTAAAAATGGCTGATTTAAGAATTTTACAAAAGAAACTCTTAATTTTCCGGTTTTTTCGGATTTTCTCCGTTGCTACTTATCCGATCGGGACGTTCACCTCTCATTTTGTTCGTATTTTTATTCTCTACAAATCGTCTATTTACACTATTAAGATTGCTTCATTACTTTCCATTTTATATTAGCATAAAAATGTTTATAACCAGTTAAAGGTAAAATTTTCAGAGTTGGAAATATAACAGGAATCATCTACGGATCGTCTTTCAGATGATGGCACAGGCGGTTTTCTAATAGGATTAATGTCAAAAAATCGCTAATATTGTGCTCTGTTGCTTGGCCTAAAGGTGCGCGCACACTTAGGCGAATAGTCGCGAAGCGAAGAGAAGAGAATTTTATCCGTCCAAGAAACTTACGTGCAATCAAATGGAAGCCCGCACAACGCTTCTCGACGCTTCAGTGTGCGGGCTTCCATTTGATTGCATGTAAAGTTCTTGGATGGATAAAATTCTCTTCTCTTCTCTTCGCGACGCTTCGCCTAAGTGTGCGCGCACCTTAACTAACGTAGCTATAGATCCGGAACAGGCGGAATGTTGACCTTCAGCAAGAGGAGATGACACCATTTATTCATAACTAGCTTTTTGTTTTGTTTCATACATTGTGGGTGACAAAGAAAGAGGAGAGCGAGAATGCTAAACATCCAACTTCGCGCCTTTGCTATGACTTTTCCAGCAGTCTGTATGCCACCGAGCAAACCTGTGAAAGATCCTAATGAAAGAGATCCATTTTTCCACAGCTTGTCCAGCGCTGGATTTAGGGTAAGCGCCGCCTCAAGCCCAAAAAATTTTGCCGCCTCTTCTAGGTAGTTGATTTGTATTGGTTTATAATGTACTGAACCGTAGCGTTGTTTCCAATAATTTTTCCTATATTTCTAAATGATTTTTCATCTTTTCATAAATCAACTACAATCTTTCGAGCTGCATTCGGAATTTCATAATTTCCTTCACTCATTTTTATGACAATTGAATAAATTCATTGCAAAATAAATTACATCGGGTCACAGATTAAAAAGTATGGCTGAAAATGATTCATTTTTTAAAAATTTAGTTAGCAATGACTACTTGAGTAAGTGCAACGGAATATCCTGTAGTTTTTTGCGAATTTCTTAGTGTATGGAGACTTTTTTGACTTAGTTATTGTTAATATTTTTAAATAATGATGTAACATTTCAATAAAATGTTTCGCAGTTATTTCTTACATTATTTTTTATTGGATAGGCCTGAAATATTAATATAAATTTTGTTTTTCACAGTTCCAGTTAGCTGGTTAAAACTACTAAAAAATATGTATAAAAAGCTTGTAGACTTTTTGGACTGACTGTATATATCGAGATATTAGTAATAAATACCGAATATTGCTCTTAATAAGTTATGCGCTGAAAATAAATGTTGACTCCGAGACTAAACAAATTCCTCCACAATCAATCAAAATAAAGTTGAATTTGAGTGATTAAATTCGACAACAAAATAAATCAGGTAGTTTTTGTTATTGACAAAGAATAATCGCTTCATCGGAAAAAGATGAGTGTATATAATCATTGTAACCTTACAAATATATAATCAAAACATAATAAATGATTTTAGTTTTTTTTTTGTGGTGAAAGCACAAACATTGCAAAATATTCCCATGGCAAAGTGTGAATGATACATGTGTGAATTGCGCTGTGTCATTCATGGCGATTTTACATTATTGTGAAGGAAGAATGAACCTCTTAACAAGGAATAGCGTTTAATTTATTAAAAAATTATTAGCAAAAGGAACCTTTTCGAATGATATTATCCATATTAATCAAGGATACTCGAATATTTTTTCTAGACAGAAAAAACTGCTACGCTATTTTCAATAATAGTATTATGTTTGACCACGGTCACATTAGCTATATTAAAGTTAATATTATCTCAACAAAACATTAATTTTAAAAAATATATTTCTTTAAATATAGACTTATTATTGAAGTTCAAAAGTATTCCTACTTCTTTGAAAACTATATTACCATTTTTTCAATGATGACCAAAATATTATTGGAAACCAATAAATTTATATTATTCTTTAGAGTGTAGAATTGCTAAAGCCAAAAAATTAAACTATTTGATGAGAAAGCAGGAAAAGTTATGGCGACCGTTTTTTTGGAATGCCAAAGCATTTATCCTCATAGATTACCTTGGAAAGGGGAAAGCCCGACTTAGCCAAGAAGAAAATTTTGTTCCACCAGGACAACGCTTCTGGCCACAAATCCGTAATTGTCACGTCAAAAATTCATCAGTTGTGCTTTCAGCTGGTTCCGTATGCACGTTAGTCACCAGATTTGAACCAATCAGATTTCAATTTGTTTCCGAACTTGAAAAAAATTCTTGCTGTCAAAAGTTTTCGTCGGATTTAAAAAATTATTGCTGCCACAAACGTCTATTTCGACGAGTTGGACAAATTAGCCTATAACGATGATATAAAGGCCCTTGAACATCGTTAAAATAAATGCATTTAGCTATACGGAGACTATGTAGAAAAATGAAGACATTTTATAACTAATATTTTGCTGTTTTCTTTGTTAGGCCGCAAACTTTCATCCCATCCTCATATATTAAATAACGAAGTTATAGTCTTCTCGCAAAGTTTAATAAGATCCGAATATATCGTTAAGGTCATAATGCTGACTATTCCTTCTACATAGGTATCAGATTTTATTAGTTTAGACTAGACAATGTCTAACAAAAAAGATAGACAAAAAGTATTTGGTTTGTTCAAAAAAGGCCAGAAGGGTTACTGTCTTTATCGACTGTTGATTACTTAAGAGTATAATACACAATAGCAATAATTCGCATGTGCTTACGCTGTCCTCTGTTTTTTTTTTCCTATAACCCATTGGCACACCACAAAAGTTGTTTTTACAAGCTTTTATGTAACTTCACCTGTTAGTATGCATGTATGTTTGTATGTATGTTAGTATGTTTAGGTCAGATAGTGCAATCAAAATTTCGACTAGTTCTAATTAAGATAGAGCTTTGAAATTTTGTACACGTGTATAAGTTCGGTGACAATGCAATATAGTATATTTAATATTGTTCTAAATCCACTATGGCGGACGCCCCAAGATGGCGGATTACCTTTTTCTTTACAATCCCCTTGATATGGATAGAAAATGAAAGGGTTTGACGAGTAGAATACGATAAGCTGTGACGTCATTCTAAACGCAATATGGCGGCCGCCACAAGATGGCGGATTAACTTTTTCTTCACAACCCCCTTGACATTTAAGGTATCAAATGAAAGGGTTTGACGAGTAGAATACGTTAAGCTATGCGACGTCATTCTAAATTCACTATGGCGGACGCTATAAGATGGCGGATTACCTTTTTCTTCATAGTCTCCTTGATATGGGCATCAAATGAAAGGGTTCCGAGAGGTAGAACACGATATCAGGTAAAATTGCTTGTAATAGTGATGCGTTATCAGAAATGCGTAGGCGCTAAAAAATTAAAAATATAATCTTGTAAAAAATACTTTTAAAAACAAGGTTTTATTATTTAGATGTACTAAAATGAAAAAAATTACTATAGTTTTTTCATTGTGGCAATGCTAAAAAATGCTATTTAGCAGGACGCAGTTCGCGAGGGTGCATCTTAATAAAAGTAGTATAAAAGTTACCACTGAATCAGATATAATATGTTATGTTAAATTTATTGTCTTAAAGCTTGTCGGATGAATAGAAAAGAAAAAAATACATACTTAGGTATCTATTTACAATTTCTGCCAAACAAAATTAATGCCTGTATGAACTTTTCACGCGCTACAATCTCTTAAGACAATAAATTTAACATACCATATTATATCTGTTTCAGTGATCACTTTGCTACAACTTTTATTAGAATATATACTTATATATAGTATTTAGCATTGCCACAATGAAAAAACTATACTAATTTTTTTCGTTTTAGTGCATCTAAATAATAAAAGCTTGTTTTTAAACAGTTTTTTTTACAAGATTCGATTTTATTTAAGACAGCCCACATCGACTTCAAGCTTAAGTACTAACATATCGTGGGCATCTGAAGAGAAGGGAAACTTAATCTACTGACAAATTAACATCACTCGAAATCAGGGAACCTGCTGATGCGGGCTCACTGAATTTACTTATTTTGTCTTAATTTAAACATTTTTAAATTCTAATCAAAAACGAAAAAAATTAATTTCTACATTGAACGACTGGTAGTCGTAGAAAAAGTATAGCGTAGCACCCGCCGGAATGTACATTTCTCACTCGTATGATCTGCAGCACTCGTCTAGAGCTCGTGCCGCAAACTTTCATACTCGTGGGCAATAAGTATCATTCCGTGCTTTTTGTGCAAAACACTAAAACCCATATAGCAAGATCATAAACCACCATTACCAAATAAACAAGAACCATAAAGCTCTTTTTAAGTCATCGCTATTACATAATACATACATATATCTGTGCACGCCCTGTATAATTCAGCCCATAATAGAAAATAGTTCAGCGGCTTCTGGGAAAGAAAAATCTCAGCGGCATCGACATCTCGTCGCGTACCATTCATGGATTAATTTAACGGCATTCCTAACGGAGGGGGGAGGGGTGGGAGGAGGGGTGCTAGAGAGCATATTCCAGTTTGTATGAGAACGAAAAGAGTGTCTAGCTTTTACCTACAGGTCGCTATAGATTATACACCGACATTCCACATAACGTATTATATTACTTCTAAGAAATTTAAGAAATTAATTGTGAATTATTATTATGTAATAAATTAAAAATACAGTTTGTTTAATACAATATAGTTTTGCTAATTTTATTGGTTTATATACCAGACCACAAAGGTGAATCATATTTACACTACATGTTATTAAAAAATACTGGTTCTAACTCTTTATACTTACCGACTAAAATTTGACAGGAAGCTGACCGCCACGACACTGCCTTTTTTTTTGTCTCAATTAGACATAATTGACGATTCAAATTAAGCGAGCCAGCGTTCTCACCTCCTCGCGCGGTAGTTCGGATTTATGTCTTCTCTGAAATGTTGATGACATTTGTCAAACTAACACTAACCTTACTTTTTGATTACCGACAAGTTGGTTATTAGCGAAAACCGTATTGTTTTTTAAACTTTTTGTGGGTTTCGATATTGGAGTTTGTTGTATGTGTCATGTTTTCGGCGCTTTTGACTCCTTTTAAATTTCTTGAGGAAACCTCTAGACTTAACATTCATTAACCATAATATATCTAATAAGAGTTTCAGAATTTTTAGTACAAATATCATATGAGTACCTACCTCTATCAGACTCAAAAAAAATCTTGACATGTAAAATTAAGAATTAAGAGAACACACTGTCGCCCATTTGTTGGAAAACTTTCTTATATTAATCCTTGTCTTGTCGAACCAAGCAATTTCTACTCTTCCTTTTTTTAGACAAACGATGAAAACTATGTTTTTATATAGAATTTTATTCGTAATACACGACAAAACTCAACATTTCCGACGGTATCTCCTGTAGTCAGATTGTTCACTTATGTCATCAAACTCACGATCATACTCCATTGCAATAGTGCAAGAACTCAGCCTGCACAAAATGTACTCAAAGTTTATACTAAAACCGAGCCGAAAGAACAGACATCAAACCCAATATTTTAAAGCTTAAAACGGAAAATAAAATGCATTAGCATCAAAAACCCAACCCAACCTGTAGCGTATGCGCCCAGGTTGAAAAATATTCCCCTTCCCAGTTGCTGATTCGTATACTCCAGCCCCAGTACCTACATCGGTTTTTATCCATCTGTGTACCATACAGATCCTTAATGATTTTTATTTTCCAGTTCTCTTTCTTGCCATTCTTTTTCTGGAAGAGTTTAAGATTTAGTCCTGGTTTAAATTAAGATTTTCTAGTTGATCAGCTAGGTTGTGACAAGTTTGTGTCCTGACATTGTCAATAAGTCGTCCCTAAAAACTTATAAGTTATTCTAATATTTCAGCGAGTTGTTTGGTTTTCAAATGATTTTTCATCTTGGAACGTCTTGCTAGAATGAATTTAGTTCTATTATTGTAGAGAGCACGAACTAAAATTGCCCCTTTCTTTCTAAATTTGCAAAAAAACTCGGAAACCAATCCATAGTATAAAACTTAGTTGTCTTATTCTTATACGTGTCAGGATAAAACTTTTGATTGCCAAATTAGACCGGTCTAGCATTTGGAGAATATGGCCATAAGTATGACATAGGAAACGCTTCAACACTAACAATTGCAAATTTTTTATAACTTGTTATAATATAAATTAAATAGAATGATATTCAAACAAACTAATTAAAATGTTTACAAGCATATTGACTATTTTAACAGACGGTTATGTTTCAGTATTAACATGTTCTATTCTTTTAAAAAATTCTATTAAACTTAAATAAATAAATTTGCAAAGTAAAAGTTACATAACTGTCTTTGGGATATTGCGTCATAAAAACTGTATAATTTCGCATTCATATTCCGCATACTTTATGTTTTACAGGTTCAAAAGAATTAGAATTGCATGCTATAGCTGTTTTTCATTTTTAAATTTCAGTTTTTTTTAGAAGAAATGCGTAGTTTACTTGAAGCCATGCAATAGGAAAGAAAGAAGGATTTTAGGTACTAAATTGTAAACATTTTGGGCCTGTAGGCAATGCAAGACAGGATGGTTAGGTAAATAGCGATGGGTGATCCAATTATTAAGATTCAACGTACCGCCCTCTCTTAAAAGTTGTTTGAATTAACAATTTGTAAAAGAGCAGAAGGGCGTCCTTTTAAACTACTGTTGATAGTCACTGGATATTCGTAGAATAATCCTGTAGAATACCTTATTTGAATCTAAGAAAATTTCTTTAAAATACAATATTTTGTGAATTATTGTGGAAAATGCGCTTATTTTGAAAAAAAGAGATGAATGGACTCTTTGGACTTGCTTGATATTAAACGTCGTTTTATAAAGAAAAAACAGAAGCGTTTGGAAAGGGAAATTAGCAGGGCAAATAAAGGTGGATTTATCAGCAAATTCTCTAGCAAAGGGTTTAGCTTTTCCTTGATAAGTGGAGATGATTTTATTATCTAGTACAGGGAAAAATATTATTTTATTATCGATAATTGTTCTTTTATTAAAAACGTTTTCATTCTTTAAATAAAAGGTAATATTAAAGCCAATACATTAAGATTAAAAGTCCAGTAGAAGTCAAATATTTGGATCAATTGTACAGGCATATCCCAATAAAAGTGAACATGCATTATAACATCTTTATTTTTAAAGATGGGGAAAATGTTAAATATGAAAGTTTTGGGAAGTTTTATGGATCATTCATATATCTTCTCAGCAAAACAATTGAGCATCGAATAAAAAAATAATATAAAACATGGAATTTCTCGCTTATTCTAAATTGGATGGTATGATTTTTATCATATTTTTGGATTCTAGGAGAAGTTCTAGACATATTTTGTATAACATACCCTATGCGGGTTTTCAATCGTTTTTGAAATATTTCAAATTAAAAATTATTTGGCATAAATATACTTTAAACGTAACTATCCAGGTTGCGAACGAAATACCTGCTACCTTTTTAAATTTTCTTCGTAGGTAAGTCAAAGTTAATGTCAAGGTTGACAGTAATACTTAAGTCACCGTGAATTTATAATTTTATTTTACCCTTGACTTTTGTCAGATTTTTTCAACGCTGATTTTACAGAGTGTAGGAAAGAGACCACATTTTTTATAAGTTTGTTTCCAATTTAACTTAACAAGGGCAATATTAAATAAGCAAATTATGTATGCCATTGTGAAAACTTGTTGTTGAGTGTACTTAAATTATTATAACTTGACAAGCTGGACAGAGCTGGATAAAAATTATCGTTCAGATTCACTAAGAAAGTTTAAGATTTAGTACTGGTTTAAATTAAGATCTTATAGTTGATCAGTTATGTTTTGACAGGTTTTTGTCCTGTCATTGTTAATAAGTCGTCATTAAAAACTTATGAATTATTGTAATATTTCAGAGGTTTACTTGGTTTCCAAATGATTTTCATCTTGGAACGAGTTGCTGTAATGAATTTAGTTCTGTTATTGTTGACAGTACGTACTAAAATTGTAATTTTCTTGATAAATGTGCGAAGAAGCTGAGAAATAAGTTCATAGTGTAAAACTTAGTTGTCTTATTCTTACACTTGTCAGTTTAAAACTTTTGGTTGTCAAATTAGACCGGACGAGCGTTGGAGAATCTGGCTGTTAATGTCCTCATAAAATGGAAACTTTGTAAAAGTAGGTTATGTACATTTTTTCGAAGAACAAGGCAGGACAAATGGTCAAAAGTCAAGATAAAATGATAATATCACAAGCGCGGTCAATAAGAACATCCATTTGATTAATGTCCAAAAATATCTGCAAATAAAACCTTGTATACAACAATATTTTACTAAAAAAAGAATCAAGTACCTGCGCTACTAAGGCCATTTAAAGGGGGATTTAATTATTAATTACTCTTTACGACATCACCAAATAAAAAACCCACTTTTAACACAATATTGATACTGGTTTCATCGTACTTAATATGCACAATCTTTGCCGATCACAAATTGACTGAATTTAGTCCGTAAGTGCCAACGTTTTATTGGTTCAAGTAAATTTGTTTTTTTAACCCAAAGCAATGCCTACCTGACAGATCCCTTACAATAAATATTTAGAATTATGACCTATTGCCGGAACCACTGTGAATCTGTTGAAATGTCAAGTTGACAAGTACTTTCAACACATGTGTGATGGATGAAACATTTTCAAAAAATTTACATTTTTCGAGCGATTGCTTGAAGTTCAGACGACTGTGAAAAATTTTCTGGATTATGAGTAGAATGTTATAGTATAAAATATGCTCTATCCAGTGGTGAAAACCGCAAGTCTCTCTATATAGACCTGCTGAGTCTTGATGATTTTCTAAAACTTTCGAGCGATTATATAGACCGGCTGAGTCACGACGATTTTTAAATTTAAGGATGGATTAAACGTTTTTTTGATTTAAAATAAACATTATTTTTATCAACCCTGAAGCTAAGCACTGAATTAAATTCAGAAACAGCGATCAGTTTACGTTTATTTGATACAACATTAGAGGTTTTTGTACGTAGACATATTATATTGAAATAGAATAAGGACAAACCATTAACACAACTAACTCAGCTTCAATGCGGCACGAGTGCGGTACTACATTAATAAACGGAACACGCCATAAATTCATTAAATGCGGCATCCTTTTAGTATGTTCTTCTTTATTTAAACATCGACATGTGATTAGCCCACTTATACTTTCACTGCATCAAAAATGTTCCTATTCAACGATCTGATCTGCAAAATTCATTTTTAATACGACCGGTATTTACTTTCTCACGGTTTCCATTTAATCACTCTCGAGCCAGTCATCTCGTCCTTAATGGCTGGGATGCATCATTATCGGCAGCAGCAGCACCGGCATTAGAAACAGTTTGCTTCGTAATAGGTCCATTACCACGTAATTATACATGGTGATAAATAAACAGTCTCGTTATAAATCAGAAGAAAATTCCATTGGGTTTAGAGATACTGCGACTAGAGAACATCCAGAGCTCTCTAATGGCAAATAGATTACTAAATTTTCATCAGCAGCTATACAAATTTATTGTTACGGGAAGAAAGTTGTTTTTGCCCATGGATTTATTAGGACTGGATACGGGATGGTTTCACATTCTTTGAAGCCAAAACAAACTATTCTAAACGACACTGTAAACACAATTTGTAAACATTGGCCACATCTTATTTTACCTTGTATTTTTGTACAAAAAATACTTTAGAAGCATCACAAGATTTACTAAAAGTAATAAAAGCCCTAAAATATTTTATTTTTCTGCTAAATAATAAAAAATTTAAGTTAAAAAGGTTTTATTATTTATAGGTTATGTTATTTCTAAAGGTGTTTATTTAAAGTCGCTCCGAGTCATTTATAAATCTATATAAATCTATACGTCGCACTTTTTCTTTTCTAGTTCATCAGACAAAGACGTACGTGTAACCGAGTGTTCAGACCGAGGTTCAGCCGTTTTCCTAAGCAACCATAACAGACAGCAACACTTCTGAGCTCCAACACTCCAATGCTATTTTATCTCTTTCTACTACCATTCTTGATTCAATTACGTAGTAATTCGTAGTCTTGTCTATGTTCGTAGTTCGTAAACTGCTCCCCCAAGAGAATAACAAAAACAAAAACAAACAACAAAATATAAGGCTTCATGTTCGATACCCTCACAGTATACTGATATCGAATCCTTATTATAATAAATCCATGTTTTTGCCAAGGATTCATCTCCAGGTCTTAAATTGAGATAACATTATGACAGGTGGCTACTTACAAACACTCTCTTGCTCGGATGTGATGTTTATATTGAGTTAAGCGTGATTTCTGTCTTTCTTTTATGTTCAACCATAGATTTAGAAATAGGGAGGAGATACCATTATTTACGTTTTAGAGCAATCAGAAGTTCCAGGGTTACTCTCAATTTGGCCAACTATATGGTCCCCACATACTTTTTGAGAACGGCTATTTCCAGGCTCCCAATTATTAGTCATATTTTTTGATTGATAAATTATACTAAAACTAGCTTTCGCTCGCGACTTTGTCCGCGTTATAACAATTTTACTTTATTACAAACTTTAAATCCCCATTTCACCCCCTTAGGGGTTGATTTATTAAAAACGGTAAAACACGTGTTTAATCATTAACTTTTTGGAGTACTTCTACGAAGTTTCAAATTAATAGGACCAACTAATATTTTTTCTCCACACAAATTTTTAACATCCTTATGGTCCCTTAGGGGTTGAATTTTAAAAATCCCTTCTTAGGGAGTCCCTACATTATAAAATACAATTACTGACCAAATTTCATATTTATACCTTCAGCGGTTTCGGATCGGCGATGATGAATCAGTCAGTCATATTATTATTATTATATATATATATATATATATATATATATATATATATATATATATATATATATATATATATATATATATATATATATATATATATACATATATTAGGGTCCGTTATTTCCCGACTTTAACATTATTCAAAGTTCGGTAGTTATTTCGTCTAGGACCCCAAAAACGAGGTTTCCCCAAGTTTCAGCTCGATCCGTTGCAATTAGCCGTGCCACCGCACACTTCATTTTTCCCATGTTATCTAAATAAGGAAGGGCATTTTTCTTGGTATTTTTGGGATTGCAAAATACTAATTCATACAATCGGTTTACTAACTGTTGAATACCATTCTACAAAGATATATTTACATATAGGATCAGTTATTGAGCCCAGTCGTAAAGTTATTTTTTATTTTTTTTTTGATTTTTTTTTATTGTTATTGTTATTATTGTTAACAAACGGAATTTCTATTTTTCTTTCTTGATTTCTGCTACTTCCTGTTTTAGCATTTCTTCTTGGTGTTGGTTTTTTCCCTTTGTGACAGTAGGGAGAAGGACGAATATGTTTATGAGTTAATTAGTGCTATTTAATTATGTTATGGTAAATGTTGCTTTGATTTTTTGTATCAGTTTTTGAATTTATGGTTTTTGAGTTTTTTTTAATTTCAATCATTTCATAAAATTCTCTTTTTTTTGTATGGGCTTCTGTCCGTAAGATTTTTACGTTTTCGAAATCGAAAGTGTGTTGGTTTCCTACACGATGGATGGTTAGAGCTTTTTTTTTATCATATTTGTGGCTGTTATCGATTCTTTAAATATTGACTAGTTTGATCTATATAAACACTCTCACAGTCTTTACAAGGTATTTGATAGACAACATGACTTTTTTTGTGTCTTCGAATTTTAGACTTAAGGGTGCTAAAGTTTTTTTTCTTTAGGAGGTTATATCCTTTGTGGGCGACTGTAATATTATGTTTATGATTATGGATACATATTTTTAAATTGTTTAATATTTCCATTCGATTTTTTATACAAGATGTTAATCTAATATTTCAACTTTCACCCCTCTCCATCAATATACAATAATAATAACAATAGCAATATAATATAACAGTAAATAAACATTTTTTTGTCTAGAGCTAACCCATTATGCAACTTAATAATAAGTTAAGTAAGTCGTAAGTCGAAAATCACTTCGTAAAAAATATATTTAACTAAACACGAAATAGTAAACTTAAAATATTAAACTTAACCTCTCATAGATTTTGATTAACGCAGCCCTGAATTTCTAACAATATATAAACTTAATATCTGTCAATTACTATTAATATCAAACATAACTGCTATTAACCTAGATGTAATAACTTCACCAAGACAAACAAAACTATAAAAAAAAAGATTACAAATAAATACCTCTATTAAAAATAATAGCTTTATTTTTCAAAATAATTAACCAAGAATTCTCTAATCTTGACATTTAAAAGCGTATTGTCAAGCAATTTTTACACAATTGTACATTTATTTGTGTGAACGTCTCGACATTCATGTTTAGACACAATTTAGTTTAACGTGGGCGCTTCCTTTTTCAGGAAGAAGAAAAAAAAATAGTAATTTAGATTATTTTTAATGAATGGGAAAAAAGGTCTACACGATTATTGTTAAACTTTGTGAAATTAACGTCTGCTCTGGCGACAATGAACTTGCTCTTTTCTCAAGGTTTTCTCTTTTTTTAAATATTTATTGGCGAAGTTCAACGAGACAATGGGATGACGATCTTGATTAATGTCAGGACCGTAATTACCTTACATATTATTATATAGATATAAATTAACTGAGAATTCCACGATTTCAAATACAGTGCATTTTTAAAGTCGGCCTTAGGGTTTTACATGTTAAATTTTTAACCCCATGTAAGGCCCTATTCTATTAGAAGTATAGAGATAAAATTTCAGTCTTAAGATTATGTTAATCTCACAATAATTATGCCAAAAAAGTTTCAAAGAAAAATACAAAAATATTTAAAATTGTAATAACAAGTTTTAAATGTCAGAAAATGTATCTTATATTCACTTGGTATGAGAAAGTAAAAAAAGGAATACAAGGGATGAGAAAAATTAATATTTTTCAAAAAATAAATGCATTTGTTAATTATTTTTAAAACTTTTTCTGGCATAGTTGGCAAATTCATAATTTTAAGGTGATGGAATTAACCTAGGTCAAGTTTTACAGCTATGCTTCTAATCAAACAGGACCGAATAGGGGGTTGAAAATTGAACACGTAAAACTCTATAGACCGCTTTAAAAAAATGTTATATAGCAACTTTGTTTGCTTGGGTTTAGATTTAATTTTAAATATTTTTCAAAAATATAACTTTATTAACAAGCTATGGAATACGAGGGATGCTTAATTTCGAGCACTATGGTGCATATAAATTATGTAATATTTAAGATGGTGACGTCGTTCAGATCTGGAAAGGAAATAATCATAACAACAATTTTATAACAACAATAATTAATATTAATTTGTTAATAATTTAAAATATAATAGTATTGTGTTAAATCACGCATGCCTTAAATTATTACTCTTGAAAGGTAACATAGGTAAAAGGTGAATAAAAAATAGGACTGTTAAGTTCTGAAGTTTTTAGTCTCTATTAAAAATTCAAAATTGTCGACCTTTTTTGAAAAACTGTCGACGTTTTTTTTATCGGTCTTCTTGCAAATTTTCCCAAAACTCAACTGTCGACTTTTTTTGGTACGAGGTCCTAATAGCCAACTCGTACCCTAATTAGCCAACTCCGAGCATTCACGGGGGGCAGCTCCCCCCAATCCCCCTATATGTCCGCTCCTGGGTCTCCCACTGCCATCCTTTCTATTCACACGTCCTGTTTCTCTAATTCGTGAAACTGTATTATTTGTTGATTCCATTTTGGTATATTTTAAGTACCTTAATAATATTCTTATTAGCAATAATCAAAATCTACATCAGGTTATAGGAAGCGAGCCGAAAATACAAAGATGTAACTTATGAAAAATAAGAATATTGGGAACAAATATATTTTTAAAACGAATTAATCAAAAAGCATAAATATATGAACAGAAAAACTAAGTAGTTATGATTAATAAAAAATTGGGTATAGTGTATTTCATTTCAAAGAAAAAAATGTTCCATACTAGATGACGCATTCAATCAAAGACCAGAAGAACATAATTTTTTTCTGTAAAAAATGTCTGAGGTTGCGTTGAATTAGGCTAGTAGGCCAAGCAATAGAGCGATTTGTCGTGACATTAATACTATTAGAAAACCGTCTGTGCCATCATCTAAAAGATGATCCGTAGATGATTGCTGTTATATTTCCAACTCTGAAATTTTTTCCATTAATTTGTTATAAACATTTTTAAGCAAAAAATCGCGATTTGTTTAGTTTTTTGCTTATAAAATGGAAATTAATGAAGCAATCTTAATGGTGGACGATTTGTAGAGAATAAAAATACACACAAAATGAGAGGTCGAACGTCCCGATAGGAAAAGTAGCAACGGAGAAAATCCGGAAAAACCGGAAAATTAAGAGTTTTTTTTTTTTAATTCATAAATCGGCCATTTGTAAACGTAGAGGGCTCAAACTTTGGGAAAAAGTAGTAATTTATAGCTACTTTATGTGTGCAAAATCCCGACGCTGTCCGACGATTAGTTGTGCCACAATCGTCATTTTAAGTTTTCAACATACTATTTTGCAACAGGTCTGGATGCTCTATGAATCGTCTGATTTTAATTATTGAAACGGATTTTAAAAGTACAAGTTTAATTGAACAATATGTACATCTTAATTTTTCCATAAAATACTACGAAACCGGTTGAAAATGCACGTAAATATGCGTGAAAGTGACCGAGCGCGCGAATATTGGCTCCCTTTTGCTCCGCTTCTCTCCCGCTACTCGATCGATTTCGCGCGCTCGGCCATTTTCACGCATCTTTAGCATTTTCAACCGGTTTCGTAGCATTTTATGGAAAAATTAAGATATACATATTGTTCAATTAAACTTGTACTTTTCAAATCCGTTTCAATAATTAAAATCGGACGATTCATAGAGCATCCAGACCTGTTGCAAAATAGTGTATTGAAAAATTAAAATGACGATTGTGGCAAAACTAATCGTCGGACAGCGTCGGGGTTTTGCACACATAAAGTAGCTATAAATTAATATACGTGTAGAATACACTCCCAGAATTTGGTGCGGTCCTCCCGACTCACCCTGTATACTTTATAAAAATCTATAGGATATTCCGAAAAACAGCACATTTAAAAATATGAAAAAAAACCCTGTAGTTAACCTAACTATAGCCAGCCGATGGCTGTATTTACCATGTGCTTCTGACTGATGGCCGCTTTGGACACGCGCGCACAAAATCGGGCCCTGCCATAATGCGAATCTTTCGTTTCTGTGCTATCTCTAAAGTTTGACAAATGGGGGTAATTCCAGAGACGGCTTCGAACCTAGTTGGAAATAAAATTAGGAGTCGATTTTAAAATAAAATACAAATATTTATTTACCCACATTGTGTTATTTGAAAGTGCGAGATACGAAAATATCATACAGGGTGTCTGAAAAGTCTTAGCATGGGCAAATATCTTTACTATTAATAAAGATAGCGACACCAAATTTTAGTTGTACCTTATTGGTTGATAAATCTACGTTTTTATGTAATTTGACTTTTTCAACCCCCTTGGGGGGTTACGCTAGGGAGTTGAGGTAGAAAATTTTGAATGCAAACCTATGCCGTGTGGCCTCTTCGTTTAAAAATCTTCAAAAAAGAAACATTGTTTTAGGATTTTAGTATTTATTTATTATTGTAATTCATTTTTAAATGGCAAGCCTATAAAAATTATAACTCGTAAATCGTATAATCGGTCGGGGCAAAAGTCGACCATTAGTCGACCTCTTGTGCCATACAGCACAAGTCGGCGCTGCTATTTTTTGTTTTGTGGGGCACTTTTTTCTAACTTTTCTCCAACTTTACTTCTTCATTTGTCGTTGTTATATGTTTTGTTTTTTGACATCTGCGCAGTAGACCAAAATGCGTACCACGCGCAAACCGAGCGTGCTAGACATGCGTACGCAAGTTCAGGAGATGTACTTGGGTGTCTACATTCGAACCTATTCACTTGTAAGAATATATCCCCAATAGTTAAGGTACCACTACGTAGTTAACTGTATAACTTTTTCCCAAGGTTTTTTCGACTTTATTTTTCGTTTTTTGCCATGTGCGCAGTAGACCAAAATACGTACCACGCGCAAACCGAGCGTGCTAGACATGCGCACGGAATTTCAGGAGATGGACTTTGGTGTCTACATTTGAACCCATTCACTTTTAAGAATCTATCTCCAGTAGTTAAGGTACCACTGCGTATTTAACTTTATAACGTTTTTCTCAAGTTTTTTCGATTTTATTTTTCTTTTTTTGCTATCTGCGCGGTGGCAAATAACGAAAAATACAGTCGAAAAAAACTTGGGGAAAAAGTTTTACCATTGATCAAAATGCGTACCACGCGCAAACCAAGAGGGCTAGACATTCGCACGAAATTTCAGGGGATGTACTTTGTTGTCTAAATTCGCAGTGGTACCTTAACTACTGGAGATATATTCTTAAAAGTGAATGGGTTCAAATGTAGACACCAAAGTCCATCTCCTGAAATTCCGTGCGCATGTCTAGCACGCTCGGTTTGCGCGTGGTACGCATTTTGGTCTACTGCGCACATGGCAAAAAATGAAAAATAAAGTCGAAAAAAACTTGGGAACAAAGTTATAAAGTTAAATACGTAGTGGTACCTTAACTACTGGAGATATATTCTGAAAAATGAATGGGTTCAAATGTAGACACCAAAGTCCAACTCCTGAAATTCCGTGCGCATGTCTAGCACGCTCGGTTTGCGCGTGGTACGCATTTTGGTCTACTGCGCAGATGTCAAAAAACAAAACATATAAAAACGACAAATGAAGAAGTAAAGTTGGAAAAAAGTTAGAAAAAAGTGCCCTACAAAACAAAAAATAGCAGCGCCGACTTGTACTGTTTGGCACAAGTGGCCGACTAATGGTCGACTTGTGCCCCGCCCGATTATACGATTTACGAGTTATAATTTTTATAGGCTTGCCATTTAAAAATGAATTACAATAATAAATAAATACTAAAATACTAAAACAATGTTTCTGTTTTGAAGACTTTTAAACGAAGAGGCCACACGGCATAGGTTTGCATCCAAAATTTGGACCTCAACTCGCTAGCGTAACCCCCCAAGGGGGTTTGAAAGAGTCAAATTACGTAAAAAAGTAGATTTACTAACCAATAAGGTACAACTAAAATTTGGTGTTGCTATCTTTATTAATAGTAAAGATATTTGCCCATGCTAAGACTTTTCAGACACCCTGTATGATATTTTCGTATCTCGCACTTTCAAATAACACAATGTGGGTAAATAAATATTTGTATTTTATTTTCAAATCGAATCCTAATTTTATTTCCAACTAGGTTAGAAGCCGTCTCTGGAATTACCCCCATTTGTTAAACTCTAGGCTATCTCTCTTGATCTTATAGGGGTCAGATGACCATAGGCATAGGTATAGGTAGACTCTTAAATAAAGCTCAATCATTGACGATTTAAACTTATGATAAGAAACAATGCATGTGTTTCATCAAACAGCCAGAAGAAGTTATTGGAGTTTAAAAGTATAGTTGTAATCCTTGAGGTCGTGAACTAAATCCAATAAATTTGTCTAGTATAGATAATGACTCAAAAACTACATATTTTGTTAAATATTCCTAATCGCAAATCACAGCACATACATGTCTATCTGCACTGATGAGAAAGCAAACTAGCGCACTTCATGATAACTTTTTGGTGAATACCTGTTTGATATTATTATAAACTAAGTAGTAATACAAAAATCTTGAATTATAAACGCTTCGAAACATACAAACGATATTAAAAGGTCTATTTTTATTTTTTCCCTCAAAAAAAAAACGTAATATGTAATATTATAAAGGAGAACACGGAATTGTCTGTTTTTTCTTGCCCTATGCAATGCTATCACCAATAAAGTTAAATAAAACCAGCATATTGTGAATTCCTGTGTCCGCATTTTTAAAAATGAGCACATAACTTATCGTTTCCAAATGCTTGCATTGAATTTAATCATTAAAAATTCACCGAGCGCTATTCGTAGTAATTAGAATAAAAAAATTTAAAAACTAATCTTTTAAAAAATCACAAAGCCGGATCTGAAAATTTTCCCATTGTCTCTGTAAATGAATGAGCCATTAGATTCGGAATCTGTTTATTGTTTAGCTGAACTTTTGCGCAACTATTATTTAAATGAATATATTTAATAAAAAAAACGAACGCTTAAACGCGTGAATAACTCCTAATTAAGTGTTTATTGTCTACTTTTAATGGTCTGATAAATTTTGGTGTGTATGTTTTTTACACTCCATTGTCATTATTCGGGAGAAAAGAGAGCAGTTCACGTGTCTTTCTTTGTTTACAAATAGGATTTTTGTGTTACAAATGCTGGACATAATTCATTTTTGGATATACCTGTACTGACCCGCACGAAAAACGTGTAACGTTCGTTACCGTGTATATTTTCAAGTAGTTCAAATGAATCGCATGTATTCGCGAGAGCATGAACTCGAGGTGCTAGTGTCGATCATTCCGTCTTGTTGGCATATATGACTTTTGGTTGTCAGTTTGTCCAATGCCATTCTGAACGGCTGGTGATCCAGATAATTCCCTTTTTTTTGGAGGAAATTAAAGATCTGGTTTCATCCCTCATGTTTTAGCAGATTAATCTTTGTAAAGGACTCTAAAGGGGAAATCCGTACCTACAGAGAAAACTTGCGAACAAAGCCAATGCAACAGGTAATTGAAGGACAACTAAGATGGTACGGACATGTAATGAGGATGAATGAAGAGAGAATGATTAAAATAGCTTTGAAAGTAAGAACGTACAGAAAAAGGAAAAAAGCAAGGCCCTGAAGAACCTAGATAGAAGAAGTAATAGCAATAGAAAAACGAGACATAAAGTGGCCCTAAGTGAAAAAAGACAAAAGACAGAAAGGGCTGGAAAGAAATCTGCAGAAGAAAACCCAAAGAATGACTCAACTCCACACATGCCTGACACCCGAAAGGGGAGAAAGACTAAAGGATTATGTAAGTAAGTAATAAATTATACAGAGAAGTGCAATTTTTTTTTAGTTAAATTATCCTATTAATTTTGTTCAAAATAATATTTTTGGGTTTGAAATGACTTCCTTAAAATATTTATGTAATGAAAAAATACATGCACGTTCCGTATAGACAGGCCGACAGGCTATTTAGTTTAGTTGACACATAACAATTTCTAAAACCATAATGTTTCGAAAATTGAATGGTCAACCAGAACGAAATTTAAAACCGTCCTATCATTTGTGATCAGGTGGTAAAATTTTTTGTCATGAAAGATTTAGAGATTGATTATGTAAATAAATCTCGTTATTTTGTTTCAATACCCCCCTATATAATTATCTTCCATGTTTTGCAGTATTATTAAAATATATTACAAAGTATAAGATTGCAAGTATCAAGGCGTTTTAACTGGCAGTTTTTAAGTATACTAGTAATTTACCTGAATTCCTTATTTGGCATCAGTTTCCTTTCTATTATCTTAGCATATAATTGTAGTCGACCATATAGTCCGGGCAGTGACTGCATGGAAGTTTTCCTTATCGAGTAAGTGAAAAATACTGATCTGGTTTCTCTCTGTGAAATAATGCTGAACTTTTATTCGACTGCCTTTCGTGTTGTAATCTAAGTTACTGACAGCACGTCAATTAATATAAATAAATTTAGTCCATTACCTGGTCTACAATAATGCAGATAGCGTTTGTCGAATATGACAAATAGGGATGAAGAGACTTTCAAATCAGAGAGTGGCATAACTGTACGACCTTGTATTTTTTGATTAAATATTGGCGACTCAAATTAAGAAGTGGTGTCCTCTTTAGCCGATTTGCTAATTTCTATAACGGGGAATGTTTTCGTTACCTCTTTGTCTTCATTATCGTGGTATTTGACCGCTTTGTCAATCCATGTTCGAAAAAGCTGTTTTTCGACAAAATTTATTTTCCAAAGAGATGATTTTGAAAAAAAAAATTATAGGGATATTTATTAAGATCACAGTGAGATGTGTAAGGAATGTTTTCAGAAACAATCTAAGAGCATGTAAATGAAAAATGCCCAAAAAGACTTGCATTTCTTATATTACATATTAGTATGGATCTATTATTCATATTTTTTTGGTATAATTTATTTCAAAGGCCTTACATAGACGCCAAAATGTTTGTTTTTGTTTAAAATATTTTGCAGAATATGTAGAAATGGTTAATGTTTATGTTACAATATTTATTTTTATAAAATTCGCTTGGAAATCCTTGTTGTAAAAGGCTCTAGGGGGAAGAAGTCACATGGATTGACGATAAAAAGTTCCATGATCCCTTAGCTGCTGTACCACTGACACAAATGTTCTTTCAATGGAAGGTTCGCATTTGGAAAAACTTTCAATGTACAAAAGCCGCACTTGCCGAGCCTTTTCGTTAGCTGCTCCGTAGCACAAAACGACATCCCTAAGCTCATGAGAAGTTCTCGGCATTTTGAATTAAGAACAGATTAGAAATCGGTTAAAACTCTCTATCCAAAACGCGGCAAAAATTCTAGTGAATAGCATCACCTTAGCAAACTTATTGTTCAGCGCAGTTGCGAAATTATAGAAGGACTGCTATATAAAAATAAAACATGGACTGACACACGAATATCGATTCAAGAAAGTACATACATATCTTTCTATTATATCAAAAATGAGATAAACTCTTGTTTTTAACCGACATCGCGAGGAGGTTTTTAATTCGACCCGTATGTGTCATTATTATTATTTTTTTATTTTTTTATGTATGTTCAGGCATAATTCTTGGGCGGATTAACCGATTTCGATAATTTTTTTTTGGTTTGTAGATGAATTCTCCTGAATGGTCCCAGTTTAAGGGTTTTTTTGCTGAAGTGAACCTAAAGAAACTGCGCAAAACTAAAAAAAACTCTTGAAACCGACAATTTTTGCGTGTGTACTTCGGAAATGTAGTACCAGTTTCAATAAGTTTTTCTCCGTTGTGTTGGTATTTGACTTTAAAAAATAACAAAGAGGATGGGTAAAATCTTAGCGGCTTAAAATTTTTGCGAAAAGGTAGACTAATATCTCATTCTTGGAGTTAATGAGGGCATAAAATCTAATTTTGTCTAGCAGATGTTAAAAAATTATCTAGGGGGGGGGGTGTAAAAAGGAGAGACTCTAAAACTCTCCGAAAATGTTTACTAACATATTATTTTCGGGGTTACTGAGGTCGGAAAATCTAGTTTTGTCTAACTAAAAAAATTAACGGGGGGAGGGATAAAAAGCAGCGATTGGCAATTTCTCCAAAAATGTTAACTAACATGTCATTTTCGGGGTTATTAAGGTCAATATATTTAATTTTGTGTAACAGATGTTAAGAAAATTGAGAACCGTGGGGGGGGGGGATAACGAGGAGGGACTGTCAATTACTCCAGAAATGTTAACTAAAGGGTTATTTTCGGGGTTGTTGAAGTCAGAAAAGCTAAATTCATGTGACGGATGTAAAAAAAAAACAATAGAGCTTATTATCAACCATTTAGAGAAGCATATTATTATCATCTCTTGGATTTTAGAAGCTAACTAATAAAAAACTTTGATTTTTAATAAAAATTTTTATTTTTAAACCAAAACAGGAATAAATAAAAATCAAAAATTTAAAGCTTACTCTTAAAACAAGAAAAAATGTGTGCCGTCCTTCCCTTTCCATACATTTAATTGTTCTTCTGGAAAACTCTTTTGTAACCTTTTTCAGAAATCTTGGTGGAATTTCAAGGCAAGCCTCTCTTAGTACAAGTGAACCACATTTTGAAACGGCCGTTTACGGTAGGTACACTTTTTGTCTGAGATAACCCCACAACAAGAAATCCATAACAGTTAGGTCAGGAGACCTAGGTGGCCAGGAATACTCGGAATATCTGCCAACCCTTTTTTCTCTGAATAAATGGTCTAAAAAATTTCTGACCTCAACCGTGCTGTGACTGTGTCTTGTTAGTACCACAATACCAGTTTTTTCGATAGTGACATGGTGTCAACAACATTGGTTATCTCAGTCCTTAAAAAGTTCAAATAAATTACAGCCTTTAAGTTTTCTCAACAAAAATAGATCCCACTCAATCTTCCGTTAAAAATTCCACATCAGACACAATTATTAACTTCAGAAGAATATTAGTTCTTGTACTCAATTATGAAGCCCGGGTTTTTATCAGCACACCACCTACAGTTTCGAGAACTTTCCAGTCCCATTTGAAGAAAAAGTTGCTTCGTCTGTAAACATTATTCATTTGGCAAATGTCCAATTCTCTTCTATTTTCCCCTGTACCCTGGCACCAAAATCAAACCTTGCTTCAAAATTAATTTCTTGAAGAATACCTATTTATAAATTTCCGCTTATAGAGATGATATCTATTTTTTCGTAAAATTCTTCTTACGGTTGTTTCTTTGGCCCCTGTTCTTTTCGATATTGCTACAACTGACGTTCAATCAGTCAATTGCATCTAATAACACATTTTTCTCGTGCTCTTCTAGCTTCTAATTTGCATGTAGTTTCTTCTGGGTGGGTGGTCTATTTTCACTGTAAATTAAAACTGTCTATTTTTTCTTCAGCAGTAAGCATTTTTTAATCGATCTCTAAAACACTTTCACACCAGAAGTGATTTAGTGACAATCAATTACATTTGTTTCAAAGCCTACAGTTTAATTAAATTACAATAAAAATGATGTTTTTTCAGTTTCAAAAATTTTACCGATGCTTTTAATAAAAAGTAAAAGTTTTTATTAGTTAGCTTCTAAAATACTATAGATGATATGTTTTTGAAACTGTTGTGTTTGATATGGTTAATAATAAGCCCTATTATAGCACTTAAAAAATCAAATAAAAGTCCAATAGCGCTTAGGGAATCTTAAAAAATATTTATTTTTGTGCTATAAAAACTCTGAAAATTTTAGGGAATGTATTATACCTTATCTTTACAAACGTTGCAATATGGCGTTTAAACTTAACAAAAGCGAAATAAACGTTTTAATTATTGAAACATATTTATCATACGAAAAAAAAATGTAAATAATTAAAAGTTAAAATTTTTGAACAAAAGTTTAAAAATTGAAGCTCGATGCCAAACCAAACAACTTATCCCTATGACATTTTTCGAAATTTTTACAAATAATACCATTTCAGGGCATTTTCGTAAAAAATTTAACTTTTGACAGCCAACATGGATCACGTGACTATCTTTATATATGTCATTTAAGGTTTTTGTCAAGCAAAAATTCATGCCAAAGTCAAATAATCAAATTTTAAAAAATTTCCATATGGTACAGATTTTTTGACGGACACTGTATATATAAAAAAAGAAACTGACTGACTGATATATCAACGCACAGCCCAGACCGCTGGGTCTGGAAACTTGAAACTTGCACAGAGGTTACTTATATAACGAATGCACTTATGCACACGTATGCATTCCACTAAGGAATTGTTTTTCAAAATTCAGCCCAACCTAAGGGGGTGAAACAGGGGTTTAAACTTTGTATGGAGAAAAAATATGAGATGGTCCTATTATCTCCAAACTTCATAAAAGTGCTCTAAAAAATAAATATTTACACAAGAGTTTTGCAGTATTTAAAAAATCAACCCCTACGGGGGTGTAATGGAGGTTTAAAGTTTGTAATGTTTGTAAAATTTTTATACCGCGTTCGAAGTCGCGGACGAAAGCTAGTCGTAGATATTAGCGAAATTAAAAGAACAAATTTAGACATTTTGACTACAAAATTACACGAATGGGCACTTCTTTCCTTTCTACCCAAATTATAGAAATACATGCAATGAATGCTATATTTAAAGCTATTTTAACCCAAAAAATCAAAAGTAACGACTGTATAATTTTGCATGGTTGTAGATGTTATAATTACGTAGGTATCTGAATGCAACAAAATATGGGACAAAAGATACCAAATAATAGTATTTGCGGTTTTATATAAGGTGAACTAGTTCAAGATTTTTTATGTAAAGGTGCTCATTGACCAATGGTCGGTTATTAAAGTTAATGAAATAGTAGTACAGTTTCTTGTAAAATTATAGTTTGTTTAAAACTACCGGTGGATTGTTATTATGCTTCGTTTTGTTTATAAAACTACATCAAAATATTAAATGCACAGTACTGTGATTGTTTGCCGTGAAAGTAGAGATGTAAAGTCAAAATCAATCGTGTAAAGTACAATGACGTTGGCGCCGGCGGAAAGATTGTTGTGGCGCCCTCTCTCGAACCTTGTGCGACTTTATTAAAAACCTGTGGTTAACTAAGTTTTCCCTTCGCCGGCACCAATTAATTGTACTTTACACGATTGATTTTGACTCTACCACATGAAAGTTTTAAGACGATTCCAGTGAAAATATTTTTGGCTTTTAAGTTTTACAATGTCACTTCTTTGTCCTTAGGTTTTACTGACTTAATTTCCAGGATAAGAGTTTTCATTTTTCAGATTTCTCTTATGGAGTTTCTAACAAGTTGACGGTTCCAGGCCAGAATGGCTTAAGCGCCATTTTATAAATTTTACAGGAGAGGGAAAAACTATTTACAAAATAACGAACCGAATTTTTCAAATAATTATAATTTTTTAACCCGTTGCAGTTTTGAACTAAAAAGGAATTGTGTGTTCTTTTACACGATGTAGGAATTCCATTCACACATAAGGCATTGTTACATAAGTTAAATTGAGGCGTAACGTGCTGTACGAAGTGTGTTAAAAAATGTCGGCACTGTGTCTGTGCCTACCAAAGACACAAATACGTACCTTTGGCATGTGTGGTGTGACACATTGTTGGTACTGTGTTCTTGAAATTTTATAGTGGATTTGTTTGTGACACAAAGTAGAAATTTTACATAAGGTTTTTCTAAAGGCACGCATGTGAGCTGTTGGTGGCACAATAAAGAAATGGTTACCATGCTATTCCCATATTAACACAACAAGCTTATTAGCATTGACCATTATCTCGGCGATTTATACTAAATATGGAATAGTGTTACCAGATTCCTTATTTGTGTTACTAAAAAACAAAAGTGGAAATTGTATGGCGCCGAGAAGGAAGTGTGTTACACATTGCCCAAGTTGCGTCTTTTTACATAATAAGGCAGAAATAGGGAGTTTTGCGTGGTGCGGCCATATTTTCCATTATTTTTTTTGGGAATTTTTTTAACCAAACTCTAAATTGTCTATTTCTGTAAAATGAAACAAAAATTTGATTAATCTTTAATGAATCAAATGTAAATATTACTCATTAAACCATTGTTATTGTTCATAACCTACAAATATATTTTTTTTCGAAACCCATATTTTTGAAAAAATATTTTCATTATACATTATTTCTTTGAAGGCCCCTGTCACTATTGCTGGTATATGGAAAAACTGTACAAAAAATTGTTCATCGCAAGAGAAAAGTGACTTTTGCTGGCTGGAAAAAGTCATTATTATAGTGGTATTATTAATCAGAATTTTGACATATTTGTTTTAGCTTACTCGTCGTTAATAATTTCCCAAGAATGCTCAGCTGGAAGAAACATTAAATATAAAAAAAGAACAATCATTCCTAACTTGTGTATTGCAGTTCACATTTTCCCTTTTAAACTAATAGTGGGATTTGTGGCAGACATAATAACTGATCTGAGGCAGACATTATTACTCAATTGTGTCGGCAATGTGTTGTTAAAGAATTGACAAATGAAGGCACAAGTACCAAAACCATTCCTGAATTTCTCCTCAAATGGGTCAAGATGCTTCACTTCCCACATATAAAAGACACATAAAGGTTTCAGTTTCGACATATGTATTTTTAGTTTTTTTTTTATCTTCTGACAGCCCACGAAGACCGAAGTCTAAGTACTATGTACCGTGGGTGTACTGGGGGGTCGACTCACACATCCAGAGCTGGAAACATCCGTAGAGATTTCACCAGCCCTTTAAGAGGATGTGTGGGGTGGTACCACCTCGGTCGAGGAAGAATTCCTCTACCACCTTCCTTATTTAGTGTGAGACACGACACATATATCCAAAACAATTACGTATTTATTCCTTAAATGAGACCAAATTTTGCTTACTTTGGGTTTGCTTGTTTTTTCCTCTATAATCGTCGATCCGCAACAATTAACCGGTTATAGAATTTTTTTGCTATATGTGGCAAAAAATTCCTCTATCATGTAAGTTATAAATTATTCTAACAACACAGTTGGCTGTTTATAAAATCGACGCCTATGGACTGTAACCGAACTGGCGCGCCTTACCATAACTTTTTAGTGACGACACAACTTACTAATAGTGACAGGACAAGAATCAAGAGGTGAAAACTTTTTTTAGTTTCTTTTCTTAATGTAACGAAGATCAGCCAAAAATCCATCTCTAGAATTACCCTGACCTGCAAAGGTCTTTTGGGCTATGTCTAAGGCATTAAACTGAGACATCAGTTTATAAACATCAGAATCACAGTATTATTTATGTATCCCGCAGCGTAACTAATTTCACTTTATACAGGAGATATACGGGTTACGCGGAAAAGCAAAAAACGTTTTTAAATTGTATATTACTAGAAATTCCTAACCCATCGAGAATATTAAAACCCGACTGACTTAAATACCAAAACAAAACCAAGATAGACGCCATCATGAAATCTAATTAAGTAGATCAAGTTTTTGCGGCAGAATTCCTCAAGAGAAATTCTTGAAAGATGAAAAAAATTACACGGCTATAGACACGAATGATTATAAGATTATTATCGAACAGCGTAAGACTAAAATGAAGGTGAAAACACCATGCGTAAAATTTCAGGATAAGGTAATTTCTTTTATTACGTTATTGGAAGTGCGTGCATAAAGTATTGTTAGGCTACAGGAGGATTCAATAATAATTAGTTTACAAAATAAAAAAAAAGTTATATCCTTCCAGCGAATTTTATATTGTTTTATTTAGTTGCAATAACTAAACGCAAACATATATTTGTTTATCTTTATCACGTCAAAGACTAAAGTTATCATCACATTTTATTTTCGGACTACCCACAGGTTGGTTCTGAATTCATTCTAAAATTTTGATGCAGTGTAGTGTTCAGTTAAATAAATATTTGTTTTTAAAATGTCAAAAAGGTTGTGTAAAGTACATCCTTATCATTTTTGTTACGTTTGTGGTGAACTTATTATATCTAAGAAAGGATATTCCATAACGGAATCGCTCAAAGAAGCATATTTTTGTTATTTCAAAATTTCGGTCTCTCACCAGGACAAAAAGTGGGGTCCTCACGTATTTTGTGAAAGATGTAGAAGAACGCTAAGCTCCTGGGCTGCAGGTCGAAACAGACCTTTGAATTTTAATATGCCAATGATATGGAGGGAACCATCCAATCACGAAAATGACTGTTACTTCTGTCTCACTAAGACATTTGGTTTTAATCACAAGAACAAAGATAAAATTATATATGCAGATGTTATTTCGGTTACTAAACCTATCTACAGTTCAGACAAGCAGCAAGTTCCAGAACCTTCCGGTTGTTGCAGAAAAACATTGATGACTAACACGGAATCCGAAGAAGTGATTACGACTTGTTATCTGTTCTTAGGCAACAAACAAAATGAAAATTACCGACAGGTGGAAGGTGGTGGACGATTTCTCCCTCGACCGAGGTGGTACCACCCCACACATCCTCTTAAAGGGCTGGTGAAGTCCGTACGGATGTTTCCAGCTCTGGATGTGTGAGTCGGATTTCCCCAGTACACTTACGGTACATAGTACTTAGACTTCGGTCTTCGTGGGCTGTCAGAACATAAAAAAAAGTTAATTGCTGATTTATTACATAATTTTCAACGAATGGGTGTCAACATGTCTCTGAAAGTTCATTTCCTTCACTCGCACCTCGATTTCTTCCCTTTCACCAGGATTTGAATTTTTTTGAGCAAAATTGCCAAGGATGCTGGGACCAGGCCATGTTAGACAACAAGAGACAGACACAGGGTGTTTAGCAATTTATTGCATATATTGAAACCATTAAATCTTGGTATGAATTTGTAATGAGAAAATTTAATAAACTTTAAATTGTTTAATTTCTTAAATTTACATAAATCGAATTTCAAAAATTCGAAAACTACAATGACAATATAATTGTTTGTTGTCTGTCAAGTCCCATATCTCTTATTTTTATAGCTAACCCAATATTTTACGAAACAGAATCAACCAGCACCAGTACGTTACCCTTACTCAGAAGTTTGCTTCGTTTCCTCATAAAAAGTAACTTTCTTTTTAGACTTTTTTGAGAAATCCCTTTTTGGAAGATTTCAATGTACTGAATTTTTCTTTAAAATAGGTTTAAGTTTAAAAACTTCTTGAGTGGAACCAGGTTCTATATATGCAGGTTTGATTCTATCAACTGAAACAGTATAGGGTTTTCCTTTATTATCTTCAATGGTAAAATAATAATAATAATAATAATAATAATAAAAATGTTTATTTATGCCAATAAAACAATTAAAAATATAAATATAAAATTGATAAAAGTAAAAAGAAATCCAAAAAATGACAGTAGTATACTAGTTGGCATAAATAGGTAGGATTTTGATTTATAAAAAATCATTCTTCCAATCCTACCCCTATCAAATAATTTTTGATATTATTTTTGAAATTTATATAGCTTATGCCCCTTAGACCAGAAGAAATATTATTATAAATTACAGAAGAGGTATATTTAAACGAAGACTTATATTTTTCAGTATGATGTTTAGGTATTTCTATTGCGTTCTGATTTCTAGTATTAACATTATGAATATTATTCCTGAATTCAATTTTGTCAAATAAATATCTTGGTTTTTGAGTTAAAATGATTTTATATATAAAACAGGATATGTGGATTTCGCGTCTTTTTTCTAATTTAATTAAATTATATTTGTCAAAAGTAGGTGATACGTGATCATATTTTTTTAGCCCTATTGAAAAACGAACACAGTCATTTGGAAAAATTTGTAATTTCTGTATATCCTTGTTACTGATATTTTTGTGCTAAATGGTATCACATTAATCTAATCCACTTAGAATAATTGAATCAACCTGTCTAAGTTTAGTATCGGTAGTTAATTTAATTACTTTATATTGATCATTTCTTTCGATAACTTTAAATGGACCATTATAGGAAAAAATTTTTTTACAGAGTCAACGCGCACAAAAACGTTTGTTGATGAAAATAAATCTTTGTTAACCAAAAAATTTTGTTGCCTAAATGTTGGATAAGTAGGTTTTAATTTGTTCATTAGGTTTTTTTGATTTAAAAAAATATTCTTAAAAATTAGTTTCCTTATTAGAAACTTCATCAAAAAGTTCCCCTGGAACCCTTAGAGTTGCTCCATAGACTAACGCAGCAGAACTGCATTGTAAACCTTCTTTATAATTCGTTCGTAAACCAAGCATTACCAAGGGAAGTGCGTCTGCCCAATTTATTAGGCATATTGACTGCTTTAAGAGAATTCTGTAACCCACGATGAAATCTTTCGATTAAATCATTTTAAATTGGATGATAAGCAGTAGTTTTGATTCTGTGAGAACCCAGAAGGTGCATTAAATCTCCAAACAACTTCGATTCAAATTGGGTACATCTATCTGTAGTGATTGTCTTAGGAAGTCCAAATCTCGAAATCCAATTGGAAACAATAGCTTCTGCAATAGTTTTGATACAAATATTTTTAACTGGAGTAGCTCCAGTAAAGCGATATATACAAGTACAAGTTTTGATGGAGGTAATGGTCCTACAATATCAACATGTATGTTACTGAATCTGTCATCAGGAGGAGCAACACTAGACATAAGAGCCACGGTATGTTTCACGACTTTAGAAAGTTGAGATTTCCACAACTCTTAGTCCAATTTCTTACACTACCATTTCAATTTTTCCATACAAATTTAGAACTAATTAATTTGTATTTACTCTCGGGGTCGGGGGGTTAACCCCCCAGCTGTCTGAAGAAAAATATTTTTATTTCGATTTTATGACGAATTTTGGCGTGGCCCCGAAAAATTTTCGCCTGCGGCGCTTTTCCGCCTTCCCATTTCCACTTTGTTGGCTGACCCCTCCAAAACAAAATCCTGAACACGAGACCGGCGCCACATATAAGTGAACACTGAACAGCCAAACTGTGTGCTCCACACAGGCTCCTTCTATGTGAAAAACCTTTCGTTTTGTGGATTCAATTACAGAAAACTATTAACAAGTTTTGAGATGATGTAGTATCCAAAATTAGGCAACTATCCAATATTAAGTTACTTTCCTCTACATCTTTGTGCTTTTACGTTCGTTTTATTCACATAGATAATACCTAGTGGAAATAAAAATTTCAACAATGAAATGAATGAAGTCTACTTGTCAGGGGTACATATCAATACGTAAAATTGAGAATAAGTTCTCTAAACCACCTGAAAATTCCTTATACTATAAGGATTTGAACAAATAATGTTAAAACAGCTATTTCCCGGGCTATATGCCTCTCCGAGCGCTGGATTACATACCAAAATTTGCCGTATTTTGACTAACACTGTTAGACAACAAAATACTTGGTTTGACTGCACGGAACTACCAGGAAGAAGGAAGCTTTTTCTTTAGTTAGGATGTCGCCACCTGCATACCGGTTTCGAACTCTTTAGTTCTCGTCAGTACAGGATAAACGAACATACCTACCATCCGAACCAGCATATCCTTAAAGCTAACCGAAATGCATAAGCAGTATAACACAGGCAGCGCCATCCATTAGCAGTTTCAAGCAGTCGGAGTAGAATTTACCGTGAGGTAAAATATTTCAACAATGAAATGAATGAAGGCTACTTGTCAGGGGTACATATAAATACGTAAAATTGAGAATAAGTTCTCTAAACCATTTGAAAATTCCTTATACAATAATATATATATATATATATATATATATATATATATATATATATATATAAATATATATATATATATATATATATATATATATATATATATATATATATATATATATATATATATATATATATATATATATATATATATCTATATATATAGCCCGGAGAATAGCTGTTTTACCATGATTTGTTCAAATCCTTATTGTATAAGGAATTTTCATGTGGTTTAGAGAACTTATTTTCAATTTTACGAAATAAAAATTGGAAAATTTTATTGGCGCGGGGGGGGGGGGGGGGGGGGTCAGCTCAGAATAGCCCCGGGCAGTAAACAGCCTTAAGCCGGCACTGAGTCGGTGCTACATTATATTAATTAATAAGTGGAAATATCCTTAAACTAAAAGAATTTTAACACAGCATAACGGCAACTAACGGCTAAAATATATGCTTAAACAAGTTTTTATGATTTTCATACACTAGAGGATTTACGGGACCTTTTCGTAATTAAATAATAATGTTTAAAATTGCCTGTAATAAACTGGACACTTACCGCACAGGTTGCAAGTTAACTAACAGTTAAAACATTATGAATTTTATAACCTCAAGTTTGTAAAAATACCTGAGTTAATAATAATTGGTCATATGGAAATTTGTTTCGCTAATAGTATAATAATACCGTTTTGTTTCTACAAAGTGTATGAAACTAAACTCCGTATCAAATAAAATTAGGTATCATTTTAAAGCTTTTTATTTATATAATGGGTCTAAAACTCCCTTTAAAAATATATGTAGGAGAAAGAGCACTGTTCAACTTAAAAAATGCTTTTAAAAAATTTTGCTTCACAAATCAAACGGCTTCACAATTTATTTTTTAAGTTGTTCCAAATTCTTCCTTTAGACTCATGCATCAAACCCAACCCAACCTGGAAGGTGGTAGAGAAATTCTTTCTCGACCGAGGTGGTACCACCCCGCATATCCTCTTAAAGGGCTGGTGAAATTGCTACGGATGTTTTCAGCTCTGGATGTGTGAGTCGGGTTTCCCCAGTACACCCACGGTACATAGTACCATCGCACAGTGGTGAGGCCTTATGTAAGGATCCGGCCAAAACCTATGAGCCTTTGTATGTTAACGTTTTTTTTCTATTTTTTGCAATGTTTAGGAAACAGATTAATGAAACATCATTGTCGGATGTGTTTTTTTGTAAATTTGTAATATATGGGGTAAGTATTCAGTATTTTGATTTTATGATGTATCATTGAGGACGGCAAGAAAATTTCACCTATATTAAAATTGCGTTCTAAATAAATGCTAATTGAATTTCTAGTAACTACTTTTAATGGAAATGAAACAAAATTTTACCTTTTACAAAATTATTAAATCAATAGTTCTTTGGCTTCCTGTTCCAAATCTAAATGAGCGTTAGTTTTTATCCATTGATGTCTTAAGCTGGTTAAATACGGATCTGAAGACACGAGCAATGAATGTAAAACATCTTCATTTGTAGCAGTTCGCGAGCACTTCCGGGAGAACATTTCACGAAATCTTTTAAAGTCTTTATTTCGCGCCTCGGCTGCTTCCTCACTAAGTTGCCCAATAGGAAGGCACGCAGACTTAATTATGCCAGTACCGTGGAGAAGTATTTGATGGACAGATGACGGCATATAATACCAATTATATTTTTCTACAAACAACTCTGCTGTACTTTGTAAATACAATTCAAGTTTCTGGAGCTCTATAGCTTTTCCGCACGTTAAAACTTGTAAAATGATAGAGAATCTTTTGATCAGTTTCATATCAACCCCTGTTACTTCTGCTACTATCTCTGGATTCCTAAAAAATCTTCTAGCAGTGTTGCCATCATTGGAGCTCCCACTACCCTGTCGAGGCACATCAACAACTATCCCTAGTCTGCGTTTAAGTTCATTTTGAATTCTTTTTTTATTTATTTTTACTGATTCTTTTTCGGCAACTGACCTAGCACTCCACTTTTTAAATTCCAGTTTATAAGAGATATTAAGAATGCACTCCATGAAACGAACTAGAGCATGCAAACTAGACAGACCATATTTATAAGAGTCGACTTCAATTGTTTTTGTCCGTATTTTTGGCAAATTATTCATTTCTCTTGGCTTGGCCTTGCATAATGGACAACATGCAGCTGAGGAAGTTTCTGTCAAAACTTGGCGTACTTTTCCGTCCACCATAGTAAAAGCTAAATTATGTGAAATTTGAACGTGTCCATTTCTTGTGGATATCTCTGTCTCATTTAAATTTTCAATTTCATTTTTAAATCTCTCGGCAACAATTTTAGTAAGTTCAGGAGTTTCTTTTGAAAATTCGAAATATATTGGCCTGCAATAATTAGTTGACGATGGATGAGGATTTTGCCAAACTAGTGTATTATTTACAGAAACAAGTTGTAGAGGAACTAGCGATGCCATAAAAATAGATTAATCTATAACACTTAAGTCGCTAAAGTTTTGTTTATAAGTACTGTTTCCCGAAGAACCATCACAACCATATTTAGTATGCAATACAAATGTTTCTGAACCGCTTTCAATAACCTTCTCTAATACATTAGGAATTTTTAGTAAGCGTGTTGTAGTATGATCTAATAACTGTTGAATTGGAATGGAAGCTCCCTTCTCGTTAACTTCTATAGATTCTGGATAACATTCAGCTTTTGCCTTGAAAATTTGATTATAGCTAGGGAAAATATCAGCATTTTTATCTGCACACTGTTGACGTATACAATTGTACTGATATCTTGATAGTTTGACATTTGTAACTAATGCTAAACCTTCATCTCTTGAAAACTTTTTAACCATATTCTGAGAAAGACGAAGTTTAAACTCACTTGCTCCAAGATATAGTGCTTCCTGAATCAAGGCTGCCTCCTCTCGTTTTCCTTCTGCCCTTAACTTTCGCATCAAAAGGCCTTGTAGTTCTAAGAGTGTCATATCACACGATTTTTCTAGATTAGATAACTTTCTTCTCTTACTTCTTTCCGAACTATCTCTAAGATCCTTTGAAGGTCTTCCGCCAGTATCTTTTAAGACATTACCAGTTTTTTTAACTGTTAACTCGCCCATCAACCAATTATTAAATTTTTTATAAAATTCATCTTTCATCCTTTTAGCCTGCTTCCATTTTTGCCTAAACTGAGACAAAAATGTTTTCTGGATGGTATGCTTTACATTTGCAAAATCCGTTGGAGATAACTGAAAATCTTCTTTTACACGAGAAAAAAACTCTTGTTCATTACCACTAGTAATAAAACTATCGGAAAGATATTTTCTACTTATAACAAACATATTTCAAAACGAAATACCGCACAACAATACTACTTTGATAGTATTTACAACAATACGACGCCGCGAGTTTGATTTTGTTTTACGTTAGACATGGCCAACAGCCTACTTGAACAATTGCTATTGCAAGCAAACCGGCAACTTTCGGCAGCCAGAATATTTTTTATAAGAATAAGGATAACACAACGTTTGTTTTTGGCCATAATGTAAAACTTCGGCAGCCTTCGATAGTCAATTTCTTCGATAGTGAACTTGAAACAACGAAATTTTGTGTAAAAATTAACACTTCAATATTTATTAGTGTTTTAGATAAAAATAAAAATGTTTCGATTGCGGTATGTTATTTTTTAAGAAGTGCAAAGGTTCATTTAATTGAGAAATCAGAAAAACAGTTATTGCATAAAACTTACGTTCATCAAATTTAGGAAGATAATGGTTCATTTCTTTCGATGTAAATTTAATTTCGAGAACAAATTTTTCTGTCTTGGCATTTTCTACTCAAACACAAGTCAAGTACAGTTTATTTTTGGAATTAGGTGTTTTTTATACCCGTAGATATTACACCTTCGAATATAAAATACCTGTACAAAAATTTACGGGCATATAATTTGTGAGGTTCTGGCCACTAAATAGCATTAAGCTTGCCACTGTGCATCGTGCCGATAAAAGACTAGGACAGCAAGATCACAAAACTGGGAAAGAAAATACATAATATCTCCTATTAATTTTAAAAGGTGCTCTAGAGCTGGAGAGGTAAAAACACCTAACTTTTAAAAAGTAACCTAATATGGAAAAACTAAATTTAGAGGCAATTTTTTATTTAGAAAAAAGTCAAATATTTCATTCAAAGAATATTTAACATCGCCTGAAAATGAAAAATAAAACCAAAGATAAAAAAATACAAACACAAAATTTGTTAAAGCAACACAAAATTTTTAATATTTGGTCATAGAATCATTGCTGTTTATTACTTTTTAAAGCCTTTGCGGCATACTTAAAACTAGGTTTCTGCATAATTCGCCGGAACAGAAGCGTTTTTCTTCCTTTTGTAACGAAATAGTTTTCTAATAAATGTATTTATTATAATTTGTTTTTTAAAAAGACCAAAAAGACGATTAAGTTTGGTATATAATGCCTGGAGTGCATCATGTATTTACCATAAAATACAAAATGTTCCTCGAATTTCATTGCACAAAAAAATCAGCAAGCATCTGGAAAAAGAATATTATCTATATTTTATCCAATAATGAATATGCACATATTTTCTTATTGCATAAATCTTTTGGTAGTCATTACAAACCAAAAAAATATTTAAAAAAACGTTATTAGGATAATTTAGCTACATAAAATGTTTCCTTTTCGGTATAATCTATTACAATTTAAAAACCAGCCATTTGTCCTTAATGAGTCATAAGCATAAGTGTCAATCTACATGTTAACGTTAACCCAAAGTCGAACAGGTTTGTTTTTCTCGGAAACAGTCAGAGACAGGCAATCGTATTTTTTGGGTTGATAGAGGAATAGTTCCACTAGCTTCGGTAAAAAATTCAGTTATACAGGTTGTTTCGTTTCGGAGCTATTAAACATCAAAGTCGAAATTTCCGCGATTTCCGTTGAAATCGGGTACAGGTCGCAAAAGTGAACTCTATTAAAGCTGGAGAGGATAGGAAAATGGCAAGTAATTGTTTTGAATTTTTTTAGGTCGAAAAATGCCATTTGCAGGCCACTTTTTGGTACCTAATAACTCGAAACCAAAACGTTGGATCGAAAAACGGATTCATGAGTGAAACTTTAAAATCTCAAATATGTACTTTCTTTTTGCTATTCACCGAAACCTAAAATCACTGGAAAATGGATATATTTAGAAAAAAGTGGAAATTCTGAATTTTCACCCAAATATTTCACGGTTTTTAATTTTTTGTGGGGTCAAAACGGTTCAAATTAAAATCCCATATACGCCATCGGCAAGAGTTCGTCGAAATACGTGTTACCCAATTTTTTAGTTTCTTTATTATTTATTTATAGAAAGGGAGGAATCGCAGATTATATTTCGATTTTTTGACTTTTTGCCCTCGACATCGGTACATTTGAATCACACTTTAAAATGAATAAGGAATGGGTCACCCAGGAGCGTGTTTAAGGGATAAAAACCAAATTTTCTTGTTTTTTTTTTCCCAACAAATCCTATTTTTAACCGACATTATTCCAGACTATTTTCCCTATTTAGTGATTCTTTTTGGGTTTATTGTATCCGTTAATTATCTAAGGATACTTATCACTAATTTGTATCGTTAATTTTTCGTTAAAGATATAAATAAATAGGTTTAATTGCATTGGGGACATTTTCTAAGACCGCCAATAATAACAGAAAAAAACAAATGAACAAGAATTCACCCTATTGGTCAGTTCCATGGACAGCTTATACCAGAACATATTTTAGCAATCACAATATCTATCTTCTCTTTCCTGATAATCACGGAGGAATCAGATTTGTTTCATTTCGGGTTGGAGAAAGTGCATAAAAAAATGACCAAATAAAGAAAGAATATGTTAAACTTTTCATCGTACCTTCTTCGCTTCATCGCTTGTGCAAACTTTGCACTGCATTTTGAAACAGATAGCTCTCTATATCTAAAGCCGTGTACAGACCAAAATTAGACGTTCGCGAGCTAATCGCGAGTAGCTCGCAAACAGCTCGCGAACTGCCTGTCTACACCAAAAAAGTATTTTGTTCGGTTCGTTGGTTGTTGGTTCGAGTGTATATAATGTCATTCAATAACAACGATGTTCCAACTGCCAGTGCAGCCTTTTTTTATAATAATATATAATGTGATCATTACTTCTTCCAAGTATAAGTACAACATTTCTCTTTTTATAATTTAAATTGTGGTACCCCTGAATTATGGTAAATTAAAAATATACACCATATAGACTTTTACGAAAAAGGTTTCTTGTAATTTAGTTCTACCAAGTCTTGTAGTTAGTTTTATGTTCTTTTTAAGTTTTGCGATTAATATTGCCCATCATAGTAAAAGAATTTGCCGTCGTAAAAGAATTTGCCGTTAACCTATCGTGTATTTTTAGACCCTAGAGTCTAATTAAATAAAGGCAATAAAATCCTTTTAACAAATTAATAAATTTTATGTAATTTTAGATAACTGACATGCAGCTGTTACATAACGTGAATTTTATATTGCATTCGTGTACCTATATTGCGGATATACTGCGTATCTGAGAAAATACAGGAAAGTTATTAAATACCAACATACCTCAATAAATCACCCAAGCTTATCAAGATATAGAAATACAAAGTATAAACCTGCTAGCGATATTTATTTCAGATGCCGCAGTTGTAATTATTATTAATTTTATCGTTATAATTATTAAAACATTTAATTAAATGCGATTATTGCAGTATTTTAAAATGTAACGTATTTCTCATAAGTTTTGAGAAAACATATTAATACTCATACGTGGTATTTTTTATTAAAAAATCATGATTTTTATAAGACCCAACAAAGCAAACTTTTCTCAAAACTTATGGGATATAAGTTACTGCTTACTACTTCTGAAAACTAAAAGTTCTTACCGCAAATTCACAAAGCGGGTTCATTATCTAGCCCAGTTCTGATCTATAGCTTGGTCTTATATTATTTTTGCCTCGATTTTTGCCTGTCTCATTTTAAAATTTCATTCTTGTACTCGCAAGATATTAAATTATAAAAGATGGCGGAATTTCGGCTACAAAAAATGACTAAAATTCGAATAGGTCCTATTAAAGTAGTTATTAGCATTTTTTATTTTACAACGTACTTATCATAAAGTTACGTCAGTATTTTGAGGACTTTGTTAAGATTTACATTAGATGTGTAAAGTTAGGTGCCACAATGACAATTCGCTACTTGCTGCAGATTTTCCTCAGTTAAAACGGTCCTTGGTTGTCAACTGAAAGCTCTTCAAGCTATCGTTCCATTTTTGACTAAACGTTTTATAGCACGATTAACACTAAAAACTGTCTACGGTGTATTTGGAAACTCTCTACAAATTCTTTTGCCAGCCCAGTTTTTCTCAAGGTAGCAATTCTCAATCAGAGACAAATCAGCCTTTGAGAAATGAGGAACTATTACTAACTTTCAATTGAATTTAAAGCGAAAATAAAACTTTCCTCAACATAGAAACATTAAATATGACAGACGCATGAATGTTATTTTATTGTCAAGATATTCATTTGTTTTAATACCGGCCTACTATTGTTTTTCAGTATATAAATATTCGCCGGAAAACAAATTGCTTGCAATTCAAACTTTGAATATTACTTACTTCCTCATTTGTTAAGATTAAGGGATCACATACATTTATTGATTTACTTGCGACCAAAATATCTGCCTTGGCTACAAGTGAAATTACTGACCTTTAAAGCAGGACGCATTTTTTTATCGCCACCCGGTATATGCGAAAAAGAGACTGTTGCATTACTGCGTCAAAGAAGTCAATAATTAATACACAGTACAAATAAAATGAGGAGGAGAGAAGAAGGGGGGGGGGGGGAATAGATCCACTAAAAATAGAAAAAAAATCAAAGAAATGGATCGACTTCTAAAAAAAGAAAAGCACTATAAGCACTAAAAAGTATGATAAATACTTTTACGTATTTATTACTGAAGTTTGTTATGGCAAGCTTAATTTTGTTTAAATTTAGGTAACTTGAACACCAAAGTTCTAAACTTTGAAGTCGGCGCAATTCCACCGTATAAGGATCCGTAATGATGATTGGATCATTGGTGTAGAAATGATTTAACATTGAACACAATTAAGCTTATCATTAGGCTCAGCAATAACTAATAAATATCTAAAACATTACTGTCTATTAATAATTTATTAATGTATTATCATTAAGGATTCCTATTTATATTTTAAAACTGCGACGGCTTCAAAGTTTAAAACTTTGGTGTACAACCTAAATTTGAAGAGAATTAAGCTTACTATTAACCTCAGTAATAAATACGTAAAAATATTATTTCCTACTTTTTAGTGCTTTTCTTTTTTGGAAAACAAAATTATTAACACTAACAATTTACCAGCAAATAAAATGACCTAATACGCCATCATGTTTTGTTTTGCCATTAGAAATCATAATAATATACTAGGTTTAACTTTGATACCACATACCGAATTAATAATTACCTTTTTTTGCTTTATGAACATTGGTAACAAATGTTTAAGCGGTTGATTAGAGGAGAAAGTAAAATAATTTGAGGTAATGTGTTTTGCCATGTCTTTTATACGATTTATTAGTGTCTGTGGTATTTTGCATATCTAAAACGTGTAACAATTACTTTTTATTAGTACTACAAGATTCCATAAGATTTGACTTTCTTTCAATGCGGAGCTTTTTTTATTAGTACAAATTTGAGTATTTGGTAAAAAACTTTCTTTCATGTTCGGAACCATATTCTCCTCTGCACAGATTTAGATTAATCATTCAGTATAGACACTGATTACGAAGTAATATGATTCTAGTGATACCTATCCATACCCTATCTGCCATTTTTAAAGTACCATTGCGCTAAAAAAAAACTAGGACAACAAAATTACAATACTGGGGCAGCTGAGTTGTAGAGTACCTCTTTAAAGTCTGGAAGCTACAACTCAGCTGCCCCAGTTTTATGTACTGTATATATATACAGTGACCGGCAAAAAGTTCGCAACATATGGGAAAAATTTTTATTAGGTGAGTATTGGAAAAACTTTTCCGGGGGATCGGTTCTGCATGTCCGATAACCTAAAAATCGATTTTGACATACGTCACGTGACCACTGGTATAGCGTCAAATTAAAAAAAAAATTGTTAATTTACAAAAAGTGAGGTTAGTTGACGAGATATCAAAAAAAGTTATTTGAAAAAATTGCTTAGAATTAAATTCTAGGTCCTTGTGCAAAATTTTAAGATTTTATTTAAAAAAATTGGAAAACTCAATTTTTTTTAAATATTTTTTTATCGATTTACAAATTTCCAGTTTTTTTCGTTTAGATAGCTTGGCTAATGTAAAGCCCATGTATCTGGATGAAAATAAACGAATGTAGTAGTTTTTTCTACAATTGACAGGACAAAATTAAAAAAAACAGGGTTTCGCCGGACGCTAGCTGTTGCAATGATTTGTATCTAGCAGCAGTGTCAAAATTTTAGAGACATTTCAATGAGATTACATTGAGAAAACCTTAATCGTCTTAAATATATCTGAAGTTCGACTTTTTGTAAAGTTAAGGGGAGTAAAATAGATAATAAACAAAAAATTACCTGTTTATTTAATCGAAATTTCATAAACGAAAACCAATGTAAGAAAAACTTAAAAGTAGTCAAATTCTGTACTAACAACATAAAAAATCATTGTTTTTCCTTGGGTGCACAAAATTTAAAACTCAGTATGACCACCATTTCTCTCCATACATACTATTGTTCTCGAGCGCAACTCTCGATTAACATTTCGGAGCATTTTACGATTTATTTGCAATACACAATTTCTAATGACATTCTCTAAATTTTGTATATTCCTAAAGGGTCGATGTTTGTACACAGAGTTCTTTAGGTATCCCCACATAAAGAAATCTAACGGAGTCAGATCTGGTGATCTCGCAGGCCACGGATTTTCAGAAAACCGTCCTATCCACTGGTTTCCAAATTCTTGATCCAGCCATCTCTTCACCTCATTTGTGGAATGAATGCTAGCTCCGTCTTGTTGAAAGTATAAATTTCTTCTTTCGGCTAATGACAAATTGTCTAAAATGTCAGATATCTCAGTTTGTAGAAATTCTAAATATCGTTCTGAATTTAAATTGTCTCTAAAGAAAAAAGGTCCCACTATTCTGAGGTTGAAAATTCCGCACCACACATTAACCTTAAAACTATATTGGTCTTTACTCTGAATTACAAAGTCTGGGTTTTCGGTGGCCCACCATCTACAGTTTTGTGAACTGACGGTTCCGTTAGAGGTAAATGTAGCTTCATCCGAGAAAAGAACGTTCTTTGGGAAATTAAAATCTTCCTCAATCATACCCTGGAACCAGGCACAAAAATCGAAGCGGGCGTCATAATCCCTATCTTTTAATACTTGTACAAATTTAGGTTTGTACGGATGAAATTTGTTTCTTTTTAATATCCTCCGCACAGATCTTTCGTGAATGTTAGTGATCTCCGATATTTGACTAACTGCTAATTGGGGTGTTTCTGTGATCGACAAACACACATCCAGAGAACCTTCGTCACCTGTTACCGGTTTTTCATGGGAAACTTTATACTGATTTTCTACCGATCCCGTTTCTTTAAATTTATTGACTAGACGAGATACTGTGGAATAATGGAGGGATTTATCGGGGTGCCTCTCATTAAAAATTGCTGCTGTTTCTCTATGGCTTTTGTAATTATCTCCAGAAATTAAAATAATTTCTATCTTTTCCTGAAGAAGTAGTGTGGGTGCCATTTTAAGGAATAAAATATTAATAAACTTATGTAAAATATCAAACTTAGTAAGATGCGAGACATAAACCAATGACATAGGTTGAAATCAAACAAATTATAATTTGTTTGACATTTTTCTGTTGTTTTTAACCTACTAGATTATTTGGTTGTTTTAATTTCAGAGCCTGCTTTGGTAGTTTTAAGTACAACTAAATAGACCTGGTTGTTAAATTTATGTGCGAAAAATCTTAATAAAATCTTGATACAGTCATTTCATTAGATTCAAACCATTGCAACAGCGAGCGTCCGGCGAACACCTATTTTTTCGATTTTGTCCTGTCAATTGTAGAATTGTAGATCTGACTCCGTTAGATTTTTTTATGTGGGGATACCTAAAGAACCCTGTGTACAAACATCGACCCTTTAGGAATATACAAAATTTAGAGAATGTCATTATAAATTGTGTATTGCAAATAAATCGTAAAATGCTCCGAAATGTAAATCGAGAGTTGCGCTCGAGAACAACAGTATGTATGGAGAGAAATGGTGGTCATACTGAGTTTTAAATTTTGTGCACCCAAGGAAAAACAATGATTTTTTGTGTTGTTAGTACAGAATTTGACTACTTTTAAGTTTTTCTTACATTGGTTTTCATTTATAAAATTTCGATTAAATAAACAGGTAATTTTTTGTTTATTATCTATTTTAATCCCCTTAACTTTACAAAAAGTCGAACTTCAGATATATTTAAGACGATTAAGGTTTTCTCAATGTAATCTCATTGAAATGTCTCTAAAATTTTGACACTGCTGCTAGATACAAATCATTGCAACAGCTAGCGTCCGGCGAAACCCTGTTTTTTTTAATTTTGTCCTGTCAATTGTAGAAAAAACTACTACATTCGTTTATTTTCATCCAGATACATGGGCTTTACATTAGCCAAGCTATCTAAACGAAAAAAACTGGAAATTTGTAAATCGATAAAAAAATATTTAAAAAAAATTGAGTTTTCCAATTTTTTTAAATAAAATCTTAAAATTTTGCACAAGGACCTAGAATTTAATTCTAAGCAATTTTTTCAAATAACTTTTCTTGATATCTCGTCAACTAACCTCACTTTTTGTAAATTAACAATTTTTTTTTTAATTTGACGCTATACCAGTGGTCACGTGACGTATGTCAAAATCGATTTTCAGGTTATCGGACATGCAGAACCGATCCCCTGGGAAAGTTTTTCCGATACTCTCCAAATAAAAATTTTTCCCATATGTTGCGAACTTTTTGCCGGTCACTGTATATATGTATATATATATATATATATATATATATATATATATATATATATATATATATATATATATATATACATATATATATATATATATATATATATATATATATATATATATATATATATATATATATATATATATAATTAATCATATACCTATGTCTAAGGCACTGTCTTCTTTCTAAGGAAATATCTTAACAAAAACAGTGTTATAAAGCCTAAATAGTAGTAAGTAACGGCCCCTAAATTTCTTTCATTTTATCCTTTGATTTTGACTTTAAAGTATTAAACTTTTTCGAGCTGCTTTATGTAATGACTTATTTACAGACTCGCACTTGCTTTGAGACTGGTAAGAATATATTTTATTTTATTTAGGCAAAATTTGCCATTGTGGTAAAGCAGGAAATATACCTAAACGAAAATTCTTATTTTAAAATCATCTAATCTCTACTAAGTACCCACCACTTTAAAAAAAAAGTTTGGTAATTGATGTTTTGGGGTAAAAAAATCCGAGGGTAAATTACCATTCCATTAGGATCCCCGGGTAAGGGGTCCTCAGGAGGGGCCACCATCGAAGATTTCCAAAATCATAATAACCTTTGCCAACATATGTGGGCTCAATTCCAATCTGGAGTCTGTCCACCACTACCGCCAATCATTGAAACCCCACAATATTTTTCTGACTGAATCCCAAATTAGTCCCAGATCCTCAACTAATCATTTCCTGTTTCCAGGCATTTTTTTATCTTCAATTCCGAACTTGAATCAGGCAAGCCCGATGTCCTCTGGCTAAAACTTACCCTTAAATCTTCCACTAAATGTATCTATTGCACCTACCGCTCTCCATCAGACAATTTCTACAATGAGCTCTTCGACTTTCTCTGGGCAAGAATTGACCATTATATCTCTGAACTTCCCTCCGCTAAAGTTGTCATCCGAGGCGACTTTAACATCCATAGCAAGAAATGAGGTTCCCCAAAAACCAACCCCGAAGGTAGAACTTTAGAAAACTTCGCAATCGGCAACTCGCTCACCAATTTAATGAGGGAGTCGACATACTTTCCTCTCGTTCCTGCACATAATCCTAACCCACTAAATCTTTTCCTTACCACCCAACCTGAGCCATGCTAAACATCCGTATATGCTCCCCTTTGTCTTTCAGTTCACTGCCTCATTACTGTCTTTAGTTCTAAACATTCTGAGCTAGTTGAAGATATGCCGGAATGCGCGATCTGGCGCTAGAATTTTGCCGACTGGAATAATCTTCGAAACTTCTGTGCTTTTCCTTGGAACACAGTCTGTTTCTCCAATTCCGATCCCTCCGAAATTTGCTCTCAGATACTTGAGTTTCATTTCACATACCCACAAGAATCTTAAACTCAGTCATCAATAGCCCTGGTTCTTCAAGGTGTGTGATAAAGCCAGGCTCAAAAAACCCTAGGCTCACAAAATATTTCTTCAAAATCCTACACCCCAAAATCGTAAGATTTTCACCAAGGCAAGAATTCAATACATGTCATCATCTACATGTAGGGCAGGGTGAAAAACTTAAGAATAAAATAATTAAAAATATTAAAAGTTATTTTAGCAATCAGGTTTCAGCATATACGTATTACTATTATATTGTTAGCATCCAATCTACCCGTTGTTAAAATTTGAAGCAAAGATAAATCTTTTGTTTTGTACCACGTGATGTCTCAGCACTTTTGAAGTTTTGACGGAACTGTCACTGTCAGTTCTGACAGCAGTTTAAAATGTGAGCTTGTCCGTTTCCTTTTCGTCTTTTTACCTTTCAAAAGTAAAGATTAATGTGTTTTTATTTGTGAAAAGTGGATTAAAAGTTAATTATTATCATATTTACGACATTGACGTAGCTAATGTACCGATAATGCCAGTGTTAGGCAGTAAGAAGTGAAGAAATTACTTGTAGTTTTAGCGGCGGATATTCTTCACAAGAATGTAAACTGAAGAGTGAATACATCATTTTTAATTTGATATTTTGGGGCAAGACGGGTAAGAACATTATGTAAATAAAGATCTGACTCCGTTAGATTTTTTTATGTGGGGATACCTAAAGAACCCTGTGTACAAACATCGACCCTTTAGGAATATACAAAATTTAGAGAATGTCATTATAAATTGTGTATTGCAAATAAATCGTAAAATGCTCCGAAATGTTAATCGAGAGTTGCGCTCGAGAACAACAGTATGTATGGAGAGAAATGGTGGTCATACTGAGTTTTAAATTTTGTGCACCCAAGGAAAAACAATGATTTTTTGTGTTGTTAGTACAGAATTTGACTACTTTTAAGTTTTTCTTACATTGGTTTTCGTTTATAAAATTTCGATTAAATAAACAGGTAATTTTTTGTTTATTATCTATTTTAATCCCCTTAACTTTACAAAAAGTCGAACTTCAGATATATTTAAGACGATTAAGGTTTTCTCAATGTAATCTCATTGAAATGTCTCTAAAATTTTGACACTGCTGCTAGATACAAATCATTGCAACAGCTAGCGTCCGGCGAAACCCTGTTTTTTTTAATTTTGTCCTGTCAATTGTAGAAAAAACTACTACATTCGTTTATTTTCATCCAGATACATGGGCTTTACATTAGCCAAGCTATCTAAACGAAAAAAACTGGAAATTTGTAAATCGATAAAAAAATATTTAAAAAAAATTGAGTTTTCCAATTTTTTTAAATAAAATCTTAAAATTTTGCACAAGGACCTAGAATTTAATTCTAAGCAATTTTTTCAAATAACTTTTTTTGATATCTCGTCAACTAACCTCACTTTTTGTAAATTAACAATTTTTTTTTTAATTTGACGCTATACCAGTGGTCACGTGACGTATGTCAAAATCGATTTTTAGGTTATCGGACATGCAGAACCGATCCCCTGGGAAAGTTTTTCCGATACTCTCCTAATAAAAATTTTTCCCATATGTTGCGAACTTTTTGCCGGTCACTGTATATATATATATATATATATATATATGTATATATATATATATATATATATATATATATATATATATATATATATATATATATATATATAAATCACTATAAATAAAATCTTTGAAAACATAATTTTATTTTTTATTTTGCCCCCCTCAGAAAAAGTCTACGGGCGCCCATGACTAGGTCATACCCTTAAGCACTAAATTTTATGACTTTGGCTCAATTTGGTAAAAATTGTGTGATGTATAATTCTGTATTTTTAATAAAATACTACAAGTAAATTTAAAACAATTTTTGGTTTTTCCTTGTAACGATCCATGTTTGAAACAATTCGTATAAATAATTATAATATGTATTCCATATTAAGATATTTTCTATACTATTTGTTTTTTAATCATTGCCATTGCTACACATTCTTAACGCTTAATTAAACGTGAAAGTAAATTAAATTATTGATATAATATATTTTGATATCTTCTCAGATCATGAAATCTTTATTAGCATAAAAATAAAACCAAAAAATATAATATAATTGCGCTATAAAATTCACTTTCTTCCTTATATGTAGTAATTAATTATATTGTTTCTATTTATTGTGTAAATTTAAATAAATTGTTGTTTGCTTAAAGAACAAAACAACCCGCGGTAAAGTTTTAAAAAAATAAATCACAGTAAAATTTTAACGGCCAGACTCTCCAACATTCATAACCAGTTATTAACGATATTGTCCAAAAGCGACAAGACAATGTTGATGATTCGGGCAAAGCTAGTTGAGTAGATAGAGTTGGCACCGCCCGGGCAATGTCAGCATTTACCAGGATTCCTTTTTTTCAGAAAATATCCTGGGCTAGCCTAAACAATCCTGAGCAACTTAGTTTAGGTTTGCTCAGGATCTTTTTCTGTAAAAAGGGATCCTGTCCAAAACTAAACATAAATAAAAAAAATTTTATACAAGGAAGGTGGTACCACCCCACATATCCCCTTAAAGGGCTGGTGAAGTCCCTATTGATGTTTCCAGCTCTGACTGGGTGAGTCAGACTCTCCTAGTACACCCACGGTACATGGTACTTAGGCTTCGGTCTTCATTGGCTGTCAGAAGATAAAAAAGTGACAATAACAATGTCGTAAAACCGCAGTTAAACGACTTATTAACAACGCCCAATTTAAATGGGCAATCACGTTATAGGCCATCATCGACAATAACTGACTTGGTAGAGTATTATGGACACTGGCTAATAACGAATTGGGCTGGACTTGGTAGAGTATTATGGACACTGGCCGGCTAATAAACATATTGGGCTGTATTTTCGTCGTCTGTTATATGAACATTATTTAAATCACGTTTAACATATCATGCCTTCAGCGTGTGTAGAATTTTAGTTGACAAATGGCAAACCTTTTTATTATTGATTTTTCGATCAAAAGTTTTTCCTTCTAAAAAGGTTTGCTTCCTTCCAAGTACCAGACGGCTTAACTAAAATTGACAGTTTATACAGGGTGGGCGATAATTTACTTTTTTGAAAGTGGCAAAACCTGTTGATATTGGTTTTTCGATCAAAAGTTATGTCTAATGAAAAGTTTTGGTTTGTTTCAAACACAGAATGGCACAACTGAATTTTGCTTAGCTTATACAGGGTGTGTGCTACAATGAATTTTGTCAATTTTTTTTTAACCAACTTTAACCAAATTTCTAATTTATCTACATCTGATTTAAAAATCAGCACCTAGTTTTTACTTTGAAAGTCAATTTAAACTGACATAGTTGATTACCTAATTTTGAATATTATTGGAGATACACTTATACAATAAAAAATATGTTGAAGTTGTATTAATTATAGGAAATAATTACCGCACTACACGTGAAGCTGCTGAAGACTTCAACTTAAATCATCCCGAAACCGAACGACCAGATATTTCCTTCCAAACAGTAGCGCACGTTCTGAGAAGTTTAAGCAGTGTTCTCCAAAGTTTTTCAAGGTGCGGGATCATACCAGGAATAACTATATTCAATATGGCCAGTGATGCAGGGGCGGACCGTGACTTTTGGTTTGGGGGGGGGGGGGGTGTTGGTAGACAAAACCATTTTTTTTATATAAATATGTATATACTACCGTGCTGTATAATGTTTATAATAACTACTATAAGAGATCAATGGGGGGGGGTGTTTAACCCCCCCCCCCCCAGCGGTACGCCTCTGCCGTGATGACGAACTTCAAGTTCTGTTATACTTACATTTACGAAAATCCAAAAATAAGTTTAAGGCAAATGTCATGTGATCTTGATTTGGGATTGGGTTTGTTCTTAAGAAACATAAATTTAGATCTTTTAAACCAAAATTCATGCATCCTTTATTACCAGAAGACTCAGTTTGGAGATTAGATTTTTCTGCACTGAGGATTGATGATGGATGACCGAAGGCTTGCTCTTAAAAATCTTTTTTCAGGCGAAGCCGTTCTTACGATTAACGGTACAGTGAGTAGGGGCCAGTCCTCTCAGAAAATTAATGTTTGTATTGATATACTAGGAGAAAAATTGTTGGGGCGATACTTTTGAGGACACCTTGAGAGGAGACAATTTTCTAAATTTTCTTGAAGGGTATTTCACAGAACTACCTACTTGTAAAACTTATATTGGAAAAAAGGTGGCATTTAATTTTCCAGTTAGACGGAGCTCCTTGTCATTTTTGAAGACATGTCAGAAACTGATTGAATACTCAATTTCCGAATCAATGGATTGGAAGCGGAACCTATGAGGACAACACTTTTTGTTATTGGCCCGCAAGGTCGCCTGACCTCACCCCTTTGGATTATTTTTGTGGGGTACTCTAAAGGAGAGGGTGTATAAAACTCGCCCTTGAGGCAGGGAAGAGCTTAAAAATAGATTAAGGACTGGCTGTGAAAACCTGAAGAGGCATCAACTGGCAAATGCAGTTCGCAGACTTAAATTACTTAATGGAAAATAATGGCGGGATGAACGAAAATTAACCCTTTGTTGAAGACATTTTATTCAAGGGTAATTTTTTTATGTTAACTTATAATTATTAATTATAGAACACCCTGTGTAGGCTTGAATAGCTTAAATTACATTATTCTGTGTTTAAAACGAACAAAAACTTTTCATTAGACATAACTTTTGATCGAAAAACCAATAATAAAACAGTTCGAAAAATTATTATTTTAAAAAAAGTAAATTATCGATCACCCCACTGTATGAGCTATGTCAATTTCAGTTAAACCGTTCGGTACTTGAAAGGAAGCAAAACTTTTTATAAAGAATAAAATCGATGATAAAAACTTCCGATTTGTCAACTAAAATTCTTGGTGAACACACAAATGTTTTGTGACACGCAAATTTGCTTTTCCTAATAATACATGTTAATTTTAGAAAAAAAGCAATGATGACACTTTCTATAGGTATATGCGGAAATAGACACCATTTTAAAGTAAACAATGATTTTTATGGTTTTTAATAAGTACTAACAAGGAAGCAGATGCGTCGTCCAACATAAATTGCAATTCGCAAATGAGAAACTTTCTTTATTTATACGGCTCATCTTCGGTGGTACCGCAGGCGATCGCCCAATCTTTTTGGTGTGAAAGTTGGTGCCGTCGCACGACGCGCAGTGGTCCGTTTTATAAAGCTCACAGGCCTAAAGTAATAATAATTACTATTTATCACTTTTTGTTAGATTACGATATTATTTACTTATTTTTTTAGGTTTCTTCTTTTGGGCCTTTTCTTTTATTTTAATGGGACTACCAGCGGTCATTCAACGAAAGGCAGGTACAACGTGAACTCAGGAAATATCAGAAAAGTTCAACGTTTTCCATATTATACGGCAGGTTTCTAGGATATAGATATAGATAGTGTTATCTTCAGAATATTTTCTTTAATATCTATTTGTTTTAGGTACCCTATTGGATTGGTACCCGTTGGCCGGCCATTCACTGATATATCAACTGGGACTATATGGATGTTATGTATTGCCTTAAATTATTTCATCACCTAGTTCAAAATAATTGTTTATTTTTTTATAGACTATAGATTTTTATATATTTTATTTACATCCATTAGTTTTTGACACATTTTTCATATTTTGGTGGTATTCCATATTATTATAACCAAGACAAATATTCTTAGAAAAAAATCACCAATGTACCAAATAAGTCTTGCAATAATAAGGAATATGCACATAACCCAAATAAACCTGAAATATATTTTTTTATATTCTCTATATAAATTAAATGTTTATGGCGATTATTCTTATTTTGGTATTTTTTAACAAAAAAAAAAGGATTTTCTGCTGCAAATTTTCGCGCGAATTTCGAAACACGTTAAACGTGATCCAATTGGCTGTGTCATCAAAAGTAATTTTATGACTCATAATGAGTACATGGCGAATTCCAGTGTTGTAGGGTCGTCGGAAAATCAATAAAAATAGCATTTCATGCGTAACTCATCCAACGAAATATCCCTGCACTTATAGTAGAAGGTTCCTAAAATCTTATTCATGTATATTTCAAGCCGAAATCGGTCCAGGAACCTTTCAATTTCGCGACAAACAATGGAATGTTTGCGAAATTTTGACACATCGTCGGTGAAAAGTGTTAACCTGCTAACTCCACTTATAGGTCAAATTGGGTTTTTGGCATTATTAAGAAGAAGAAAATCTATTCTACTAGTAAGAAAAACGCTTTCTCCTTTTAAATTATAAATAAATAGATATTTTGTGCCAATAATTCCTGCTATCTCCATGCAATTCAAATTTACCCGATGAAATGCTGCTATCTCCGGTATTTCCATTGTGTTTATATCTATACATCGACGAGGTTTTGTTTACTCCTGTGTTTTTTTGCGCTTGTATCGGTTTCTTCTAATGTACTGCTATTCTGTTGATTAGGAATGGTAAAGATATGTATATACTATAATTTTATAAAAGAATAGTAAGAAAAATGTCGATCATTTATTGGAATTAACTATATTATGCCTGGTAAAGGGTAAATATTACTTACCGAAATGGAGTTAGCAGCTATTCTAAGACATTTTATGAATTTTCTGTTAATGTACTTAGGGAGCTGCTAACACCATTAATTTGCCTATAAAAAATTAAATTATTTAAAAAATGAGTTTTTTGATTTTTCAAAATGTGTGTTTATTGCTTACCAATAATATAACGCAAATTTACATTTATAACAAGTATAATAATTTATCCAGGCGGTTTTAATGCTCTCCTGTAAAATTGGTTAAAATGGAGATAGCAGGTTAACACTTTTCACCGACGACATCATATCTTAATAATTTCGACTAAATAAATTGCAATTCTTTGTTTTCATTTCTTCGAAAATTTAAAATTTTTCAAATTTTGCATGGCCCGATGCAAATAAACCTATTTATTTATAACTTTAATGAAAAAATAAGCGATTTAAATTAGTGGAAGGTATTCTTCGATAATTAACGGATAAAATAAACTCAAAAAGTATCACTAAATAAGGAAAATAGTATAGAATAATATTGGTTAAAAATAGGATTTGTCGGGAAAAATCAAGAAAATTCGGTTTTTACCCCTTAAATACGCTCCTGGATGAGCCATTCCGTGTTAATTTTAAAATGTATTTATCTCTTTATAAGAAAGTGTTGAAAAATTGGGAAAAAATAGATAGCAAAAAATACAGAGTGGTTCAAATGTACCGATGTCGAGGGAAAAAAAATGTAAAAATCGAAATTTAATCGGCGATTGCTCTCTTCCTACAAAGAATGAAGAATCTAAAAAATATGGATATCATGTATTTCGACGAACTCTTTCCGATGGCGTATATGGTATTTTAATGTGAACAATTTTGACCCCACAAAAAATTAAAAACCGGATCCAAAATCGAAATTTCAAGTTTTTTCCAAATATATACATTTTCCAGTGAATTTAGGTTTAGGTGAATTTATTGCAAAAAGAAAGTATTTCAGATTTTTAAATTTCATTTACGAATCCGTTTTTCGATCCGGCGCCGACGTTTTGTTTTTGAGTTATTACCTAGATGAAAACTCTATTGTTGCTACGGAATACATTGCCCTTTTAAGCCAATACGGTTTTTGCTCATACATCAATCAAACAACTAGGTTAGGTAACAACACCCGAAGCTGTATTGATCACATATTTTTAAGAAGAAAATTAAAGACAAATTTTTTAGATTATCAATCGTACATAATACAGTCATCACTCACTGATCACTTTCCTATTATGTTAAATATAAGCAATGTTAATGAAAGTCAAACAGGAACAGATTATGAAGCTGTCAAAAAAACCGTGTCAATTATTGATTATAAAAAACTTAAGGGTTTTCTGGAATCTGAGAACTGGGAGACGGTGATAGCGAGTGACAATTCGGACTCCGCTACCCAAAATTTTATTAATACTTTTCAGAATTATATTACCTTGTCAACAAGTAAAAAAACTTTTAATAATAGTTATAGAAAATTAAAACCCTGGATCACATTCGGCATCATTAACTCAATTAAGCATAGGGACAAATTAAAAAAAAATCTATTGAAAAATTTTAGCTTAGAGCAAGAACAAAATTATAAAAACTACAGGAATATTTTGAAAAAATTGATAAATAACACAAAAAACGAATATTATAAAGGTCAAATTAACTGGTGCCAAAACGACACTAAAAAAATATACCAAATAATAAAAAACGCTACAAATGAAAATACAGGTAAGGACAGTCAAAATATTGAAATACTAAATGACGATAACGTTCCATTTGCGGATAACAAGGTTGTGGCGGACTTCTGCAATAATTTTTTTGCTACAATAGGTTTAAAAATGTCAGAAAAAATAAAAAAACCAAGTAAACCAAATACAATGAAATTTAATCATTTAAAGTCAATGTATCTTAAGCCTGTTAACGAAAATGAAATTGTTAAACACATTCATTCTTTGAAGAATGGTAGCGCACCGGGCGATGATGGTATTTCGGTTCAGTTAATTAAAAACGCGCATATACACCTATTAAAGCCCTTAGTACATATAATTAATTTAATCTTTAAAACTGGCATAATTCCCAAGTACTTTAAGACCTCTATTGTGACCCCCATCTTTAAGTCGGGCGATAGAAAACACATAACAAATTATCGACCGATAAGTGTTATAAATAACTTTAGTAAGGTTTTGGAAAAAGCTTTGAAAGAAAGACTGGTAAATTTTTTTGACTCTGGCGATATTTTGTCTAGTAAACAGTTTGGATTTATAAAAAACATGAGCACCAGTGATGCAATGTACCGTGTTATATCTGAAATTACTTGTAGTATGAATGATGGTAAGAAAGCTTTGGCCATTTTCCTTGACCTTGCAAAGGCATTTGACACGGTGCCACATGATGACTTATTACGAGTCCTCGCCAATTACGGTGTCCGTGGTCCCGTGTATGATGTTTTTGAGTCTTATCTGAGCGATCGAAGGCAGGTTGTTCGAGTCAATAACGTAATAAGTGATGCTCGAACTGTTACTATGGGAATACCGCAGGGGACAGTCCTAGGGCCCATACTGTTCATTACTTATATAAACCCGCTGCTTAGGGAGGTAGAAATGGGTGGTACAATGTTATCGTACGCAGATGACACGGTTCTGGTGTTTGGTGGGGATTCCTGGGATGAGGTTAAAAACACCGCTGAGAGGGGTTTGAAACAGGTAAAATATTGGTTGGACTCTTTTCAGCTCTCACTCAATCTGAAAAAAACAAATTTTATTGCCTTTTCACCAACGGAAAAAAATAGACCAAATTTCAGCGCGCTGCAGGTTGATGAGAGCTCGATACGGGACACCGGCCATACAAAGTATCTAGGAATCTTTATTGACTGCCATCTAAAGTGGAACAATCATGTTGATAAAATTATAACAAGTTTGAAGAGACTTTTGCACAAATTCTATTTGCTACGAGAATTTTTGAACGAGAAATTATTAGTTTGTATTTATAAGTCACTTGTCGAGTCTCTCCTTAGGTACGGTATACTGGTCTGGGGTGGGATGTATAAGACTGCGTTACAACCCTTACAGATTCTTCAAAACTATATTTTAAAAATAATATTCAAAAAACCTAAACTCTATCACACCTCTTTATTGTATTCTGAGGATATACTAAATGTTAGATGCCTCTATATTTTGACTGTTGGTAAGTTTATGTTAAGGGTCAATAATTTAAACATTGTTCACAAATTTAATACCAGAAATAGATTAAAAGGAAACTTGTCTCTGCCACGGAACAAAACAACACTAAACTTAAAGTCAATAACCTATCTAGGCCCAAAGATATACAACTCTTTGCCCGTGGACATTCGCCGAATGAAAGCAACTAAGAAATTTAATAAAACATATTCTCGATATATCTTTCATAACTTTAAAAATGTGTTTGCAGTTTTGTTTTAGCTTTGAATATGTCAGTCTATTGTGATATTTCCGCCTTAAGTCTTTTAATTGTTTGGAGGCTATAACTTGCCTTTTTTGTATATTGTTGTGTAATTAAGTTTATATTATTATATTGTTACATAAGTTTATACTTTTTTATAACACATACGGGTATTTTAATACCTAGGTGTTCTTTTGTTATATTTATGTTAATGTTCTTATATTATGTATTGTATTACACTTAATGTATTTATTTATTTATCGAAAAAAAAAAAAAAAATAAAAAAAAAAAAAAAATAAAAAAAAAAGGTACAAATGGCATTTTTCGACCTAAAAAAATTCAAAAGAGTTATTTGCCATTGTCTGATCCTCGCCAGTTTCAATAGAGTTTTGAAGCTCCGGGTCCTCTACAACCTCCGAAAATGTACATCGATTTAATTCCCTTTTGCGACCTGTACCCGATTTCACGGGAATTCGTGGAAATTTCGAATTTGACGTTTAATAAAAATCCTGTATAATTGAATTTTTTACCGAAGCTAGTTGAACTATGTCTCTGTCAACCCAGAAAATTTGATTGCTCCCCCTCTGTTTTCTTATTTATTAAATCCTTTATTTTAGCACATTGCTAGTCATTCTTACATAATAAAAAATACATATACATATAATCGTACAAATTACAAAACCAAGAAAAAAGAAACATGACCCAGGCAATGTTGAAACTAAATATTTAATAACAGGCTAAAATCGAGGCCAAAATTGAGCAAAAAAATTTAAAAAATGAACACCAGTAGTTTTACACATCCACAAAACAACAAAGCAATACAAAAGCAAACACCGAGACACACAGCACCTCAACCAAGACATCACACCTGCCACTACTCAACAATAATATTAGCTGAGATCAACATATATATTCTGAATTGTCTTTTGAAGGTGTTCACAGAGTGCAAAGATTTAATGTATTCGGGCAGCTGATTAAATTCAGCTAACCCCCTGTGAAATACAGAATTTGTTCCTATCCTTTTATTTTTTGGTGGAATAAAAAAATCATTTCTTTGTCGAGTACTGTAGTGATGCACATCGCTATTATATATCAACTTACTCTGTAAATATTTTGGGGCAGCACCGATCTTCACTTTAAATATAAACACCAAGACACTAAACTTAACATACTCGCGAGCAGGAAGCCATTGCAGTGTTTGAAGCATTAGCTTAATTGGCGTGTATCCACTACAAGATAAAATCACACGCATAGCTCTGTTTTGCAGCTTTCGCAATCTGTCAATCTCGTTCTGGCCAAACAAATACATTATGGTGGAAAAATAATTAAAATGTGGCAGAACTATTGTATTATATATTAACTTTTTTGACCAAAATGATAAATAACTTGAACAGGTAGGTAGACAGATTATTTATGCTATAACTAATTTTTGAAACAATCCAATGTTTCCGAGAAAAACAAACCTGTTCGACTTTGGGTTAAGCTTTACGTCAACATGTAGATTGACACTTATTTTTGCTGATCTCCTGACGTCATATTCATTAAGGATGGCTACTTTTTAAATTGTAATAAATTATACTGAGAAGTAAACATTTTTTGTAGCTAAATTATCCTAGTAATTTTCCTGAAAATATTTTTCTTGGGTTTGTAATGACTTCCATAAATGACTTATGCAATACAAAAATATGTTCATATTCCTTATTATTAACAGGTAATCTGTTGCTGGAATTTAATTTTATGGTAAGGAGTGTCATCTGAAATTTCAAAGTAGGGGTAGCTAAGGATAGGGGAGTGAAACGTACTATTCTTATTTAATATATTTTGGTTTTAATATCTAAATTGACGTGTTTTTTGTTTAAAGCGAATCTACTTTAAACCAAGTGTTATTGACGGTTGAATCAAAGCACAGTGTATATATTACTGCACTTTATAATCACATAGTTCATAATAGACACTGTTTGTTATTAATTAGTTAGTATTGGTCACGCTCGGCGTCATTACACCAAAGATCTATATTATGTATTATTATAATTTAACAACAACAAGAACAACGTGTCACGAACGACATTTGCTGGGATCAGGACTGGAACTCGATAATCCTTTCCGATGAATCCCGATGCTGCTTAGGGATGTGTAATGGAAACTAAGGTACACACGGTTTCGTGGCGAGGAGAGAGGTCATGTAGCGTGTCGTATTGTGATGTGTCTGATGATGCCGGAAATTTAAATTTGGTCCGACTTAATCTGTACATTCGACCACTGTGCAGCGCGGAGGTTCATGAGAATCAGCTGAACTTTTACCTCATAGTATCGAACTTTTGCGAAAATTAACTGACTTATGTCGGGACTTACACTTTATGACCGGAACGAATCATTTATTACACATTCGTTTTCGTCATAAAAAATATCTCTTCTTCTTATTAAGTATTATTTGATTGATTCGTTATTGCTTTATAATAGCTGGACTCAATTTTAAGCGATTTGCCTAGATTTTTTTTTACAGAAACATGCGAAATCTTTCTTTAATATATTTTTAGCAACTCTCTGCGACTTCATTGGGTAGAATCTAGTTTTAGGTCAATTCACCGAGAGCAATTAACAGAAAAACGAATTCACTTAAAAACTTATTCACCGAAAAATAACTCACCGAAAAATATCTCACCGAAAAGCAATTAATCGAAAATGTGACAAAATAAGAAAATTAATTCGAGGCAAAATAATACGGTGCAACACTAGGTGCTTCAGTTAGCTGTTACTTCGGTGAATTTGAATTGAAAACCAATTCACCGAAAAACAATTCGTCAAGAATCAATTCACCGAAACAAAAATTAATCAAAAATGTTTTTCACCAAATAAAAATTGACCAAAGTAGTATTATTGTACCGTAATATTTCGCCTCAAATAAATTTTATTGGAATTAAGTCATATCTTCAATTAATTGTTGTTCGGTGAATTGTTTTCTATAAATTGTTTTTGGTGAATTTACCGGACAAAGATGCTTTATTATATCTGTAAATAAAAGCTGACCATCAATTGGGCTTTTATTTTACTTTAAAATGTTTTTTAAATTGTCATTTTTAGTTGAACTTACCTTACTAAGTAAGTTTAAGTCCAAAAATGCGTAGGTACCTGTAAAAAATAAAATAAAATGAAAAACTAGTTATTAAAATTTTTAGGTTATATTACAGTATGTCCGCGGATGTTGTTTAAAAGACGACAAATGGACCCAATTTTGCAAGATACGTAAAATGTCACTCCTAATAAAAGTTTTTGATTATAAAATAAATAAAATTTACATAATGAGAAAATTCATATTTTTTTACAGGGAGCATAAAAAATACGAAAACGTTATTTTGCATAAGAGTAAACATACCTTGTTTATCATTTTCTACCAAAAGATGGGAAAATATGGAATGTTTTAAATTAAACCCTAGACTAAAGTACAAGAATTCATTAAAAAATTTAAATATTAAAAGTTTTATCTCATTATTTTTATTAAAGTCCCAACTATTCTCTCTCACTTCTTTAACCAGAGTACTAATTTCTACATAATATTAAACAATAACGACACCTATGGATATGATCGTTAATGTCTTTATTAAATGAAGCAATTATTTAATTCAAAATACTTGTTATTCAAGTGCAATTTTAAAATAATACAAGCAATTAATTAAAATAAGCCAAGCCAATACACTAAAGATATCAAAATTAAAAAACTCCACCCCCATATTCAACACATGTTTCTAATTGCTTCCGTAGATATCTGAAGGAATTTCTGATTTCTTCCTGGGATATTGAACGAACAGCCTTGGCAATTCTGCCTTTTAGCACGTCAATATCATTTGGCATTGGAGTGGCATAAGCAATTTGTTTTAAACGACCCCATAGAACCATATCGGCAAACGTTAAGTCGGAGCTCCATGGGGGCCACAAAATTGGGCCATTTATACCAATCCGCCTTGGTCTAAATCTGCTGTGAACCCATTCTATTACATCAGGAACCATCTTGTTGAAAATATATGTTTTGGCCAAAATTAAATGGCAAAGTTTCCAGTTCATCTTTAAAAATGTATCCAGGATGTCTACGTAAGATTTCTATGGCAGATGTTATTAAATAAATATGGGCCTATAATGGACATGGATATATATCGCGCACCACACGTTCACTTTTGTAAAATATTGTCTCCGCCTCATTACTCTAAATTCGAGGCTCTCTCGAGACCAGTACCTAACATGCAGGGATACTACAGTTCCATTAGCAGAAAATGTACATTCATCAGAAAACACAATAAATTTATAAAAATTGATATTTCCACTTAAAATTTGGTCTTCCACCCATAAAAATCTAGTCTTTTCGCTTCATCTCCCTCTTCCAATGTTTGGTTAAAGTGGGGTTTGAACGGAAATAATCTATTTTCTTTTAAGATAATCTGAATATGAGTTTTTCAAAACTTCTAGAAGATTTCTAAGGGACATCACAGGAGTTTCTCCAACAGACTGAAGAGCTAAAACTGTGGGAGCATCGTTTTGGTCATGTTTCTTCTTGAGATTCAAAACCGAACCAATTCGTTGGAACTTTTTTATTTTGTTGTAGATTGTCATTTCAGTTATTGGGATTCCAACAAATTTCCCACTAAATTGTTCCATGATGTGGGAGTATGTTACTTGGCCATCCCCATAATACTGGACAATAAAAATCCTGTGTTCAGTAGATAGCATTTTCTGAGTAATATTTTAAATTAAATAATAGCTTGGTGTATAATAGGTGTCATTATTGTTTAATATGTAGAAATTAGTACTCTGGTTCAAGGTGTGAGAGAGAATAGTTGGGACTATGATAATGTGATAAATCTCGTTACTTTTAATATTTAAAATTTTCAACGAAATCTTGTACTTTGGATTAAGATTTAAGTTAAAACATACTTCATATTATTCGTCCTTTTGGTAGAAAAGGATAAACAAGGTATGTTATGTTCGTATTTTTTATGCTTCGTGTACAAAAAATAAAATTTTTCATAACGTGAATCTTATTTATTTTACAAGCAATAACTTTTATTAGGAGTGACATTTTTACGTATCTTGCATTGGTCCATTTGCCCTCTTCTAAACCCCATTCGGGGACGTGCTGTAGATTACAAAATACATTTACAGGGCCTGTGAAAACATGATACAGTCGGCTAAATTTTTGAGGGGCGCGGTTTCGAAAGAAACGTACAAAGTAAAACTTTGATTTCTTCGATGGATTATATGTCTTAAATTTGTCTACACCGGAAAGTCATTTGACTACTAACTGCTCTTAAGCTTCTTGCGAAACTGTGCAACCGACAGTAATGTGTCCATAAAAATTACAAAATATTGTACTTCTAGGAAGCAAAATTGAGGACGACAATTCATTACAAGTTTTAATTTTTTCGGTTCATTAAGGAGAATGTATGTTATACCGACTTTATAAACCGCAATAAAAGCCTACTAAAAGACGCCGTATTAATTTATGTCGCTTTGTATTTTTAATTACTTGTGTAATAAAATCTGTTATCGATAGCTATGTCACTATATAAAAGCATAACAAGTTTATGTGTATTATATACTGACGTCCTAAGCCTTAACTCAAGTTTTCATTATTTTAAGATAATTTTATTTGACTTTCACATAATTTGACAAGTATATAGATATGCTTGGATACTTTTTAACGAATGATGAAATCCTAAGCAAAAAAATCGTATCTCAGAAATGCCTATTTTGCTTGGAAACATGATATAAGCCTTAGTGGCTTAGGTCTTAATTTTTTTTTGAGATACGGCTATTTTTATTATAATTTTTTGGTGTTTTATATTTAAGATACGCCTATTTTACCTAGTACATATACAGGGTGTTATGAAATTAACTGCATATATTGGAATGGGTGATTCCTGGGGTGGTCTACAGACACACCCGATACTTTTTTCTCGAACATTTTAAAAATTTTCAAAAATACCCTAAAACCCGTCCATATTCGTCGCACCTGGCTGAGCGAACACATGGCGCTTGACGGAAAATGACGCGCGAAAAACTAAAAACAATTAAATTTGTTGAAACGTTGCCAGACATATAAATCTTTAAGGAGAATTTATTTTCTTTTTTTAAGTGTAATTTAAATCACAGGTAAAAAAAATTAACCTTTTCCTAAGCTAAGAGAACAAAAAAAAAATTGGTAAAAATGCCACTGTGAAATCACTCCTTTTTACTAACAGCCTTAGTTTTAACCAGTATTTACCTAACATAATTTAAATAACAATTAGTAAAACTAATAAATAAATAGAAGTTTCAAAAAATGATGCTTATCTAGTAGGGAATATGTTTAAATTGTCCTCCATTTGCTTGCAAACAAGTGCGCACTCTTCGCAGCGTGTTGTCCTGAACCCGTTGAAAGATATTCTCCATAGTATTCCATATTTCTAGGGCTGCCACTTCAACATGATTTCGCAGTTTTTTTTACCTTTTTAATTAATACACTATTTCCTTCATTGTACCCTTCAACAGGCGCGGCCCGTGAGTTTTTTTTACAGGTGGGACAAATTTTGTGGGCAACTAGTGATATCAACGTAACCAGCAAAATACACTTTTTTAATTAAGGAAGATTTTTTAATAATGTGCCTAGTTCAGCCAAGTTGACGCTTATGGACGTTTATTTACCTACAAATAAACACCGTAAAAAAACAAAATTCTGAAATTGCATTTTTGCTGTGACTTTTTTAAATTAGTACCTACCTACATGCAAACAGTTTTTTGCACTGTTAGAGCCAGTTTTAACACAAGTACTAGTACTGCACAAGTACACAAAGGACACAATACAAATATCACATTATATCCAAAAACATATTACACAACAAAATTAGGAAGCCGAAACCAACCAAACACCTCTTTAATAAATGATTGCCGCCATCCTGCACGCGATGTAAAATGAAATGTAAACAGAAGTTTATGCAATTACAATGCGCATATTAGGTAATTAGTTTCTCTTTGTCTAACCGAAATGTTATGCGAGCGGTTCGAGTGTATTTCCATAGTGGCCCGGCCGAGACAACTCGAGAACCAACTTCGTCGACGGCCACGCGCCGAGAGGAGCCGACCGGTATGATTGGTTAAAGATCTGGCGTAGCGGCGCGTTAAGTGACTGCGTAACATCAAAACGTCACAACGGGTTCGTGCAGTGCTGCCGTCCGCTCCTCTGCCGTCGTATAGTAACGCTTTGCGTTTTTGTTTTTATAGTTATTTTGTGGAGATTTTGAATTCGTTTTTGTCAGAAATGAGTGCGCTAGGCAAGTGTAAATACAATAAAACATTTGAAACAACTTTTCCTTGTATCAAAAAATCTTATTGAGTATTTTTACATTACGTGGTACCTACTAACGTAGACTCTATTGGACTGGATGGTTAGAAAAAGCCGAATGACTGTTTTACCACTTGAAGAGGTTATGAAGGTAAAGTTTATTATTAATTTAAGTTGTGAGGAATTTCGCTTAAAAATTAAGGACGATATAAATAATCCTGTTAATAAAAGCCAAATCTTCTGTTAAATATGATTAAAAATAGGTAAATAAGAAAAAGTACATGCTTAAGTATTAGGATTTCTTTTATTTAGAGCTAATTTTGAACTAAAATTTTTGTATAGGTACTCTTTTTCCTCCAAAAATTTCTGGTCGGCCTAGTTGAACATTATTATTATTTTACTCTCGGTTTGAACAGCTGTTCTCTGGATTTTTTTTTGTGTTGTAGTATTTTAACTTTTTGAAATTAAAGGAAGAAGTAGTAGGATTTTTTTCTTTAAAGATAACAAAAATATTATTTTTTCAAACTTGTTACATAGGAGTATTGTAGACCGACTTGGCAACGCCACAGCGAGTAATGGCGTCAAAACAAAAATGTTTTTTTCTGCGACTGACGTTGCTGAATATGTTTTTATATGGCCATGTATTTATTTCCGGTGGTGCGCAGCGACTAAAATTTTTTTTTGTTGAAGGACGATATCTACATTTTTTTACCGTGAAGCGCCATTTATGAGTATTATTATTCAATCTGAATTCATATCAGGATATACCGGTTTCAATATATGCAGTGAATTTCGTAACACCCTGTATATAGATACTATCTTCAGGTATCCATATTGATGAAAATACCGAAATCAGAAAAAATTCAGATATGCCTTTTTGGCTTAGGACGGCAGTATAGTTGTAGCCCAAACGATGCCAAGTTGTTCGAGAACAAGATGCGCATCGGTCATTCAACGATTTTTTTTAAGTGAACTAAAGATGGTTGTGGCTTGACTATGCTTACATACCTGTATTAGCGATGAAACAATTTGAGGTAAAAATAATCGATAAGCCTCCTTAACATTCAGAAAATAATAATTTAAATTATAATCGAAATTCCGATTCCGAATAATTTAAAAAGAGCCAGAAGGAATTTTACTTTCTACGAGGCAGCAGAAATTTAAAATATGAATAACGTATACCGATACGAATAATAAGTTGATGAGTGATGAGGAAACATTGGTTAATATATTTTGAATACAAGGCTTAATAATAAATTCTATGTGACAGTGCAGTGGTAAGGAAATATAATTTAAATTTAAATTTGATTAAGTATCAAAAAACAACGCATAACCTAATAATCTTATTTTGCAAAAACGGGTAGTGAGTAGACTACTTAACTTGTATATTTTGTAAGTAACCATATTGGGCAATTAAACCAGAATAAAAGTGACCGATATGCACCAGCTCTTGGTGCATCTCGTACCGGTAGCGACATTCACCAAATAGAACTTTCTTCTCTGCAATAAGGAAACAAAAAAAAAAACTGGTCAGAATCAAAGTTGCAACTTTTTATCCGCTCATTAATTTATCTCTTTTCTCCTTTGCAATATAAATATTCTTCGGGTGCGACAGCAAAGAAAATGCCGATGCCGCATTAACTTGACTTCCCGACCGATAAAATTATCAAAGAGATAGTGGAGAGTTTTGATGACTAAGAACTTGCGCTGCAAGTAGTAAACAAGTCATCTAAAACAATAGTATATTACAATACAAGTACGGTAGGTACGTCTTTACCGCATGTGTGCGTGATGTTTAACAAAACGAGCAGAAGGCGAGTTTGGTAAAGCACGCAAATGAGGTAAAGACACCTACCGTAAGTGTATTGTACGATATTTTATCTACAAGCATGTTTTAGGGCATCAATATTAAAAACTGAAAGAGCACTGTTTTAATTTACCCCGTAGGTGCCTCGTAAGTCGTTATCAACAATGCATTAATATCAGGTTGTTAGGGAAATAAATTATAGAAATTTAATAGTTGGCTTTTATATGACAGATGTAAAACTTAACAACGGAATAAACGTATAATTATAGTTGTAACAATTTCGTGAAAGTGTGTTTTACGTCCCTTAAATGGAAGTCAATAGCAGCAGTGATGATGAAATTCCGAAAGAAGTTCTGGACATTGCTAAAGTAGCTACCCTTAATTTATTGCCGGATAAATCACGGCATAGATATGAGAAGTCCTCCAGTGTTGCGGAGGGCCATATTGAAAATTCGGTGCAAAATAAAATAGGAATTGCAAAGCAAATAAATGGTGTAGAAGAATATGCAGAGAGAACCTCCTGTTTTAGTAAATCTGTAACTTTCAATTCACTGTCTCATCGGATAGTAAAACACTTCCTTCATCGATATCATTTGGAAATGTTACAAATTCTACAATTAATATTAATATTTCTTAATTAATAAGTTTGGATTAGTTTAGAAATTTAAATATGTAAGTATTTGTTATACATATAATGTTTAATAGAGTTTCTTTTAAAAATAAAAATACACTTGAATAATATAAAAACTTGTTTTTATAGTATGTAATTACTTACAGCACTAGTGCGGTAAAGTGATACTTACCGCACTCAAATCAGTGCGGTAAGTAGTTACTTACCGCACGCTTGTAGATAAAAAAATACGACTGCCTTCGAAAACACAATAACTATGACTCGGAAATGTCTTTTTCACACGATATATATGTACCTACAAAAATCCAAAAACACAGTCCTGTCATGTATTTTTACACAGTTCAGTCAAAAACAACTCTGACACCTGTTATTTGTATTTTTTGAGTTAGTGTACAGTCAGCGAGTATTGTGGTGTGAACAGTGTAGCCTATTCAGTTTCATAGCAACCGACTTATTTGACAAATAAACATCATGTTTGAAGTCTTTAAACCACATTTTCAGAGTTTCTGCAGGTTTATTAAAAATGGTTGATACTGGCGGCAAACTTCATAAAAAGCGGCCCAAATATCAAACGATCTTTTACCACAGTTTAACATTCCGTGTGTAGTATAAGTTGAAAAGGGATAAATCCCCAACAGCGAGATGCGCGGCGATGAGGGAAAGAAGGGAGTTTTCTTATGAGTACTGGGTCACTGGTGAGTCGAATGGCTCTCTTTTGGATAGAATCAATGATGTTAAATGTCGAAGCTGAAGCCGCTCCCCATATGTGGGGACAGTACTCAGGATTAGGCCTTAAGTTTAAAGGGAAGGAAATAGAGAACCATTTTTTTTAGCTGTTGATGTGGCTGTTGAAGTACCTAATGTGTTTGTGCCAGCTGAGATCATGTTCGAAAAAGATGCCAACAAGATCGAACGTTTCATTGTACTATAGGGCTTGGTCATTCATGTTGATGGGGTAAGTGATGCCGGATATTTTGCGCGAAGAGAAGCAGGGTTTTGGAGGCGTTGAACTGAACAAGGTTTTTGGCACCCCAATCTAAGATTAATTGAAGATCTTGGGAAAGAGATAGGTGTCTATATCCGCATTTGTTATCCAGCTCTTGATTAGAGACTTGTGTGATAAAATGAATGTATATGTTATGGACAAAATGATTAATTCGTCAGTATTCATAATGTACGGACAATTTCAAAAATGCCCAAAACGATGTGACTATATGATTTTATTGAAATTATTATATTGGCCGGGCATTATGCGTAATGCTCTAAATCTAGGGGACAAACTGATTAACATATTTTTATTGCATTTTTGAATGGAAAAATTTTTTTACATAAAAATGATGGGATGTTTAAAAGTAATAACCAAAATAAAAATATGGACACAAAATGAACAAAATTTACGGATATCTCACATGAAATAATCACGTATGGTTTGCTGCAGATGTTGAAGAGTTACCTGTCATTTGAGTCGGTTATTCCAGTTCATTGTCTATCGCCGATAATAACTTTTCTATCCATTTCAGATAATTCAAATCATAAACATTATAGAGTTAATTTAAATTTGCGCATCCGATTGGAAATTCAGTTGTTTGTAATGAACTGGATGCAGTTCCATTGGATGCGTTTGATCGCATCGAAACGTCCCGTTTAAATGTGGTCGCCATAACTGATTTCAATTTTTTTAAAAATAAACCTTGACTAATTGGCTAACAAGAGGCACTTGATAAGAACAAGTAGCCTGAGAAATATAATATATATAATATATATAATATATAATTTTTGGATTTATCAGGTTTCTTTAAATATTTCTTACATGACTTTAGCAACTTGAATAAAATTTGGGTTGTGGGCAGTGTTTAAAAGGGTACATGTTTTAGCATAATAAAGGTGTGACCAGCTTCATAGGGAGCGGGCGTACGAGCTGGTACTGAAATAATTTTGTTAAAAAATGCGCACGCCTGCTGTGATATTTTAAATAAATGTTGCAAAATAAGTGTTCTTCAAACTAATAAAGCCGTTTCGGAAAAAAATATCATCCTATATATCAGAAACGAACAGGGCGGATCCAGAAATTTTTTTAGGTGGGCCGACTAAATGAAGAACTAAAATTCGATATTACTATTTTACGTTTATGTTGATAAACTAAATCATTATATTTTGAAACTATGTTCAAATTAAAATATTCTGTCCAGTGTAAGCTATACTTCCACAATTAGTGTTCCGTGCCATCAGCCCCCCACTTAGCCTGAGCAAACCATGGCTCCGCCCATCTGCCGCGCTACCCTCCGCCGACCGCACCAACGCCATATTACATCGCGTTTGCGCGGACCAGAGTGGGAAGCGTTTCGACAGAGCCAAATTAAAAATTTTAAAAAACGTTTAATATTTTTTGTCGAAAAACTTTTTCTCTAAAACCAATGGTTCAGCAGTTACAAGGAAATACCCAATTAAATTGTTTAGAACAAGTTTTTACGTCTCATAGTTTCAGACGAAAAATCGCCTATGAGAGACGGGCGGACACCGAAATGATTCCATGAGTGTTTCGTTTTGCCAATTTTAGCACGAAACACTAAAAAAGGGCTTAAATAGCTCATCATGGGAACTTGATGCTTCGTTTTGTTTTAAGAGTAATAATTATTAACGGTAGTGTGACGATGCTCAATCATAACTTGTGATATTTGAGCAAATAAAGAATATTGTTGTTGTTGTTGTTGTTGTTGTAGGTAGGTATATTTGTTGAGCTAAAGGTATTACGTTTTTAATTACTTCCCATATTTAATCTGTAACTTTCATATTACACTGTGGTTATGGATTTACCCCAGCAGAACAATACGTCTGGAAAAATTGGTCGTTGGACTTACCAATTGCGGAAGAAGTAAATAATAGTAACTAACGACTTTAAACTTTTATTTGCCCCTTTTATTTACCACGCCATATGGCCAAACTTAACCGTTTCAGAAAATTAAAGTTTGTAGGAAGAAAATGAATAATCAAGATAAATATTGTTATATTTCTTAGACAATCAAAGCAATATGATCTGCTAAAGTGTAATAATTGTATTTTGTTCAATAAGAACGATTGGTCATATGGTGTGTTAGATAAATCAGCTTAATATATCTATTATTTCCTTAAACGCATTAAATTAACAAATATATGGAGTGAACTCGTTACGGGGCACTTTTGGCTAAGTCCATGGATGTATTAAATAAAAGGATTCGATATCCGTATACTGTGAGCGGATCGAACGTGAAGCCTTATATTTTGTTGTTTGTTATTCTCTTGGGGGAGCAGTTTACGAACTACGAACATAGACAAGTCTATGAATTACTACGTAATTGAATCAAGAATGGTAGTAGAAAGAGATAAAATAGCATTGGAGTGTTGGAGCTCAGAAGTGTTGCTGTCTGTGCTGGTTGCTTAGGAAAACGGCTGAACCTCGGTCTGAACACTCGGTTACACGTACGTCTTTGTCTAATGAACTAGAAAAGAAACAGTGCGACTTACAGATTTATAAATGACTCGGAGCGACTTTAAATAAACCTTTAGAAATAATAAAACCTTTTCAACTTAATTTTATTATTATTTAGCAGAAAAATAAAATATGTTAGGGCTTTTATTACTTTTAGTAAATCTTGTGATGCTTCTAAAGTATTTTTTGAAAAGAAACAGTGCGACTTACAGATTTATAAATGACTCGGAGCGACTTTAAATAAACACCTGTAGAAATAACATACCTAACCTATAAATAATAAAACCTTTTAACTTAAATTTATTATTATTTCGCAGAAAATAAAGTATTTTAGGGCTTTTATTACTTTTAGTGAATATTGTGATGCTTCTAACGTATTTTTTGTACAAAAATATAAGGTAAAATAAGATGTGGCCAATGTTTACAAATTGTGTTTACAGTGTCGCTTAGAATGGTTTGTTTTGGGCTCCAAGAATGTTAAATCATCCCGTATCCATTCTTAATAAATCCATGGTCAAACCCAATCCAACCTCGTTAAACAAAGTAAAGCATTTCTTATCTGGTTACATAAATAGCTGTTTTGTAGTTCTTAGCCTCTTAAACTTTTTACTTCCTTTAAAATAAAAAAATATTTTTTAATCCATGCTGCAATCCACTGTCAGCTACATTTATGTGTACATCTTTATAAAAACAACTAGGTGTGTTAGTAAAAGTATAAGGTAATAGAGTGCAATTAATGTCAGTGACAATTACATAATATTTAATATCGTGACACTTTCTTTTAATTAGGAACAAGAACACATTTGGCCTTTATATATGATCAACAGCGGCACCACTTGCTCTAATTATGGTCAGTTCAAATTTAATTTAAATTTAATTCTGGAAGAAATTTTATTTCATGAAATGATTTCTGACCATGATACTAAAATGTCCTTAAGTTGTCCCCTCAAGTGAGGTCGACGTCCCTCCTTTCGAGAGGAGCAAAGGGACCAAAAATAATTTTTTATCATTTTCTGTGTTTTCTCTTATTTATACATAGTTATGTATCGGGATATGGAAATAAAAGTGAACAGGCCTTAAAACTTTCTTATTTTTAAAGATGGAAAAAAATGTTAAATATGGAAGTTTTGGGGATTTTTATGAACTATTTATATATCTTATCAACAAAACAATTTAGCAACGAATAAAAAAAATATAGTATAAAACATCGATTTTCTCGCTTATTTTAAATTGGATGCTATGGTTTTTCTCATATTTTTGGAGAAGTTCTAGACATATTTGGTATAATATACCCTATGCGGTTTTTCGATCGTTTTTAAAATATTTCAAATTAAAAATTATTTAGCATAAATGTACTTTAAACATAACTGTTCAGGTTGCGAATGAAATACCTGCTACCTTTTTAATTTTCTTCGTAGGTAAGTCAAAGTTAATGTCCGTAAATTTTGAGTAATTTATTTCCATTGCATGGCGACGAAATTTACTGAGTGTGGCAACGCAGCTTTTCCTCCGTAGCACGTGCCGTAGGCCCGGTCATTCATAGCTTAAACAGTTGTCAAGGCGTAGTGTTTTATGTGAAATGTTTTTGTAAGGAATTTTCATGTTGTAGTGAAATTTTAAGTGATTTTTGATTTTTCTTAAAAGGATACGTATAAACTTTGAAAAATGGTGCGACAGTGTCAAAATGTGTGGAAAAATGGATTCTTTTCATCTGAAACTGTCATTTCACAGGTTTGCTCGGTGGAATACAGACGGCTTGGAAAGTCATTGCGACGGTGCGCGAAATCGGATGTTTAGCCTTCTCTCTTTCTTATTTCTTTATTCTACACACCCACAATGTATGAAACAAAACAAAAAACTAGTTATAAATGAATGGTGTGGTCTTCTTTTATTGAAGGTCAGTGGTGATCCCCTACTTTATTGTTCTTGCCTAAAGTTTAGTGTGTGTGAAATTTTATTATAAACCTTAATCTACACCATGATCTAACCTCATTAAGAAAATTGAATTTGATTTATCTTTGAATGAGTTATTAATTATTATCAAAAATTATAATATATAGTAAATAACAACTTGTTTTCAGTAATACGACAATTTTAGAAAATTCACTTTAACTAGTGTTCAAAATGTACTCCGTTGTTGGCTAGACAATAATACAGCTTATTTTCGAATACCTCGTGGACGTTGTGCAATGTTTGAGAAATCAAGCGGTGTCATATCTGGGGATCTCTCCGGTCATTCTAGAACACCTCTCCTACCAACTCATTTTCTGAGAACTCTTTGATTCAAACATTCTTGTTTATGTATGTAATGCATAATATGGGGGCTCCGTCGCGTTGGAACGTTCTTGAAGCTCGAAAATAAGCTTATTATTGTCAATAATGTAGAATATTTTGAACACGCACTGAGGCGAATTAATTGAAATTGTCGGTCATATTACTGAAAATTAATCATTATTAATTTCATCTTATTATTTTGAACTGTTAAATAATTAAATGAACTCAATTTTTTAAAAGCGGGTTATATCGGGATTTTAACGATCTTCAAAATGATGTGTCGCATGCTACATGGTGCCATTTAAAATGTTAAAGTAGGGGAAGGTGGGGTGAGGGGGTTAAGGGGTGAAATGTGAAATTCAATATGTAAACTTTCTCTTGGAAATCTGAATTGACGTGGCTTTTGCTTAAACCGAATTTACGTCAAATCAAGGCTTATTGTCTAGTTTTGAAATGATAGTTCTGTTTTATCACAAAAATTAAAAAATTATTGTATAGTTTTTCTTTTCAAACCCGCCTCGCAAAAATTCGGTAGCCCTGCGAATTTTTGTATCGCACGGTTTTAAAAAAGTGCAAAATAAAATTTTGATTTGTTTAATAACTACAAATGTCTTTTTTATGTGTTTTCGCTAGAAAGTTATTGGTTTTTTATACCATGTAGGTGAGCAACGAAAAAAAAATAGTGGGGATGGGAGTCTGATTCCTCCACTTAAGCTCACAAACACGGTCTTGCAGCATCAGGAGGCTAATAAAATGTAAAATAAAGATTTTTTCTCCAATTACTGTCAGGCGAGAGTTTTTTCTTACTTAGCTATTCGTCCGTGTTATGAAACATCGTGTGCAAAACAGATCTCTCGTGATCAAGCTTTTGTTCTTCCTTAACCGAAATTGATTGGACCTCTAGACACTCTCGTCAATTAAATTATTTATAAAATACAGCCCGAGGTAACAGTAGACTAAAAACTTTCGACTGTAATAATTACCAACGAGATATTAATTTTAGAGTTTCTTTTTTAAAGTTAGGCACGTTATTTTTTATAAAATAATTTTAATTTATGCTAATGCATTTCCAATGGCACAAACGATTTTAAGTTAAGAGAACCTGAAACCCATATACGTATTACTACTATATAGCGAACGACGAAAAAATGTTGAAGCAAAGACGTAGCCTTTGGAAACAATTGCTAACCAGTCACGTGACGTCCTGAACATCCCTCATAAATCACCACGTGATTTGCCCAGCCAGTCAACTCAATACTACATACCGTCCGGTAATCAAAACACCAAATACGACAACATGGCCGCTCGCGCCTGTCATATTCAAAACTTCCAATTTGAATCTGACAAGCCTTCGATTTCGCCGTAGCGTTATTTTGTGAATATTTATTTTAATTTATAATAAAATATCAGAAAAACCAGTAAGTATAAATTATTACATACTTTAAAGTACAATATCGAAACATAGGTAATAATATTTTAGATAGAAAATAAGATCTTGTTTCGCATGTCGACGGTCAGTTGAGAAAGACAAAGTGATTTTGCATAGGTAGGTAATTAATTATTATTTAAGAAGGTTTTGATACCAATTTAATGTTTTATATATAAATTAATAATTACAATAAATTATACTTACGTATTTTGAGTTTTAATTCGAACTTAAATAATGTGTTTTTTTTAGATTTCCAAACGATGCCTCGCTTTATTTACATAATGTTCTTACCCGTCTTGACCCAAAATATCAAATTAAAAATGATGTATTCACTCTTCCGTTTACATTCTTGTGAAGAATATCCGCCGCTGAAACTACAAGTAATTTCTTCACTTCTCACTGCTTAACACTGGCATTATCGGTACATTAGCTACGTCAATATCGTAAATATGATAATAATTAACTTTTAATCCACTTTTCACAAATAAAAACACATTAATCTTTACTTTTGAAAGGTAAAAAGACGAAAAGGAAACGGACAAGCTCACATTTTAAACTGCTGTCAGAACTGACAGTGACAGTTCCGTCAAAACTTCAAAGGTGCTGAGACATCACGTGGTACAAAACAAAAGATTTATCTTTGCTTCAAATTTTAACAACGGGTAGATTGGATGCTAACAATATAGTAGTAATACGTATGTGCTGAAACCTGATTACTAAAATAACTTTTAATATTTTTAATTATTTTATTCTTAAGTTTTTCACCCTGCCCTACATGTAGATGATGACATGTATTGAATTCTTGCCTTGGTGAAAATCTTACGATTTTGGGGTGTAGGATTTTGAAGAAATCTTTTGTGAGCCAAGGGTTTTTTGAGCCTGGCTTTATCACACACCTTGAAGAACCAGGGCTATTGATGACTGAGTTTAAGATTCTTGTGGGTATGTGAAATGAAACTGAAGTATCTGAGAGCAAATTTCGGAGGGATCGGAATTGGAGAAACAGACTGTGTTCCAAGGAAAAGCACAGAAGTTTCGAAGATTATTCCAGTCGGCAAAATTCTAGCGCCAGATCGCGCATTCCGGCATATCTTCAACTAGCTCAGAATGTTTAGAACTAAAGACAGTAATGAGGCAGTGAACTGAAAGACAAAGGGGAGCATATACGGATGTTTAGCATGGCTCAGGTTGGGTGGTAAGGAAAAGATTTAGTGGGTTAGGATTATGTGCAGGAACGAGAGGAAAGTATGTCGACTCCCTCATTAAATTGGTGAGCGAGTTGCCGATTGCGAAGTTTTCTAAAGTTCTACCTTCGGGGTTGGTTTTTGGGGAACCTCATTTCTTGCTATGGATGTTAAAGTCGCCTCGGATGACAACTTTAGCGGAGGGAAGTTCAGAGATATAATGGTCAATTCTTGCCCAGAGAAAGTCGAAGAGCTCATTGTAGAAATTGTCTGATGGAGAGCGGTAGGTGCAATAGATACATTTAGTGGAAGATTTAAGGGTAAGTTTTAGCCAGAGGACATCGGGCTTGCCTGATTCAAGTTCGGAATTGAAGATAAAAAAATGCCTGGAAACAGGAAATGATTAGTTGAGGATCTGGGACTAATTTGGGATTCAGTCAGAAAAATATTGTGGGGTTTCAATGATTGGCGGTAGTGGTGGACAGACTCCAGATTGGAATTGAGCCCACATATGTTGGCAAAGGTTATTATGATTTTGGAAATCTTCGATGGTGGCCCCTCCTGAGGACCCCTTACCCGGGGATCCTAATGGAATGGTAATTTACCCTCGGATTTTTTTACCCCAAAACATCAATTACCAAACTTTTTTTTTAAAGTGGTGGGTACTTAGTAGAGATTAGATGATTTTAAAATAAGAATTTTCGTTTAGGTATATTTCCTGCTTTACCACAATGGCAAATTTTGCCTAAATAAAATAAAATATATTCTTACCAGTCTCAAAGCAAGTGCGAGTCTGTAAATAAGTCATTACATAAAGCAGCTCGAAAAAGTTTAATACTTTAAAGTCAAAATCAAAGGATAAAATGAAAGAAATTTAGGGGCCGTTACTTACTACTATTTAGGCTTTATAACACTGTTTTTGTTAAGATATTTCCTTAGAAAGAAGACAGTGCCTTAGACATAGGTATATGATTAATTATATATATGTATATATATATATATATATATATATACATATATATATATATATATATATATATATATATATATATGTATATATATATATATATATATATATATATATATATATATATATATATATATATATATATATATATATATATATATATATATATATATATATATATATATATATATATGTATATATATATATATATATATATATATATATATATATATATATATATATATATATATATATATATATATATATATATATATATATATAAATAATTCTAAGCAACTTTTTTAAGTGGCATTTTTCTTGAAAATGAAAAATTTAGGTTGTTTACACTAAGGTCAAGTTTACACTTTTGAAGCTTTTGACCTTCCTGTATAAAGAAACTAATTTTTTTATTTAAATCGCATTTTTTTACAAGCAAAAATTTTTGTGAAGAAGCTTTTGTTGAAAAATTCAATATTAGGTCCATTTGTGGTATAGGTGAACCCATCCAGGTACTACCTGTATATTTAACAAGTAAAATGATTGTAAATTATTTCTCTTAAAAAAAGTTGATTTTTTAAAATTTCCAGGAGAGTTTATTTTTTTAATTTTTTTTTTGAAAAAAGAAATCGAGACTTCTCCGTAAAAGCCGAAAAAGAGAGCTTTAAAGATAAAAAAAAATTAAACTCATTGTATTTTTTAAAATATTTAATTATTTCAATATAATTGCTTGCTCAGGTATTTTAATCGATCAGAAAATGTTTTCGGCTCTTTTTCCTCTTTTCTTTCTCCACCAAGTGACGAAATATCCCAAAAAAAATAAAAAACAAAGAACCCGCCACAAATGCTGCTCTTAAATAAGAACGTGTTGAAAATATTTATTAGAATATGTAATATTACTAAAGTACCAATAAAATTAATATTGTTTTAATTTAAATTTATACGATGGGTTTATGGTCCAATAAATATCATTAATGCTAAGTGAAATACATTAAAATTGTTCAACTTAAGTTACTATATTTACTGTAAGATTACTGTCTATAAAAATGCATGTATGCACGCCAATTAAAGTCGCTGTTTTTTTTTCTTGCTTGATCAGTTTTATACTTATTTGACTGAGGACTATGCAATTAAAGGGGTTTTGGTAACCTTTATACATAAATGCGTTTTTGTTAAAGTAATGATATTACTAAACCGTTTAAACTTTAAAATGTTACGGCATGTTCTTTAATAAAAATCCTTATATTTCTATTGTTTTTTAACTGTACACTAAATCCACGTCCAAAATCCGCTTCCTCGACTTCAGTTACCCCAAAATGAAAAAAAGCGAAAAAGCAGTAGTTACACGGATATTTAAAAGTAAAGATTTAAACATTGCGCGCAGCGCGCTTCTATTACTATATTGGCTCCCCTTCGCTCCTCTGCTCTCCCCACTACTCGACCGCTTTCGCGCGCTCGGCCATTTTCAGGCATCTTTACGTGCATTTTCAACCGGTTTCGTAGCACTTTATGGAAAAATTAAAATATACATTTTGTTCAATTAAACTTGTACTTTTCAAATCCGTTTCAATAATTAAAATCGGACGATCCATAGAGCATCCAGACTTGTTGCAAAATAGTGTATTGAAAAATTTAAATGACGATTGTGGCAAACCTAATCGTCGGACAGCGTCGGGGTTTTGCACACATAAAGAAGCTATAAATTACTACTCTTTTCCAAAGTTTGAGCCCTCTACGTTTGAAAATGGCTGATTTATGCATCTTTTTTTTTAATTTTCCGGTTTTCCCGGATTTTCTCCGTTGCTACTTATCCGATCGGGACGTCCGGTCACCCATTTTGTTCGTATTTCTATTCTCTACCAATCGTCCATTTACACCATTAAGATTGCTTCTTTACTTTCCATCATATACATAAGTAAAAAACAAAAAAAAAATGTTTTTTTTTGCTTAAAAATGTTTATAACAAATTAATGGAAACAGAGTTGGAAATATAACAGAAATCATCCACGGATCATCTTTTAGATGATGGAACACTGTTTTCTCATAGGATTAATGTCAGGACAAATCGCTCTATTGCTTGGCCTATCTGTCACAGCGTCGCGTGAGAATTTGCTTGTGGTACCACACAGCCACAAAAGTCATGTTTCTGTTTCTCTCTTGATTTATCTTTACTGAATATTCGTTAAAATGTTTATTTTTTAAGACACCGTTTTACTATTTAAATAAAGCAGATTTTATTTTGTTCTTAATTATTTACTATTACTAATTATAACTTCTTAAAACAGCAGAAAAGCCTGAACATAACTTTGTTTAAGTTATTGCTTAGACCATAGAAGTTTAGTTTTAGGGTTGTCTATGTACTTGCCGTTCTTTACCTAAAGACTGACATTACTGACATTGATCCCAAAATAAATAAAGAAAAAAGTTTATTACCTAATTTGATTTTATTGTATGCTTTTTTGGGGATCAACACTGTTCTCTTTATTAAGCCACTGCATACTTGCACGTGATGCACTGCATCCGCCGTGGTGTACACGGTAGCTACAGAGGTCTTCTTTTTAAAAAAAGCTTATACTCTTTAATTCTTTGTAATTAGATAGAACAGTCATTCCTACAATGTTCGCGTATTAAGTGAACAATATTCTTTATAGCAAGTTTATTTTAGATCATAAATATCCGGTAAGAAATGTAATAAAAAATACATGATCCACTGCTCCCACATTGACGCTATATGTTATGTATGTATATCCACAATATCCACATCCTAAATGCACAAACAAAAAACTAATAAATAACTTGAAAGTATAAGTAAAACAGAATATAACGGTACGATAGTCAAAATACTGTTATAAACTTATTACCACGTCGTCAATTCTGTAAATTTAAAAACGAAATAAACAAATTTACCAAGTGTCGGTATTCTGAAACCTTTGGCCTATTAATTATTCACTCCAATAATATATTTTTGGCCGTCTTTTAACGGGAAATTCGCTATGCATGTTTGTTCCGAAATGTTTTAGATGATTATTATGAAAAAACTAAATTTTGGAATTTATAGAGAGAGGTAGGGCAAATAAGGGCTACAAAACTTCTCTATAGCTGCTTTTAATGAACTTAAAGATTACGTTATCAATTTTTTCATTCGAAGTTTCGTCTTTGTGCAGCCATCATCAACTTTAATTTTTTAAATACGGTCCTGCTTTTTTAATGTCAAATTTAAGCCCTTTTTATTCTGAATTCAACAGTGTACTACACATTATGGTTAAATAACGTTTACGATTTTTTTGACTATTATTAATAAATTTCTGTGATACGGACCTGTCTCCTAGAACATTCCATACATTGTTCCAGATTTTGTAATTTAATGAAGAAAATAATGAAGCATACTCAATCTCTTAAATTTCTTATTTTATATTATGGCTTGCAAATAAGAGAAATAATCAATTAATTATTGTTCTATAGGTTCTATAGGTAACCCCATCCAGAAACACCCTGTATGTGAATTTAAACAAACGAAAACAGTCCCCGCTATAGTAGTTAGCAAATCGGCTGAAGAGGACGCCACGTTCTTAATTTGAGTCGCCTATATAAGAAAATATTTATAAGTAAATTTAAAATAAACAGTAATAAATAAATTCTAGTGTTACACTAAAAATGCATTTTCAGTGTGTACCAAAATTATCAGTGGTCACTTCACGCAGTAATATAATTCGATATTAGTTTCTGTAGTTATGTAATAAAATTTTATTCTACAATAAACCGAAAATAACATAGACACTCTCATTTTTAACACACTTTAGGTCAAATTACATGGGACATCTGCTTGATATCACACATTCCTCGAGTTGTATATGAATTTTAATCATTTACAACGTAGAAACATTTTGTTCTCATCTGTTCGAGAACAACGCACCAAAAGCCGGTTTTCAAGTTGATGTATAAAATTGTGCGTCTATACTGGTTTAAAGAAAACTAATATACCTATTTACTTATTTTTGATTCTTGAATTCGTAATTATGATTAATAAACATCTATAAAAAAGAGCTTTAAATTAGGGAGAAGAATTTGCTTTTGGTGTCGGACTACAAGTTTAGTTTTGTTTGATTGGCGACTTTCCGAAGATACATAAAAACTGCAGCTTATAGTCTGTTTCTTAAAGCCTGACAGCACAAAGCCCCCATTATACATGCAAAAAAAAAACATTGTATCTCTTACAGAGGGAGCTAATCATTTTTAGGAATAAATTTAATGTTTATTTTTATTACAATTCAGGTAGATTGGGTATCTTGGTAAACGAACCCGCCATATATTATACAAAACACAATAGGGTCGTAAAATTATAATAATGGTTAAACTCACTGATGTGGAATCAGATAGATACCATTATTTGCATTTTAGAGCAATCAGGGATTTGCGGGTTATTTAAAACCCTCCACACGATATCGCCCCCTCCTACTTCTCGAGAATGGCTATTGCCAGGCTTTCAGTTATGTAGAATTTTTGCAGATAGACTACTAAAATAACGCATAAATTTACGTTAACCTGTAGATTTTTGCTGATCTCCTGACGTCACTTTCCACTAAGGACAAATGGCTGCTTTTTAAATTGTAATAAATTATACCGAATAGTTCCCTTATATGTTAAAGTTGCTATAAGAGAAATGCAATTTTCGCAAAATTACAGCGAAAACAGCACTGCCAGAAATCGAAAATTGCATCGCAAGTTTATATTGTTGACGAAACGTCAAAGCGGGATTTTATTGTTAACAAACGTCAAAAAATGTAATATTCTGACAATTAACGTCATCTTATTGAGTGACAGCAGACAAAAAACTCAATGTCAACGAATGTTTTCCTTTCATTTTGTCAAGAATTGTTAATAACTATCTCTTTGCATTGGGATAACCCGTGGCAACGTAAATTTTTTTGCTTTTTGTAAACAACGCTATTGAACTTTTCCGTAGACATAATTTTACTACAAAAATGTCTCGTTTTGGCGAAGAATCTATCCTCGAAATAGAGCAGAAAATAACAGAAGCCATTCCAAATTACTTGATTCGAGTTCTTAATTAATTTGGGAAATATTCAAATAAATTACACTCGTGCATCAAAATATCCAGATAATTTTTTTATTCAATGTGTTTTTTTTACAAATTGCAATCGTTTGTTTTCATATTTTACGAAAATGCCCTCCTCCTGCGGAGTCGGGCTTTTTCGCGAAAATATGAAAACAAACTCTTGCAATTATAAAAAAACACATTTCATTCAAAAATTATCGGTAATTTTGATGCACTTGTGCACTTACCCCCGAATATTAAACATTTTTTGTAGCTAAATTATCCTATACGGTATGCATTTGGTTTTGAGAATGATGACAGAAAAAACAATTGAACAAGAATTAACCTTATTGGTCAGTTCCATGGACCGTTTACACCAGAACATATTTTAGTGATCATAATATTCATCTTTTCTTTCCTGAAAATCACGGAGGAATCAGATTTCTTTCTATCCGTGTTGGCGTGTGCATTAGACAAAGACAAATAAAAAAAGGATTTGTTCAAATTTGTATCGTACATTCCTTGCTTGTGGAAGTATTGCTGGTTATAGGTATACTTCGAAAGATTAGTCATCGCAAAATTCTTTTCTTCCTGATAAATTCCCAGCGGAATCCGGTTTCTTCCTATCCTTCTTAGCAAAAGGGGCATTAGTAAAAGACAAATTAAAACGATGTTGTTGCCAATAAAAAAGAATAATCAAACAATATTTCATCACAGGCGGCTTTGTTTGTGCGCAAGTATTTCTGGTTGCCAATAGTGAAAGTTTAATCGGAGTTGTCATAAAAAATAAATTTCTAACCTGACAAAATACTTACGTAAGTTTTATGATTTTATAGCAAAATACCTTTGTTTTTACTGAACACAAACAGCATTTTCAAAAATCTCGTTTTTATTAAACAAAAACAGTGTCAGCATAGCCACATTAACCTTATTATTTTATAGCATTTAAAATTGTTTCCTACCCAAATAACAATACTACCTCTAACCAACAATTTGCACTAACAGGATGGGAGGAAAAGTATTTAAATAAATAAAGGAAAAATTTCAAAAATGAGTAAATATTTTTATTAGGATAAACAATTTATAATAAGGTTAAAAAATATTCCCTATTCTCCGATATATAATGAAAATGGATCTATAATATAGTCTACCTGCGAACAGTTAAGTTAAAGACGCGATAAAAATTGTTTAATCGAATATACCAAGTAGTTTCACAATTTTTAACTGTAAATGTTCAGTCTTAGTTCCAGAAGGATAGATACACTTTGTAATGGCACTGTGACTTCTGCTTTAAACTGAAACTAAACGCTTCTAGGGCGCAATTTTCACTACTTTCTCAATAGCTAAAGAAATCTTCTGTAATGCCCACTATTCTCAACTTTATATCGGGTCGGAGTTCCTGTTACTCATTCCGTGAGTCATTCCTATAACGCCCGGTCCAAGTAATGTAAAGGAGAACAAATATGTACCTTGCGTAATATTTCAATAGTTGTTAGTCAGGAATTTAAGCTTCTAATACTTTATATAATGTTTTTAAGTATATTTTTACACTGCTAAAACAACTTATATCATGGGACAAGCTTCAAATAATATGTCATATTAATCTTTCACATAACCTAACTTTCTACCAGCTGTAAAAATTTTACGAGTATGGGAGAGAAAGAAGACGAGAGGGAAAAAATGAGAGAGAAAGAACATGGGATCTATTCGTTGTAAAATGGGTTTCTGTCATCATTCTCAAAAGTAAATGGATACGGTATAGTAATTTTCTTCAAAATATTATTTTGGGTTTGTAATGACTTCCTTAAACGATTTATGCAATAAAAAAATATGTGCATATTCCTTATTTCGAAAGAAATTGTGTGCTCGCCATATTGTATTTTGTTTTTTAAATTACTCCACTCACTAAGAGCTCTATTTTACGTTAATTTACCTACACCGATGTTTGATTGTTTTTCTATAATTGTAACAAATAAAACGAAACTTAAGCAATTTTCTATACCCTTCGGTAATGAGTTAATGCAAGTCATATAGGGTTTCTATGGAAACATGGGCAATCTTTAGATAAGTGACCATAAAAACCCTAAACGACTTGCATTAACTTATATACGAGGGGTACAAACACTTGTGTCAAGATATTCAGTGATCTTGGCAAATTGGGTCTTATAATAAAAGCAAAGACAATTAATTAAGAGAATTATTGCTTTTCCTATAAGAACATGAAAGTTCTTGAAATATTTTAGAAATTCTCTTGAATATCTATTACTTTAAGACAATAACATTTTTCTTAACACCTGAACCGAGACCTGAACCCTTATATATCAATGATCTGTTTACAAAGTCTCAGCTATTTAAACAAGATACTGCGAATTTGGCTGAAGACCCTGTACTATAATTCGCGAAATTTAGTCGCGCAGCAAACCTTGATGAGGGAAGATTTGTGTTGTGCTCTTAGCGATAATTATGGCAATTCACCACTTACTGAAAGATGTGAATATGGGCCAGTTAGTGGCGATATTCGAAGGTACATATAACTTATTTCTGCATTATTTCAGATAATATTATATGTGATGGAGCTAAAATTAATATACGGACAGTAAAATCAAAAACTATCGACTCAATTTCTGTGTTATTTCAGTCCTTTTAAGAATGTAGGCCACAACAAATTAAAAACTTGACTCAAAAAATGTTGCTATGTTTTTTATTAGGCAGTATAATATTTTTGTTTAAGCTCTTATTACTCTTCTGTATAAAGCACGAGGTTGTAAAAATGGCGCCCGTCTTTTAGGGTCCGCAGTGACCAAATAATTATCTTATAAAATGTTCTGTTGTCCTTTAAACTAAACAGTTACTTGTTTCAATATCCGCCTTGCGCTTAAAATAAAATACTTATTTCTTAGTCTAAGTTTATAAATCTGTGTTCGAGGCTCTCCCTCTTTTGTAATAAAAACCGCGATTTTTGTTAAAAGCACCTCTCTTTCTAAACAAGCTGTAAGAGTCTGATTGCAGTACCTAATCAAAATAATTTAATCGTAATAATAATAAATAATTGCTATTATACTACATCAAATTAACAATCTATAATTTTTAGGTGGCTGGAACTTAGACTTTGTCCACTAGTGAACCTTCGTGCAACTGAAGGCGAAATGTTTGAAAATGTATACATTTGGACTAAAAAGTTCCAATCGTTTAAGTCAAATTCAAGACGGTCTTCAACGAAGAAACCGAGGACCTATCACCAAACATAATTTGGTTTTTATTAGGAACTTTAGAATTTTGCTTGGAAAGAATTTTATTTGCCTTAAAGCATGATGCTTTTAAAGCAAGAAACCATAATTTTCAACCAATAACATAAAAAATAGGGTAACTACAATTAAGAAATCAGTCATTTTATTTAAATTTCGGTATTAATAATTGAAGGTACTTAAAAAAAGGTACTCTTTAATTAAGAACCTAAACTCTTAAGATAATAAATTATTATTTTCATTTATGTGTATTGATTCCTTAGGCTAAGGAATCTGATATTTTGGAGACAGACCGCTAATCTTAGGCCTTTATTCAGAATTAAATAATGATTTGATAGCAAGAGAATAAATACACTTTTTTAAGAGAATATTCATTTGGCCATATTTAAAGTCGCGGTTTCATTGAGTAAAATGCAAATGCGTTTCAACCAAGGTATCCTTTTTCTCAGTGGATTGAAAATTGCCAAAAGCTTCGTTTTATCTTTTAAAAATATAGGAAAACATCGGTGTGGCTAACTTCCAGATAGTTCTACAAATCTACAATTATTCTATCTCTCCAAATACAAAAATAATCTATTTGTCCAAATATAATTAATAACCCTGTATTATTTTGACGTCACGAGAATTTTGTTAATTTTTTCCTAGTTATTTTATTTTCTTCAGAATCCGTACAGAACACATACAAATAGGCGATCAAAGTTTACAAGAATATTATTTTGGTTCTCATTTTGAAGTGACCAGCTAAATTCAGAGTAGAGAACATGGTTTTATAAGTCAGTCTTTTTAAAAAAGCTAAAGCTCATTAAATAAAAAACTAAAGAACAACAATAGCATTCAACAAATTCTGTATCATTTGTCATTGAGAACCTTTATTCTATAAGTATGCAATGCCTCACCCCATACCAAGATAAAACCTAAAAATATTTCTAATTCAGCATAAAATATGGGATTCTACAAATTAAAATTTATTGGATGGGCCTATCCCAGAAGTTAAATCATCTCTTGTAAGAGCTGAAGAGGAGAAATTTCTCCAATATTCTTTAGGTGAAGCACGAGTTTGGTTAAACGCACACTGTGTGTCCGTTCCATTCACGATCCACTGGCGCCTACTATGTTATGAGGAGTACACATTTATGTAATACTGTATATTATTGATACCCATTGTTGTCAAATAGATACCATTATTTACATGTTTGAGCAATCAGGGATTCTCGAGTTATTTAAAACCCGCCAAACGATATGGTTCCCCACCTACTTCGCGAGAATGGCTGTTGCTAGGCTTTCAGTTATGTGGAATATGTGCAGATTGATAGACTCTACTAAAATAACGCGATTACTCTGGGCTAATATTTATCTGTAACCGTAAATATCACAGGCTAAAGCATATGACTAAGGAATAATAAAATATACGAATATACCATGAGTTTTCGTGATAATAAATTTTTAGTAATTTATTTCCATTGGATGGTGCCGAAATTTAGAGTGAGAGTGGCAATGTCGTTTCACGGGGCGTCGCATGGTGATCAATTTCTTTATTTAGGAGGACAAAACTATTACTCGCTTCACTGTAATATTACGTAAATTATTGGCCTTTTGTCTTGTGCGAATTTATACTATTGTGGATACAAAATCTCCAAAATAGTTAAACTTTTTGTGAAGTAATATTTATTAATGATTATAAAAAATCTAGTTAACAAATTACAATATTTAAAAATATCCATGTACTTGCGTAGGTTGGGTTGGGTTTTCTTTTTAGTGATTTTTAGGCATCTATATTCTACAGGTGTCCTGTAGCTCCCCACTCTCCTTTTAATGTCTTTCCTGATGGGGCTACATATTACAGCATCAGGCACCAGGGAGTTTCATCTCTCACTTCCTCTGGGTTATATATTATATCCACGACAAGGTTAAATAAATTTGGGATTAAGGCCAAACGCTGGTGCTAACTAGAATGTGCCTTTTGTCAATCTTAAACTACACCTTAGCTCCTGTAGCGATTCTTACCGTTGACCTTCACCAAAAGACGACGAAACCATTCATTCTCATACCTTCTGTTCTAATTGATACATTATGCGTCTGTAAGACAAAGAAAGAGGAAAGAGAGAGCGCGCCGTCGCTATGGCTCCCGAAGCCGCTCTATTTCACCGAGTAAACCTGTGAAAAGACCGTTCCGGATGAAAATAATCCATTTTTAAATACAATTGGCACTACCGCACCATTTTTCAAAGTTTATGGATAAAGTCCTTTTAAGAAAAATTAAAAATTACTTAAAATTTCACTAAAACATGTATATTCCAACCTGTCGCACACAAAATACTAGACCTTGAAAACTGTTTAAGCCACTTTTAAGTTTAAGGACTTCGGCACGTGCTTAGGAAAAGAAGCGACGTTGTCACTCTCACAAAATTTTGACATTATGCAATTAAAATAAATTACTAAAAATTTATTATCACGGAAAATATTGAATTAATCTGACAATATGCCACATAATTCAAAGCCTGGCAATTGTCGTTCTCAATAAGTAGGTGGGGGAACATATAGTTAGCCAGATTAAGGATAACCCTGAAATCTTTGATTGCTCTAAAATGTAAATAATTCCTTGTTTATAAATCTATGATCCGTATGTACTTTACTGGCACTTCTTTCTTTCTCATACACTCTTCATCTTGTTCCTTGAATGCAAAAAATCTCCAGTAATTAAAGCAGAATCCAAGCCTCTCACGTTACTCGTTCGTATCTGTTATATAATAGGTAAAATTCCACTACGGAAACTCAAACTACCGGCACACAGTATAAAGATTTTTCTAAAATATTCCATCCCAATTTCCGGTCTGTCTCTGCAACGTAGTCCCAATTTCCACCTGTGATCACCAGCGATCCGCGAACGGGCAGCGGAACAGGTGGTCTTCTCGGCAGCAGGAGATACCGGCCGCGGCAGTCAGTCAGTTGTTTTCACCGGCTTGATAGAGAGCACCTGACCGTAAACAAACGTTGCCAGTGGGGAATCGATCAAGTTCGTAATCAAAAATATTCTTTATTCGATCGTTTTTTCGTTTTTAAAAGGTGACATAAAAAGGGACTGAAAGACTTAGAATTTACTGGCTAGACATTTGGATGGTATAGTTACGTCCGCTTATTTGAAAGTGTTAAAAAACTAAGATGTAGTTACGGACCTAAATGAGGGTCTTTTTTAATGCAGTGTTAATTTTAAAGAAAACTAAAGGACTTTGTTAAGAATCTGATACATTGTAATAACTTACTAATTATTGTGTTTGGTTACGAATAGCAGAAAACTAGTGATAGTGTTGTATGAATTGACGCTGTGACTTCCTCCAATGGATAACTTTAATTTTGGATAGTTCTGTTAGGTGAGTTTCAGTAAAAAAACACTAACGCCAGGTTCACTATTGTTAAAAGTCGGTTTAATTTGACAATTTAAGGGCTAAACTCTAAACGGCCAGGTTTAAGAATAAGATAATGAAATTTTGTACTTACTATGAATAAGTTTTTCAGCAAATTAATAAAGAAAACGTTAATTTAAAACCAAGCAAATCGCAGATATGCTAGAATAACTAACTCATACGTTGTATTACGACAAAAACTTTTACAAACCTAACTTATCAACTAGAAGGTCTAAACTGAAATAATTATTAAGTTTTAAACCTTTTAAGTGAATCTCGGGATAAAGTTTTTCAATTATTATTTAAATTAATACTAGAAAAAAAAGTTCAGCGGAGAATCAAATATTATATTATCTGCTTTCTCTTTCTACTTTTCTTTTTTAATTTGACAAATAAGTTGAGAGTAAACACAGCTAAAAAAAATTAAGATAGCATAAATAAGGAAGCTTGTTAGAAAGCATAATTGGTGAGTGAAGATGGTGAGGGTGAGGCCATTAAAAAATTAAATTATACGACTGCACTCTATAATTGGAGATAACTTTTATTTAAACATAAAAATGTTGGACCATCATCATATTCATCATACTTAAATTCACGAAAATTTAGATAAAATTTCAAGGAGAGATCGGAATTAAAACTAATATAATTTTCAAGCACAAAGAGAGTCGGTAAACAGGGAAGTTAAACGTGATGGATGAATTTAAGGTTACAAAAAACCTGACTAATCAATTTTCAGTTAATAATTTTCTGGACGAGAGTATTGGATAATAATAGTATTCTTGCCGTATATTTAATTTTAGTTACTTCTTGAAAATCTAGTGCGGCTTGGATACTTACGGCTAGACTATTGCTAAAACCCGTCTAATTTCAAACTGAAAGTTTGAAATCGACAAGTATATAATGTAAGAATAAGCCAACTTAGTTCTTTACTGTGGATTTACTTCCGAGATTTTTTGCCAATCAACACTGGCAAACAAAAAATTGAAGTCGCATAAGAACTTGCAAATAATTCTAGGAGAAATTAAGGGCATCATTGTACTCGTATGGGTAGGCGCTTAATTATCTGTTTTTCAAGAAATGTTATCTGTCATGTATTGTCACCGTATTTAGGACTTTTATGAAATAGCGTGCATTCGCTCTAATTGAAAATTCACATTTCGGTGCATATTTTTCAGTTTAGCGTTGATTTCTCTCCATAAAACCTATCGGTCGCACGATGTAGTATTTGTGGTTTATTTAATAGGTCCTAATGCTGGTAGTTCCTATTGTTGTGTCAAGAATTGTACCGTCGTTGCAAGATGGTCGAGGACAACGTGAAACTGCAAAAATTGTTGGTGAGAGCTTTTGTTCTATACAAAAGGTGTACCAGCGCTATGATGAGAATGGCCTGATAATCAGAAGACCAGGATCCGGGCGAAAAAAAGTCACCACCCAAAGAGGTGTTGTGTTTTTGGGTGTTCGCAAGAACACCTACTGCGGTTTTGCTGCGACTCCAAGAAGTTAGAGATGTAAATGTTAGTGAATGGACCGTTAGAAGAGCGCTTAGTGCTGCTGGATGGTCTTGTAGAAGGATAGCTACGCCCATATCAAATTGCAAGATTTGCTTTTGGCCGAAATCATCGGGGTACTGTTTTTAGATCAGTTGCATGTTTGCCCCACTGAGTCAGATGGACGCCGGCGAGTATGGAGCAGACCCAGAGAAATATACGCTCCAGTTTGTATTGACTAGCGACTTCCATTTGGCGGTAGGTCTGTTATGGTTTGGGCGGAAATATCTTCACAAGCACGCACAGAGTTGCTCTTCATACAGAATGGCTCCTTGACAGCTCGCAGATACATAACACAGGATTTAGAAGATCAAGTTATGCCTTTTATGATTACTATGGTCAGTATGGCATTTTTATGTATGATAATGCTAGACCTCATGCAGCCAGAGTTATCAGAGAGTGTCTGGATTAGGTGGGTGTTAGGCATTTCGATTAGCCAGCCCTCAGTCTAGAGATGAATCCCATCGAACATTTCTGGGATGAGGTGGGACGACATATCCGAAGGCATACACCAGCTCTAAGCACTGTCCAGGAGCTGAGAGTGATGTTATTGCAGGAGTGGGATAACATCGACCAGAATGTGATCCGTAACTTAATTGAAAGTAAGCCCCGTTGACTTTAAGCAGTCGTTAACGCAAGAGGAGGGAATACAGTGGATTCGTTTCTTCATTAGTGATATGCGGCGAGTTCGATATTGAGAAACAATTATTATTGGATGGTGCTAGATTAAAGACTTAGATACATGTAACTGCAATCAATATATATATATATATATATATATATATATATATATATATATATATATATATATATATATATATATATATATACAGGGTGGTGCAACCAAGATGGGGTGGACGATTGTGAGTAAACGGTGAGGAATTTCGAAAAAATTTGTTTTGGATATTATCGATAGTCAGACACGCTATGTTTTAAAATTATAGCCATAATACAGGGTGGTCCGAAAAACTCGTGGCGAACCAAACTTGTATTTTTTTACATGGGACACCCGGTATATTATTGTTCCAATTGATTCTCCTGTTCGTTACGATCATTTTGATATAGGGTTTATTGGGTCTAAAACTTATAGTAAGGGAATGGGAGGCGGTTAAAGTTGAAAAAATGCTCACAGTTCGGCCATTTTTTAAAGAAATTTGAAACAGGTATGGAAAAACCAAATATTCCATAAAAGGTTACATATCCTTGAATACATTAATCACTTGCAATTTGTTTAAAATTATTCACTGTTATACAGGGTGGTCAAGTTTTGCAAATACGTCCTGGACTCATTTTTTTTAAATGGAACACCCTGTATATTTTATTTTCATGTTAAAGATAACATTACTAGCTTTCAAAAAATACCATACATGATGCCTTTCTGACCAACAGTTTTTTAGTAATCTAGCCGTGAAAGCAAAGTTTCTTCATTCTAATACGATTATACTGAATTTACGTTGTTTATTATTGAAATGAAACAAAAGACTGACGAACTTGTCAAAGCTACTGCCGCATAATCCATTATTTACAAGTTAAGTGTACGTGGCCCAATAATTATGAGGTAAGAAAACTGAGACCCGAAACTTTTACATGTTTATTAGAGATATTTCAAAGAACAGGAAATATTGTTTTTAGGAAATGTAAAGTAATTAATAAACAAAGATAATCAGTTATCAGTATTATTAATAGTGTAAGGAAATTAATTAAGCAAAAACAGAACATCTTTTAAAATTATTTAGGTATGTACTTACTTGTAAACCTAATTTAATATAAACAAGTAAGTACATACCTAAATAATTTTAAAAGATGTTCTGTTTTTGCTTAATTAATTTCCTAACACTATTAATAATACTGATAACTGATTATCTTTGTTTATTAATTACTTTGCATTTCCTAAAAATAATATTTTCTGTTTTTTGAAATATCTCTAATAAACATGTAAAAGTTTCGGGTCTCAGTTTTCTTACCTCATAATTATTGGGCCACGTACACTTAACTTGTAAATAATGGATTATGCGGCAGTAGCTTTGACAAGTTCGTCAGTCTTTTGTTTCATTTCAATAATAAACAACGTAAATTCAGTATAATCGTATTAGAATGAAGAAACTTTGCTTTCACGGCTAGATTACTAAAAAACTGTTGGTCAGACAGGCATCATGTATGGTATTTTTTGAAAGCTAGTAATGTTATCTTTAACATGAAAATAAAATATACAGGGTGTTCCATTTAAAAAAAATGAGTCCAGGACGTATTTGCAAAACTTGACCACCCTGTATAACAGTGAATAATTTTAAACAAATTGCAAGTGATTAATGTATTCAAGGATATGTAACGTTTTATGGAATATTTGGTTTTTCCATACCTGTTTCAAATTTCTTTAAAAAATGGCCGAACTGTGAGCATTTTTTCAACTTTAACCGCCTCTCATTCCCTTACTGTAAGTTTTAGACCCAATAAACCATATATCAAAATGATCGTAACGAACAGGAGAATCAATTGGAACAATAATATACCGGGTGTCCCATTTAAAAAAATACAAGTTTGGTTCGCCACGAGTTTTTCGGACCACCCTGTATTATGGCTATAATTTTAAAACATAGCGTGTCTGACTATCGATAATATCCAAAACAAATTTTTTCGAAATTCCTCACCGTTTACTCACAATCGTCCACCCCATCTTGGTTGCACCACCCTGTATATATATATATATATATATATATATATATATATATATATATATATATATATATATATATATATATATATATATATATATATATACAGGGTGATTCACGGTCGATGGTAGGTTAGACGTTTATGGAGAACGGAACGCGGGATTTTTTTGAAAATTTGGCAACGTGGGTAATTAGCTATGCTCTGTCCATCTAAAATATTTTCAGCATTGCGACGTTGCCGCTTCTATCAAAAAGTCCTAGCAACTTTATTTTTTTAAATGGAACACCCCATATATTAATAAATTTTTAGAATCGCTCTTTTATTACAATACTTTTTTGTTAATATTACCCTATACCTATCTCTATCGGTTTTCGAGATAAAAATTAGTTTGTGTTAAATATGGTCCAAAACATGGCCCTAATTACACGTAAGTAAATTAGTGCTCTCAATTCATGGAAAGTTGATATTTTGGCGGTAGTTTAGACAGACCCGATGTATTTATTTTTCACCATGAAATCGACTCCATATCATACAGGGCGTGCTAAGATTACTATTATTTCCGTTGTTCATAAAAGGGGTCAAATGTTCGTTTTTTTAAATGAAACCCCCTGTATATTAATCAATAAATTGAAAGACGAAGAAAAACGCTTTAAGATGGTACATCATATTCCTATACCTAAATCATCAAGTTTTCTTAATAAAAGCGCTTTTTTGTGAAAAAAAAAATAAAGACTTTAATTTTAAGTAACCATGGATATCAAACATCAAAATATCAAACTTACGACATTTTGACGACTGTGTTTAAAAAAATCTCCCAAAATGAACGCAGATAATCATTATTCAAACGAAGTTCTTATGAAATTATTTATTTTACACGGACAATGTGATCAAATCATTGCCAGAACTTGCAGAAAATTTAACCAAATGTATCCTGAATTGACACAAATGAACGAAAGGAAGTTTGTAAGATTACAAAATAATTTCATTAACTATGGCTCAAATTTAAAAGCGCCTCTAACATTACCAAAACCTGTTACTTCAAATGAAGATAATATTGTCAACGTTTTGGCATATTTTTATGCATATCCAGAGGCTTCCATTCGTAGTGCAGAAAAAGATTTGGGTGTATCATATGCTTCAATACAACGAATTTTGGGAAATCACGAAATGCATCCGTTTAAATTTACTAAAGTGCAAGCCCTCAAAGCAGAAGACTTTGAACGTAGAGTGCATTTTTGCGAAACCCTTTTAATACGTATACAAGAGGATCCGGAGTTTTTGTCAAAAATCATTTGGAGCGACGAAGCAAAATTTACAAGGGATGGGATTTTTAATAGAAGAAATAAGCATTTTTGGGCTGATCATAATCCTCACGTGACAAAAGAAATGGGATTTCAAGAAAAATTTGACCTAAATGTTTTTTGTATTTTAAAAAAGCACAAAATTAGCTTTTTTATTTATGATGCCACTTTAAATGCTGAGAGATATCTCGAAATACTAAGGACGACTGTTACCGATTTCGTCGAAAATTTATCTTTAGAGGATTATAGGAATTCGTGGTTTCAACTGGACGGAGCGCCAGCTCATTGCACCCAGGAAGTTTCCAGGGTACTTTATGAAATATTTGACGATCGTTGGTTTAGGCGCTTAGGGCCGTGGGATTGGCCACCGAGATCCCCCGATCTCACGCCGCTTGACTTTTATTTATGGGGTGTTTTAAAAGAAAGAGTGTACAGTACTCCAGTGCCTACCAAAGAAGAACTGCGACGGCGAATAGTTCGGTGTATTGAAGATCTGGATCCCCATGAAATTGAAAAAGCAACTACGAGTCGCGTACAAAAGCACATACTAAAATGTTTAGAATGTAATGGACAACATTTCCAGCATTTATTGTAAAAATTTCTTATTTTGTTTACAGTTTTGTTTTTTGAACCTTCCTAATTTTGTTATTTAATTTATTTTCACATGTTAATGAAATTATTTTGTAATCTTACAAACTTCCTTTCGTTCATTTGTGTCAATTCAGGATACATTTGGTTAAATTTTCTGCAAGTTCTGGCAATGATTTGATCACATTGTCCGTGTAAAATAAATAATTTCATAAGAACTTCGTTTGAATAATGATTATCTGCGTTCATTTTGGGAGATTTTTTTAAACACAGTCGTCAAAATGTCGTAAGTTTGATATTTTGATGTTTGATATCCATGGTTACTTAAAATTAAAGTCTTTATTTTTTTTTTCACAAAAAAGCGCTTTTATTAAGAAAACTTGATGATTTAGGTATAGGAATATGATGTACCATCTTAAAGCGTTTTTCTTCGTCTTTCAATTTATTGATTAATATACAGGGGGTTTCATTTAAAAAAACGAACATTTGACCCCTTTTATGAACAACGGAAATAATAGTAATCTTAGCACGCCCTGTATGATATGGAGTCGATTTCATGGTGAAAAATAAATACATCGGGTCTGTCTAAACTACCGCCAAAATATCAACTTTCCATGAATTGAGAGCACTAATTTACTTACGTGTAATTAGGGCCATGTTTTGGACCATATTTAACACAAACTAATTTTTATCTCGAAAACCGATAGAGATAGGTATAGGGTAATATTAACAAAAAAGTATTGTAATAAAAGAGCGATTCTAAAAATTTATTAATATATGGGGTGTTCCATTTAAAAAAATAAAGTTGCTAGGACTTTTTGATAGAAGCGGCAACGTCGCAATGCTGAAAATATTTTAGATGGACAGAGCATAGCTAATTACCCACGTTGCCAAATTTTCAAAAAAATCCCGCGTTCCGTTCTCCATAAACGTCTAACCTACCATCGACCGTGAATCACCCTGTATAGACAAAGACGTACGTGTAACCGAGTGTTCAGACGTATTTCCTAAGCAACCAGCAGACACAGCAACACTTCTGGGCTCCAACACTCCAATGCTATTTTATCTCTTTCTACTACCATTCATGATTCAATTACGTATTTCCTTAAAGTTCGTAAACTAGACCTCTAGGGTAAATGTTTTCATAACAAACAACAAATAAAGAGGCTTCACGTTCACAACGCTCACAGTATACGGAACACCAAATCCTGTCTAATTCATCCATGGCCGCTCCAGTTTTGTCCCCTCTTACCTCCTGCCTTTTATAATTCTTTTAAACTTAAATACCATCCAAACCACCGGCACCGGGCCGTCATGTTATACAAAATGGGGAAAAATTATTCCGAAGTATACACACAAAATTTGTCCAGCTTCACAAGTTCTTTTTTAGTTTCCAATAATTTTTTAGGTTTCCACTTACTTCAGCAAAAAACCCTTAAAATTGGACCATTCGGGAGAAGACAATAAACATAACCTCCCCTTTGAAATCTGTTAAAAATGACAATATGTACCTATTCCTTCTTCTATAAAAATCAACTATTTTTTTTTTTAAAAATCGGACATGACATGATATTTAATAATTATACTTTACAATATATAGAGAGATGCTGGCCATTTCGTCTTAACCAGTGCCATTTAACTAACTTACACACATACACACACACTATACTTTACAATTCGTCAAAAAATAAAAAAAGTAGGTACCTAATAAGCATTAACATTTTCTTGATCGGGCTTTTTGTTAATGACGGTATTTAAGTGCTATTTAGCCGCGCTTCCTTTAAAATTTTGCCAATTACTATTCGACAAACACTTTGTATACATAACAAGTATTTTTTAATCAGGACGCAAAACGACGTAAAATTGGTTTATTCAATCTGTAACCTTACAAACGCCGCGCTGAGAGAATGTTCATTTAAAATCCGCTTATTGTCCCAGATATCAAAATTGTGGTTACGATCTATCTCAGTGATTGTCAAACTGTATTCTGCAAATCCCAAGGTCTCAAGAGCAGTATTCAGCGTTCATTACTACTATTTAGTTTTTTTAACATTGGTGTTGCTGAGTTATATGCTGTAAAAAACTAATGACTTTTGCATGCATACACGTCCAGCGTTATGGGAGTACTTGAACATCTAAAGAAGAAATTTCTTTTGGTTGCGTGCATAGCCACTCATGCATCACCTGAATGACTTCATCATTGTTCTGAAATTTCTTTCCACCTAATGCCTCTTTAACTACACCAAGGACATGATACTCGCTTGGAGCGAGGTCAAAGGAATAAGCAGGAAGTGGTAGATACTGAAATTTTGAATCTTGAATGGTGCATAACCACCATTCAACGTGCAGTATCCGCGCCTTTTAGTTCTGATGGCAGGCTTAAGAGATTTTTATTAATCCAGTTAGGCATGTAGTCCTCCAAAATTACCTCTCTTGTATTCCAAAAAGGGGTGAGCATAACTTCCCTGCAGAGAGCTGGCTGCGAAAGTATTTTGGGTTTTGGCGACGCCATTCTTTGCTTACTCTCCTGGTATAAGGTTGATGATAGAGGACTTATCCCCAGTCACAGTTCTTGACAGAAAGGTATCTTCTGCTTCATATCGTCGCAATCGGTCTTCACAAGCATCAACGTCATTGTTTCAAATCTGGAGTCAATTGCTTTAGCACCTAGATTGCTCACACTTTATGGAACTGATGGATGTTATGCATAATAATATGTACAGAATCATGGTTCATATTCAAACATTAAGCGATTTTATCACCCCACGATTTTCTTTCACCGTTGCTTCGATCGCCGCAATCGATTCAGGCGTCACAACACGATTTGCTTGCCTAGGTGGTGGAGCATCAGCTACGGAAATCACCCTATTTTGGAACTTGTTGCCCCATTCATACACTTGTTGGAGTGACCAACATAAATTTGCATATTGTATCTTCATTTTTAAATCAATGGATTTCGCCTCTTCAGTGTACAAGAAACGAACAACAGAACGCTGCTCCTCCCTGGTACAGCTCCAGTGGAGTGCCATTTTTGAACTATCACTGCGTGGACATTTTCAATTTGTGCTATGATATCTCATTAGCAAGGCCTATGAAACCTCCAAAATATTATTTCTGCCGGTTCCGTTCGCTTCATTCGGCGCTTTTAAGGTTTTGTTACGATAAATGCTGTGATTCAACAAATTAGGATGAAAATGACATTTGACATCACTAGCTAATTATGTTATGAGATTTTAATGATAACACAACGCCACAAAAAAAGTGTCGTGAGCAAGAAACTAGACTTCATATGTCCTATGGTTTTTGACCTGCTGATTACGAATCCGAAAGCCCTTTTTTCAAATGGCTTTAGATTTTTCATTATCCCAAAATTTTCGAATTTTCGAATAACAATTATTTGGTGCAGTAATACCCTATTCTAAATTCAATACAATATATAAAATTGGTTTCAGTAAACGTTTATTTGTAAGAACATACAACTTATTTAATCGAAATACTTATTGCTATTGCAAAGCTTTTTAGATTTATTTTACTTACATACTATAAAACACTAAAGTTCACTCCAGTCCACACAAACACTGAAACACTCCAGTAACCAGAATTGCAAAAGATCTATTATTTTTGGCATAATTTTAATGCAATAAACAAACAGGCTGCAAGCTTAAACGACTATAAAACGAACAAAATACCAACATCATAATTTTAACCTCTCCAAAAGGTGTCCGCGAGCAATAGAAGTAAAACTTCAGCCAACAATAGAACTCATTGAATTAATACTTTTGATTATTTCTCTAATATCTTAAATGTTTTATTGGAGTGTTTATTTTAATTAACATGATATAAGGATTATTCACTTAGTTTTTAGATTTTTTATTTAAACTACAGTTTTGGTCGTTTAATAAAATATATTGTAATTTGAATCACGCCGCCCACAAATATCTATTTTTCGTCCAATTTTATTTGAACATTCTCCTCAAATAGTTTAATTTTTTGGCTCTAACAATTCTACACTCTAAAGAATAATATAAATTTATGGGTTTCCAATAATATTTTTGTAATTGAAAAAATGGTAATATAGTTTTCAAAGAAGTAAGACTACTTTTGGACTCTAATAATAAGTTTGTTTGTTGTAAATGTTTTTTTTTTTTGGTTATTTCAATGATGATTTGTTGAAACAGTATTAACTTTAATATAACAAAAGTGAGAGTGGTCAAGCATAATACTATTATTGAAAATAGCACAGCAGTTTTTTCTGTGTATGACTGAGTGACGGTGACATGTTACACAATTACCATTTTGAGAAAATCACATTAAAAGTGTCTGTAGAGACTACTGGGCAATAGATATGATATTGGATGTGTAAATTCCACCCAGAGATTTAAAATACGATTTTTGAAGGTAATAACCTTATCCATGCCAGAAAAACGTCTAAACAAATGCGACATATCACCTTCATCCACCCATGCCTCCAATATTATAAGTATGTAGTAACATTAATTACTTTAATTATAAATAAAAACTTTATTTAATATTCTAAGGAACGTTGAGTATTCGTTAAAATACTACAGGAAGTTGGGTGAGTCACGATGACTGAAGCCCAATAATTCGACCGTCTGATGCTCTCGTAATTACTCAACCAGTTACTGAACCATTTCTTTGTTAGATACCAGACGTTTTTAAACGCAGTACCTACATTTCAAAAATGTTTTACCTTTCTTTGCGGTCGGTCCTAAATAACTGTTGAAGTGACAGGTGGAAGCAACAATAGAACTTGACTTCCAGTTATTGTTCGGATTTATATATTATGATAAATCAAATAAGGTTATTTCGATATTATATTTAAATCATTGTTAAAAATGGTTTTCGTGAATAAATTGTATGGAAATAATTTTATTAAGGCACAAAACTTCCTCTGCCCTCGTAACAAAGAACAACGTATTTGGAATTTTATGAGTTTTGAGAAAAATTGATTGAAGTACTTACGTATATATGTATTTTGTGAAAAAAAATAGTTTTACTCAATTTGTAAGCTAACTACATAAAAAACTGAGAACGCATTGTGAAACCATGCTAAAAGTGAGGCAACATACAACCTACAAAATATCGGCCATGGCGCCACATCCTGAAGGCACTAACAATATACTAATAAATAATTTGCAAGCATAAGTAAAACAGCAGCAGGAAAGCCAGATAGATCACATAACGGCCACAAAGAGAATAAGTAAATAGACCATGGATACCAGAACATATCGAGGAGCTCAGGCAGTAACAGACTATTATCTGGTCATAGCAAAAATAAGAAACCTAAAATCAACAAGAAAATACCTTGCCAAACAAAACACGAAGAAGTGTGAAATAGAAAAACTAGAAAAAGCAGAAATAAAAAAATGCGAAGAAACATACACAAAAAACCTACAAAACCAGACTAGTAACACCACCGAAATCGAAGAAAAATGGAAAGAGATAAAAATATATCACGAACGGTAGAAGCCGTATTGCAGAAGACGCAGAAAAAAGTCACAGATAAAGAATGGTTTAATCAAGAATGCGAAGAAGTTAGAGAAGAAAAAAACATAGCTAGAATAAAGTGGATAAATACAAAGCAAGAAGAATGCAGAAAGGACTACGGAAGAAAAAGGAACAAAGCAAACGCAATATATAAGAGAAGAAAGAATGAATGGATTAGCAAAGCTCTCGAAGGCACTGAACAGGATAGTGGCAGCAACAAAGCTAAACAGTTCTATAAAAGTATTAAATCACAAAATTACAAATCTAAAACCGACACAAGAGGAATGAAATACAAGGAAGGTAATTTAGAACACGACACACGAGTTATTGGAAATATGTGGAAAGAATACTACCAAGAAATGCTAAATCACATACAGGATGGAACAAACACCGAAAGAGAGAAAAGGGAAATACGGGAGGCTGAGTAAGAAGAGGGAGAAACAGAAAGCCCAACAGAGACGGAAGTACAAGAAGAGATAAAAAGACTACAGAACGGTAAAGCTCCAGGAAAAGACCAGGAGACAACATCGTGATATACATAAAAAGACAAAGACTTTTAAACTGGGCAAGACATATTTGAGGAGAAAACCAGCAGACACTATTAGGAGAATAACAGAATGGATCCAGCTTCGGCCTAGAAGAAGGGGAACACCTAGGAAGAGAAGGCGAGATGACATAGAATGCGATTTAAAGCGACTAGGAATAACGGACTGGAGGAGAAAATGTAAAGATAGAGAAGAGTGGAAGAAAATAACGAAATTAGCCAGAACCCATAATAATTTGTAAAAGAGCAATGAATAAGAGAAGTAATCCATCTCAGAAAATGGATAGAAGAAAACGCTACAAGCGTTAGCCATAATTCGACAGGATTGAACGGCTTGATGATGATAATGAACTAATAAAAAAGATGGCGGTCTATAGATCTAAAATTTTAATAAATCTCATTTCCAGAAAGTTTTAATTTACGTTGTTTTTTCTTGACTTGCTTGACCGTGCTTTGACAATGTCTTTTGGTTTGATAAATTTACCTTTTGACAGGCAGCGCCATCTAGATATAGTTGTTTAAATAAATAGCAACCTACCCGTTATGATATTTTATTGAAAAGAGAAGGAAAAACTCCAATCATTGGACGTAATGTTATTAGATAATATCAGAGACTATAAAGGGTATAGACAGACACCGAAAAGCCGGTCTCCCTAGAGACATTTAATGGGTTTACTGGTTTATGGTTTAAAAGTTTGTTTGTCCACCATTATATATACATGTAGATACATAGTATACGTATTTATACAATGGTAGACAAACAAACTTTTAAACTATAAACCAGTAAATCCACCAAATGTCGCAAGGGAGACCCGCTTTTCGTTGCACGACAGTGTTCGTCTAGGTATTATTTAGTCTATGGTAATAAGCAAGAAGTGAACAAACTACAGATTTTTTCAGTATGTTTTATATCTATTAGCAGTATTTTTACTGTAAAAGCCTCGGTAAAAACCCAGAAATAACAGAAAAATTTATACAGAAACTGTCCTTTAAATCTATTTCATGGTCAAGCCTCAGGAAGACATTGAAGATGTCACCAGAAAGGTTACATTATCAGTTACAATCTTTAATTATAAACAAACAACTGTTGCAGAATTAATATTTAATTAATATTACATGCCATTGTATTTCCTTGATAACCTTTCTATATTTCTTAATATTTTTAATGAACGTAACGGTGATACACAATGTCCGCGGATGGGATTTAGAAGGGGACAAATGGACCAAATGTTGCAAGATACGTAAAATGTCACTCTTAATAAAAGTGTTTGCTTGTAAAATATATGATCCGCGTTATGAAAAATAAAATTTTTTATACAGGGAGCATAAAAAATATTAAAACGTTGTTTTGCGGAAGAGTAAACATACCTTCCTTATCATTTTCTACAAAAAAAATGTTTTAATTAAACCCTAAGCCTATTAACAAGATTTCATTAAAAAATTTAAATATTAAAAGTAACGAGTATTCTCTCTCAATCCTCTAAGCAGAGTATTAATTTTTACATATTAAACAATACTGACAACTATGGACATGTTGGTCAATGCCTTTATTAAATGAAGCAATTATTTAATTTAAAATACTTCTCGCCAAAACGCTATCTACTAAACCAAGGATTTTATAGTCTAGTGTTCATATCGCTACATCATGGAACAATTTACCGTGAAATTTGTGAGAATCCCAATATATAAAATGACAATCTACAACACAATAAAAAAGTTCCAAAAAACTGGTTTTGAATCTCAAGAAGAAGAAGAAGAAATGTGACCAAAACGATGCTGCCACAGTTTTAGTTCTTCAGTTTGTTAGAGAAGTTCCTGTGATGTCCCTTAGAAATCGTGCTAAGCATTTCTGAAAGTTGTAAAAAAAACTCATATTCAGATGATCTTAGGAAAAAATAAATAAATTCCGTTCAAACCCCACTTTAACCAAACATTGGAAGAGCGAGATGAAGCGAAAAGACTAGAATTTTTGTTTATGGAAGGGAGACCAAATTTTAAGTGGAAATGTTCATTTTACAACCTTTTATTTAACTTCACCTGTTAGTATGGTATGTATGTATTTGGTTTGATCAAAAAATGCCAGAAGGGTTACTGTCTTTATCGACTGTTGATTACTTAAGAATATTATACACAATAATTGTAATAATCCGCATGTGCTGACGCTGTGTTCTATTTTTTCCCTACAACCCATTACATATCCACTAAACGTACGCGCCAAAGTTGTTTTTACAAGCTTTTATTTAACTTCACCTGTTAGTATGGTATGTATGTATTTGATTTGATCAAAAAATGCCAGAAGGGTTACTGTCTTTATCGACTGTTGATTACTTAAGAATATTATACCTACACAATAATAGTAATAATCCGCATGTGCTGACGCCGTTTTCTATTTTTTCCCTACAACCCATTACATATCCACTAAACGTACGCGCAAAAGTTGTTTTTACAAGCTTTTATTTAACTTCACCTGTTGGTATGTACGTATGTTTGTATGTATGTTATTAGTATGTTTAAGTCAAATATTGCAATCCAAATTTCGACTAGTTCTAATTAAGCTAGAGCTTTGAAATTTTGTGCACGTGTATAAGTCCGGTGACAATGCAATACTGTATTTTAATATTGTTCTGAATCCAATATGGCGGACGCCCCAAGATGGCGGATTGCCTTTTTCTTTACAATCCCTTGATATGGGTATCAAATGAAAGGGTTTGACGAGTAGAATACGATAAGCTATGTGACGTCATTCTAAACCCAATGTGGTAGCCGCCACAAGATGGCGGATTACCATTTTCTCACAACCCCCTTAATATGGGTATCAAATGAAAGGGTTTGACGAGCTATGTGACGATAAGCTATGTGACGTCATTCCAAACTCACTATGGCGGACGCTACAAGATGGCGGATTACCTTTTTCTTCACAATCCCCTTGATATGGGCATCAAATGAAAGGGTTTGACCCGTAAAATACAATAATCTATCTGACGTCATTCTAAACCCAAAATGGCGGACGCCACATGATGGCGTATTACCTTTTTCTTCACAACCCCCTTGGCATTTGAATCAAATAAAAGGGTTTGATGGGTAGAATACGATTGCTATTTGACGTCATTCTAAACACATACAAAACATACCTACCTACACCGACGTTAATCGCTCAGTTTAGGAACTTCCCCCTAAATTTAAATATTAACGCCGGAATTCAATAAAAAGGTTTAACGTCTACTACTACTGATTTAAATTGACATTTTATAGTTGATCATTTAGGTTTTGATAACTTTTTGTCCCGTTATTGTTAATAAACCTTTATTAAAAAAGTATGAGTTATTCTAATATTCCTTTAGGAGATTTCCTTGGTTGCCAAATTATTTTTATCTTGGACCGTGTTGTCAAGTTAAATTTAGTCCTATTATTGAGGAAAATACATATCTAAAGTCTCCTACTCTTTATAACAAGTGACTCAAAAAGAAATTCACAGTAAAAATCTTAGGTATATTATTCTTTGCCTTCTCAGTAGTGTTGTAAAATTTCCGGAAATATATTTTTTGGAAATATTTCCGGAAATTTTGGAAATATTTATTAAAGATAAAGTATCTTTTAAAAATTAACATCGAAATCAAAATTTATAGCAAAAATAAACAAATAAAAATAAATGCATAAGAAAGTAATAGCAAAAATAAATAAATGAACATAAACTGATGCAAAAATACCGAGAAACTGTGAAGAAATTGGCACTAATTAAAATCGGGAGAGAGTCACGTCCTCATCACACTGTCATCATTTGTTAAATTGGTCTCTTGAATATTTGGTAATGACAACAGAACTGTTTTTATTACTTAGCTCTTTGCTATTAGTATTATTGTCACTGTTCTCGAGGCTATCAGATGTCTCATTTTTTTCCTCTATATCTTCATCTTCATCAGTTATTCAAAATGACCACCATGAACTTCTTGGCAGTAATAAAGTCAATTTTGAATCTCTGGCAAGAAGTAGGTAACATCTGCCATTCTCAAAAATGTGTTAGCTTACTGTTTTTTCTCTCTGACGCACAATAAATAAGACTCAACAACTGATTTTAAAACTATTTACTTTCACTTTACGTTCAAAAAATACCATGACGACTTTTAACGTTCCTTCATCTGACGCTCTTCTTCTTTTTTTCTTTTTAAACTTTAACAACTACAAATGGTTCATTTGCACTGCCAGTGGTGCATCATACTCGGAATATTGAATATTCCTAACAAATGTGAGAAGTAAGCTCCAAAATTGACTTTATTACTGCCAAGAAGTTCATGGTGATCATTTTGAACATCTTTTAAAGTAATAAGAGAAATAAAGGTATTTAGATTTTTAATTTTTTTTCCACGATTTTTAATTTTTATATTTAAAAACGACTTAAGATACGGACCTCGGATTTACGGTAAAATGTTTCTTTTTTGAAGACATTTAAAATTAGGTACCAGACGGCATATGGTTGCATTTAAAATATTTGACCTCAACTATTTCCAGTGGAAATATTTCCATTTACAACACTACTTGTCAGTTGGACCGGTTTAGCGGTAAGTAAAAGTCGTATCAACATCGTTTGCATATTGTGACGTAAGTAAACCTTTTACGGCGATTTAAAGAAGGTTTATTAAAAAGGAAGAAAATGAAGAATTCTGTTTTTCCTTGATCCATACATTGCCATCACCAACAGTAAAATTTGGGGAACTCTATCACTAATTAAAGTTGATTTAGACACGTGTAGCTTGGAAACCATTTAATGAAGAAGAAAAAGACAACAAAAATTGCAAGGAGCCTAGCGCAAATACATTGTCTCTGTTATACATTTTGTTGCCTATTTTTTAATTATTAATTAGTGTTCAAAATCGTAAATAAAATAATAACAAAAAAGTAATTACAACAATTTTAAATTTATTCTGATGTTCAAATAAAATAGAAGTAATATTTATTTACTTATAATCTAAATCTAATTGTTCTGCTTATTTTTTTTAAACAATAGCAGGCTAATTTACGCATTTTCTCATCTTAAAATCTTTAATGTATTCTTCCGAATTGGGTAACACCTTTCTTTTACGCCAAACAACTTTCATTTAAAATAATTAAAGCCATGAATTTATAATTCGAGATAATTGTGTGATTAGTTTGTTGGTACTAATTAATTGTTATATACCTTAATTAATTTGCATAAATAAAATGGGCTTCTGCCACGAAATACCTTAGTTAATTGGGAAATTATAACTATAAATAGAGTATCAACTGGTCATAATTAAACTATATTATTCTCGATATTATTGCTATTAATGTTTTTCATTCCATAAGCCAGTTACAGGCGGAGGTTCTTTTTTTATAAATATGTAGTTGTTCAGGTTTCGTCGTAATGCAAAATGTTGTACATATTGTGTCAGAATTATTTGCTCGGATCGGATGTAAAGTTTCAAGTCTGACCCAGAGAGGGCGCAATTTATCGTAAAATTGACACTTGTTTGCGCAGCCGCCCTCTTCGTTAGTGTCTTTTTAAAGTTTCAATAGAGAGCATTACGTACATAGATTGTATTTTACAAAAGTTTATGAAGTTTTATGTTATGTACTAAGTGATGGCAAAAATCGAGATCCATGATGTAATAAAGTATTTCCATATTAAAGGAGATCGGGAGTGAACAAACAGACAGGGTTCTAAGGGAAAGCAGAGAAGAAGTTTCGAAGACCATCCTAGTCGGCGGACGTGGAGTGCCGGATCGTGCGTTCTGTGCGGCTGTGGGAATATCCAAAGCGGAGACGCACCATATTTTGTGTAAAGAAAGCTATCTTTTTGAAAAGTATTATATTTCTTCAAAAAATATTATTTTCGAAAATAGGTTCATTTTATTTTTGAATATATTTAACAAACCCAGTGGTTTCACGTAAATTTTATCATCAGAATCTGATGATAAAATCGTCTCTTCTGTTCGTGATATTCTAGGTTAGGTCTTATTTGGTAAACATAGAGAGAAATATGTCCTGGTTAAGAAGAGAAAACCAAACTTCTTGGCAGCTGATGTAGCTATTGAAGTATTGTGTTTATGCCAGCCGAGATCACGTTCGAAAGCGATGCCAACAACATCGAATGTTTCTTCGTTCTGTAGGGCTAGGCCATTCGTGTGGATGTGATAGGTGTTGCTGGATTTTTTGCGTGACAGGGAGCAAGGCTAAGTTTTGGAGTCGTTGAACTGAACTAACCAACAACTGAACTGAGCTGAACTGACTGAACTGAGCTAAGCGACGATTCAAATACAGGGATTTTAGCTGATTACTTAACTCTGGAAATCATTATCTACTTGACTAGGGATACTTATAAATTGACTTATAAAATAAATATAAAAACCAAAACAGCGGGAATTAACAGGGTTAATTAAAATTTTCTATCAAATTAAATTGTTAGTCACACAAAGAAGTAAAAACGCATTTATCTAGTAGTAGAAAAATACATATAACACTACCATTAGGAAATTGTATTCTTCCTTTTAATTACAAAAATGCCCATTTCAATTTTCAGTAAGAAAATGTAAATTAACACTTAAACATAATATAAAATGTTAAACATCTTCAGTCGTGGGAACATGTAAATTGTTTGAAATGTATGCGTTTACGTACTTTCTAAATGTCTAACTGGGACACATGAGATGTGTTGATGCACATTAAGATGTGGTAAATTAAAATCAAAATAATATTTCAGTTTTAGCTAACCAGAAAATTGTTTATTCTCGGAAACCAATATTTTGATTTAACTGGGAATTGATCACATCATGAATTACTGAATTTTTACCTCGATTTTTACTGTTTCCTCTGTCGCATAGATACGATTATTTCCATCTTCATAAAAAATTGTATATTTAAAGACAATTAACAATAATATTGATATGGGCGACTGCCCCAAAACATCAAATTTTCTTGCTTAAGAAAAAATTAACAAACTATATCATAAATAAAAATTTTACGGTCAGTTTCTTTAACGCTGGATCGGTCTAATTTGATAATCAAAAGTTTTAAAAGTGACAAGTGTAAGAATAGGACGACTAAGTTTTATACTATGAAGTTCTTTCGCATATTTATAAAGAAAATGGCGATTTTGGTACGTACTTTCCACATTAATACAACTAAATTTTCTCTAGGAAGATGTTCCAAGATAAAGATCAATTGGAAACCGAGCAAATTGCTGGAAAGTTAGAATAACTCAGTTGTTAATGACAACTTATTAACAATGACATGTCACAAACCTGCCAGAACCTAACTGATGAACTAGAAGGTTTTAATTTCAATCAGTACTAAATCCTAAAACTTTTAGGGAGCGTTAATGTGTTAGTTTGGCTATTAAAATAGTATGTAGTGTCAATGTGGGAACAGTATATCATGTAATTTTCATTACTTTCCTTAAGGGATACTTAACCACAGTTATGTCTAGCTGCAGTGGCGCACCCAGGGGTGGGGGGGGCTGGGGGTTGCAGCCCCCCCTGCAGCAGCAGTCTGTTGGTTTTATTTAAAAAGTAAAACGACGTCTTAAAAATAAACATTTTAACGAATATTCAGTAAATGTACATCAAGAGAGAAACAGATATTATGACTTTTACCCTACTGAGACAAGTCTACTGGAGAGCACTCTAGCTCACGGTATTCTGGGTATGCCCTCGGACATCGTGCCTAAGAGGTTAATCAACTATATGTTCTAGATTGTAATCTATCCCGGAAGGGAAGAATGAGTTTGGAATAAACTGACCTACTTAGGGCAAATATTTTCTTATTTATCGACGGATCCAAAACTAGCAAGGGTATCGGAGTTGGAGGATAATGGCCCAAAAACAGAGCTGAGATGTAGCGTGGGGTCATTGGCGACTATATTCCATGCAAAGGTGTACGCCATTGAGGAAAGTGTAAGAATGCTGGCAAAGCGGCAGTACACACGTAAAACAATAATAATCTTTTGTGACAGGCAAGCTGCTCTTAAAACACTGGAATCCAGCTGGTGCACCTTAAAGGTGGTGTGGAACTGCCGCGATTTGCTGACTGGAGTCGGAAAACAAAATTAAATCACCCTTGTGTGGGCCTAATTTGATAACCAAATGTTTTAAGCTGACAAGTGTAAGAATAAGACAATTAAGTTTTATACTATGAATTTGTTTTTGAGGTTTGTCGTAAATTTATAAAGAAAAGGGCAATTTTAGTACATACTTGCAACAATAATAGAACTAAATTCATTTCTAGCAACCCCTTCCAAGATGAAAATCATTCGAAAACCAAGCAAATCGCTGAAATATCAGAATATTTCATCAGTTTTTAATGGTGACTTATTAACAATAACAGGACAAAAACCAGTCAAAACATAACTGATGAACTAGACGATCTTAAACTAAATCTTAAACCTCCTTAGTGAGTCTGAGCGTTAGTGTTTTGATCATATAAAATGAAGATTTGAATGACTGAACCATTCATTGTTTTGATAAGAGTGAAGGTCCCTGAAGATTCCTCGTGCAATAAAAGAAGAAAAGCGGACAGTTATTTCACTGTGAAACGGTCTAATCCCAATAACTATAATTTTCTAAATGACTTAAGCCGTGAAAACCTTAGTTCTATATTATAACTATCAACGAGTACGGGACTGACGGGGAAGCGGCTTAACCTTATATGCACCCACCTGCAGCAGAAAAGAGATTTCAACGATATAGAGTAAAGATCCCTGAAGCTATCTGATACAATCGAAGGCGAAACGTCGATACGGTCTGATCACAAAAACTATAATATTCTAGATATTTATAATTTTTCATAATAAGTGGAACAATTTTTCGTAGGACAGTAAACGTCACGAAACTGACGATTTCCTCAGAGTGCTGTAAATATTTGGTATTTAAGTAAAGATATGTGTAGGTACTGTCGTGGTAAAAAATCGTATATCTAATTCACAATCTAAGTAATGAACTTTCTTAGGGAACTGGTACTTAGATTGTGATTACCAGAGTATTTGTCGACGGTTTTGTTAAGCATATATGAAGAAAACATTAATTAAAGCTAAAAAGGGACCAGACAATATGTTGGCTACAAAACACGTTAAAATTATTACCAGCTTCGTTATATAATTTGTATTCTTTGTAAGTCTTGTGCATCCTACCGTCAAAAAAATTAAAATAATTTAAAATTGGCTCTACTTGACTGATTTTTATACAATAAAGAAGTATAAATTTAACATTTTTGTTAAAAGTATTATTTTTTATTATTTTTAGTATTTTTACGTCTTCTATGGAGGACAAAAAATCTGGCAATCACCCTTAAGGTCGCCATTCACTATTCTGCATGCAGTGCGCCACGCAGGTAGGAAGCCGCTCACACTTTATCCTGCAAGCATTTCGCCATCAGAGTTTTTGTCTTTCTCGCTAGGGACGATTTTCCTTTTAAAAATATCTAATCTACGCTGTTTTTCCAGAAAAAAGAAAATAGTTATTTTCCTATGTTTCTTTCTGTTACCAGAAAAGAATAAAAAAATAGTGTGGAAGAAGAAACTGTTAAAGATGCTATTTAGCACTTTTTTCTTCCCCGATTATAAGTCGTTCTTAAAGCGTAGATTTTCTTTCAGACTGAGGCAATACTTGCTGTGGTGTCATATTTCTTCAATACTTCTAATAATTCTTGAAAAGCTGCATTTCTCAACTGTTTATTACTTGTTGATATAATATCCCGCAAACAGCTTTTTTAAATATAAATATCAATAAATTCTCCTAAACCCGTATTATCCATTGTCAACAAAATAGCGAAATTTAGTCCGGCAACACCAAATTCTCTCCTGCGCGTGAAACTACAGGGCGTCGTGCAGGACGCCACGCAACTGACAGTCCGGCGCAGTGCTGCCATGCTTTACCGACTAGTATCGGTAGATTTCGGAAAATAGATCAGTAGTTTCCTGTAAGCAATTGTTAGGTAAGCGATTGTCGACTAAAACTAAGAAAGCTAGCTGCAATCAGCTGGTTTTTAACCGGGAAGAAGGGCTCACTTGACAAAATTGACAAATATGCCAAATAATACGGTAATGAAGACAAAGACAAAATGAAAACGGAGGACGCTAGCAAGATTCTTGCTTTAATTTTCTGGGACAAAGATATATCATAATTCTGATACGTTATTTGGAACAGAGTAGAAGTATTACGTACCTACATAACATAAATAACGCCGGGGAAGACACGTTGTTTATAAGTTGTGTGTTACCTCCAGGCGCGGCCCGTGAAATTTTAAAGTTGTATATCTTTGTTGCTACTTATGGGACCCATGCTAAGTTCAGATTTTTAAGAGTGGGCCTGCTAGGAATGTTTTGGTAAAGAAAAAAAATGTTATTTGCGAAAAAAAGTTGAATTTTTGAATTGACCCACCTCGGAAAAAAATTAACACGCTTAGGTATTTTAGTTATTATTTTTTCTAAACAAATTTTACATCATTTTGTCGACAATTCTTAAATTTTAAGAGACAAAATGTATTAGTAGAGAATTATAGTCATTTGAATTTTTTTTAAATTATATTTTAGGTTTAAAAAAATTCAAATGACTATAATTTTCTACTAACACATATTTTCTCTTAAAATTTAAGAATTGTCGACAAAATGATGTAAAATTTGCTTAGAAAAAATAATGAATAAAATACCTAAGCGTGTTAATTTTTTTCCCAGGTGGGTCAATTCAAAAATTCAACTTTTTTTCGCAAATTACAAAATATTTTTTTTATTTACCAAAACATTCCTAGTAGGCTCACTATTAACAAAACCTGAACTTGGCATGGGTCTCATAAGTAGCCACAGAGACATACAGCTTTAAAATTTCACGGACCGCGCCTGGTTGCCTCTTTGTATTTTCTTACAATGAGTTTTCCGTTTTTTGTATGTAATTATGACAAAAATGGGCAAAACAATTTTTTTTGTCCACTAATCGATTTAAAAGAATATATTTTGCAACATCACTAAATATATGCTTTCAGTAGGAGCAAAAGGTACCTATAATATAATATGGTAAAAAAAGTTTGAATGATTTTTTTTCAAAACTTATAAAATTACAGGTACGTTTTTAGTTAGGAGGGCAGTTTACTTTACCAACCATTATTTTCTTTATTCAAGTTATTATAAACCAAAATTAAAACAGTTCGTTGCATCTTGACTTAACTGTCTTACCTACTTTACTTATTTCAAACAACTGCTCTTGTTTACCATTCTAATTATTGTTCAGATGCAGAAAAGCAATAAAATAAATCTTTTTTATAATTTTCGTCCGGCTCATTTAGCATACAATTTATATCTTGTTCTACATAGTAGAGATAACAAGCTTCACGTTCTTTGTGAAAATTAAAAAGATTGCTGGAAATAATGAGACCAACATATGTTATAATGTGGTAAGGCATGATTTATAGAATATATATTAGAGATTATACTCCAATCTAACCTTAATTAAAGGAGCTTTATCAAAGCTGGTTTGTGGTTTGATCGCCGGTGCAACAAAAAATAAATAATACTCTCTAAATCACTTCATACAAAGCCTAATAATGACATGTACATCATGGACAAAAAGGACAAATAAAATTCTGTTTCACCTTGATGTTTATCAGCTTTTTTTTTATTTCTAAAGCAGTGCAGGGTAAGAAATCTACGGCAAATGATTTTTCTGTGGTTCGGATTAATGTGGAAAGTATGAACGCCTCATGATAAGAATAAAGTAATTTCAAAAGTAAAATGATATTATTGATAGCTTAAGTAATGTTAAAATACAAATATTTTTATTTTCTTAAACAATAATCTTGTATGACGTTCTATTCTTAAAAAAAGAATAATACCGAAATATGTTCAATTAGTTTCATGTTAAAAATATAGGGTCATCATATTTTGACATCACGCCCCCAAAAAAAGTATTTTTATAATAGCAGTCGTATGTCAAATACGAAATCAGGGCTTTAAATCAACCAATAAATTGCAATTTTAATAATAAATTGTAGTTTAGGGTTTTCACATTTCCGCCAAAATTACGGTGTCAAAAAGGTATTTTTAGCAGCAATGGTAAAAGAACTTGAATTTTACATGGAAATTACAGTAATTGGCCGGTAAAAATAAAAGTGTTTTACGACAAAAGTAATATAATTTTACAAAATTACTTTTATAACAGTCAACTCATGCAATTCTGGTGACAACACATTCATATGTTTTTTTTTATTTCAAAAAATGTACAGCATGTCTTCGAAAGTTCTTGCCACATGGAAAAAAATATTTTTGATTTTACGCAAAAACGTGTCTCTTTATAATAAGTTCTGCATGATCAGAATAGCATTGCCATTCAAAAATTTCATTTAGTACATACAGGGTGACTCAAAAATGTAAAAGTCCTTATCCACGTGGAGCTGAAAAGACATAAAATCGTGATATTTAAAGGTAAACTACCACTGCAAATATACTGGAGGTAATTTTTTTTATCTTAGTGAATTTGGTTTGGAACATACAGGAGGTCCTGAAAATAAAATAAATTTTTTATTATCGCCTTTACCAAAAAAGTATATCTTCATGAAAAGTCCTACATTGTGAAAAAAGATCATGGTTATTCAAAAATTTTGGCTAGGCCATACAGAATGGCTAAAAAATTTAAATTGTGACTTTCATCTTTTGTCCTACATCAAGTTTTTGAATAACCATGTTTTTTCAATGTAGAATTTTTTATTAGGGTAAACTTTTTTTTTTAAGTCGATAATAAAAAATTAATTGTATTTTTGGGACCTCCTGTATGTTTCAAACCTAATTCACTAAGAAACTGAAACACGCTTTTCTGAGTAGCACACTAAAAAGTTAAAAATAAATTATAGTTTAAAAAACTAAAAAACACGCTGTTATGAGTAGCGCACTAAAAAGTTAAAAATAATTATTTTACTTTAAAATAGCTGTACAAGTAAACAGAAATCTGGGGTGTGCAGTGCGCGCATCGTGCGGAAAGTAAAGCAACTAACAAACTGCTCCTGCCTTTACTCCGCACACATGCATACCCTGGTTGCCTGTAAATTTTTACAGCTATGAAACATTTGGTCTGTAAATAGGTAATTAAATTTAAAAGCGTGGGGCGCATTTATATAGCGGTCTAGGCATAATAAGCAAAATGTAAAATAGGTAGGTACCTACATTACATTTTGTTTATTGCGCCTAGACCGCTATATAGAGGGTGTCTAAAATAGGTGATACCACTATTGCTATCTCCGTAATGGTAAAAGATACGAGGTCGGTTAAATTAGAGAAAATGTGCCATTTCTAGTCCCTATTCATATTCCATTTACGGAGTTGCCAAGTTCTCTATAGTTTCCTATCTACAGGGGATTTTTTAAAAATAGTCAAAAATTTAATTCTTAAATATCTCGAAAACTATTGTACTTAGAAAAAAGTTGTTCTTACAAAAATCACACGATTTTTTACCTTCTCTAAAGTAAAGTTATTGTTTTGTTTATACCATTTGTTTTTACTGAGGTACTGATACTAACTTATTTTTTTCAAATACGGACCTGGATTTTTTGCTGCATTTTTTGAAAGTATACTTCATACCCTTTACAACTGTGTATCACTTGATTATGCTTTTCGACGTTTTGGTGAAGAATAGTATCATCATCAGGATATTCTACCAGTACGGACCTGGCATTTTTCAAGTTAATGCGCCATTTCACGACCTATTATGGAGACAATTAGGTCAGAATCAGTAACTATGGATTAAATTGTTTTAACTGGCAAATTTTAATTATAATCATGATTACTAACCAGGACCCTCAAGTTTGAAAAATTGGTCCAACGCCTGAAAAAAACATAAGCTTAGTTTTAATTATAACAAATCCTAATAATTAATTCTTAGAGGCGTGATTGGCTTCGTGTGGTCAGTTCAATCGCGTCCATCAACCTGTTCGTCCGCCCGTCGATATGTCATAGTTCAACGCAACGTCAAAAAATAAAGCAGAAAACGGATTTTAGATTCGAATTCCTTATAATCCGAACCCAGTAAATATGACAATGGTTTTATGCTAGAATATAGTTAAAGGTCTTTAATGTGAGATAATATGGTTTGTTTTCAAAGCCAGTAAATAGTATGAAATGAAACCATTAGGTAAAATAGGACTATTTATTATTATCTTTTGAACTGAAAGGTGAGTTTTGGATACGAAAATATTAAAAACGTAAATAATGAAGACGTATCATCAAGGGTGCCTTTTACAATATGTAGTAAACTTAACCACTAGTTAGGTGCTGTTAATAAAGGCCGCTAATTATAACTGATCTGAGTCTGCTAAACTTTTGCTTTCAATAACTCATTGGCTTAAGTGCAATTTGACAAACTTTAATGACCAAAGGGTTCTGGTTAGTAATCAGGAACATAGTTTAAAATTAATCAGTTGAATAATTTAAGCCACAGCGATAGGTTGTGAAATTGTGCCTTAACATGGAAAATTCCAGGTCCGTATCGATAGAAAATCCTGATGATGTTGTTATTCCTGATCAAAACGTCGAAAACCATAATCAAGTGAACATAGTTTTAAAGGGTATGAAGTTTTCTTTCAAAAATGCAGCAAAAAATACAGGTCCGTATTTGAAAAAAAAAACAGTTAGTATCAGTAACTCAGTAAAAACAAATGGTATAAACAAAACAGTAACGTTACTTTAGAGAAGGTAAAAAATTGTGTGATTTTTGTAAAAACAACTTTTTTCCAACTATAATAGTTTTCGAGATATTTAAGAATTAAATTTTTGACTATTTTTAAAAAATCCCCTGTAGATAAGAAACTATAGAGAATTTGGCAACTCCGCAAACGGAATATGAATAGGGACTAGAAATGGCACATTTTCTCTAATTTAGCCGACCTCGTATCTTTTACGATTTCGGAGATAGCAATAGTGGTATCACCTATTTTAGACACCCTGTATATAAGTGCGCCCCACGCTTTTAAGTTTAATATCCTATATAAAGATTAAATGTTTTATAGCTGTACTAGTTAACAGAAAATCGGGGTATGCATGTGTGCGGAGTAAAGGGAGGCGCAGTTTGTTAGTTGCTTTACTTTCCGCACGATGCGCGCACTGCACACCCCGGTTTTCTGGTAAATTGTACAGCTATAAAAGAAAAATAGTTATTTTTAACTTTTTTGTAGGCTACTCATAAAAGTGTGTCTTTTAGTTATTTAAACTATAATTTTTTTTATAACAAAATACCTATTAAATAAATTGCCATTTCCATTCGATGGACACTTGAGCTCCCACTAAATTTTTGTAAACTCGGCGATTATGATTGAGTGTAGCTATGCTAGCGTGAACTCGCGCTAACAAAGCTACACATTTAAAAGAAACGGAAAGCAAAAAAAATAGTAAATTAATAATAAAATAGTCAAACATTATGACATAAGACAAAATTTAAAATGGCGTTGTGGCTCTCCAAGCGCGATTATACAACTATTACAACTACTGAATGTATAATAAACAGATGAGTGTATCCCCATAAAATGCCAAAGTTAGTAGGTAAATTAAATATCAACCATACTATTTATGTGTGTGTAATGTTACTAGAGTGGCTTTTAAAGGTTGATAACCGGCATTCTCGAGCATCCATTACTTAAACTAAAGAATTTTGCAACAAAACTGATTTGAATTTCTGAACGTTGAGGATTAATTCTATAGATATCAGAGAAATGTCATGTCATATATACGTATATAAGATTACATTTTGAATAATTTACGTCTTCAAATAATAGTTGAAGTACATACACAATTCTTAAAAATTTTGTCTTTTAAAATTGAGTTATTCTAAACATATTTCCACTCTTAATTGCAACAACGTTGGTGAATTCGCTGTTCTAGCCCAGAATACCTTATTTGCTCAGATGCGCAAATTTAAGTTTTGTATATACAGGGTGTTACAAAAAGATGTTAAGAAAGTTTAAGGGCAGATTCTACATCTAAAAATAAGTTTATATTAAATGTTTGTTTTTAATTTCTCGAAAATGCGTTAAGACATTGACATGAATTTTGGTACACGCCAGTATATAATCAAAGGGTACCTTTACGTGCAAAAATTTATTTTCTAAAGTACTTGCATCAGTGGCGTGCGTGCTGGTAAGTCTATATTTTTAGCGAAAAATGACAGGCCACTGTTTTTTTGCAAAATTGATATTGTTTTCTTTAAGCCCAACTAATTCTGCGTGACAACTGTCTTCAGAGCTTTTTTGTTCTGACGCACCATTTTCGAGATAAAAATTAATTTATTTCTTATAATAAAAACAAATAATGAAAATGATTTTTTAAAAATATTTTTTGTTTAGGAAATAGTGCTTTTTGATTTAAGTTTATAGTAGATGCTGGAAATGGCTTCTCCTGCTTCAATACATGCTCTAAATCGTCTTCGCATATTTCTCCTAACTCTTCAGAATAGTTGAGGTGTGAAAAAGAAGCGTTTAAGGATCCATGTTTATATAAACTTATTTTCATATTTTTAGATGTAGAATCTGCCCTTAAAATTTCTTAACATCTTTCTGTAACACCCTGTATACATGGTAATCCAAATAACACATTAAAATATAGTATCCGTGGGCCTTCTTGCCACCCCTTCTTTAATGGTATATTAAAAATACATGTTTTATAAGTAAGTTGTCTAAACATGCTAGATATAATTTATAAAAAACTGGTAAACCCCGGATATGCAGAGCGTAGGGCAGTTCAAAGTATGAAGTTGTTTTTCCAAAATTGGCAAAATTATTTTTTTCTTGTTTACAATAAAACACAAAACTAATGTTAAGAAGATAATTACTTTTTATATAGTTGTACTTTTAATAAAATGGTATGGTTTTTCAGGTATGTAGAACGTGTAATAATTGTTTTCTTAATTACCAAAACAAAATTATAAAATGGAGGCATTTTATCATTGTTACTGTAAGTACTGTAGTTATTCCAAGAAGAATTGAAATGGTAAATGGTTGTCGTAATTAAGAATGAAATAGGTAAGAGACTAAAATGTCACGAAGCAATGTACTGTCTGGGACCTTTATTTTTGTACGACGACGGCTGAACGAACAATAATTCAAGCTTTATCACTATAAAGGTGTTGTACTACATATTACCATATATTTAGAATCAGGAGGAGATCCCATTATGTGCATGTTAGAACAATGAAGCGAAGGAGGTAGAGGATTTCTTCCTCGACCGAGGTGGTACCACTCCACGCATCCTCTTAAAGGGCTGGTGAAGTCCCTAGGGATGTTTCCAGCTCATGTGTGAGTCGGATTTCCCCAGTACACCCACGGTACACAGTACTTAGACTTCGGTCTTCGTGGGCTGTCAGAGCATAAAAAAAATCATAGATTTCAGGGATACTCTTAATTTGGTCAATTATACGGTTCCACGCCTACTTTTTAAGAACGCCTGTTGCTAGGCTTTCAGTTATGTGTCATATTTTCAGATTGAATCTATCTACACTAAAATATCACAATTATTACTGTAGGCCAGTGGTTCCCAAATGTCTCGAAATTCTGGACCCCCAAAATTAGAAATTAGTAACATGCGGACCCCCATGAACTTAGCTTCAAAAATAATAAAAGAAACAACCTTTGTTAAAAAAATATTTTTTTCAAAAGTGCCGATTTATTCAATGCCTTTAATATGGCTTGACAATTTGCACCAAAAGGCTGCAGGCTATTTATAAATAAAAACGGCATCCTATAAAAGTAACTGAAAAACTGAACTAAACTGAACAAAATATATTCTCTTTTCTAGCAGCAAATGTAATATATCAATCATCAGTTTTTGATTTTAATGAGAAGAATGAAATACTGTTTTTCCTGTCATAGTTCTTTCTAAATCTGGTCTAAGATTTGAACAGCCAGATTCTCCAACGTAGTGCGGTCTAATTTGACAACCAAAAGTTTTAAACTGACAAGTGTAAGGCAATTAAGTTTTATGCTATGAACTTATTTTTGAGCTTTCTCACAAATTTGTAAATAACAGGGCAATTTTAGTAAGTACTTTTGACTAAAATAGAACTAACTTCATTACAGCAACTCGTTCCAAGATGAAAATGATTTGGAAACCAAGCAAATCGGTGAAATATCAGAATAATTCATAAGTTTTTAATAACGACTTATTAACAATGACAGGACAAAAACCTGTCAAAACATAACTGACCAACTAGAAGTTTTCAATTTAAACCAGTACTAAATCTTAAACCTTCTTAATAAATCTGAACGGAAATTTTTAATCTTAGATCTGAAGCAACATCCAGCCGATTTCTTTGTTTGGATTTTAGCAGAATGTATTCAGAGAAACTTTGTTCACACATACGTCGTGCAAAAGGGCATCAAGTGTTTCAAAGCAAAGGTTGTCGGACCCCCGCAAAATAACATGCGGACCCCTAGGGGTCCGCGGACCACCATTTGGGAACCACTGCTGTAGGCTAATATCTGCAATGGTAAATACCATATGTCAAAGCTTATGACTAAGGATTAATGAAATATAACAATTTACCCTTATTTTTCTTGATAATAACTTTTTAGTAATTTATTTCCATTGCATGGTGATGAAATTTAGAATTTAGGCAACGTCGCACACTGGTTTTTCAAAGGAAAAAAGTGTATTTTTGCTAGTTGTCAATACATCTTTATTTTGATTTTCTTTTCTATGTTGATTAACTAAAGGGTATTATACAATAAAAAATCTTGCAAATTTTTCTTTTTCTGTTGAAGGAATTGGAGCTCGAAGTCGGCAATAATTATATTTGCCATCCAGACTAAAAATAATTTTGTTTGGAAATCAAGGCTAATTTCGTAAAGCACATAACTTAGAATCTAGAAAAAAATATTTTTTAAAAGTAAAACTGTTACTAGACCATTTTTTTAACAGATCAAAGTAAATAAGTATTTCCTGCGAGAAGCACCTACCGAATAAACGATTGCTTAATTTTTTAAGTTCTTTATAATTCGTCAAGCTTTAACTTTCATCAAGCACCAAATGATGAAATATGGTTTCAGCAGGATGGTACCCCACCGCATTATGCCCATAATGTTCTTTTTTCTTTAAGCCCAATTAATTCTGTGTGAAAAGTGTCTCTTGAGCTTTTTTGTTCTGATGCACTGTTTTCGAGATAAAAATTAATTTATTTCTTGCAATAAAAACGAATAATGAAAATGATCTTTTTTTAAATATTTTTTGTTCAAGAAACGGTGCTTTTTGATTTAAGTTTATAGTAGATGCTGGGAATGGCTTCTCCGTGCTTCAATACGTGCTCTAAATCGTCTTCGCATATTTCTCCTAACTCTTCGGAATACTTGGGGTGTGAAAATATTAATCACCCTGTATCTCGAAAAAGAAGTGTTTGAGGATCCTTCCCCTTGGAACTTATTTTCATATTTTTAAATGTAGAATGTGCCCTTAAAATTTCTTAACACCTTGTAACACCCTGTATATATATATATATATATATATATATATATATATATATATATATATATATATATATATATATATCTCGTTATATGCGGAGTTCGTTATATCCGAAATTGACTGTAGTTCAACAATAAAATATTCTAGTTTATTGAAAATTTATAGTGGCGCCACCATACCAGGCCTTACAAACTTTATTGCTAAAGTCACAGTATCATAAATTGGCATTGCAAATTTTTATATAACAGCAAAAAATAGAGTATTGCAGATAATTAATGTACATATATTGTATATCTTTGCTACATACTTTCCTAATAACAAAAAGCTTTTTCTAATAATTACCAAGGTTTCCAATAATAATTGTTTATAATGTGTAAGCAATTAGAAAGACATATATAGTACTTTACATAATATAATCAGACAATGGACTTATATAACTATTTAATGGCTTACTCTTTATGCATAATTGTCATATGGTTGGCGTGTGCCCAAAGGTGTGAACACGGAGCGGAAGTGTCTGAATAAGTGGATGGTTGATGTAATGCGAAAGAAAGTATTTGGACAGAACGAGCCAAAAGAATGATTTATGAGTAGCTCACAGTAATTTTATTAATATTATAAGTGCACTGAGTGCATTACAGAATTTTTATGTATTGGTCTCCCCACTTCATAAGTAGATTCCGATAGACTATCGAATATTTTGCATGGCACGTTTTTCAATAAAACATACAAAATATACTTTTAATTTCTTTGATGAAATATATATGTATCTCTTTATGTGTTTTCCCGGAAAGTCATTTTTTATAGCTAATAAAGTCCTCTTAAAATATGTCCGCCTCTGAAGGCATAGGGGAGACCGGTGACAAAAACATATGTGATTTTTTACAACCTTTGCTTTGTACGTATCCTAATAAATTCAGAATGTAGAAAAAATATCTAGTTTCTTGTTTAGAACATATAATTCAAGTCAATGACAAGTGTTTCAATTGACACCCGACTGGTTGCAATTGTAACGGACACAGGTGTCAGTAGTAACAGTACATACAAACATATGATATTTTATTTACAAACATATTATATTTTATTTTAAATATCATATTTGAATACAAATAATAACATTAAAAGATAAACAAAGGGTTACATAAATAAAAAAGTAGTTTTTTTCTGTTGTTAAAGTCCACAAAAATATACCAAAAAAAAAACCGACAAATTCGTATATAACAATCTGTATTAGTAACTTCTATTAAAATATAAATAACAATATTTGAAAATATACAAATGCAAAGTAAAATATTCTTTTAAAATGAAAAATGTTAGATAAGAAACGTGGGTATGTTAACATTACTAAAAGACCTTACTCTTCACCTGAGTTAAGTAAGTATATCGTTCATGCGGAAGAAGACTGTTTTGACTCAAAATTTTTGACTTTTGCAATTTTTTATAATGGTTGGCTTAGACTTTTATGGGAAAAATTTACAAATTATTAATTTTAAGTTAATATACGAGTATTTTTTCTTCCGTATCCACGGTATGAGGTCTCCAAAAATGTTTGGTTTCATATTGTAAAGCTTTCTATAAAGAAATACATTATGATGATACACACTTTTTACATTGGTTTCACTTGTAACATGTTACAATCGTCACCTTTATTCATGTTGCAATTGACACCAAACGACATATATGATTTGTTTACATTATTAAACTATGTAATCTAATTCCTAAAGTGTTCTTATTATAAGATTATATAGTCAGTATAATCCATATTTCAGTGGTATATTTTAAATATGTATTGAAAATATGGTTAAGAAATTATTTACAAAAGAAAATAAAAATAAATACTTACTTTTCGTGTTGAAAGTCACGTTTCAGATCGTAACAACAGTATTCATCAGAATTCTTAAAGCAACTAACACTCTAAAGAAAGATCTGCCAACAACCGTTGAACATGTGTAACTCGGTTCGCGATAATCCGGCAGAGGGCGGACGTATACTGAATGTTACAATTGACACCTGTTACAATTGTCACCGGTCTCCCCTACTGCTTTATAGTCTTAAAATATTTGTTTTTTAGTTTTATCTTGCAGCAGAACCCGAACCGTTAACTTTTAGTTTTTGTCATTTTTGAGGTAATATTAATATCTACACGCAGTGATGACTAAATTTGCTTAACGTTTTTATATAAGAACTGAAAATGCTTTTGAGTGTTTTGACGCAAGTGTGAGATAAATCTTGTTATTTGTCTTCGTTGTGTAGTAACCTTTATTTCATGTTACCAAAGATGAGCTTATTCCTAATGTGAGCTCCAGTGACACCTCACGAAGGTCAGATTCAGAAAATGGCACCTGAACATCCTTTTTTTTTATATCAGACAGCCCACGTAGACTTCACGCCTAAGTACTAACGTACTAACTAAAATGCAGTGCTGGGTTACTTTCCCTAGGACCCGCAAAGCTACGTTGGAAGTGCCTACAAGTCCTGGATCGTTTTTTTTTTTACGATAAAACGCTACTCAAGGAAAACCCGGTTTTCGGTTGGGTAAATGTTTTTTGGGTATTTACCCGGTAAATACCCGGTATTTATATTTTTACCTGTTGGGTAAATACCCACGTCCCATCACTAGGAATGACCATAAAAGTTAAAAATCCTGAAAAAAAATTATAATTTAATTACTTACCTTTATTTCTCTTATTACTTTAAAAGTTGTTTGAAATGACCACCATGAACTTCTTGGCAGTAATAAAGTCGATTTTTGAACTCTGCCAAGAAGTATCACCTGCCATTCTCAGGAATGTGAGAAGTGAGTTCCAAAATCGACTTTATTATTGCCAAGAAATTTATGGTGGTCAATGAGAGAAATAAAGGTATTTAAATCATTAATTTTTTTTCATGATTTTTAATTTTTAAAGGCTTGCCCTTTAAAAACAAATTAAGATACGGCCCTCGGGTTTGCGGTAAAATGTTTCTTTTTTAAATACCTTTAAAATGAGGTACCACACATAGGATATAAAATTTTTGACCTCAAACCCTCAAGGGGGTTGAAAACGTTAAATTCCATAAAAATGTAGATTCATTAGCTAATAAGATACACCTAAAATTTGGTGTCTCTATTTTTACTTATAGCAAATATATTTGCCCATACTAAGACTTTTCGGACACCATGTATAGTTTGTGATACATCTTTTTGCGGTTGGTAGCTACATGACCGTTTTCAATTGACCAAATGTGAAAGCCGATATTAATCTATTTTTTGTTAAGGCAGGCCTTGGCCAGCCTTACTTAAGTCGTAGCTTGGGGCTAATCCAGAATAATTTTTTTTTCTACAACTCACTTTAATTGTCGCATGAACCTACTGCATATACATACATAATAATATGTACGTCAGATTAGGAAATAAATGGAACTTTTTCTCAGGCCAAAGAATTCCGCACCCCTTCATTATTGTTAAACCCGTTAGTGCATCAAGTGACAAGTGTCTCAAGGTGTAACAGCTTGTATTTTACATTGCAACACCTTTATATAACCTGTATATACCTGTAGCGTGTGCAAATCACAAGACTGCTTGCCTGGTTCTTCTGTAAAGCCTTGCATTATCCAAGCATTGAATTGGCTCATTATGTAGATGCTTATTTTATTCTCTATTATTTGTTAAAATAAAATCAAAGTGATGCTGTGCATTATAATGTTGTCGATAGTGACGTTACGCGATACTTACATGTATATCTCACAGATAGAAGACTGGAAAAGGGATGGATGTAACCAATGTTCTTAAAAATGGATACCGATCCTTTAAGGGTGAATTTAAAAAATGTGAAGTTACAGAAGGCACACTATTTTCTCGTCTTTCTGTCGTCATTGTATACTATTCTGCAATGCGGTTTCCTTTGTTTCGCTTAAACCATAAGAGTCCAAAACATTAAATTAATTATGCTCGGATTATAGACCGGTAATATTGGCGCTAAAATCTGCTATTGTTATGTTTAAAATTGCGTGCGGTAGAGGAATTCTTCCTCGACCGAGGTGGTACCACCCCACACATCCTCTTAAAAGGCGGGTGAAATCCCTACGGATGTTTCCAGCTCTGGATGTGTGAGTCGATTCCCCAGTACACCCACGGTACATAGTACTTAGACTTCGGTCTTCGTGGGCTGTCAGAAGATAAAAAATAAGAATATAAAAACCACCAAACTTGCATTGATTCTAAGAAGACTTAGGAATCCAGAGCGACAAAGTGGCCAATCATTTGGCTCGAGTAGGGTCTACAACAGGTTTTTATGGATCATTTCAAGATTTCAAGATCAGCTGGAAACTATAAATCATTTGACATCTATATGTAAGATTGTTGAATGCTGCATCTTAAATTACAACGCTAAGCAAACTTCAGAAACGGAGGCTAAGACTAAATTATTTCGGAAGCACAACATTGACGTCCGAGGACGGTAAATAGGTTCAACTAGCGAGGCTGCTTTAATTGGCGAAGACGATTGGCTTGTATCGAATTTGCGTAAACATCGGGAAGTAATGGGCTCAGTAAGGCCAAACCATTCAAGGTTCAACAATCAACACTTAATATTTATTCATTTATTCACCCGGTATACTTAAATGTCACTACAAATGACTAAGTCATTAACGCAAAAAAAACAAACATAAATCAAAGTAAGATTGACAACTAACCACTCCATCTTCTAGTATATAACAAAGTAGCGCTATGTTAACCTTCTTAATTTCTAATTTAACAGATCCGCCGCGTACAAAGATCCCGCTATATCTTCTCACCCTGACAAGAAAAAAAAAAACATCTTGTGCAACCAGTAAATCACACCGCAATCACCGCCGTCGACAGATGAGCATCGGCGAAGAACAGCTGAATGAATCATAATGGTTCTCGTAACTTCCTCCGTTTTATTTCTTCACAATAGATTTTACGATTTCAGGCCGTTGTACTTCTGCTGCGTTTAGCATCGTTTCCCTTTTTTTTGTCGTCGTTAATATTGGCAGTATCTTGCAGTATGGTATTTGTGGGAATGACCGTAATGATAAAAACTGGAACGCTTTTTTTTGGAAAAATGTTACTTAAATTAAATGCAAACGACCACTACCACACAGGTTACAGTACCGCACTGTTAAGTCTGTTTTTTTCACGCTTATCGTCTAAGCTCAGTCTAAGAATTGTTACCAAACGACAAGTCGCAGCAAATGCAATTTTCACGGTGGTTTGTGGGTAATTTGCATAATAATAATAAAAACGTATTAAAAAAAACTTTTTTACTGACTAGGCATGGTTTTACCTATCTGGTTATGTAAATTCTCAACAAATGAGAATGTGAAGTTCTGAAAATCCACATGTCTTTCTAGAGAAGCCTCTGCATTCACAGAAAGTTGGCGTGTGAGCGCTCATATTGAATTGGACCGATTTTTTAAGGGACTCTCAATTCGGTGTGATACCGTAATGAAATTTTATTTGTAAATGCATTAGACGATAAAGAGATGCAGAAGGCCAAGATCTATAAACATAGATCTTGGCAGAAGGCTACTTCCAGCAGGACGGTACGCCAATTCACGTAACTCTTGAAATTTTTGTAAGAATTTTTCGAAGGCCGAATCATTAGTCATAATATGCCAGTTAGGTGGTCACCGCGGCCCTGCGATCTCACGCCGTGCGACTTTTTTTATGGCCACACATTAAAAACTGTATTTTCAAAACCCCTTGTGAAAATTTAGAACGGGCAAAAATGAAACCCCAGGTGCTCTTCTTTGCTGTATGTTTTTTTGATTCTTTATTATGTAATGACAATGACAGTTATGCAATTTTCTTAAAAAGAAAAACTTCAGAACTTGACAATTGTATTTTTCATTCTCCTATACGTTTTAACTATGTTACCTTTCAAGAGTATTAATTGAAGGCATGCGTGACTGATTCCACGGCATACTTTAAGGACGTTTTTTATCTTACTTTACATCTTATTCAAATCAATAAAGGTGTAGTTTTTCCCAATATGGTGCATATTGTATAAATTTTCCGGTTGAAAGTATATTAAATTGTGTTCATATAACAATCGGTCTATAAAAACCATATCATAACCTTTATATTAATAATTTCGCCATCAATATGTATAAGTTTCAACCTTTACCTTTTCGCTCTCCTTGCATTTACTGTGGTCAGACGACCATGCTTGGCCTCCTTGCGAACCATATTTAGTACCTTGGATTTTTTTATTTATAAGGGAAATAAGTTACTGATTTAATTTCAGTGTCATTATGGTGGAAATTTCATATGTAAAAAAGTTATTTACACTCGAAGATAATATTGCTTGTTATATCTGTATGAACTTGCGTTATGCCAGCAGTGAGAGCTACTTACCAACAAATTAAAATAAACTCCCTTTCATACGAGTACATCAACAGAATTAAGATTCCTCTGTAGCTTGCTTCGGAAAATATCTTAAACCTCCTTAGCGCTCAGCATCTATCGAGTATAGTGCAATTTTGAAAATGGTACTGTGGTCTTGAGACGGAATTCCCGCAGTAGTTTTTTACAACTTTCAAAGGATTTTGACACGAGATGAGTGTCCTCACCGAACAACAATTTATCGGTGGTGTAAAAAGTTTGGAAGTGGAAATTTTAGTTTAGAAGATGCACCACGTACTGGATGTCCTGCTGATGTGGTAACCTCAGAAAATTTTAGTAAAGTGGAAAACCTAATAAACTTAGATCGGCCTATAACCTACCTACAGACAGAATAGGTTCTAAACGTTAGTGTACCAATTGTACACCGTACACGCAAAAAACATCAAGCTAGTCAAATATTTTTATATTAAAAATAGGTCGAAATACCTAACTTCAGTAAATCAGTTGGCAACAGCTCGACATACTGTTGCAGATCTCAGCACAAGAGTACAAAATTACATGAAATACTGCACCCAGTAGGTATAATATCAGTTGAATCATCTGCGATGCATAACAGCAATTATTTACCAAGCAATTTATTATGGTCAAGGTTCTTGTCGACTGTTGCAAGCCATAACAACAATAACTTTACTACAAGGTATCGCGGAGCTTCGATAAATTCAATTGTAAGGAAATCTTACTTCCGGTAAAAAAAATCAGTGCCAACAACCGTGGTCGCTGCTGCCGCCGGCCGCCGCCGACTAGCCAAGACGTTTAAAGGAAAAAATCAACGGTGACTAAATATGGTGTGTAAGGAGGTCATTGTGATGTTTAATTGCTTATTATAGAAACTCGCTTATTTTATTAATGTTGATATTTTCTAGTATACTCTCACCGTCATATTAAACCTATTAAGGCATGTACAGGTTAGTATTCTTTCATCTTTTCTGGTTTAAAAATCCATTGGAACAAAAATAACTTATTTTTGGCCTCTTTGATACTTTGATACTCCGGATCTGGACCGCGGAAGGTAGAAAACTGGAGGGCCAAAAAATATTAATTAATTTGTATGATCTTATATTATTTTTAAAAGAAAAATTAAAAATTAAAAACTAATAATGTGAGTTTTCATAAGCCACATCCCTTTTTGAGAAACAAAAATTACCTGCGGTCCATTTGAAGCTTTCCTTTTTTTTTTCTCTGGACCTCGATAAATAATTTCAAAAGTATCCAGACCCCAATAGAAATTACTTGCCGACCCTTGGTGTAGGGTGTCAAATGGAAAGTTATTGAAGCACGAATTAAACAATATAATATTATGATGTATTTTTTTATGCATTTTTTTAAACATTTTTCGGGAAAAACGCTAAAAATTGCTGTCCCCCACCCAAAGATCGCTCAGAAAGATCTGAAAAAATCAAGAACATTGAGAATTATAGGTGTAGATTAAGCCAAAATTATCAGGATTGAAAAATTCTAGCGCGATCAATTGTTATAAACAATTAAATTGTTTATTTCTTTATAATTGCTGAACCATTGGCATTAAAGAATAAGTTTATTGACAAAAAATATTTCAGTTCGTGTTTGACAAGTTTTTGCTTTGTCATTGGTAATAAGTCGCCAGCAGATGTGACAGAGAGTGACAGTATAGTGGAACCTGTCAAATATTTGATATATGTTGTCAACATAAATAATATGCCAGGAAAAGGTAGTGTTGCAAACTTAATTTGACATACGAGTATTTTTACTTTTTTAGAAAAAAAACTGTAGCCTGCAGTGTTCAAACTATTCTAGTGTATATTTGGTTTCCTGACAAAGTCCTGGCAGTACTATCGTATAGGTTTGCTCAAGATATTTTTGGTTGTTGTTACACTCGAAAAGGATTGTTAAAAGATTTAAAAATAAACAAAAATTAGCGAAAAATAAAAAAGGAATAAGAAAAGAAGCAGGGACATGACTTAGCTTACGAAATAAATTTCGGTTTCCGACGCAATACAAGGTGGAAGAACTGTTGAAACGACATGGTCACTGTGTGTTGCGTTTACCTCCTTATCACCCGGAACTAAACCCTATAGAAAAAATATGGGCATTAGTGAAGAATTGGGTAGCAGCTTACAATACTAAATTTCAGTTAGCTGATACGGAGGCACAAAAATTTGAGGAGGTGTCTGAGCAAGAGTGGTATAATATTTGCCAACATGTGAAAAAATATGAAGATGAGCTTATAAGGAATGAGCATCTCTTGGACGACGCAATAGAACACTTAGTTTTTACAGTGAATACGGGTTCATCCGAAGATTCGAAAGAAAGTGAAGACAGCAAGTGTGATGACAGTGCATCAGAGGACAAACTGGGATGTTCGCAACTGAATTCAGATAGCTAATAGTAATTTTTTTATTTTGAATTATAAGATGGTTATATTTATAAAGTTAGGGCGATATTTAAACAAAATTTGTACATATACCTACATATTTTTAAACTTTGCACTAACTTTTAACATGCCTGTTAAAGTATATCTACATATGTAATGTAATTTGATAAAATAGTCTAGTTTATATAGTGCCATACATAAAGTAGGCATATATTAGTAAACCTTTTTGTTGATTTTTGAGAAAAGTTTCTGCATGTATAAAATGCCTTTCTGGCGTTATTAAAATTTGAAGTTAATTATAGCAACACCATTTAAAATGAAAATTTCTGGAACAACCCAAATCAACAGCTATAGAAAATGAACATCATGTGAATAGTTTATGACAAAATTAGGTGTAAACTTCGCAATAACCGATCAAATCCGGGTTTTTTTCAATGTTCTACTTGAATTTTATCCAAACTGTGCATCATACAAAGAAAGTTTTTTTTGTTGCAAAAATATTCGTTTTAAATATATTATTTGGTTTAGACGAATCACATTCTTTTTATTTTTTGATATTTTGTATATTTCATTTCAACTATGAACGTTAAAAACGCTTTTTATATGTGCACGAACTTTTCTCAAGAATGCCCTAAATTTTCTTAAAAATAGGAAGTGAAATATTTTTCCATATGATGTTTATGGATGTCCATGGACGCTCGCAGGGGAGGGCCAGGGGGGGTCGCGGCCCCCCTGAGATTGTGAGATTGTCATATTTCATACTTTTTGTTGGATGAATTGTCAGATATCTTTTGTTTTTATAATAAATAACATTTCTTTTTATGATAAATGTCTATTTTTCTGATGTTTGAATATCTTTATAAAGTCACGTACAAAAAATTCAATTAGGATTAGGAATATTATTTAAACATATTCTTAACTCAATGCAACCGACAACCAAGTTACTATGAATTTTCTGCAGCCTTCACGTTTATTTAATGAAGAAGTTTTTATATGTTTTTTAGTATTCCGTGCTAAAATTAGCAAAACGGAATCACTTCGGTGTCCGTCTGCCACAGGCGATTTTCTCTGAAAGTATTTGGAATAAAAATTTGAAATTTAGCACAGAGATAGAGTGTGGAGGCCCAATTATAGACGTGAAGTATAAAAAGTTGGGAAATGGAAAAAAATTCAAGGGCATAGTGGAGTGTCAAATGAAAGCTTACTGAAACACGAATTCAACATTATATATGATGAATTTTTTTATGCATTTTTTTAAACATTTTTCGGGAAAAATGCTTAAAAATTGCTGTCCCCCACCATCATCACAAAACACCAAAAGAATCGCTCAGAAAATTCTGAAAAAAATCATGATCATTGGGAGTTAGGTGTAGATTGAGCCAAAATTATCAGGATTGAAAAATTCTAGCGCTATCAATTGATATAAACAATTCAATTGTTTATTTCCTTATAAATGCTGAACCATTGGTTCTAGAGAAAAAGTTTTTGGACAAAAAATATTTCTCACGATGTAAGGAACAACTTTTGTCCTTACGGGCGGCCGAGGTTTGCTAAGGTGTGGTGGGGGGGGGGGCGGATGGCACGAAATAATAATTTTGAAAATATAGCTTGCACTGGACCGAATTTTTTCTGTTTTTAATTATTAGTGAATCTGTACAAATCACTACAAATAAAATCTTTAAAAATATAACATTTTTTTTATTTCGCCCCCCTGAGAAAAAATTGAATTATTAATTTAAATTTTTGCAATTATTTCTCGATCTAATAATTATTTATTTAAAAAGCCTTGTTTAAAGTAGCTACGCCACTGATATATCGATTTCCGGCAACTAAGCCAGGAATATTCTAAAACGAGACAGAGCACACGTGATGTCGTCATGCCTATCACGCAAACTAAATATTTCTCTTAACTACCAGTATCTGGTTGCCACCACGAAATTTTAAGTCATACCAACTTCAGTACTGACAAAATTACCAAACTGGTCTTGCACCGACAATATATCAACAGCAAACAAATCACCATATTTAGTCACAGAAAAGCCTAAAGCTATATTTAACATATATTTTTTCTTTTATTTGATTTAAAATAAACACATTGCCTTGTAATACTTTTCGGTAAAGCACCACACCTAGCGAATTTAAATAAATAAATTCTAAAATTGATTGTAAATAACTCGGAACAATGGAATCATTTAAATTTTTTCTATAAATTTTCCTTAAGCGATAAAATTAAATAGTTCCAGAAATATATGTTCACCGTCTCACCGAGAAGAGAATGTACTGCAGACCTAAATGGCTTCGTGCATCGACTATTAACATAAGAAGACACTATAATAAATGAAGTTTAAGAAATTGAGCATAGTTATGCATCGTAAAATCCCGATCTGATGGAACCGATGCAATTTCATATCAGTCAATCCTGTGTTCGTCATAAAGCATTAAGGGGTTACGCCACCCTGGCGCTCGGAAAAATAGGTATAAAAATATTATTGTTTTTGACGTAGCCATTAAATATATCAAAAAAATCGTTATTTCACGCATATACATAGTAGTTTTATGAACAATCTGCAACATTAATGATTTAAAAAAATTTAAAAATGGCGGAGATATGAGCCGATAAGTAGGACCCTTTTTTGAAAATCTTTGCTGGTGATGTACGTGATTTCTCAGTTAGGCATTGTCTGAAACGTAACAAAATATTTTTTTCTTATTTAAAAGGGTAATAACTAAAATGTGACGTGGAGAAAAGATTTTAAATTTTTTTGGTAGAAATGGCAGCTGTTTGGAAAAAAAACTTGAAATTTGCATCGAAATTTTGAGTTTAAAAAACTCATAATTTTTGAACAAGACATCCAATCGAAAAAACCTACACATCGTAGATAATATGATAAAGAAGTGTTTTAAATTTGAGCCAAATCGGTTGAGTATATCTTGAGATATCGTGTACACCGTTTTAAAAAAAGTAGTTTTGAGAAAACGCAAAAGACAAAAAAGTATGACGTCAGCGTCTGAAAATCAAATATATTTTTTTTTTAATTCTCTTCAGTCTGCGATACCTGGACCGTACATGGGGTCTTCTAATGTTAACGTATAAACAATTTATCTGGCCAAAAAGAAAATCGATTTTTTGAAAATTTCAGGGTGGCGTAACCCCTTAAAACCGATTCAGTAATCTTGTTGTCAATTCCATAAAATCCAAAAAAGGACGCATAATAAAGATACCAGCGTACACCATACATTTAGAAAATTATTGCGCTCGTTTTGCGAAATTCTGTATGAATATTTAATAAAATTTTGGAAAAAGCAAACAAATTTATTCCAATAACTAAAATACGGAAATGGCAGTTTTTGTATAAAGTACGTGTACAGTGTACATTCTGCTTAGGTTTGTAAGTTCTGCACAAATTTTGGAAGAAATTAACAGAAGTTCTACAAAAGACATAAGTAAACACATTTATTTCAAGTGTATTTCTTAATGTGTACTCAAAAGGAAGAAACAAGTGTGAGTTTATATGGCAGAATTTTAAAAACTGCATTTTCGAATAATTGTATTTTCGAAAAATATGATTCGGAAATAAGATATTTTCAAAAATAAATTATGTTCTTCTGCCTAGTTGTATTTAAAAAAAAACATGTTTTCCAAAAATTGAATTTCGGAAAAAAAATATATTTTGGAAATAACGTATTTTTCGAAAATTCATTTCTCGAAAAAATATCTACTATCTGCCTTTCCTAATGTTTTAATAATCGAACACTAGCATTGCAACATGAAAGGCCTACGGCTGCTTCCAGCGAAAAAAAGAAACGCATGGTATAACGGGGTAAAACGTTGCTAGAAGATCGCGGCGCACTTTTGGAATACTAATAGTAAACATACTAATTATTGTAATAATGGGCGTAGTGTTCTACCTAAATTTAATTGATACCATAATGAAATTAAAATAAATCGATTTGCAAATTTATACTACCTATACTCGTACTCGTAGATGAAGCAGCAAGTTATTTTGACTGAAATAGAAATTCATTGCCTTTCATAGCTTACGTTCTTAACTTTTTTTAGCGTCTGGCCGGTACGGATAATATTTATCCCGGAGTAAAAAGTTGAATCATTCAAATGCGTTAGCATACCTGTATGTATAGTGTTTGCTCAGGTTTGCTGGGGTTTGTTCAGGTTTTACCCACTTTTACTTAGTCATATTTTATATTGCATTGTTTTGGCAGTGCGATTGATTATTTGTTTCATAATTTATGAATAGTCACTAACGACTCATCAAATCAACAATCGTTCGGCAAAATTCGGGATGAAGATTCTCGGTACCGGCTAGACGCTACTTTAACTTTTAGGGTAGATAGATGTAAAGTATATATTTTGAATTCTCTCGTAAGAAGGTGGCCAAGTCACGCGGTATTAATGGCATGGCTGTTTGATCCTAGTCTATTTAGATTTGTTAGGTTTTTAGTATACATTCCAGGACCGGACTTAAAAATTACATACAGACTAGTTGTGGTCCAATTTATAGACGTGAAGTATAAAAAGTTGAATTTTGGGGGTTAATTTTAGGGGGTACTTAAATTGGGAAATGGAAGACAATTTATTTTTTAATGGCATCAAATAAAGGCTTGATGCAATAAATAAATAAAGGCTTATTGAAGCAATATATATGATGTATTTTTTATGCATTTTTTTAAACATTTCTCGGGAAAAGCGTCTAAAAATTGCTGTCCCCCACCCTTATCACCACAAGGATCGCTCAGAAAAATCTGAAAAAAACATGAACATTAAGAATTAGGTGTAAATTGTAACAAAAATTACCAGGATTGAAAAGTTCTAGCGCAATCAATTGTTATAAACAATTTAATTGTTTATTTCCTTATAACTGCTGAACCATTGGTTTTAGAGAAAAAGTTTTTCGACAAAAAATATTTCTCGCGATGTAAGGAACCACTTTTGTCCTTACACGTTTTTCATTGCTCGGCGCATAGGTAATGTGATACGGCGTTGGTGCCGTCGGCGCGGCGGCGGGAAGCGCGGCAGATGGGCGGAGATCGGGCGGTTGAGGTTTGTTTAGGTTAAGTGCGGGGCTGATGGCACAGAACACAAATTGTGCAAGTATCTTGCACTTGACTGAATTGTTTTTACCATTGTGGCCACGATTTTTGGTCCAATTGTGTATTTAAAAATTGCAATAATGGTCCGGTTCTGTGATTTTAACCACAACTGCCAGATGTTAACAATAAAATAAATTTAACCTTATTTTCTTTAGCAACAGCATCAGATGAATTACTAGGCAAGCAGTAATCATGTTTCATATTTATTTGATGTCTAAGAAAAGATTAATACAATTTTAACCTAAATTATTTTAAAGCCAGTGAATTTTACTTATTGCGCTTTTAATAATAAGCACCAATAATAAAATAGTAAATAAAACCTAAAATCTCCAAAACTGTGTTCACTAACACTGTGAAAAATACTGTTAAAATGCCAAACACAGAAAAACAGAGTGACGCGCCAGCTAAATACGGCCCACTAAAATCTGGAATCTGGAAATATTTCGAAGTTACTTAAATCAACTAGACGATGTCAAGTGGCAGCTGTCAAATGTCGAAAATCGAGCAAATTCAAAATATATACTTTAGCTTTGATTAGCAGTTTTTCTATCATAGTGTCAACAGTGAAAGCTTTTGTGATAATTTCTAGTACCATTTTATATCATTGTGCAATTTACCACGCGCTAACTTTAACAACGTGTTACCAGAAGAAAATAAAATGTTTATAATATTTTATTTTAAAAATAACTTTCTACTAATTTGGCAACAATGCCAACGACTAAGATCACTAAGAAATATTCGTTTTTAAATTACTTTGTAAGAATTATCACTTGAATGCCCTCTCAGGTCACTTAAATTTAGTTTTTGTAAATATTTCTTTACTTAAGTACTTAAATAAAAAAATTAATTCGGAGGCAACAGCGTTATAAAGATTTATGTTCTACAGCTTTAAGGATAAAATTTAACCCCCCGCTTTACTAAAAGAATTTAATACTTACAATTAATACTAGTTTGAAATTGGATCTTCTAGTTGGTCAGTTATATTTTAACAATTTTTTGTCCTGTCATTGTTGAGAAATCGTGATTAAATACGTTTTATTTCGAAATTTATTACTACTCTTTGTATTCAGTCCTATTATTGTGGAAAATATATACTGATTTAATTTTTTTTTATAAATTTGCGACAGAATTTCACTTTTGTCGGCTTAAACTTCCCTAAAATGTTGGTTTTAATTGCATCCTTTTTTACAGGTAAGCCTTTCTGGAAAACCCATTTCCTGTATATTGACTGAAACTAAACTCAAGTAAGTTGACTTTTTCATAATAGTTGTGTAAATGATATTTGAAGTTTTAGAAAACACTAAAATTTTGAAAAATTATAATAATAAAACAATTTTTTCTACGATTGTTACTGTAATTAAATAATTTGAACAAAATAAGTTGGCCAAAAATGTATGCTGTGTTAAACTGTGTTAGATATTCTCAGTGGTTTATACGCTGCTGCCATGTGGAACTCGTAAATTGTAGAAATGCAGTAAAGAAAATTGGAGCAAAGTTGTACAATCTAGTGTCGATTAATAAGGCGTCGAGATATTTGGAAAATTTCAATTACTCGCGAAGAAATTCCTAGGAAACCTAAAATTGGCATTTGGATTTGTAATTTTCTCTGATTTGTTTCAAAGATAATGTAAAATAAATTTTATATTTGCACTGCTAGTTTTTCTGCTACCAAATAGTGTCCTTAGGTGTATCATTTTCGAACTTTCATAGTCAGGTACTTACATACAGACCTGTACGTTTTAGTGTAGTTTTGCAATCTTCAATGATTATCTTTTAACGAAAATTACTTTAATTGACTTTTAACGTTTCGAACTAAATAAATCATCTTCGTTAATTTTAGGATATTTGATGTGTAAAATTAAACCACACGTTCTGGCCAGTTCGTTTAAACTAGTGCTGGGTAACACAACTTACACAGACACATACACCATCACATCAACATCTTTTTAACCTTACACTAAAGGGAAGAAAAATAAAACTAATAAAAACATACAATTAGTAAAAATATGTAAAAATACAAATGAAAATATGTTAAAATACAAATAAATATTCTTACCTTACAGCTTCTTATTATAACGATTTTTAGAAGAAGAAAAATAATATGAAGTAGTTTTTTTATTGAGATTTTCGCTATGTTCCTCTTATTTTAAACAACACAGTGAAGTTATTAAGATTTGGGTCAGTAAGCCAGATTGCATAAGGTTCAAAACGTTAAAATCTGATTCAAATATTGTATTAGAATGTAATCAGCCATTGGGTTTATAAAACTGCAGTAAAAATACTGGTCGTATTTAAAAAAGTACCTGTTGATGGCGGTCCGCAATCGAAACGTCGGTCTAGGACTCTGGAAATACCATCTTGTAGGCGATAAAAGGTAACAATAAAAATGTAAAATGTGTTTTACATTATTCCTATAAAACCCAACCCAACCCAACCAGAAAAAATGAAACCCCAAATGACAATTGGTTTATTTTTTTGAATTTCTTCGGAAGCAAGTAATTTTTTTCAGATTTATGAGGTGATATTATTCATCACTAAATTGCGCACTTTTGAACCAATTTAGCCTATATAGCGATACCTCTTACTATTTAACGAAATCGCAATATCGATTTTTAACACCCTGAAGGTATAGTTATATGAAACAGAAGATTTTTTCTCAATATTTTTGTTGGGAAGCAAACACTAATTTGCTTTTCTAACTTTTTGTATCATGTTTAAAAAAATGGAGGCGTTATTCTTCACTTGATATACGTTCCTTATTTGGTTTAAGGATATTACATGCCATTATTATTTATTTATTTTTTATTATTTTAATAAAGATCTTCGTAAATTAACTCGTGCACGTATTAGGAAATTAAGTTACGATCAATTCATTTAATGCTATTATTCAGCCGTTGATGGTAATGATCTGGTAAATTCTAGATCCGTGATGAGTTAACGAGATAACTGATTTTTAATTAAAATAATTGAAAAATTGCACTAAAAGGTTATGCTTGAAAAAACGGTATAATACCTGTTATAATTATAAAAGTTATGAAAGCATAATAATATTATGCTTTTAATTGTGTAGAATATCTATGGTCTATGAGGAAATAAATCTTTTTGTATGTAATATCCTTCATCTAAAATTCTTTGTTCTAAAATCGTAGAGGTATATTGTACATAATATATTGGATGTCAAATTTGAAATGTTGTAAATAGCTTAAATTTGAGTTATTTATTTTTAATTTTGCGCTTACCTTACAATCTAGTATATTCGCCACATAAATACCTTAAGAGCAGATTAACATTGGTTTGTAAAATTTGGAGGGTATGAACAAGGAGAAATTTTAGAGTATACATTTTTTTGTCTAGCCTACACAAAGTGATTCACGAGTAACTTATAGGTAGATATTTTCTTTTAAATCGAACACCCTGTATATTTTACGTATTTCAATAAAGCATTTTAAGCCCATATAGGGTTTGTTGGTTTTATTCGTCAAAAAAAGTATTATAAAAAATGTCACTTTTCATAAAAAATTCTGTTTGGTTTTGAAAAAAGATTGCTGCCAAAAAATATGACATCCCTACAGCTTAAAGATTAAAAAAAATCAGTTTTAAAACTAACGGCCAGATTCTCCGACGCTAGACCGGTCTAATTTGACAACCAAAAGTTTTAAATTGACAAATGTAAGAATAAGACAAATTTATAAAGAAACTAGCAATTTTAGTACGTACTTTTCAGTATTAAGGACATCGACAATAGAAAAAATCCTATGACATTATATTATTTTAAAAACTACTAAGTTCTAAGAAAAACACCAAAACACGTCAATTTTATTTAAGTTTGTTAAATGAGACTACTTTTTTCGTGTTGAAATTTTACCCCTAGGAGGTAAAAGCACACTTCTACCACAGATTTATCCTAACTACCAAAGATAGAAAGCTGAAATTTTGCATACAGCTTTAGTTTAGGCCCGCGACGTCTTCTAACAAAGGATATTGCAGAACTCGCCCTCTAAAGGGGTAAAATAAACTCCTAAAAATTATTTTATTTTATATTTTAAAAACTGTTCTAAGGAAAACGCCAAAACATATCAGTTGTATTTTACTTTTTTACATAAGACTAATTTTTTTCGTGTTGGAATTTTACCCCTAGGGGGTAAAAACACACTTCTACCATTGATTTATCAAGGCCTAACTAAAACTACCAAAGATACAATCTGAAATTTTGCATACGGCTTCAGTTTAGGCTCTAGACGTCCAATAAGAAAGGATATTGCAAAACTCACCCTCTTAAGGGGTAAAATCAACCCGTAAATTAAATAAATTAATTAATAAAATATTTTTTTAGTTCAAAACCCCAGGTTTTATGAAAAAGGCCGAAACACGTCGATTTTATTTAATTTTTGTGCCGGAATACCCATAAGGGGTAAAAAACACCCCTTCATCAGATCATCAGAGCAGCATTTTTTTTTAGATAAGAACCAATTTTTGCGTGTTATTTAATCCCTAGGGGGTAACACCACGTGCAAACATTTTTAGTTTATACTTAAATAAATCTGGCAACCGTGCTTTCAAATGTTCGGTCCGCATAACCTAGCCTGATCTAGCCATCATTTTTTATTTCCGCATTCTTTATTGTTATACACAGAAGCTATAGTTTTAAAAAAAATTGCGCATACTGTATAGATGTGCTTACTGTCCAACAGCTTGGCTATTTTGCAGCCTCTACGAAAAACAACCAATGTCGTTTACAACGGAGTGCTAATTTCCAAATATATAATATTCTAAAAATATATTTCATGATTAAAACACGCTGGCGAAGCCCGCGGGTACCAGCTAGTGTACTTATAATTCAAAATGGCAAGAACATTTTTTAGCAATGCCAGTACCTACTAGTACTAATGATGACTAAAATCATAAATAATACAATAATAGATAAAAGAAAATGATACCTAAATATTGTTGCAGAAACAGTCAAAAGTATAAAACCTTTACTCACCCTACAAAATCTTCATTAAGCCAATATTTCTTCTTAAAAGCTCTCCCAGAAATACAGAATAGTTTTTTTTAAGTTTTTTTACACATTATTTATATAATTTTAACGACGTTATCAATTGTTTTTTAAATATTTAAATAATTTATCCCCAGAAGCACGGTCTCCGAACACATGTCTGTACGAAGTTTAAAACCCGACGCGACGCTGCTGTCAAGACGGGCAATTCTTCAACTGATTTTCTTGGATTACAATTATTAATAATTGTTTAAAAAAATCTAGGATATGATACACCAAAATATAATGCAATAAACAAATTGCCAGAAATGTAAGCGTTTTGGTAGCGATTTTACTTATAAACTATAAAAAATACAAATTTAATATCGATGTGTGAATTTGTGACTGTCAACAAATGGAAACAAAAAAACTTCAACAACCAGTGTCAGTGGGCAAGGCTGGCTAGATGCAAAAAGGCGACGCATCGCTTCGCGACAGCGAATTTTGGTGCATTGAAGTGCAGCTATAATAATGCTACATAATATTGGTAATAAAAAACTACCAGATCTGCAATAAGGGTTACAAATATGCATTACGGTTACGGATTTCAATTTAATACTTTAACATCAGTGGAATTTTCAGTAGTTTTGACCATGTTAATGCATTGTTTACACTAATCAGTAGAAAATGCGCATCATGATAATTGGAAAACTTATTCTCTTTAACTTTTATTACGTACCTAGTATGTACTTTATTCTAGGAAAGTTTTGCATATCTTAAAACTAAAACAGTATTAATTTAAAAAATTAAATTTTTAGCATATATGTACCCACCAGGAACAAAAAATTAAGTTTCATCGATAGCACTTTGGTTTAACGATATACAGAACTTTTTTACAAAGTAATTTTTAGTTTTTTTGCTAGAGGAAGTATTGTATTTGTAAAAAAATTACTTGCCCTGATTTTTTCAGATCTTTACGTTTTGGGGCCTTTAGGTCAAATAAAACTTGCTTTCCCATTTCCGACTGGCTCTTTATCTGTCTGTCTGTCTCTTGGAATGTCTGTTGACGTAAAAACTTAAAAGCTACTGGGCCGAAAAAATAAAATTTTGCATATAGATTGGGTTTCACCCTGGCTCGAAACCGACTACACTTCCGGTAAAATACATACAAAAAAATCATCAGATTTTTGAATCTCTATATTACCAAAACATGGCCTCTTTTCCATTTTCGTCGGTCTGTCTGTTGATGCGAAACCTTAAAAATTATTTGTTAAAAAAAATTTAAGTTTTCTCATAGATTAATCCTTGCTCTGGCTCAAAATAGACTACATTTTCAGTAAAATATTTACAGGGCGATCACCTCAAAAAAATTAATTCCTATTTTTCTGCTCTTACTCAGAAATGATTTACTTTATTAAAATTATATTTATTTTGTATACTAAGCAAACCTAAGCTAAGACTTTTATCGTTGATATAAACGAAGGCACTTTTGATGCCCCGGATACAGGGTGAGTAACAGCTGCTGCTCTTACTCAGAAATGATTTATTTTATTAATATTATATTTATTTTGTATACTAAGCAAACCTAAGTTAAACGAAGGCACTTTTGATGCCCCGGATACAGGGTGAGTAACGTAAAAAATGTGTTTTATTGATCTATGCTCTAACTGAAGCACTGCTGATCTGGTACTTATTTAGTAATTGTGTCTTCCATAAAGAGGTTGTTATTATTTATAAAATTGTGCTTTCATACAGTGTACAATTTTAAATGGATTTTTTTATTTTAAATTTATAAATCGCTAATGGAAGTTTAAAAAAACATTGGATGTAGGTACCCAAAACATTAAAGTTAAAATTTAGATTTTTCATACAATACAGAGGCAGGGTAAAAAAATAAGAAACAAATCTGATTAATTTCGCTGCAGTCCTAGAACATTAGCTTAAAAGAAATAATTATCAGATTGAGCCGAGGATTTTATATGGAAAACGATCAGGGTGGGAAATAATTATTTTTACTCTGCATGTGTTTGATTATTGTAACAGTACCTAAAAATAAGTTGTTATTAGAGCTGACTGGTTAATGTAACTTAAAGGTGCGCGCACACTTAGGCGAAGCGTCGCGAAGGGAAGAGAATTTTATCCATCCAAGAACTTTACATGCAATCAAATGGAAGCCCGCACACTGAAGCGTCGAAAAGCGTTGTGCGGGCTTCCATTTGATTGCACGTAAGTTTCTTGGACGGATAAAATTCTCTTCTCTTCGCTTCGCGACGCTTCGCCTAAGTGTGCGCACACCTTAAGTGTTACTACTGACGAAAGACGAAATAGGTTGCATTTCCAAACTTTATTATATTTAATTTCATTTCGCGGGGGAAGTTCCGTGCAAAGGTTTTGCCTTTTTCTATTTTTTCCTTTTCTTGAATATGAAATTCAAAAGGTTTAACAGGACGAGAAACTCAAAACCGGGCCTTGTGGAGACAATCAACCAGGAATGCTAATTCCGTTTTTATAGTTGAGACAAGGCAGAGACAAAGGAGACGAAAAAGTCAAACACTTGTGAATTTTTTTTATCCCAAACAAAAAACTTACTGGACAAAAGTTTGTTAAGTTATGCTTAAATATGAAATTGAAAACATATATAGGCTATATTATAACAAGGATAATTTAAAACGGAAACGAAAATAATCAGTAAATAAAGTTTATAAAAACCTAGTAGTTTTATAATTTTTATACACTTTTGAATTATTAGTGTAAATATTTACTTTTGGTTTAATGTCAAGGAAATCCCGCACTTAGTTATCAATAACAACATATATTTACTTAATTAATACGTTTTTAATTATTTGCGTCAAAGAAGTTTCGAGTATTTTTTAACTATTATACGAATGTTAATGGGTTAATTAAATAATGTATGGTGTAAAAAAATCCCCAAAAATAGAAAAACAAATTTATAAGTTTGCAAATTCTTGATTTTCGAGATAGTATATAGGTATACAGTAATTTTCAGATAGTTGAGTGGCGATTTTTTATTAAAGAACATTAGGAATAAATTGTTTTAGACTATCTAGACTAGACAATCATGTCTTCTTTAAATGTTTTATTTTTCCAAACTGTGTTGCAAAATCCAGCATTTTGAGATTGTTCATGATCCAAACTAAGTATCGCGTATTAGCTTTTTCATTGTTTGGCATCTTTTCAGTAAAATTAAGATTATGTAAAAACTTGCTACCATTCTAACAAGTAGATCTAGTTTAATAGCACAGTTATGTTGGTGAATTTAAATGTGATAGTGGCAACATCGCTTTTTCTACATACCACGTGCCGTAGCTCCGTTCACTCATAGCTTAAATAGTTGTCAAGGCGTAGTATTTTGTGTGTAACGTTTTTGACGTCCGAATATAGGTGTTGTAGCAACATTTTAAGTGATTTTTGGTTTTTCCTAAAAGGATATTCTCCACAAACTTTGAAAATGGTGTATCAGTGCCAAGTGTATGGAAAAAGGGATTCTTTTCATCATTTTTTGACAGGTTTGCTCGGTGGAATACAGATGGCTCGGAAAGCAATAGCCACGGCGCGCGAAGTTGAATGTTTAGCGTTCTCTCTCTCTCCTTTGTCTTTATTCCACATACGCACGTCGCACAATGTATGAAACAAAGCAAAATGGTAGTTATGAATAAATGTTATCGTCTCTTCATGCTGAAGGGCAATAGTTAAGTCTTACTTTCGTATAAAAGTAACAATTTCCCCTTATTAATAAAAAATTAACCGAATCTTCTTCCTACTTATCCGTAAGGTCAGTAAAATCAAACTATGTAATAAAATCCTTTCCCGTATTTAAATGAATCTCTTCTAATGTGACTTTTTAGAAAATATTCCGTGCATGTTTATAACATGTTTATAACAACATAAATAGAGTCGAGTCCGCCCAGCCCCGGCATTCCTCGAGAATAGACCATTCTAAGTAATAAAGAACGGAAATGGTTGAGTGGAAACGAAAAGAAATCAAAACATCATACTGGGATGCCATAAGAGTTTTGGCATGTATTATAAATGGCGATGGCGATGTTCTTGACGGTACTAGATACCGGGTGAAATATCTACCTATATATTTTATCTTAGTTTCTTGCAACAAAACATAGAGGGCTAAAAATCAGTAGAAATAAAACCGAGTACATGAAGTTCGATAGATAAGAAAATGAGATAATCAGAATACAGTAGGAAAAGCTAAATAAATATTTTTAGGACAGATCTAACAGAAATGAGGTTGCAGACGATACTATTTGTCCATTCATATTTAATGAAATGGATTCAGTATCGTATTAGTGAAATCGATATGGACTGATTTCCTTCGTTCAGAGTTATTTTCCATTTCTTGGTTCAGGTTTGAAATTTGTTCATTGCAGTTTGTAATTTATTAGTTGTTTCTTCATTACTTTTACCCACTGCTAATATTGCTGTGTCGTCAGCAAAAGTAGCGATAGTACTGTTTTCGAATTCTGGTTGATCACATGTATATAATAAATAGAGAACCGGACCTAAGACACTGACCTGTGGCACTCCAGCTTTAATTCCTTTAAGATCAGAGTAGGCATCTTCTTGTCTTGATTCTAAAGTACCTATCTGTTAGATATGATTGTAAAATATCTGCGTATTGTTAAGGAAGGATGTATGATATCTTGCGAGGTAAAACTTCATGCCAAACCTTATCAAACGCCTGTGCCATGTCCAAAAATACTGCAGAGCATACTCTTTTTCCTTCGAGATCGTTTTCTATATGAATTATCCTACGGACCGAATCTATAGTGGAGTGCTTATCCAAACCCAATCCAAATTGGTGACTTGGAATTATTTTGTTTGTTCTCTATAACTGGGTGCATTCTTTTAAGGAGCAATTTCTCACAGAGTTTGGACATAAAATGTAGTAATGATATCGGCCTGTTTAAGGAGGTTACATGTGGAGGTTTATCAGGCTTAGCGCTCATACCAATTTCTGCCACTTATACCACCATACCACTTATGCCATATATACTTATTAAAAGATCTATAAAAGAGTTGGGGTGATCAACTATATTTATTTTAGCAAGTTTTTCAACAAGTTTTTTATTTTGTAAAGTATTACGAATATTGATCAGTAGCACGTTAAAACAGACCATAGTACAATTTTGACCTTTGAAGAGAAGAACAATCAATAATTTATTCACAATAGATCTAGTTTGATAGGTATGAAAAATGGTTGGAAAGAATGTTTTAATTTTCCCCAAAAAACACATACATCTCTCATATTCAAAACTTTGTTATCACATAAATCGAACTTGTGGAATAACTATTTTATTTTTTAAATATTTTAAGGACAGTGTTTTGACAATATTAGAAAGGACCTTCAATGAGTTATCATACAAACACCCCCAAACTATAATACAATATCTTATGTGAGATTCTCAAAGCGTTTATACAAAGTAAGCAAATTTTTTTTACTCACAGTATTTCTCCATTTTTTTAAGGAGTATTTCATGTGATACTGTGTCAACGGCCTTCGGTAAATCGAAATATATTGTTAAACATTTTTTCTACATGTGAATATTAGTTAAAATTGCATTTCCTAAAAGTACCTAGTACTTAGTGTCGATTAGAGTATCGAATGTTGAAAAGTAATTCCTTTTTTTAGCTCATGTTCCTCTCTGGTCATCATAGAAAAGAGACTGTTTACTATTTTGTGACCCTCAAAATCCTTTTAATAAACCCAAGTGCCGAAACTAATCGAAATTTTCAACGTTGAATCGAGTAACTAAAAATTGAGACCGTGAAAAATAAATGAATATAAAGTATTGAATAAAAAACATTTTTACGTTAATAAAGGTTGTTTATTTGGATCATGCCCAGTTTGGTTATAATTATCGATTCATTGAGAAATACGTGTGTAGGCGATAAAACTAGTCACCGCAAAAACGCTCTAATAGTTCAGGTCTCCACGCCTACTAGATGGTACATTCACTCTCGTTATCTGTAAGATTTTGTAGTAAATAATGGCGGCAAAGATTCTGCAATTAACGGATTCGCTGATCGGCGTATACAACTCTTCCAAATTAGAAAACGAAATGAATGGTATTACCCGGTATACATGAATAGATTGTTTCTTTCAGCATTCCTTTTGCAGTTTTTATTGTTGCATGATGTTACTGTTTAGTAATACATTCATTATTGAATTCAATAAATTCAGAATTAAATAAATAATCGTTTTCAATTTTATTATGTGCCAGTGTGTAGTAATGACCCAAAGTTTTAACAAGAATTCATCATGCATGATTTCAAATTCAAAGCCCTGACTTGACTTGGTTATATGACCAATTATAAATCAGTAAAAAATATATTCAAATTGATTTCTTACGGCCACAATGGAGCTTTCAAACATTAATATATATTTATTAGTCAAGTTTTCTGTTTTATAATGTGCAATTATCCTATAATATGAAATCCGTTATTTCTACTCAAGCCAGTTGATAATTTTGACGTTTTAACAATTATTGATCAATTAAATATGGAAGCGAATTTGAATGTGCAAGTTCATATGTTGTTAATTTTGGGGGAGTGCAGAAAAAACTACAGAGAAGCTGCACTAGTGTGAGCGGAGAGGTTGCTAATAACCCAAAATCTCACATGGCATTTAAAAGGCTGGAAACCAGAAGTCGTACTACTGGCTGTGTCTGAAGACGACACCGCGAGTTCGGAAGCGAACTAAAACGGACGAAAATAGGGCAGATGGCGTTTTAGGTGCGGTAGCTATTATTGATCCACATGTAGGTACCAGACGACTTCCTAGAGATGCTGGAATAAGTCAAAAATCAGTTTTGATTGGGTCAAACCTAACCAAATTGTACTTACACAATTTTCATCCATACCACATTACACTCCACCAAGAGCTGTAGGTATGGGTAAGACTGAATCGCTTTACATTTTGCAATTGGGTCACAAGACAAATGCAATGAAATAACAGGTTCCTAATGAATGTTATTTTTTCTGACGAAGCTACTTTCCATACTTGTGGGCAGGTAGGATTTTAAGTTATCCCTTATCAGTAGAAATTTAATTTATTTTTTTGTTTGGTTGTTTTCTTTAGGTAAATAGACACAATATCCACTACTGGGCGTCGGAAAATCACCACTGGATGAGAACTCTGCCAAATCAACATCCCTGGTCAATTAATGTCGGGTGTGATATAATCGGGGGTAGAGCTATTGGTCCGCATTTCTTTGAAAGACATTTAAATGTAGAGAGAATTTTTAAGAAACAAATTACCCCAATTATTAAACCCAAACATAAATCCTGACATGTGGTTTCAACAGGTCGGAGCTCCACCCCATTATGCAATACAGGTCCGTAATCATTTGAATGAAATATTTGAAAACAGGTGGATTTGATGAGCTGGCCCGGTCAACTGGCCTGCTAGGTCCCCAGATGTGACCCCCCTTGACTTTTTCTTGTGGGATTTTATGGACAAAGTGATGGCCACTTTAGATGATATGAAAGACCGAATCCGCTTTGCCTGCTTATTAGTGACACCTGAAATGTTACAGCAGGTACGACATTTATTTAGAGAAAGAGGGAGAAAGTGTTTTGAAGTTGAAGGGGGACATTTCGAACAACTTCTTAAGCATGACAGAAGATAAAGAAGTTGAAATTAAATGGTAAATATTTTTTTTGTTTTATAACCTAATAAATCATAATTCCGTAATCAAAAGAACAAATCAAAAAAAATTGTACACATACGTATATTTTTACGTAGATTCGAATTTTATAAACAAAAGTACATCCCCATTTAAAATTTCAAAGTTATCCCCCACCCCTCAAATTAGAGAGAGGGGGTAAATGTCAAGAATATGTTTAAATATGTCCCCCATCTCCCTATTAACACACTAAATTTCATGATTTTTTTTCGAGATATCGCCTTGTAACACTTTTTCGAGCCAGAAAATACTTCTCCCCTTCCAACTTATACACTCTCTATGTTTCCCAAAAAGACCTAACCTAGAGTACTGCTCCCACATGTGGGGAGTGGCATCACCTTCGACACTTAACATTCTTGATTCTATCCAAAATAGAGCCATTCGACTTATCAATGACCCAGCCCTCACGAGAAAACTCCCTTCTCTCGGTCATCGCCGCGCTGTTGGGGATTTATCCCTTTTCGTCTTCGGATTTCCACGGATTTTGCTCTGAAGAACTAGCCGGTATTATTCCCCCTTGACTGTTCCTAACAGAACAACAAGAGGCGCGTTACGTATGCATCCCTTTACTGTCTAGCTACAAAAGCCTAGAACAGACCACTTCCCTCGCTCATTCATACCTAGGGTCTTCAGATTATGGAACAAGTTACCTGCAGATGTTTTCACTTCCCGTCGCAACCCCCAATCCTTCAAATCCCGTGTCAATAGACTATATTTCCCTTCTCTTCAGACGCCCACGGTACGCTAGTACTTAGGCTTGAAGTCGACATGGAGTGTCTAAAAGAAAATAACTCACCCAGTATTTAGCTTAGAAGTTGTATTTTATTCTAAAGATATTTTAAAGAGCCATTCCGCTCTCTCTCTCTCTCTCTCTCTCTCTCTCTCTCTCTCTCTCTCTCTCTCTCTCTCTCATTGTGGTTTTACTGTTAAAATGTTGGTAATGGCAGGCTACCGAAAAATCTTCAATATTGCAGAACTATCTTCAGTTTATCAGATAGTACACAAGCCTCTACGCAAACACTATCTTCTTAATTTCCTTCGAAGCATACCCATATGTACGTACAACAACGGAATGTTAATAAGTAATTTAACCTTATTATTATCTTTTACAACCATTACAATTGTTACAAATATACAACGCCTTAAGAATAAACAATCTAAGTTTACATTAAAGTTTATAATACGTTGATTTTGCCCGATTGAATATTCGTGATTTGACTTTCAACAAGAAATTAGTTTTTGCAATAAGATTGTGGGTATGGGTGATTACTACTTTAAAATAATATACCTACTTTGGTGAAGATTTTGCGTAAACCAAGGTGGTAATTTAGCGTAATTTTTGATTGGCTTACTGTCCCAAAGCGGTATTGCGCTACTTTAATCACGATTTAATATATTGTCCTATTTTTGAAATATCTCGCGGGATGTAAGTCTGGTGTAAGGTATTAATCATTGCTAGTCCTATTATATAACTTTTGTATATTATGCTTGACTTCGGGGACGCATGTCTTGAATTATTACTTTTAAAAGGTAACATATGTAAAACGTATAGGCGAATGAAAAATAGAATTGTCAAGTTCAGAAGTTTTTATTTTTAAGAAAATTGGAGTCCCCAGTCCAAGTTCATCGTCACTTTCCATTTTTTCGTCGTTTTTAGGAAATAAGCAGAACACGAAAAGCGAAATTTGTACTGACACCGCTTGTTATAAAGAAACAACAATAATTAAAGAGCGGTTGTCAAACAACTGCAAAGCTAAGCATAAACGATCTGTTAGATCATGTTAATAAACTTTGACTTAAAGTTCTTAATATATTTTATTATTTATTTTATTCCCTTTGCGATCGCAGAAAAAATAGTTACAACTGAAATTTTTCGGAAAACTTTCAGGACATACCTTAGCCCAAAACGTTATCCTATTCTTGTACTTATGACTTCACTTTTTCAACTGTCAAATTAAACAAGTTTTAGACGTAGAACTTAATAGTGAATATGCTCGTAAATAACTACAGTTTCAGTTAAAATATCGTTAATACGCCAAAACTCCATTTATAGTATTTTACCTTATTTCATGTGTAATTGTTGTATAAAAATATGTAACTGTGATTCGAGGTGTGTAACTTAGACCTAAATTTGCTGCATTTAACCGGGTATTTGAGATTTTTTATTTAGCAAAAGTGTCTCAAGTTTGGGCGTGCATAAAATAAATATCTGTTGTAACAGTTATCGTGGAATTCAAAGGAGGTTTATTGAATACAATCAAAATCCACAGTCGCAAGGTATTTAAGTCGATTTTAAAGTATTTAATTAACCTTGTATTATAGATTTGCCAATTTACATACGTCTCAATGTTCCTAATGTGGTCAGCGAAAGATGATACTAGCTGGAAAGGAAAAGTGAAACTGCCTTTTAATTTTTATTATGAAATAGTATCAGGTAGAGCTTTTTCTGTAGAATAAATCTATGTTTCCTCGATCTTGTGTGACAATAAAATCATCTTAACATCTCAAGTAAAAGCTGAATTTGTGACCAAACAATTGCCAAGTTCACTCTGTATTTTTTTGGCATAAATTAAAAAAAAGGAATGGCATCGTAGAATTTGAAATAAGATGTAATAAAGAGGAAAATGATAATTTTTAAGCTAGCTAGGATGTTGCAACGCCTTTACAGTGCTTGAACACTATCTAAAATCAGTTTTCTCTACAAAAATGGTCATTCAAAACACTTTGCTTTTCATGCACAGAAAAAACTGCTATGCTATTTTCAATAATAATAATAATAATAATAAAGATGGTTATTTATGCCAATAAAAATAATTTAAATATAAATATAAAATTGATAAAAGTAAAAAAGAAAACCAAAAAGTGACAGTAGTATACTAGTTGGCATAAATAGGTAGGATTTTGATTTATAACAAATTCTTCCAATCCTACCCCTACTAAATACTTTTTATATTATTTTTAAAAGTTATATAGCTTAAGCCCCTTAGACTAGAAGGAATATTATTAAAAATTACAGAAGATGTATATTTAAAGGAAGACTTATATTTTTCAGTATGATGTTGAGGTATTTCTATTGCGTTCTGATTTCTAGTATTAACATTATGAATATTATTCCTGAATTCAATTTTTTCAAATAAATATCTAGGTTTCTGAGTTAAAATTATTTTATATATAAAACAGGATAAGTGGATTTCGCGTCTTTTTTCTAATTTAATTATGTTATGTTTGTTAAAGGTAGGTGGATATGTTATCATATTTTTTTAGTCCTATTGAAAAACGAACACAGTTATTTTGAAGAATTTGTAATTTCTGTTTACCTTCGTTACTGATACTGTTGTGATAAGTTATATCACAATAATCTAATCCACTTAGAATAATTGAATCAACCAGCCTAAGTTTAGTATCGGTATTTAAGTAGTCCTTAAATTTATATAAAATTCTTAGTTTGTAATATGCTTTTTTAATTATATTTTTTAAATGTTCATTAAAATTTAGATATTGATCAAAAATTACTCCAAGATTTTTACCATATTCGATTGAAGTAATTTTAAAATTATTGTTAAGAACAATTTTGAAATCAGAATTATTTTTTATTTAGTGATTAGTGTTTTAGGACCAGTTAAAATTAAGTTAGTTTTATTTTCATTTATTTTTAATCCATTCAATAATAGTAGATAATGTGTTTGACCACTGCCACATTAGTTATATTAAAGGTAGTATTGTCTCAACAAAACATCATTGAAATCAAAAAAATATATATATATTGCTTTAAATATAGACTTATTATTGGACTTCAAAAGTATACCTACTTCTTTGAAAACTCCATTACCATTATTTCAATGACCAAAATACCTACTATTGGAATCCAATAAATTTCTAATATTCCTTGGAGTGTAGAATTGTTAGAGTCAAAATATTAAACTGTTTGATTGGAATGCTTACATATAATTGGGCGAAAAATAGCTATTTGTAGGCGGTGTGATTCAAATTACAATATATTTTATTAAACGAACAAGAACTACGGTTTAAATAAAAAATGTAACAATTAAGTCAATAATCCTCATATCATTTCAGTTAAAATAAACACTCCTTTAAAACATATCAGGTATTGGAGAAATAATAAAAATTATTAATTCAGTGGGTCTTATTGTTGGCTGAAATATTATTTCTATTGCTCGCGGACACCCTTGGAGAGGTTAGATTTTTTCTTTGTTCGTTGAATAGTCGTACGCCCAAAAATAATAGATCTTTTGCAAGACTGGAGACTGGAGCAACTTATTTCAGTATTTTATGGTAAGTAAAACAAATCTAAAAAGCTTTGCAGTAATAAGTGCGTTTTTTTATTTGTAAATCTCTCTTGGTTAGTCTGTTTTATATGACTGTTTAGTCAGCCGATAAGTATTGTTAAAAAACTATTAACATTAAATATGATCTCAAGTTTATTGTTGAATTTGTATTTTTTAGACATGGTTTCCACCAAATCTAGCTGTAAATTTAGAAGATTCGAATGCAGTGCCAGATTTGTTCCATCTAGCATCCTGTATCCATGCAAGCCAAAGGAGACAGTTTTACAAACAAGCAGATCCTATATTTGGAGTCAAATAAATATAAAAAGTTTACGGTGTTCGCGTCAGTGTGGTGTATTAAAATGTGTTTTTTATATTTAAATGTTTACAGAACATTGTATGTTTAATAATACTAAATAAACATTATTTTAAAATAATAAAGCGTGTTTCATTTGTTTGAAATATACGTATAATTGATATAATAGATTCTTCATTATATTAAATAAGAGTAATTGTTCTTCAAAACACGAATATGATTAAATTTAAACAAAAATGTTTTCTTTCTATTGAAAATTACACTAAATTAATTTCTGTTTTAATGAAACAATAATAGCTATTTTGCATCAAATGAGGTGCATATTCTTACAAATAAACTTCTAGTGAAACCAATGATAGTTTGCATTGAATTTAGAAAAGGGTATTACTGGCATCAAATAACTGTTATATTTGAAGGGTCCATTAACACCCAATGAAACCTTATATCTCAAGCAATCTTACAACCAATTGGTTAACAATGATAAACTAATCATTGAAATAAACCGAATTTGTATTTTGCAATACGGAATAGAGTGTATCATTGAGTGAATGGGTATCCAATTCAATATACGATAGTGTTTTTTCTGTGTGGTGATTATAAAATTAGGTACTTATTTTGTGATGTTCTTTGTGGAGCGCCCTCCTTCACTGATCTACCTCAAGAGGCTTAAACAAGGACACACGTCCTAGATCCCTCCAAACTGCCTATGAAGCAAAGTAACGTGCTCTCAAAGGAGCATCGTGCAAAGATGCATTGAAATAATGAGTCATAATTCATCAATTAATAAGGTAATTGTTCCGGTTAAATAATTAGGCTGGGTTTTCCCTAAAAAGAACAATATGGTCAAATTCCCACACATGACATTATATATTAGAATCCGCGTCCATTTAAATTATGTATAATATAATTTTTTCGTTGCTTCACGATATTTACTCAAACATAAATGAAGGTGATTGGGTTGGATATTTTCTGCGACTTTTCGAAAGTATTTGATTGTGTTGATCACGGGATATTGGTACAGAAATTGCTTCGCTGTGGTTTTAGTGAGTCTGCGCTCGGGTGGGTTTGTTTTTACCTTTTTGGAACTATACTCGGATTATTCCACTATCAAAAGAGGTCTTGGGACCCATATTGTTTTTATTATACTTAAATGATTTAACGTCTTTAAATTTCCAAGGTAGTTTTACATTGTTTGCCGATGTTACCAGTCTTCTGTGGCGTGATAAGAAACAGGAAGATCTAAAGGTAATTATTATTAATGGTGATTTGCAGAAAATCAAACTTTGGTGTGACTCAAACTTGCTATGTTTTCATGTAAATGAGACAAATATTACGACTTTTGGCTTTAGCCTATCCGATCTAAGTCTTGAAAATCTACTTATTGAGAATAGGACCCTGTCGAGGTTTTTTGGTCTTACAATAGACACCAAACTTAAATTTGATAAGCACGTGGGTTTATTATGTAAGAAACTGGCTGCAGGCAACTGCTTATCTCGGTGTTCATACTGCAGAAAAGGACAATTCGCTATTTATGCAAAACTTCGTACCGTGAACACTGTAAACATTTCTTTAAGAGAGAAAAAATTTTACCGGTGCCATTTATTTTATAAAGTGTCTGTCTTGTGCATAGGAAACATTCCAGGTTGGAGTCTGGGGAAAATTATGACACAAGTATTAATTTAAATTACATACGATTACCTATATCAAGGACTGCATGGGTAAAGTACTCTGTACTTTAAGAGGGTATAAAAATTTTTAACCAAATTAGTAGTAACTTGAAATTGATCCAAAATTATAAGCAATTTCGGGGAAGTGTTAAGTGGATCCTAATAGAAAAGGCTTACTACAGCTTAGAGGAATATTATAATGTACCTTATAATATACTAATAATAAACTGATCTCAAACTTGTAGTTTAGTGTAATTTTTTTAACCTTCGAAAATATCTGCGGGTCTTCCTCTGATCGTTTGAATAGGCAAGGAAGTAAAGACCTTGTATTTATTATTGCCTGTACGTATTTGCCAAAACAGTTAGGCAATTTTTTACAAAGGTTATTCATGAGGTTATTCATGTTTTTTGACTTGTAAAATTGGAGCAATGCAAGTCATCGCAATGATGTTAGGTTATGTACAAGTACCATGTTTACCTCTAGCAATTTAAATAATGGAGAAAAGGTTAGCTGCTTGGATAGACGAGTAAATAAATAATATGCTATTTCATGGTTCATTTTCTCTTTTATTTGGCTATCTGCCCACTTAGGACCTTTAAATTGTTTCTATAATGTATTTTTGTATTGGTTATAAATGGGTAGTGTCCGTTTTTTAAGTTGTTGGAATAGATAAATATGATGATCGGGTACTATAATGAGATTAATTTATTTTGCGGCTACGGATACTTGGTTATTTATGGTTAAGGAGGTATAGATAGACGAAACAGGATTAGATTAGACAAGTAAGGTATTGAAAAGTTGAATAGAACTATTGTATGCTTCAGGCAAAATTATATTAGCCCTCCTTTTCTTTTTTACCTAATTTAGACACGTTATTTTGATGTTCCTTTATCCGGGACAACCCACGTCCGTTGGCTTTAGACCTAAGCATGATACATCATACAGGAGGTCCCAAAAATAAAATTAATTTTTTAATATCGCCTTTACAAAAAGTATGTATATCTTCATTAAAAGTTCTACATTGCGAAAAAGAGCATGGTTATTCAAAAATTTTATCTAGGGCATACAGAGGGGCTAAAAAAGTTTAATTTAAATTGTGACTTTCAGCTTTTTGAGCCACTCTGTATTGTCCTACATCATGTTTTTGAATAATCGTGCACTTTTTTTACAATGTAGATATAGGTACTTTTTTTCAGTCGATAATAAAAAAAATATTTTTGAGACCTCCTGTATCTTCAAAACCTAATTCACTAAGAAACTCAAAAACAGGCTTTTATGAGTAGCGTACTAAAAAGATAAAAATAATTATTTTTCTTTATGGTTAACAGAAAACTGGGATGCGCAGTACGCGCATCGTGCGAAAAGTAAAGCAACTAACAAACTGCGCCTTCATTTACTCCGCACACATGCATACACCGGTTTTCTGTTAACTTGTACTGCTATAAAACATTAGGTCTTTAAATAGGTAATTAAATTTAAAAGCCTGGGGCGCAGTTATATAGCGGTCTAGGCATAATGCAATTATACCTAGACCGCTATATACACTAATATACAGTGCGCGTCTAAAGTCCCCACCCCCTTTTTAACTTTTGATTAACAAATGTTAGAAAAGTCAAGTTTTGAGACGTTATATAACGACTACAAAACTACTTTTTAGGCGTAAATTCGTGAGTCAGTTTTCAAAGATGGCGGCAGGGCGCCATTTTGATTGCAATTTTTAAGCAGGTGGGGTCGAGTGATACCTTGTTAGAAAGCCCTTTTCAATCTGCAAATGATCCCCTAGTTGTAGAACATTTTATTCAAGTTTAAAATGCCGGCTACTTTTGTACAGGGTGTCCAGTTTTCGACTCTTTTGCAGAGCATCTCGGATATCTTTAAAGATAGAGAGCTGCGGTTTTCCCAGTACTATGCTACTTTTTGTAGGACCAAATCTATGGTGAAGCCATTCTATTACCTCGCGAGAGCAATGTGCTGAACAAACATCTTGTTGAAAATATATTTTTTGGTTAATGTCAAATTTTCGAGTTTATCCCTAAAAAATGTACCCAGCATTTCTGAGTAAGATATTCTATTGCAGGTGTTATTAAAAAATATGGGCCTATAATGCCATGGATCGATATCGCGCACCACATGTTCACTTTTGTGAAATATTGTCTTCGCCTCATTACTCTAAACTACTCGAGACCAGTACCTGACATACTGGGATGCTACAGTTCCATTAGTAGACAATGTACAATTATCAGAAAATATAATAAATTTATAAAAATGGATATTTCCACTTAAAATTTGATCTGCCACCCATAAACGAAAATTTAGCCTTTTTGCTTCATCTCCCTTTTCCAATGTTTGATTAAAGTGTTGTTTGAATGGAAATAATTTATTTTCGTTACCCTAGAACGGTATCGATATTTTATGACCCTGTATTGGTATCCATACGTAAATTTTACATACATATGTTGTTATAAGCTTTAAGTTAAAATTTGGTTAAATAAATTAATAAATCACAATTAATTTTTTGTTTAAAGCTTTATTTTGATAAGTAAGCATATAATATACATGGTAACTTAAAATCATCTGCTCAATAATTAAGAAAGTAAAAAAGTTTCTTATGTCTTCCAATGTGCTTTTGGCTCCTTGTGTTTCAGGCGTTTTGGAATGGGCCTTTTTCTTATTTTCTTTTGTCCAAACGTTTGAGAAAGCAGCTAATACACCTGCGATTCCATTTCTTCAAGTGGCAACCATTCTGGATCAGCATCGCTATCGACAAACTCCCTTTTTTTCTCAAATTCAGCTCTAATAAGAATATCTTCCGTTTCACTGTCACTATTTTCCAACAATCCTTTCTCCAGCTCGTCATCTGTTAAACCTGGTTTCGACATTCTAAATGTTTATTGGTATCGACACGTAAAAAAATTGTATAACGATGCGTAATATTTACGTGTAGAGCTCCAGAAAGTAATACCATGTAACCTCTAACACGAGCACTTGGGAACTGGCAATATAAACAGTCTATCGCTAAGATATTTAGGCAAGCATAGCTGGGAGGTCGAGAAAATTTGCGAGCGTATGGCTCTTCTAAATGCAAATTATTAATATTGAACATGTAAATTTTACGTACGATACCGTTCTGGGGTTTTAAGATCATTACATTGCCAATGTAATTTTAAAAACTACTTTTACACCATCTAATTAATGTATTACCGCCGTAAATTTACCCTACCTTTTTGTGTGCACTTGCCTGTTTAATAAAACTCTGATTGTCAAATTGAGCCGATCTTAGCGATACTGAATTCATCTGTAATTGAATTTACTACCATCATTTAATAGGCTTTAATTTGTCCCAAATTTTCACAATATAATACTTAATATTTTTTTTTCATTCAAAATCAGACAAGTTATGTCGGATTTAAATTGAATTATCGCCATCCCACATTTCTTTCTGTTATTTTACTTTTACTTTTATAACAGGCGTGAATACCTGAACTTCCTTTAGACAGTTTTTATAACAACAATACCTTTTTATTGCTTAACTATAATATATTGTTGTTTCGTGATCAATTTTTTTTTATGATGTTATTGTTTCCAATTTTACTTTTACTTGTGGATCTTAAAACCTGTTGGCTTAGTTGATGGACGATGTATAATTTTTGTTGTTTTCTTATAAAGAGACGGTGATGATAATTAGTATTTTGGGATATTAAACTTGTTTTTTCTGCGATCAAGTGCTGTGAAATGGTTTTAGTGTATCATGTGCCTTTATTTTATTACCGAAGCGTATTCTTCAATTAGTCTGCAAAAATCTAGCTGTCATTCATGATTAAGGTACGCCAGCTCTGTTACATTCCATAGGCGCCGATTTTATAAACAGCCAACTGTATTGTTAGAATAATTTCAACAACTGTGTGACATCCAGTGATGTAGCCTGTGCGTAGGTAAAATTGCCTTTGAAGCCGCTTAACGGATCTATTACGTAGTACACTATCCGTATAAATGTGTCTTTATTTAGCGAGGCCAATATTTTTTCCTTATTATAATTGTTCTGTAACACAGTCACTTTTCTCGTCATTTAACGACTGTAGAACTATCCCACGTAGACTCCAAGCCTAAGTACCGTGGGCATCTGAAGAGAAGGAAAATGTAGTCTATTGACACGGGATTTGAAGGATTGGAGGTTGGGGCGGGAAGGGAAAACATCTGCAGGCAATTTGTTCCATAATCTGGAGACTCTAGGTATGAATGAGCGAGAGAAGCGGTCTGTTCTAGACTTTTGTAGCTGGACAATAAAGGGATGCATACGTAACGCGCCTCTTGTTGTTCTGTTAGGAACAGTCAAGGGGGAATAATACCGGCTAGTTCTTCAGGGCAAAATCCGTGGAAGTAGCGGTTGAAAAGGGATAAATTCCCAAGAGCGCGGCGATGAGCGAGAGAAGGGAGTTTTCTCGTGAGGGCTGGGTCATTGATAAGTCGAATGGCTCTATTTTAGATAGAATCAAGGATGTTAAGTGTCGAAGGTGATGCCACTCCCCACATGTGGGAGCAGTACTCTAGGTTAGGTCTTATTTGGGAAACATAGAGAGTGTATAAGGGGAAAGGGGAGAAGTATTTTCTGGCTCGGAAGAGAAAACCAAGCTTTTTAGCTGCCGATGTGGCTACTGAACTAATGTGTGTGTGCCAGCTTAGATCATGTTCGAAAGCGACGCACGTCATCTAAAATTTGCAAATGTTCCGCTAAAGAGAACACAGGATTCTATAATTTTTGTGTCGCTTAACAATATGTACTTCGCTTTGCGTTGACCTGTTTTCGTTCGTTTTATTTGCCTAGATAACCGATACCCCTACGGCACGATTATGGAAGTAAACCGGTGCTCCTTAAATGATTGAAAATATTAGCTGGCACTGATTCATTTTGATTTAACGTTAGAATGAGAAATACTTTTTTCCGTTTTAAAATTCATTTTAACAATTTGTTTTAGACTAGAGGCAATATGAATATAATATCTCCGATCTACGATCTCAATATAAAATAATATTTCTCAATCTCGTTCTCTCTGATGATCTCATCCAAAGTTCCACATCATTATTAACAAATTGTGTAATTTCGTAAAATACGAGTACGAGTGCTAAAATAAACTCTCAGATCTAAACTGTTTATAAATTGTTGTTTATTTCTATTATGTTTGCTTCTTTGCACAACCCACAATCCAATATTTTCTTTATTCGAATCAGAAACATATAAAAAAGGGAAACGTGACGTATCGTGACTTTAGCATTAGTTTTTATGGTTTTCGATCCACAGTTCGCTATAAAAGTCCAATTTAAGCTTATAATATATGACATGAAAATAAGACACTTTTACTTTTATATGTACCTCTTACGTGTTTGATGTCACTAAAAGATTTCGTTTTTGTATAAAACCGTCATGGAGGCATGAGTTATGTTGGTGGCGTCTTATGCACAAGGAATTTGTAAATAGACTTTTAGTATTACTGATATTACACTATACCAGTTGAAAAACATATATTTTTCCTCTTTTAGCCTGCCACAGACAGGGAGAGATGTTTGTGTGCATCAACGCACGTGCTGAGACGCGCATTCATCAACGCAGGTGCATGGGTAAATTGTCCGGTACTTTTACCGACAAAATTATCTACACACTGGCGAATATCAACGCGCGTACATCAACGTGCGATAATGTATTAATACATGTGCGTGTGTCTGCAGGCCTCTTTTGAGAAGAAAATATTGTAATTGTAAAAAATTACCATTGATCGGTTAACATTCTCATGAATTTTATACTTATTTTAGTTCCATCATCCATTCAGTACCGGTGACTTTTATCCTCTGCCAGCTCACGAAGACCATGTACCGTGGGTGTACCTACTAGGGAAGTACGACTCACACATCCAGAGCTGGAAACATCCGTGGAGATTTCACCAGCCTTTTAAGAGGATGTGTGGGGTGGTACCACCTCGGCCGATCTCCAAGGCTTAATACTGTCACTAGCCGTATATTTTTATTAACGAGCATGTTCTTCTATTATAGGTGCTAACTGTGGAGGAATACTGACGATAGTACTTTTCACTCCCATATCCATTTTCCAAAAGCTTAAGCTATACGTGAATAACAAGGGCAGGTTCATGCAAATAATATCTCCTGCTTAATTTTAGGGTGGTCTGAGTATATCTGACTCTTTAATAACCCAGTTCTTACAAGAACATATCTCCGCTTATCTGCCGCGCTATCCACCGCCGACGGCACCAACGCCGTATCACATCGCGTATGTGCGGAACTGAGTGGGGAGCGTTTCGACTGAGCCAAATTAAAAATCTTAAAACACGTGTAAGGACAAAAGTTGTTCCTTACATCGCGAGAAATATTTTTTGTCAGAAAACTTTTTCTCTAAAACCTATGGTTCAGCAATAATCAGGAAATAAACAATTAAATCGTTTATAACAATTGATCGCGCTAGAATTTTTTAATGCTGATAATTTTCGATCAACCTACATCTAATTCTTAATATTCGTGATTTTGTGATTTTTCTGTGCGATCTTTCTGGTGATAAGGGTGAGGGACAGTAGTTTTTCCCAAAAAATATTTTAAAAAATGCATACAAAAATATATCATATATATTGTTGAATTCGTGCTTCAATAAGCTCTCATTTGATACCCTACATGATGCCCTTGAATTTTTTTTTCCATGTCACACTTTACTCCCCCAAAATAAACCCCAGAATCAAAATTTAACTTTTTACACTTCACGTCTATAATTGAGCCACCACTCTATCTCTGTGCTAAATTTCAAATTTTTACGTCGAATAGTTTCAGAGAAAATCGCCTGTAACCGATGGACGGACGGACGGACGGACACCGAAGTGATTTCATACGTAAAATTATTTTTAACATAAGTTTATCGAAATGTATCTCTTATGAAAAATTTGTACCCTTATAAATATAAAGTCCAATATTTACCACAACCTAACTGTATATGACTTACCCAGCTGTATTACAACAATAATAATATGTACGAATATGATATTCACTTTCTTAAAAAAAAAACAATTTAAAATACTTATGGAATATTCATAAAAGTGCTACTCTCAAGCGACAGTGCTGCCACTTGATAGAAACCAACGGAATAGGGATAAACACGTGAACTACTACTTATCAAAACATAATTTTAAGTTTAATTGATTCAACTTTGGCGTGATTTGTTACAACGAGGAATAGAAAGAAAAGTAGCAGATATTATTTAGTGTCGTAGTGAGATTAAGTACTTATCTACAGACACAAAATACGCAATACGAGTTCACACATGATAATATGGTTAACATCTAATACAGTTCATTTTTTTTATAAAGAATGTCAAAGTCAAAATATGGCAAATTAAGTTGGCAGCATTACCTTTTATTTACTATACACTATCGCACTCTAGCTATAGTGTAGAGGAAACGCGCCATGTTATAAAGTATTAAATAAAAGTGGAAATTTGGCTAAAATTGTCTATCATTATGTGTTATTGGAAACACCATAAATATATTGGTTTAAGTACCATTGTATGGAGACTTTATTGGCGTAATTATGTTGCATAAGTCATTCATTATATGTTACTTTTAAAATAAATGCATTGTTGTATAAAATTATGTATGTTTCTTTTTTAACAGGTTGTTAAATATATTTTATGACATATTTTAGTTCAATTACAATTTAATATAAGAAAATGTAATTTATTTCGAAAAATGTTAAATGAATGGAGACTTTTTCGATTGACTGTATAAAAGAAAAAACTGACTGATTGATTGATTGACGTATCAACGCACATCCCACACCGCTGGGTCTAAAACTTAAATTTTGCATGGAAGTTTCTTATATAATACAGGGATGCACTAAGGAATGGATTTTCAAAATTCAGCCCCTAAGGAGGCGAAACAGGGGTTCAAACTTTGTATGGAGAAAAATATTAGATGATCCTATTAACGAAACTTCATAGAAGTACTCAAAAAATAACTGTTTAAACAGTTTTACAGTTTCTAATAAATCAACCCCTAAGGGTGTGAAATGGAGATTCATAGTTTGTAATGGAGTAAAATTGTAATTCCGCGGACAAAGTCGCTGGCGAAAGGTTGCTAAACATAAACAAGTACGTGAAACATTATGGCTGACCACATTCGAAAAGAGAACCCAAATTTCTGTTCCTATTTTATTCCAGCTAAATGAAAATTTGAAAAACAAGAGCATCTTCAGTAAAATACATGGCGTAAAGACATCCACATTCTTTTTGGCAAAAATGTATCAATTAATGGTGAAATAATAACCACAGTAGTGGAAATATAATAATTATACTGTCTGCTCTAATTTAAATAATAACCCTTTTGTATGACTGAACCAGAAAACCATAGCGAATGACTCATACGGCGTGGGACCGCAATAATTCTTAAAACAATTGAATCCCGGAAACGTGGCGGACGTGTCTTCAGTCTGACTCAATGTCAGGCGTGTCACCTCCCCGTTTCCATCATAATGCCCTTTTGTGTAACTTTGCGTGAAGTTATTTTTAGTTTTGTACCTTCTATGGGCATCGAGATGTAAATCGGAAAGGACCATGAATTTTTAATTAAGTCGTTCCCTCATACGTACAGCGTGTTAAGAAACTCTAGCGACAAGATGTAGTATTAACAGAGGCCCGGAAGCTCTGTGTTTCGGAGTTATAGGATGATAATATTTTAATTTTATCCATTATTTATCTTATACCTTTTGAAAATTAATTCACTCAATTTTTTTTACAACACTGTCCGTCGTTTCGTAAAAAGACAACTTTCCTGTGTTATATTTTGACGTTGTGCTATCTATGATTTTTTGGTATCTTGTATTTTGAATGACGTTCATCGATGGAGTTGAATAGCATGTCACACCAGAGTTTTCACAGTCTAGGTTGCTGCTTGCGTCCGCGCGTGTCGCTTGGCTGTTACGGAACCTATTACTTTATCATTTTAAAACTTATTAAATTTTGTTTATAATATTTTACCTGTTTGGTTGAAACAAAATTACTAATTTCAGGATTATTGAACTTCTCCATTCAGAAGGGTGATAGAGGAATTATTTCTCGACCGAGGAGTACCACCCCACACACCCTCTTAAAGGGCTGGTGAAATCCTTATGGATGTCTCGAATATAGCCGATCTTCACGTCGAAAATAAACGTATACGTCTAGACGAGTACTTGTTAATCCCATATTTTTTCTCCATGCAAAGTTTTAACCCCTGTTTCACCGCCTTAGGGGGTTTGAAAAACCCTTCCTTAGTGGATGCCTACGTTATGTAAGAAGCCTCTGTGTAAAATTTCATGTTTCTATGCCCAGCGGTGTGGGCTGTGCGTTGATATGTCAGTCAGTCAGTTTCTTCTTTTATATTTAGAGATATCAATCATTATAATTGTTACAGTAAAATTATTCTGCAACTAGTTTACTGAAAGACAATAGTAGCCTAAAGTCCAGTTTTATACTTCCATGCGTAATACTTCCTTTAGATCCCCATCCAGCGTATCAAACAACGTACTTCCACAACCGGATTTAGATACATTTTTTTAAGTGTTTCTTTACCTTGTTTTTGTTTGTCTTGTAATTCTGCCTGTTCTTTTGTGTTGTGGTAGCGTCGTCTTGGATTGCATTTAGGTATCGCTACTTTTAAGGAAGAAGCAGTATCGGGTTTATGGAATTTACATGGTGTCCCATATTTGAAAAACATGTTTTCGGCCAGTGAAGTAAACAATTTCCAAAGAAGAGATCATGTATTTATCTAATAAACTCTTACAAATCGAATCCCCAACTGAAGCATACGATACAATAATTATAAAAATTACTTTTTTTGTACTTAAAAATGTTACATATTATATGGCTGTTAACACATCACAAATTATTTTAGTTTACTCTCGGTTTTACTATAATATTCTAAAATCATAGATAGACTATTTACTTGTTAGCTCACAAAACTTTATTACAAATCTTACATTTATTGTTTTAATTCCGGGGCTTTAGATTCCAGATCACTATAGAAGTATACCAGGCGTACTCGTAAATTTTATTACTAAATGTTTCTGCTTGTTTTTTATATGAGGGCTGAAAAATCCATGGAATGAATCTGAAAGACGGAACTTTGCAGTTTGAAATTAGCTTTATTTTTCAACATGATCCCCTGCCATCTGGATGCATTTAGACCAGCGATGATCAAAAGCCTCTATACCTTGATGAAATTCAGACCTGTCAAGCTCTTCGAAATAGGCATCTCAGCAGTAGCTTTAACATTGTTGTCCGTTGAAAATGTCGTGATGTACATAAAATCCACTTTGTTCTTTCGAAAACTCTCCGAATACGAAATTCGCATCCGCATCAATTTTTGCTTCACAGTTCTTTGAAGATGCTTACAGCCTCCTCTATCTCAGACGTCTTTAACCGCCATTTTTTAATCCGATAGCATGCACTTTTCTAACAATTTCTGATGTAGTGACAGATTTTGGGCGTCCACTACGGGGTGCATCTTTAACACTTGTACAACCACATTTGTACTCACGAACCCATTTATCAGCAGTAGAAAATGAAGAAGCTGAGTTCTTCACACCATCCTTCATCTCATTATGAAAGTCTGTTACTGGTAAGCCTTTCAAGAATAAGTACTTAATGACAGCAATAAACACTATCCATCTCGTCAAAACCGCGACACGCTCGGAAACAACTCCGAAACAGCTATGAAACAACGAATGAACAGACCCTGTATGTAAAATGTGCCGTCTACAGGCTACAGTCTACAGTCGCAACCATACAGATGTTATTTATTTTAAAATACTTGATAAATTATAGGAACAAATAAAATTCTTATCTTAATTATTAGGCATAGTTTTATTTTATAAAATTATTTACCTTTTCTTTTCACGTAAATAAATACATAGAACGCAATTGGCAGGCAATTTACCAATATCTACTATTTTAAATTAATTTATCCCTTTATTTACATAATTATTTTAAATCATATACTTAAAAATTTGTATTATAAGCACAAGGCAAAGCATATTAATAATAATAATAATAATAAAGATGTTTATTTATGCCAATAAAACAATTAAAAATGCAAACATAAAATTGATATAAGTAAACAAAGAAAACCAAAAAAAAAATGACAGTAGTATTATACTAGTTGGCATAAATAGGTAGGATTTTGATTTATAAAAAATCATTCTTCCAATCCTACCCCTACTAAATAATTGTTGATATTATTTTTGAAAGTTATATAGCTTAAGCCTTTTAGACTAGAAGGAATATTATTATAAATTACAGAAGAGGTATATCAATTTTTTCAAATAAATATCTTGGTTTCTGAGTTAAAATTATTTTATATATAAAACAGGATGTGTGGATTTCGCGTCTTTTTTCTAATTTAATTAAATTATGTTTGTCAAAAGCAGGTGATACGTGATCATATTTTTTTAGACCTATTGAAAAACGAACACAGTTATTTTGAAGAATTTGTAATTTCTGTTTATCTTCGTTACTGATATTTTTGTGATAAATTATATCACAGTAATCTAATCCACTTAGAATAATTTAATCAATATTGCCAATAGAATTTATATAAAATCGCCTTTAACTAACGTAAACTCTATATGGCGCGTTTTAAATTTCAAAAATAACTCACAGCGTGACGTAATGCGCGAGGCCGGACGAATTTGAGACGGTTTGGTATCTTCTTTTTATTGTATCATGGTTGTAAGTGTATCGTGATTTATAACGATCATAATACCTATTGCTATAATTGCTTTGTGGTCATAGGTGACGCGTCACGTCACTAGCATCGAGACCGAATAAAGCTCGGGAACGTTAGGCGGCATAACTTAATTTGTAAAGATATTTCAATTTTTTTTACCGCTAGCTTCGAAATGCTTAAAACTTAAAAGTATATCAAAAAATATGAAATTTTCCTAATTTTGGTCTATAGAAAAACTAAGTGCCCTTGCCGAAATTATTTCTTAAATGTCAATATTTATGCTATGTGAAACATGTTAGGAATTTATGGTAAAATTTAAAAATTGCGTGATACAAAGTGTTCGATTGAAAATATATTTTCTGAGCAATCCTGTATAATACCAGGTTGATGAAAAAAATTTAAACATATAAAAGTAAACGACTAGTCCGAGTGTGATTTGTTGGCGTAAACAGGAATTTTTTATACACGAGTATAATTTGCGTGCGTGTCGTAAAAAAATGCGGATATTGTTTTAACGACTTAGTTTAGTTTTATGACAAAAAAGACGTTTAAATCTAGAAAGAACCAAATTTTGATTTTTTAGCATAGAATCAACATCAAGGTTGACAAGTTGGTCAATTAATATTTTTTACTCCTCATATACAGTATGTCGGCGGATGGAGTTTAAAAATGGACCATATTTTGCAAGATATGTACGTAAAAATGTCGGTCCTAATAAAAGATTTTGCTTGTAAAGATTCACATTATAAAAAATTTAATTTTATTATACAGGGAGCATAAAAAATACGAAATCGCTATTTTGGGTAGGAGTGAACTTACCCTGTTTATCATTTTTTACCAAAAGAACAAACATGAAATATATGTATTAAAATAAACCCAGAACTGAAGTACAAGATTTCATTAAAAAATTTAAATATTAAAAATAACAAGTTTTATCAAATTATATTTTTAAAGCCCCAACTATTCTTTCTCACACCTTTAACCAGAGTATTAGTTTCTCAATATTAAACAATTATGACGCCTATGGACATGTTTGTCAATGTCTTTATTAAATGAAACAATTATTTAATTCAGAATACTTCTTATTCAAGTGCAATTTTTAAATAATACGAACATTTAATTAAACTCGAAAGAATATGATATAAACCAAGCAATACAATAACACTTTTTTTTTTATTGCTTCCTTAGATATCTGAAGGATTTGATTTCTTCCTGAGATTTTGAACGAACAGCCTGGGTAGTTCTGCCTTTTAACACGTCAATATTATTCGGTATTGGAGTGGCATAAACAATTTGTTTTAAACGGCCCCATAGAAAAGCATCGGTCAACGTTAAGTCGGGGCTCCTTGAGGGCCACAAAACTCAAAACTGGGCGGTTTCTACCAATCCACCTTGGACCAAATCTGCGGTGAAGCCATTCTATTACCTCGCGAGCCCAATGTGCTGGACAACCATCTTGATAAAATTACATTTTTTGGCGAAAATTTAATGGCAAATTTTCGAGTTCATCGCTAAAAATGTATCCAGCATTTCTAAGTAAGATATTCTATTGCAGTTGTTATTAAAAAAATAAGGGCCTATAATGCCTTGGAGAGATATCGTGCAACACATGTTCACTTTTGTAAAATATTGTCTTTGCCTCATTGTTCTAAATTTGAGGATTTCTTGAGACCAGTATCCCATGCTGGGATGCTACAGTTCCATTAGTAGAAAATGTACATTCATCAGAAAACATATTAAATTTATATAATATAATATTTATAAATATAATTTCCGTTTAAAATTTGATCTCCCACCCATAAACAAAAATCTAGTCTTTTCGCTTCATGTCCCTCTTCTAGTGTGTACGTTTAGTGGAGATATAATAGGTTGTAGGAAAAAAATAGAAAACAGCCTATGCGGATTATTAACGATTTTGTATAATACTCGTAAGTAATCAACAGTCGATAAAGACAGTAACCCTTCTGGCATTTTTTGAATAAACCAAATACATACATACCATACTGATAGGTGACGTTAAGTAAAAGGTTGTAAAATGGATATTTCCCCTTAGAAATTGGTCTTCCTACCATAAACAAAAATTCTAGTCTTTTTGCTTCATCTCCCCCTTTCAATGTTTGGTTAAAGTGGGATTTGAACGGAATTAATTCATTTTCTTTTAAGATCATCTGCATAAGAGTTTTTTTTCACAACTTCTAGAACGATTCTAAGGGATATACCGTCAGTTTTCCTAACAGACTGAATAACTAAAACTGTGGCAGCATCGTTTTGATCATACTTCTCCTTCTTCTTCTTCTTCTTCTTGAGATTCATAACCGATCCAGTTCTTTGGAACATTTTTATTGTGTTTAGATTGTAATTTCAGTTATTGGGATTCCTACAAATTTCTCGCCAAATTGTTTCATGATGTAGCGGTATGCATGTTCGCCCTCAGACTTTTTTCTCATAGGGGCAAAATAAAAAAATTCGGTCAAGTGCAAGCTATACTTGCAAAATTAGTGTTCCGTGCCATCAGCCCTCCACTTAACCTGAACAAACCTCGGCCGCCCGATATCCGCTCATCTGCCGCGCTACCCGCCGCCGACAGCACCAACGCCGCATCACATCGCGTATGCGCGGGGCTGAGTGGGGACCGTTTAGACAGAAAAATTAAAAATTTTGAAAAACGTGTAAGGACAAAAGTTGTTTCTTACATCGTGAGAAATATTTTTGTCGGAAAACGTTTTCTCTAAAACCAATGGTTCAGCAGTTATAAGGAAATAAACAATTAAATTGTTTATAACAATTGATTGCGATAGAATTTTTTAATCGTGATAAATTTGGCTCAATCTACACCTAATTCTCAATGTTCATGATTTTTTTCAGATTTTTTTGAGCGATTCTTTCGGTGATGTGGGTGGGGGACAGCAATTTATTAGCGTTTTTTTTCCGAAAAATGTTTAAAAAATGTATAACAAATACATCATATATATCGTTCAATTGCTTCAATAAGCTCTCATTTGACACTCTACACGATGCCCTTGAAATTTTGCTTTGCCATTTCCCAATTTACCCCGTAAAATTTACCCCCAGAATAAAAATTCAACTTTTTATACTTCACGTCTATAAGTGGACCTCCACACTCTATCTCTGTGCTAAATTTTAAATTTTTACGTCGAATACTTTCAGAGAAAATCGCCTGTGGCAGACGGACGGACGGACACCGAAGTGATTGCTAATTTTAGCACGGAACACTATAAAACATGCTAAAGCTTCTTCATAAAATAAACATGGAGGCTGCAGATAATTCATAGTAATTTTGTTGCATTGAGTTAAGACTGGGTTTAAATAAAATTTCTAATCCTAATTGAATTTTTTGTACGTGGCTTTATCAAGATGTTCAAATATCAGCAAAATGGACATTTATCATAAAAAGATATATTATTTATTATAAAAATAATAGATATCTGGCATTTCGTCCAACAAAAAGTAAAAAGTATGACAATCTCACAATCCCACGGGGGCACGTCCCCCCTTGACTCTCCCCTGCGGGCGCCCATGGGTCCCCATAACACCTGACAATAAAAATCCTTTGTTTAGTAGATATCATTTTGATGAGAAATATTTTAAATAATTCTTCATTTAATAAAGACATTGGAAAACATGTCCAAAGGTGTCATTATTGTTTAATATGTATAAACTAGTACTCTGGTTAATGGTGTGAGAGAATTGCAACTGGAACATATTTGTTTTTTTCTGGTTGAAAATGGTAAACAAGGTGTGTTTACTCTTACGCAAAATAACGTTTCTGTTTTTTATGCCCCCTGCATAAAAAATTAAAAATTAAATTTTTCCTAACGTGAATCTTATTTATTTTACAAGCAAAAGCTCTTATCAGGCGTGACAATTTTACGTATCTTGCAAAATTTGGTCCACTTGTCCCATCTGCGGACATACTGTATAGAAAAAACCTTATACATGAATTTGATAGCAAACTTGTAGGACACCAACCGTAAAAAATAGAAACAAATAACAGGTAAAGTCTCTTTGTATATAGAAATAGAATAGCCAATAGTTGTAAAAGTAAAATTCTTTCAAAATGCATGTCCTAATTAATTGCCCTGCTTGTTCCATTCTTGCAAGAATAGCAACAATAAAAAGTAATTTGTTAAAATAAACTTTTGCAAAGTCGATGACTGACGCTGCGATTAAAGAAGTGATAGCATAAAAAAAGACATCGAAGCGAATAGGTGTGGCTCTTTTCACACTTTAAAATAATAAATGGTTTCAATGGTAATGCTTACAATTACGTTGATGAAATTTAGGCGTTGTACTATTATCTACTTAAAAGCACCTGTTGTAATTTTGTTTTGCAACTTTTAAAGATTTATATAACATTAGACATATAATATGTGTGAGAATTTTGTGGAAAAAAAAAGTTTTTTAAAGTGGGTAGTGAAATAATGTTGGATTGCTTTTAGCGTTTTCAAGTGATATTTTTACCTGTATAATAGGTTATACAGGTTGTCCAAAAAGTCTTAGTATGGGCAAATATCTTTGCTATTAGTAAAGATAGGAACACCAAATTTTAGGTGTATCTCATTGGAATAAATCTACTTTTTTATGTAATTTAACTTTTTTAAGCTCCTTGCGGGGTGACGGCAGGGAGTGTGGACCCTTATTTTAAAGGTTTTCAAAAAGGAAACATTTTACCGCAAACTCGAGGCCCGTATGTTAATACATTTGTAAATGGAAGCCTTAAAATATTAAAAATCGTGAATAAAAATTTAAAATTTAAAAACCTTTATTTCTCTTATTCCGGGAAAAGTTGTCCAAAACCATAAACTTCTTGGCAGTAATAAAGTCCATTTTGGAGCTCACTTCTCATATTTTCGAGAATGGCAGGTGTTTCTTTTTGACAGAATTCCAAACTCGACTTTGTTTCTACCAAGAAGTTCACGGTGGTCATTTTGAACAACTTTTAAAGTAATAAGAGAAATAAAGTTACTTATATTTACTATATTTATGTACTTATATTTCTTTTTTAAATACCTTTATTTAAAATTTTTAAACTCAACTTCCTAGCTTCACCTCTCAAGGGGGTTGAAAAAGTCAAATTACATAAAAAGTAGACTTATTAACCAATAAGATTAACCTACAATTTGGGGTCGTTCGTTGTTTTTTTTAACTTGCTGTTCTCGTTTTTCAATTCACTTTTCGTTTCCCTCAATTTTTCCTTTCTTGGTGTATGACTGCTTAAAAATTCAGGTGATTGGACATAACTAGTAGGGGAAAGTTGGTGGTGACGTTTGCGTGGAAACCGAGGACACATTAGGCAACACTGAGATTTCTTCTTCTGTCAGAGGCCGTAACCCAGACGTACTTAGAACCACGCACACTTGGAAGATCGCTTACTTGTGAAAATGCTTTCGGGACTGCATCCTTTCGTAGCAGTTTTCTTTTGCCTTTTAAATGCATATTTGGATTAAAATGGGCACTACAAACTCGATAATTTTTGTAGAGTCTCTACTTTAGGTAACAAATCTTGCCTATTTAATGCCGTGAGCCACGTTTTCGCTTTTTGAGTTTCTTTAGTAAAGAAATAAATCATTTCTGTACTTGAATAATTCCTATTATTACAACCACTGTAACTGAAAACATGGCTCCCTTTGCCTTGAATGTCGTCCATTGTAACAAACGTAAAACAAAAATGAGCTTTTGAAAGTTAAATAACGATACTAGAAAACTGCACTTCGTTTTACTTCAAACGTACTGTTATGTGCTGACAAAAATGTTTATTGAACATTATTATTTATTAAAGAACGACTGTCTTGAACAACGGCTACCTTACCTACCTTTCATTACAACAACTTTTATCCTAGCTAAAATTAGGTTACTTCCCAAAAATGTGGAGAAAAGGAGGTAGTTTATTCTTATTTGTAATTTGCCAGTCTTATACAAATAAAATATAACAATTTGTCTAGACAGATAATAAAATTTAAATGTTACTCCTAATGGCACAACTAATATCAGCAACTTTGTAAAATGTAAATTTGATAACAGTCTGGGCAAAATTTCTAATATTAATAGGTCCTTTTTATTATATGGTCCAGACAAGAAGCAATTAAGTAAGTTATCAATGGTTGGAATGTTTAGGCCGTATTGTTAGGAGAATGTAATTTAAATATTGTTTGTTATTTCGGGGATTTATGACAATGTAATAAAGTAAATAGTAAAAGATTATTTTTAAATTTTAAAATAATTAGATGTTTGAAAAAAAAGTAATCAAATATTGGATACATATATTACCATATGTGTATTTACAACAGTAGGTACCTAACACTCCGAAGATTGCTACCGCACTGACCGTTTCAGGGTACGTTTCAGGGTATCGACAACAAGACGAGTGACGAGTTACCCTTCTGGTTTTTATTTATTCTTGTGGCCCTACAATGATTCTTGGCTCAATCTTCAATCAACCTGTAAATCAATAATTTGATGATTTTCGTTGTTATCTATACAAAGTACTTACTCATTTTTGGTTACTTTTAATCGATGCTGATTTGGTCAACAGAAATATGGAAGTATTTTAAATTATTGTTTGTATACCTTAAATTAATCAGAATTGTGTGGATTTTCATCTAAAATGTAATCATTATTTTTAATAGTGTTTATATAAATTATCGTCTAATGAGAAAAAACTACCTGTGGACACTACCGCATGAAAAGCTAGTTAATTAACAATTTTTTCCCATTATTTAAACACTTCGATGCCTAGTTTTCTTATAGACAATAATTTCTCATGGCCATCGATGTTTAATATTTGCGAAAGTTTCGCTTAATATATTTATTCAAGCTGTTTGACAGCTTGAGGCAATACTCAAGAAGGAGAAGATTTCACCAGTGTGTTTAAATAACGTGTGCAAACATTGAAAATGATGATGATGAGACATATTTGAACTGACGCAAAAGTCAATAAAAAGTATGATTTTAGTATTTGTATTGGTCATTTTTATTCGATGTTATGAAAATATTGATGCCTAGGAAAACACGACTTCTTACCTTGAATCGCATTGGGTAACGGTGATGGTTGAATTTGCATAGAGTTTATTTTTTAGGGCTGATGTGATTATAATTAGACCGGTGTGAGCTATAGGGAATCTGGCCGATATTGGCATGTTTCTTAAAAGGATACAAAATTTATTCTCTTCTTACTGCTATAGATTCATTTTAAGACAAAAGAACAAGAGTTTGAAAATTTATATTTCGAAAAAATATTTTGAGCGAGGGGTCAATAGCTGACCAAAATGTGTACACCAGAAATCCAGTTTTGTGACATAAATCCATAGAAATTCGAAAAATTCATGGACATCGTTGAAAATCCAAGGAAATTCACTGAAATCCACGAACATCTCAAGATATCTACGGAAGTCTACGGACATCCACAGACATCTACGAAAATCCACGGACATCTGCAAAAATTTATAAATTTGAATATCGCCTAAACGGAAAATAAAGGCGCTGATCCCTCGGGTAATACAGGGTGTCCGATAAGTATATCTTAAACTCTCCGCAGTGTACAGGAGACATTAAAATAACCCTAGTTTGTCATATAATTTTTTTTTCTAAGGTGCTCCATAGCAGAGATATGGGGGGTACCCAGTGATTTACCTTTTGGGCCGTAATTTTTGACCAGACTTGTATATTTTAATGATATTTTGGCGTGTTGTATAACCGATAAAGACCTACAAATCCAGACCATAAGCAACCTTTGACATTACCAAAAAAGTCAGGCACGGTCTTGCCACCACACTCGTGGGCCTAAAACTTTGACAGGTGTCACTTTCTAAACCCTTAGTATGAGAAGATTTGTCAAAGATATCAAATCTTAATTAAGTAATGGAGCCCTATTCCTACACAGAATATGCTAACATGCATTTAATTTATGGACAAGCGCAATGCAACTCTCTGGAGGCAAGAAGAATTTATACCGAGGGATTTCCAAATCTAAATCCATCGGATCGAATAACGTTTGTAAGGGTTGATCGCAGCTTAAGAGAAACAGGTAATCAGTAAATTAAAAGAGAATTGTGCTCAAATCAATCTTTACAAATCCAATTTAGGAAATGTTGTACCGCGGCGTTGTGGTGGCGAAGGGCCTCCAAAAAGAGCAAGAAATCCTGAGTTAGAAGAACACATTCTGGATGAGGTTGCTGACAATACTTCTAACAGCGTAAGAAAGCTCGCAGCTCAAATAGGCACACAAAAATGGGTTGTCCATGAAACTTTACAAGAACAATTGCTTCATCCTTTTCATGTCCAAAAGCTACACGCAATGTCTCGAGACGATTATCCTGCAAGACTAAATTACTTAAACTGGGTTTTACAAAAATTTAGAGAAAATCCACATTTTACTAGAACTGTTTTATTTGTGGATGAAGCTGGCTTCACCAGGGACCGCATTATAAATTCTCATAATTTACACGTTTGACATGAAGAAAATCCCCATGCAGTAATCCAGACTATGCACCAATAAAGATTTATGGTTGACTTTTGGGCGGGGATCATTGGGAATTATTTGATTGAGCCTTTCGTTTTTGGAAAAAAATGTACCCTTGCAAGTTAGAGCTCAGATGTGGTTTATGCACGATTCTGCTGCACAACATTTTAACAGTTTAGTGCGCCGCCATTTAACAGATATTTTTGATTGGGATAATCGATCAATAATCATTGGATGGATCGAGGCGGACCTGTTTTATGGTCACCAAGATCTCCTGAAATAAATCCGTTAGATTTCATCTCAAAGGGCTTGTTTATTCAACGCCAGTGAACACCAGGAAAGAGTTGCTTGAAAGGATAACCCATTACTGCAATCTTATTCAAAATGATCCTGGAATCTTGTTTCAAGTACATCGAGAAAGAATCCGCAGGATAAGGCAGTGTATGGAAGTACAATGCGCCCATTTTTAACATCTGCTTAATTAAACGTATAAAGCTATACTTAACTGTTTTGCACAATTTTACGACAATTTAGTGATTTCCAAAATTGTATCAAAAAGAAATTTTTATTTGTCGTTAAAGTTTTAGTTATGCTTCATCTCTTTCTGTTTCTCTTAATTTACGATCAACTCTATCAAGTGTTCTTCGATCAGGGAAATTTCTGGATATAAATTATAATTATTGTTGCCTGTAGAGAATAGCATTATGATTATCCATAAATTAGCATTACTTTAAGTTATTAAGTTATTAAGTCCATTGTTTTCTAATGATAACTAGTATTAATTTAATGTGTAGTAGTAGCTTATTATTAGATTTCGTTTAGTAATTGTTAATTAGTTGATAACAAAGAGTTTAATTAATTTCGTATAATTTGTAATAGCTGGCTATTACTAGGGCATGCATGATCCAGATTTTCTCGAAAATGGTTGATTTTTTCGAAATAAATATAGATCACCTTTTTTTTTAGATAATAATTATCTTACTTTGGACAATTATTGTCCAAAGTATGTAATAAATCAGCTCCGAAAAGTGACCCCTGTCAAAATTTTTGGCCCACGAGAATGGTGGCAAGTTCGTTCCTGGCTTCTTTGGTAAAATCAAAGGTTTTTTATGGTCTGGACTTGTAGGACTTTTTCAGTTATGCAACACGCCAAAATATCATTAAAATATACAAGTCTAGTCAGAAGTTACAGCCCAAAAGGTAATTCACTGGGTACCCCTTTTTAGCACCATATCTTCGTTATGGAGCACCTTAGGAAAAAATATATGACAGACTAGATTTATTTTGACGTCTCCTGTACACTGCCGAGAGTTTGACATATACTTACCGGTTACCCTGTATAATAAAACTATTTTGTTTCCTATTATGCATGTATTTGTCAGCTTCTTAAGTATAATATTATGTAATATTTTTGTTAGGTATAATCCGAAGTAAAACCAAATAATAAGCACGTGGTTGGTTATAAATACAAATTATTATACTAATCTAGATTTTTGTTTATAAGAAAATACGTGATTTTCCTAAAAAAAGCCTAAGGCAGAAACTAAGAGTGATGCCAAAGAAATTTTTCCCCAAATTATAATTGTCTAAATATGTTTGTAATCCACAAAGTCATGATTTTTTTTTAACGCGGCCCAGTGATATTTTTATAAAAGTTGTGGAAAGTTATAGCTATTGATAATTTTAATTATAATTTATTTATTTAATATTTTACAAAAAACATAAACAAAAATAACTTAAACATTACTAGATAAATAGAAAAATATAAAAAACATAAAAAAGCACAGATGACAGTGCAGGTATGCGTTCAAACCTGGGTTCAAACCTTATAAAAAGGCGCGTTCGCACATTACCGCATGTACATTTGTCACTACGACATATTTGAAAATCCACAGAAATTTACGCACCTCACCAGAAATCTACGGACATCCACAGAATGCCACGAACATCTTCAGAATTCCAAGGACATCTGCAGAAAGCTACAGACATCCATGACATCCACGGAAATCCACATAACTATACACCAGAAATCCACAGCTGTTTACCCCTCGGTTTAGAGAGATTGTTTTTAGGAAATTTTTCTTAGATCCAGCTATTCGTATGGATAGGATTAATATTTGTGGATTTTTGCACGACAATAAAAAGGAATTAGAACAAAAGTTTTGACTTCCCTATATAAAATTAGGTGAATATAAAAAATATTGTATTAATAGGTACCTAATTATTTTTGTAGGTATTTACTAAGTACTGTCATATGTAAACTTTGCGTGTTTATTTTACCTTAGCCTTTGTTTTATTTCTAAACATAGTATATTAGCAAAAAATAATAATAAAAAGAACACATACAATTATTCTACAATTAGGTGTTATTTAATATTCTTATTATTTAAGAGGAATAATCTATTAACTTAAGCAATATTTGCTTTAAAATTTAAACAAAGCTTTCTATTTGTTTTATTTAATTAACTCTTTAATAATGAAGTTCCCAAATGCCAAAGACGTTTTTTGAAAGTGAACCGGCAGATTATTGATCTTTAATTTATATACACGGTGTCCTTAAAATTGATATTCAATAGAAACATTTTATTTATTTTTTAATTTTGTTCTGAATATCGGTATTTGCATCAGTAAAATTACGAAAAGGTCGAGGTTTACAAAATTGAAATTTTTAGTAGATATTTTACTTTTGATATCTGATTTAGTTACATGTTATCATGCCAATTGCAAAAATGATATGTATTTTTAGGTATGGACATAATAATATATGGCAACTCATGTATTATTTTGTAAATTATGTTTATTTAACACTATGAAATTAATTAGAGGACGCAAAATTGCCCATTGTCAGTTTCTCATCGAATGAAATCTCTGTCGTTTCAGCAAAAGCTTATTTTAGCAAATCCCTAGTATAATGTTTACTGGACAAATCCATATATCCAGCAATAGTCTGCAATCATTGTCACACTGCATCGTCCTTGATAACGCTGCTCCATTTCCTTAAAGCGAAGTCCACACGCAACATCTTATGGTTGGTTATGATGGTTAGGTAGAATAGCAGTGTTAGACCTCTCCACGAAGTTATAATTGGAAATTTTCTATTTGCATGTATAGCTTAAATAAAGGCCTATTTATTTATCTATCTTATTTGTTTTATCTATTTTGTTTGCGTCGACAAAACGTTGCAAGCAAAACGTTGCGATGAACAGCAAGTTTGAACAAATTTTAGAACAGCACAAACATAAAAGATGAAGTTGAAAGACTGAGCTTTCGAGCATAGATGTCGGAGGTTTTCACATACAAATCGTAACATGTAGACGCTCCTGCTCGATTTGTCTACGGATGTAACTGTAATTAGAAGCAGAGTAGTTGAAATTTACTGGCTATTTTTAAGGGGTGGCAGTAAAAATCGTGAAAAAAAAATTTAAAAATTGAAGTAGTAACCTTTATTTCTCTTATTACTACAAAAGTTGTCCAAAATTACTACCATGAACTTCTTGGCAGTAATAAAGTCGATTTTGGAACTCTGCCATGAAGTAACACCTGCCATTGTCGAAAATGTGAGAAGTGCAAAATCGACTTTATTTCTGCCAAGAAGTTCATGGTGGTCATTTTGAACAACTTTTAAAGGAATAAGAGGAAGTAAGGTATTTAAATTTTTAATTTTTAAATGCTTGCCATTTAAAAACGTATCAATATACGGGCTTAGAGTTTGCGGCAAAATGTGTTTTTTTGAAGACTTTTAGAATGAGGTACCACACGGCATAGGGTTGCAGTTAAAATTTTTAACCTCATCTCCCTAGTATCGACCCTCAAGGGGATTGAAAAGGGTAAATTACATAAAAAAGTAGATTTATTAACCAATAAGATACACTTAAAATTTGGTGTCTTTACCTTTACCAATAGCAAAGATATTGGCCCATACTAAGACTTTTCGGACACCCTGTATAATATTACACGTTTCAGGAACGAGTTCATTAAGTGATTGCTTAGATATCAAGGTTGTGAACTCCAAATCTCTATAACTTCGGCCAGTTGCCAGGAATCTTAATGTTGGCGGTAGCTTCTCATGTGCCGAAAGTTCCTTTCTCATACAAGTATTTTGTTTTCTGATATATGAACTAAATTCCAGTAGATAATTGTATGAATAAGCATCAGTCCGCAAATAATTTCTCCAATCTTCAGGTCCACTTCGCAGTTCCTTTAGTAATCGCACATGAAAAAATATGTCTTTTCAGTAACCATGTTTTGGAACATCTTGAGCGTTGTATATAATTAGAACCTTTAATTTGGCCTTTTCTTATTAAACAATTTCTTATTAAATTTACAACAGTATTTCCTCCATGATGGATCACACCAGCTAGAAAAATCGTACTGAAAACTCACAACAAATCGCTGCAGTGTAGACACGCTTGGATTGCAACGTTTTGTTGACGCAATCAAATCAAACTATAAGATGAAGTTGATGTTGCATGTGGACCTTGCTTTTTACATCTTGGTGGACCAAGATTTTCCCAGGGATAGTTTAGGTGTAAAAGGAGAAAGTGCTGAATGAACTTTTAAATTTAAACTCCAGAATTTGAAAACTTTCCAACATTTTGTGAATAATCTGGACTGGATGAGGTAAACAGATAATTTTTCGTTATCAGAGGGGCCAAATTACTTGGAACAAGCTGTTATTTTTAAACATCAAAATCACTGTAGATCTGTGATATTTTTCTACTAAATTGTCAGTGATTTAAAAAAATATATAGCGCGGGTTAGTGATGGCGTTGCTTTCTAACTAGAATGCCTGGAAGTGGAAGGAAGAGGATATCAAATGAACAACAAGACGATACTAACATCTTGCAACAAATAACTTGTTATATTGTCCACTCTGGCGACCACTTGGTAACTTTTTTGGAAAACTATCCATTCCAAACAGCCGTGGGGGCACAGAGACAAACAAACTTTCCTGGCTCTTCTAACTACTCATGACAACAAAGAGCAGAGGGTGGGATTTGCTTAGCAATATTTACAGGAATGGTGGGAGTATTGGGAAGATATTCTTTTCACTAATGAAGAAACCTTTCAATCCTATTACAATGGGCGGGTAAAGGTGGCATTACACGGCTTGTGGAGCGACGCGCCTGTCGTGTGGAGTGCCGCGCCGATGCGCTTAAACGATCGCAATCTCACGACCTGTATAGTCCCCGTCAACTTATAATTCATATTCCTATAAAAACTGTTTTTTTTAATATGCCGACTGTCCATCGACGGGACCAGACACGCAGCCTTAAGTTTGTAGCGCCAGGCTGTTCTCCTGGCGCGAGGCGCATCAAGTCACACGCCAGGCGCGTCGTTCCTCACGCCGTGTAATGCCACCTTAAGAGTTTACCGACCTGCAAATACCAGATTTAAAGAAAAATACACACAAGGGGTATATTTTCGGTTAATGTATGGGAATACGTGACCTCAAGAGGGCTTGGACTTTGTCATCGCATTAATGGCAGATTTACAGTGGAAGTATATACATATAGATATATTAGAAAACGTTATGCAGCCTTCAGTGAACAATATTTTTCCTCAAATAAACTTTATTTATCAACATGACAACTACCCTGTCCACGCGGCAAGAAGGAGTTTGTATTGGGCGCGGGAAAACAATATTCATTTACTACCTTGGCCCTCAAGAAGTCCTGATGTAAATCCGATTGAAAATGTTTGGGGCTACAGTGGCAAGAAAATTAATAAAACAAATGATTTCGATCCGGAAAATGGTGATGACTTGTGAAACAAAATAGAATAAATATGGAACAACTATATTCCGAATTATACTTAAACGCTGGTGGCATCCGTGCCCAAACGTTTGGAATTAATTAATTATTTAAAACAATGATGCTGCAATAAAATATTAATTTACTCATTTTTTTTTGTTTTTTTCTTCGGTTTGTAATAAATTTGGAAACAAAATATACTAAATAGGTAACACACCTACACTGAAAAAATCATAGCTCTTTTCTAGCAAATAACTGAGAAACAGCAATGTTAAAAAAAGAAACTAAATTGTCGGACAAGGAGTCGATTACTCCCATGGATTGATTAAGAATGGATACGGTATGATTTAACATTCTTTGAAGCCAAAACAAACCATTCTAAACGACACTGTAAACACAATTTGTAAACATTGGCCACATCTTATTTTACCTTGTATTTTTGTACAAAAAATACGTTAGAAGCATCACAGGATTTACTAAAAGTAATAAAAGCCCTAAAATATTTTATTTTTCTGCTAAATAATAATGAGTTTAAGTTAAAAAGGTTTTTATTATTTATAGGTTATGTTATTTCTAAAGGTGTTTATTCAAAGTCGCTCCGAGTCGTTTGTAAATCTATAAGTTACACATTTTCTTTTCTAGTTCATTAGACAAAGACGTACGTGTAACCGAGTGTTCAGACCGAGGTTCAGCCGTTTTCCTAAGTAACCAGCATAGACAGCAACACTTCTGAGCTGCAACACTTCAATGCTATTTTATCTCTTTCTACTACCATTCTTGATTCAATTACGTAGTAATTCGTAGTTCGTAAACTCTACCCCTAGGGGAAATGTTTTCATAACAAACAACAAATATAAGGCTTCACGTTCGATACGCTCACAGTATACGGGCATCGAATCCTTTCTTAATCAATCCATGATTACTCTTGTTAAATGAACATATACAATTTCACAAAGTAACCGCGCCACGTATGTAATGTAATTTTAACTATGTTTTCATGTGAAATTAATTTTGCTGTAAAACCTGATGACTGGTGACAATAGTGTTAATTAATCACGCGCAATATTCACAAAAGAGTATTTATATTAGACGACAGGTTACGTCATTCCTATCCATAACGCACCTGTTTTTCGTTTTCAAAGGTTAAAAGTGAAGAACATAAAAGATCGGATTTTCGTTTCTAAAGTAGCATTGTTCGTAACCAGTAACTAATAAAATTTGCATAACCATTTACGCGTGTTTCGATGCCGAATGTCAAGCCAAGGTCAGCAGATCAATATTTTTTTATAAGATATTGCTACCGTATTAAGTATTTAAAAGTTGTATTAAAAAATTTTAAGAAACCGCCACCTAACATTGTTGTAGAAATAGTCATGAAGAATTTTTTTTGTAAAAAATCTTGTTAGGTTCAACGATTTCAAACCATTTTTGTCTGAATTGATTTATCAAAAATATTCTTTCTGTAATTTAATGTTTTTTTTTTTGTTTTCGACAAGGTCATGAGGGTCATTTTAAGCATATACAAACAATACAAAATACCTGCCTAAATATTAGTAGAAAACATATTAATCTTCAGCTTTTTCTATTTCAAAGCTTCTTGTCTTAGTATGGGCAAATATCTTTGCTATTAGTAAAGATAGAGGCGCCAAATTTTAGGTGTATCTTATTGGTTAATAAATTTAGTATTTTATATAATTTACTTTTTTCAACCCCAATGGGGGGTGACGCTAGGGAGTTGAAGTCAAAAATTTTAAACGCAACCCTATGCCGTGTGGTACCTGATTTGAAACGTCTTAAAAAATATTTTATCGTAAACCCGAGGTCCGTATCTTAATTCGTTTTTAAACGGAAAGCCTTTAAAAATTAAAAATTGTTGAAAAAAAATTAAAAATTTAAATAGCTTTATTTCTCTTATGACTTTAAAAGTTTTTCAAAATGACCACCATGAACTTCTTGGCAGTAATAAAGGCAATTTTAGAACTCTGCCAAGAAATGACAACTGTCTTTCTCGAAAATGTTATAAGTAAGTTGCAAAATCGACTTTATTACTGCCAAGAAGTTCATGGTGGTCATTTTGGACAACTTTTAAAGTAATTTTTTTTCGCGATTTTTAATTTTTAAAGGCTTGCCATTTAAAAACGAAGTAAGACACGGACCATGCATCGGAACGAAACCGCGGAAGCATCGATGTTGACTTAGTGACAAATAACACTATAACGTCGCAAGAAGATTTTGAAATAGAGAATACTTCATTATTTTAATTTAATCGTGGTTATTTCTTCTTCTACTTAATTTTCCGAGACCTAGTCCAATGCCTTTTTCTAATGCAAATAATAAACATAAATATTGCCCCGTTGGATGCAGAATACGGTAAATGTAATAATAACGTAAATAAAACCAACATTAAAATCCACAATCCGCAATTTTTATTAGATCTCTCTCGCCGACTGTTGCAATCTTAGCATCCTGTACAGATAAATAAAGTATTTTAAATTAATAAAATATCCGCTTTCAACGGTTTTAATTTAATATTAATAAACTTCGTACTTGACAAGTATCCTTCATCTAGGTGGGCATTCCGGTTTTTATCAATTTTAATATTATTTATAATGAATTAGGCGTCGGAGAATTCTTCATAAATTTTATTAAATTCTAGTGAATTTACATAATAATTTGACGTTTGTGTGGGATATTAATATCTAGTTTTTTTAATTATCTGTACAGGGTGGTCCAGTTTCAGTTACGCATACAAAGAATGTTTAGAAACTTTAACGTCGGCATATTATTAATAGTGACAAATACCTGTATTAGAAACAAAGTAATCATTACCTAAACAATTCTATATATATATATATATATATATATATATATATATATATATATATATATATATATATATATATATATATATATATATATATATATATATATATATATATATATTAATTATCTGTACAGGGTGGTCCAGTTTCAGTTACGCATACAAAGAATGTTTAGAAACTTTAACGTCGGCATATTATTAATAGTGACAAATACCTGTATTAGAAACAAAGTAATCATTACCTAAACAATTCTATATATATATATATATATATATATATATATATATATATATATATATATATATATATATATACATATATATATTCACACATCTTTTGTCAGAACGTTTATTTTATTCAAAATTTATTAAACATTGGGTGAGTAAAATATTTTTCTATCAATTTAACTTAACCGACGGCTTTTCGTATCAGTCCAGGCTGGCTTTTCCAAAAAGGTCGATTTCGAGAAAAAAAATTTAGAAGCATTTTGACTATTCTAGATTGTAGGGGGTGGGCATGTCTGGGGATATCCGCTATCCCAATAACAGCTGAAATTGTTTCCATGATTTTAAATTATAAATGGTAATTAAAAAGAAACAGTTAACAGATAGCAGTAATGAGCTAGCACTCCTAATGTTAAATATGACCTTTTAATATGTAAAATTGGCAGGATGATGCAGTTTATATTTATGGGTTGATTAATGACTTATTTAATTGCCTAAATTAATTAAAAAACATAATTGACCAAGCAATACAATCGCCTATAAATAACCAAATTACTTATATTAGTTAAAAGTGGGTCATGACAACCTAGATTTTCTGTCTTTGGTACTACATTTGGTAAGAAAATGTTAAAATTATGTAGGTTTTTATAGAATCAGAAATTATGTTAACGATACAAATGACATAAAAGTTATCATAGCAGCAGGCGTCGGGAATGTTTTATTATCCAAAGGCGTTCGTTTTGCCTGCTTCATACACCTCGTGTACATAGTCACTTTTGAAGGAATTGATCCGATCAAGTGCAGCTCTATTCACTGGTCGCGATTAAATTTATGATCGGATACAATATTTAAACCAATCTGTTCCGAGAAGCTATTCGAATTAAGCTTCATGGAATAGACCGAAATATTAATACGATAGACACTGAGATTGAACAAATTAGGACTGAAATGACATATTTGACACCAATTACTGATAGTAGATTGCATAATTATAATAAAAATAAACAGAAGCATAAAGCAAATCTTTGTTGTTTAAAATCTACCTTCCTACTTAACAAAATTTAATTGAAAATGTCTTAAATGACAATAACTATATAGGAACCGAGACAAACAGCAGTAAAAAGTAAGCTTTCGATAACTCTTTGTTTTTGCTGGAAATAAATTTATGTGTTCTGTAAGACCTTTTTTAATTTATTCCAAAATTTGTGACACACTTACAAACTTGAGCAAAATATACGCGTAATTTTAATAAAAAAAATTGCACAAAATTGCTATTCTGATCTATAAGTTCGTACAGAATTGCACAAGAAAGTGTCACATTTTTAAAAATTTTAAGCAAAACATATAATTAGAGTAGAACTAAACCTACAAACCCTTATTTTGGTCAAGAAAATTATGAAAAGATAGTGGACAGGGGATATTTTGGCTTCGACAGAAGTAAAATGTAAACCTATTAAGTTATGATGTTTATTTAAAAACGCTACACACCTTTAAGTAATTTATAGCGAAAAGATCTGGCAAATAGAACATACCCCACATATAGGTACAGTGTGTCCCCAGTGTAATCTTCGTTATTTTTAATTTTGCGAAGAAAAAATATACATGTTAAAAAGTTCTGCTTATTTTTGGATGACATAAAGAGTAATCAAAGTCAGCATAAAGTATACAGGGTGTTCAAAATGTAGAAAACTGTAACACTTATCCGAAATAAAATCCATGTTATTAGTTTTCTTTCTTATTAATTTAACAAAGTTGTGACAAAATAAAAGCACAGCATAAATAGGTGTTTAATAAATAATTCTAAAGTTCGATTTATTCTTTAAAACATTTTAAACGTAAACTGCTACAATAAATTTAAAATTTTGTTTTTTGGTAATTAATTTTCGATTTCTTCCTTCTATTTCAGAATTTTGTTCAATGGAAATTTTTTTAAAACTTAAAAGCAAAATTACACCGCTTAACAAAAACCAAAAAAAAATTCTCTAAAAAGAAAAAATGGAAGTTTACTCTAGTGCGGTGCCAAATTCGACACACTATATTATAAATGAAGTGAATTAAATTTGTACACATTTTTATCTTAAGGTGAGTTCTCACTGGTCATTTTCAGTGAATCGCTTTTCATGATTCATTAAAACTGCACATTTCATGAACATCAGAATACGCGTTCAGTAAAAATTAAACATAATTTTGGGCCTTTATTAAAAGTGAAAAGAGGGTCTATTTTTTGTCATTTTTACTCATCATTATTAAAAAATTGAAACAAACTGAACAGTGGGAGCATTCATAAAAAAGCTTTGACAAGTCATAAGTGAATAGTTTGTTTTCCGACTGTTGTGTATTTGTGCTAAGATTTTTTTTATTAAGTGGTGCGATGAACATACAGATAGGTAATTTGAACTTTTATAGAAAACAAGAATGTCTCTGGAGTGGTGAATACAAAAATCAAACAGCACGCGATGCTGCTTCTATTAAAATTTGCAGGGCGCCATTTTAAAAAATGAAACAGTAGTTGTCAGTTTTAAAATAACCATAATTTTATGCCACGGTGTTAACGAAACGAAAAAGTTTCATAAAAAATGAATTATGGAAAATGATTCAATAAAACTGATTAGTGTCTTTAAACTTTTAAACTGTTCAAAAGAGTAATAATAATTGTAGATTGCAGTACATACTTCATACTTTTATAACATCCATATGTATTTGCTTTAAATATATATATTTTTTTCTTTTCAGGTAAGATATCAACCAACAGCAAATGTTTTTAGTAAGTATAAGATAAATAGATTTAGTCTTTCTTTTAATTATTCTAATACTTTTTTAAGAAATATACACACAAGGAAAGTGCTCAAATGACGAATATACACTGGGAAATTGAAAATTTTTGCCAACAAGTAGGGTGAAATGTTGACACTGCACATACAACATTATTTAGGAATAAACAATTCCCTTCCAAGCGACCTAAAATTTTATTTGCAGAACTTTCCAGTACGGGATTGCATTTTAAAATTACCGCTAAGCGGTGTCAAAATCATACAACCTCGGCTCTACAATTGATTGTCTTTATACAAATAGCAGCTTTCGAGATATTTTCTCTGCAGGGTTGAAATTTTTGAACGTAAGAGACAAGTTCCTGAGAGAACGTTCTTAGTCTGAAGCAAGTCAGAATCGTCCTACATTGATTACGTTCTCTCTAGAAGCGTTTTCTTAAGCTCAAGAATACAGCTCCAGCATGCAAATACAGGTAAAAAATAAATGAAATATCCGCACTACATAATGTCGGTATACGAACAATGCAAGTGGGACAACAAGTAGGTACTAAAAAATTTTCACAACAGTTTAAAGTACATTCAACTTATACTTATATAGCTGATTTTAATAAATTTGAAGTACTGCCATTTAATTTTCCGATTTACAACTAATGGGTGAGGTCTATCGACTCAAATGAGGAATACATTATTTGTTATATTTTTTATTATTTTTAAAACGACTCCTTCATTGTTGCAATACCTGGCAATATAAAAAGTTATGATAAAAATAAATTTTGAGTTTTATTCAAAGCAGTGAAGTACTTTTACCTCAGGATCATAGAGTCCACTTAACTTAGTTTATGTGCAAAATTTTAATTTAATACGTGAAGATTAAATCCAGTGTGATAAAAAAATGACTGAAAAAATTAAACTTTGCACACTTTGCAACTCGGAAAATATCGAGATTTTCAAATTTCTTATATGGAACTATCACAATTATTTTTCCATGTATAATCACCTCGTCTAGTTTCCTAATGCATTTGCCGATCAACCTGTGTATATGTAGATACGTAGTAAATTAACACACACGAAGGTATAGATAATTGGATAAGTTTTTCAACAGTGGAAATTGTAAATCTTTGCAAACTTTTTTCAATCTGATTTTGGATATACAACCTTGTGAATTATTGAAATTTGCAATTGATGTTGCGGTTTATTTTTATTATACAGTAAATTAAAAAACCAAACGTAACGACAACCACACAGTCCTTTCGTGTCGTGGTCAGGAACTTCATTGTCGTCCAGTATTCAATGAAAATATTTTCGGCAACCTTGCAACTGCTTAAAAAATTTAACCCAATTTAAAGCAACAAGCCGGTGACAATAAATATACAATTTGCTCTCTAAATGTGACTTTCCTTGAACCAGAGTGAAATTTATGAATTAAAGATATAATAAACAAAATTTATAGTATACTACTGAAATAGAACTAGTCCAAATAAATAATAAATCTTTATTCATAATCTAGATTTTTAATTGGCATTTGATGAATTATATCAAGCAGAATTATAACGTTTTCAGTACTTTTTTAATACAGTTTATTTGAAATTTCATTAAGAAATAGATTAATTACCAATCACAGGTGTACACAACAAACTGAGGTTTGTAAAAGCAGGTGCTTTGATTCTGGTATACCTGATTTAGTTATATTATATTACTCCTTGTGCGGATTGCAAAATGATATGTATTTTTAAGTAAGTACTGCGTCGGATTTTCTTTTACAACGTTTAAGGTAAAAATGTACTTACTATTTATATTTTTTTTTATTTGTGCCAAAAATTAAAAATACTTATATTATAATAATATAATAATACACTATTTTTTTATGTGACGGGAAAAAACGACGATTTAATATTGAAAAAACATATTAAATATTAAAGGCAGAAAATTATCGATGTGAAATTTGAATTTTTAAACTGCTAGGATGTTGTACTTATAGCGACAATTAGACCTGCGTTGCTAAGGAAACCTTTAAAGTAATCAAACATCAGATCTGTCATTTTAATTCTGTGATTTGATTTAAAAATTACGAACTTAGTGGTTGTTTAGTAGTTATTTTGAATAATATAAAGTTAAAAAATGTCTGATTCCGAGTTTTCTCTGACTCCACCGGAGTTAGTAGAAGCAGCGAAAGTAGCGTCACAAAAATTATTGACAGCTAAATCGTGGAAAATTTACGAAACCGCGTATTCAAGATTTATGGAATGGAAGATGAAAAAGACATGCAGTTCTTTCTCGGAGACGGTGTTATTGGCTTATTTTTCGGAACTGGCACAACAACAGAAGCCATCAACAGTGTGGTCGAATTATTCAATGATTAAAAGTATGTTACAATCCAATAATAATGTAGACATTTCAAAATATTTCAAACTAATTCATTTCTGAAACAAAATGGGAAAGGTTACCCGCCGAAGAAAGCTGCGATTTTTACAAGTGCACAAATTAGTGATTTTTTAAATAATGCTCCCGATGAAGTTTATTTAATGGCCAAGGTTGTTGTTGTATTTGGGATTGCAGGAGTTTGTCGAATTTGTGAAATCAGCCAGGTAACTTTAGATGATATTGAAGATTCGGGAACGTTATTAATTGTGAAACTTAAGCAAACTAAACTAACTAAACTAAACTAAACTAAACTAAACTATCAATCAGGTTGTGGGTAAAAATCAATTTTATTAAGTACCTACCTGAAACAGTAGCTAATTTTCTTCAACTTGAAAATGCTAACTCATATACAGGTCATTCATTTCGAAGATCGTCTGCTACACTTTTAGTTGAATCTGGGGGAGACTTGGTGACACTAAAGAAACATGGCGGTTGGAAGTCATCAACGATCGCTGAAGGGTATGTTGATCAATCGGTAGCACACAGGACAGAAATAGCTAATAAAGTGTTAAGAACATGTGGCAGAGCTGAAGTTACACCCGATTTGCGACCAGGTACATCAACGGCAGCGCGAGGTTGTGTTGTCTCTCGACGCGAAGCGGATCCATGGCAGAAAAAAATATAATTTCTACACAAGAAAATTCGACTGTTGTACCGAATAGTTCAAGGAACATGTCATTCATGCAATGCACATTTAATAATTGTACTTTTGATATAAAGGAAATGTAACGTTTGTATAATAAAATATTCTAAAATTAAATATCTACCTTTACTTATGTGTATATATATCCGGGAAAAAAGTACTCACTCTTTTCCTGGGAAAAAAGGAATTTCATAAAAAGTGACATTTTGTTACCTGTGAACAGAGATAAAATGTCAAACGTTTTTCCCGTCACGGGAAAAATACCTTTATTTCTCTTATTACTTTAAAAGTTGTTCAAAAAGACCACTATGAACTTCTTGGCAAGTAATTTAGTCGATTTTGAAACTCACTTCTCACATTTTCGAGAATGGCAGGTTCCAAAATCGACTTTATTACTACCAAGAAGTTCACAGTGGTCAATTTGAATAACTTTTAAAGTAATGAGAGAAATAAAGGTACTCAGATTTTTACTTTTTTACGATTTTCAATTTTTACGGGCTTACCATTTAAAAACGAAGTAGGGTACGGACCTCGAGTTCGCGTTAAAATGTTTGCTTTCTGAACACCTTTAAAATGAGGTACCACACGGCACAGGGTTGCGTTTAAAATTTTTGACCTCAGCACCCTAACATCACCTCTCAAGGGTGTTGAAAAAGTTTAATTTCATGAAAAAAGTAGATTTATCAACCAATAAGATACACCTTAAATTTGGTGTTTTCATCTGTACCTACTAATAGCAAAGACCTTTGCCCATACTAAGAATTTTGGGACACCCTGTATATTGTTTTTATTATAACTTATCCTTGGATTAGTACAGATTATAACCTATATCAATATTACTTCATATTTATAAATTTACAGTTTTTTCTCGCCAAATATGCTTTCTAGACCACAGTGACGTATATTAAGCTAGCTCACCATGGTTACGTCGCGCATTTCTAACCTAATGGATATTTAGTTGCTAATTAGTTGCTAATTAGTTACGCTAATCCCGATTTAGTTGCTATTCATCCCTCCAAGATACACTACATATACACATACACATATACTACATACACTAAAACTAAATCGGGATTAGCGTAACTAATCAGCAACTAATTAGCAACTAAATATCCATTAGGTTAGAAATGCGCGACGTGACCATGGTGAGCTAACTTAATATACGTACCACAGTGCGCCATCTTAGCAGGATTCACCAAGGCAACCGTAGCGCTTGTACATTGTCCCCATAAGTGCTGCTTTTGCTAAAAGTTTCGTCCTTTAAGAAATAACCATAGTATCTTTACAGTCGCGTCTCCGCCTACTAGTTATACAATTTAGAATATGTAGGTATAAATAAAGTTGGTCATCACGTTTAGCTGCTATTTAAATAATTATTGACTATTAGCAACATTTAAAGGACATATTAATTGTAGACACTTAAATTATTACTAAATCATTAAACTGAGTCACCTGTGCAAACGATCCACGGACTAGTCCACGGAGACGTTAATCGTAGGTGCATCACTGCGCCCAAAACTAAAAAAAAAAATCCCCAAACTGACTGCCAGTTCTTGTTTAGTTCCCCGACTAACTAGGTCAAATTATATACATAAATCAAACCCAGCTTTTTGTCGCTATCTCCCGCGGATCATTAAATAAGAAGAAAGCAAACACAAAAAGAAAAGTGATACGTCACTGATTACACACGGAAATATTATACCGTAAGACGCATTCCGAAGAGGTTGAATAAAATATTACACATATTAAATTACATGAAAGAGAGACCCTTAATGCGTAATACATTGTCGGGTACACCTGAGTGCACTCGGTTCATTTCCTGTCTAGTTTTTCCTTAATTTACCGTTTTTTTAACAGTTCAAATTATAGACTATGTATACTAATTCAGAAAGTCTTAAAAAATAATTCTGGGTTTGGAGAGAATATGTTACACTAACAATGGGTCTGTTTCACTCACTCGAATTAAATTATTATGGAGTGGACGTTATATAATTTGCAAAAATCAAGTAAATAAAGCCATCAGGCCATAAATTCGAAAACTATTTTATGGCTCTATCCCAGATACTGGGGCTCTACAATGAATGCAAAAATTGTTTGCGAAATTATAAAACCTCTTACTAATAAAATGATCCGATTTGTATTGTTGTCAAAAATACACTATTTTTCCAAAATAGAGGAATTTCTTTCTAGTACGTTTAAATGTTACTTTTAAAATAAGAATAATTTTTCTGTTTTTTGTGACCTTACTATTTATACGATGGTATTCGATGATTTGCTCATGTTTATTTTAATGACCTACAATCTACGTCCATCCATTCTATGCCATTATAGAATATTTTCTTTAACAATACTTTTAATACACTTATGTTATTTACTATAACTCACTTTTCTACGTAGCGAAGGTTTGAGCTTTGGTTTTCATTATTGTATTATTTGGCATCTTTGTCAATTTTGTCGTCTAATGAGCTATTTTTCCTTGCTAAACAGCAGCTATTTGCAGCGATGGCAACACTGGCTTTCTTAATTTGAACCACCAATTGACGACTCAAACTAAGGAAGCCATCTGCAGTCAGCTGATTTTTGACGGGGAAAAATGGCTCACTAGACGACAAAATTGACAAAGATGCCAAATAACATAATAATGAAGAGAAAGACGAAACGAAAACACTCTATAGGAGTTAGAAAATCAATGGATGAGGACGCCACTTTCTTAACTTCAGTCGCCAAAAATAATAGCCATAGGTATAGTGGTCGTCATAGATATATCGGAGAATTGGGAAACTTAATAAATCACCGTATACCCATTAATATGTAAAACGGGACGCCACAATATTCTCCATATAATACCGAAAAATAAGATTGAAGCTTGAATGTTTCAGCCTTGAATTAGTACTTACCTAATATTTTACATTTCGAGTGGTCTAATGATTTTAAGTGCCAACTAATATAAATGAGTCGTTTTTCTTCGACTATTTCCATCCTTTTAATTCCGACCAATCAGAAGCGAGAATTTTTGTGTGAAAAATAAGTTTTAAGCCGAAAGAATTGTTTGACAGCTTCTGTTAGCGATTTAATCGATTTTTTAGCCGCCGCAAAATTTGACAAATAGATTTCAATAAAATTATAGAAAAAGAATATTACCTAGACAGAAAAATTTTTGGTGACCCATTACTCAGGAAGTAGTCTTATCAAGTATCTAATTTTTCCTCTTAAAATATTTCCTAAAACACGCTGTCAAGCAATTTTTTTAGCAAATAACATTCGTGCAGGTGGCAAAAATCATTGTCTTCGGATTTTTGTAGTCACAGATCATTGGTTAAAAAAATTGCTTAGCAACTCATTTTCCGGTAAAATTAGATGCGCGATATTACCTATGATAAACGTATTTCCAAATTTTGTGACAGTTAACGTAATTTGTCAAAATCGTCTACTAAGCGTAACCCTTGACGCCACACTTTAGAACAATTTATTTGCAAAAATCTTTGACAAACACAGGCGACTTTTCAAAACCAAAGAAAAAGTAGTTGTCAACTTTTTTACCTAAGATGAGTTTACCATATACCATAAATACATACATATGAAAAGGAGATGACTTTAAATGTCCTTTACTATTTTACACCTCCATAGGAAGTAAAACAAATAATATTGGCTCGAACGGGGTATTCTATCTACCTCCATCTTACTTCAACTATTTCCATGGGTGCTGGTTCATTTCGCCTTTTTGCGCAATCCCTGTAAGTTGCTTTTTGTAGACATTAAAAGACATCAACTTTCACTAAACACTATGTATATTCATCTACTTGCATATTTACACAATTTTTTACTTTGACAGTTGCAATAAGAACTTTCATTTTTACATGACACTTTGTTACGAGATGTTATTTCGTTGAATAGCTCTTGGCCGAGGGTTCTTTGAGCACTGGAGGCTCGAAAGAGATTTGAAGTGTTACGTAAAATGGTTAAAGGGCCAAAAATGGTTAATCCGGCTCTTATTGCCTGCGGAACTATTGAGATAAGGGGGTACTACGGCCCGAAAGAGTTGAACAGGACTTTGCCTGGAGAAATAAGGGTTTCCGGGATACTGATGACCCGAAAGAATTTAACAGGACTTTGCCTTGTTATTACTTACATCTGACACTGACGGCCAGAAGAAGTATTGAGATGAGGGGTGCTGTGACCCGAATGGCCCTGGGCCGAATGTTCTTTGAGCTCTGAAGGTTCGAAAGAGAAATGGGGGGTTCTGATGACCCGATTGGCACTTGGCCGAAAGTTCTTTGACCTCTGATGGCTCGAAAAAGAAATGGGGGGGTTCTGATGACCCGAGAACAGGACTTTGCCAGGAGAAATGGGTGCTGACGACCCGAGAGAGAGAGAGAGAGGCTTTTTCCCGCACTCACCACGCGACCCGACGACTCTTCACCGCTGAGTTACTTTGTTAACTGATTGCTGCACCGTACAGCAGCTCGAAGATGGAATGAAGAGTTGCCACCCCTCGCGGAACCCGCCTGACAAGGTTGACCAATTAAAAGTTAATTTGGCCATAACGCAAAATCTCTCATGCGAATTATGTTTGAGCAGATATTATTTTATTTGTTAGAAAGGTGAAAGGGGCGGATCGTTGATACCTTGGTACGACGACGAGGAGACGAAAAGGTATGGATATCTGTAGCCATGTTCAAATCTTTTTTATGCATTTACAGAATTATAATTAGAACGCTAAAGCAATAAAAGTGAGAGATTAGACGTCTTTCGCATTATGAACTCCACTGCGGTGCTGCGGTACAAACTTTCTACTAAACGTCTTTTTCTAGTTGCGACATTGTTACACTGACTTTAAACTTCTCGGAAATAAACAATATTTGACATATAGAATTGTCCTTTGTTTTGTCCATGACCTACAACCCTCACAATATTTTAGAGACCCAGGACTTTCTAAAAGGAAGGTTCATGAAATTTCTTAAAAATATAAAATTGCGGATACTTTATAGATGTACTATAGATTGCATTTTGGGTTCGTGTCGCGTGACGTCATAATAGCCGATCCAGCGTGGCACAGAATCGCAGAATCACAAAAAAGTGAGTAAGTTTCACAAATTTAAAGTTATTAGAAATAACTATTTCAGTATTTTCAAAGTTATCAAGTTTATCACTACCACTGTGTAATGATAACAGTACTAGTACTTTAGTAAAACTGAAAATTTCCGAATTCATTTCATTTTAACAATTTTTGAGGTGGCCTCATTTTTTTGGTCGTCGGTGTATTTTTGCACCATCTCATATAACACAACTGTACACTACGTACTTCCGTGTTCATGATCAGTTCAATCCACAAGTTTAATGTTTGCCTTTCGTGACTGTGGCAGGTTAGTTTATTTTAAAAGCTCTTGTTTAAATTGATAGATGATTGATTATTTACTACGATAAATAATAATCATAATAATAGGTAAGAGAATAATATTTGGATTGAGCAAGGACTCTAGACAGTAGCTATTTAATTTAATCTATTTTTATTCCTATTTAGGTAACTGTCTGGTTATTTTAAACCTTAAATAAAGGCAAGTTGTTTCATTTGTTTTTACTGTAGAAAATGAAATAAAGATTTTGAATCTAAGGGTTGTAGGTATAGTTGGTGTTATTGTTTATACCTTATATTGTAATTTAGTTTAGCGTTCGTTACAACTGGTGGATAATAAACAACTTGTCAACTTGTCTATAAAGTCATTTTATTTTGTAATATAAAATAAGAGATATCTTATTTTACATGGCGCAGTCGGTTATAAAACTTATTTCTAACCATTTCTAAGCATACAAGGAACCTAAATAAGAAAAGGGTGAAAATGGGGGACAATCGTGGAATTTCCCATATGGATATGTCAGGAAATGTCGCTGAAAATTGGCAGATATGGAAGGCAAGATTTACTAATTACCTAATTGCAACGGAAACAAATAAAAAGGATGATTCTGTAAAATGCTCTCAACCGTTGCATTATATTGGCGAAGAAGGTTTTAGAATTTTTTCTATACCTAAAGAAGACCAAAATAAAATAGACATTTTATTGGACAAATATGATCAACATTTTCTCCCTAAAGAAAATATTAGGTACTTATGAAAGGTACAAGTTCTTCAGTATGAGACAAGGTACATATCAATCACTAGAGCAATTTATCACATACGTTAAGAAGCAAGGCATGAAATGCAAGCTAAGCAATTTACAAGACGACCTTATAAAGACAGTTATTATTTGTGGTTTGACAAACAGTGTGATAAGAGAAAAATTATTACAAGAAGATCCTGCAACTTTGGAAAAAACGATAGATGATGGAAAAAGTCAAGGAAAGATGTCAGGATATGGCAAATTCTTCAAATGAAGTCAACGTCGTCCGAAAAGGTTTGAATGATTCAAGGAAATTTATAAACAAGCTTATTGAAAACTGCAGAAATGGCCTGGGAAACCATCCTATTAAAAAATGTCCAGCTTATCGCCGAAAATGTAGCTTTTGTGGTAAACTGAATCATTTCGCTTCTGCATGTTTTAAGCGAATGAATGCTAATCAAGAGAAAAATATTCAGAATGTACAGGTAGACGATTATGTTTGTGACAGTGTAAATGATAAGAATGAACACGAGAAATATATGTTTGTTGGTTGCATGGAACATAATAAACAACAAAATAAAGAGTGGTTTACAGATTTACAAATAAATAATCAATCTGTTAAGTTTAAATTGGATACTGGTTCCATGGCTGATATTATGTCTTTATCTGTATATAAAAAATTAGGACTGTCCATAAAAGAAATTTGTAAAACTGATAGCAAACTTAAATCTTATACAGGTGATAATATTCAGATTTTGGGAAAAAGTACTTTGGTATGCATAAAAAATAATGAGCAACATACGATTGATTTTTACATAGTAAACTCTAACACGCAATGCATTTTAGGTTTAAAAACATGAATTAATTTAAATATAATTATGCGCGTAGACGAAATCAAAAATCTAGGTGAATATAATAAATTAATTACTCAATACAGCGCGGTATTTTCAGGTGTTGGTTCTATAGCAACTACACCTTATCACATAGAGTTAGCTGATAATGCAGTACCAGTTGTACATCCTGTAAGGAAGGTTGCATTACCTTTGATTGACAGTTTACAACAAGCTTTGGATGAGCTGGAATCATCGAACATTATTAAAAAAGTAAATGGTGCATCTGATTGGGTCAATGCAATGGTTCTTGTAAGGAAGCCAAATGGTACTATACGAATATGTTTGGATCCTAAGGATCTAAACAATTATATCAAACGTGAATACTGCAATATTCCAACTATAGATGAAATTACTAGTCAGTTATTAGGTGCACAATATTTTAGTACTCTTGATGCTACGCAAGGTTTTTATCAAATTCCTTTAGATGAGGAAAGTTCTGACCTATGTACCTTTGGAACACCTTTTGGACGGTATAAATTTTTGAGAATGCCATGCGGAATCAAATCGGCTCCGGAGGTGTTTCAAGATAGGTTTAAGAATTTGTTCTCTATGAAAGGATGTGAAATTTATATTGATAATATTCTGATTTGGGGAAAAACCAAATTAGAACATGATCAAAATCTGAGAAAGGTCCTTGAAATTGCTAAGGAAAATAACGTCCGATTTAATCTAGAAAAATGCAAATTTGGAAAAACTAAAATAGATTATATGGGACATACATTTTCAGCAAATGGCATTAGTCCAAATAAATCAAAAATTCAAGGTATCCTAGACATTCCAAAACTGCAGAAATGCTAAATATGATTCACTGCTCTCATCTTGGCTATAACAAGTGTCTTAAACTTGCTCAAGAGTCTGTTTTCTGGCCAACAATGCAAAATGATATGAGGCAAAAAATTAGCAATTGTCATCTATGTGCCAAATACTCAAATTCACAAGCCCATGAAACTTTAATTTCTCATGAAATTCCAAATATTCCTTGGAACAAAGTAGGATGTGATATTTTTGAGATCTCTGGTGCAAAATACTTACTTTTAGTGGACTGTTTTTCGAAATTTGCAGATGTTATCGAATTAAAATCTACATTTAGTTCAAGTATAATTAAAATTCTTAAAGATAGATTTGCATTGTTTGGTATACCGTTAAATTTAGTATCCGATGGAGGACCTCAATTTAGCTCATTTCAGTTCAAAAAATTTGCTGAGGAATGGGGTTTTTCTCATAAAATATCGTCACCCACAAATGCTCAGAGTAACGGTATGGCAGAAAGACATATTCAGACTGTAAAAAAAATGTTTAAAAAGGTTATAGAAGAGAAAAAAGACTTACATCTGGCACTACTAAACTACAGGAATACACCTTTAGAAGATAATATTTCACCTGCTCAAATAATGTTTTCTAGGAAACATAGGTCAAATTTACCAAGTACAACAAAGTCTCTTAGGTCAAAAATTTTCAAGCATAAAGAAAATTTTATTAAAACTAGACAAAAATCTCAAACGAAATACTATAACTCAAAATCTAGAAACTTACCAGAAATTAGTATAGGATCGGAGGTTTATGTTCAGACAAAACCACGTGATGTCTGGAAACGTGGAATCATAATTGAAAAAATAAGAGCGAGAACTTATAAAGTGAAAATGAGCAATGGTTTTGTGTTAATAAGAAACCGTAAATTTATTAAAAGTACAGGTAACAATAGCAACCATAGCTCAATTCAAAATTCAAGGGTTGGTGGTGAGCAAAAATATAATCCAAACTTGCATAAGAATTCACAAACAAAAATGTTTATAGAGTGTGCGGGTGAAAGAAATGGTGTAGGTGAAAAGGACGAAAATATTGTATACTGTGAACGAGAGGAGGATAACGGAAATAGTTCTGAGAAAAGTTATAGAATAACGAATGTATTAGATGATAGAGAAGCACCGAGTGAAAGTAATTAGCAACGTAGTGTTGTTCAAAAGAATGGGGGGTCAAATGACAGTTTTATAAGAACCACTTGTTCAGGTCGTATTGTCAAAATGCCAAACAGATTAAACCTTTAATTGAAAAAGAGAGATGTAGGTATAGTTGGTGTTATTGTTTATACCTTATATTGTAATTTAGTTTAACGTTCGTTACAACTGGTGGATAATAAACAACTTTTCTATAAAGTCATTTTATTTTGTAATATAAAATAAGAGATATCTTATTTTACAAGGGTGTCTCAACAAGAACTTAAATTTTGAATTTAAAAAAAAAAATCACAATATTTCAATGAAATTCTTCAAAATTTTTATTAAGTTTCCAAGTGTAAATGTTGACATTAAACATGAAATAAAATGTCAGTCAAATGGCCACTGCGGCGCCGCGCCTTAGCAGGTGTGTACTCGTTCGAAGAAATTGTTGAAGACGTTTTGGAACACAGGCGGCTGGATTTGAAACGGGATGAGTGTACACAAATAAGTATGATGTTATCCGTCACGCCACTGCACACATTATACACTAACCACAGTAAATCATATCGGAAGGTATAATTTTTAAAAGTTATGAGTGCCGTACCTGCATTTTGCAACAGGAATATGAAGATAAAATCAGTAAATACACACGACTAACTGTACTTGTTTTGGAATATAGTCGTTTTAGATTGTAGATGTCCAATCTGAGCAAAAATCTGTTGCGGAATTCACCGACGACGGCTATAATTTTAAAATCATTATCATTGATATTAATTATAAAAGATAATTGTTATATGTTGAGAGAATAGAATTTCTTTATTGTTTATGTAATTGTTGATGGTGTACTGTGTGATCTATTTAGAAGAAAACTACATAAATATTAGTAATCTTTGAATTTTCTTTCTCTCCGAAGAATGTGAGTAGGCATAAAAATGATATTAAAAATAGAAACAAAACATGGGGCATTGGCCATGTTTTATATTTTTTTATCAGTTTAAATCTACCAAAGAGCGAGGTAATAAACAGGCTTGCGAAGTTCCAGCTTGGATTTAGAAGTAACAGAGAAACACGGAAAGCGTTACTCGGAAAGATTTAGAGTAGAAAGATATTGTTGACAGGAATATCAACATAGATTTAGAAACTACATTCCACAATGTGGAGTAAAGAAAAATATTTATATGTTGAAAGGGGCAGATCAAGTTTAAGAACAGGCAAGTAATTCACAATATATACCAGGATTGAACAGCCCTAACGAGGAGGAAAAAGCCAAAATAGGTAAGGCAGTTACACAGGGATGTAGTTTGTCACCCATAATTTTTAATCTTTATAAGGAAGAGGCAACAAACGAAGTCAAAAAGGACACCAATGATGGCGTTAAGATACAAGGTAAGAGGATAGCCATGCTTTGGATTGCAAGTCGCAGTGCTGTTTAGCTGAAAGCGAGAAAATGATTTATTAGTTCTTTAGAGTAATTTTTTTTGTCACCACTTTTATAATTAATAAGATGTGATATATAGGGATCTGAGCTTAGTATTAGCCTTAACATTCTCCATATTGCTGTTCTTGAACATTTCCTCACGAAATTCTCCCTATAGTTTGGGATGTTTTTGGGCCTCTTCAGATAGCATTCCGATTGGTACACTACAAGATTTTATCAGAGTGGCAAAACGACCAGTTTAAGACTGTCTCCTTCAAAGCCCGGCTGGAGACTGCTTTACGATATTTTTCAATCGTACTAACTAAACTAGGGTCTCTTTTAGCCCTTCGCCCGTTACAGAGCCGGAGTAACGCCGAATTTTATACAATACGAAATTAAATAAATTGTTCTTTGTTTAATAGATGATTTATCCATTATATACAGATTAAAATACTATACTAATTTACGCTAAGGTACTTTGGATACGTGATCGAAAAAACCTTCTTTCAGTTCACTTTCCAAAGGTAAAAAAATCACATCCAAAATGCCTTTATATTATAGACTTCGAATTTTTATAAATCTAGCAGTTACTTACATCCCTAATGTCATTCCATCCTTTTCTATAAAGAAGAATATTCGTAATCTCGTGATAATTAATAAATCGACAAAACGTTTCTAGATACGTCTCTGTTTTACTGGTATATTCCTTTACTAAATTTCGTTAAACGAGGAACGAGGGTTTATCATTATCTCGTTTCTGTCGCCATAAACTGATACTTTTTACAATAGGAAAATATAAATATTGGTTCTCAGGTTCAATACTTGGTCTTGAGCCCTTTTTCATTTTATAGTCTCCCTGATGACAAACACATGTGCAAGGTTTCTAAGAAGTAGCTTTTAAAGGTGCGTTTCCTATGGAGCGGCTGACGCTCGCGGCTGCCGCACAGCGTCTGACGCCTAGTACTGCTCATGTGGCAATTTAATGTATCCGTTTCTTTTCGAGCGTCAGACGCAAGCTTCAACGTCAATGGATTACTGGCGTCAGCCGGCCGCCGAGCGGCAGCCGCGAGCGTCAGCCGCCCCATAGGAAATGCACCTTAACTAATCTCCCTAAAATAATCTGAAACAAACATGTGGCCCTTAATTTTATGACTTTTCTTAAAATATGTTAATCTCTAATATTTTAACGTGTGTACTCGTTTTATCACAATAAAATGGCCACATATGCAAAGGACGGCTATCTGGGGGATTCAAGTTTAGATGCTGGCACGTTGAAATACGTTAACAACAAACAAATGACCGAGTTGATTATTTCGTAGGTGCGTTCGGAATTGTGCACTGCTTTTTACCCAACATTTTTTTCGGTTTATATTAAGAAATTGGATAGCAACATACCACTAAAACAATAACCTTAAGTGGCCAAACATTTGGAGTTATTTTACATTATAAAATATTAAAATTCATATTTTTTTATCCCTTTGTTTTTAAAATTACCGCCCATCAACTTTTACGAAGTTATCGGCTGCTGCCAACACAATTTCTTAGTAACAAACCTAATAAAACCAAATTCTCCATGTAGCCGTCCATGCATACGTGTGCCATTTTTAAAACCTAGTCTGTATTCTTTTTTTTAAGAGCACTGTGGACCTAACTTGGCAGGAAAAAGCAACTATATAATTCTCGTACCGTATATGGAACCCGTTACGACAGGATTAAAGATGGAACTTGCATGGGCTATAACTTAAAAAATAATAAAAAAGTCAAGTTCTCCAAGGATTTTTATTATCTCATGTTCAGCAGCTAGCTGTAACTACAATGGTTACTTTTTGAGGATAAATAATTTATTTCAGACGAGGAATTTAGTACAAACATTTTCTAGATTACATTGTCCCGGTGGGCAGTAACATCCTGCTACTTCATACTCAGGGCAAATGTCTATGATGCAGCTGTCTTTACAAGGATTACTATAGCTGAAAATTAAAATAAGATAATTCTTTTGTTACTAACCTGAGCTACAATACGAATGAAGACAGTTTGCATGTAATCATCTAAAAATTAGTGCATATGCACTAGGTTCTAATTTGCCTACTATTAACCAATTCAAATATTCATATTATGAATAAAAACATAGTGCCAGCTAAGGAGTTTTAGTCTTTACTACAAAGTACTTTAGGTGGAAGCATTTTGCCACTTCCTGCAGAACCTGCTACTGTCTTATACAGAAAATTATATACGGTAAGATGGTACTGTAGGATACAAAGCACCTACTTTATAAGCTTTGCAGATAAGTCACGTTAATAGATCGCATCTTATTTTCCTTTAAACACCCACGATATGTAAGTACTACGTGAATGGGACCAAATTAAAAAACTCGGCTCTAAAATATTGAAATTTTGATCAGATAAGTCAATCAGAACTCCAAATACTGGTACCTAAAGTTTTTAACGGTATTATTGAAGTCCACGGTTTTTCGGTAGATAAGCAATAATGAATTTGTTTCATTCCTGACCATGCCGTAAGTAAGTCAGGTAAGGCTGTTGTGTTCATTAGCACAAAAGTTTGTAAGATTAATTCCTTAATTCTTTTAACTGAAAATTACCTGAACACTCTTCCATTTTTACACGGACACTGAGACATTTTCACGCACTCCAGTCTCCTCATTCCTCCAGTAATCTTCCACGCAGTAGCACCCAAAAGTGCAGCCATCACAAACTCCGTCGCGGTTCGGATTTTGACAGGTACTAACACAGCTAATATTTTTGCAGGTCCATTCTTGGTGTTCACCACATCGATCAGGTAGTCTGACGATGATGTCTAAAAATAAACAAAATTTTTAAGTTCATACATATCAGCTCAATCAAATAAATCAAACTTAAGCAAGAAACTGCTGGCACAGGTTCCAAATTTTCCCACTTTTCCATATAATATAATATTAAAGGCAGCGTCGGATTGTGAGCTCTAGGGCTCACCGGGCAAAAGGTATATGGGGGCCCCACCACAGAAGTGAAAAGTCTGAGGTTATACCCCAACGCCGCTGTACAGAATTAATGAAATAATATTTCTGGCGAAAAATATATTTAAATCAAATCTAAGGTCGGTAGTGAAAATCTTATTTTTATTTTATATAAAAACAGAGGTTTTGCAAAAGAGATGCATTTATTCAAAAATTTAAAAAAATATATATTTTAATAATGCAATAAGATGTATAAAGTAAAGAAACTTTTATAGAACGATAAGGACATTATAAGAAACAAATACACTACACAAAAACAACACTATTCCATAAAAACAAAAAGGTAATTCTACCAAAAACGGAACACAGTTTACCGAACATTTTTCAAATTAATAGAATAGGGGAAAGCCTTTTCAGCTTTTTGGCTAAAGTGTCGATTATTATATCGCAATCTATATTTTCGATTAAATCCAACTCTACACTCATTATTAGAAATTTCCTAATCAGCTTTTCCTGTCCCAGTAGTGAGCTTAATCTATTTAAATTAATTTTTGGTTTCCTAAAAACTCTCTCACACGACACTTGGTTACAGGAGATAGTAAGAAGATATTTATAAGCAATATATAAATTAGAATATGAAGATTATATTTTTCTAACACATTCAAACAACACTCAAAATAGCCTGAACAAGTCTCATTTATATGCATGTGTTTTTTTAAATCAGTACATTCAATTTTATTTTCACCATCGCTACTAACAGGTTTCAAAGCATCTTCAACGTCACGTTTGCCATCGTGCTCTGGTGATGAACGATCTTTTAAACGATTTAAATTATCAAAGTTAGCTGCGAAGCTGACAAGCTCATCCTTGACTGAAGACGCTTCAAGTCCCGTCAGCTTCGATATTGTCATGAAAGACCAGGAACTAAATATTTCTGGTGGTGCATTCTTAATTTGCTTAAAATTACGTAAGTTGAAATAATAAAATTGCATGAAATAGGTGTTTTGGTGGTTGAAAAAAAGAGAATCAATGGACCACATACGAAAAATATGAAAACTTAAAAAGGAAGAATTAATCCATTCGAGGAATTCTATGAATATTGCAAATTGGAGAAAAATAATATGTATTATTATATTGGTAAGGGGTACGGGCCTCGAAGGCTAGGGCCCACCGGGCAATTGCCCGGTTGAACGGTGGCACAATCCGACGCTGATTAAAGGTACATTTGGGAAAATTGGTAGAATAGCCTAGGGTTGCAAAACAGCTTTAAAGGCTGGAAACACAAAGAAGTTTCCTAAAAAAAAGCCGAACAGCGCCAACTTTAAGAAAAGGAGTGCTCGTCAAATAGCTTGTTGATACGTACCACTATTAACTAAGTAAGAAATACTTAAAACAACGAAAACCCCCTCGCACAAAGTATACTTCATATTGCGTGTCTGATTTTTCTTTAACAGTATATCCTATATAACAAGTATATATACCCAACTATCTTTTGTACATACATATTTGAAACAATAATTTAAGTATGAAAACAATTTCAAGAAGTAATTTAGATTATTTTGTTTATTTTACACCGTATTTTTAATTCAAAAAAGTGTGAAAAAATTGCAAAAATAAACATATTTGTTATAAACAACGCATATTGTTTAAAGAACGGTCATGTTGACCTACTTTACAATAAAAATTAAACAAAAGATACAGTGCATCGCAAAAAAAATATATCTAAACAGTTGTAGTGTACTGTGATACAGGAGGAGATGCCCATACGAGAGAGATGTTCAGTTATAACCTCAGAATTGTCACTGTTTGAGTTTTGTCAAGAGTGACAATGACCATGGGCGCACCCAGTATTTTGTCTTGCAATTTGGTGGATTTCTTTAATTAGTAGTGCACTTTTTAGATTTTTGTGTATCTAGGATGGGTTGGGGGGGGGGGGGGTTGCAGCTCCCCAGCCCCTTCCCCCCCTGGGTGCGCCACTTCCATCTCCACTGTCTATATTCGGGAGAGATGGCCAGGTTTTTTTAAGCTGTTGTTTTATTATGTTTTTTTTTGTTAACAAACAACAAAAAATAAAGGAATAAATATTTTTTTTATCGATATCCTTGTTTTAAATTATTGTGATCCCATTTAAATAAGTTTAAGAAAAAAAATCACTGCCGCATGCCGGTGCCATAAATTGTAATGTGCACATTTTAAACTTTTTAGCTGAGAAACATAGGGGAAAATATGTTTGTGTATTGACCTTTTAGTGGCGTGTTTTTGGTCAATCTTAGGAGAGACTAATCCGGCTGGTCGAATGTAGAAACTCAATAAAACCAGTTCGAGTTTTGACAAGTCAATCGTAGATAGATTGTTGTGTGATTAATAGACAGACATTTTCTGATAAGAAATTCTTTCGGTCTATAGCGGGATATTGAAGAAAATGCAAATAATAATTTCTTCACTAGTGCAATATAAGACCGTCAAATAACTTATGAGACTATTTCTGATTCTGATTCGGTTGTCTTTCAGCTATCGCGATTTCTGGGTCCTTATCCTTGATCAAGCAGGCTTACAGCCCGAGTGGCTGAAGAATAGACCAGGTTTAAACCAAAATCAAAATCGATTCTTATGCCCATAGTTAAATTATGGATGAGTAAGATGTAGTGCTTCGCGTCAACTACTTCGCACACATGGATGTAAAAAAATGATTATCTTTGAACAACTTTTTAAGTAATAAGAGAAATAGGTACTTTTTACACCAGCTTGTACAGGGTCTTCCAACGAAGACTGAACAGGGGCTCATTTTTGAGCTTCCTTGTATTTAAAGAAAAATCTAAAATAGCCAATCGATGTACTTTTTCCTGCAGAATTCAAAAATGAAACCAAAAATTTATTTGAACCAGAAACAAAAGAGTTACGCTATGGATAAGGTGTTTTTTAAATGGAACATAGCTTTTTTTATACGATTTTCGGAACGAGTGATTTTTTTTATGTCCGTTCTGATTAAAATATTTAATATTGTGACAGCTATTTTTATTAAATTTTAATGTTTTATCCAGTTTAATTTAACTTCAACCTGTTTGAAGCATACACTAGGTAATAAAGGTAAAATCACCTTGAAATCCTTCAAAGTCAAAAAATTTGACAAATTTACTATAATATTATAGTAAATTTGTCAAATTTTTTGACTTTGAAGGATTTCAAGGTGATTTTACCTTTATTACCTAGTGTATGTTTCAAACAGGTTGAAGTTAAATTATACTGGATAAAACATTAAAATTTAATAAAAATAGCTGTCACAATATTAAATATTTTAATCAGAACGGACATAAAAAAAATCACTCTTTCCGAAAATCGTATAAAAAAAGCTATGTTCCATTTAAAAAACACCTTATCCATAGCGTAACTCTTTTGTTTCTGGTTCAAATAAATTTTTGGTTTCATTTTTGAATTCTGCAGGAAAAAGTACATCGATTGGCTATTTTAGATTTTTCTTTAAATACAAGGAAGCTCAAAAATGAGCCCCTGTTCAGTCCTCGTTGGAAGACCCTGTACCTATGCAGTAAAAAATAAGATAAATCGTCTTTTTAAAAACGGCATGGCGGGATCTTAATGGTACATAAACTTTATGAAAAGAAACCCTACACTAAGCCTGCGTCAACCAGGGCCGATTAGCATTGCTGGCGGTCGTGGTTTAAATAAAATATTATGCGTTTTCCGCAAGTCTTTGCAAGTTTCGACAGTCGCAAACGGAATTTTTCCGACTCGACTTTTGTTTCGTTTCTGTATTAGTAAGTTTGACTAAACAATATATGAACAGTGAACAGTTAGAAAATATGTATATTAATAAAAATTAGTCCAAAATAAAATTTTGAGAAAAAGCTCATGATTTAAAAAAAAACGCTGATTTTTGTTTTGTTTCAAAAAAATCATAATTTTTATCAACCCTTATTTCAAGCTCAGCATGTGTGTGGGATTTTTTCAGTACACCCAGGGTACATGATACTTATGCTTTAGCCATTGTGGGCTGTGAAGATAAAAAGAAGGGAGATTCAACAAATTACGACAGTTGCTTTGTTCACTTGGTGTTATCTAGAAACTTGATCTAACTTGGGAGGGAAAGATATCACTATTTAATTATCTTACAGTATATGGAACCCGTTACGATGGGATTGAACTTACATGGTATAATTAACTTAAAACAATAAAAACCCAACTTCTGCAAGGATTTTTATTAACTTTTATTCAGCAGCTAGCTGTATCTAGAATGGTTAAATTTTTAGGAGGATTAAATTATTTCAGTCGAGGATCTGGAATACAAACACCTTTTAGATTACATTGTCCCTGTGGGCAGTAACATCCTGCCACTACATATTGAGGGCAAATCTCTGAGCAGCAGCTGTCTTGACAAGGATTACCCCACCTAAAAATTAAAATAAAATAATTTGTTACTAATCTCAACTGACATACGACTAAAGATAGTATGCTGTAATCATCTAAGAACAGACTTAGTGCCTATACACCTGGTTCTAATTTTCGTATTACTTAGCCGATTCAAATAATCAGGGCCCTAATGTGAGCGGCGTGAATAAAAACGTAGTATCAGCACCAGCTAAGGGTGTTTTAGTCTTTACTACAAAGTACTTCAGGTGCCAATCATATTTTGATGCATTTCAGTGAAATGTGCAAATCAGAATTATAAAAAACAACTAATATTTCCTACTTTTTGGCAATTTAGTCAGTTTTGCTTATTAATAGAAGCTACCTACTCGTATGATGATAAAAACACAATAAAACTTAGATAAAATAATAACCTAAGTCATATGCTAAGCATATTTTATTTGATACTAAATTAGTTAAAATAAAATTCATAGATTATGTTGGTTATTTAGGAGCTTCCGGTTGATGCTAAATGGATTTTGATGCTGACTTAATATATCACATAGTTAACAGATATTGTTGTCGGCAATCTTCTTGATCTGGTATCAGGATAAAACCATTTTGTAGTAAAAACGAATATAAATTAAGATGAAAAAACTTGGTCTCGCAAGAAACAATCTGGAGGGTTTTGTATAGTCAAGTGGTGGCCTATCAAGGGGAAGGCTTTTAGGCTGCTGCAGCCCTTAAAGCCGAAACTTTAGTTCTTTGTATTTATTATTAGATAAATACCTACACGAATTAACCCCCGACTGTTTATACAGAAGAACCTACTACTGTCTTATACAGAAAATTGTTTACGGTAGGTAGGTACTGTAGGATACAAAGCACCTACCTCATAAGCGTAACAGATTAGTCGCATCTATAGATCGCATCTTATTTTCCTCTAAACACCCACTATACTACGTGAATTAAAACCTTGGCTTTAACACACTGAAAACACTAATCATTTTGATCGGCTATCGGATAAGTCAAGCAAAACTCAAAATACTGGTACTTAAAGTTTTTAACGGTATTATTTTTTAAGTCCACAGTTTTTCGGTAGATAAATAATAATGAATTTGTTTAATTCCTGACTCTGCCGTAAGTAAGTCAGGTAAGGCTGTTGTGTTCATTACCACAAAAGTTTGTAAGATTAATTCTGTAATTCTTTTAACTGAACATTACCTGAACACTCTTCCATTTTCACACGGACACTGAGACATTTCTACGCACTGTCCAGTCTCCTCATTCCTCCAGTAATCTTCCACGCAGTAGCACCCAGGAGTGCAGCCATCACAAACTCCGTTGCGGTTCGGATTTTGACAGGTACTAACACAGCTAATGTTTTTGCAGGTCCATTCTTCATGTTCACGACATCGAGGTGGTCTGATGGCCCCTGAAAATAAACAATATTTTTAAGTTTATATCAATTCCATCAAATACATTAAACTTAAGCATGAAACTCCTGGCACAGATTCCTAATTTTCCCACTATACCCAATAATATAATATTAAAATTACATTTTGGGAGAATTGGTAGAGTAACCTAGGGTTGCAAAACAGCTTTGAAGGCTGGAAACACAAAGAATTTTCCTAAAAAAAAAAAACGAAAATCGCCTACTATAAGAATAGGAGTTCTCGTCAAATAGCTTGTTGATACGTACCACTATTAACTAAGTAAAAAATACTTAAAACAAGGAAAACCCCCGCGCACAAAGTATAATTCATAATGCGTGTCTGATTTTTCTTTAACAGTATTTCCTATAGAACAAGTATATATACCCAACTATCTTTTGTATATACATATTTAAAACAATACTTTAAGTATGAAAACACTTTCTGGAAGTAATTTAGATTATTTTTTCATTGTCTCAATTTTATACCTTATTTTGCATTTAGAAGATAGCAAAAAAAAGTACAAAAATAAACATATTTATTTGAAATAACGCATATTGTTTAAACGACGGTCATGTTGATCTACTTTACAATAACAATTAAACAAAAGATACAGCGCAGTGCGAAAAAAAAATGAAAACTGCACACAGTTATGGTAGTGTAGTGTAAAATACACTTTTCTCTGATCTCGCAATACAGTGGCCAAGTCACTTGTCATTTATGGCACCATCTTGAAGTCTGGTCTATTTTACCTTTAGAGGTTGGCTAACAGACAGGACAGGACTCGCCGTTGAACTTAAATAATAAACAAAAAGAAAATCTAGGGTCTGAAATCTATAAAGTCCAAAACTGAAATGTAAAACACCCACTATACAAAAAATACCCACTCACAAAATAATACTGTCGTTTATTGAAATGGATACCAATTCACTCAGTGACACACTCTATTCCGTATTGCACAATACAAACTCGGATTCTTTCGATGACTAGTTTGTCATTCTTAACCAGTAGGTTATAAGATTGCTTGAAATATCAGGTTTCATTGGTTTTTAATAGGTCGATTAAAAATAACAATTATTTGATGCAGTAATACCCTATTCTAAATTCAATACAAAATATATCATTGGTTTCACTAATAATTTATTTGCAAGAATATACAACTTATTTATTCGAAATACTTATTATTATTTCAAAGCTTTTTAGATTTATTTTACTTACATACTATAAAACACTGAAGTCCACTCCAGTCTACACAAACACTGAAACACTCCAGTCCCCAGAACTGCAAAAGATCTATTATTTTCGGCGTAACTTTAACGTAATAAACAAACAGGCGGCAAGCTTAAACGACTATTCAACGAACAAATACCAATTTTAACCTCTCCAAAGGGTGTCCGCGAGCAATAGAAATAAAACTTCAGTCAACAATAGAATCCATTGAATTAATACATTTATTATTTCTCTAATACCCGTGGGTGATTTTAATTGAAGTGGTATAAGGATTATTGACTTAATTTTTACATTTTTTATTTAAACCGTAGTTCTTGTTCATTTGATAAAATATATTGTAATTTGAATCACACCGCCTACAAATAGCTATTTTTCGCCCAATTATATTTAAGCATTCCAATCAAATACTTAGTTAAATTTTTTGGATCTAACAATTCTACACTCCAAGGACTAATAGAAATTTATTGGATTCCAATAGTATTTTGGTCATTAAAATAATGGTAATATAGTTTTCAAAGAAGTAGGAGTACTTTTGAACTTCAATAATAAGACTATATTTAAAGCAATATATGTTTTTGATATTTCAATGATGTTTTGTTGGACAATATTAACTTTAATATAACTAATATGACAGTGTTAAAAAAACAGTACTATTATTGAAAATAGCATAGCACTTTTTTCTGTGCAGAGCCACCTACAAACGCAAAACACCAAAATCAAACAAAAATTAAACGACGTGACCTGTAGTGTCAGGTTGATACGCCCCGTACCCACCCACTCTAGGGACTTTTCGAAGGAACCTCTATCCAACGTTGATGTCATCTGTGATTGTCAAATGTCGAAACGCTGACTTTTATCATAATTTAAACTCTAATACAGGAGGAGATAGCCATACGAGAGATGGCCAATCATAACCTCAAAATTGTGAATGATGAGTTTTGTCTGAGTCTACCTATATGACAATCACACCCGTATATAATCGGGAGAGATTGTCAGGATTTTTTATGGTATTTTATTATGTTTTTTTTTGCAAAATATTTATTTTTATTTACAAGCAACAAACGAACTCAAATTATGGAATAAGTAAACAAACTTTTGATCCATATCCTTGTTTTAAGTGAGTCGGATTTCCCCAGTACAAACACGCTACATGGTACTTATTTGTGTAAGCAGTCAGAAGACAAAAAAAATTGTTTTACCGATTTTGGAACGAAAGTTCTAAAAGGGCTTTTAAAGTTGTAAAAATATGTGATTTTATTCAAAACACGCAAGATATCATTGCTAGACAGACATGTGTTAGAGCAAAAAGCCATTATTTATAAAAAATGGACCATTTTAGTTTTTACTTTTATGTCCAAATAATTTCGGAGACAGGGTTCTTGTCTGATTTTGGCTATGTATGACAAAATGGATTAACCCGACCTCATTTTTCAAGATCAGAACCTTTAAAAGAAATTGAAGGATTTCTGTTATGGCACTCTCACTTAGGCTATAATAATTAGCACTGTCGCCTGTTCTTCCCTAAAGCGTAAAATGAATTATATTTATCAGACAGGAAAAATGACATTTTGATAAAAATAGATATAACATAGCTCGCTTAGTTAATTATACTAATATTACTATTTAGAACATATCCAAACCTCATACTTTAAGTTGTGTTTAAAATACGTAGGTGAACCAAATGCTAATATATATTAGCAAACAGCATTGTAACTGTAAAGCATTTTTTCTCAATATTCTAAATTTGTCGCTCAATTCCTTTCTGATAAACATAGTCCGATTATGGGCTTAAAGAAATTTTAACACTTTCATATGCAGAGTATCCAAAAAGTTTTAAACCTACAATATATATTTCTTAAAGATATATTCTACATAGAAGTAGGTATGTTACAAATCTTAATGTGTGATGGGGATTTGTACACTTTTAGTCACCACATTATAATAAATGACAAGCTGTTTTTTTTAAACTAATTGGCACTGCATTATGTTAGATTGGTCAAAGATTAGGATTTACTAAGCCTCTAAGTCAAAACCCTAAATATGTTTGTGAATTGGTCTCTTAATGGCGTGTTTTTGGTGAACCTTAGGCGAGACTAAACCGGTTGGTTGAATATAGAAACTGAAAAAAATGAGTTTAACTATTGACTAGTCGGTTTACTTGTTGTCTGATTAATAGACACAAATTTTCTGATAAGGCATAGGTCTATAGGGCAATATTGAAAATGCACAGAATAGTTTCTTCACTCGTGTAATACAAAACGGTCAAATAACGCAATTCTCTAATTCTGATTCGGGTGCCCTCCTGTTATCGCAATTTCTTGATCAGGCAGGCTTACATCCCGCTGGTGGTTGAAGAACAGACCAGGTTTTAACCAAAATCAAAATCAATTCTTATGCCCATAGTTAAGTTATGTACGTGTAAGATGTAGTGTTTCGCGTCAACTACCTCACACCCATGAATGTGAAAAAAGTATCCTTTATTGTATATTCAATTGGACTACAATGTTAGAAAAATTACTTCTTCGATCTTATCTTCCGAGCTGCTGCTAACTTAAACTACCCGAGCTGCTACCAACACTTTTCAGAAAACAAACAAAAAAATACACCGTTAAGCTCCACATGCAAGCATCACAGGTCTGGCGCGACGAACTTCACGCCGCGTGTCTGTTCCCGTTGATGGGCGGTAAATTTTGCACACTTCAAAGAAAACGTGCCGCGCTGCTATACGGAGCGATTCGGGTAAGCAGTTACACGTCGCGAAACCTGTCAGTCTACAGGCCGCGAGACTGCGAACGTTCCAGAAGCGCACCAGCGCGGCACTTCGCATTTCACACGCCAGGCGCGTCGCTCCACGCGCCGTGTAATGCCACCTTTACAGTATATGGAACGATGAACGTGCATGGGATATAACTTAAAAAACAATAAAAAATCAACTTCTGCAAGGATTTTTATTAGCTGTTATTCAGCAGCTAGCTGTAACTACAATGGTTATTTTTTTAGGAGAATTAATTTATTTCGGACGATGATCTGGAATACAAACACCGTTTTGTTCACATTTCCCTAGTGGGCAGTAACATCCTGCCACTATATATTGAGGGCAAATCTCTGAGCTACAGAGGTCTTGGCAAGGATTACCCCACCTAAAAATTAAAATAAAATAATTTGTTACTAATCTGAGCTGCAATACGACTGAAGATAATAAGCTGTAATCATCTAAAAATAGTGGTGCCTATACACCAGGTTCTAATTTGCGTACCTTAGCCGATTCAAATAATCAACGCCTTAATGTGAGCGGCGTGAATAAAAACGTAGTACCTACCAGCTAAAGGAGATTTAGTCTTTACTGCAAAGTACTTCAGGTGTCAATCATATTTTGAACCATTTCAATGAAATGTGCAAATATGAAATAATAAAATAGTTAATATTTCTGCTTTTTGGCAATTTAGTCAATTTATCTGATTAATAGAAGCTACCTAGTCTTATTATGATGATGAAAACACAATAAAATGTAAATAAAATAATAATATACATAAATCATATACCGAGAACATTTTATTTAATACTAAATTAGTAAAAATAAATTCACGAATTAAGTTGGTTATTTAGGAGCTTCCGCTTGGTGCTAAATGTATTTTGGTGCTGGTTTAATGCACCACCCAGCAGGGAGGGCTTTTGAAATTTTAAAGTTGTATATCTCTGTTGCTACTTACGGGACCGATGCCAAGTTCAGGGGTTTTAATAGTGAGCCTATTATAAATGTTTTGGTAAGGAAAAAAAGTGTAATTTGCAAAAAAAAGTTGAAATTTTGCCTCAATAAACCTGAAAATGACATGTTAGTTAACATTTTCGGAGAAATTGCCAATCGCTAATTTGACGCCCCCCCCCCCCCCCCTAGTATTTTTTTAACATCTTTTAAGTAAAATTAGATTTTCTGACCTTAATAACCCCGAAAATGACATTAGTTAACATTTTTGGGCAATTTCCCAGTCACTTCTTTCCCCCTTCCTCCCCCCACCGGTAATTTTTTTAACATCTCCTAGACAAAATTAGATTTTATGCCCTCATTAACCCCGAAATTAAGATATTAGTCCATATTTTCCGAAAAACTCTAAGTATTTTGACCCTCTCACCCCCTTCCGTTTATTACTTTTTTTAAAGTCAAATACCAACAGGATCACCATGCTAAACATAACGGAGAAAAAAGTATTGAAATCGGTGCTGCCATTTCGAAGAACAAACGCAAAAATTGTCGATTTCAAGAGTTTTTTTAGTTTTTCGCAGTTTTTTTAGGTTTCCACTCAATTTAGCAAAAAACATTAAAATGGGACCGTTCGGCAGAACTCGTCTACGAAACTAAAAAAAATTCGAAATCAGTCAATCCGTTCAAGAGTTATGCGTGAACGATGAACATATATATATATATATATATATATATATATATATATATATATATATATATATATATATATATATATATATATATATATATAAAATACATACGGGTCGAATTGATAACCTCCTCTTGTGAAGTCGGTTATTACGTATTTCGACGAGCTGTTTTCGACGAGGTATACGGGATTTTGATTTGAATCCATTTTAAGCCCGAAAAAAATTTAAAACCGTGAAAAATTTGAGTCAAAAATCTAAATAAATCATTTTTCAGCCATTTTGGTTTGAGGTAAATGTACTGCAAAAAGAATATATCTGAGATTTTTTTTATGAATCCGCTTTTCGATACGACTTTTCGTTTTCGAGTTATTAACTACCTATATGCCAAAAAGGGTTCCGCAAATGGCATTCTAAACCGAAAAAAATTCAAAAAATTAACTTGCCATTGTCCGATACTCACCAATTTCAATAGGGTTCGGAAGCTCCGGGTTCTCGACAATATCCAAAAATTTAAATCAATTTAATTTTGCTCAGGTAAGAGCTATAATCGACTCCATAGGAAATCGCGTAAATTTCGACTTTGACTTTTATTAGCTCCGAAACCGTACACCCTGTAGAACCGATTTTTTACCGAAGCTAGTCGCATTATCCCTGTATTATCCCAGAAAATTCGATTGCTCCCTCTCTGACCGTTTTCGAGAAAAAGAAATTGAAATTGTGAAAATATCGAAACTGACTACAACAGACATGCATTTTCGCCACAGACGGCTCGGTACATAGACCGCCGTTGTCAGTCTGTAATTAGGATTTTTTTTATCCCTGAACCTGCCATAAGTAGGTCAAGTAAAGCTGTTGTGTTGTTTAGCACAAAAGTTTGTAAGATTGAATTTGTAGTTGTTTTAACTAAGAATTACCTGAACACTTTTCCTTTTGGACATGGACACTGAGACATTTCCACGCACTGTCTAGTCTGCTCATTCCTCCAGTAATCTTCCACGCAGTAGCACCCAACAGTGCAGCCATCACAAATTCCGTTGCGGTTCGGATTTTGACAGGTACTAATACAGCTAATATTTTTGCAGGTCCATTCTTCATGTTCACGACATCGATTTGGTCCAATGGCCTCTGAAAATAAATAGGATTTTTAAGTTTATATGAATTCAATCAAATACATCAAAATTAAGCATGAAACTGCTGACACAGGTTCCTAATTTTCCCACTATACCCAGTAATATATTAAGGGTACATTTGGGAAAATTGGTAGAGTAGCCTAGGGTTTTAAAACAGCTTTCAAGGCTAGAAACACAAAGAAGTTTCCTAAATAAAAAGCCAAAAAGACACAGACTATAAAAAAGGAGTGCCCGTCAAATAGCTTGTTGATACGTACCACTATTAACTAAGTAAAAAATACTTAAAACCCCAGCGCACAAAATATACTTCATAATGCGTGTCTGATTTTTCTTTAACCGTATTTTATATATAACAAGTTTATATATACCCGACTATCTTTTGTATATGCATATTTTATATAATAAGTAAAACAATTAAAATGTAAAAACAATTTCCAGAAGTTATTAAGATAACTTTGTTCATTGTCCCTATTTTACACCTTATTTTGCATTCAATAGATTGTGAAAAAAATGCAAGAATAAACATATTTATTATAAATAACGCATATTGTTTGAAGGACGGTCATGTTGGCCTACTTTACAATAAAAATTAAACAAAAGATTCAGTGCAACGCGAAAAAAAAACTAAATAGTTGGTAGTGTAATGTAATACAGAAGAAAATGGCCATACGAGAGAAATGGTCAATTATACCCTCAAAATTGTCAATGATTGAGTTATGTCTAAGAGTCTACCTATACCTACCAATGAAGCCGTTGTTTTATCTTTTTCTGCAAAATTTTTATTTTTTTCTTAACAAACAACAAACGATAAAGGAATAAACAAACTTTTTGATCCATATTCTTGTTTCAATGTATTGTGTTCCCATTTAAATAAGTTTAAGAAAAACCTACGGTCATCTCTCCGGGCCTCATAAATTATGGGCTGCACATTTTTAACTTTTGATCTGAGAAAAATAGGATGTTAGGGAATTTAGTAACTTGTTTTAGCGGTTTTGGAACGAAAGTTTTACGAAGCCTAAACGGGCTTTTAAAGTTGTAAAAATATGTGTGTTATTTCTAGAATGACATGTATTGGTGCGAAAAAAGCCATTATCCATAAAAAATAGACCATTTTAGTTTTTGGCTTAATTTTCCAATAATTTCGGAGGCGGAGTTCTTGTCTGATTTTGGCTACGTATGAAGTGAAACAAAATATATTAAATTTACGTAATTTTTCAAGATCAAAACCTCTAAAAGAAATGGCAGAATTTCTATTATGGCCATCTCACTTAGGCTATAAATATCAGCACTGTAGCCTCTTCTTCTCTACAGCATAAATTGAATTATGTTTATCAGACAGAAACCAAATGACACTTTGATAAGAATCGGCATAACCTATCCCGCTTAGTTGAATATTATTATTTAGAAAATATTCAAACCCCATTCTTTAAGTTATGTTTAAAATACAGATCAAGCAAATGCCGGGGTGGTCAAGAAAGTTTGCACCAATTGGAATTTGTTTTTATTTAACATTTCTCAGAAAACTGTATTCTTGAGAAAAGCTGGTGCTTGTTCCGAAACCTCTAAATACGATGACACTTTTTGTAAGATTTGCGTGCTAAGGTCATAAATTGAAAAAAAGTTCAAATCGCTGAAGAATAAACTACCTCTATTTTTTAAAATTTTTAAAAACTTTTTAAAGGGAAATGGCTTGGAATTTCATCAAAATTTAAAATTCAATTTGAGGTTAAACTACAAAAGATAAAATATTTTTGTTGGACACTGTTCCAGAAAACTCGCATTGAAACAAAAAAAAAACAAGTAGAATTTCACGAACAAAATAAATCATTAAAACTGGCTAGTAAAACTTAACAAAAAATGTCCTTTTACCATTTTACCATCGCATGAATAAGAGTTCAATATTTAAAAAAATAAACCGAGCCAGGGCCGTACTCGGGCGATGTAAAATTTTGCAAAATATGTCAAACTTTTTTATTTACAATCTTCACTTCAAATTTTGTATTTGGGAATTTAATGCGATCCTAAGGAGCTAATAAAATTTTCGACAATTTTTAAAAATAGAGGTAGTTTATTCTGCATCGATTTTTACTTTTTTGTAATTTATGACCTTAGTACGCAAATGCTAGAAAAACGGCCATCTTATTTAGAGGTTTTGGAACAAACACCAACTTTTTTAAGAGCAACATATTTTAAGAAGCGTCAAATAAAAAAGTTTTCCATTAGTTCAAACCTTTTTGAACACCCTGTATACAGTGTGTCCATCAATGGAATTTTATTATCGATTTGACGAAAAAGTCCTTCTTTGTAAAAAGGTCTGCTTGTCCAAACCAAAAAATGAGCTTACCATATAAAAATTTTAGATTAAATATACCTACAGGGTGTTAATAAATTAGGAAAACATGAAAATGCTTCAAGAGAGAAGTACCATTAGCTATTATTTTAGAAACACTTTTATAAAACAAAGTTGTTTATAACCCAAAAACAAAGACTAAATACAAAATTTGAAATACAAATTTTAGGATTTAAATTTGGAATAATAATAGCGGTTTGATGTAATTATATTGCATTTGACAAAAAAATCAAGATAGTCGATTTAGTTGCCGTCAATGTTACGTCAGCATCTTATTTAGTGTGTCAGTATTCTGATCTCGTGACGATATTTTCAAAAAAGGTCGGCTAAGAAATATGTAGAATAAATTTCAATCTTAGAATTTTTATTTCAAAATAATAAATAATGGTACTTCTCTCTTGAAGCACTTTCATATTTTACTAATTTATTAACATCCTGTATATTTGATCTAAAATTTTTATATGGTAAACTCATTTTTTGGACAATCAGAACGTTTTATAAAGAATGACTTTTTTTCGTAAAATCGATAATAATTTTTTTTTTCGTCTTTCCAACTCTGCCCATGGACACACTGTATTAGCATATACACCATTGTAACTGTAAAGCATTTTTTTTTCAATATTCTAAATTTGTCAGTTAATTCCTTTCTGATAAACATAGTCGAATTATGGGCTTAAAGATCCTTTAACACTTTCATATGCAGCGTATCCAAAAAGTTTTAAACCTGTAAATTTCTTAAAAGATATATTCTATATAAAAATAAGTGTGTTACAAATCTTTTTTAGGGTAAATTAAACTTCACTTTTATGGAAAATGGAAATATAAAATTGACAATATTTCAATGAGGAAAAAATACGAAACTTGCTAGGTATTGTATAATAGGCATTTGTACACTTTTAGTCACCATATTATAATAAACGACAAGCCGTTTGTTTTTTAAAGCTATTTGCCACCTCACAGCACAACATATTATAGAAATATAGGCAAAGCCTGACGCATTGTCAATCCTAGGTTAGGATTGCTTGTAGATTGATTGTTAGCCAATGCTTAACATTTACTAAGCCTCCAAGTTAAAGCCCGAAATATGTTAGTGTATTGGCCTTTTACTGGCGTGTTTTTGGTCAACCTTAGGAGAGACTAAACCAGCTGGTCGGATGCAGATTCTCAAAAAATCAGTTCCACCTAGGACTAGTTAATCATAGATATGCTTGTTGTTTGATTAATAAATCAAAAATTTTAGTCAGGAATATGGGTCTATAGGGGAATATGGATCTATATTGAAAATCGGGTGCCCCCCTGCTATCGCAATTTCTGGGTTCTTACCCTTGACCAGGCAGGCTTACATCCGGGTGGCTGAAGAGCAGACCAGGTGTTAACCAAAATTAAGATCGATTCTTATGCTCACAGTTAAGTTACGGATGGGTAAGATGTAGTACTTCGTGTCAACTACCTCGCACCCATGAATGGAAGTAACAAAAATGATCCTTCTTTGCATATTCAATCGGACCAAAATGACTTCTTCGATCATATCTTTTGGGCTACTGCTAACCTAGCCGATGGCCGATCTTCTACCTTCTTTTAAGAGAACAAATAAAGAAATACACCGTTAAGCTCCACATGCAAGCATAACATCCTTAATCTATTCTAATTGGGCAAATACATCATGTTTTTCTATGGCTTAATGCCTGCACGTGTGAAAACTTTTCACTATCTAGGTTTTGTCGTAGTAAATCTTCCTTGTGTTCATGTATAGTTGATGGACGACGTACACAGGCCACATGTTATTACGGGAAATAGTATACAAGGAAATTTTTCATTCATTTTTCTCTTCTTGGAAATGTATGTAGATTGAAGATAAATCTTAATTATTTTGAATGTTTAAGTTAATGTATGCCATCATCTGGCTAGAAGATATAGCACTTAAGACGAAGTAGTTTGTCTTATTTTTTAGGAAATTTTTATATAGCGACATCACAGTAGTAATCGAAAACATTCATTATAAAAACTTCTTTGTCTGTTTTGAATGAGCCTCTTTTCTATCTTAGTCCAAGAGCCACTGGACCCTGTTAGTAACGGTATTTGCACAACGCTGGAAATTTGTATATTGACGATTGAAGAGCAACCATAAGTCAAAGTCATAACCTGGAAAGTCTCCCCCGGTCGCGTGATCAACTCGTATATTTTTGAAAAAAATATAAAAAAAAATAAAAAATTAAAGTTGCAAACTTTAAATTTGAATATGTTTTAATTTAGACATAACAAAACACAAAAAAATGCCAGGCGATTCTGAAGGTCGCACGCACCTGCCAGGCGATTCTGAAGGTCGCACGCACCTGCCAGGCGATTCTGAAGGTCGCACGCACCTGCCAGGCGATTCTGAAGGTCGCACGCACCTGCCAGGCGATTCAAACGTGCTCTGTGCAGGGCATAAAATAAGCATTGTCCTACAAGGTTCTTTATTAAGGCGGGTCCACATATCATTGTGCCATATCAGATCACTGTATCCGTGTCATCGACACGTGTCATAATCGCTGGTAGGATATGATACGCGATACGGCCCGTTCCATCTCGAGTCGGTTTTTCCCCGATCATCAAAGGAGCTACTGATCAGTGATGCCAACTGATGCCAGCGAAATTTCCGCTAGATTTAGCAGAATTTGATTCATGTTTGTCGGACAAAATAAGCAATTGCGTATAGCGGAATTTTTGACGGACTAAGATATTTTTTAGCAGAATTCAGCGTATTAATAAAGCGTATTCCTAAATAAATTTAGGAATAACATGAGTGCCATAATGGTCAGTGCTATATTTTTCGTACGGTATGGCCTCAAAACACATGACAAATGTTGTAAGGATTATGGGTACCAAAGAATGCCATCAATGCAATGGTGAAAGTACCATGGATGTTGAGCTAAATTTGGGATTATTTAATCAATAAATATGCTTTAAAATATACATAACATCTATTATTATTTACTTTTACAATAAATATTTTAAGTTCTTGTTTTGGTGTTGGTACTTTAGAATTGTTTCACATTAATATATAACTTTTTATATTAATAAAGATTATTTTTCTAAAAATAGAAATTTTGGCGGATTTTGAGCATTGAGACGTGTCCGCCGCTCGCATAGCGTGCGTTTGATTTTCTGCTGACGGTACGATGAATTGGAATCATGAAAATGCAATAAAGTTTATAGATCGCTATTGAGAAAAAAATATTTTGTGGGACCCTAGTCCTAAGGACTATTTCTATAGAAATATCAAGCAGAAGGCCTGCCACCATTGCCTTCGTCAGCACTTTTGCCTTTTCCCTATACTTTAGTAAATTATTATAAAAAAGCAGGCGCACGACATCAGTGCTAAATTTCGTACACTTCTACAGCTGCCTCAGAAATGGCGATCATGATCATGACAAATTAAATGTAGTTACGATACGGATAAAAACGAGCATTAGGTACACGTTACGCGGATTGATATTCTAGGCGCTACGATACGGCGACACGATACGGTGATCTGATACAGAATACTAATACATATGTGGGCTTTTAAACCAAATTTTTATTTTCATTTCTCTAATTACTTTAAAAGTTGTTCAAAATGAATACCATAAACTTCTTGGCAGTAATAAAGTCGATTTTGGAACTCTGCCAAGAAGTAACACCTGCCATTCTTGAAAATGTGAGAAGTGACTTCCAAAACTGACCTTATTACTGCCAAGAAGTTCGTGGTGGTCATTTAGGACAACTTTTAAAGTAATGAGAGAAATAAAGGTATTTAAATTTTTAATTTTTTTAACGATTTTTAATTTATAAAGGCTTGCCATTTAAAAACGAATTAAGATACTGACATAGGGTTTGCGGTAAAATATTCCTCTTTTGAAGGCATTTCAAATGAGGTACCACACGGCATAGAGTGGCATTTAAGATTTTTGACCTCAACTCCCTACAGTCGCCCCTCAAGGGGGTTTAAAAAGTTAAATTACATAAAAAGTAGATGTATTAACCAATAAGATACACCTCCAATTTGGTGTTTTTATTTTACTAATAGCAAAGACATTTGCCCATATTAAGACTTTTTGGACACCCTGTACAATATTGGAAAAAAATTTTAGTTTAAATAAATATTTTTTATGACGTAAATATTTCTTTTGTCTAATATGAGATTTTATTCCATTTGTTACAACCATCTTATACCTAGCATCTCCAATCTTTTCGCTCTCGCATTCCCGTTTTATCTTTCTCCGCATCTGGCGGGCCCTTGCGACTTCTGTCGGAATCGCCTGGCCTTGAACATATTTACCAAAGAGCCTGTAAAAATTGGAACCTTGCGGGGCAATGTTTATTTTATGCCCTGCAGAGATCCCATTTAGAATCACCTGGCAGGTGCGTGTAACCTTCAGAATCGCATGTCAATTTTTTTGTAGTTTTGTTATGTCTAAATTACGTGTTATTAATCAATATTAAAATTTTATATGTGACATTAAAATTTGAGGTTTGTAACTTTGTTTTTTTATTATTTTTACATTTTCAAAAATATAGGATATGATGACCCTACCGGGGGAGACCTGCCAGGTCTTGACTTTTTTTTATGGTTGCTCTTCAATTGTCAATATCCAAATTTCCAGCTTTGTGCAAATTTCGTTACTAACAGGGTTCAGTAACTCTCTGGTTATTGGGTCCCCACAAAGTCCGAGACTTTACCACTCTCCCTCTAAATTTCGTTACCATGGAATAAAAATGAATTCCTAAAAATTCATTATTACGAAAAATTATGGTAAATTTTATTAACCATTAGTCATATTATGCTTTAGCCTGTGGTTATCAGAATTGCAGATATTTATCAGTATAAAAATATGCCATATAACTGAAATCTTGGCATGAGCCGTTTTTAAAAGTGGGTGGGGGACCATATAGTTGGCTAGATTAAGAGTAGCCCTAGAATCTCTGCTTGCTCTAAAATGTGGCATCTCCTTGTTTATAAATCTATGCAATCGACACACCATAAATATCGTTTTTTTTTGCACTAGGTCTCTCTAAACTGACTTAAGTTTTAATTAATACAAAAATAGAAATCAGTCTAATGGCCGCTGCTAAATTAAGAAATAGGTGTAAGATATAATACGTTTTATATTTTTCAATCGCAAAGACAAACTCTGATTTGTAGCGAGCTCATCAATTGATTGATGATCAGACGGTAAAGGTGAAATCACAGTATTCAAAAATACCATTAGCAATCATAAATTATTTAAATATATTTAGCCGCATGCTGGTAACAGTACACCAAGACATGTGGGAAAAATATGTAACATAATTACAATAAATAAATATTAATCTTGTTCTCAAGTCAATGTCAACGCATTATGCATAACGTTCTGTTTATTTTGCAGTTGCACTTGCTGGCCACTAAGAATTAATTCGAATATTATATAAGTACAGGGTGTGTATGTTTTTGTTCCTACGCATAATCAATTTTCTTGATGTTTGATTTACTTTTAATTTCAAATTATGATCACCTTCCTACATGATTTTTGGCTTTTTGTGGTTTATAAGTAAACAGCCCCTGAAGCACCACAGCTTCGGAAAAAAACGTACGAGAACAGGATCGTATTAAGAGAAATATTCATGTGAATTCTTCGTAAAGTAGGTGATACAAACGGGATGCACAAAATTCAGAATACATCGAAAATCGATGCATCAAATTTCGATCCATCGATATAGCAGAAACATCGACCCTAATTTATCGATGTTAAAAAAAGAACTGAAAAGCATCGATTTATCGAATTTATTGATGAATTTTTCTACACATCCCAGCATGGGCGCAAACAATTCTTTGAGGGTATATAATATTTAGCAACATATAGCAACGGTTCGTTAGCAGATCGATCGATGTACAGGCGTTACCGTGGATATAGAGACGAGGCGATGCCGCGTTACTAAGTGAGCGACAACCTTTGTCCAGTGTTTCCAGCTCTTTTAGTTTTAATAATAAAATAAGTGATCACTCTGTATATCTCTGCTATGCATTCATAAATGTTTTCAACCTTTAGGAATTATAATAACATTAATAATTACCTATTTCCTTTAGGTAACTCGACATAACGTTATAAATGTTGTTCTTGGATAATTATGTGGATAAGAATTTTCGCATAATGAGCCGTACTTTTGAAGAATTGTAAAAAAAATGATACGAATAGTTATTATTCTACTAAATGCGGAATTCGCAAAATTTAATCCGATTTTTCTAGCCCCGTTAACTAACCTTTTACTTTACCAGTTCGGTTTTGATTTATGTGTCATTATGGCCAGATTCACTATTGCTACGACCCATCTAATTAGACAATCCAGGATTAGAATTTACAATAATTGTAAAAATTAAGTTTTTTGCTATGAATTTATTTCTGAAGTTTATTTGCAAATTTTAGAAGAAACGAGCATTTTAACCATATATTTTTCACAGAAATCTAACTAACCTCATTTCAGTGCATCATAATATCATTCCCGTCTATAAAGCAAAGTTCCCAACAGCAATAGTAAGAGGGATGATGTTCTCAAATTCATGAAGAGCAGAAATATGAATATTCCTCAAAATTTCTAAAAAAGGTGTTATTAAAAGATATAAAAAAAGAGAACTTCAAGAATGATTATGCGAAGCTCATGGCCATACTATTTTGAGGCTTCCTCCTTATTACTGCGTATTTAATTCGATCGAGATGATGCGTAAGGAGGTAGTTTGTTGAGAAGTGCAGTGTCTTCAGTGAAGTGTGTTTAAATTAGAGGATTTGCTTTAAGAGACATCACGGGCAGAAGTATTTTAAAAGGCATTTTAGGGAATCTTTTACTGCATATTCTTTCACTTTGTTAATTACAAAACGAAACCAACATAAATATATTTGTAAAAACTAAAAACCTAAACAAATCTAGATTACAATTTATAGATTATCTCTTATGTTAAACATCTTGCATATGCATTATATAAATAATATGATGCATAATGTGAATACTTCCGACTTTTGACAGTACGTGGGAATCAAAAAGAACAGCCGACAAACCCACATTTCAAACTTATTGTGACTGTTTGGTTGCGTTCCTATTACTACATTCTAAAATGTAATTTACATTTAACTCTACTTATTACAGTTTTATAAAATCTTATTCCATGAAAATCATTTAATTCTAACGGTAAAACGACTCTCGTACATTCTTTAATGCAGGTTATTTGTCCATTAATTTATAAATAAATATTATTTAGAATTTAGAACTGCATTTATTTTATTGCCCGTTATATGTCTACTTTAAGCGATCAAATAAATATTTTAACAATAAGTTGCTAATCGGAACGGCAAAGTGTGCCATGCCTTGAGCCTGCTAAAAACTATGTTTAAAAATTTTATGTGTACCAGTTGATAATAACAGATAAAGCAAAAGAGAAAAGGTTGAACAGTAATGGTATACAAGATGTCCAGTATAGTTAATTATAGAAATAAGGATACATAGCTAATATTCGAGAAAATAAACAGATTCTTTGCTGTTGTTTAACTGATGGATCTGTTAAACTATTTGTAGTTCGATTAAAATAAAAAACTATTTTTTTAAACACGAGGAAAGTTCCAAATATTTGAAGTTTAAGTTCATAAGGCTTCTGACGTCACTTTACCAATAACACAATATTAATAACAAGCCTGTCGTGGTGGACGGTCACTCATCTAACTTCCATCCTAATGCTGGCGTACCTCAAGGTTCAGTCCTGGCACCAACCCTATTTCTTCTTCACATTAATGACCTGCTCTATTCAACTGCCAATCCCATCCACAGTTACGCTGACGATAGTACTCTCCACTACAATATTCATTTTTCCAGGCAAGTCTCGAATCCAGAGCCATAGGCGTAGCAAGCTCTTTCTATATGGGGTGTCAGTGTCCCTGATTACTGTTTCGTTCTTTTTTACCATCATTATTGCTGAGCTATTTGCTATAAAAAATAATGATAGTGTAGACCTACAAATACGATGTACAATTAACAAAAACAAAATTTTATTTTGTCTTTATCCTTTAAAACCGCACCGCAAAAAATTAACACACGTATCGAACTTTTCTGAGGAGTGTTGTAAAAGTATGAAACAAAATTTTGATTTTATAATGAACTAGGTATGTATGTGTCTCTTTAGGTGTTTACATCAGAAAGTCACTAGTTTTTTTAGCAAAGAACTAAGGTAAAAAAACAAAATGATAGTCATGGGCTCTGAATACTGGTCTTAAAAGAACTTTTAAACTGCAGCTTTATAAAACGTATCAATTAAATAACATCTAAATCTAAATGCATCTTGTATTGCACTATCAGTCCAATTTATTTCAGATTCCAACAAATTGCACTTTCTAATTCGGTCACCAGTAATGACCATATACCTAATCGATTATTTGTCAACCAAATGTAGCGTTTTCTTTTTTACGTAACTAATTACGGTGGCCATCTTCGTAAAATGGCGCAAGCCAATTGCGTTTTTACCGAATTGACACATAAAAAACCGATATACCACAGTTTAATGACATGTTAATGGTATAACGATATACCTATACTGTTGATGCAAGAACAGAATTGGGAACATTAGGATCATCAAATTACCTTGGTCTCCTAACGTTCTTTTCATAGGTAATTTATACAATTTCGTTATATTTTAATAGTGAGTATATATTTCAAACAAATCGAACCGGTTTCAAATTTTTTTATAACAAAAGATAAGAAATGGTAGTTAACAATTTTGCCGGAAAAATACTGTCATTCTCTTGAATGAAATGTGTTCCCTTCTTTCCGGGACTGCGGAACGCCAAAGAGGTTAAAATTTTTAGTAGGATATGTTGTGGTGTATGTATTTATGTGGGTATGTTTATGCTCGTCTGCAATCCGAACGCATAGACTTATATGAATCTATAGACCCATAGAGTTTATTGCCTGCGTTACCTAAAAATGTCCAATTCATGAGTGAAAAAGTACGTCTGTACATACAGTCACTCACAAAAGTCTATATACACCCTTAAAATTTGTAGTTAGTGTATAAAAAGATAACTATTTTAGGAATTTATTGAGCCAGATGATCGACCTCCATGACCTTTCAGTATTTTAACATATAAAAATGAAAAATAAAAATTTACATTCACACAAAAAATTATACAAATGGAGCTTCACCGATTAAGGTGTTTGCCCCCCTAAGAGTCCTAATAGATCGTCGCATCCGTTTAAGAGAGGTTTCTTTTCTTGAACGTTCTGACATTGCTGTTCGCCTCCGTACAAGAGCATGCCTGTACAAGAGATATAATTTCACTAAGAAAACATATTGTAATTTAATGGTTTATTAAAATTTGCCAGCCTATCGGGAATGTCCACTTAATAGAACTATCCGTTAAGGAAGATTTGGAACGTGGTAGAGGATTTCTTCCTCGATCGAGGTGGTACTCCTCTTAAAGGGCTGGTGAAGTCCGTACGGATGTTTCTAGCTCTGGATGTGTGCGTCGGATTTCCCCAGTACACCCACGATACATACAAAACATACAAAACACACACACAAAAAAAAAGATTTTACTACATATTTTCTCAGGTTTTGAAAACGCCTCCAGCACTTTTGCGAAATCGCCAGCATTTTTAAACTCATGCAAAGTTATTGACATTTATGTAGTTGGTTAAAGATTTTGCAATAATTTTGTATTCGAAGATGTACGAAACGAGAAACAGTGCGTGCCTTGTACCAAACTGTCAGGTTACGTAATCTAAATAATAAAGAACTTTATGGTACTTGTGTCGAATTACAGACCATTGTGGAATTTTAAAGACAAATCATTAATCAGACAAGATTATTATTTACTCAACACTACAGATAATTGGCTTCTGTTTAGCATAATTTTTTTAAGAATTCAGATATAATAAATCAATAAGGTTTTTTTTAAAAGCTTTACTTTATAAAGTTCTAATATTTTAAAGAAGTCAGTAGGCTTAAAAATAAGTATTTTTAAAGATATAAGAGTTAGTGTATTAATTGATTGGTTCACTGGACTGTAGAAGAGACTGAAATTTGTACATCCCCTTCATGACAACCAAAAAGACTTATTGTTGCCCATAAGTGTAGTTAAAAAGGTTTGACACCTTTATCAGAGTAATTCTTTTATTAGCTGTTCCATGGAATTCTCTCCTCGGTCATCGAGCTCCCTTAGGTAGTTTGTTAATCTCAAAGAAGTTACTGCGGCGCATTCACATGTGATTTGAGAGGCTTTCTCCTTCTCTTTGTTACCAAATTCCTGTTGAGTTTCAGAACTTCTGCAGCCAATGCATTATAATATACAAGTTGTTGAATACAAGACCAGAAAGAACGCACACAGCTTACGGAAACTATCCTAAGCTGTGCCAAAGAAATAAGCGGTCCAAGAAAACGTAATCAGCACAAGAAGCTATCCGACGAAACTAGGACACTGCTAAGAAGACGAAGGGAAATGCAAGCCACGACCAACCTGCAAAGACTAGAATACACCGAGCTGTGCAAGACAATAAGAAAGAAGATTGCAGAAGATTGCAAAAATTACCACGAAAAACTAGCAGAAGCTGCAATCGAAAACAGAAAAAGCTACAAGACCGCTAAGAAATCCCTCATCATCGGCAAGAAACAAGTAGTGGCACTAACAAGTGACAACCCCACAGTCACAAACAGAGAAGAAATAATAAACCTAGTAACCAAATTCTATAGTGAACTATGCAAGGCCCCGAAGACGATACAGGAACACGAAACGACACCACGAATAAATGACGACACCCCAGAAGTTCTCGTGGAAGAAATAGAGAAGGCGCTCAGTAGCATGAGAAATGGGAAAGCAGCAGGCAATGACGGTGTGATGGTCGAACTAATCAAATACGCAGGTAAATGAACATGGCAAATCCCAGCAAAAATCTACACTAACTGTCTAAGAACAAGATATATACCACAAAGTTGGAATAGCGCCAATATAATTCTAATCCACAAGAAAGGCAGTAAAGAAGACATAAGAAACTATCGACCAATCAGTCTACTACCAATAATATACATGGTATTCACGAAGAACATAAATACCAGAATACAGAACACACTGGATGCTGCACAACCACGGGAACAGGCTGGCTTTAGAAGTGCCTTCAGCACAATCGACCACATACACACATTAAGGGAGGTCATCAGTCGAGCAAAAGAATATGAAATACCACTGACACTAGCCTTCATAGACTTCGAGAAGGCGTTTGACTCGATATATCCCAAAGCTATAATAGAAGCCCTAACTAGTCAAGGTGTCGACAAACCGTATATAGAACCCCTGGCAAACATACAATGAAGCCAATGTCAGAGTCATCATATACGAAGGATCTCCGGAATTCTCCATCAATAAAGGAGTACGTTAAGGAGACGCAATATCTCCAAAGCTCTTCACGGTATCACTTGAAGAAATCTTGCGTAAGCTAGACTGGGACATCAAAGGTCTATGCATAGACGGAGAATACCTCAACCACCTAAGATTCGCTGATGACTTTGTACGAATCGCCAAGAACCCTGATGAACTTCAACAGCAAATTGACGAACTAAATACTGCCTGCAATAAAGTAGGTTTGAAGATTAACCTAGCCAAACCAAAATAATGTACAACTAACCGGTAGACAAACAATATATATATATATATATATATATATATATATATATATATATATATATATATATATATATATATATATATATATATATATATATATATATACACATATATATATATATATATATATATATATATATATATATATATATATATATATAAGTTCTTGGAATCTCTAAGTTCTCGTTAATCTCAACAATCCGTACTAATAGGGTAAATGTGGGACAGTTGTCACGCTTTTACAATGAAATTGTAAAATGGTTAGTTTCATATTATATTTTTTACAAAAATAACAAAGTGACATTTAAAGCATCTATAACTAATAGAAGTATAAAAAACCAAAAAATAAGTGAATTCAATGTTATAAAAAAAGTATTTAAACAACTGGCTTTTAAGGCGCCTCTCCCCTGGGATGTGGGAGAGATGCCCAGATTTAGAGAGATGCCTCGTAAAATTTTTCATAAGGGACAGATGCCTTATTTTTTTTATTTCTTCTCGTTTGCATAATATTTTATGTAAGTTGCATATGGTGGGGAACATGGTACAGATCTCATGTAGCAATTTTGCACTTCTGACACAACAAATCCAATTCTTCTGTCCATTTTTCCTTTGGTTTTGCACTGGCCTTACGCTGATGGCCATTGTAAACCTACAGAACATTAATACTTATTTTTTTTATTTTGCATAGCTATAAATTTAGCTCTCCTTTTCGGTAGGGAGAGACGCCTCATCACTTTAGAATAAACCAAAATAAAAACTTAAATTAAAATATGCACATTAATCTATAAAATAAACTATCTTACTCGAATAATACAAATGAAACCCGATTTTCCTTAAAATTCAATGTGCTACTAAGTGCGGTGTTATACTGTCCCGTTTTGCAGGTCCCGCAAAACGGGAGCCGTTCGGCGGGATTTCTTTGTTCGATTCACATGCTCCTGCAAAACAGGACAAACCGTGGCAGTTGTTTGGTTGCCGTCTGGATACGAGTTTCTGTTGTGTTTGTTGAAACAACAAGGAACCGTAAAATGAAAATTATTTGTGCTCTTGAAAGTGAAGGACTGCTGGAAGAGCAAAAAAAACGGAGGTGTTTTTTTTCAAAATCGGTCATTTCGGCCCAATCCGGAAACATACTATCTCCTATCTGGATCCAATGTTTTTCACGAATATTTCTATCTGGTACATAGGGATGGTTTGTCATGAATCAACTGTATAAATTTGTCTACGTCGAACATTGCGAAAAATGCAAAACGGATGCCGGACAACAAGACAGTCTGACTGACAACATTCAATTAAACGTGTTTTTGTTCTCTTGCCGTCGTCCTGCTTTACCGTTTCGCGGCAGCAAGATGCCGCGGCATCCCGCTAGTGCGATTTTGCGGGAAAGATGTGACAGTGTAGATAACATATAATGTATTTTTACCATCCCGCCGAACGGATCCCGTTTTGCAGGAACTGCAAAACGGGATAGTATAACACCGCACTAAGGTTTGAAAAGTACCCTATGTAATATTAGGCAAGGAAAATGCTACTTACCGTTTTAATTGTTAAATTATGAACTCAAACACACAAAGGAAAAATCCACCGACGGAATTAGACAACGCTTGCTAGCCAGCTGACTTCCCATGTTGCCAAAGTCTTGTAGGTACCAATACGCATACCACGTGACCTGTAGCATCTATCCTCACGCGGCATTTCTCCCACATGTACCCTACGCAAATGTAAAAAATCTACGAACATTAATTTATGAAAATATTAGCTCGAAAAACACCTATTTCGAAAATACATTTTTTGTGTGACCAACGTTCTGGATGAGGTCCGGCACCAAAAGGGTTTTACTTGGACACTGCTCATACTGCAGTTTTCGATACATTTCGTCCTTTCAGGAATGAGCAAGTGATTTTTTCCTCTTCGCCTACATGTGACCCAGTACTATTAACACCGTTTTTATTTATTTATGTAAATTTGGTACCAATATCAACATGTTCCAAATGACCAGTCGATTGGAAAAACATACATGCTGTAAATAATTTTTAACAGTATTTATTATTTTTTTGCAAGGTCTAGTGAATCTTATTTTATACACCATTACAAAAAAACCGGCTCTGTGTCGATGATGTAGTTGGATCTCTTCAAAAAGTAACAAATTACATTACCAATTAGTTGGCTTTGTAGCAATTTATTTGTTTGTAAAATCACATAACATGAATATGATAGCTAACACTGCATACGTTATTTAGGGCATGCATTTATGTAGTTCCGTCTTTATCAATGCAGCGTAAAAATGCCTGTTTTCTACTTCTCCTCATTGAAAATCTGGCCGGGCCTTAATTTCTTGCTTCCCACTTATACAGGTAAACCCATAATCGAAAAGCCATCGTCGAAAGATATCCAAGCTTGCTCCGGGCTGGGTGGTATTTTAAATTGGCCTCATAGGTTTATATGCACGATACAAATTCATTAAAACTAAGAAAGAAACAGACATACACGCTTTAGGAAGTTAAAAAGAGACAAAATTTGTCGACGGCCCACCAATAATATCGCGCCACACCCACTTTGGAAATACACTCGAACCGTCCCGTGAAATATACTCTTTCAAAACATCCCACTAACACTACCAACTATAAAAATTAAGTTTTAAAAATTTTTAAACGCCCACATTGTTCCATCTAATATAATTCCTACCTTAACTTATAATAATATATAAGTTATGACCGGCCGCGTGGCAAAATGCAGGTCAGTTCTTTGAATATGTTGGTGGTAGGTACGGCTGCCGACAAGTCTAGACTTGCGTTTCGCTCAATAATACCAGTCATATTGTTAATCTGATTTTTGTAATTTCTGCCAAGTTTTTCTATACATGGGCCCGACACTGCGTGGAGGATAATAAACCAGGACTACAATGCGAAAAGAAATCCCCCCCCCCCCCTGAATGATCTTGCCAAAAGTGGCTAAAAAAGAGCTGCCGTGGCCAGGTCGGAACACCTAGAGTACCTGGTAACAGTAGCCAACAAATAATCCTTGAGATAAATTAAGTTAGAAGATATTACGACTATTATCCAGCCCTTGCTTGATTCGAAACTTGTTTGGAAAAATGAACATTATCATTATAATGAAGAGCACTAGCGTCAGCGCAACTGTGAATATTTTTTTATTAAAAAAAACTTTAAAATACCGCGAACGTAAAGAATTGTATTTGTTAACTTAAGACTACTTACTTCCTACAGGACATTCCTAATCATCTATTTAATGCTTGAAGTAATATTGGAATCATCCATGGATTTATTAAGAATGGATACGGGATGATTTAACATTCTTTGAAGCCAAAACAAACCATTCTAAGCGACACTGTAAACACAATTTGTAAACATTGGCCACATCCTAATTTACCTTGTATTTTTGTACAAAAAATACTTTAGAAGCATCACAAGATTTACGAAAAGTAATAAAAGCCCTAAAGTATTTTATTTTTCTGCTAAATAATAATAAATTTAAGTTAAAAAGGTTTTATTATTTATAGGTTATATTATTTCTACAGGTTTATTTAAAGTTGCTCCGAGTCATTTATAAATCTATAAGTCTCACTTTTTCTTTTCTAGTTCATTAGACAAAGACGTACGTGTAACCGAGTGTTCAGACGTATTTCCTAAGCAACCAGCAGAGACAGCAACACTTCTGAGCTCCAACACTCCAATGCTATTTTATCTCTTTCTATTACCATGCTTGATTCAACGTATTTCCTTAAAGTTCGTAAACTAGACCCCTAGGGTAAATGTTTTCATAACAAACAACAAATAAACAGGCTTCGCGTTCGATACGCTCACAGTATACGGAACACCGAATCCTTTCTATTTCATCCATGGAATCATCACGTTTACCTGTCCGCTACCATACTCTAATATGACATCATCTTATGTAAATGAGTAATGAGTAGTTCAGCATTATCAAGATCCTAAAATTCACTACATATACATGCAACATTACATTTTCTCACTTTAGTGCTACTTTGTAAATTATTTTTATCTAGATCCCACGTCTCCCACGATACAAAAGTGTTAAGTCACCATACAAAAAGGAGATAAATTAAGCTCTTAACTTGAATTTTTATACAACGCATCAACATACGAACGCAATTATTTTAATTAATAAAAATGCACTTCCTAAAATTCTTAACAATAACATATTAATGGCTGGACTGGCAATTGTGAACAGGTCCGTAATGAGAACTTAAATTATAGGTTTTCCAATAAGCGTGTTAGAAATTCAGAATGAGACACAGTAATAACTACAAGTGATAATCTAATATCTTTATTTTATTTTTAAAATCAATCGATAACATCATGTTTTGAAAATAATATCGTTTAGTTCGCCTCGACTTAATGGAAACCAGTATCTTTATATAACCCTACAAAAAAAAGTCCAAGGGTGTAAGATCACATGATCTTGGTGGCCAGTAACACTACCATTTCTCGAAATAACGCATCCAGGAAACTTTTCTTGCAATAAATCGATTATCTGACGAGATATGTGGCAAGTCCTGCTTGTTAGATGAATACATTGTTTATGTCAGCATTTATCAGTTGAGGCCAAAGATATTCCACTATCATGTTTCTATAGCACTCACCATTAACAGTTACACGGCGTCTTTAAAGAAATATGTTCTGATCGCTCTTTGAGCTAAAAAGTGCACCAAATGGTGACTTTCTGAAGATGCATGAAGAGAGCCTCCCTGCCCGCAAAGAATCTTGAATCACTTCTAGATCTGAGTTCGATTCATATAGTGATCCGCTGGATTCAGTTCTTTGTTATTTTAACTTTATAGGCCTTTAGTAAATGAGAATCGCGATGAAAAATTCCCCATGCAGTCGTCTGAGTAAGGCCGACATTTTGAAAACGACGTGAAATAGAGAGGTTCGGATTTTCTCTTACACTCTAGCTTACAGTGGCGATGTTCTCTGATTGGGCGACCTAACGACGCACAGATGATGACATATCTACAACTGATCCAGTTCATTCAAATTTTTCTGGCGACACGATAAATTGACTGTTCGGACTGTATTGACCATAAATTTCTTTCAACGCTCGAAATGACTGTCGAATCGAACACTCATTTTGATGGTAAATACGAATAATTTCTATGTACTTCTACCATATTGTTCGTAATATAAGCCAGTTTTTAAACAAGGTGGGTATACATTGTTTACCCTGGCCAGCTGGAAGCCCTGATTTAAACGATGGAACATTCGTGAGCCCAGTTTGGCAAAGAAATGTCGAAAACCTAGGGAATCTTGGAAAGTTCTTGTTGAAGAACCAAACGATACTCTGTAAGTCTCAGTCGTGTGGTTGATGTAAAGTATGCGAAGGCTAGGGCATTTAGAAACTCTGAAAAGGGTTAAAGGAGAAACATTTTTTGCTGTTTTTTCGTTTTCCTTATCAGAATTTTTTAAGCTATTTAAATCTGATCACTGATAAAATACTACACATGAAAAATACAAGTATGTAATAAAAAAAGGTATTTTTAGAAAAATTGCATTTCCGAAAAAAAAGCTTTTCCAAAAAACATATTTTCCAAATAGGTGTTTTTCTCTAGCATATCCAGTTGTTCTATGTCTCATTCGTTATATGGCACCCTGTATATTATAACTTTTTTTTATTGGCCTAGCCTAGTTACGGGCCTGTGTTTAAATGGTAGGGACATGTAAAAGAGAATGACAACTAAACTGCTGGCCACTCGAACTTACACACAGAGATTTTTAGGCAAAATTTAAAGTTCAATATTTTCAACAGGAATGCAAATTTTTGAATGCGTCTTGCAGATTTTAAGAGCTAGTTTTTTTCGGATTAAGCTGCATGACGTATATTTATCGTAGGACCATAGGTTTATTATATACGGGGTGATCAATGAAGTCATGCAAAAAATGAAAAAGTTTGTATGAGTGAAATTTCCTCAAAAAATTTTTTTGGTCGTTGCAATATGGTTCGTTACTAAGGTAACATCAATATCTCTAGACGTTTTTGTCACTTTTTGGATTAAGGCCCTTAGGTCTTGTACACACTACTAAACATAAAATTTGGGTGGCAAAATTTTTAAAATGCTCTAACTTGACATCGGATTGACGGTTCTTGATGATTTTTACGGATTTGGAATCCTTATTTCACGTAGATTTTCTTTAATCTAAGCATTTTATTTGGGGGTTGATATATACAGGTTGAAATTTACACATTATACCGGGTCGATAATAGACAAAAACGTAGCGACAAGAACAAGTTTATTACATTATATTCTACAATATACAAGATTGCTTAACAACGGCCCAAAGTCAATTCTTACAAAATCTCTAATTCTAAACCTAATTTAAAGGTTCCTGCAATCCCTAAAAAAGACGGCAAATATCAATGGAAAATTGCCAAGTGTCCTATCTTTAAATACCTAATCTTTGGTAATAATTTATAGACAAAGAACTCTATAAAACTGAATGACTCTTTGAGACAATAAACTGGGGTGAAAGTTTTGGACAGAACAGTGAGAAGGACATTAAACAAAAACAACTTGAGGTGAGAATTTATTTTTACAAAAACTTAAATAATGCCAAACCGTAGAGCGCGTCGTACCCTACGTTTTTGTCTATTATCGACCCGGTATAATGTGTAAATGTCAACCTGTATATTTCAACCCCCAAATAAAATGCTTAGATTATAGAAAATCTACGCGAAATAAGGATTCCAAATCCGTAAAAATTATCAAAAACCGTCAATCCAATATCAAGTTATAGCATTTTAAAAATTTTGCTACCCAAATTTTATGTTTAGTAGTGTGTACAAGACCTAAGGGCCTTAATCCAAAAAGTGACAAATACGTCTAGAGATATTGATGTTACCTTAGTAACGAACCATATTGCAACGACCAAAAAAATTTTTTGCGGAAATTTCACTCATACAAACTTTTTGATTTTTTGCATGACTTCATTGATCACCCCGTATATAATAAACCTATGGTCCTACGATAAATATACGTCATGCAGCTTAATCCAAAAAAAACTAGCTCTTAAAATCTGCAAGACGTGTTCAAAAATTTGCATTCCTGTTGAAAATATTGAACTTTAAATTTTGCCTAAAAATCTCAATGTGTAAGTTCGAGTGGCCAGCAGTTTATTTTAAATATTACAAAAAAATTTAAATGCCACGTTGTTCCATCTAGAATGAGTCCTATCTTAACTGTACTTTAAGTTGATTTAAATGACGAATACAGCTTTTCGAGTGTTGTTAACTATGCAATAATTAAACACTTGTAAAATAATCATTGTTTGATTGATTAGTAAATAGTATATCCTTGGTTAGTAGTGCTGTTTAAATCACTATTATTTATATACATCTTAACATCTACAACTCAAACAGAACATTTTGATTACTGTTGTCTAAAGGTTTTTTTCTATATTTTTAAGCCTGAAAACTACTGGTTTAAAAATCTACGTGAAGACCACAGGGGAAAAACGATCTAAGTCACATTTTTCTACTTTCGAGAAAAGCGAATTCGAAAGTTTCAAGACTTACACAGGAGGCAAGATAAAAAGATAAAATAAAATGATTTGCAATATTTTTTATTGGAAGCCATAAATATAGGCAATATATATATATATATATATATATATATATATATATATATATATATATATATATATATATATATATATATACAGTGTGTACATAATGTATGGAACAAATTCATTATTTATCAATCCAAAAGATTTTCGGAAAAATCCTCGGACACGTATATAATAATTTTTAATTGCGCATTTTTTGAAATAAAAATTAAATGTACAGGGTGATTGATGTAGTAGATATGACATCATCGACGATTTTTTTAAATGGAAACCCCTATATTTTAGTTCAGATTTCTAATGTCCAAGACGAGCTGATTCCAAAAACATAAAATACTTATGGCCTAAAGTTGATAGTTTCGAAGCTACAAGGTGTTAAAATAAATCAGTTTTTTAAGGTAGAATAGCAGTAATCATGAAATTTCTCTTTATTTCTGCTTTGTAACTATGGTATTTCGATTGGCAGATAATGACATTTTGCTGTCATAATATTGAATAATTTTTTTAAGTAGTAAAGTTGATTTATAATATTTAATTACTATGCGTTTATCTTCTACACAAAGGATAGAAATCCTTATGATGATTGGATATAGTAATAGGGTTCGTACACAACAAGAAGTTTGCATTTTGTTCAATGCTAAGTACCCAGAAATGCCAATCACGAGATCAACTGTTAGTAAAATTGAAAAAAAAATTCGAGAAACGGGTTCTGTAGAAGATCTCCCCAAGAAAGGCCGTCCAGCTCTTCAGGAGCATAAAAAACTAGATATTTTATTAGCTATGGAAGAAAATCCCCACAACAGCGTCCGCCAGGTTGGTCTAGATCAAGGGGCTTCTGCTATGACCATTCACAACCTATTAACAATAGAAAAATGGCACCCGTTTAAAATCAATCTGGTTCACGAGTTGAATGACGATGATCCAGATCGCAGGATGGAGTTTTGTCAAATTTTAATGGAAAGATGTAACCAGGATCCTTTTTTTGTTGAAAATATACTATTTTCGGATGAATCTACTTTTAAATTAAATGGTGAAGTAAACCGACAAAATTGCAGATATTGGGCTAAAGAAAATCCTAGGTGGATGCGTGAGAATCATACTCAATATCCTTAGAAAATTAACGTTTGGGCGAGCATAGTTAAAAACAAAATTATCGGGCCATATTTTTTTGACAACAATGTAAACGGGCAAAATTACCTTACTTTTCTTCAAGACTTTCTCATCCCTACGCTACTTAACTTTTACCCTAGTATAAATAATCATGCGGTTCTGGATGAAAATTTGTGGTACCAACAAGACGACGCACCGCCTCACTATGCAGCAGAAGTGCGCCAGTATGTCAACCATGTTTTTCCAAACAGATGGATCGGCAGACGTGTTCCTATTGAATGGCCGCCTAGGTCTCCCGACCTAACACCATTGGACTTCTTCTTATGGGGTCACCTGAAAAATGTTGTTTATAAAAGCAGACCTGCCAATATTGAAGAATTAAAAAATCGAATAACAACGGAAGCAGGAATATTTCAGAAGAAACAATACGAGGAGTACAACAAGAGTTTATTGATCGCTTGAGTTACTGTCAGGCACAAGAAGGACAACAGTTTCAACACTTAATTAAATAATTTATTGTATTTATTGTTATTTTTTTAAATGTTAAAATAAAATATACCTTAAATTTAAAAAAAAATATATTTTAAAACCTTGTAGCTTCGAAACTATCAACTTTAGGCCACAAGTATTTTATGTTTTTGGAATCAGCTCGTCTTGGACATTAGAAATCTGAACTAAAATATAGGGGTTTCCATTTAAAAAAATCGTCGATGATGTCATATCTACTACATCAATCACCCTGTACATTTAATTTTTATTTCAAAAAATGAGCAATTAAAAATTATTATATACGTGTCCGAGGATTTTTCCGAAAATGTTTTGGATTGATAAATAATGAATTTGTTCCAGACATTATGTACACACTGTATATATATATATATATATATATATATATATATATATATATATATATATATATTTAATGTTAGATTAAAAAACATAAACAATGTTAGAAAAAAACGTAAAAAATTTTCTCTCCGGTGTAGGTACCAAAAAACGATCCAATCCGCAGGAAGTAGGTTATTGACGCGACTATAACAAAAATACATTACCTACTAAAAGGCTTAAATTTTTGATCGTTACCATGTTTGCATCAAATACATGGGCACTATGGACATTGGTAGTTACTCGTTACTAACCTTGGGAATATGAATGATGCCAGTGTAAAGTTTATCTGGCGTTTCCGCTTTCCTATGACAGGACTTTTTAGCTCTAAGAACAAAACTTGACATAGCTCCATTGTAACTTTTTCTTGTTTCCAAAGTTCCTGGATTTTGATGACTTATTATTAGTTCTGTTATTGGCCGTGTTGGAAATGGACAAGTTTTTTTATACATAGGTTTTAAAAATAAATAAAAATAAAACAAACAACGAACAATGATCCCCTTAGGACGACTAATGAATCACTAAAATGATAGTTCATATAGTTTATCAAATATGTTTCGGGCATATGAACTATGTAAAACATTTTACGTTTAGATTTGTTGCCATAAAGAAACAGCTTTCATTCATTTTTATTGTTATTTGAGAAAAAGTGCCCGAAAAGAAGTTGAGGGCACTTTTTTGGTCAAGTTTTAGTAGAGAATACAAGAAAATTAGATTTATTTGGATTTATATGCGTATTACCTATTCTGTACATTTCCATTCCAGTGTCTAATAATGATTTTTTCTTTTCAGATCATGACCTTCCAAGATGCCCATTCTACTCTCAAGGCAGTATTCAACGGCTTCCTTGGCCGCCATAGTACAAAAATCTCAGCACCAGCCCCTTCAGGCACTACTAGAATACGACCTCCAACTTAGAAACAACCAACTTGACCTTGTCCTTTTGTCAAAACCGCCCGAAGTATTACCAAAACCTTTTGTTCCGCCAAAGCCTTCTAATTTGTCAAAATCTCCTGTTCTGTCAAAGGGTTCCACTAGTACCACAGACGAGGGGTTTGAAAGTGATATAGATACTATTTCTTTAGTAAGCAGTGAAAACGAGACATTCGGTGTAGAGAAAACAGCTCCTAAGTTAGTTTTAACAGAAACCGATAGTGCAAATGGCGGATCTGGTACTGAAAGCGACACGGAAACCGAAAAAACCAATACTCTTACTCCTAAAAATGTCAATTCCATTAAGGAGAACTTTGAAAAGGAGGCGCTTACTTTCAAAACAAAAGAAACATTTGATCTAGTCGACTGCGTGTGTTATACTGACGTAACTTACCCAGATGTTTTGATTTTTGTCATTAAAAATGAGGCTTTTGTGTTCAAGTTTGCAAATTTGGAAAGATTGCAAACATTTTACACTAATTTTACCACTTTAAAGGCTGTTACCAATCAAAAGGCTTATAATTTAGGCAGAAATATAGCTACTAAGTATAATTTGTTGCAACGCACTGACCAAAATGGCGTCACACATATCGAAATTAAGAAACAAAATGGCGTCAGATCTGATATCTACAATCAAACAAACAGTGGTCCGTCAAGCATTATCTCAATTGACACTCCAGACGGAACCATATCAAAGAAACTGATAGAGATTGAGGAACCGAAATCAAATAAACTCAAAGATATAAATTTAAGACAAAGAACAGAAAGTAAACTATTAAATGACTTAAAATTACTAAATGATGTCAAATTCAACACAATAAATAACAAAGTTGGACAAAAAAAGATGATTGTTAGGAGTAGTTCGATAGAAAATATTTTAAATATAGATAGTAAGGAGAGTAATCTAGTCAAAGACGACGGTGAAGTTGGATTGTTGAGGAAAGTGTGGAATTCTGCAGAAGATCTCTTAGGTAAGTACTTAGATGTTTAGAAGTATTTACACATTATACAGTGCGGGTCTTTATTTTTGAACCGTTACATTTAGAAAATTGAAAGTTGGCACACGGTAATTAGTACAAAAATACTACGTTTTGATGCACAGGTGACTCTCGGAAAAATCAAGATGGCTGCTGGAGGCCATCTTGGAAAATAAAAATAAATGGAAAGAGGGGTCTTGCGATACATCGTTTTAAAGGTCTCATTGAATACTTTATAATCCTAGACTATTGCGTCATTATTCGCCCTGAGAACAAAATGGCTTCTTGTTGAAACTAATAATATTTTAAAAATGAAATGTAATGAATATTGCTGATTTTTTTAAATTTTATATTTTTAAAATACGCTTCTGATGATAGCAAGAGCTTAACGAATGTTATTAAGCCCTCCCCCGCCCCTCACTAATTGAAATAAAATTTAAATTGTGTTCAAAATTACATCTGAAACTATCTAAATGACGTTGAGAAAATACCAACTTTTGCAGGTATTCTTATCGGCTTCAAAAAAAAGTGGGGGTGGAGGACAGCCTAATAATACTTTTTTAACCTCCTGCTATCACCAGAAGCGTATTTTCAAACCGCCAATTAAAAAAATTCAGCAATATTCATTACATTTTATTTTTAAAATATTTGTTTTAACAAGCCGCCATTTTGTTCTCAGCGTGAATATTGACGTAATATTATAGGATCATAGAGTCCTTAATGAGACCGTTAAAAAAATGATCTATCGCAAGACTTCTCTTTCCATTTAAATTTTTTCCAAGATGGCGTCCAGCAGCCATCTTGATTTTTCCGAGAGTTACTGACTTGTGACCAAAACATAGTATTTTGCACTTATTACTGTATGCCAACTTTCAATTTTCTTAATGTAACGGTTCAAAAATTAAGAGGGGGAGGGGAACCTAAAGAGCCGTACTGTATATAAAGAAATACAATATATTCAGGTGGAATTATACGGTGTATAGCAAAAATTACGTTAAAAATCTATAAGGAAGGTTAAGAAGATTGTAGAATCAACCTGAACAAACATGCAGAAACGAACATAAATGTGAAAATCATTCCGTTAATGTTTTGGAAAAAATATGGTACTTCATTAGTTTCCTTTTGCTAAGTTAAAACCATTGATGTTTTTGCAGATTCCGACTCACCACGTCGACCCGAACGCCGAAGAAAAAAGAAACCAGCTCCGCCACCACCAGTTCCAAAACCATCCCATCCAGGACAAGTAGAAGACGTTTTCAGCGGTCAATTTGTGCGCGTCAACGTCAACGTCGACAAAGAGTTTTCGGACAAAAATAGATTAGTTGTCAAAAGTCATGTAAACGAGGCCCATCCGAAAAAATTAGGCCAAAACTTTAATCTCTTAGGAGGTAAAAGTAACTTCACCTCGTTCCTCAAGTCTAAAAGTGATTTTAAGAGCAATGCTCAAATTTTGAGGTACCCACAGGAAAACGCCACCTTAAACAGGCCTCAAAGAACTCCGTTGTACGAGAAAAACAACTCATGGACCAACTCTGTGCCAAGAATTCTAAAGAAGAGCTCTAGAAGCAAAAGCGAGACTCGCAGCCACCCTCACAACTTCCAACCAATGGCGTATCGTTACATAGACACAACTATCGACTATTCCTATAATCCTGCCACTCAAAATACAGCTTTATTCCTTACCGCAACTGGGCTCAAACCAAAACCTCAGACGCCAGAACCTTTACATCGAAAACTCCAGAACATTGAAGCATCGCAACATCAACCACGGCTATCTTATGGTTACAATGTTAGCGGTTTTCCAAAGCACCACGACAACACCATGGGTAATAGAATATTTGGGTTGACGCCAAAGCTTAAGGACTTTAGTAGGGGGGAGGGTACAAGGGGTAGTAATAAGTGGGCTAGTGCAAGTGACTTAACATTTTCGGGAGACAAGGAGAAAAACAGTTTGAAAAGTAGCATAAAAAGTGGGGAGGGCGCGGGGAAAAAGAAGAATGAAAAGAAAGTTACTTTTAGTGCTTATACGACTGTCCAAGTAGTTTAGAGTAGATGTTATTAAGATTTTCATTTTTGTTTTTCTAAATGGTATGTTCGTTTGGTCAGGCAAGATAAGGTAATAGAGCTTAATAGCCATGTGTAGACTGATGATTATTTCTTTAATTTCGTTGTGGCAAGATTTGAAAACTAATAATGTTAAGGACCGGGTGTTAGTTTCTCGACATTTTTTTAGTAGAAACGACAAGATTAGGTAAAATTCTTCTACCGTTTTAAAAAGTAGACCTAGTTTATCGAAAATTTCCCTTTGATTTTGGATAGCCAGCTCCATATCCTGCCACTAGAAAAAGACAAAATAAAAGTGATTTTTTACATAACCACTTATATTTCTAAATATCCTTGACAAACAATACCTTCAATTAAAAAATAAAGAAAGCACATTTGCTCTCCAAAGGGAAAAAATTCTTGAAAAGAAACTTAAGCTAGACTGTTGCTTTTTCGCAAAAAGCTATGATTTTTGGAAATGTACCCCAGTATGAATGCCGAGTCCTTTCAAAAGGACGGGAAAAGAATCCGTAAGAGGTTAGAAAAGAATTATGGGCTTTTGGTTCGAAAATAAAAAAAAAATTGAAAAAAGTTTCAATAAAAGTTATGGAGCATTAAAATCTACATTAAAAAGGTATTAACAATATTTTCCTATATATAGTAAATAAGCCGTGAGAGATGCGCAAAAATCACGGGAGCTATGTCGTCTTCCTTGATTAATCGAATATAAAAGCCGATATGGCAATATTGTTGGCTACAACAGTGAGAGCAAAGTTTACAAAAGATGAATAGGTACATTTATATTTTGTAAACTTTGCTGAGAGAGTTTCTCAGCTACGAGTCAATAATATTGGGCTTGGGTTTCTAACCGGCCAAAACGCGGTGTTGCCACGTTGACGATTAAACAGATGTGCGCATTTAGGGAGTCGTGTTTCGACCATTAATCTTTGCATGCTCTCATATCTCAAATCGTATTTGTTACAGAGAGTGGTCATAACCTTTTTTTACAGAGATTTAGTTTCTTTTTTTTTTGTAAAGCTTTTTTCCAAGTCAAAGCCAAAAACGAATTGTCAAGTGTTTTCTTCGCCGTTTTGGAAGGGCTCGGCACATAGTAGTACCTACTGGTATAATGTCTGTATGATTGTGGCGGATTCATATTTAAAAGATTTATTGTTTGGGTGTTACGCCACTCTACCGTTAAGGAAAATTAATATTTTTTAAAAATAATAAGTCACTGCGTTTCAACAAAAAAACAAATCCTGAAAAAAGAAATGTTCTTCTGTACACTGTCGGTGACTTTTAATTATAAAAAGTATGCCAGACCCTAATCTATCTCTAGTGTAGTATATATTCGGTCTAAAACCTAATAAGACTTGTCATTTTGACTACTGTCAAAACTCATGCTGACAGAAAAGCACGAAACCATTATCAGAGCAATATTTTCGAAAAAATCAGAAGAATTCTATCAGAAAACTCTTGTATCCTTTTTAAATTATTTTTTATAATTACTTAGTTCATTTTTACTTTAGTTAGTTTGAATTTATTAGTTTCTTTGATAACGAGACTAGATGTTACCTCTCGAAACGTCAGAAAAATTATTTTTTTCAGATTAGATTTTAGACCGAATATATACTACACTAGAGATAGATTAGGGTCAGGCATACTTTTTATAATTAAAAGTCACTGACAGTGTACAGAACATTTCTTTTTTCAGGATTTGTTTTTTTGTTTAAACGCAGTGACTTTTATTATTTTTAAAAAATACTAATTTTCCTTAACAGTAGAGTGGCGTAACACCCACACAATAAATCTTTTAAATACCTACTGGGATGTTTATTAACATTGTCCTAACTACCTGCTTAACATTTAATTTTCAGAAATGTATATTATCGAAAAAGGTGTTTTTGAAAAATTGTGTTTTGAAAAATAATATTTTCTGAGATTGAAACGATATGTTTAGAAAGTAGTCTAGTCCCATTGGTTTCTTAGGTTGTGATCTTACTAACCCTGTCTATGAGGTAACTAACAGAAGACCGAACTGAATTGATCAAAATACCAGATTTTTTCACGTAAAACTCCCACTGTCTCAATCTCTCTCATCTTTATCAAAAAGCTGATCTTTTAATAAACTAAAGGCTAATAATTTATGTTAAAAAACAAAATACTACTATAATAGTATTTAAATACTGCTCAGGTTTTTTATTTCAAATATAATATTATGGTCCAAGAGCTGGTAGTGTTCAAAACTTCTTCTAGTTATACCTGAATTCGAAAATGCAGACCTGGCTGAAGGGTGGCAGGGCTTAAGCGACCCTTAAATTTTTAAAGGAACCAAATTTTTTTTGCAAAAAATATTCTTGAGGCACTTTGAAATTTTGACAGGATAATATTTGCGACTAAAACTAAATATTTACAAAAAGACAGGTCGTTCGACAGGACATTTTACCTGCCAGGCGAGTGAGAATGTTCAGCGTGAGTGCGAGTCAATTCCGCTATGCGTAAGTTGAAGTGTGAGAGAGCGCGTATATCGCCGTTGCCTCAAGGGGAAGCACGCTGCGGTGTGATTGGCTCCCGCAAGACCACGTGATTTACAGTACCCATGCGATCGTTAGTAAGAATTTTGGAGCATAACGTACATATATTGACGTAAATTGAAAAAAAAACGTAATGTTTTTTTTCAAAAACTGTATTTTTTCTGAAAAAGACATAGCGCTTGTTTTTTTTCAAAATTACTTTTTTTTTCACAAACTGGAAAATATAAAGGTTTTAGAGGAAAATAATTGAAAATTCATATGTGATTACATTTTTAACGATAAAGTAGGTAAATAATATGCAATAAATAGGTACGTTACTATTTGTCAGTACATTATACATCACTACATATATTTAAAAAAAAAAAAACAAGGAAAAAATTTATGCTCATGAACACAAAAACAGCTAAAACGCATACCTAAGACTAGTAATTGCAATATTACTAAAAATAGGAACAATAACTAATAATGAAAAAGTTATTGTGTGGTATTGCCTATCCTATTGAAGCCAAAAAAATCTTAATTTAGAGAAAAATAGAAAACGAATTACGTACTATATGTACTATCTAAAAACTTTTTGATTCGTTTATAAATGGGATCTAATAATATATCAACACTAATAAAAAACTCAAAGCAGATCACCTGTTTGCATAGCACACTAGTATTGCACATGTGAAAAATCATATTTCATTTCATAAATTTATGATTAAATAATTTAAATTATTGAGTTGAGAAAAATATTTTTTAAAATTTTTTTAAATCGGGACAAATCGCGACCCGTTTTACAGTGTATCGGGAAGCGGGACTTACCCTTTGAAATCGGGACTGTCCCGATAAAATCGAGATATCTGGCAACCCTAGGTCACCAATACATAGGCGTAGTTAGGCAGTCAAATTCAGGGGTGCTTAAGCCAAATTCAGCATGTGGCCAAAAATTTTGTTCATATGATGGAGGGTTGTAAATTTTGGCTGTACTTATTAAAGTTTTGGGGGTGCTAAGCACCCCCAAACCCCCCCTTAACTACGCCTATGCGCCAATAGCGAGTCGTTTTTTTTTTAAATAATGTCTTATTGAAAAAAAAACAATTGTTTCTTTTTTCATGAAAAAAAAACTGCTTTTTTTCACTGTAAATCACGTGGTCTTGAGGGAGCCAATCACACCGCAGCGTGCTTCCCCTTGAGACAACGGCGATATACGCGCTCTCTCACACTTCAACTTACGCATAGCGGAATTAACTCGCACTCACGCTGAACATTCTCACTCGCCTGGCAGGTAAAATGTCCTGTCGAAACGACCTGTCTTTTTGTAAATATTTAGTTTTAGTCACAAATATTATCCTGTCAAAATTTCAAAGTTCCTCAAGAATATTTTTTGCAAAAAAAATTTGGCTCCTTTAAAAATTTAAGGGTCGCTTAAGCCCCGCCACCCTTCAGCCAGGTCTGCATTTTCGAATTCAGGTATAACTAGAAGAAGTTTTGAACACTGTTTCACCGTGCCTCAAATACCTACCCAAAAATGTCTACCAGCTCTCCGTCTATAAGTTTTTTAAATTACATTTCCAGACGCTGAAAAAACTATTATAATTTAACTTATCATTCGAAATGCAAGTCAGTATAAAAGTTCATATAAAAAATAATCTGATAAGCATTTTATTATAGTCTTACCCATAATTTTATGGATACCGACTGTTTTAACAATCGTATCTCCAATCTTTAATAATTATAAAGAAATGGTGAAAGTGAATTTGGTTCCAAAGAAAAAAATCTTGACATCCGTCTTAACAAGATCATGCCTTTCGGTCATATTATTATATTATTGTATGAATTTGGTTTGGGGCTTTGAGCGAACTCGTCCAGGTTTATTGAAATGGCCAGTAGCATTTTGTTGCAATGGGCTTTTACAATACAACAGAATTTCATAACTTTAATACTGACATCTTAAAAAAGTAGTTATCAAAACTATTTTGCAATAATAAAAGTATCCCTAAGGTGTTAAATAAGATCTTTAAAAATGCACTGTGACAAATAAGCATACAGTGTTGCCACATATAGATCAGGAGGCAAAGGTTGCTGGTAACATTAAATAAAGAAAAAGTTAGGTTTAGTGGCCCTAAAAACAACAGATTTAATTTTTTAAATAATAGGGTTTCAATTTTTAAGCAATACATAGAAAAATTGTTTCCAATACTAGATCAGTCATAAATATGGCTAGTTTTTTACAAAGCCTTCTCGATATAGCTTGAAGTTTTGTTCTGCTGTTCCTTTTTCCTTTTCTTTGTCACTTTACATTAGATAGACAAAATTATTCGAATTTTGATGAAGTAGCTGTTTGCTGACACCTATGACAATTTTATTATCATCATCCAGCCCACACCGTCCACTGCTGAGCATAGACATTTTTCAGCAACCTCGACTCTTGCCTGTGTTGGGCGGTCTCAATCCAGTTGGTGGTTATTCGCTTGACGTCATCTGTCCAACGGGTTGGGGGACGTCCTCTGTTTTTGTGCGCGTCCTGCATGGGTCGCCATTCTATGTCCTTTTTAGCCCATCTTTGGTTTGACATCCTTGGGTTTGCTTCCACTTTGAATGAGTTATTCGCTGCACTACGTTTACATACAACTTTGGTTATTCGCCTCTGATCATTTGGCACTCTGTCTCTCGGCGTGATACCCATCATAGAGATAGAGCGCCCCATAGTTCGTTGAGCAACTGTGATTTTATTGATCGATTTTTTTGTCAGGTATAAAGTTTTTGATCCGTATGCATGGGCGCCCACAGAGTAAACCAGCAGCCAGCAAAAACCGTATGTTACAAAAACAGGAAGTTCCGCAGTTGTTAAAAAGCACCGAGGAACCAGACCCCAGGGGGGGGGGGGGCAACCGCCATCCTTGCTCCTCCCTATGGGCGTCCATGTACCGTATGTTAAGACAGGCTGGACCCACTGATCAGAGACCCTACGTTTGAGGTACTGTGGGATTTTATAGGATGTGACCTTGAGGATCTCGTTTTCTTCTAGCTTCTTGTTTTTGACTTGGGACTACGTTCGTCATAAACTTTGTTTTAGATATATTTATTTTAAGTCCAACCTTTTGTGATGCATATTAAGCCTTGTTAACATTTATTGGGCTTTATCCAAGCTACCCGAAATGAGCACATTATCACAAAATTAAAAAAAATGAAAGCAAAGCTTAGTACTCTCCAAAGACCACCATGCATAGAGTAGTAAAAGGTTATAACAAAAACTCCCGAGACCTCTAGGAAAATATCCGGAAAAATGAAGCCTTCTTTATTATTTTTCAGCTCAATCCTGTATAATTCAGTGGACTAGAATAGAAAGTAAATTACGGGATATTATCCAAAAAGGTTTATTAAAATTGAACGAGAATTCAATCAATTGCGATTCAGAATTAGATGAAAACAATCTCCATCCATTTTAAATGTTCACAATTTATTTTATGGCCATATTTTCCGCAGTGTTTTAGGTTGTCTTATATAAAGTTGGCTTAAACTCCTCTTATCGATGCGGGATTTTAAGCCGGCTTTTCTTATAGATCAACTTAAACCACTACGGACAATACGGGCATTAAAGTATTTAATGGGTCAGAAGTGTTTTTTACCATTCGATCTACAGAAAACAAGCTTTAAAATTGGTTTTTGATTCACACAAAAGTAATGTTATAAAACGTTTCGATATTCTTTCTAATGTAATAAGTAGTAAATTATGGTAAGTTTAGAGGACCTCTACGGGGGAGGGGGGATTACCCCTCATACTCATAAAAACAGCACATTTCTGGATACGAAATCTATTTTGCTATTTTATCCAAATTCGAGGCCGTCGAATGTCATCACCACAAATCGTAAGAATCCACCAAAAACGTTTCGTAATTTTAGGTATCACCTAAATAGAGTACCTATCTAGGTGATTTTAGGTAATTCTGAATAATTACAATTTAAGTACAATTTAAACTTTTACCAAGAGATAAAATAAAATTTTAACAATAAGTATTAAAAATGTTTTTATTATACCTAGTTTTCACAGTCAATATTGCTAATGTTGCCATCTTTTCTCTTTTTCAATATACAATTTACAAGATTTGTTTCGTTTTTTTTTGGATTAGTTTATTTGTTTCGTTTTTTTTTGGATTAGTTTAGTTTGTCTCTTTTTGGTTGGTGTTTATTACCACGGGTGGTACATGAATAAGGTGTCCATAGATCATCTGGCTCATATCACAAGGCTCATTTAACTCTAACTTAAATACTATGCAATATTTTACAGAAATTCTGCATAATTTAAAAATAAACATACACTAAATTATTGCAACGTGTCTACTACAAATTGAAAAAACCATTGCAACGTTTTGAATTTCAACAAACTTAATACACATTCACCACCGGACCAGTTTGTCTACACCAGGTTTATATATATTTTGAAAACATCTGGTTTATTAATGATTTTACCGTCACTTTTTATTAATGAAAACTGCGCCAAAATACATGATAAAAATGTTATGATCGTGATTCGTGACTTAGCTATGAAAACGGAGTAAGCCTTGTTAAAAATTATTTTGAAATTAATTTGATCTTAATAAATTGATTTGTTCGATATTAACGATCAATATTTGTCTGGTGAACTTATTAAACGAAAATTAATTATATTTGTCTTATAAATATTGCTAGTAGGTCAGTGGAGTAGTTAGAAATACGCAAAATTGAATTAATTTTGAACAGGTTTGTTTTATTATTTGTCATGGGACAACAAATCTATTCAGTTTTTGTCTTTTTGGAAATTAACGAAAATTTATGAAGATGCCTATTCCAAGTTCAGAATATTATTGTTGGTGCATAATTCTAAAAAAATTTTTAAGGTACCGGACTTTAATACTTTTAATTTTTTAAATATATTTTTGAAAGAACGCACTGCGGAAAAAAAGTTTTTCGAAAATTATTTTTTCTACGAATGTCAATAAAAACCTTTATTGTATGTTCAATAGTAATTTCGGAACATGGTGCATTGTGTGTTTTACACATTTTCATTGTGCTTCAATCACCATGGTGATTGAACTACAAAGTTCCCATTGTGCACGGGTATTTTTTACAAAGGTGGCGTTGACATCCAAAATCTTTATAATTTTTATTTGTGGAATGTCAGATTGACATTTTTTGACATCTTAAAAGGAAAAATATTACTAATCCCATTTTATGTAACAGTAACATTCGTAGAAAAAGTATAGTGTAAAACTCGCATGGAATGACCATTTCCTACTCGTATGATTTGCAGCATTCGCCTGCGGCTCATGCTGCAAACGTCATACTCGTAGGAAATGCATGTCATTCCATGCTCGTTGTACAATATACTATTTTCTACGAATGTCAATAAAAACCTTTATTGTATGTTCAATAGTAATTTCGGAACATGGTGCATTGTGTTTTACACATTATCATTGTGCTTCAATCACCATGGTGATTGAACTACAAAGTTCCCATTGTGCACGGGTATTTTTTACAAAGGTGGCGTTGACATCCAAAATCTTTATAATTTTTATTTGTGGAATGTCAGATTGACATTTTTTGACATCTTAAAAGGAAAAATATTACTAATCCCATTTTATGTAACAGTAACATTCGTAGAAAAAGTATAGTGTAAAACTCGCATGGAATGACCATTTCCTACTCGTATGATTTGCAGCATTCGCCTGCGGCTCATGCTGCAAACGTCATACTCGTAGGAAATGCATGTCATTCCATGCTCGTTGTACAATATACTATTTTCTACGAATGTCAATAAAAACCTTTATTGTATGTTCAATAGTAATTTCGGAACATGGTGCATTGTGTTTTACACATTTTCATTGTGCTTCAATCACCATGGTGATTGAACTACAAAGTTCCCATTGTGCACGGGTATTTTTTACAAAGGTGGCGTTGACATCCAAAATCTTTATAATTTTTATTTGTGGAATGTCAGATTGACATTTTTTGACATCTTAAAAGGAAAAATATTACTAATCCCATTTTATGTAACAGTAACATTCGTAGAAAAAGTATAGTGTAAAACTCGCATGGAATGACCATTTCCTACTCGTATGATTTGCAGCATTCGCCTGCGGCTCATGCTGCAAACGTCATACTCGTAGGAAATGCATGTCATTCCATGCTCGTTGTACAATATACTATTTTCTACGAATGTCAATAAAAACCTTTATTGTATGTTCAATAGTAATTTCGGAACATGGTGCATTGTGTTTTACACATTTTCATTGTGCTTCAATCACCATGGTGATTGAACTACAAAGTTCCCATTGTGCACGGGTATTTTTTACAAAGGTGGCGTTGACATCCAAAATCTTTATAATTTTTATTTGTGGAATGTCAGATTGACATTTTTTGACATCTTAAAAGGAAAAATATTACTAATCCCATTTTATGTAACAGTAACATTCGTAGAAAAAGTATAGTGTAAAACTCCCATGGAATGACCATTTCCTACTCGTATGATTTGCAGCATTCGCCTGCGGCTCATGCTGCAAACGTCATACTCGTAGGAAATGCATGTCATTCCATGCTCGTTGTACAATATACTATACCGTTCCGGTTTCCCGGTCATTAACAAAATCTTTTTTAATTAATTCGTCCTCGTATTAAGTTGGAACTACAGCATCCTTTTATCAACCTTAATTATAATTATTAGATCACCGTATAAATGAAAACCTAATTTCTATCAAAAAATGGTTTTTAAATCTTGCCAAGCTGCAAACTCAACTTTATCTCCACATTTTTGATTGACTTAATTTTGGGTAAAAATATGTAATAAATCTACGTTATAAGTAGATTCAAAAATATTGGAGATATCGCATGTAACTACTTTTTGTTTTAATTTATTTCAATGCACTTTGTACTTGCACCTTACTATTTATGTCACTAATTTCATATTTTCGTGAAAGAAAATATGAATTTTGCACTTTTAATAGCCCATAATTTTCTCCTATGTTTTAAATGTTAATTAACGGTTGAACAAACATTGCAAGAATCTCTGGAAAATAATATTTTTTGTAATAATAAGCTATTAAATAACAAGAAAAAATACCTATCCTATGTTACCTCAACAAATTACTTTTTAAGTCTTATTGTCCCACTCTATCAGTTTAAAGTTTTTGTAAAGGGTCTAGCCGGTTAACTATATGAAAAGTGCTTAAAAAAGTGCATAAAAATTAATGTGTTATTCCCGATTCCTTCATTTGTACGACTTATATAGTACTTACATTAATTCGCCAAAATATATGCTTCATTTTATATAAGTCACATTGATTTTTATTTTTATTTAACAATGTTCCACCTATTCGAGCATTGTGTAATTTTTTATGTTATTACTAGAGAATAGACGATTATACTAATTTTTTTTAGATGGTGTCACACCGGGGGTAAGTATGATAATCCACCCCTAAAAATTAAACATCTTGTTTTTTACCATTTATTAATGAGATAAAAATCTGAAAAAATTATATTATATAAACCTTATAAATAACTATGCACAGTTAAAATTTCATTGAGATATCTCAAATAGTTTTAAAGATAATGAATTTTTAAGTTAAGGGTTGCCACTCCCATTACTGAGAGGAGGGGTTTGAAGTTTGGTGTAAAAATGTTTCTGTGAAAGAACTATAATTTACGAGGTAAGAACATGGAAACGACGTTGGGGCACTTTTCATATAGTTAACCGGCTAGACCCTTTAGGTACATAGTACCATATGCGAGATCCACGTAAATCAAACCTTAGCACGATAACGATTATCTGTGGCATTGCTTTTTCCATCAAGAAAAAAAGTGCTCACTGAGTGTGTACGGTTAAAAAAAGATATAAGTACATTAAGTGCACGCCGATCCTTTTGGTGATCGGAGAAGTTCGATAATTTTTTTTTCGAATGTAAAAACAAATTGAAATTATGACATTAAATAATGTTATTTTTTGAAAATCATCTTTACTATAATGGAAAACATTCACTGATAAATTTCAATATCCACTCAGTCTTCAAGTGGGTGTTGTAAATTCGTAATACGTGTTGCGTCGGTTTGCATCGCTTTCTTGTTAAGTCGACGTCCCATCTTACTAAAGAATTGTTTTAAATTCTTTATTTGAAAATATAATAAAACACCCTTGTATAAAAACGTTAATTTCTTCACACGAAAGTTGTCTTTTTGCATGCTAGTGTATCTAAAGTGCATAAATAGATCACGCGAACAAACACAACAAACAAAACACCCTTTTAACAGTAAAAACTGACGTGATCTCTTAAAGCCGTTTTAAAATACTTGAATCTAGACAAGCAACATTAAATATAGAATCTTCTAGAAACATCTGTTCAATTTTCAACTCCGTGTAACTCTTTAGTTGCGAAAAAACAACGAATATAGAATAAGACCATGTTTTAAATGTATATTTACTGTAATTTTAGCCTTGTATATATGTATTATTGTGTATAATAAAATAATAACTGTTTTGCATATGTCTTTAAAACTCACTATATACGTATGTATGAATAAATAGATGTTATAATATAATTTAGCTGGTTTTATTTAGAATTTAAGAAAGGCATAGGTAGTTTATGAAGTAAGATGCTAAAACAAAAGATTTTTTCTTTTTACACCTAGGCACATTTCAGCTCAGTTTCACTTTAAATTCGTACTTTAATCGGCTATATTATATAGGTGCTGCCTTCAAATGCCGCTACAGCGTCCATATAAATATTTTGTCCACCTTCATCGCGCTCTTATAGGCCACCTACAATGGAAATATTATGGTGATTTCGGTCAGTTAAAATGCGCTTATTGGGCGATTTATGATATCGACGTTATATTTATTGGAACAGTCCTTGATGGTGTAGATAGAGTAAATGGTTTAATGACAAAGTAGATAGGGAATTTAACGATTTTACTAGGGTAGACAATGCTTTTTGCCTACACTGTCTACACGCCACTGCACGTTACTAGTTTTAATTTTATAGTAATTGATAAAATATTGAATTTGCATAATATATTATTATTTATTCACAATATTCATAGTATTATGTACATTAGTACATTCTAGCAATGTTATTCACCGTAGAAGACGAGTTCTTCAATTTCATGGAAAAATTCGTTAATAGCATGCATTGGGGAATTTAACATCCATTTTACTTTTAAAGATTTCCTGCATCATATAATTTTATGGGTATAATAAATGAAGTTCCATAACGAAACATCAAATGTTCTTATTTCTAATTAAAGTTACTTTTAGATTGGATTGCTTTACGTATGAAATCTCTATAAAAGAAGAAACTGATTGACTGACTGGCATATGAACGCACAACCCACACTGCTGATTCTAGAAACTTGAAAATTTGCACAGAGGTTTCTTACATAACGTAGGAATCCACTAAGGAAGGGTTTTTCAAAATTCAACCCGTAAGTTAGTAAATCAGGGGTTTAAATTTTGTATGGAGAAAAAATACAAGAGGGTCCTATTAACTCGAAACTTCACAGAAGTACCTACTCTAAAAATAAATGTTTAAACACGTGCTGTAAAGTTTTTAATAAACCAACCGCTAAGGGGATGAAATGGGGGCTCAAATAAAATTGTTATACCCCGGACGTAGTGGCAGGCGAAAGCCAGTATAAAATAAGGTTACAAAATGTTTCTTAAATTTTAAATATTATTTCAAGAACGACATTATTATAAGCAAATATAAAGAAAAATTATTTAAATATTTTCAAGTTCAAAGAGTCTTTATTAAGGCGGGGCTCAGCCAATGGCTGCTTAGGTCCAACCTGAAATACAAATTATGTTATTAATGGATTAAGGTACACATACAATAATTTATTATTATCAAGACTAAATAATACCTGGACGAACACTGCTGTGCAACGAAAAGCGGGTCTCCCTTGAGACATTTGATGGGTTTACTGGTTTATGGTTTAAAAGTTTGTTTGTCTACCATTATATAAATGTGTATACTATGTATCTACATGTATATATATTGGTGGACAGACAAACTTTTAAACCATAAACCAGTAAACCCACCAAATGTCTCAAGGGAGACCGGCTTTTCGGTGTATTCGCGTGTCTGTCTACATTCTTTATAGTCTTTGGTATTAAAAATGAATATAGCTATACATCCTTATATGAAAATATATAGTAAAATATTACACCAATAATAATTATTAAAAAAGAACATGGACTGAGGACAGGAGAGTAATTTTTCATTTTCTTCTCTTTTGTTTTTATTAGTAATTATTTTGAAATCGTTAGGTAAAGAATTCTATAAAAACTGGAGTAGTACGTAAAAGTACCCCTTAAAGCGGTGGTGGTGTGCAACGGAACATGAAGTAAGCTAGACTCCCTTCTGGGTCTTCCGCAGATTTTATCAGCAATCTTTAGTTTTTCATAATCTTTAGGTTTACGTGTAGTAATAATTATATGCAAAAAAACAAGCAAAATAAATAGTACATCTTTCATCCAGTCTTAACCAACCCAATTATTGGGAGTATGACGGTGTGATGTGCTCTCTTGTTTTGACGCAAACGGCATACCTAATGTGAGCATTTATTTTTTTTCCTCAGAACGGGACGTCAACGGTTTTTCGCCAAAAAAGGTAGATAAAAGGAAAACACATTATCCATAATAAATTTTATTAGTAAATTTAATGAACAATGCACGACATGCAAGTATCTGTTGTTTATGTAGTGTTATATATTTCCGAGGAACAAATTTTCTTTAATATATCAATCAGGTCATGACTTTAAGTAAGTGTGAAATTATTGGCACGTTTTATCAATATTTCTCAATTATGTCAAATGTCAAAAATTTCAATATTTCACAAAATGTCAAATGTCAAAAAATTACGTCAAATTATTTCAAATTGAAGTCGCATTTGCAAACTTTCTGAAAACGAGACATTTTGTCGTCCGGAAGCCTTCCTTGGGGACAACGGGACAGAGTACCGAAAAACGGGACATTCCCGTTTAGAACGGGACGTATAGTCATGGTAGGCCCACCTCATACACGCGTTCTGCAATACTTGTAGCCTATGCTGGTCATGGTCTGACACGCAGGGACCGTAAACAATATAGCAGTAATTAAACAAGGATAAAATATCCGATTCGGATAATTTTAGTTTAGTGTGAGTATTCAATATATATTTGAATTTATACAGAGACTTGAGTCGGCCATAGCCCAGTTTCAAAACATAAATGAAAGTGCAGTGGCGGCTGGTGAAATTTCAAAGTTGTATATTTTTGTTCCTACTTACAGGACCCGTACCAAATTTAGGGGTTTTAATAGTGAGCTCACTGGGAATGCTTTGGTAAAGAAAAAAAAGACATTTTGTAATTTTCGAAAAAAAGTTAAATTTTTGGCTTGCCCCTCCTAAAACAAAAACATGAATACTCCTGGGTATTTTATTTATTATTTTTTCTAAACAAATTTTACATCATTTTGTCTACAGTTTTTAAATTTTGAGAGAAAAAAATGTGTTAGTAGAAAGTTATAGTCATTTGAATTTTTTAAAAAAATATATTTTAGGCTTAAAAAAATCAGATGACTATAACACATTTTTTCCTCTCAAAATTTAAAAACTGTCGACAAAATGATGTAAAATTTTTTTAGAAAAAATAATAAATAAAATACCTAGACGTGTTCATTTTTTTTTCTTAGGAGGGGCATACCACAAATTTAACTTTTTTTCGCAAATTACAAAATGTTTTTTTTTCTTTACCAAAATATTCCCAGTGGGCTCACTATTACAACCTCTAAATTTGGTACGGGTCCTGTGAGTAGGAACAGAGATATACAACTTTGAAATTTCACCAGCCGCCCCTGGATGGAAAAGACTTTCGTTTTTCCTCGTATAATAACTTTTTTTTTTCTTCGTGGTTGTATTTAAATATTGAATTCATTAATTGAAGAAATTTTGACTTGTACTCTCTTTTATAAATTTTCCATTTAATTAAGCATACGCAGTAATAATAATACAAATAAATAACACCTAAACGACTTTCTTTCCTCTTGAACTTGTGCCCAGTGTTGTGTTAATTACTTCATGCACAGGATATCGTATTTTTATAAATTATCATATTAATGGCAATTGTTGCAATGCGAAGTAATTTTCTTTAATGAAAACAACCGTAATAATAGCCGATGCTTAATGTGCGTTGTGACTTTTTATTTCTTCCTGAAAGTTTGCATTTCAGGAATGTTACAATGGGAAAATGCAGGAAGAATACACAGTCATGGTAATTATGAAATGCTTATTGGGGTGTTAATTTTGGAAATTAGTAATACCACATTGCGAAATTATCTCTTCCTTAATGGCAGGCGCGGCCCGTGAGTTTTATTACAGGTGGGTCAAAATTTTGCGGGCAACTAGTGATATCAACGGAACAAGCAAAACACACTTTTTTAATTAAGGAAGGTTTTTAATAATGTGCCAAGCATTTACCTACAAATAAACACCGCAAAAATCATAAAATAGGTCCTGTAGTATATTGAAGATTGCTTTATGCCTTGCATTATTGCATAGATGTCTATGACTTTTAGTATTACTCTTCTATGTGTTTTAGTCTAAGATTACTAGCGACTTCCCGTTTTGATACATCTGCGTCTCCTCAATAGAGGTCACGCCTTGTACTAAAAGTATGATAAAGGCTGCCAGCTGTAGTAGATATCAGATTACCAATAATTTTTAAAATATTTTAGCTGGGAACAAGTGCTAAACTTGTTGCCAATACACCTTTTAGAGCCGATCAAATTTTTTACGTAACAAAAATTTTAAAAAAAGTCTACCGGAGCACGGCCTCGAACTCACGACCTCTTGGTTCACTAGCTGAGACTCTACCTCTGGACCACGTTGCTAATGTGAGAAAACCCGTGCCGATGACGTTATATTTGATGACTAGCATTGGGGCGGCTGAGAGATCGTATTTCTATGTTTAGTCGCTAATTAATAATAATATATTAATACAATGAAACACAATGCGCATATTAGGTACCTAATTACTTTTTCTTTTTTTAGTTTAGTGGGCCGTCGACAAATTTTGCCCCTTTTTAAGTTCCTAAAATGCGTATCTCTGTTTCTCGCTTAGTTTGATAGAATTTATATCGTCAATATAAACCTATGAGGTCAATTTAAAATACGACCCAGCTCGAAGCAAGCTTGGATATCTTTCGACGATGGCTTGGCTTGATTCTTTCTTAGGGAATTTTCGCATGGAACTTGCAATTATTTGAAAGAAAAGTTTGGTTTTAAAAAATAAATTATTAGGTGGATCATTGAAAATAAATTTAGGTGGGTCATTGACCAAATGACCTTACGGACGGGCCGCGCCTGCTGAATGACAGCAAGGGCATACCCAGCGAAGGGCGGGGGAGGAGCTGCCCCCCTAGAAGAAAAAATAGTCTGTGATCTTCGCAAACCGAATTCGCATCTCGCCCCCTTCCTCAAAATAAGTATAAGTTGACCCCCTCTATCATCATCCCGTCAAACCCGTCCATCAACGCGTCGGTGGACGGACGAGAACCCAAACCCAAATAGATGCTAGAAACCAGTAACCCCCCCTCCCCCTCCCCCTCCGAAGAGATACCTGGATTCAACACTGCGAGTATAGTATAGCGTAAGATAAATGAAAAGCAAAAATTTATTTAAAGCATATTACCAGATAAGATTATCGTAACCTTTGGGCTTTAATTTCTGCAGATGAAGGTAAAGTCCGGATTTGTAGAAAAATCAGCAATATTATAAATAAAATAGCTGTGGGCAACGAAGAAAATAGAATAGGTTTGTCAGCTCGTAAATTATCTGATATCAACTGTAGTGTTTTCTATTTACGAAATCTTCTAATCTTCCGGAAATAATATAATAATACAAATTTAAGGTGCACCAGTTATAATTACATCTTGCAAGTTTTGAATTTAGTATGTAAATTTGTAAAAGAAAATCTTTTGATTTCTTAACAAAAACCAAAGTACAAGCAACCGCCATAAATATTTAGTTTATTTAAAAAAATATTTCTGATTTATTTCGATTACATGCATATTGCCTATTCTAGAGCTATTTATGTATTTTTTAATAAGGGAAATATTGGAAGGTGGTAGAGAAATTCTTCCTCAGCCTATGTGGTACCACTCAACACATTCTCTGAAAAAATGGCTGGTAAAATCCTTACGGATGTTTCCAGCTCTAGATGTGTGAGTCGGACTTCCCCAGTACACTCAGAGTACAAGGTACTAGGGATTCGGTTTTCATGGGCTGTAAGAAAATAAAAAAAATTAATAATAAACTGTAATAAACATAACATTCCCCGCAAATATAAAATTTCGGCAACATTGTAGCCTAAACCATGAACAAGAGGTCGCGGGCGTGCCTATGGTATAATTCTTGGATGTGGGAGACAATTTAACAGACGTTCGATTAAACCAAAAAAGTATTGAGTGTGGCTTTAGACTACTCCAGGAGTCACCAACTCCAATATACTCATATTAAACAATTTCTATAACACCCTGTGTATTATTATCGTCCACTCTTTAACGGGCGATATCATCATGTCTCGAACCCTATCGTAAACCGTAAAATTACAGTTGCTCCAAGGTTCAGTCCTGGCACCAACCTTATTTCTTCTTCACATAAATGACTTGCTCTCTTCAACTACCATTTAGTTTTATGCTGACGAATGACGAGAGTACCCTTCACTCAAATGTTCATTTTTCCAGACAAGTCTCGAATCAAGAGCTAGATAATAGACGCAAATCTATGCACCTATTCCTTTCTCAAGATCCTTAGTTATTCTTAGACTGGCGTGCCAAGAACCTTGTTTAGTTCAACGCCTACAAAACCCAGTCTTGTTCCCTGTCATCCAAAAAATCCGGCAACACTTACCCCATCCACATAAATTGCCAAGCCCTAGAGAAAAATAAAACGTTCGATCTTGTTGGCATCTCTTTTGAACATGATCTCAGCTGGCACAAACTCATGACTTCAGTAGCCACATCGGCATCTAAAAATTTTGGTTTTCTCTTTCGAGGCAAAAAATACTTCTCCCCTTCCAACTTACTTACTCTCTTTGTTTCCCAACCAATTCTAGAGTACTGTTCCTACATCTGGGGATTGACATCACTAACGGCATCAATAACCCAGTCCTCATAAGAAATCTCCCTTCTCTCGCTCATCGCCGCGCTGTTGGGGATTTAACCCTATTCTTCCGGTACTCCCACGGCTTTTGCCGTGAAGAATTAGCCGTCATAATTCCCCCTTGACTGCTCCTAACAGTATGATGCATCCTTTTACTGTGCAGCTACAAAAGCCTAGAACATTCCACTTCTCTCGCTTCTCCTGATTATGGAACAAATTGTCTGCAGATATTTTCCCTTTCCCTCCCAACCTCAAATCCCGTATCAATAGACAATATCTCCCTTCTCGTCTACTTAGGGTTGAAGTCTACGTGATCTGTCTCAGATAATATAAAACAAATAAAAAAAGACTTGTTTGCTCCCTTATAAGGGAAATCATGTTATTAGCCGGTCATTAGCGATAATGTCTAACTTATTATGACGTATTATCGACATTGATCGAATACGTTATTGGCCGGATTGTCGCATACTCTATTTTCTTAAACCCTATATTACTATCAATAAACTAGAAATATCTACGCAATATTCGAAAAATTTTAGTTAATACTTTTTTTAGTAATTTTTAGCATATTCACGATTTTCTATAGCCATTAGATCATAATAATTAACACGTCAATAAACTGGCAAATTCCATGGATTTATTAGGACTGGATACGGGATGATTTAACATTATTTGAAGCCAAAACAAACCATTCTAAACGACACTGTAAACACAATCAATCAATCAATCAATCAATATGCTTTATTGTCAAAGAGTTTTCTTATAGACAAAGCAGACTAAATAATATACATAAAACTAAAATACCTACTTGTCACAAGTGAAGTTAAAAATATTATTACAGTCATTAAAATATTTAAAAAATAAGGTAAAGTAGATAACAAACAAAACAATAATTAATACGAACAACAAAAGGACAATTATTTAACTAATATAATATCATAATAATATTCAAACATATAAAATCAAAATAACATATCACAAAATTATATCGCAATAAAATTCAGTTAAACTGTAGTAAGCCTTACCAATGAGAATTTTCCGCAGTTTATTTTTAAATATCTTTAAAGTTGGGCAAAGTTTCAAAAAAGTTGGTAAATGATTATACATCTTAATGCCTTCATATATTATAGACCTCTTCGTCAATGTCAAGGTGGGAATAGGGAGGGGCAAATTAAGGTATTGTCTTGTGTCATAATGTTGTGCCTGAGCTGGGAAGGTATTACGGTACTTATATACAAGACATAAAGTTTCTAGAATAAATATACTATACAAGGTGAGTATGTTGCCATTAATGAACAACTGTCGACAAGGCACCCGTGGATTTGCTTTAGATACGTAACGCACAGCACGTTTTTGCAAAATAAATATAGTGTTCACTAAAGTAACGCCTGCCATTCCCCAAAACGCGATCCCATATCTGATTCTTGAATCAATGAGGGCATAGTAGACAGATTTAGCCACAGCCGATCCCAACTCGTCGGCAGTGACCCTAACCGCATAGCAGCCTGATGCGATTTTTTTCCTAAATTAATTATATAAGGTCCAAACTTAAGCTCACTGTCTATGACCAAGCCAAGAAATTTAGCCTCGGAATGATTATTCATATTTGAGTCACCAACAATGAGACCCTCAATATTACATTTGAAGCTTACAACATGAGTTTTATTCAAATTAAGTAAAAGAAGGTTGGAATCACACCACGCTCTTATTCTCTCAAGATCGCTATTAATGGTGTTTTTTAGAGCTCCGGCACTATCATAATGCCACAATATAGTCGTGTCGTCAGCAAACAGTGTGAATTGTCCGCTGATATTAAGAGAAGCCAAGTCATTAATGTAAAGAAGAAATAGAATAGGGCCAAGGACTGACCCCTGAGGCACACCCCACTCAACTTCCTGAGCCGATGACGTTTCCGCTCCGACACACACTTTCTGCCGACGACCCGACAAATATGACTGAAACCATGCCAACGGAACCCCTCTAAAACCATAACACTGAATCTTCTGCAGCAGAATTCCGTGACTGACACAGTCAAATGCTTTTGACAGGTCACAGAAAACTGCAGCAGCGACCCCTCTTCCGTTTATCCGAGAATATAAACTCTCTAACAATCTAAAGATAGCGTCCTGTGTGCTTTTACCCTCCTGAAAGCCAAACTGACTATCAGACAAAATTTTGTTCTGTACAATAAAAGAGGTCATGCGTGTTTTGACCAATCTCTCTATAATTTTGGAAAGAGTTGATAGTAAAGATATTGGCCTATAGTTTGATGGATCATTAAGACTACCACCCTTATGAAGCGGAATAACCCTAGCCATCGACAGACAAGATGGAAATATTCCAGCTTCCCATCCCTGATTTATAGCCTGCACAAGAATCTCCAACACTGAGTCCGGCAGATTCAGAAATACCCTAGCAGATATTCCGTCATCACCCGAAGCATTTTTGTTTCTGATTTCCGCGATTACATCTTTAATTTCTCGTATGCTAGTAGGTACAAAATAAAAAGAATTGTTTACTGATAACCTTCGTAAGTAATCTAATGGGTCAGCGGTAGGAGTTAAGTTATTAGTAAGTTTCTCAGCTATAGTACAATAAAATGAATTAAATGCATCAGGTGATACTTGGGATTCAACCACACTCGGACAGAACCCACCGCTACCACGAATGTCGTTAACAATAGACCAGCTCGCCCTATGCTTGTTTGGAGCAGTGTCAATGCGGTCAGAGTAATAATTATTTTTAGCCACCCTAATCAATTTTCTGTAAATAGATCTATAATCACAAAAATACCGATGGAAAAAATCATTGTCAGTAAACTTTCTAATCTGATGAAGACTTCTCAGATTAGCTGCAGAGATCCTAAGACCTCTTGTAACCCATGGCTTTTTACTCTTTACCCTAATTTTTTTGATAGGAAAGACTTGGTTGAATTTATTTAACAAAATATTGTAAAAGACACCGAGAGGTTCAGGAGCATGCAGAACAGAATCCCAATTACTCTCCGCGCACCGTCGATAAAACCTTTCATAATTAGATCTACTAAAAATTCTGCCATATTTAAATTTAGGTGGCAGATTAACTGAAATTGGTAATATTTTGCATATAATTGCGTGATGGTCAGACAATGCAGCATTAACCACAGAGCACACAACGCTCTCACTATTGATGTTGGAGCAAACATAATCAATTATAGGTGAGGAATGCTGAGTGACTCGCGTAAAATCTGAAACGTGCATTTGCAGGTTGTGAGATTTCAACAAATTATTCAACCTGACGGTCGAGGGAGCACAAGACTTTTCAAAATTGATATTGAAATCTCCTGAAACGACAATCCAAGAGCAAACAGGTAATGACGAAAGAAGTGAATCCAAACCACGGAAAAAATCATTAATGTCAGATGACGGTGACCGATAAATACAAATTATAAACATGTTACGTGATTTGGAAAAAATCATCGAGAACTCAAAACTATTTTCGATTGAAAGTTTGTTATAAGTATCAATCGGCTCAAACAGATTATTCTCCAAAAAGCCTTTATTGGCCAATATCAAAGTGCCACCATGAACAGACATCGTTCTACAAAAAGTTGACAGCACCACATACGATGGGATACAAAACAATTCACCTTCAATCAACCAATGTTCGGTCAGTAAAACAAGAGGAGGTAAACCCTGTGAATCCAAAAACATATATAATTCACTGGTTTTATTCCTTAATGATTGGATATTAAGAAGGATAACAATATTAAGAAGGATACAATTTGTAAACATTGGCCACATCTTATTTTACCTTGTATTTTTGTACAAATAATACGTTAGAAGCATCACAAGATTTACTAAAAGTAATAAAAGCCCTAAAATATTTTATTTTTCTGCTAAATAATAATAAATTTAAGTTAAAAAGGTTTTATTATTTATAGGTTATGTTATTTCTAAAGGTGTTTATTTACAGTCGCTCCGAGTCATTTATAAATCTGTAAGTCACACTTTTTCTTTTCTAGTTCATTAGACAAAGACGTACGTGTAACCGAGTGTTCAGACCGAGGTTCAGCCGTTTTCCTAAACAACCAGTAGACTACTCTCTTTCTATTACTATTCTTGATTCAATTACGTATTTCCTTAAAGTTCGTAAACTCTACCAGTACGGTCAATGTTTTCATAACAAATATCAAATATAAGGCTTCAGCTTCACGTTCGATACGCTCACAGTATACGGACATCGAATCCTTCTTAATAATAAATCCATGGTAAATTCCATCAAGCATAAATTCTCTTATGGGTTTTGAAATTTCCGGAAATAAATAATTAATAGTAACAAACCTTAACTTTCGTTTATGCTTAAAGCTATTTCCTGTCCTCACCCTGTATGGATTAGTGTATCTTAAATCTTAATTATAGGACCAATTTTGGACAGCTTTCTTTCCTCTGAAAAAAGAAAAGTTGGACACGCTTTGTCTATTTTTAATTTAATTACTAAATAAAGGATGTACATAATTTTTGTTATACTACTCGTAAATTAACGTAACAGACGCAGACCCGCAAAAACAAATTTCAAACATAAAATATACTTAGATCCTAGTAATAGTCCGAGCGCAGAAAAATTATATTTTAGATTTCGCAGTCCACTTTTATAGACTAAAATAGCTACGCCAAAACTCACATCAAATTTTCATGAAAATGTCGTCGTGTTCCTTTGTGTTGTAAAATCGGTGCTAGCTATAATGGCGGATTTAGTGGGCGGGGGCGCAGGTGGCGTCCCCTGAAGCCTTGTATAAAAAGGATTTCAATAGCAAATTTTATAATAACAAATACTGTAACATAAACATTAATTCCTACATATTCTACAAAATATTATAAACAAAACAAACATTTGCAGTCTAAACATGGTCTTTGAAATAAAGTATACCACAAAAATATGAATATAGATCAATACTTATATTATGTTATATAAAAAATGCAAGCCTCTTTTGGCATTTTTGATTTATATGCTTTTTGATTGTTTCTGTAAACATTCCTTACACATCTCACTACGATTTTATCAAAATTTGCGCCGGATCATTTTTACTTCTAAAGGAAACAAATAGCCAAATAGTTTTTTCTTCAAAAAACATTTTTTCGAAAAACAGCTTTGTCGAACAGCATTTCCAAAGATGCTTTTTAAAAACGGATTTATGAAATATTTTCTCGAAAACACGTATTTCAAAAGTACATTTTTTCAAAAAAATTTTTAAAATAATTTTTCGAAAATATGTTTTTCCGAAAACAGTATTTAGAAAATTGAATAACGAACTCTACTAGCTTGGAAAATGTTAATGAAAAAAAAAAAGACGAAAAAAGATCCTGAATAAACCTAAATGCAACTTTTCTGGGTTTGATCAGGTTTTCTTAGGTTTGGTATGTTAATTAATAGGTAAATTAATTTTTCAAAAAGCCGTTGCTTGAAATAATTAATATCCGAAAAAATTTAATTTCCGAAAAGATGTCCTCCGAATAAATGTATTTTTGAAAAGTGTCTTAAGAAATTTTGAAAAGGTGGTTTTAGAAAAATTGTACTTTCGTAAGTACTCCTATATCAAGCAGGCGGCAAAAATAAAAAAAAAATTACAATATTTAATTTATTAATGCTGCTGGTAACGACGATCTAACCCTTTTTATGATTAAGCTTAGACCTGTTACTGTCAATCACTTCGCTCCCATAACTAATTGCCGCATGGAGCATGGATATTTCCCGAAATGTTGGAAAAAGTCCATAGTGTGTCCAGTCCCTAAAGTAAAAAATCCTTCCGATGTAAGCGAGCTGCGTCCAATTAGTCTGTTACCGGTCCTCTCTAAAATGCTAGAAAAAGCTTTTCATGCACAAGTGAATGACTACTTCAGGAATAATAGTTTGCTTCCTATTCATCAGTCAGGATTCAGAACTGGCCGTAGCACTACATCTGCCTTGCTAAACTTAACTGACAATATATTCAAATATATTCAGAGCACTCATTCGCCTCATTACTCTATTCTAAGGCATTTGACGTGCTAGCAGCTAGACCATCAGCAACTCTGTGCAAAACTGCAGTACTTAGGGTCTGATAAGTTATCAACATCTTTCTTTAAAAATTGCCTTTCTGGCAGGTAACAGAGAGTTCGCGTAGATAGTAGTCTTTCTTCCACTGGAGAAATAATGTCTGGTGTTCCCTAAGGATGCATTATTGGGCCACTTCTATTCTTGGTCTATAGTCTATACCTGTGATATTTTTGAAACAGCGGTCAGCTGATGATACGCAGGTGCTACATTGCTTTGACCCTGAGAAAGTTGAAGATGCTATTACATCTCTTAATAAAGACCTTGAGTCGATTTGTAGCTATTCCAAGCAACATAATTTGAAAATAAACCCCAATAAGTCGGAAATCCTCTTCTTTTGTTTAGAAAGACGCCGACAGGCATTGGAAGGTCAACTTAATATAAAACTGGGTCTTGTAAAGTTGAAATTTTCAGATTGTGCAAAAAAAAATTGGGACTTAAAATTGGCACAGGTTTAAAATTTAGTGAACATATTAAAAAACTGCTACAAAAAAGCTACTCAAAAATGAAGATTCTGTATACAAGCAAACACGTATGTACTTAATTACAAGACAAGAAAAAAAACCTTGCGAGGCTTTAATTCTACCGATATATTACTACTGCAACATTGTGTTCTTTCGTTGCCTGGATTTATTAACTAAAAATAATGTACAAATTTTCCCGAATGCTTGTTTTATGTTCATTTTTACTATCAGAAAATTTGACCACGTATCAGCTAAAATAATTACAATGGTTAAATATGTTATATATTGCAAAATTGCACTTCCAGCCATTGAATTTGCACTAAAAACTGATGGATTGTATTGACTGGTCAACTGCAGACGGTTGCCAAAGTGTAGGTACAAAATGTCCTGATTGATGCCATCCATGCAATACAGTATTACACGACATTTATTTGACTATATTTTCATTTAATAAACTTAGCATAAATAAGTATTAAGTAATACTCACATTTTGTTCTATTTTATGCATCATAGCCGAATAAACTTTTATTCCCTTCTCAATTTCGTAAAAGTGACAACGCTATTTGACGGTTTATACCAGTTTTATTATGAATTGAAAAGTGACACAAGCGACCTTTCCTAAAATTCGTTAATTTCCCCCCAAAAAACTATATTGATCGAAAATGGAATTGTGTTATTTTGTGTTTGCGAGAAGCGTTTAAGTGTTTTGCTTAGAAGCTGACATTATTTTGCGAAAAAAACATTTAAATATGGTGAGGCAGTGTCAAGTTTGCAAAAAATTGGAGTATTTAAACCTATAAGTTCCTTTTCACAAGTAAGTGAGGTTGGATTCACTTGTATCGAATCCACTGGCGTAGTTTTACATATCTACACATTAGTAATATTAGCTGGAAGAGGCAGCCGCCAGGAATGTTGGACAGTGTTGCTATGTTTTCCACTGTGTCCACCTCTCTTAGTCGCATCCATTGCATATTTTAAATGGATGAATGATTTGGCGCTAAACGATTTTATGAATGAAATGCTTTGTCTATAGTTTTTTTAATGTCAATGATGGAAACCCTGCTTGGGTGGGCTGTAGAGAATAACAATGGGTACATCGAAGCCCGTACTAACATGTGTTATTTGTCTGTCTCTTGTTTATTTAAATTAATTTAATTTTTATTACCTTGTTGTATTTGTTCCTATTTGTGATAGTAATCGTAAAAACGTCTTTCACGCAAGTGATAAAAGTTTAACAAATTGTTGAAGGTTGAACTTGTAATAAAGAAATCGTAATGTATTTTTAAAACTAATTATCGTTTTTGTATACGGTGGTTGGTTAGGGATAAGGCCAAGGCCGTGCCCTAGGGGGTGGGTGGCGCTGATGCTTTGCTATTAATAGAAGCACAAGGTGGAGACGGTAGAAAGACAATAGAAAGTGATGGGTAAAATCGATTGGATGCAATTTCATTTTAGTCAATCTCGTATTCGTCGAAAAGCATTATAACAGGTTTAGTAACCTTGCTAGCGACTTCTTTTAATATATTCGCACCCTGTATACAGTGTGGTCTAAAAAGCTTTCAATAAATGAAAAAAGTATTCATTATTTCATCTATATTCTATCAAATTTAATTTGAGAATAATGACACAGAAGACAATTTAACAAGAATTTACCCTATTGGTCAGTTCCAGGGACAGTTTACACTAAAACATATTTTAGTAATCACAATACTCATCTTTTATTTCCTGATAATCACGGAGGAGTCAGATTTCTTTCTATCCGTGTTGGCGAAAGCGCATTAGAAAAATAAAAATTAAAAAATAACATGTTGATATTTTTATCGTATCTTCTTCGCTTGCATAGGCGCCCATAGGGAGCGGCAAGGGGGGGGGGGTAGTTGCCCCCCCTGGGGTTGGATTCCACGGTGCTTTTTAACAACGGTGCAACTTCGTGTTGTTTCTTGGCTGGCTTGGCTTTTATTAAGCAAAAACAGTGTCAGCATAGCAACATTACGCTTCTTATTTTATACTACTTAAAATAGTTTCCTACCCCAACAATACTCTCTCTAACCAATAATGCGCAATAAACGGATCGAAGAAAAATATTTTAAATAAATAAAGAAAAAATAGCAAAAATGTTAAAAATCATCTGTTTTAAAATGTTGGAAGCAGTAGGAGAGATATGTTTTTAGGTTGAGTCGATATCCGTAAAAATAGAGAGAAATCTAACAGACACGACCGATCTGCGTTCCGTAGTAAAACCGGTTCTTTCAGGAACCAGTGATACCATTGGTTTACCGCATTATACCGAGTGGTTAATCAGGTTTGACAACGGTACACACCCTCAGTATAATCGCAACCGTGTATATCGCAATTTGCAAGAAATACGTACCTGCATAACAAAAAGTTAGGGAAAATAATAAAACGAAATCAATTGTATGGTATCAATACGAATATCTCTAATAAATAAAAAACTTTATAAAGAGGAGAAATTCGTCGCAATTCTGCAACAAGAAAAATCTTCTTTGTCCGTTTTTTTACTATAATCTCGTATATAAAGACTATGATGTGCGATGAGAAATGGCAGCATGTGAATATCGAGAGCATTCCAGTATGTTCAACCTACACATTTTTCTTCTTTCACCGAGAGTACAAGTAAAAGTACACAATTAAGTCTGTTATTTAAATAATATCTAAGTCTTAACTTTCACACATTCGAGTACTAACTTAAGTGAACATATCTACATATTATATTAATTATGGTATTATATTCATCGCGATCATTACACTTTCTTCATTGCAAAATTACATTATTTTGTGTACAGATGCTTGAGATTAAATAATTAATGGTTATAGTGGCTACTACATTAAAAATGTCCATAATGATTTTTTAGGATGCGATCAAAACCAGAAATTCAAAAAATCCTAAAGATTTCGCTGTACCTAACTACAATCTCGGCTTACAACACAAATAATATCAAAGTTAGGTCTCGACGCATTATTTATGGACGAATTTTCTTAAAACCTCGTCATAACAAAGAAATGCAAACATTTTTTTAACCGTCACAGCCATGGATTTATTAAGAAAGGATTCGATGTTCCGTATACTGTGAGCGTATCGAACGCGAAGCCTGTTTATTTGTTGTTTGTTATGAAAACATCTTCCCCTAGAGGTAAAGTTTACGAACTTAAGGAAATACGTAATTGAATCAAGAATAGTAGTAGACAGAGATAAAATAGCATTGGAGTGTTGGAGCTCAGAGTCTCTGCTGGTTGCTTAGGAAATACGTCTAAACACTCGGTTACACGTACGTCTTTGTAATGAACTAGAAAAGAAAAAGTGCGACTTATAGATTTATAAATGACTAGGAGCGACATTAAATAAACCTTTAGAAATAATATAACCTATAAATAATAAAACGTTTTTAATTTAAATTTATTATTATTTAGCAGAAAATAAAGTATTTTAGGGCTTTTATTACTTTTAGTAAGTCTTGCAATGCTTCTAATGTATTTTTTGTACACAAATACAAGGTAAAATAAGATGTGGCCAATGTTTACAAGTAGTGTTTACAGTGTCGCTTAGAATGGTTTGTTTTGGCTTCAAAGAATGTTAAATCATCCCGTATCCATTCTTAATAAATCCATGGTCATAGCTTATCCTGCTCTTGGAATTTTGCTTACTACACGCCACATAAAGAAAACACAATTAAACGGCTTAAATCTAACTTTTTTTTACAGTCGAAACAATTTAAGTCATCAGTGGAAGTTTTAATGTCAAACAGGGACGCATTAATGGGGGGGGGGGGGGGGGTAGTGCCCCCCTCAGTGAATGCTTAAGTTTGCTAATTAGAGTATGCGTTTGCTATTAGGATCTCGTACCAAAAAACTTCGACATTTAAATTTAGGAAAATTCACAGCAAACGTAAAAGACGTTCGACCAGTTATAAAAAAATTTGCAAAAAAGTCAACAACTTTGAATTTTTATCTTCGCATAGCTGAATACTTTTTCCTCACACCTAACACCAATGGTGTTAAGGAGTGTACAGCTTCTTTTGGTAAGTACATTGATAGGTCATTAGCATGTGGCATTGATAAGCTAAAATTACTAAACCCCACTCAAGTAAACTGCCACGCTACATTAGAGCTAGTCGATGGCTTTTTGTCATTGCCTTTACTCCAACAACTATTAATTGACAGCGATGATTGTTATAATATGAACGTCTTCTTTATATTGTAAAAAACAAATTTTAGGAAGAAACTTAAATTGGCTAAACCATCCCTGCTGCTACTCTTCTCTAAACGGATTGCCCATGGATTTATTATAATAAGGATTCGATATCCGTATACTGTGACAGTATCGAACGTGAAGCCTTATATTTGTTGTTTGTTTTCTCTTGGGGGAACAGTTTACAAACTTTAAGGAAATACCACAGGAAATACGTAATTGAATCAAGAATGGTAGTAGAAAGAGATAAAATAGCATTGGAGTGTTGGAGCTCAAGTTGACAAATCACACCGGTGTGTCACCCGGCGATGATATCGAACGCAGCCCAGAAGTGTTGCTGTCTGTTATGGTTGTTTAGGAAAACGGCTGAACCTCGGTTTGAACACTCGGTTACGCGTACGTCTTTGTCTAATGAACTAGAAAAGAAAAAGTGCGACGTATAGATTTATATAGATTTATAAATGACGTGGAGCGACTTTAAATAAACACCTTTAGAAATAACATAACCTATAAATAATAAAACCTTTTTAACTTAAATTTATTATTATTTAGCAGAAAAATAAAATATTTTAGGGCTTTTATTACTTTTAGTAAATCTTGTGATGCTTCTAACGTATTTTTTGTACAAAAATACAAGGTAAAATAAGATGTGGCCAATGTTTACAAATTGTGTTTACAGTGTCGTTTAGAATGGTTTGTTTTGGCTTCAAAGAATGTGAACTCATCCCGTATCCAGTCCTAATAAATCCATGGGATTGCCTCTACATCGCTCGCATCAGTGACAAAAATAAAAACACTCCGCTCTGTGGTTCTGGGTTAAAGTAGCAATTTAAAAACTCGTTATAAATTCCACAATACAAGCGTAACGAGAGTATAACTAATGATATAATTTATTTATTCAATATGATATAAGGTATTTTATAAAATTACAGAATATTGCGTTAGAAGTTGGCCTTCGGACTATATCCAACGGATTTTGCCCTTTTGAAGTCGCGAAAATGCGCGGAATGCAGTTGCATAATTACAGATATTTCTTTACACTCGGTCAGATTTGCTCGATTTTGCGAAAGGGAGCGGATGCTGGTAATAGTGGTAATCAAACCGTCTGCCAATCGTTAGAGGCCGGTTCCCAGATAAATAAAATGTTTTACAGAATATCACAAACTATTATTGTAATATTGCAATGTGTCACATAGGTTGAATTTAGGCCAGGTGCATCTTTCGTAGCAATTATAAATTAACATGAAATCTTGAATTATGGAAAATATAGCATAATATCCCAGAACTCCATAGTCAAACGAGGGATATATTTATTTTTCGAGACAAAAAGTCCTGCTTGGTTTAGAAATAAAACTGATATAGAACAGCGTCTCAAGCGGACGGAAAATTATTCATTCTTTAAACATAGTTTCTAAAGTTCTTCAAAGTAAAAAGTCGAATATTGTGGAGGCTTCCAATTTATTTAAAAACGCTTGCGAAGAACTTTGTAAACTGCGTCACAAATACGAGCAAATTCGATCTGAAGCTTCGGATTTAGCAGCAAATTAGGGTATTGAAGCATCTTTTACTAAAATGCAACAAAAAATTTTTAAATGTTTTGTGACGAACTTGCCTCTGATACAAAATTTGCAGCAGAAGAAAAATTCAAAAACATGACATTTAATAGAATTTAGAATATTTCGTCATTCCAGTTAAAAAATCGACTCTCTGGCTTTCAAAACGTTATTGATAGATTTAATTTCCTTGAGCCCTTATATCTGGCACTGAGTTACACAAGAATGCTGAAATTTTGGGAATTAAATACGACGATGACTAGGTACTTATCTGATAATTTTACCATCGAAATTCTCAATTTTTACTACCTACTTAAGATTTTCGGGAAAACTGTAAAGAATTATCAACAATATGATGATAATGATTTTTTTTTTGTAAAAATCACACCAGCTCTCTAAGTTTTCCAGATGTGTGTATTATTAATATTTTTAACTATTCCTGTAACTTTTGCTGAGAGATGTGTCTCGAAACTGTGCCTTATTAATAATTTTTTAAGAAATATTTATTAGTCAGGAACGCTTAAGTAGCCTGGCTATTCTAAGCATCGAAAATAAGTACGCAGAAGAAATAAACTTTGATAAAGTAATTGACGTTGTTGCAAGCATTAAGAACCGCAAAAAGCATTTCTAATATATATTATGTTACAGGAAATTTTAGTTTTTAGTATATATTGGTACGTGCTAGCTAAGCCTAGTCTATACCCGAAAAGGGTGATTTATTGGGTTGTTATGTTGTTGGTTCGTTCATTTTTTCTCGATATTTTTATCTTTTAGTAATATTATCCAAACTAAACGAACCCATTCTAGCTCAATAACTCATCCATTTCGGATATGGCCTGGGGCGTACCTACTAGACTAGTATCCTGAGTGAAAACTGATATTTCCTGTAACATACAGGATATTAAGTACCAAATTTAGGAGAGATTATGAGCTTTTAGTTTTTTGTGTTCCAAAAAATTATGCCCTGATTTTTGTATACTTTTCGTAATAAAAAATATCAAATACCTAACTTGATTTTAATTTTTATTATTATGTAACCATAAATATTCCGGAAATCAAAGTGCAAATAAAATATAGGTATATAATAATTATAAATTTTTACGATTAAAGTCTTGACCAAATAAATTTTGAAAAAATTGGAAATTTTTATAATTAAAAATTTACCTGTACCGTATTGAGATTTTTCTCTAGACTTAAAGCGCCAAAGTAACTCTTGCGAACTGGCGCCGTCAGATCTAGCTACGCCACTGAGCGCGTGGTATAGGTAATTCATGCATCAAAACTCGAAAGGAGCTTTTTCTTCTTCTCCTGAACGTACTTACTTGAAGAACTGGTGAAACTTTAAAGGATGTTTGCAGTTTTCGGTGCATGAGTCGGTTTTCTTGTTCCATTCGTCTCTTTTTCTTTATTCTATCTTATTTATTTTTATTGATTTTTTCTTCTTTCTCTGCGATTCTTAATCCTTGTCAGTATCTTCTATCCATCGACCTCAACAAAAACGCCTTCAGAATACAAAAATTCGTGAGGTAAACATTTTATCTATTCGCATCTCAGAGCGAGCTGTGCTTATTGGGGTTCACCAATTAAGAGTTCAACGAGTTCAATAACCGTTATAAAAATATTTAATTCCTGTTTAGACTTTGTCCACCACCAACTTCAATCATGCAAGCCCTACATTCTCTTTCAAACAATACTCCAATTAGTCAAATCTCCAACCTATCACTTCCAGTTTCCAGGCTATTAAATTCTTTTACCCATTTATCGTTTGGTGCAGGTGCTTACGTCAGACTCCTCAGTCACAAAAAAGGAATGTCCACCATCCTTTGACTTAAGCTTACACCTAATTGTACCAATAAATTTACCTATTGCATGTATCGCCCCTCCGCTCCTAAAAATAAATTCATCTTCGCCTTTCAATGAGAACTCTGTTTGCCAAACAATTCCCTACATCGCTACGGATTAAACTCTTAGCACTTCTACCAATTTTCTTCGTTTCACAGTTCCAATGTCCCCTATAAAATACCTAAAATATATTTAGGGTCTAACAAAATCATCTAGTCTGGATGGTATACCAGTAATCGTCCAGCTCCAGAACTTGGACGTCAAAAATGTCTTTCTCAATAACTGATAAAATATCGGTCGTGTAGAGTGTGTCCAAGTTCCAAGTTCCTTACATCTAACGATAGGATAATTTCCCCAGATGTTCGCAAGGTTATAGAGAATTAAAAAGAAATTTTAAAATATTTATAGAAACATTTTCTATTATCTGGCGCTTGATTGGAGACTTGTTTGGAAAAAAAGAATATTTTAGGGAAGAGTACTATCGTCAGCGTAACTGTGGACAGGAGTGATAGTTGAAGGGAGCAGGTCATTAATGTGAAGAAGAAATAGGGTTTGTGCCAGGACTGATCCTTCTAGTACGCCAGCATTGATAGGATGTAAGTGCCGTCCACCACGACAGATGCTTTAGTTAGCGAGAAAGCTACCGATATAGGTACATAATTTGGAAGGAAGACCGTAAGAAGGTTTGTTGAGGAGTGTAGTACCTATGCCATACTTGGTCAAACACCTTGGAAATGTCAAGGGCAACGATATTGGAGATTCGCCATAAAATTCAAGATACTTATTCCATTTATGGGTGACAAAGGTACGAAGATCCGCTGTTGATCTCTGGTGACGAAATCCATACTGTCTGTCGTGGATGAGTTTGTGTTTTTTTAGATACTTTAGTATTGGCAAGGCTTCATAACTTTGCAGTCAACAGAGAGAATATAGATAGTTAGATGGAAGGACCTTGGAACTTTTCTTGGGGACAGGCTGCACACGAGCAGTCTCCCAGCTGTCCGGAAAGACACCCTTGTCATAGGAGGATCAGAAAAGATGAGTTGAGATGGGTGCAAGTTCTGGAGCGCATTTTTTTAGAACGATTGCTGGTGTGCCATCTATACTGGAGGATTTTTTGGTATCAAGTTATACCTTTTTTGAATTGTCTGCTCTTGCTTGACATCAAAGAGTATTTCGGGCATTTTATGGGATACAGACGTAACGGTTGGAGTGAAATTGGCCGTAGAAGGAAGGGTGGATTTGGCAGCGAATTGTCTGACAAACAGGTTTCCTTTTAGAGGTGGAAGTGATTTCATTGTCAGATGCCAGGGGAAAAAGTGCTTCTACAGAAATTTTGGCTAAAGTTTTTGGCAAGTGACCAGAAAGACTGACTGTCGTTGGAATAGGAAAGAACTTTATCTTTTATGCGATTGTTAGATGCATTTTTAGACTTCGAGATAGTTTGATAGTATCTACTAATTTCTTAACTCGACGAAGATCTGAAGATTTTAGGGAGTAGGAGTTTGAATAAACTTTTTGTGAGTCTGGAGTTTTTTGAGCCTGGCTTTATCACAGGCAAATTTTAGGTCCCCTGCGGGTATGTGGAAAGAAAAAATTCAAAGCCTGCTTAAATTATATCTGTGATCTGAGAGAAAATTGGAAAGGGATCGAAAAGGGAAAAACAGACAGCGTTCTAAGTGAAAGTAGAGAAGAAGTTTCGAAAACCATCCCAGTTGGCAGAATTGTTGTGCCAGATCTTGCGCTCCGGCATATTTTCAAAAAACTCGAGATGTATGGGACAAGACAAGGTATAAAACGTGTGAACTGTACGACTAAGGGGAGCGCATACAGATATTAAGTATGGCCCAGGATGGGTAGTGAGGAAAATAACTGAACACCAATATTCAAAAAATCAAAATAATAGCAATGAGAGCTGAATATTCTACCACTCGACTTCGTGGACTGTTTCAGTAAAAGAAATAAATCTTTTGAAAAGACGGAAGATTATCCAAAATGACATCATTTTTAATCACGAATACATTCAAAGACCTTCAGTAGTCATGGCTAAGATTAATATTTTTTTCATCTCGTTAGTGTGTACCATGTTTATTATTTTAGCTACAGACAAAAATATCCGGAATATTTTTAAATTGCACTAGTAATAATTATAAACAAATTCATAAAAACAGTTTACATAACGTTGTTATCGCAACATTTAATAGATATGTTTTTTTATTTAAATAACTACATTTGCATTGTTGCTAAGGTCAACAATTTTTTAATCGACTGTTCAATATTAAAACTTTAGAAAGGTTTTACTTAATCGCCTATTAAAAATATCTTCGATTTACATACATACTAATTAACATTTACATGAGAAAAGTTAACATTTAATTGGTGATCTAATCGAAATCTGACAAGTAAACGGAAGTAGACATTTTTCTTGTTTACACTATCGTTAATTAAAGGAGTCAGAACACCGACAGCCCACAGCACGACTAGCTCTCATTTCGAAGATGGGTCTGAATATGTCGTATACTCTTAAAAATAATGATTAAATTCCAAATCAAAATCAACACAATTCCGACTAAATCCAGGTCCACGCCAGATTGATTTAAAAATTGGCGCTGGTTATTGATTAAATTAAGATATTTGTGATTAAATTTTCTGATTGAAATTTGATTAACAGTCAGTAACAGTTTTAGCCAATTTGTATTAAATATTAGTAAATTGTTATTCCTTATTAAACATGGGTGTATTGGTATCTCATTATAGGGTGTCAGTTGTATGAAATAACTGCAGAGCCTGAAGTCATAAAAATCAGAAGTGCTTGTACGTAAATCTAGCAAATAAGGTGCATGAGGAGCCAGTTGAAAGTCTAACTGATAAATTTGTGGCAAGGAGCACTGTTCTGTTGAAGCAGAATTTTCTTCTTGGCCAAGTCGGGACGTTTCTCGTTAATGTTTTGGTTTAGTTGGTCAAGTAAGCTCTTATAGTAGGTCCTCTGAATTTATTACTTGTCTCTTTTCAAGGTAATCTATGAGTATCATGCCTTCAGCATCTACAAAAAATGGTCGACATAACGTTTCCGGCAAATGCGCTCTTGGACACATCAAGCTCTCTGTTTGGCTGCCACCTAATCGCGAGTGAAAAAGTGAGAAGACAATGTAGTAGCGTGTCTCACCCGTTACACCGCAGTCAAGTCCTCATCAACATAGTGGGAATATGCCGCCTGGAAGTGTGATGCAGTTGGAATCCTTTTTAAGGCTATTAATAAAACTCCAGAAATGTTTAATGTTCTAGATTAAATTTTCGGTGTCAGTAACATGCAAAAGATAGCACATATCAGCTCCGACTTTAACCTCGCAACGAACATTGCAATAGGCCTCGTAGTCGCTTGTGCGGCGTGTACGCTTAAATTTTTTATGAAGTTTGTTTTTTAGGGCGATGCATTTTCGAAGGTTGCGGTCGAACCATTTGGGGTATTTTTCAGTCTTGACAGTATTTGTCGGTACAAAGCGGTTTATTTCCTCGTAGAGCACCTCGTAGAATTTGTAGGTCATTGCATCAATGTCAGCGTTGTCGGATTTGAAAGTCCACTCGGTTTGGTCGAATTAACGATTTAACTCTGCAAAGTCAGCACGATGAAACTGATTTACTGAAACTGTAGTACTTTACTTAAAGTTTTCGTATAATGAGTATCAAGAGTAGTTTCTATTGCCGGGTGAAAAGAATCGATGGGAAGCAGTGGTAGAGAACTGAGCAAAACTGAGACCTGGCTGACGTCGCGACGGTGTTTGCCAACGACGCGTCGTTGGCAAACACCAGGTCAAGGGTTCTCCCAAGAGAGTTGTGTACCCAATTTACTTGTTGTAGTTCGAGGAAGTACATTGTTTCAATGATGCTCTCCGCGGAAGGCGAGCGAATTTCCGTAGGGACCAGTGAGCCATCCTCTCTGGTCCATTCGATCAGTGGCAGATTAAAGTCACCATAAATTAGAAATTTATCGTTAGTACTCTTACGCAAAGACTCACAGGTGGCACCAAATGATTTCTAACTTTCGACGAACGAGTTTGGCAGTAGGTAAACGCGCCCAACAACAAGCTTAAGACCTCCAGCCGTGTCCATCCGAATCCAGAGGTCCTCATACTCGTCGAAAACGGGCGTCGAGATTTCAGACAGCTTGACAGTGTCCAATGCAGCAATGAGTACACGCTGGGTGCCGAGCGCTGCACAGTGTCTGTCTCTTCGAATAACTGAGTATTAAGGGCTGAACAACTCAGAACCGAAGAACGAGTCGTTCAGTCATATTTCGGAGAGAATTATTAAGTCGAAATTGCACGCATATGTAGATCTCAACAGTTCGTCCGTCGTGGTTCTCAGCCCTCGCATGTTCTGGTAATATACGGTGAAGGTACCTAAAGGGCGGGGCTGCTCGTCGGTTGAACAAAATTCGAAACCAGTGACGAGACAGGCGAGGGGCAACATTCAACAGGATCAGCGGGGTCATGATTGATGCCGTTGCCCTCCCGTCCCTGTCGGTGGTCGATCAAGGCGCTCAAATGCTCGGCCAGATTGAGTTTATCGCGGTAGTTTAGAAATCCATTTTGCGAGACTGAAAGCAATGGTAGAAAGCAGGTGTAACTATGTCCCTCCTTAATAATGTCAAATATAACAATTTGTGATCCTGAATTAAATGATTCATTAGCTATGGAATACGCTTCGATGATACCTACGCCAATTGCAAACAAATAAGTGTTATCCTTAGCTATCGCAATTTTTTGATGTGTTTTAAGCAAGTCTGAAGAATAATCCTTATTGTTAACCATATGATTTGTAGAGCCAGAATCAATAAAAAATATTAATTCTTTTTCTATTTCTACATCTCCTATTTTATCTTTATTCAGTAACATAGCAAACACTTTCGTTAGTATCCCTTTCTTGACCGTCCCTATTATTACCGTTACCTTGATTTACACCTCTAAGAGCATTTTGATCTTCTTGCATCGTGTTGTCTACATAGTGACCATGGGAAAACTGTCCTCTACCTTTACCCTGATTTCTGTACCGTCTACCTCCAACACTGCCTCTTGAGCCTTTCATAAACTGACCTGGGTTTTGACTATTTTGCCCTTCACCATTCTGTCTATATTCTCCTGAATTACGGCCTTCGCCATTCTGTCCAGAATATTCTCCTCGTAAACTACTTGTCTGTAAAAACTGACGCTATTGGAGTATTGACAAGGCTTCTTACAGTCTCGTTGAAAATGACCCCCTTCACCACATCGATAACATTCTTTCTGGGTAAAAAATGCATGTTGTGGAATACCTTCTGCTTCTCATATTCTGATAAGAGTTTCGTTTTTACATCTTCATAGATTGCACTTGATAAATTTTCGATCACAGTTATAATTATAATAGTATTGTACCATTTTGGTAAACTCAACATCAAACTACATATCACATCATCATCACTTATTGTGGCACCTGTGGCCTGTAACTGTCGTACGATCCCCTCATATTATAAAATGTGTTTCTCTTAACATTCACCTTCTTTCAGTTTTATCGACATCATCTTTTTTTAACAGCAGTTGTCCTTGAACCCCTGCTCCACGTTTTGTAAGTTGTTTCTTTACCTCTAAGCCATTCTAACTGTGAATCCTCAACGCATTGAACTATCAATGATTTTGCCTTACGATCAAGTTTCAAGAAAGCGTTTTTCTTATCTTCCGACAATGTATTTAACATCTACCTATTTTTCTATATATTCAGCTACTCCATTTTCTGCTAGAATCATCTCCATTCTAAATTTCCAGTTGTAATAATTGTTTCCATTTAGTGGCTCAATGCTGGATCCTTTTGCTTGGGCCATGACTTCACTTTTACTCACAGCTTTTACTTTTCTTTTTCACTTCTATCTGCTTCCTTTTTATCACTATTAATAAGATTCCCGTATTTCCGACTAGTCAGGGCCCATAACCTGTTATTTTAATAAGACGATGAAGGCCTTTTTATTTATTTATTAACTAAATAAAACAATATAATTGTATATAACAAAAACCTGCACCTACAATCTACATCTTTTTATACCCAGTCCCCAGCCCCCGGATCACGCCACATAGAATTCTATTCTGTGTCAAAGTTCAAAGTCACATGACTACTCAAACAAAACAAACGATCCATCAGAAATCGCATAGAATTCTATGCATCGTGATCCAGCACCAGAACTCTAGTACTTTTCGGTGCTAGTACTTTACACTCTACTCTCGATTTTTCTAAAAAAAAAAAACAAAAGAGACTTTCCTTGCCTAAGGGGATAATACTTTTGCCTAACTTGCATTACACAGCATCGCCATCTATTAACAATATAACAAATTTAACTATATTAGGAATGGGCAAATGCCATAGTAATGGGCATAAAGAAAGATTTTAGTACATACTATAACAGAATTCAACATCAATATAATATCTCTTTTTTAAGCATTTTTCGGGAAAAACGCTTAAAAATTGCTGCCCCCCACCCTTATCACCAAAATGATAGCTGAGAAAAATCTTTAAAAAATCATGAACATTGAGAATTAGTTCTACATTGAGCCAAAATTATCAGAATTGAAAAATTCTAGCTCAATCAATTGTTATATAAACAATTTAATTGTTTATTTCTTTACAACTGCTAATTGGTTTTAGAGAAAACCTTTATCGATAAAAAATATTTCTCACGATATAAGGAACAATTTTTGTTCTGACAAGATTTTCAAAATTTTTAATTTGGCTCAGTCGAAACGCGAGTGTATTACTATTATTGCTGTCCCCCACCCTTATCACCAAAAGGATCGCTGAGAAAAATCTGAAAAAAAAACGAACATCGAGTTTTAGGAGGTGATTGAGCCAAAATTATTAGGATTGAAAAATTCTAGCGCGATTAATTGCTATAAACAATTTAATTGTTTATTTTCTTATAACTGCTAAACCATTGGTTTTGGAAAAAAAGTTATTCGACAAAAGATATTTCTCACGGTTCGTAATGAACAACTTTTGACTTTAAAAGTTTTTTAAAATTTTTATTTTGGCTCAGTCGAAACGCGAGCGCATTACTATTAATAATAAGTGGGGGGCTGATGGCACGGAACACTAATTGTGCAAGGATAGCTTGCACTTGACCGATTTTTTGTATATAAGAAAGAAAAATGCCCCGAAAAATTACCTTATATCTTATATGCCCATTCTAATAAAGAAAGACCAATAAGACCAATGACGTAGATCGTACGATGTACGATAATCATCGTTTGTTGTGGGATGGCAACACTGAATTCGTGTTAGAGGTCGAGAACTAACGATAATCATCACCATCGATAGTTATCGATAGTCGAGTCTTTGACTATCGGTTGTTATCGATAGTAATCGATAGTCAGTTTTGAACCCGACTGACCCCTTTCGGCCCCTTTATAGTGGGCACTATCGATAATTATCGATAGTGAACGATCGATAACTATCGATCAGAATAATTATTCATAGGATAATAGGATAAACAATTTCCAGGGATATTTTGAAAGGTGCTGGGTATGTGTCGCAAACATACCCTGATTTATAAACAATAACAGATTTACACCACTATCAAAAACTATCGATGGCATTCGATAGCAAAAACTATCGATATTCTATCGATGGTTTTCGACCTCTAAATTGTGGTTATCAAATGTCAATTTTCAGTCTTTCTTTCTCTTGAATAAAATTCGAAATGGTGAGTAGATGTGTTTCTTTTACGTGTAATTGTATTACTTTTATATTTTGTTAACAAATATTTGAAAATATTGTATATTATCAATTTTTATAAAATCCTGACAAAATTAGAAGATGCATGTTTGATTTGGTCAATATTGAAGTTTTTGTTTGAGGTTATAACATGACCGCGTGTTATTAGAAGCATTAAAATCTTAATTTAAATGATTTCTTGCTTATAGAAATTGATATAATGAGTCCGAATATTTAATTTGTTCTGTACTTAATGTTAAATGTATTCGACCAACTATATATCATTATTTTAGCCTCCCAAGAAGGATTCAAAATCCTCGGCCAAACAGCCTCAGAAAACCCAAAAGAAGAAGGAAGGATCTGGTGGAGGCAAAGCTAAAAAAAAGGTATGTCTATAGAATTGAGTAAGAATTTCGTGAAATAGTTCATGCACACCAATTAAAGAGTGTAGAAGTAAAACAACGAACCTTTCGTTTTTTAAAAATTAAGATTATTAATGCTATGTTGCTTTTTTATGTTATTTTAACTGGACAAAATCTTTCCAGGATAAGGCAAGCGTAGTCTGCATAATTTATGCTAAAATTCTAGTATATTTAAAATGTGTAATGTGTAGATGGAGGTGGATAGGCTTCGGCACAACCAGAATTTTGGCGTGGGAGGGGCTGTTCTGTGTTAATTGAAAAATTATGCATTGTGTTCTTAAACTTTCACAGAACGCTTAATAATATTTAACAAGATAAGATTTATTTTTTGCAATTTTTAATACCATTTTACCAGTTCAAAATATGTACTGTTTTTCGTGGTGTATATGATGTTCTTGTTTTCTTTAGGCTTTTATTGTGATTTTAGTTTTTATTAGGTACTTTTTTAAATGTACTTAATGAAATGTAGCCAGAGTGATATTAAACTGATAAGAATATACAGGGTGTCTGGAAAAGGTCTGTACAAAATGCTACCATGTATTCGTGAGACTAAAATGAGACGATTTAACCCAACTTACCTATATCCAAAAGTGTTTCGTTAGGGAGATACAGAGCCCCAAAGGGGTACTTAACGATTTACTTTTTTGGCTCTAACTTTTGAACTGACTTGTATAATTTAATGAAATTTTAATATTTTATGTTGGCCATAAAGACTCATAAAACCATACTACAGTAGATGTTTGACATCGTCAGGGAAGTCAGGAACGGACTTGCCACCACACTAGTTGGGCCAAATTTTTGACAGGTATCATTTTACAGAGCTCAACACTGATTTTTTAAATACTTTGGTTATCCTCTTTGAAAAAGGTACTCACCATTTGTTTCGATAAAATTAACCGTTTTCGAAAAAATTAAGGTTTTGTATAACACGTTATTGAAATAATACTACAATACTACAATAAAACACGTCGTTTTTACTTCGTTAACAATGTGTTATTGGCAGGTAAAAGTTAAATCATAAAATGTACTTAAAACTGAATCTTTTTGATATTTCAGAAATCGCTTAAACAGTAAAATGTTAAAAATGTGAAAGTAGTAGTAGTAGTAGTATTCTGATAAAATTATTTCAAATATTATACAAAAAATCAAATTTTTTCGAAAACGGCTAATTTTATCGAAACAAATGTAGAGTACCTTTTTCAAAGGGGCTCTGTATCTCCCTAACGAAACACTTTTGGATATAGGTAAGTTGGGTTAAATCGTCTTATTTTAGTCTCACGAATACGTGGTAGCATTTTGTACAGACCTTTTCCAGACACCCTGTATATCATCCTTTGATCTGCATCAAAAAGTTGAGAAGCAGATTAATAAGGGTGATAACCTAACTTGTTTTCTGTTATATCTTAGCAGCATTTAGATACATTATTTTTTTTTAACTGTAATGAAATGTAGCGAGAGTGATATTAAGCTGATAAGAATAGATATTATTCTTTGATCTGTGTCAAAAGGCTGAGAAGCAGATTAATAAGGGTGAAAGTTGTTAACCTAACCTCTTTTTTTGTTTAGATTTTGGATACTTTTAGTTACTAAAAAGTACAAAAGTTAGTTTTTCCTCACTTTTTTTGTATGTTAGTTTCATAAAATTCTTCTGATAATTTTTTTTTAAAACAGTTGCTAGTTTTTATTGCACTAATGTCTTTAAGACCCATGCATTGAATTTGTCTTCTTAAGTAAGCTGAACAATAGTCACTAATTATTAATGAGAGGACATAATATTTTGTATTGTTATTGTCCCAATAATAGATATTTATGTGTTCCATATTAGATCGAAGAAATGGACATAGAACACATCAAAAAACAAAACTAATCAAAAATAAAAATGATAAATATTTCAGTTGTGACATACTAAAACAATAGAAGTTCTCGTCAGATATAGGTCTCATAGGTTTTGACAACTTTTTTGGCTTTATTGAATATCTTACCTCAAATGGAGCACGTTAGGGCAAAAACATTATTGGATGAAGTACATTGTTATAAAAAAATCATATTAAATTGAGAAAACCTAGTTTGTCATATTTTGATTTCAATTTTAAAGTTTATTGATCAGACAGTTTTACAAATTTGTACAAAACCTTTTTGGTGTTGAGCATGCAATATCTAAAAAGGAACTTAAAACTAAATATAAAAACAGGGCAAAATGTGCTGCAGGTATTCCTCTGTCTTGTTATATGCCCTACTTACTTATAAACAGTTTTTTAAGTTTTTTTTTTTAAATGAAGATATATTTAAAATTTTAGTCTGGTAACTTATACAACTTGTTAAAAGGACAATATTAGACTTGGTCTTGTTGAGTTCTTTAGAAAAACTGACTTTATTTTAAACAAAGTTGACGTTATAAGGTACAACACTGAATAAGGTTATTTGGGGTGCAAATAGAGTATTATTATGTATTAACAAGTACATTTTTGAGATACATCCAACACCCTAACTATATCACAAAATTCACTGTAAACTAAGGATTTAACAAGATTACTATGCTTTACATTGGGCAAACTTTTGTTAAAATATCAGCTGTTGGAAGGTACTTAATGCCTACTAAATTATTTGCTGACAAAATGATATATTGGTATGTTTTGATTTTTTGTGAACTACAGTTTTCAGTGATAATTTTTGAGCATTCTGATTATTATCATTGAATATAGTAATGCCACTGTAAACTAACAATTCAGACAATGTTTCTTAAATATATCACTTCCCTTGAAGCTGCGCTTAGGGCCATGTACTCAGCCTCTATGCTAGACAAGACCACTGTTGTTTGCTTATTACTTTCCCAAGGAATAGCTGCACCAAAAAGCCCAAGAACAAACACAGTATAAGACTTCCTATCCTTTCTGTTACTAGCCCAGTCTGCATGAACATAGCTGTCTAAAAAACACCTTTAGAGAAGCACAGTGCATAAGATTTGGTGCCTTGCAAATATCTTAACACTGCGTTGCACATTTCCAATACAATTCTGTACAACAGTGTTATACTGGTTTAAAAAACTTACAGTATATGCAGTGCCAGGTTGCGTTAAGACCGCAAGATATATCAAAGTGCCTGTATCAAGCTGCCTATAAGTCTGATAAGGTACATGTTTGTCACATGAACTATTATTTTCAGTTGTTAAAGCAAACGTTATTGTCCATGTCCCAACACTTTTGCAATCTGTCGAATCTGACATATTAAAATCTGTCTGATCTACATACGTTTCTTGATCTAAAGTTATATTTCTTTCCTGATCATGTACAGCGTGTCCAGAAACCATCTTATCAAATGTGAGACTTTTGTATTTTTGACTTTATGGGAAGTTATTCTTCATAAAAAGTTCTGCAAAACTATCTTGAATTTTAATTGCAAAGTACAATAATGTAAGAAAGTGTTGTCTAGAACTAAAAAGTGATCGAATATGAAATTTGACCAAACTTTATGGTCATCCATATGTACCTTTGAATTTTTTTTTAAAAAGTGTTTTGAAATACATGTTTTTTAAATAACATACTACCAAAATAACTTACTTATCCCGATCATCTTCTACCTTATTCGGTGTAGGGGTGATGATTGTTCTTAATCTCTTTTTGTTTTTTGCCTCTTCTCACTTGCGTCCAGTCCATTCCTCTTTTCTTCACTATTTCGGCCATTACTGAATTCCACTTCTTCCTTGGTCTTCCCCTTCTTCGTCTGGCTCCCGTCCGTGTCCCATGTGACTAACTGTTTTATTCTAACCCATGCGCATCAGGTGCCCCAACCAGGGTTGGGTACGTCGAAAATTTGACATACTCGACGGTTTTTTCGACGCGTCGAAAATTATTTTTTGACACCATTAATTTTCGACATATTCGACAGTCGAAAATATATTTGGATATATTAATTTGGAATTTGGAAATAAATACTATACTATACTATAACATAACCAAAGACTCTTTGGCAAAGAGTAAGTTGGTTATAGTATAGTAATAACTATAAATCAACGTGTATTAATATTAATAATTAATATATTGTTTAAAAGCATGGAAATACAAAACAGCAGATGGATAATAAAAATATATCAACTTAACGACTGTAAACTTAAAGTACATTCACAAACGATTTCAAAAACTGGCATTTAAAATATTTTATAAAAACAAATATTCATCACTTCTGTTCTCATCCCTTATTTTCATATGGTAATAGATGTAAGTAAGTTTTTTCGAATTTTCTGAACTGAGTCTATTTCTCAGCCTAGAGTGAATGAAGGACCAATTTGAGAAAAGTCTCTCGAGCTGTGACGAAGAGGCTGGTATTGAGTTTAACTTCATCGCTAACTTAGCCAGTTCTGAATGATGTCTTTCGGCCAATCCCCAGAAAGTCTGCACATTCGCGATTTGTTTGGAGAAAAGTTTCTGGAAGAAGTTTTTGTTATTTCTATACAAATGGAAATCATTTAATGAATCAGCAGTTAAATTATGTACGAGAAAATTTTCCACATCTCGTATTTGTTCTTCCGATAACATCTTACCTCTATAAAGTGGATGTAACAAATTTGCTGATAGAGAATAAACATTTACGTTCAGATTCACTAAGAAGGTTTAAGATTTAGTACTGGTTTAAATTAAGATCTTATAGTTGATCAGTTATGTTTTGACAGGTTTCTGTCGTGTCATTGTTAATAAGTCGTCATTAAAAACTTATGAATTATTCTGATATTTCAGCGATTTGCTGGGTTTCCAAATGATTTTCATCTTGGAACGAGGTGCTGTAATGAATTTAGTTCTATATTATTGTCGAAAGTACGTACTAAAATTGCCCTTTTCTTTATAAATTTGCTAAAAAGCTCAGAAATAAATCCATAGTATCAAACTTAAATGTCTTATTCTTACACTTGTCAGTTTAAAATTTTTGGTTGTCAATTTAGACCGGACTAGCGTTGGAGAATCTGGCTGTAAATGCTTGTTTCTGTCGGTTTTTCACAAAATGATCACATTGTTCAAAACCATCTGGTAAACGCAATGTTAACCATTCCTCAGCTGCATGAGCAATTGAAGCCTATGTGCTCTGTAATTTATTTAGAAGCTTGCATACGGGATCGAATAACTTAACGCTTCCTCTACTTGCTTTTTTAAATTTTCATCAAAAACAAGTTTAGTTACATTTGGTTTGATTTTCGTATTATCTTCTGCAATCACCTTTCTCATAGCCCTTAAATTATCTAAAAAATTAACAAAAGAGTCTCTAAATGAACACCAGTGTGTTTCCCCAGCTAATATTATTGTTTTTCCATTATGTTTTATAATACTTTTTTCTAGATCAGGTGATGAAAATTCTTTTAATACGGTTTGTACTCTTCCTGCAATATGACTGACACCAATTATTTTGCCAAAAGATTTGCAGTATGACTATTGCAATTTGAGTACCAAAGATTGATTTGGGAACCCATCTTTCTCATGTTCCCAGCATTATCTGAGCAGATTGCATAAATATTAGTATTATATATTTCTTTCGCTAAAATTACGCACTGCTCGACAGATTCCTGTAGTTTATCTCCAGTTTCCGTTTCTCCTGTAAGATCATAAGATTCAAGGAAAGCTATATCACCTCCTACATTATGAATAAGGCTTACTACATTCTTCGTATTATTAGAAGAATTTTTCCAACCGTCAATCAACATAACGGACTCGGCGTCAAAATTTCTTCAAAGAATTCTTACAATTTTCGTAGCATTTTGGTAGTAACGAGTTGGTCAAAGTTTTTCTTGTTGGTAACTTGTATGAAGGGCGAAGAGAGTTTATGAATTTTTTAAAATGTGAAGACTCCACGGCCGAAAAGGGTATGTTGCATCCAAACATAAATAATGTAGCCAAGGCTTTATCCAGGTCTTCTCTCGTGATCGCGAACGAAGAACAATTTATGAAAAAGTATTTAGATACATTGGAAAACCTTTGGGAACGTATGGGTAAGTTAGTCCATGGGGGAATAAAATTGTCGACATTTTTAACTTAATATTCGACATTTTGGACAATATTCGACATTTTCGACAATATTCGACATTTTCGACGGATTTTTCGACACGTACGTCGAAAATTAATTCTCGACGCGTCATTACCCATCCCTGGCCCCAACCACCTTAGTTGTGTTTCTATTTTATCGATCACACTTTATTTTCAAGTTTTTTCTGATTGTTACACTTCTTAGTCGAGTCTAGTTACTCCCTCTACTTTTCGTAATCTTTTTATCCCCGACGCAGAAAAACGTTGCTAATCTTCCTTTACAAATTAATAAGAGTAAGAGGTACAATTTGCTGCAGTAGATTGCTGGAAGAAGTTCTTATGGAATCACTTCTCTGAAACTATTCGACGTAAAAATTGAAAATTTAGCACAGAGACAGAGTGTGGTGGCCCAATAATAGACGTGAAGTATAAAAAGTTAAATTTTGATTCTGGGGGTTAATTTCAGGGGATAAAGTGGGACATGAAACAAAAATTTTCCAGGACATCGTGTAGGTTATCAAATGAAAGCTTATTGAAGTACGAATTCAACAATATATATAATATATTTTTTTATGCATTTTCTTAAACATTTTTTGGGAAAAACGCTTACAAATTTCTGTCCCCCACTATTATCACCAGAAGGATCATTCAGAAACATCTGAAAAAAATCACGAATATTAAGAATTAGGTGCAGATTAAACGAAAATTATCAGTATTAAAAATTCTAGTGCGATCAATTGTTACAAACAATTTAATTGTTTATTTCCTTATACCTGCTGAACCATTGGTTTTAGAGAAAAAGTTTTTTGACAAAAAATATTTCTCACGATGTTAGGAACAACTTTTGTCCCTACACGTTTTTTAAAATTTTTAATTTTTATAAGTCGAAACGCCCCCCACTCAGTTCCGCGCATACACGATGTTATACGGCGTTGGTGCCGTCGGCAGATTTCATTTCAGTTTATGGAATCGTATGCTTCTTCTAGATCTAATGCGCAAGCGTATACTTGTTTGTTGCCGTTCTTTTTTCTGTGATTTACCTGATCACAAAAATATCAGATTATCGACTTGTCCTCTCTAAATACCGCTTGTGTGTCACTTAATGTAGTTTCAATTTTGTGTGGTCTCTCTTTTCTGGGTAGAAGATTTATTCCTTCCTCTCCCATGTATTTTATAAGCTTTGGTTTAATATTATCTATCCCGGCCGCTTTTCCTAATTTGATCTTTCTTATTTGGCCACATACTTTATTAACACCCTGTGTAGTAATTCTAAAATAAAAACAAAAAATTTCCCATATTTGGTCCAGCCCCATATCCTCAGTTTGATTGTTGAGAGCATTTATTCTTTCAGTTATTTTCGTCTCGTATTTTCGCCTAATATCTTCTTGTAGTCTATAGGTCTTTATTAGGGCTTGCAATCCCGGACGCATATTTGGATTATCCCGGGATTTTTGGGATCGAAGAAACAAAATCCCGGGATAAATCCCGAAAAATTGTACCATTAATAAAGGTAAATTATTTGTATTCATATTATTGTGATTTTAAAATAAAAACCCAAGTTTATGCAGACGACACATAAAAGTACAAGAAGTAAAAATAATTTGAATTCTTTTAGCTAAGTACTTAAATGAATCTTCCAGGGTTGCCATATCACGTGTTAAACATTATTTTTAGGAAAAATACTGTAATGATGCTTGAAGCGTTAATTTACTTGGGTTTTTTTAAACATATTTTATAATTTATTTATTCCGGGATTTAAGTCCCAATCCCGGGAATTTTTGAGACGGAATCCCGGGATCCCGGGATTTCATGCCCTAGTCTTTACGTCATTTGTGATTTCAAATGTCGAAGCGCTGAGTTTTATCATAAATTGAACTCTACAAAAAAAGCAGAATACCGACTAGGTTTCAAAAAAGAAACATGGGTCATATAGAATGTAGGTAATCTGCCCCCGGATCACGCCACATAGAATTCTATTCTGTGTCAAAGTCACATGACTCTTCAAACAAAACAAACTATCCATCAGATGGTCACTGTCATTAGTGTCAAAATCGTATATGCATCGTGATCCAGCACCTGGTTCATCTTAGAGAACTGTGATATTTACATAATCAGTATCGATGTTTATTTATTCGTAGTGGCTATATGTCCGCCGGCGCGGCGGTAGGTTACAGTTAGGCTTAGAATTCCGCCGCAAGGCGGACTCATGCAAATAATAAGAGCTTATCCGCCGTAAAAATTATAGTGCGGCGGAACGCAATGGTTGATAATTCATTTTCCGCCTTTCGACGGATTTTACTGCATAGTAGCTAAGATCCGCCGACAAAATTTTGGCAAGCTTTAAAATTTATATATCTATATAAATAACACTCCAAATTTACAAGTTGTTTTTCCCACAAATTTTTAGATCAGCGTTAAAAGGTGAGGTGAGGAGTTGTGAAATACGTTCTCGGACAGGTTTGCTCAGTTTCAGGTTCCAGCAGTATTTTGTCAAAATTTTTTATCAATGTTGAGTTTTTTCCTGCGACTGCACGATTCGTGTTGGCATAAAATTTTATCAACACCGCATCCAACTGACATTTTATTAAATAAGATACTGATGAAACCGAAAACTGAGCAAACCTGTCCGAGAACGTTATTACTACCTGACAAGGAAGTAGACCTTCTGTGTTATTACTACCTGACAGTAAAAAACTCATCAAAGATAGAGAAAAAATTTTGAAAAAATACTGCTGAAACCTAAAACTGAGCAAACCTGTCCGAGAACGTATTTCACAACTCCTCACCTCGCCTTTTAAGGCTGATCTAAAAATTCGTGGGAATAACAACTTTTAAATTTATATAGATATGTAAATTACAAAGCTTGTCAAAATTTTGTCGGCGGATCTTAGCTACTATGCAGTAAAATCCGTCGAAAAGCGGAAAATGAATTATCAACCATTGCGTTCCGCCGCACTATAATTTTTACGGCGGATAAGTTCTTATTATTTGCATGAGTCCGCCTTGCGGCGGAATTCTAAGTCTAACTGTAACCTACCGCCGGCGGACATATAGCCGCTACGTTATTTATTTGTTCACATATCATTCATACAGCAACAGCAACAAGTTCAAATTTACACATATTGAGATGAATAAGGAAATAAGTTTAAACTCTCATCTTTTACTAGTTTTATAAAGCAAAACTCGAAATTTGTAGAGTTGATATTACCAACTTTACAAATTTTGAGTTGCTGCTTTTTAAAGCTAAAGGATTAGAATTTAAACTTATTTCCGTATTAATCACAAAACGTTTCAATTTAGACATGTTGCTGTATGGAACTGGGCCATCGATATTAGCGTTTGTTTAAAAACAATTTAACTGGAAGTTAGGTCACTCTCGTGTTAAAAAAAGTTAATATTTAAAAAATAAAAGCCACTGCGTTTAAAAGGGCAAAAACGAACAAAAATTTAGTTTTATCAGTAACTTCTATCTAATAACGTTGCCTAACACCTGTCTTGCACTATAGTATTTGTTCTATTTAAAACTTAATTATAATTACGTAAAAAATAACACATTTCTAGATCTAATTTCTAGGAGGGTTGCCAAAAAAATATAAATTTCAACTACTTATAATTACATAATATTAATATATACTTACATTCGCACAACAGGCACCTGCAGCTCATTTCTTGGGATGCTAGAGGCCGTGGTTCAAAATTTTACCAAATTTATCTTTCCCTAAGGCATTTAATGCGACTAAATCAAGAAATTAACCAGGTGTTAAATTCTGTTGGAAAACCTTTCAATGAAACAACATAGTTATATATGTGACCATGGTATTTATTGGCGTTGGGTCATTTTTTTTTGGTGTATCCTTTTTAAATATATTGTTGATAAGTGAAAACTTTGCAAAAGTTGGTCATAGAAAAATTATGAGATTTAACGAACAACGATACAGGTTATAACATTAAAATTCAAGAAGAATCTTTTTACTTTTTTCAACATGCAAACGGTAGGCCGTCCATCGATTCATGGTCACAAAACTGAAAGGAGAGTTTATATTTACACAGAGATACATCAGCAACCATACCATACAAACTATCATAAGTCCTTGTGTTTATTTATATCACGACAAACCAACAACGACATCCTACATTTTTTTTTACGTTCTGACTGCCCACAAAGACCGAAGTCTAAGTACTATGTACCGTGGGTGTACTGGGGAAATCCGACTCACACATCCAGAGCTGGCAACATCCGTACGGACTTCACCAGCCCTTTAAGAGGATGTGTGAGGTAGTACCACCTCGGTCGAGGAAGAACTCTACCACCTTGCATGAAGTTTAGTTTTGATCAAAACTTAATCCAGTTCATTTTACTTACAGAAGTGGTCTAAGGGAAAAGTTCGTGATAAGTTAAACAACCAGGTTTTGTTTGACAAAGCCACTTATGATAAGTTATACAAGGAAGTTCCATCATACAAATTGATCACCCCTTCTGTTGTTTCTGAACGTCTAAAAGTTAGAGGATCTCTTGCTAGGAGGGCTCTTATTGAATTACAACAAAAAGGTAAGATCTTAAATAGCTTTAGTGCAGCGAACTGCTTATGTTTTGTTTTTGGAAAGTACGTATTTTGGTGAACTGTAGACTAAAACAGGTAGGGTTTGCTCAGTTTTGTAAAAATTGCAAAATAAAAAGTTAATACAACCAGTCACATATGCGGTATCTTTTCAACCGTATCAGTCTTTTTTGCATTACTTGTAATGATGAACATTTAAATCTTGAAGACACTGTGGAAGTTAAAACTGATTTAATGAGTCTGACTAAATCGTATGCTATGTAAATAACTTTTTTATTTTAGTTACGTCTTTTTCTTTATAACTTGTTGTTTTAGGGCTTATCAAGCAAGTTGTTCAACACAGAGCTCAGCTTATATATACCCGAACCACCAAGGGAGATGATCCAGTTGCTTAAGTTGTAAGATTTTCTTTAATATAACATGTAGGTATCTTTTCAGCCGTATCAGTCTTTTTTGCATTATTTGTAATGATGAACATTTAAATCTTGAATACACTGTGGAAAGTTAAAACTGATTTAATGAGTCTGACTAAATCGTGTCCTAAATAACTTTTTTATTTTAAAAACGTCTTTTTCTTGACGATTTGTTGTTTTAGGGATTATCAAGCATGTTGTTCAACACAGAGCTCAGCTTATATATACCAGAACGACTTAGGGAGATGATCCAATTGCTTAAGTTGTAAGCTTTCTTTAATATAACAAAAAAATATCTAATTGTATTTTATTTGTGTCTCAGTTCGCCAATAGCAAGATATAATTTAAAATACCAAATATTTTTGGTGAAATTAAATTTGGTGGGTATGTAAAAAAAGACCCTCTATCACCCGATCTTTTTTCTTACAGAAATGAAAGTCATATCATTAATGATGTAACAGAAGTGTTGTAACTGAAGTTGAAGTGACTTAAAAAAAGAAAATCATGGATTTTTTTATTAAAATACTTATGCATAATTCTGCTACATCTTTATTTTTAATGAAACCAACAGTGGCAGCTGGTGAAATTTCAAAGCTGTATATCTCTGTTCCTACTTACAGGACCCGTACCAAATGTAGGGGTTTTAATAGTGAGCCCACTGGGAATGGTTTGGTAAAGAAAAAAATTGTAATTTTGGAAAAAAGTGAATTTTTGCTGGGCCGTCCCTGAGAAAAAATGAACGCGTTTAGAATATTTTATTTATTAGTTTTCCTAAAAAATTGACATCGTTTTGTCGAGAATTTTTAAATTTTAAAAGAAAATGTGTTAGTAGAAAGTTATTAGTCAAATGAATTTTTTTAAATCTAAAATATAATTTTAAAAAAATTAAATGATTATAACTTTCTGCTAGTGCTAACACATTTTTTTTCTTCAAATGTAAAAATTGACAGAATGGTGTAAAATTTGTTTAGAAAAATTAATAAATAAAATCCCTAAACGCGTTCATGTTTTTCCCGGGGAAGCCTCGGCAAAAATTCAACAAATCAAAATGTTTTTTTTCTGTACCAAAACATTCCCAGGGAGCTCACTATTAAAACCCCTAAATTTGGTGCGGGCGTTGTAAGTAAGAACAGAGATATGCAACTTTGAAATTTCACCAGCCCACTGCGATCAATTTTTTATAATTGAGGAGCCTCATTCCATAAGGGGACATGCGCCCGGCCCGGCCCGGCCGGACCCAACCCAACCCTGAATGTATGCAATCCAACCTTTGCGTAGCGTTTTAGAAACAATTAAAAAATAATACCTTAACATTGATTCTCAGCAAACTTCCAGTTGTAAAGTTGTTCCTTATAGTCTAAAGAACAATCGTGCGAAGGCACGAGATATTTTGACAAAAAATAAATTAGAGCAGGTTTAATCCAGCGTTGCGCGCCGCGCGTACATTTCGATGCGTGTGTAGTAATGTTTGAACATTACAGAAGATAATTCGACGAGTAAAATATGACACAATAATTGTAAAAAAATGTTAGAATAAAAATTGTTTTATTAAAATTATATTATCAACTTTGTTAACACAAAGCATTTTAATACAAAGGATTTTTTAATATGAAACATTGTAGCATTAATTTTTAAAACGTAGGAAAAGCATGCATCATAATCATTTCACTTTTTTGGGCTTACTGCCTTTAACAGCTGTGTTTTGAAAAAGCTTTTCATAAAATTTTGCAACCTTCAGGACTAAGATATTTAACCAAAGTTTTCAAATCATTCAGTTTTTCGCGAGAACTTCCGACATCTTCAGCAAGCGACGATTTTTCTAAAATTTGAAAAGTGGTGAAAATTAATTATTTTGTAAATGGCTACATTGACTTTTTTTTACCGTTATAATGAAAAGCCTACGACTATTATTCTCGAGAAAGTAACCACTTTTGAAAATTTAGAAAAACCGTCGCTTGCTAAAGATGTCGGAATTTGATATTGAGTAGTCGTCAATATTTCAGAATGTTGCTTTGCACGACTATTCTTCTGTTGAACTCTTTTCTTCTGTGTCGCTGGCACTGGTGAAACAATTTCGACGCTAACATAAACATGAGCTGAAAATGAATTTTTTCCAGCTTGTTGAAGGCCGCTACATGATCGTTGAGGTGAATGTGGTTCAGAAATTTCATCTGATGTAGCAGTGACACGTTCATTTACAGAATTATTGTTTTCTATGTCATTACGTTCCCGACTTAATAAATTATTATCTGGAGCAAAGTCGTCCTCCGAAAATTTACCAGAGTGTAGGGGATATATTATGCCTGCTGGTCGAATGCCCGAAATGGCTTCCATATTTGCGGTATCACAATAAGATAAATTAAAGATTTCAGCGATATCATAATGTGACAGCTTTCCATCATTGTCGCTGGAATTTAGTTCAGTTTTACAAAAAATATATTGCACTGTCGGTTGTAGGTATTTTTAAGAGCACCGAAAAAACTTATATCCAAGGGCTAGAGCCTGTGTGACGTGTGTGGAGGTAAGCTCAACATAACTATAAAATTTTGTTTGCGAACTTGTAAATTTGAAGTGAGACATGGTGGTTGTCCAAAATCAGTGTCGGAGTGATGAGCCCCTTTGGCCCACGCGGCAATTTACTTGATTTGGCACCACTTCCACAGTAAAGTAAATGTAATTTGTTAAGTTTTGGATCCCCAAAATGTTCACGTTTTGACATTTTCATTATTAAAAATACCAAATTACAACTAAAACAGAATATCGGGTCACAACGAAACTACTATCCAAGCGCCCATTTTAAAATGGCTTTAGGTAACAATTTGAAATTGTGGTCATCGATAGGGTTGAGTGGCATGCATATTTTAAGCAAAAAAAAAAAAACAATTCCGGTTTCACCGGAAACTTCTCAAATTTTGTTATATTAAATAGCAACCCCAATATATCAGTGCAGTTTTAAATTCTACGGAAAATTTTAATCATTTTTTATGTAACATGTTTTATTTGTAAAGTCAATCAGTCAAATCTATTGAAAGATATTCTTTAAAACGATATCTACGTACTATTATTTCAAACAAGTAGGAATAAAAGCAAACATGCGACTATTGTTCAGATAAACTTACGCAATAATTAATTCTAAATTGCACTAGGATATAATTACATATTTTACACCTGCATCTAGCAGTTTTTTCGTACCTTTCTGGTTCTGGGATTGCTTTTCGTGCCGTTTTGTTGGGGGGGGGGCGATTAATCACCCCCTCTCACCCCATATCTACGCCCTTGCCTGCTGAGTAATTAAAAATAATATGCAGAATACTTTCGGAGACGTCCGAAATAAAACCGTCACATTTTCCTTTTTAATTTTTTACCCCGTTATTTTTGAAGTTATAAAAAACAAAAAGTACCTACCTTTTACTGCACATTTTCATTTCTGCGACATGGCGGTACTAATAGCGTCAATCCATTTTAGACATCTCATAATCAGGTCTAATTCCTTTTGACAATATCCACTAATTCATTTTTTACCCAACGAATTTTTACAATCTTAGATTAGAAACATTTTTTTTAAACTAATATTAGATGGGATATACCTACGTATACTAAAATAAATACTACAACTTAACTTTTAATTAATATTTATATTAATAAGTCTATATACAACATTTCGTATCATAAAACATACCAATTTTCACAAATTTTGCTAATCATCCGAAACATGTTTGTCTATCTAAATGGCACTTAACAATTATAAATTATAATATATTAACCGTATCTCTGACAGTAATTATTTAAAATATAATGCTAAATTGGAGTAAACTAAAAAAAACTGATATTAGAAGATACAGTGTGTAGGATATTATTGATTGGTTACTAATTAAATAAATTTTATTCAATCCTTTATGAAAACGCAGCACATATTACGCTCTGCCTAAAACGGACAACTTTTCAAAAAAGGTGCTGACATGGTGTTGTTCTAATAATGCAGGGTCCTGCAATAGTGCGTCAGGCTTCCATAGCTCCCATACGAATGAAGTTCATATGCTGACATACTGTATTACAGGCTATATTTCAGGAAAATATTTTCGGTGGCCCAAGAAAATGTATTTTTTTAAATGGGACACCCCGTATTTTTTGCATATTTAGGTTTGTGTTCTTCATAATTGCCTAAAATTTTATTTAATTCGCTTCGGTAATTTAAGAGCAATAATTTAAAAACAAAAAAAAAGTTTTGCAGCCCCGGAAAACAAATTAAAAAAAAGTATATAAGCATTTTTTTTACCACCGCATTGTGTGAAATTTATAACACAAGGGGGGCTAGAAATACCATGAATTAAATAGTTTTTACCCATCTTTTACAGGGTGTTCACAATAAGGTTTCGAAAATGACACATTGTAAACTAATTTTTCTCAACTTTTTTAAATGGAACACCCTGTACATTTTACTATTTGATGAATAATTTCAAAACAAATAATTTTTGCAATTGCAATTTATTTAAAATTCCAAACCGTTTTCAAAATATTTATTAAAAATCATAAATGTCGCTATTTATAATAAAGTTTTATAATCAAAGTACCTAGCTAGGCGGCCATGGAAAAACAACCATGTTTAGCAATTAAATACATTTTGACATTATTTGTTAGAAATAAGTAAATGAACTCAAACGGATACTATTTAGTTCAAAAAATAAATTTTTTAAAGGAAGAGCTCGTTGATATGGTTTTTGTATTGGGCGAGAGTGAGAAAAACTGTTTTCTCGCAAGTAGAATTTATGCGACTCTGTTTCCGGAAAGGCGACATCCAGAAGCGTTAAGTTTTACCAGACTTCTGGAGCGCTTTATTGAAACAGGAAGCGTAGACTACAAAAAGAAAGAATAAAGACGGCACTAAATGAGGAAAATCAGTTAACAGTTGTATCGACAGTTATTGAAAAGCTAAATATTAATCAAGCATGTGTGGGACAAGAAGTTGGAATAAGTGAGAGGCCAGTCCAGAGAATTTTGAAAAAACATCATTTTCATGCGTACCACATTCAATTGCACCAGGCTCTGGATCAAAATGACTTTCAGCGGAGGGCAGTTTTGTGCGTGCGCACAATTGCGCCTCCAAGAAAATGTTTTTTTCTTTGTGAATGTCCTGTTTGCGACGAAGCAACTTTCCACAACTCTGGATGATTCAACAGACATAATTTTCATTATTATTCTGTTGAAAGTCCAAGAATATTTCGGCAAATAGATCGTCAACAACGTTGGGCAATAAACGTTTGGGGGAGGTATTGTTGGAAGTTGGAGAACATGTTCCACATTTTTTTAATGGTCACCTTAACAGCCAAATGTATTCGGAATTTTTGGAAAACGACTTACCAGCTAGGATTGCTTCAGAATTTACCTCCAAACATCCATGCACCAATTACCACTGGATGTAGCCCTAGCCCATTTTTCGCAGCAAGTCCGAACCCTGATAAATAACGAGTACGGAAATCGCTGAGTGGAAGAGGAGGACCAGTTGGATGGCCTGCGAGGTCGCCTGACCTAACAAAACTTGATTTTTTTCTATGGGGGTATATAAAAGACCTCTTTTTTAGGGAATCTCCAACAAACGAACAAAACATGCAACACAGAATTATTGACGCGTTGCCACAATTACACCTGCAATGCTCAGAAATGTGGAAAGGACCTTTCAAGGGAGAATTGGCAAATGCCTTGAACGAGATGGAAGCCATTTCGACTATCTTTTAAAATAACAATACATGCTTGATTTTTCATGGCCGCTGAGCTATTTTGTTTATAAAGTAGTTTTATGGTTATTGATAAATATTTTGAAAACGGATTGGAATTTTAAATAAATTGCAATTACAAAAATTATTTGCTTCGAAATTCTTCATCAATTAGAAAAATAATATACAGGGTGTTCCGTTTTAAAAACTTGAGAAAAATTACTTTACAATGTGTCATTTTTGAAACCTTATTGTGAGCACCCTGTATAAAACAGGTAAAAACTATTTAATTCATGGTATTTCCAGCTCCCTTGTTATAAATCTCTCACGATGCCGTGGTTAAAAAATGGTTTTAGATTGTTTCTCTTTCAGGGCTGCAAAACTTTTTTCTTTAGATTTTAATTTATTGCTCTTAAATTACCGGAACGAGCTAAATAAATACAATACAGAAAATGGATAATTTTATACTAAATTGCAGGCCGAGAAAAATTGTTCTTAGGAAACACTGTATCTTGGATAAAAGTATGTTCGAACACAGGTTTGGAAATATTTATTTTTATTGTGACTCATAATTTTATTTCCAGCAGCATAGATATTAGATACACTGTTTGTTAAAAGTTCCGGACCGGCTAATTGTTCTAAAAACTAGACAAGTTAGCGAAAAATGTTTGAGATAGAAGTTCTAGGGCTTTAAAGACCTATAATTTGCACATTAGTTTGAATATACAGAGTTGCCTAAAAAGTTTTGAAGGATCAAAGTTTTATTTTCTTAAATAATTTGCACTAGTTTTTTGCATCTATTTCTGATTATGCTTAAAATTATCGGCTAAGTTTATGTACCTAACAAAGCTATGTATATGTACTCAAACCTAATAGTTCCAAAGATAATGCGATGTTTGTATAAAACTAAATAAGAGCATTATTCCTCAAAAAGAACCTATTAGAGAAAAGCACTTCGGGAAAAAGTAAAAGGGAATTTAAATTCACAGTAATTTACTATAAAATAAGGAGTGTTCTTCTAGACATTGGTCAGCCATAACTTTTTGGGCGACTCTGTATATTTGAGATTTATTTCCGAATAATTTAAATTCCGTTTTACTTTTTAACGAAAGCTGTTTTCTTTAATATAAGCCTTTCGTCATTTGTGGAATATTACGCTGATTTAATTTTATACAAACATTTTAACCATTAGTTTTGAGTATAGGAAGTGTTTTATAAACTAAGCCTATAATTTTAAGCAGAACCAGAAACTAAGGCAAAGTGTAGGGTATTCCTATTATTCTATTTAAGAAACAATAACTTTGATGCAGTCCTATAGTTCACAACCAATTTTCATAATAATATTTATGAAAGCCCCATTATCATTATCTGCCCTAAAGTATTATCAGAAAATATTTTGCTAGCTTGCCTAGTTTTTAAACTATTCGACCGGTCCGGGCCTGTTTACACAAATTGTATGTAAACGATTGATTTATTAACCACCGTATGCACCGTTGACGGATTAACTTTTAAGCGCGATTGATTCGTCAAGTGATTTGCTTTAACCAATGGGATTTGGATCTTTGGCACTCTAATCGCGCTTAACTCCTGATCCAGATTAAATGGTGACGGTGCATACCAGGGTTAAACAGTGTACGGTTAATTTAGCGCAAGGCATATTTTCCTCTATTACAAAAATGATTTCAAAATTGAGCAATTTCGACCAGTGTGTATATTTTTCCCAATACAAGATATAATACAAATTATGTTACTTATTTCCTGTGATAATCTAAGAACGTAATATACATATAATTAATTTAACTTAACCTACTATAAATTTATATAAAATAATTTGTTAAATCTCATTAAAATTAAAACCTAAAGCTAATATCATATTGGTTTCGATTTCGATGTATATAAATGTGATTACACAGAGTGTCCCAAACTGATTTTACTATAAAGTTTCTTAGGAATAATGCTTAAAAATACGTTTTAAAGCAATATAAAAAAATATTGTGCTTTAAAATTAAGTTAAAAGCTATATAGTTTTTAAGCAAAAAATGCGAGTTTCCTGTGACTTTTAGTAATTTATGGTTTGTTACAAACTGATGAAAGTATAATATTAATAACTTCCGATCCGACGCAAAAAAAGGAAACTTTCTGGTGTTTTCGTGGCACGCCGAATACTCTAAATTACTGTAAAATCCCTTTCCCCTTTACATTGTATTCCAAGATTTAGCTTATAGTAAAATGGGTTTGAAACCTCCTATGTGCAGTGCGCTGTTAATATTCCTCTGCCCGACTTTTTAATCGTTAAAAATAGAATAATAGTATTTTGGTACATACTTTAACAAAAATACAGTTTTCTATATCACGCCTAAGTTTTTATCGTGGCGTATTATTCGTGTGTTGGTACAACTTTTTAAAAATGCTGATTTAAATAAATATTCTCGAGAGGAGTAATAAATCATAGAGGAAACTCAGGAAAGTAGCCCATATTGTACCGCTTCTTAAAGCATTACTTCTGTAAATTACTCAGGTGGCCCCAATAGCCGGAAACATTTTGTTTTTATGTGAAAATTCTACACCAGCAAATTTTATTAGAAGTTTATCGTCATATTTATCAAGCAAAAACTATTTAAAAAAAATCTTTGCTAAGGGGACAATTTAGGCAACAGCTTGCCTAAATTGGATCACATGGTTTCCGTATTTGTGCTGTAACGTTCATTACTATTATATGTTCAGGTAGTTCAAATGAATCGCGTGGATTCGCGAAAACATGAATTCAACGTGGAAGTCTCGGTCGTGCCATCTTGCTTGACGTTTATGATCTTTGAGTTGTCATTTGTGCGATGACATTCTCATAGGCTGGAAAGAAAAGCCTCCTTTCTTAGAGAAAATTAAAATCTAGTTTCATCCCTCCTCTGTAAACAGTTTTTCAAAACCGGTTTGCAAACAGTTGGCAACGTTGTTTAAGCCTTGCCTTGCATTCTTTAAATTCCTTTGCAGGTTACAGATATCTTGGGGGGGCTATAGTAGACTAGTGGAGAAGTATACCTCATAAAGATTATCTTTCTGTTTTGGAAACGACTCTTGGTGTTCCAGAGTTTGGGTACTAAAAGACATCACCACTAAGATAAGTATTTAGTTTTATAATCGTCAAGAAAAGCCAAATGTTTAGAATAATCATTTATATAAAGAAAACTGATTTAAGATAGTGTCCTAGCACTGTAAAGGTATTGCTACATCCTAGGGCTAGATAAAAATCATCAAAATCTTATTTAAATTCTACGATGCCATTTTTTTAAAATAAATATTAAATTACTTTTATCGTGTGCACTTTATGAGTTTACTTACAGGAGCTTTTAATCATTGGACAGTAGGCCGTTTGATACATTTATGTTACTGTAAGTGGCGTCAAATTAAATTTGTTTAGCGGCTCACACCAATGATGTTACGGAATGTACATTTTTTTTTTGGTACGTACATTGATAGGTCATTAGCATGTGGCATTAATGAACTAAAATTAGTAAACCCCCTCAATCAAGTATACTGCCCCGCTGTTTATAAGCTGGTCGATGGCTTGTTGTCACACATCTTGGCCTTTACTATACTAACTATTACTCAATGACAGCAATATTATTGTTATAGTACCATTACATTGTAACAGAACGGAAAACGGTAAAATAACAGGTATTTTATATAATGCGACACAAGGAACTCTGAGTATTAAAAACTAAACCTTAACAAAGGTTTTTATTTTAACAAAGGAACTTAAATATTTAAAGATGAATTTAAAATTGTTGGGGTTTTTGGAAAACCAAAATTTTGCACAAATGTCACAAATATAATTATTAGAAACCAACACCGCACATGACTTGTGGGATCACATTTTATATTTTGTACGTTTAATCATGATTATTTTGTGTGCTTTAGACGACTAGCAAATATTAAGTAATTCTCGGCTCATTCTGTGTTGTTTAGTAGTGGAAATATGTGTCCTAAGGAAATTGGAAACAGTAAAAGGAATGTAAGCTGATTACTCCTCTTAAGACTATAACTTTAAGGGCTCTATGATATAAACCAAGCATATAATTGGCATTTAAAAAATAATGCTCTAGTTTTCATGTCTACGTAACCGATTTTAAAATTTCGGACTTTGTCGATTAAAAAGTTGCTTGCATTAAGCTTTAAATGCACAGTGCCTGTTATTAAACTATTTAATTTACATTTATCAGACTAAAACCACTGGGCCCAAATTCCAAACCTGAAAAAGGCCCGCTCTAATAAAATATTGCTAAGACACTTAAAAACTTTACCTAGGTAATATTCTATAGCGTTCCTTAAAATGAAGAAGAATAAGGGACCTGAATTATATTTAAATAGGTATATTTTATATAATATAACACAGGGAAAAATTACAACACTTGATTTTGCTGTCCCCTTACCACTCTAGGTCCGGCACGACGTCAAAACTTACATAATTTTGCGCGAAAAAATAGTGCGAAAATAATTTTTTCTATTTTTGTTTCATAAAGCTTTTTCGATATCGTTTTCAGTATCGTAACAGGTTTTTTATGAAACCGCTTTTTTATTCAAAAGTTGGTAATGCGGTGTGTAAGTAGTCAATAGTCATGTAAGTATAATAAAATAATTTGTTAATTTATTAAGGCTGCTGTGGTAAATAAGATTTGATAAAATTTTGACTTAAAAATTTACAAAATTTTTATGTCATATTTTCGTTTTAAAAATGCATTTTTTATTGAAAAAAATATTTATTTCATTCTTAAGCGATTTTTATTTCTTCCCTATATGGTCCTTAACACTTTACGATACTGGTAACGGTTAATTTTGCTTTTGTATGCACCAAACTTATCGTAAACTTTTTAGATCAGACTGTAGATGCGCAACAGGGTTCACCAGCCAGATTCTGCTATTAGTGATGGAGACTGGACTTACAACACAAAGGGACTTGTAATTTTCTTGACAAAGTTACGTAGGTTTTGATGCCATTGCCTCTTATTCTATAGCAACAATGGCTGTTAAAAATGACATTGACATCCATTAAAATAATTTCAGATATTATTGAGTTGTGTTCTAATTTTTCGCAAAGGATGATCATTCCATTTTCTCGTGTGTCTTATTCTATCGTACATGGTAAACTAAAAGAACTCGGGGTAAGGCTTCTTAGGCAGTAGGACCTGCAAACAAATAATTTTTATCAAATTTTTAATATAAAAATACGTGTACCTGTATCTGAAACAAAACGCAAGTAACATATAATGTGACAGAAACAAACTCAAAATTTATAAATATCAACTCGAAAGATATTTTTGTTTAAATTCCCGGTACACGTGTCGACAAATAATAAAGATAATGAAAAACCAATTTGGCGACGTTTCAAAAATTGCAAAATTTGTTTCGCCCAAATCCGTACGATTTGTAAAAGAATGACATATATTAGAATTTGATTTGCACTTCTATTTCTTACACAAAAAAGTCTTAATTAAGCTTGAAATTCCCTCAAAAATTTGCATTGATTTTAAAGTTACAGGACATACAAAAAGCAGCACAACTTTACTTTAAGATCTCGTGCAACTTTAACACAAGAAATTTATTTTATCAAAAATGCTCTTAAAGTTTAAAAATTGGAGCATGCAGTTTGTTATAATTAAAAAACAAAGATTATAATTAAAAAATAAAGAAATAGTCATAGAAAGAAATTTTACAATTACAATTCTAAATGCAATGCAAATGCGACACATTCTTTGTAACAAAATTCTAATGTTTTTCAATTAATATTTTGAATAAGTATTAAAAATAAATTACAATACTCGGAAATTATCTAGAATTAAAAATTTGTTCTTTTTTATAAAGAATTATCCACAAATATTACTTGGGAAGAGAATACTGTAATTCTAGGTATTATAATACCGCCGCTCTAAAGTTTACCAGTCGGTCCTATTGCTATTCTTATTATTTGAATTGCAAGGAAGTCATTGTTATCATAAAGTGCAAAGTAAGATAGACGTAACATAAATGAGAATGTTAAGAAAGATGTGTGGATAACAAAGAGAGATCAGGTTCGTAACGAAAAAATACGAGGAACAACCAAGGTGTGGATATAATAAAGAATATACGGGATGGAAGACTGCAGTGGAACAGGCATCTGATAAAAGAGATAATAATTGTTCTATGGAAGGGTAATGGCAGTATAAAGAGTACCTACATAAAGCGAAGTAGAGGAAGAACAAAATAGATATGAATGGGTGAAATTAATTAATTATATAGTACATTAAGTTTTAGATATCCTTCGTGCTTCTGTGCAAAGACTTTGGGAAATTTTTGTTTATTATTTTTACTACGTCGAGAAGGAAGGACATAATGTGATGCAGTTATGCCGTTTTACTTTTAAAAGTGCAAATATTTGTAGTCTAGATAGACTTGGGTTGATATTATACTGTATAGATCAGAACGGAATTCAGCGCATGGGTGGGAGTTGACTTCATTGCAACAGTTATCTGGACGGATACCGCACGTTTTAATGTTCGTCTTTTATTGTATGTATATTTTTTGTGCCTATTTTTACCATTATCATCACCCAAACAATTGAGATCAGGCAGCGGATTCACGGTATAATGGTCGGTACAGTGAAATTAAATGACCGTTAAATGGATCCATTTTAAATGTGTGAACAATGTAAAATTTTTAATCAAGTGCGGCTATTTCAGTAACTCGAGCGAAGAAAATATTTGCTTGTTTCACAATATGTTAATTTTTAATTTCATTATTGGTAAGACACGATATTTCGGGTGATGATGAGAAAGAATCATTGTCTGCTGTGATTTGCTGCACGGAAAGGAATTTACATTCATAACCGGATTTTTTAGTTTCATTTTATATACAATTTAAATCAGCGATAATATTAGCCGGATTATAAATGGGATTTTCCCATAAGATCAGCATAAAACATAAATTACACATACAGGATGGTCGAAATTTTTTTAAAACAAATTGAATACTTTTTATTACTGATTTCTTCAAAAAGATATTCCTAATAAATGTTGGTGCATGATCTAGAACCTGCAAGAGATAAATTACACATGGCGCATCCCTAATAGAGTGGGAAATCGAAGAAGTTAAAAATTAGTAAAGAGTAAACTACCTACCGCTGATTTTTAAAATATTAAGAAAATTCTATTAAGAAGATACCCTTAGAATTAACAAATAACTTTAAATTTTTATTTTGAGGGCAACATCTTAAACTTGTGTTTTTATTATTTTCTACTCTTTTTAGTACGCCATTTCTTATTTCTACGCGTTACTTCTATTTACCCTGCAGGAATCTGCAGAAAAATTACAACTTCCTATTAGGGACTTTATGTTACATCAGTGCTTTTATTTCTTAGGCATAAATTATGATATCGCTTGTTTCAACGAGCTTTTGCCAAATAAAATGTACGTTATAACCAAATCCTGCTTTTAAAATTTGTCAGTACATAATCCAACAAGAGTTTTGGAATAAAACTCCATAAGGTTTAACATAGAGACTGAAATTTGCAATTCTCGGCTCATTTTAAGGCGTGGTCACTTCATTCCCAGGCGTAAAACGTCGCTAGACTATTCGAGCCTCTAACACGGGCGTCACGAGTCTCATGTGGATGCATACGTCGGCGCTGGAGGCTTGACTAAGTCTGTTTTTAGCTGTTTCCAGAAATACGTTGGTTTTTTAGTTGTTTTCTAGCCGTTTCTAGAAACGGGTCCGTTTTTTAGCGTTTTTAGCAGGTTTTAGCTGTTTCATAGTTGTTTTCCAGAAACAGGGGTCTGTTTTTCAGCTGTTTCATAGCTGTTTAGGAGCTGTTTCCAGAATCAGGGGTCTGTTTTTTAGTTGTTTTCTAGCTGTTTCAAAAGACAGGTTCTGTTTATTAGCTGTTTCTAGCTGTTTTATAGCTGTTTCCAGAAAGAGGGGTCTGTTTTTTAGCTGTTTAGGAGCTGGTTTCCAGAAACAGGAGCTGTTTTTTAGTGGTTTTCTAGCTGTTTCCAGAAGCAGGGGTCTGTTTTTTAGCTGTTTTTAGCAGTTTTTAGCTGTTTCATTGCTGTTTTCCAGAACCAGGGGTCTGATTTTTAGCTGTTTCATAGCTGTTTTCCAGAAGGGGTCTGTTTCTCAGTCAAGTCTCTAGCGCCGACGTACGCATCCACATGAGACTAGTGATGCCCGTGTTAGAGGCTCGACTAGGCTAGCAACGAAGTGACCACGCCTTAAAATCAGCTGAAAAATGCAGATTTCAGTCTCCATGTTAAACCATATGGAGTTTTATTCCAGAACTCTTGTTGGATTATATACTTTTGTCTTGTCGACAGGACATAGGAATATGATATTTATAACAAGTTTATTTTAATGTTTAAATTTTTATTAACATAATTTTCTTGTAGAAGCTCATTAAAATAAGCGATATCAGAAAATTTTCCCAAAAAGAGGAAAACTGATAAAACGTACATAATAGACCTACTAGAGAGTTCTATTTTTTTCGTAGATTGTTGTAGGGTAACTAATCCTAACGCGCAAAAATAAAAGATAATCAGTTACGTAATTCTTGATTCATATAAACCGAAATGGCGAAATGCGAATATTGTCCGCATCGGTCAATTTAACATTAAAATTTGAATCTGACCAATTTGAAGAAGATTCGCATTTCGCGATTCTCGTTTATACGAAACGAGACTAAAAGTAAAATATTATAAAAAACGTTCTTTTTTTATTTTGCCAATAGAAATCACATTAACGTTAACATTTTGATAAAAAAACTTTTCTTTATAACTTTTAAATAAAAAAAAACAGGGGAGTTTATTCTTGAGTCATTTTTGATTTTTTTAATTTTCCTCTCCATTAAGGACAAATCATGGCTTTCAGCCTATTTTTTGTAGATATTACTTAGACCATGAACCAACTTTTATTAAAGATAACATTTTTTGAGAAATCGATAATAAAAAGTTTTCCATTTGCTTCATCAAACTTTTATTGACCACCCTGTATACAGGGTTATTCACAGTGAGTGGCCTATTAGAAAAGCTTAGAAACGAAACATACAAACCTATCAATGTATGAATGAACATATATATCGTTTTGAAACTTTGGTCGCAGGCGTAGAAGACTGTAACCTAGCTTTCAAAAATACTTTTAAAGATGCAACGATACCAGCCCTACCACTGACGGGCAGCCACTTCTGAATTTTAAATAGAACACTGTATATTTTCGAATTTTTGAAATCTACCTAAAATTTCGAAACTATTTTGTATGGGGCAATGTACATTTAAACCCAATGGTTTTCTGGATATTGGCATTTAAAAAATAATATATTTTTTGACATTTGACAGCCCCTGGCTTACAGATGGTGCATCTCACCAGAACATATTTACATGTTCCGATTTTAGTGTTTCATTCAAAATGTCATCTCTATCGGGAAGTAAAAAAAAGAACTTTCGTTTAAACATTAAACAAGTTGACATTTTTGAACAGACAACGATAAAGTAAGATAGCGACATGTTAGCCGTTTTTTCTAAGACCTTCTGTCCACATAGGGTATCGTAATAGACGAGTATTAGATATTTCACGAATCTATGATTTCTATTCGCCAAATATTTTAGAATGTCCTATATATAATTCGTAATTTTGAGTATACCTAATTAAAGGAATCAATAAGACGCGAAGTGTTTCATTTAAAATTTGCTGTCAGTTAGGGGTAGAGCAGGCAACATTGCGCTTTGGAAAGCTAGATTAAGGAGAAAGGGAATCTGTATTAGTTCCTGAGATATAATAAATATACTACTTGTCGTGAATAGGTCTTTGGACAGAGACCATTTTTAAAGCTGTTTTTACTCCAGTTGATTAAAAAATCAGTTTGAAGCAGTATATAAAGCCAAAAAACTATCTATTACCTTTTATCTTCGATGCCCTCTTCCATTTATCTGTGCACCTGTCATTATGACAGGTCCAGGGGTCATTCCTCTCGGATCGTACATGCCTCTCGGTACTTCGGATCTTTCAAGTTCGTCACCCGAAAGATCTAGGTCTTGGACCATCTGCATTATTTCTCGTTCCTTTTTAATGTCTTCTCTATCTACATCCTTAATAAAAAAAATATAATAACAACTAAAGATTTACCATGCAAAAGTCGCTTTTATTATTGCGTCGACACAAAACAAATATAAATCTTCCTCTTTTATTTTAGTCTATTTTTTCTCCAAGCACTGCTAAAACTGAATGAAATAAAGTTCGATTCCTTATAATTCAATATAATTTAAATTTTTCTATTTTTCATAGGAACATCTTATTCACAGTCTAAACTAAATTAGACGATTCTTATTGAACTTTCTTAGGGAACTGACACTTAGACTATGAATTAGATGTAATATTTCGTACCTACGTACAGATAAAATTAAAATAATGTATAATAGATAGGATAATAATAATTCATTATTTAAAACAGTGATATACCGCACAGTGTATACTTAGCATACAAATTGTACTTACTTCGTGAACTCCATTAGGTATTGGACTAGCAAACTTTAAATTGGCAAGACTTCCGTAACTTCGACTTCTGTGTTCTTGCCTTATGGAATAAGAGAATGCTCTCTCATTTAAGTGCCCCTTTTTTCTAAAATCGAATTATTTTTGATTAAAGATAATAATCTTGTATGAGATCAACATCAACTCCAAAAACTTTGATTTAAACAAATAATAAGTCATTAATAAATCAGTGCTGCGGAAAGAAGTTAGTCATTGATGAGTTTAATTTCCGGAATTCTATTAAATCCGCTTGAACAAAGAATGAATGATTACGCGTAAAGAATATTTTAAGCCATGATCTGAGCGGAACATGATGTCTCCACAAAATCAACAAAATAAAAGACTAGGTTTCTAATATGGGGTAGTAAAGATAATTTTATGTCATGGAATTAATATTAAATAAAATTCCACAAACTACGGTTCAAAGAAATAACACAGCCCCACAAAAAAAAAAAAAAAATTTGGTACTCCTATCGAGACAACTATATCCCTATGTAATTTTCGACGCTGAATCCGAATCGGAGGTCAAAAAAAATCGTACACCCCCAAAATCAACCCCTAGCGCTAAAAAACACCCCAGCAGGGTAAAAATGACTTAACGCTCCACGAATAGTCTTAAATCTCAATAAATCGAAGTAAATATAAACATTCAAGTATATAACGCATAAATACAGAGTTAACACTACTTTCCATTGAAAATCACCCCCATGAGTGGGTGAAAACTACCCCTCATACAACAGGAAACTTAAAAAAATGCAGTGATTGCAAAAAAAGCTTATGATGCCCAGTTTTTTTTGCAAGGAGTGAGTAACTGCATTAGTTCCGATGCGGTGCTCAAAATCTACCCCCTCCCACAGAGGGGCGGAAACCACCCCTAGATTAAAATTGCAAGGAAAATCGGGCAAAAAATTTTGTCATCGTGATTTCTATTTTAATCGATGCTAAAATTAAATACAGATATGCAGCACTGCAGTTTGGAGGTGAATACTTACACATTGCACCAAAGTCATCCAGTGACATCCCCATGAGAGGGTGAAAATTACTCCTCATATAATTATATAATAAATTCAAAAAATAGTTGCACTACCTTTTAGAAAAGCTCAAAACATCTGCATTTTTTTATTTAAGAAGAATATGTGACAACGTACTTGAAAAGTACCCATATTATGAAGTAGCAAAAATTTACTCGTCGTCTTAATTCAATTAAATTTATTCTTTCTTTTTGTAATATCTTTTGGATTTGTTTCCGAATGATCTTCTGACCGACTGCCGTTTATGCTTTTCCGATGTCTCTCTTTTTAAGGACCAACAGCAACTGAAATTTAAATTTAGGGGTGGTTTCCGCCACTTTATGGGGGTAGTTTGTGAGCACCGCATCGAAACTAATTCAGTTACATACTGTTTATAAAATAACTGAGCATCGTAAGCTTTTTTGCAATCACTGCAGTTTTTTTAAATTTCCTGTTGTGTGAGGGGTAGTTTTCACTCACTCATGAGAGTGATTTTCAATGGAAAGTGGTGTTAACTCTGCTTATATTTAATTCGATTTATTGAGATTTAAGACTCTTCGTGGAGCGTTAAGTCATTTTTACCCTGTTTAGGGAGTGATTTTTAGCACTTGGGGTTGATTTTGGGGGTGTACGATTTTTTTTGACCTCGGATTCGGATTCAGCGTCGAAAATTACATAGGGATACAGTTGTCTCGACAGCAGTTCCAAAAAAAAATTTTTTTGTAGGGCTGTGTAATTATATGAGGAGTAATTTTTACCCTCTCATGGGGATGCCACTTAATGACTTTGGTGCAATGTGTAAGTATTCACCTCCAAACAGCAGTGCTGCATATCTTTAGCCAATTTTGGCATCGATTAAAATAGAACGATGACAAAAAAAGATTCCCGATTTTTCTTGCAGTTTTAATCTGGGGGTGGTTTCCGCCCCTCTGTGGGGGTAGATTTTGAGCATCGCATCAGAACTAATGCAGTTACTCACTCCTTGCAAAAAAACTGGGCATCGTATTTATGCGTTATATACTTGAATGTTTATATTTACTTCGATTTATTGAGATTTAAGACTATTCGTGGAGCGTTAAGTCATTTTTACCCTGCTGAGGTGATTTTTGGCGCTAGGGGTTGATTTTGGGGGTGTACGATTTTTTTTGACCTCGGATTCGGATTCAGCGTCGAAAATTACATAGGGATATAGTTGTCTCGATAGGAGTACCAAATTTTTTTTTTTTTTGTGGGGCTGTGTAATAGGGCATTAGTAAATCAATACAATGGAAACCGGCCAATCCTTTTTTGATTTTTTTGTTTTATATCTTATTGCTAAAAATTTTATGTAATGTTTTGTATTTTCTCAAATTTTATTATTATTATTCATGTATTCCCAACCAACTATAGAGTTTATTACACGAAATATAAATAAACACAATAAACATAATACATAGAGCACGATTATCTAAACATTTAAATTGTTACGAATAAAAAGAAACAATAATTAATAACTCAAAAAGTGTTTTAAGTTGGAATTAAAATTTTTGAGTGTTACTTATGATATAATATTCTCTGGAATACTGTTGTATGTTATCCCTCCATTATGAAAATTTAATTTCTTTTCAAAATTGATTCTGACCTGAGCAAAGTGTATTAATAAACTTACTTCTCTTGTTACTAAAATTTAAATACTTACTTAACCTTTAAGTTTTCACAAATTTGTCGTGTGCTCTAAAAACGTTAAATTATGAATACATTTAATTGCTTTATTTTCTAATTTTTGTAAGGAATTAATTGTGAATAAAAAAAACCCATATCGAAATTAAATATTGAAGTTTTGGATGTAATAAAGAATAATATACTATACATATTTATTAAATATTTTAGAAGGATATAATTTCTGGTTTTGTACAGAAGAATTAATGGAGTAATTTCATTTCTTGAATGTTAAACCAAAATATTTTAATTTTTTAAAGGTACATTATTTTAAGTCTCTTATACAATTGATGGTTTTCCTAGGGGTTATGTTACAAAATCAGATATGAACTTCTAAATTATATTCTTTTGAAAAGAAGCCATATTTGCTGTATAACATGATAATGGTTGTTAAATTTGACAGATACACACTTTTTAAATTTTGTTTGCTACATTTTTGCACATTTGCTACATTTTTGCTAAAAATTTTGTTACACCACTGAATTCAGACTTCCGTATTGTTTACATAGTTTACACGTTGTCTACATAAATTACATATTTTACATTGTTTGCATAAACTTTATAATTAATAGGACATTATTAAATCATACTGCTGAAAGTACCCTTTGGTGAGTTTAGATTCTAGAGTTCTGTGAAACTTGATTTGTAAGCCATGATGAACATAATAAAAGAAATAGGTTTCTTATATGGGATAACACACTAAGTAAAATCGTTAATAATTTATATGCGTACCTATATATTCCTGTATTAAATGGACTTTCATCATCTCTCATCAGGTTGGGGTCATCCAATCCATTCATGCTTTGAGCTAATTTCTTGTTTAATTTTCCCTGCTTTTCCACAGACTTTTCTCTACTCCTACGTTGCTTTCCTGGAAAGTTTTTGCATTTAAGTACAAAGTAAAGCATTTGCTAACGTTATTGAGGTATGCTTTGGAAATATAATAAATTTCAAGTCGGCCTAGACTAAAAATGTGTAACTTTTGCTAAACATTGGAACATAAAAAATGTATTGCAAAAGATATTTTATTGAATTTAGGGAAAAAGATGTTTGTTACTTACCTTGACTTTCCATTGTAGCATAATGCTGCATCAAATATGCCTCGTGCGGAAAGTTGACTGGCTGATAACTTGCTACCGGACTAAGGGCCCTATTGCTGGGCATGTAAATAGGTTCTTCCATGGGTGGTTGCCTGTGCATTTTCTTGTTTTTGGTTAGGGTTGATGGTGCTGGTATTATGACTGGGCCTATGGGTACCATAGGAGGAGGTATCGGGCGGGCTGGGATAAGCATTTTTCCTCGTGGACGATGAGAAAACGTATTATTTCCTGAAAAAAAAAAAATGTATAATAGAGACCACTTTTTTTATATTGTACATTGTATTGAGTATTAACTTTATACCTACAGGCCCTACTTATACCTATATACAATCTATTACTTCTTCATAAATCTTATGGTATTCCTAGAGATTAAAGGAACAAATTGTGGCATTTAAGACATGTGCCATAACGCATGGTGACGTCCAAAAGAGCTAAAATCCTCTGATGCCAAATATGCTGTAAGTACCTACTATTTCGTGAATGTATTATTCATTAAATAGTAGATATTTTTATCATTTACTGCAAGGCACATAATGTATATGATAGATTTATGATAGATAGATTTAAATGTTATCACAATAAAAAAAAAGTAATAAAATGAAAAAAATACAATTTTACTTTTTTACTTTTATTATTTGTTTACTATCAATAACACTAGTTTACAAGAAAAATGTACCTCGTGAAAAAAGTGTCTTTTAACCTAATTCGAGGTCCCTGAAAACGAAAATGACAATCATTTATTTTTCCAAAGAAGCGTTTGCGAAATATTCGCAAAAAGAAACGTGTTTTTCGGCTCTTTTTCCAGTTATGGTCCAACATCTCGAGAACGGTAGACGTAATCGACCTAAAATGTACACTCATTTCTTTTTTCACATAAAAATTAATTTTGAGTCAATTGGAAGAGTATTTTTTGAGTTACAGCTACTGAAAGTTGAAAAAACTGCTTTTTGAGCTTTTTTGAAAATTGCACATTTTTGTTTGTTTTATTTAGTTATTAGGAGTTTTTTTTCATGTTTTTTGAATTGCATATGAAAGATTATTTCCTCACGAAAATATATTGCCCAAGTTTGTTCAAATCGGTTGAAAAATGTGGAAGATATTACTGATTAAGTGAAATCAGACGATTTCAGCTTTTGCCATGAATGCCCAGAAGTCCGGAGAAATTAGTTTCAAATGAGTACGTTAGGTTTTACTACCTTAATTTTGTTCACCTAATTTCTCCGGACTTCTGGGCGTTCATGGCAAAAGCTGAATGAAGTATTCTAGGTTAGGTCTTATTTGGGAAACATCGATAGTGTATAAGTTGGAAAGGGAGAAGTATTTTCTGACTTGAAAGAGAAAACCAAGCTTTTTAGCAGCTGGTGTGGCTATAGCAGTGTTTGTGTTTGTGCCAGCTGAGATCACGTTCGGAAGCGATGCCAACAAGATTATTTCTTTATTCTGTAGGGCGTGACCATTCATGTGAATGGGATAAGTGTTGCTGGATTTTTTGCGTGACAGAAAGCAAGACAGGGTTTTGGAACAAAATATGCAACAGCTACTTTATTGAGAGTTTTCGCACAGGCTTTACATCTACAATCGAAATATAATAAATATGAATGTGTAAATTTTATGCAAGTACCTTATTGTTTATAAAGTTAAGACTAAAAAATAACTGAATCATGACTCACCTACGTGAAGTACGGACTACAAATTTTAAAGTGGTAATTGATATACAAATACTCTTAAAATACAGAATCGCGAGCTATTATAATTAACCTGCTCTATCGTAGTAGTGAATAGATTCAAGTGTGAGTTTTGTTTCCATATTTGTTATCCATAAAAGTCTACCGATCAGTTAAGAGTATAGTACTTGTTTTATTTGTTGAAAGGGAGAGAGAAAGAGATACAGATTACAGATAGAGAGAGAGAACGAGAGGAAGAAAATAGGTTTAGCAATAAAACTTTTTTTATTGCATTACAAAACTCAGTATGAATTACTAACACCGCCAGTTTTCCCTCACCTTATCTGATACTTTTACTCACCGTGGTGTTTAAAGAACTTCGGATTTGGTAAAGTACCTTGGTAAGGGTAAGGACCGGGTGGTGGACCAACTATGTAAATGGGCTGATGCGGTCCTGGAGGCATACCCATCTGTACTGGCAAACTATGTCTTGGTTTCATTAAGGTTCCTGAGACACTACTCGCCTGAAAAACCAATTTCTAGAGCAATTGATAAAAGAAAAGTCTGACAATGAAATATGTGATAGAGTTTGATTTTTACAATTTTTAAGAACCTAAACCAGTGTCATTAAAATAATTAAATAAATAAAATATTTTGAAATCTTTAAAAAGTAGGTTTAAATAAAGGAAACACAAATTTAAAAAAAATTTTCAAATACAAATTTTTACAACTACAGCAAAAAGGAGTGTTTTCATAAAAGAAATAGAAATTAGTTAGTCATACAATCAAACTATGTCGAAGTTTAAAAATGCTTTTAACAATCGCAATAAAGTGCTTTCTTGTTCCAACGGCAGTCAATCTTTCTGGTCACTTGCCAAAAACTTTAGCCAAAATTTCTGTTGAAGTATTTGTTCCCCTGGCGTCTGACGACGCAATTACCTCCACCTCTAAAAGGAAAGCTGTTTGTTAAACAATTCGCTGCCAAATCCACCCTTCCTCCTCCTGCAAATTTCAATCTTCCAACCGTTACGTCTGTATCCCATAAAATGCCCGAAATAATATTTGATGTCAATCAAGTGCAGAAAATTCAAAAAAAAGTTAGCCATAACTTTTTGGGTAACCCTTTATATTTGAAATTTATTTTACGATACAGAATATGAACTATATAAGGAATATATTTATTTTAACAACATATAAAAAAAATTGTAGCCAAAATCCCATGAGAGGGGTAAAAGTTACTTTATATTGAAAAAGTAAATTTTACAGGTTTTGGGCATTACGAGATCCTTGTAAAAGGAAGGAATGTGAGATCCTTAAAGATATACAAAAATATACATACTTTATAATGCGGCATCTGAGAGCCTGCAAGGTTGCTAGCTTTATGGATCTCCTATGGCTGTAGTAGATCATTTTTTGTATAACTAATATAGGCATATTCAATTTACTTTCTCCTGCAACTTTTTTTGTAACAGGTACTTTTTGTAGGTACTTTCTTAATTTTATACAAGCATCGCAATATCCCTTGAACTATTTTGGGAATAGTGAGTGTAACATAATCCATAATTTTAAACAGAATCAGAAATTGAAACAAAAAATAGGGAATTGCATTTAAAAATATAAAATTTTGATCCGTCTTAACTTTTTGAACAACACTGCATGTTCCAAATATATATTTTTAAAAGCCCTAGAACTTTTATCCGAAATATTTTTCGTAACTTGTGTAGTTTTTAAAATACAGCAAACCAATTTTTCAAATATTTTGTTTTTTACTTATACGTTTTTTTAGAAATTACCAAAATTTGTATTTAAGAGATACTATCATTACAATTATATTGTTTTTACCTTTCCGTTCATCAAGGGATGATACAAATCTTCCCTAGACCCCGCTAGCGATTTAGAAAAACCTTTATTTTTCTTCTTCTTGTCTTTAATAGGTGGTGGGGGTACTGCTACTGGCTGAGCGACTTGACGTGGCCGTGAAGGTCGACTTAGGGTAGACGGAGCATATACGTCGTAAATTCCATCAAGGTTGTCTTGACTACCTGCCCATACCTTAAAATCAAAGATACGTATTGGTTGTTTTCTCTTGCTGTACATTCTTCTTACTTTTTATTTTTCTTTTCAAGGAATTTTATTGATATTCTTCCAAAGAAATGTTTATACAATGATACCCAAATTTTTGTTTTGTTGGTGTATTTGTGTGTGTATTTTATTGTGTTTATTCTTTATTATGTTTTTGGGCAGTCTTTTAAATAATATAGGTGAATTTAGCAGTGATACGCTATATTTTTTAAATCTGATCCAAAAATTTCGTAGTTAGTTGTGACACAAGCACCTGTTTGATTCAAACTACATTTTAGCTGTATATCTGGTTTCTTTTAAAAGTTCCCGTGGTACTCTCACAACTAACCTTTATATTTTTCTAAATTATGTGGTATACATATACAATGTTAGTTCATTTCGTGTTCAACAACTTAACGCAGTGGGTCTGTACTGCTATTAAAATATATAATTATAGATTTATACAACTCATATTAAAAAAAAACTTTTAAAAATAAAGGTTTGTCGTATACCAAAGTGTGGTGAATAAACAAATCAATGCGAATCATATTACAACCTATTTTAGAAAAAAATAACTTACTTTGTGATTTTCGTCCCCGTTATATATGCTTACGTCATCTTTGCCATTTGCAATGGTGTTAATTGTCATTGTTGAGCCCGACTGTGATCTACTCATTTTCCATTCGTCTATCTGTAAAAAATATTAAATGTATTGAAACGCAATTAAAAAGAACAATATAAGGTTTTCCTTTGAGAGTTGACTTATTATTATATATGAACAAAATGACCTTTCCGCCTAGACCAAGAGGCGACCATAAAACACAATGCTCATTTCTAAAAGAAATGAAACTTTTAGCAAAGGTAGTACTTATGGCGGCAATGCAGAGCGCTACGCTGCCTTGGGAAACCCTGATAAATAAATTTTCGGTACTTTAAATTTTAATTTTTGAGAACTTTGAATTTTGGTTCTAAAGTGTGAGTTGAGGTTTATTAAATTCATCTTTATTGCGAAAAAGAGAGTGGAAAATTTTGGCGCCATTTGTTGTTGAAATGAAAGTGCCTTATTTGACTCACCAAGCAGCGTCGTTTGCAGTTGATTGTTTTTATGTTTGCCTTAGTTACTGAGTGAGTTGAAAGCGAGGTCCCAATGTTATCTAGGATGGTTTCTGTTTTTAACCTGGCTAATAAAACAGTGGCGCCCTTTTAAACCCCCCTACTTTCTGGCGTTGGAGCTAGGGCATTCTTGAGCACGCATGCGCAAGCTCCTCGCATTCGGATGGACTCGTTCCTTTTTTTTAACTTTGAATTTTAGTTCTGAAGTGTAAGTTGAAGTTTATTTTTTTTTATTGCGGAAAAGAACGTGGCCAATTTACCTACGTACGTTATCTACGTCCCTACATAGTTAATAGCTACGTGAGGTCTTGCATTGTCGTTATTAACCACATGGTTTAGGGAACAATTTCCTTAAAAGGGTGCATTGCAATTGAATATTTACATGAGGTAAATATTCAGACTCTGAACTGGCCACCGCACAGTACAGATCTTAACCCGATCGAGTATTTGTGGGACATTATTGGCAGAAAATTAAGACAGCGTCAGTCTCCTAAAACCTTGCAAGACAAAAACGAGAGCTGTTTAAATTTGGAATGATACTGATCAAAACCAAATAGCAAATTTAATTTCGAGTATGCCTCGCCGATTTGCAACGGTTATTAGAAGTAGAGGCGGAAATACAAGCTACTGATGTCTATTTTAATTTTGTTGTAATTTGTGTTGTAATCGTTAATTATTGTTAGTTTAATAATGTTTTTAAAAAGTTACTTCTTATGATATTCTAATAAAAACATGCTAGGTTACAAAAGACCCTACTTCTTTTATTCTCAAACACAACTAAGTGAACAAAAAAAAGCAAAATATGAAGAAAACAGGAGGCTCAAGTTAGGTTTTAAACCCAATATTTTATAAATGCTAGAATATTTCACCGGGTGTTGCGAATTTTGGGGAAAAATACAATATGTTTGTTACAACCGCCGGTATATAATGACAACTAACTTTCTAATAAAAATTACGAATACAGTAATATTGTTAAAGAACGAGCCTATAATAAGCAAACAAATGGTCAGTGTATTATCTATATAGGATCCTAATAACATCGCAAGATCTCCAATTAATCTAAGACTGGGGTGCCAAAAATCCTTGTTCAGTTTAACGTCTTCAAAACCCACTCTTGCTCCCTGTTACGCAAAAAAAAATACTACAACATCCCATCCACATCAATGGCCAAATCTTACACAACAAAGAAACGTTCGATTTTGTTGGCATTTCTTTCGAGCATGATTTCAGCTGGCATAAACATATTACTTCAAAAGCCACATCAGGTAATAGCTTCCTACGCAGTAAATATTTCCTCCCTTCCAACGTATAGACTCCCATGTTTTCCAAATAAGACCTAACCCAGAATACTGCCCCACATCATGACAATTAAGATATTTAATTCTATTCAAAAGAGAGCCAACCGACTCATCAATGGCCCAGTCTTCACAAGGACACTCCCATTTCCTGCTCATGGCCGCGCTGTTGTGAGTCTGTCTTCCTTGTGCAGATATTGCCAAGGATTTCGTTCGGAAAAGCTAAACGCTATCATTTCCCCAACAAAGCGCTTCACATATGCATCCCTTTACTGTCCAGCTACAAAAACTTAGAACATCCCACTTATCTCGCTCATTCATACCTAGGGTATCCAGATTATGGAAAAAAATGACTACAGAGGCGTTCCTTCCCCTCCCAATCGCCAGTTCTTTAAACCCCGTATCCACAGATTACATTTTCCTTCTCTTCAGAGGTTCACAGTACCTGGGTATTTAGGGTTGAAATCTATGTTGACTGTCTCAGATAAAAAAAATTAGTAAGCATCATACTGTTAAATATTATTGTAATAATAACCAGCTAGTAATGTATTACTAGCTGGTGCCCGCGACTTCGTTCGCATTATTTTAGTACCTCTTGTAAACAACGTTTGCTATATTTATTGATCTCTTACAAATTTTGACAATCGGTTTGACTAGCAGCCGTGAAAGGTTATTATTATATTCATTTATTTCAAATCATTATATTATTATATTATACCAGTTGTTTTTAATTGTAAAATTCGAAAGTTATTCCAAAAGATATATCACAACAATTATATATTTTTGAAAAGCTTAGAAAAAAAACCAATCGAATAAAAACAAAATATACAGGGTGTCCCATTTAAACAATGCAACTTTGGTTTATATCTTCAAATTCGTTCCTTCTAGAAAAAAAATTGACTACGGCACTGGATTCTACGAAGAAAACTATATAATAATCAGTTTTTACCTTACCGATAAGGCCGATAAGTTAAAAGGTAACTGAGATACGAGGGGTGCTTGAAAATGACACATTTTCAAAATCGCCCTGTATCTCCGATACGAAGGGGGCTATGAAAATTCTGTTTATATCATCATATGTTTCGCGAAAAAGTAGCACAGTATTGCGAAAACCGTAGCTCTCTATCTTTAAAGATAAACCCTGCGAAAATGCCGAAAACAGGACACCCTGTACGTTTTCCATAACTTCACATCGATTTTAATAATTGACCTGTCAAAAAGTTCACCTTGCATCCTCGGTTAAGATAGAGGGTATTAAGTTTAAATAATATCAACTTGGACGTCACACGCCATATTGTTTAGTCTGAAACTCTGAAACAGGTGCGGCCCGTCTATAAGGTCATTTGGTCAATGACCCACCTAAATTTATTTTCAATGATCCACCTAATATTTAGGTATTATCATTTTTATTATTTAGTTTATATTTTCTGGCTGTAGAAGTCAAACTACTACGTGAGCTTACTCTAGAACAGGCGACATAGAGTTGGCCATGGGAACAATGGCGTGCGAAATAGAGTTGACCATGGGAAAAAGCGTAAGTCCACTCTAGCTCTACTTAGAGTTTGCCCTTGAGCTTTATTAATTGTCATGGAGAAACAAATCTTCAAGGGAAACTGTACACATTTAATCTGAAATGGATAGTCTACGGGAATGAGAGGAATACGTGGGATAAAGACTATTTTTTGCAGACCACAGCCAAAAATTATAGTAGCCTAGTATTGTGATATGTATGCTAATATTTAACATTCCAGTGTAAGAAATTCCAACCACTTTTTAATACTGGGTAGTTTTTGCCGTTTTGCATTATGTTCTCAAAGAAGAGATCTCAAAGAAATAGAAAAAATTGTACACTGCGTATAAAAATAAAATAAAATTGACGCGTTTCGGCGTTTTCTCAAAAAGCAAATATGTTTTCAGATAAACATTAGGTATGTCTATTTATAGGGGGCTGTTTCAACTCCTTGAAATATAAATTTTGCAAAATTTTGTTTTTATCTTTTTATCACGCCCTGAAAACAATATGTAGGCCATACTTTAATATTCTGGTGTAAGAAATTCCAAGCACTTTTTAATACTGGGTAGTTTTGAATTACCTCCTCAAACAGAAAAAATGGTATACGAGTACTACGTAAAAAATAAAATTCCTTCTTATCGAACCCCTACACCATAAGATAAACCTGTTTGCCAAAATTCAGATTTCTATGTCAAGCCGTTTGAGCTGGGTCGTGATGAATGAGTGAGTGAGTCACTTAATGATTTATTATATTGGTATAGTTTTGTATATTAGCCTTTAAGGTGGCTGTACACGATGCGAGAAACCACGTGCGTGAAGGCCTCGAATGCAATTTTTATGCGAGCTCGAACCGTGTAAACTAATCTCGTACGTGACAACGCGCGTGCTCGAAACAATTTCAAACTGGTTTATCAGTTGTCTCGCACGCTTCGTACGAGAAAGTCCTTTTTTATAATAAGAATAACCTGTTACCGTGTCTATTTTTCGGCTATAAAGAGCACGGTTACACGAAACATATCTGGAATAATATCACGTATGCTAGATTCGTGGTGTGAGTCACGAATGCTCTTCACGTGCATTATTTCTCGCATCGTGTACAGCCGCCTTTAAGGCGGCTGTACACGATGCGAGAAATCATGCGCGAGCCCATCTCTCCTTGAATTTTTCTGCTCGAACCGTGTAAATTATGGTGCGCGAGCACGCACGTTATCTCGCGCTAGTCGAAACCATTTCGATTTCGAATACGTTGATTAGTTGCCTTGCGGACTTGCGGATTCTGTGCGAGATTGTTGCAAATTTGATCTTCTGGCGCATCATGGTAAAGTTTTCAGGGAATAAAATGGCAATATTTGTTCATTTATAATTTATACGAAATGCATTATTATTTTTTATGGAAATCTGATTCTCCCGACTGTAAAAATCGTAAAAATGAGACTCCTTGCAAAATATAGTGGATGAAATAAATGTACCGAGTTTGAAAAGTCCGAGTATAAAACTAAAATTAAAATTAAGCGTTCACTGTTCACATTATTTCCAAGAACGAAAAAGAAATAAAGGGGTCTATGAAAAGCGGTTCTGCCAAAGATGAATATGCTGCTATCGTTTGTTAACAAATCTGAGTAAACTTATCTGGAATAACTAGAACCGTGTCAGTAGGATCACGTATACTAGATTCGTGGTGCGAGTCACGAATGCTCTTCACGCGCATAATTTCTCGCATCATGTACAGTCGCCTTAAGGGTCAACAAAAGTTCATATAAAATGAATTAGTATGTTATAATTTTTTTTTCAATAATAAACATAGTCTCTCTACTTCATATCCGATGTGATGTTTTCCCAACGCTTATTAAAGCAAATATTAATAAGCGCTTAAGAATGCATGTGAACAAAAACTGTCAAGTTTACTTACCTTATCTTTGTTAGTTAGCCTTTCAGAAGCCAAAGTTCCGTAGATACTTCCGGCCGTGTCTACTTGTTTGGCATAACTAGAGTCAGCGTACGCGTGAAAGCAACACCGCACCTGAAATAAACAACATATATTTATGATAAGTAATATGGAGTTTCTCGAAAGATAAATTTTCGAAAATATATTTTTTAAAATACATTTTTTCGAAAATATCCATTTTCAAAAACAAAATTTTTCGAAAGTACAGTTTTTCGATACTTTTTTTTTATTCCAATAGTGTACAAAACAATAATGAAAACAAGCAAATGAAGATCCTAAGTAAACCTTATAAAACCTGAGCAAACCTTCACAGATTCGCCTTTATTGGTTTCGGTCAGATTTGCTTAGGTGTTCTCCAACTTTTCTCTCCGTTCTTGTTTCTTTTGGTGCATATACAGGGTGTTCGAAAAGTCTTAGTATGGGCAACTATCTTTGCTATTAGTAAAGATAAAGACACCAAATTGTAGACGTATCTTATCTACTTTTTTATGTAATTTAAATTTTTCAACCCCCTTGAGGAGTGCTAGGGAGTTGAGGTCAAACATTCTAAACGCAACCCTATGCCGTGTGGTACCTCATTTTAACGGTCTCCAAAAAATAAACGTTTTACCGCAAACCCGAGGACCGTATTTTAATTCTTTTATATATGGCACCCCTTTAAAAATTAAAAATCGTAAAAAAAATTAAAATTTTAATTACCTTTATTTCCCTTATTACTTTAAAAGTTCTTCAAAATGGCCATCATGGACTTCTTGGCAGTAATAAAGTCGATTTTGGAACTCATTTCTCACATTTTCGAGAATGGAATGTGTTATTTCTTGGCAGTGTTCCAAAATCGACTTTGTTACTGCTAAGAAGTTCATGGTGGTCATTTTGAACAACTTTTAAAGTATCGTAATAAGAGAAATAAAGGTACTGAAATTTTTTTCCATGATTTTTAGTTTCTGTAGGCTTCCATTTAAATACGAATTAAGAAACGGACCTCGGGTTTGCAGTAAAATGGTACTTTTTCGAGAACCTTTAAAATGAGATACCACACGGCATAGGGTTGCATTAAAATTTTTTAACCTCAACTCTCTAGGGCCACCCCTCAAGGGGGTTTAAAACGTTAAATTACATAAAAAAGTAGATTTATTGACCAATAAGATACATCTAAATTTTTGTCTTTATCTTTACTAATAGCAAAGTCTTTTCGGACACCCTGTTGAAAATAATCAGCGTAATGACTCCAAGAATACACAGGGTGTTCGGGAAATGCATTAGAAAACTTGAAGAAGTTATTTTGCATGGAAAAATAATTGTAGTAGTTTAATAAAAGAAATTTGGAAACCTCAATATTTGCCCCAAGTTGTAGTAAAGTGTGTGTGTGCAAAGTTTAATATTTTAAATTCGTCTTTTGTTATACTATATTTAATTGTTCACGTAATAAATTTAAATCTTGCATACAAACTAAGATTAATGAACTCTATTATCCTAAGGTAAAAGTACTTCACTGCTTTTTATGTTTTAGGACATTTTACCTAAAATTCAAAATTTATTTTTATCATAATTCTTTTATTTTGACAGATATTGTAAAAACGAAGGTGTTGTTTTAAAGGCAATGAAACATACAAATAATGTAGATCCTGACTACTCTTCATTTGAGTCGATGAACCCCACGGTTTAGTCTTAAAACGGCATTAAAGTTCCTATATTTTAAATTAAATGTTTAAACTAAATCGAGAAATCAAGTCGCAGTGCTGCAAATTTAATAAAATGTGGGATAATAATAAATAAGCCATTTGGCACATTAATAATAACAATTACATACAATAAAACTTCACACCCATTTATTTATAACCCTTTTCTGTAGATCGTCGATATTATTTACCGGTGTTTCATAGACCAAAGTTGTCCCGAGAAAAAAAATCCACTGGATTAATATTTGGCGATCGCGGTGCCCAAAGTATTGGGCCGCCCCGTCCTATCCACGTGTCTGGAAAGGTTTCAATATGATATTTACGTACAGAAATACTACAGTGGGATGGGGCGCCACGCATTTTCCGAGCACCCTGTATTTAAAACACTTGTCTAGTAGACTATAACCTCGCTAACCTATAAAGTACTTTCGCAAAAGCGTCTTTCGAAAAAATGTGTATTAAAAAAAGTGTGCTTCGAAAAGACTTATGTTCGAAAAAAATTTACCTATAAAAAAATTTTCACTGAAAAACTGTATTTTTAAAATAAGCTTTATTAAAAAACAATGAAAAATTGTCTCCTACAACATACGGTAAAAATAAGGCGTTTTAAAAAATTTCAAAAGCAACTTTTTCATGATTAGTTAGTAATCTCGATCCTTTGCTACGGTTTATAGAAACTTTCGTTTTTACACTAAAAGAAAGTAGGTAGTATAAGAAAATAAAGCACCAAAACTTTATAACTTAGTTTTAGAACTCAAAAATATGTCGAGTCAAATCTAGTCCAATTTTTAAATAGCTGTAATTTTATTTCGTCTTGTTGGAAAATGTGATTTTAAGTTTACGACTCTTGTATTTTTTGACTGAGTTATTTATTTATAAACTTGTAAGTAATATTGTTCAGCATATTTTGATTATCAATAAACCGAAACTGCTTTTAGTGTTAAATCCGGTTTATATAAAAACAAATTGGGATTTCCTATCCATATTGAGTAAATTTCAATCAACCAAAAAACAAGATTAACTTGAACGAAAAAGTCCCCATGGACTTGTTGGTCAACCTCTTATGATATACATATAAGCTCGAAGTGCATAAATAAAATTTTTGGTGGAACTTTGGACCCAGCTGTTTAAAAAAATAGAAGCAATATGTCAGTGCGGTTCTCTATATAGTGAGAACGTAAAGGTTTGAATAAATGCGTTTCAAATTCAGGCATTTTTTTTCTTAGCCCATTATTTAAACTAAATTTGATGTACCGAATGATGATCGAAAAAGAAGGTATCATGTTAGACTTAATTTTTTAAAATAGAGTCCTCTTTTTTATTTTATTTTTAAATTCTGCGTAAAATTTCAATCACATTTCATGTATCATACCGTATATCTAAATTGAACCGTTTTTGAAAAAAAGACAGCTTACCTTTAAAAGAAATAAAAATAATAAAGGCAAACTTGTGGAAAAAGGAACGTTCGTTTGATCAGGATGTATTATTTGGTCTATTGACGTACACTTTGTATTTGAGGTAGCCCCACAGAAAATAATCTAGCGGGATTAAATCGGTGGGTCTGGCCGGCCATTGTATTGGACCCCGGCGATCACTCCATCGCCCAGGAAAAACTGTACCTAGATATTCACGCATCCGGCGAGTATAAAAAACTGTTTCAAACGGTTCAATATGATTGAAATTTTACGCAGAATTCAAAAATAAAATAAAAAACAGGTTAACGGTTTCTATTAAAAAATAAATAAGTGTGATGATATGATATCTTCTTTTTGGGTCACATCAAATTTAGTTTAAACAAAGCGCACCTAAAAACAAAACTTGACATGTCTGAGACAGCCCCGTAGACTTTAAGCCTAAGTACGGTACGTAAGACGAGAAAAATAATCTACTGATACGGGATTTAAAGGATTGGAGGTTAGGAGGGTAAGGGAAAATATCTGCGGGCAATTTGTTCCATAATCTGTAGAATCTAGGTATGAATGAGCCAGAGAAGTGGGATGTTCTAGGCTTTTGCAGCTGGACAGTAGCGGGATAAATACATAACGCGCCTCCGGTTGATCTGTCAGGAACAGTCAAGGGGGGAATTATAGATTTATAGCTATATTCTTCAGAGCAAAATCCATGGAAATGTCGTTAAAAAAGGGATAAATCCCAAACAGCGTGGCGAGTTTTCTTGTGGGCGCTGGGTCATTGATGAATCGAATGGCGCTCTTTTGGATAGAATCAAGGATGTTGAGTGTCGAAGGTGATGCCGCTCCCGAGATGTGGACGTAGTACTATAGGTTAGGTCTTATTTGGGAACCATAGCGTGTGTGTAAGTTGGAAGGGGAGAAGTATTTTCTGGCTCGAAAGAGAAAATCTATCTTTTTGGCTGCTGATGTGGCCATTGAAGTAATGAGTTTGTGCCAGCTGAGATCATGTTCGAAAGCGATGTCAACATGATCGAACGTTTTATTGTTCTCTTGGGCTGGGCCAGTCATGTGGATGGAGTAAATGTTGCCAGATTTTTTGCGTGACAGGGAACAAGACTGGGTTTTGGAGGCGCTGAACTGAACAAGACTTTTTGCCGCCCAGGCTAAGACAACTTGATGACCTTGGGAAAGGGATAGGTGCACAGATCTGCGTCTATTAACCAGCTCTTGATTTGAGATTTGTCTGGAAAAATGAATGTTGGAGTGAAGAGTACTATCGCAGGGTAACTGTGGATGGGATTGGTAGTTAAAGAGAGCAGGTCATTATTGTACAAAAGAAATAGGGTTGGTTGGTAAAACTGAACCTTGGGGTACGCCAGCATTAATAGGATGGAAGTTAGATGCATGACCGTCCACTACGACAGATACATATGTGCCGATTAACGGGAAAGTTACCGATCCAGGTACATAGTTTGGGAGGAAGACCGTAAGAAGGTGGTTTGTTGAGGAGTGCGTCATGCAATACTTCGTCAAACGTCTTGGAAATATCAAGAGCAACAATCTGAGATTCGCTATGAAATTCGAAACACTGGTTCCATTTAGGTGTAACAAAGGTAAGGAGATCAGTTGTGGATCTTTGGTGACGAAATCCGTACTGTCTGCCATGGATGATTGTGTTGACGTTGATGAGAGTTTCGCCCTCTTAACAACTACGGAACAACTGGAGATGTAGCTTTGATGTTACTCAGTGATTCGTTAAATCATTACTATTGAGTAAAAAATGATGTCTGTGGTATTCAATCCAAATTCCACTATTTTGTTAACCATTCTAAATAAACTGCTCTTCAATAGGTTCTGATACTGGAATTTTTAGCCCCAAATTTGGAAGGCTGTAATCTAAAGAATAATTGATCGATTTTGATGAGGCTGGCAAAAATGGAAAGCTTTTTCCTTTTCAATTTGTAATTTTATAAAGAACTTAAGTCCTTGTTAATTTTTCCACCCTCTAACACCCTTTAGGATTTTGTTGACATTAATTATAAAACTTTTTCGCTCGACACTGCCTAAATCAAATTTATCTAAAATAAAATAAACTTAACGCTTAATTGGTAAAAGTATTTTCTTTTTATTAATTTAGTCCTCCCTGCATAAAAACCTTACACTCTTGATTCAGCCTGATAAAAAACGTATTCAGTGAATACTACCCGAATAAGTTTGTAGTGAAAACTGAGCAATTCGGTACCCTTACCTTCTTTCAAAGAGTGAAAACCAATAAAAATGGAACAAATGGAAAATCTCCATTAAAAAATGAGATATCAAAACTGTGACAGATATGTCTGCAGATATAATAGGAACCTCTAATAATTCATATTCAGATCTTGTGAACCTATTTTGATATCGAAATTGCGACTAGCGAAAGTTTCCGATTTTTTCCATCGTTTGATTTTTCACCCTGTACATCATATAGTTTTTTAGATTTTCTAAGTTGCTTCTAAAATTACAAATTAGAAAGAAAAAAGCTTTCCAGTTTTGCCAAGCACGTGAAGTTAGTATTATATTGTTTAAATTACAGCGTTCCAAATTTGGGGTTAAAAATTGCCTTATCCGAACCTATTGACGAGCAGTTTATATGCAAAGGATATGGCCATTATAAACAAACGCCAAGTTAGTGATTTCATAGAACAAGAAACAGGCCCTTACATGCTGACAACCTCATTCAAATATCTCTTCTAGATTTTTGAGACAGCTACTATGTTTAAAGTTAGGCCAAAAATTTTGTTTAAGCAATTCGAGTGTCCAGCAGTTTATTAATTTAAGTGAAAGCAAAATATTTGACATGACATTATTTTAATAACAGAAGTAAGTAAAATTTGCTAAAATAGGTTACCATTAATAATGAGATATAATTGGAAACTTATTTCCCCAGACAGAAAAAGAAAAAAAGTCGACTTTACGCTAATATCCTTGCAAAATATATATGCTAATTCGTACCGGTTTTTAGACTTCTCCAATATAAAGACGAACAAGCAGTAGTGGCTATTTTTTAATATCCATTTTAACTTTCAAAATAAAGATATAATACTTAAAGCACTGCTCGAAGTGTTAATTTGATATCTACAGGTTGTTTGGTTACGAGTGGACCATACCTTAGCAATGGCTTTCCTGGGTCAATTTATATCGATTTAGCCTAACTTATCTTAGTAAAAAGTTTATAATAATTTTACATTTTACATTTTTATCGCTATGTTGTGAAAAGAACCAACTAAATTCACTTGATTTGGTATGCATTGATTTTTTGGAATGGAAAAGCAAATCCGTTCTTAAATTTGCTGTATTTTTTAGTAGAATGACTGGAATGTAATACCTAAATTTGCTAATATTTTTTTCTATTCAGAACGCGATTTCTTAAGAATTGTTGCGTCACATTTAAAAAGTTAAGCAGAAGAAAGAACTTCTAAATGGCGTGCTATATGACCCACTTACCATTTAAAATGTTAGCCAGTAAAGGTGTTTACCGTAAAACCAAAATTTACGGGTCCAAGCTAGAGGCGTATCGAAAGCACTATGTTATGGGGGAGGGGGGTATAAAAATAGTGCGCTCCATTTAAAAAAAAAGTTCCTGTCGATTTCAGGAAAACTGTTTGTATTAATCTTACGATAAGAATTCAAGGATCGTGTAAATATAAAGTTAAATAAGATAAATTTTCAACTATAAAAATTCAGTTATAGTTTCTTTCATGTTTGTTTTGAAATCAGAAGAAAAATAACTTGTATTAGAACCTCTTTCAAGAAAAGCAATTAAATGCAATAAATAGTACTGCCACAAGTATCGACCTCTGAGATGGGAGGCTTCCAAGGGCGTACCCAGAGAGGGGCAGGGGGTCGGCAGTTGCCACCCTCCCTAGAAGATGAAATATCCTATGATCTTCGCAAACCGAATTCGTATCCCGCGTTCTTCCTGGGCAGTTTCGTTGGGTTGGGTTTGCTTGGGTAGTTGCCCCCCCTCCTCTAGAAGAACAAATAGTCTATGATCTTCGCAAACCAAATTCGCATCCCGCCCCCTTCTTTGAAAATAAGATAAGTTGCCTCCCTGTAGTTCAGATCCTGGGTACGCCCTTGGAGGCTTCCATAAGAATATATAGATTTACGTTGGTCTCCTAATGACTGTCAAATCAACTCCAAGCGGGGTTGTCAATTTTGTTTTCTTTTGTTGGGCGTTCTTTTTCCAAATTCAATAATGCTACCTATACGCCTATGTGACTGAACAACCATTCTCATTTAAGAGATTATTCTCGAAAAAAAATTGGTATATGAAAAAATTGTTCATAAAGTTTATGAACAATTAGTGAAAACAATACTATCACCGTGAAAAGTTATGTTATGTAAATTAATAACAAGCTTTGTATTATTATTATTTATTTATTCATTGCTTCAGCAATGTACTTCTGTACTTACCAACGCATTGGCCGCAACTTCCCTTTTACAAATAAAGGCGTGGCATTCCAATACTTTAATGCCTGTCCAAATTCCACTATTTTGTTAACCATTCTAAATAAACTGCTCTTCAATAGGTTCTGATACTGGAATTTTTAGCCCCAAATTTGGAAGGCTGTAATCTAAAGAATAATTGATCGATTTTGATGAGGCTGGCAAAAATGGAAAGCTTTTTCCTTTTCAATTTGTAATTTTATAAAGAACTTAAGTCCTTGTTAATTTTTCCACCCTCTAACACCCTTTAGGATTTTGTTGACATTAATTATAAAACTTTTTCGCTCGACACTGCCTAAATCAAATTTATCTAAAATAAAATAAACTTAACGCTTAATTGGTAAAAGTATTTTCTTTTTATTAATTTAGTCCTCCCTGCATAAAAACCTTACACTCTTGATTCAGCCTGATAAAAAACGTATTCAGTGAATACTACCCGAATAAGTTTGTAGTGAAAACTGAGCAATTCGGTACCCTTACCTTCTTTCAAAGAGTGAAAACCAATAAAAATGGAACAAATGGAAAATCTCCATTAAAAAATGAGATATCAAAACTGTGACAGATATGTCTGCAGATATAATAGGAACCTCTAATAATTCATATTCAGATCTTGTGAACCTATTTTGATATCGAAATTGCGACTAGCGAAAGTTTCCGATTTTTTCCATCGTTTGATTTTTCACCCTGTACATCATATAGTTTTTTAGATTTTCTAAGTTGCTTCTAAAATTACAAATTAGAAAGAAAAAAGCTTTCCAGTTTTGCCAAGCACGTGAAGTTAGTATTATATTGTTTAAATTACAGCGTTCCAAATTTGGGGTTAAAAATTGCCTTATCCGAACCTATTGACGAGCAGTTTATATGCAAAGGATATGGCCATTATAAACAAACGCCAAGTTAGTGATTTCATAGAACAAGAAACAGGCCCTTACATGCTGACAACCTCATTCAAATATCTCTTCTAGATTTTTGAGACAGCTACTATGTTTAAAGTTAGGCCAAAAATTTTGTTTAAGCAATTCGAGTGTCCAGCAGTTTATTAATTTAAGTGAAAGCAAAATATTTGACATGACATTATTTTAATAACAGAAGTAAGTAAAATTTGCTAAAATAGGTTACCATTAATAATGAGATATAATTGGAAACTTATTTCCCCAGACAGAAAAAGAAAAAAAGTCGACTTTACGCTAATATCCTTGCAAAATATATATGCTAATTCGTACCGGTTTTTAGACTTCTCCAATATAAAGACGAACAAGCAGTAGTGGCTATTTTTTAATATCCATTTTAACTTTCAAAATAAAGATATAATACTTAAAGCACTGCTCGAAGTGTTAATTTGATATCTACAGGTTGTTTGGTTACGAGTGGACCATACCTTAGCAATGGCTTTCCTGGGTCAATTTATATCGATTTAGCCTAACTTATCTTAGTAAAAAGTTTATAATAATTTTACATTTTACATTTTTATCGCTATGTTGTGAAAAGAACCAACTAAATTCACTTGATTTGGTATGCATTGATTTTTTGGAATGGAAAAGCAAATCCGTTCTTAAATTTGCTGTATTTTTTAGTAGAATGACTGGAATGTAATACCTAAATTTGCTAATATTTTTTTCTATTCAGAACGCGATTTCTTAAGAATTGTTGCGTCACATTTAAAAAGTTAAGCAGAAGAAAGAACTTCTAAATGGCGTGCTATATGACCCACTTACCATTTAAAATGTTAGCCAGTAAAGGTGTTTACCGTAAAACCAAAATTTACGGGTCCAAGCTAGAGGCGTATCGAAAGCACTATGTTATGGGGGAGGGGGGTATAAAAATAGTGCGCTCCATTTAAAAAAAAAGTTCCTGTCGATTTCAGGAAAACTGTTTGTATTAATCTTACGATAAGAATTCAAGGATCGTGTAAATATAAAGTTAAATAAGATAAATTTTCAACTATAAAAATTCAGTTATAGTTTCTTTCATGTTTGTTTTGAAATCAGAAGAAAAATAACTTGTATTAGAACCTCTTTCAAGAAAAGCAATTAAATGCAATAAATAGTACTGCCACAAGTATCGACCTCTGAGATGGGAGGCTTCCAAGGGCGTACCCAGAGAGGGGCAGGGGGTCGGCAGTTGCCACCCTCCCTAGAAGATGAAATATCCTATGATCTTCGCAAACCGAATTCGTATCCCGCGTTCTTCCTGGGCAGTTTCGTTGGGTTGGGTTTGCTTGGGTAGTTGCCCCCCCTCCTCTAGAAGAACAAATAGTCTATGATCTTCGCAAACCAAATTCGCATCCCGCCCCCTTCTTTGAAAATAAGATAAGTTGCCTCCCTGTAGTTCAGATCCTGGGTACGCCCTTGGAGGCTTCCATAAGAATATATAGATTTACGTTGGTCTCCTAATGACTGTCAAATCAACTCCAAGCGGGGTTGTCAATTTTGTTTTCTTTTGTTGGGCGTTCTTTTTCCAAATTCAATAATGCTACCTATACGCCTATGTGACTGAACAACCATTCTCATTTAAGAGATTATTCTCGAAAAAAAATTGGTATATGAAAAAATTGTTCATAAAGTTTATGAACAATTAGTGAAAACAATACTATCACCGTGAAAAGTTATGTTATGTAAATTAATAACAAGCTTTGTATTATTATTATTTATTTATTCATTGCTTCAGCAATGTACTTCTGTACTTACCAACGCATTGGCCGCAACTTCCCTTTTACAAATAAAGGCGTGGCATTCCAATACTTTAATGCCTGTCGTCCTCCTCAAAATAGCAGCGAACAGTGGAGGATGAGTTGGATTTGGTGCCCGCGCGAACGGTGAGTCTAAGGGTAGGAATTTTGGTGTTGGTGAGTGTAGAGTATTCTTCTCTGGGACTAGAACATATCTGAAACAAATAAGAAAACATCCGTAAATATTGTAAACTGTATGTATATTGGTCAACTGCATTCCTTTAAAGCGGACCATAGGGTCTTATATGTTAAATTTTTAACCCCCTGTCCTTACAGAAGTAAAACTTGCCATAAGTAAATTTCATAGTCAGAAGATTATGTTTAATTTGCCAACTGTGTCAAAAAAGCTTAAAAAATCCCTAAAAATGCATTAAAAATTGTCACCTTTACTTGGTACCAAAAAGTAAAAACAATACAGTGGATGTGAAAAACATATGTTTTCTCAAAAAGTAATTGCATTTTTTAGGTATTTTTTGGAGGTTTCTTGGCATGATTCTCAAGAAGTACAAGATTTCATTAAAGCATTTTAAGATTAAAAGTAACGAGATATATCACATTATTTTTTTAAAGTTCCAAAAGTTCCAAAAAACTGATTCGGTTTTGAATCTCAAGAAGCAACTCTTGCCTGAAAGGGTGGCTGTTCTTCAGTCTGTTAGAGAAATTCGTGTGATGTCCCTTAGAAATCGTGCTAAACATCTTCTAGAAGTTGTGAATAAAACTCATATTCAGATGATCTTAAAATAAAATAAATTATTTCCGTTCAAACCCCACTTTAACCAAACATTGGAAGAGGGAGATGAAGACTAAATTTTTGTGTATTTTAAATTTTAAGTGGAAATATCCATTTTTATGAATTTATTAGGTTTTCTTATAAATGTGCATATTCTACTAATGAAACTGTAACATCCCAGCATTAATGTCATGTAGTGGTTTCGAGAAAATCCTGAATTTAGAGTAATGCGGCGAAGACCATATTTTTACAAAAGTAGACGTGTGGTGCGCGATATCTGTTCATGACATTATAGGCCCATATCTTTTTAATAACACCTACGATAGAATCTCTTACTTATAATGCTGGTTACATTTTCTAGCGACAAACACGAAAATTTGCCTTTAAATTTTCGCCAAAAAATGTATTTTCAGCAAGATAGTTGTCCAGCACATTGCACTCGCGAGGTAATAAACTGGCTTCACTGCAGATTTGGTCTAAGGTGGATTGGTAGAAATGGCCTAATTTTGTGGCCCCCAAGGAGCCGCGACTTAACGTTGGCCGGTATGTTCCTATGGGGCCGTTTAAAACAAACTGTTTATGACACTTTAATACCAAATAATATTGACATGCTAAAAGGCAGAATTACCTAGGCTGTTCGTTCAATATCCCAGGAAGAAATTAGAAACTCCTTCAGATATCTAAGGAAGCCATTATTAGAAATATGTTGAAGGTGGAGTTTTTAAATTTTGATTTATGTATTGTATTGCTTAGTTTATATCATTTTCTTTTGAGTTTAACTAAATGTTCGTATTATTTAAATATTACACTTGAATAAGAAGTATTTTAAATTGAATAATTGCTTCATTTTATAAATATATATTGACAAACGTGTCCACAGGTTGGTTATTGTTTAATATGTAGAAACTTGTACTCTGGTTAAGGGTGTGAGAGATAATAAAGGGGACTTTTTAATGAAATTTTGTAATTAATTTAATTTAAAACATATTTTATATTTGTTGCAAATGGTCATACCATTTTTAAGGTCTTTACAGTTAGAAAAGTATTCATAAAATAAAATATAAAAATGAGAGCAGAAAGTAAGATGTTTTGCTATTATTATTACGAACGCAAGAAAAATCTTCTTGCCACTCCAATGTTGTGCAAGCAATAATAATTTTAACTATAGAGATTTTCTCGAAAGATTCTTACTTTAATTAATACAACCTTGCCTTGTCTCAAGATATGCTACAATAATTTCAGCTTCGTTCACGGCAGCCCGGTATATTATAACGTGCACTACCAAAGGCCATACAATTATTTTAATTAAATAAATAGTATGACATTATGTGCGCAACCTTATACATTGCTATTAAAACATGCTTAGGTGAAGAGCTCGCCAGATTCACTGTTGTATTTTGCAACAATATTTTTGCAATTACAAATTTCTTAAGAATAGGTAATAAAAACTGTTAATCGTCAGGTATTAAATAATAAAGCATTTTACGACAGGGAAATTTTTCTTATCTTTGTAATATTGGCGATTCAAATTAAGGACATTGCGCCCCTATTGGGCGATTTGCTAACCACCCACTAACCAACTAACCAACCAAACTAACCACCATAATGGACAATGTTTTCGTTTCGTCCTTATCTTCATTATTATGTTGTTTGGCATCTTTATCAATTTTATCGTCCAGTGAGCCATTTTTATCCATTAAAAGCAGCTGTTTGTAGCTGTGATGATGCTGTTTGGCTTAATCTGAATCGCCAATATGCTATTTATTGTGTACCACATGGGTTAACCTTGAACTGAATAAGTGGAAACACGACCGTTACACCACTAGTAGTCCACCCTGCCACTACGTGGCACTGTAGGATAATTCTTCTGCAAGTAGGCTACCATCATTTCACTCGTTTTTAAACTTTTAGACAGTGGACGTAAACGTTGTCAAATTTTGCCGCGATTTTTGACAGGCTGGTGCAATAGGCACTTAATTATTTTATATTTGTGAACAATAATTATTCCATTCCCTATTTTTTGTACTTTTTGCAAATTTTAGGATGGCTTTAGGATTTCATCACACACGTATTTATCTACGTTACCTATTTTTTTCTAAATGTCCGGTATTTATACCTGATAGATTTGCTTTGCCTGAAAGGTTTATAGGAATGAAGAAAATTATAAATTTTTTAAAATAATATTTTATGTACTTATGAAGTTATTGGTTTTTAATGTGCATACTGATACCTAATAGGTAGGGTGAGTATGAATTTCTGTAGTCCAGAGAATAGCATGACGTGTGCTTTTTTATATATTTTGTATTATGACCTTTGAAGGTCGGGGGTTTTGTATTGTTAATATTCTCTTTATTTCCCTTTTTTGTTTGCTTTTTAGGATAATGCTTTTAAAAACCTATTCTGACGGCCTGTCCATGACACATAGATTGGCACATTAGGATCAAAACAACGAAGAATACCAGTGACCAGTATTACCATAATGTGAGCTGTAATACCCTAATGTGACCTGTGATTCCCTAACATGAACTATGATACAAGAACTCGGAGGAAATAGAATATAAAGATTCTATATAGCCATTTTTTCTTTGATATTTGATATGTAAAAGGAACATAACTCAAGTTTTACATATAAATTTAGTAAACAAAAGTGTTATAAAAATTGCACTTTTATATAGTACAAACTGCCAAGTTGCAGAATAGAGGGTGTAGTTTTTAAAATATTTTTGCCAGCTGTATGTATATAAAATTAAATGGAAATTTCACCTTCCTTTACTTCCTGTTTAATCTATTAACTTTTCTTGTATTTGTTTTATTTATTTGCTTAGGGCTATTCTTTTAATAATAATGAAGCCGAAATATACGTACTTTGTAATTTTATTATAGAAGTTATATTTTATATATTATTCTGTGTAGGGTTCATAAGTATCAGTATTTGAATGTTAAAGACTGTTATTGCCTTTTCTTAGTTTGTTTATAGGTAATTTCCTCTAAAATATAATGTAATCAGTAAAATCATCAATTTATATCTGGTTTTACTTAATACATAAAATTTTATTGTGCCATACGAAAAAAAAAACAATAAACCGTATTTAAAACGATCAAATACTGGCTCGAAAATAAATTAATATATTAAACATATCACTTTTAAACTACCCGCCACGAGAAAACCAGCTAGAGCGACAACTGGTGGTCGGGTGCTTCCTAATTTAATGATTTTTATTTAAATTTCGTGTTTCCGGATTTTACTTAGGCGTTAACATTTCTAACCTATTTTATGTTCTTTGCTGTGTACTAATTACCGCCCTTATTGGAACAAAGTTCTCTTTTAACAGTGGTATGTATAACTATCAAAAGAAAATACATTTTTTGGAAAAGGCATTAGGGGATAACGCAGTTAAAGTCTATTTTAATAAAAATATTGCAAAGTAATAAGGAGGCGGGGAATATATTTTCAGATATGTTTGGGGTGGTGGGGGGGGGGGGGGGCTCCCCAATCTAAAGGGCCGGTGGCAAGTTTGGAATGTCAAAAAGTGGTACCGTACATTTTTTTTCAAAAATTCGATTCTCCATCAAAAATGTTAAATAAATCAAAATAGTGGCCCTAAATACTCTTAAGAACAACCTATAAAATTTATAGAAGAGAAAACCTATTTAATAGGTTTTCTCTCCGTCATTATGGGAAAAGATGTCTATGAGCAAATTGATTTTTTATCTATAAATTTCTAGTCCAGTGCTCATAATTAAGCTTGATCTTGCCTATATTACTTTTTCTGTGCAGTAATGGTTCATTTAATTACTTAAAAATTCCTATTAGCAACGCACATTAGTGCTGAAGACAAAGTAAATCTATTTTAAATAGTTTTTTGTACATCTCATTTCCCATGGAACGATCATTCATTAGCCACATCCGATGTTAGAAAAACTTACACATTATTTGACGTTAACACGGTTCTTAGAGAATGTCTTTAACATAAACTGAGGTATTTATATTATGAACGTAACTGTTAAACTCTAAAGCATTATTTTCTTTCACAATATAATTTTTTATTTCTGTTCTTCCGTTCTGTTGTTTACCTCTAGCATGTAAGCTTACATTTTTCTTTGCAAGAGGACTTCATAATTAACAAGGTTCTTTTCAAAACACGATGATCTCATTGTCTTTTTTCTAAATTAAAAAAGTTTGTCTTTGAGATGGGATATTTCGCTTGTATTGAAATTTGATTTTTGAAATACTAACCATACAAGTAGTAACAAAATTTATTTAGCAAAAAAGGCTACAAAACAACATTTTTAACATAATTTACCATTAACATCTTTTTAATTATTTAAAATATTATATTGTTTCGTTTTGTTTATTTACCAAATATATTTTTAGTAGTATTTTAAATTTGTGTGGAGAATTTTGCGATTTATTATTTATATTTAACTGTTATATTCACTTAAATACCGATTTGTATGTTAAATGTTTTGTCACTTTTCCTGTGTTCGTTGTTACGTGTAGAATAATTTTATTATGATTTTAACAATTTCGTGTTACAAAACTCTTTAAACTAGATGGCACTAAATCATATTTAATTTTATAAATAAAAACACGGATGAGAAAACATTAAATTTTAAAATAATTAACCATTTAAGTTTATTTAGCATGTAACTTATTTTGGTATATGTATTTATTCATATTTAAAATTATTCGCATTGCCTGATTTTGTAGTATTTAAAGTCTGTCAAAAATATTCCTTCATTAGCAGTGTAAAGAATAGTTTTGAACGGTATAAAAAATGTGGCAAAATTATAGTACTGCAAACAGTTTTTCTTGAAAATAAACTTAAATTTTGACTAATTCTTTTAGAATAACTTCCTTTTTTTGCAACTTTTGCTATAATATTTTCAAAGTGATTATTATCAAACTTTAATTTTTAAACGATGGAACCATTTCTAATTTTTTACTATCAATATAAATATCTGTTTTCACTGTTTATATTTTATTCAGCTATCATACATTTTGTTTTTGAAACATTTAATAGTCTATTAATTTACTTTTAGCAAGTTTTCGGTATAGCTCTTAACTCATCATTTAGAATTTCCATTGAATTAATTATATTGTTACCCTTATTATAAATTAAAGTATTTTTCTGCAAACATTTGGATACAGCATTTTGACAAAACAGTTGGCATATCATTTACATAAAGAATAAATAATAAAGGTCCTCAAATATTTCCCTGAGGTACAACTATTTTATTATATTCCTTGTCAGAAAAAATTTCATTAATTTTTGTTATTTGTCTTATTATTTAAACAATTTTGGAACCATTAATATACAATACCCCTAATATCATACTAATATAATTTATTTAATAATTTATCCCTATCAACACTTTCAAATGCACGTTTGAAATCCAAAAATACTGCCAGTACTACTTTATTCTTGTCAATAATCCTTTTCTAACTTTCAATTACACATTGGATGGCTGTTTTAGTTGAAAACTTTTTTTCTAAAACCTGATGGAAGATTTACTAAAATTCTGATTTCTTCAATAAACTCTAAAATTTGTTCATAAACTGTGGTTTCCATAAGTTTTTTAATATCCCAAACAATGTTTATTGGCCTCATTTTACTACATTTTTTTTTGTATTTAATTGGCGGTTTGAAAATACGCTTTTGATGCTAGCAAGAGGTTAATAGTATATTACATAACAAGTGTTGAAAGTGACATTTTTCACACGAGTGGGAATCCCACGAGTGTGCGAAAATTACTTTCACACGAGTAATGTATAATATTTTTCCTACGACCACAAAAATATTTACAAAAAAAACCTCAATTTCTGTCTTTTAAAACCCTCACTTTCAACACTAACATTTTTATCAAGTGTGCTGAAAATAAAACAAATGAAATTGGCACCATCTATTTCAATGTCATGTTGACAAGTACTTTTCAACACGTGTGTTGTAAAGTACTTTTCAACACGCGTGTGATATAAGGCACTTTCTCGCCAAGTTAACCGTGCTTTTTTTCTCACTTTCATAGGTGGTCGTAGGAAAAAAATATTATTAAGCCCTTCTCCACTAATTGAAATAAAATTTAAATCGTGTTAAAAATTAGATCTGAAATTATTGAAATGACATTGAGAAAGTATTTTTTAACCTCTCTCTAAAAAGCTTCATTACATTTTATTTTAAAAATATTTGTTTGAACAAGCCGCCATTTTGTTCTCAGGGCGTATAATGACATAATATTCTAGTATCATAAAATACTCAATGAGACCTTAAAAATGATGTGTCGCAAGACCCCTCTTCCATTTAAATTTTTTCCCTAGGGGGTTAAAAATACAAGAAAAAGATTTCCCCCTTCCACACAAGATACACGTGTCAAAGCGTTTTTTTGTCAAGGGACGATAAATATGAAAAATCGGGCTTGTTTCGTTGTATAAAATGTTAATAATTTTCCATTACAACTTGAAATAATATATCTTGCAAAACATATTTTTTTTAACTTTTCTTTAATATCCCTAACTTTTTTCCATGTGCGTAGATTAGAAACTGTTGAAAGAATAAAATAATTGTACATTTTTAAATAAGCACTTGGGAGAGAGAATATAGAAATGGGAAGACGAATAGTAATTTCTACCTAGAAATCGATTACACTTATGTGTCAATTAATCATGCCCAAGTAAGTCAGAAATAGTAGTATTTTTAGTGAACCATATAAAGCAAAACTATTTTAAATAAATTGATGGGATGCACTCATTTCATTTAATTACAACAGAAAAGGAAAATTTTCAAAACTTTTCCTTAAAAGTGTACGCATGGTTAGCGAAAATATTAAAAATAGTTAACACGTTCCATAAAAAGTTTATAAAAATTACATCATAATGTTTCAGAGAAGAAACAATAGTTATGTAAGAAGCATATTTCCATTCGTTATTAGAATACTTAATTACTTTTCGTTAGGGATCAATGTCCGTTAATAGATTTCAGTTTAGTAACGCTATGTTATTTTTATTTTTTATTTCTGAGTGATAATTTTATTATATTCGGAATACAATACACGGTTGTAGTGTAGAACAAGGATCCACAAAAATTATTCTAAACTCTTTTTGCAAGTTCATTTTTTCTAAAACTTTTCTTATTCGAATATTTCTTCTTCATTTCTTGCCATAAGGAAAAAATTTTACTGATAGTTGAAAAACGATCTAAAAATCCCTATGGAAAAAATCTAAAAAGACCCATAGTATACAAGGTACCGACAAAAACGTAATATATATATATATATATATATATATATATATATATATATATATATATATATATATATATATATATATATATATATATATATATATATATATTTCGCAAGAAAATAAACAAGTTGAATAACCATGATGTGATATGTATTACGCTAGAAAAAGGATAGAAATCGAAAATTCGCCCCGAGCGAGTGTGGTGGTTACTACATGATCTACTATTAAAAAAAATACATAGTCAGCTGTCATAAATGTCATCGCTTAAAGGTTTTCTAAACGCAAGGAAAGGCAAATGAAATTAGCTGTTTTCTGTCACATTAGGACGTAACGCAGAATAGGAATTCGACAAAATACAAAAGAAATCACCCGACTTAAAAATTCGGTTAAAACTATGCAAGTGCTACAAGTTGCGTATAACCCTATTTAACAATTTTCAAATATAATATAATAAGTGCATTGAAAATTATCGGCAATTTCTGGGAAAATCCGCATCAATGCGGTTTGAGCCAGAAAAAGCATGAGTACACGTAGTGCACGAATGCTTTTGGTGTAAACCGCATGAACGCAGATTTGTCCAAAAATTGCCTATAAATTTCAATGCACGCGTTATATTCGTGCACAGAAAAAACTGCTATGCTATTTTCAATAATAATATTATTTTTGGCCACTGCACTGTCACGATAGTTATATTAAAGTTAACAATTAGCTCAACAAAAAGTTATTGAAATAATTTTAAAAATATTTCTTTAAAAATATATATATAAGTATATATTTCTTTAAATATATTCTTATTAGAGTTCAAAAGTATTCCTACTTCTTTGAGAACTATTTTATCATTCTTTCAATTTCCAAAATTATTATTGGAAGCCAATAAATTTCTATTATTCCTTCGAGTGTAGAATTGTTAGAGCCAAAAAATTAAACTATTTAATGAGAATGCTTAAATATAATTGGGCGAAAAATAGCTATTTGTAGGCGGTGTGATTCAAATTACAATATATTTTATAAAGCGAACAAGAACTACCACCGTTTAAATAGAAAATCTAAAAATTTGGTGAATAATACTTATGTATATCATGTTAATTAAAATAAACACTCCAATACAACATAATATAAGGTATCAGAGAAATAACAAAAAATATAAATTCAATGGGTTCTATTGTTGGCTGAAATATTACTTTTATTGCTCGCGGACACCCTTTGGAGAGGTTAAATTGTGCTGTTGGTATTTGTTTGTTGAATAGTTATTTAAGCTTGCAGCCTGTTTATTTATTGCGTTAAAGGTACGCCAAAAGAAATAGATCTTTAGCAATTCTGGGGACTGGCGCAACTCATTTCAGTGTTTTATGGTATGTAAGTAAAAAAAAAACTAAAATGCTTTGCAACAATAATAAGTATTTGAATTTAATAAGATGTATATTCTTACAAATAAACGTTTTACCAATGATGTATTTTGTATGGAATTTAAAATAGGGTGCATCAAATAATTGTTATACTTACACGACCTATTAAAAACCAATGAAACCTTATATTTCAAGCAATCTTATAACCTGTTGGTTAACAAGGATAAACTAATCATTGAAAGAAACCGAATTTGTATTGTGTAATACGGAATAGAGTGTGCCATTGAGTGACCTAGTATCCAATTCAATATACGATAGTGTTTTTTCTGTGTGGCAGAATTTCATGAACCAAATTTGCGACACCTGGTATAGGTGAAACTTCCACGCGTCGTTGTCACGACGAGAAAAAGGTAGGTGGTATCATAATTGTCATATACCACCCGAAATTAAATATTGATACATGCATCCTTGTAACCAAATACGATTTTGATGCTTGTTGATGGAAAATATATCCATATCAAAAATCTAACACCAGTAAATACTAAACAGTCATCATCGATATGGTTGCAGCTTGAATTATTTTGCAATAAAAACAAAAAACATTGTTTACCCACTTTGGTGATTTTCTAAATATGACTTTGGCCAAAACAATTATCTGGGTAATTTTTTTGACAGAAAAATTGCCGCGAAAATTTTTTTTTCAATAATAAGTGTAGCTACGGTAACAAAAAATAAAATACCCTTATTTTATTGTTAAAATCTTGATTTTGATTGGTGAATGAAATTCTCTTATTAATAATGACAAAAGCGACATAGATTCAAGGGACATTCAGCGTCCTTTGAGACTTTGTTAAATGATAAACAACATGACAAGCAACTAAAAGGACTCTCCCTTGAAATAAAGGACGTTTGGCAAGTAATCGCTACCAAATGCCCAACCCTCAACAGCGATTTAAACAAACAATTACAAGGACAAGCACAGCCTTGTAAAGACGAGAGAAATTAATAACTGTACACACTTAGTCCCTGCATTCCATGCTGGCAAACGTTCGAATAATTATCACGATAAAAAAAATCCTAATGAATTAAAGATATCGATGATCGTGCTTTCTTGAGGCTGGTCTTCGACTGAATTCTTTGCAAACCTGTTCTTCTGAGAACCGATACACACTCGTGGCTTACGCAACTCACTGATTTCTACTTTGGTACATTGTGTGTAATAAGCAACTGCATTTTCTGAAAATTATAATTCAAATAACTCTGGACCAATTAAATTGTTGATGTTTAGTTATGTCGTTACATTACGGGCATCATTTGGAGCAACTCCCTAGCGTCACCCCCTTGAGGGGTGACGCTAGGGAGTTGAGATTAAAAATTTTAAATGCAACCTTATGCCGTGTGGTAGCTCAATTTAAAGGTCTTCAAAAAAGACACGTTTTACCGCAAACACGAGGTCCGTATCTTAACACAAGAGAGGGGTTATCTGTTCGACCCGTCGGGATTTTTTTTATGTATGCTCATGCATTATTCTTGAAGCGATTGGCCGATTTCGATAAATTTCTTTTTGTTCTGTAGATGAGGTCCCTCGAATGGTCCTATTTTAAGGGTTTTCTTGCTGTAGTGAGGGGAAACATAAAAATTTTATGGAAAGCTAAACAGACTCCGTGAAGATCGACATTTTGTGTATATACTTCGGAGTGGGGGCACCGATTTCAACAATTTTTTCTCCGCTTTGTTTAACATGATGACTCGGTGGATTCATTGGCATTTAACTTTAAAAATTAATGAGGGGGGGGGGTGAAAGGGGTTAAAATCGGAGCGACTAAGTATTTTCCCGAAAATGTTGACTAATATGTCAGTTTTGAGGTTATTGAGGTCAGAAAATCTACTTTTTTCTAGCAGATGTTAAGAAAACTACGGGAAGGTTGGTGGGGGGGGGGGCTATAAAAAGGAGTGGCTTTCAATTTATTCAAAAATGTTAACTATTGTGTCATTTTCGGAGTTATTGAGGTCAGGAAATTCAATTTTGTCTAACACAAGTTAAAAAGTTTTCGAGTTTAAAAGGAGCGGCTGGGAATTTCTTCAAAAATATTATCTAGTAAGACATTTTCGGGGTTATTGAGGTCAGAAAATCTAATATTACATTGCTATTATAAATTTAAAGAGGTGGCGTTAAGATGAACTAGGGAGAGAGAATAGATGCACTGAAAAGAAAGTAATACTTTTTTTTCAAAAAAATTTAGCAACTTCATAAAGGGAAAAGCCGTATGAAACAATATTTTCACGTATTTGTAATTGAGGTTAATGGTAAGCTTAATTTTGTTCAAATTTAGGTAACTTGTACACCAACGTTCTAAACTTTGAAGTCGGCGCAATTTCACAGTATAAAGATCCCAAGTGATAATTTATAAACAATTAATAAGGAGTTGCGCTTACTTTAAAATTTAGAACTTTGGTGTACAAATTATTTAAAGTCGAACACAATTAGGCTTACCATTGGGCACAGCAATACATAACTTAAAATATTACTCTCTATTAACAATTTATTAATGAATTATCATCAAGGATTCCTAGTAGGTATTCTTTAAAATTGAGCCGACTTCAAAGTTTAGAACTTCGGTGTTACTTCGGGTTATGTACCTAAATTTGAACAAAATTCAGTTCACCATTAGCTTTAGTTATCAATACGTAAAAATATTATTTCATTCTTTTCAGCGCTTTTCCTTTTGTGAAGTTCGTTGCCTTTTTTGAAAAAAAAAAAAGAATTATTATTTCATTATATTTTGATTTTTCTGTCATTGTGTAGAGAAGGGAAAAATATAATTCTCGCGCCTTTACTTTTTGATTTTGTTAATTATGTTTTTAAGTAAACCAAAAGATTCAGTGTCTATTTTAGATCTACCGTAGATCCTCGTCACGCTTTTCAAATCGAATTGAGTATGTAAGAAATGGTCTTTCAAACAAAATATTTTTTTATTTTCACTAGAGCGACTAAAAATAGCGATTCAATTCAAAAGTGTGAGGTGGGTCCATTTTTGTGCACGCAAGTGTAGAACGTCGCAAAAGTTTATTCTACTACACAATACTATGTTTACTTTTCATTCAACTCAAGAAGTAGTATATCAACAGTTCATCAAAATCGTTAAAAATATTTACAATAATAAAATATCAAGCGCTAAACATTTTGTTTCAGCCAGAGCCATTAACCTAACATAGACATATCAAGCATACAGGCATACATTTTTATACAGAATGCTAGTTCTTTGTTCGCGGGAAGCCATACGAGACATTTTGCCCTTCTCGACGAGAACTGTATATAAAGTAACATATTTTAGAGAAGAATGCACTTCAAGTTAGAAGAGAGGGTGGCGGATGACCAGTTCGGATTCCGAAGAAACAAAGGAATACGAGACGCGATACTGACCTTGCAAATATAGAAAAGATTTAGGATTGGAAGTCAACGTGCATCGCGTTTTGAGATTTGGGAAAGGCATTCGACAATGTGAAAAGGAAAAAAAAAATGGTTAACATACTGAGGAGAGCGGTAGGTTAGGATATGCGACTAATCTACAGCATGTACGAGGATCAGACAGTCGTTACTAGGTGGATGATCAAGAAAAAGCAGAAATAGATAAGGATGCTAGACAGGAATTCAGTCTATCACTCGTAATTTTTAATCCATACATAGAAGAGGCAATGGACCAAGTCAAGGAAAATCGTAATGCAAGCGCCAAGATACAAGGTAAGAAGATAGTTTCTTCGGTTTGCAGACGACATATCTGTTTTAGCTGAAAGCGAGAAAAAGTTGCAGGATACCCTCACCCAAATGCAGGAATTGCTTTCCTAATACAAAATGAAGATAAATAGTAGACCAAGCTAATAAGATGTGAACAAAACATACTAGAGGAAGTTAAGTAATTCCGGTACCTGGGCGGCATCATATCAAAAGACAATCACAGCAAGCATGACAATCACAGCAAGCAAGCCAAGAAAAGTTTCGCACGGAAGAGGCACTTGTTAACAAGGTACTTAGATATATTCGGAAAGGTTTCTTAAAAACTTATGTGCGGATCATTGCCTTATCTGGGTATGAAGCTTGAACACTAGGGAAATATGAAAAACGACACATAGAAGCATTGGAGTTACAGAAGAATGATGAAGTAACTTGTAAGTTGTGTAGACAGAGTTACAAATGGCGAAGTGCTGAATTGTGTCGGGGAAGGAAGAACCTTTTCGAGTATATTATAGAAAAGAAGAGACAAAACGATGGGATACATTCTGAAACATGACGGTTTAGCACAGTGGATTGTGGAAGGAATGGCAGAAAGCAAGGCAGAGGCTAAATTACTTAGATCAAATAGTCAAAGACATTCTAGGTAAGGTACTATAGCGTATTATAGGTGGATTAATCACAGAACCGCCAAAGATGGAGAGTTGTGTCCAGTGAATCTCAAGTTTGAACACTTGAAGAAGATATTTTAGATTCAAAAACAACACATTTTACTTTGAATGCATCTATGAGTCAATGAGCCAAGACAACTGTCAAGTTGGATCCAGTGTAGAAGAGAAATTGTTGAATGACAAATAAAACTAGACAATATAGTTATTTATGATACAAGTGTTGAAAGTGGCATTTTATTTTGTGAGAAGGAAAGTTTCTTCGTCCACACAAAATAAAATCATTTTTAACACATGAATCTTACACTATTTTTTTACAAACACCGTATATTTAGTTAAAAATGTAATAAATATGACGAAAAAATAATATATTTCGAAAAACAAATGACAGTTAATGTAAAATATTATTATTAACAAGCCACTGTCAATTTACTTTTACCATTAGTGTTAAAAGTAATTAAATTTTGACACTAGTAAAAAAATGACAGTTTTAACATTAGAATGCCACATTAAAAAGTCAACAGCGTTTGTAGAAAAAATTATGTTTGCATCAAGTTGTTAATGGTCACAGTAAAATATGTACTTGAAATACAATTTAATATATAGGCACAGATTACTCCTACCAGATGCGAATCTTACGCTTTCGACGGTGGCTTAATTTAGAGAATTTATAACGTGCCGGCAGTCACAATATTTAGTCTGTCGCCAAACATTGAATTCCTCGGTGTTAGCGTGTGCGAGCATCTCGGCTGGGGTCTCGGTGGAATAGATGGCAGGCTAACGTTATTACATCAGTTTTGTTGCGTTGATTTTATGGTTTAAATTGTGGTTGTATTAGGTTGTAGTGTAATTTTAATAAACGATATACGTTTTTGTATTTGTTAATGATATAATTTTATATAAAATGCCACACAATATCATGTTTAATATTTTGAAATATAATCCATAATTTCTCTGAATTAAAACCTACCAAACGCGTGGAAAATTCCATTCACGGCATCGACGCTCCAAGCGACCGGCCGCTCCGTCTGAAGCGCCAAGACCGCGGAATCTTGATATGGGAAATTTATTAAGAGATTTGCATCTGGTAGGAGTAATCTGTGATATAGGATCAAAAATAAATTTAGTGCTGAACTAAATATTATTTTTATGTTAACATTCTTTAAAGCATGAGCTAAAAAAATGGATATTATAAATTATTAAAACGTCATTAAATGGTTTTCATTTGACTAATGCAATATTATACGATCTTTTAATCCGAACAATATTACACCGGTATATGGGCGTAACAGCCCAAAGCGCTTCACCTGTTAAAATACAATATGTGCTTTCTAGCACACAACTTTATGAAATAACAAAAGAAAGTATTACTTAAAATATAATGAATTAAATTGAAAACTAAATACCCTTTTGAACGTGTTTCTTTTTTCTAAACAGATTTCTATGGACTGACAAATAGTGAGTAAAGTCGTTCACATGTATCATTAAAATGTATGGCTTATTCTATTCTGAGGTTTGATGCTTGTTTAAATGCATTGTGTATTGCGTATGAATTTAGTTGTAATAATCTAGTGGTGGACAGAATTGTATTTTTTTAAAATTCGGATTATATGAATTTATTTTTGTAACCATAATAATTATATTATAATATATACCATACATATTGTGTACGTATGTCGATTAGAATATCCCCGTGTTTCCTTGATTATAGACTAGGAACACCACTCGACCACGGCATTAAGCTCTCTGCTGATGACGTTGCGGTGTTTCACTTACAGCTTACAGTCTTACTGGCCTATCGGTATACGTTATTCATAATTTAAATTTCTTCTGCTGCGGGGAACGAATCGCGTTGTTGTCAATTCTTACTTCATTAATTATATTATTTTTAGTAAGTTTATTTATAGTTTTAGTTAAATTAAGCTAAAGTGGTTTTTGAAATTTCAATGTTGTTTTATTATTACGTTTTAATGCTTAAGTATAATAAATCTAAAAATAAAATAAAATCGTTTTTCATACCATCGAAGAAGCAAAGTGGAAGAACCTCGAATGACGGATTATACAGGGTATGAAATTCTCAGCATATATTAAAACCGGTAAATCCCGGTATGAATTCAGATTGAATAAAACTATTCATAAATGGCGCTTTACTATAATAGGTTAATAGCGTCCCCCAAATATTTCTTTTAGTAACTGCGCACCACTGGCAATAAACACATGGCCATACTAACAACAGTGAGTAACGTCAGTCACAAAAAAGGTTTATTTTGACGTCAGTACTCGGTGTGGCGTTACCAAGTCTCTCTACAATATTCCAATGTAACAAGTTTGAAAAAATAATATTTCTGTTACCTTTAAAGAAGGAAATCCTACTAACTCTTTGACAACAGTCAATTTCTAAAAAGTTAAAATACTATAACAAATAAAACAATCCAGAGAACAGCTATTCAAACCAAGAGAAAAATAATGATGCGTTTTCTTAAAACGGCTAACACTATAAGCGCGTGCGATATTTTGTTAATACTAATAGCACTATTATAGGTCTGGAAACGGTTTTTTCCACTTAATAATGTTAGTACTACATAATACACAACAGCTGTTTCGTCCAACGTCCAACAAACACCACGAAATGTTTTTTTTTTATAAATGGTCAACACTACAAACGCGTATGATATTTTGTTAATAAATAGCCGTATTAAAGGACTGGAAACTATTTACTTTTTACTAAATAATAAAGAGAATGGCAGAATTTTGAAAGATTCTAATAAAATTCGTAGTCGCGTCATTTGTCACATGATACGAGTCAATGACTTCACTTTTGTCTCCTAAAGTGAAGGCCGGTGATTAGGGATGGCAACGATATACTTATCGATATTTACAAAACATCGATATGCTGATATTCCGATTAATAATAAACATGTAAAATGTATAAAATCACATTATAAGGACACAAAAGGTCAGATTCCATTTATGCAAAGATTTGCTTAAGAATAAGTACGCATTTGAATGCTGGTTTTTAAATTGATGTACCAATATACCATGACGTGGTCACGTTTGCCATTCAAAATCGGTTAATTCGCTCGAAATGTGTAAGTCACACGTTGCCGATTCTGTGCAAATCGACTTAGTGTTGATTGCATTAACAAAAGACATTATGGAACGAGAGCTCCTGCTCATTTTTAATGTAATAAAAAGTATGTATGCATCTTTTTACATCGATATTCATGTGGCACAGTCAGTGCTGTATTTTTTCTAAACTGCTTCTATAATTTATCAACTGCGCTTAGCAAGAAGTTCGCTAAAATGACGCTATCCACTAGTATTTTTGCTGAGTTTTGGATAGAGATTTTTTACTCTATTTTTAATCTGTTCTTAATCCAAAATGCCGAGAACTTTTGCTGAGCTTAAGGATATCGTTTTATGCTACGCAGCAGCCAGCGAAAATGCTCGACAAGGGCGCCTTTTGCATATTGAAAGATTTCCTAACTACGGACCTCCCAGTAAAAGAACAGTTTGTGTCAGTGGTATAGCAGCTAAGGAACCATGGAAGTTTTCACGGTCAATCCAAGTGACTTCTTCTTGTGTGGTACGATGAAGGAAATAGTAGTGTGCCAATTGAAATAGTGAAAGAAATCGTCTTGAAATGGCAGCCCAAGAAATAAGAAATTTAGAGACTATCTTTCAACGGATTCGGGACAATAAGCTGCGAAGAGTGCATGCTTGTTTGAAAGCAAATGGGAGACATTTTCAACAGATTCCCTACTAGATGAGTATCATTTTTTGCAACTTCTATTTATTAGCTTTACTTATTGATATTTAAGTTATATTAGGCAAATATTAGTTAAAACTAAGGCTGCTGATTGGAGTGATTTCGCAGTGGCCTTTTTTTGTGTTTTCTTACGAAAATGTTTAAATTTTTTTTAACTTTGTCTTAAATTACGCTTAAAAATACAAAACAAATTCTTCTTAAAGATTTATATGTCTGGCAATGTTGCAACAAATTGAATCGTTTTTAGTTTTTTCGCACGCAATTTCCAGCGAACACATGGTCAGCCAGGTGAAACGAACATGGACGAGTTTCAGGGTGTTTTGGAAATTTTTTTAAATGTTCGATTTAAAAAAAGTATTGGGAATGTCTGTAGACTAACCCAGGCGTCACCCGCTTCAATATATGCAGTGAATTTCATAACCCTGTATATCAACAAGATTTATTTACTGAAGTTAGTGAAGCTAACCTTGTTTTAATACATTGTAAACAACTTGCTAGTTAAAATTCTTTCTTTCTCTTTTCGAATTACTCGAAATCGAAATTTTCGATTATAACCTGAATTATTATGATTTTAGTAGCCGGATAACATTCGATTATTTTTATTTAAAATTATTCCGTTGCTATTTAATAGTTAAAATTATACATTCTCCCCCTTGGTGCTATATATTTGTGTATTTTTAATTTTTCTTCAACAATGTGACAAAGTAATTCAAGTGGTCTAGCAGTAGCCAATCATACATTTTTTGTCCTTATCAGCATATTTCTCAAAACTTGTTATCAGGTAATAAATTTAATTGCCCTTGAGAATCCCCTTTGGCAATGACATTAACGTGAGTGCTGTCACATTACAGTGTCCAATTAGTTTAATTCCTTGTTAAATTGTTTGTGTTAATGGGCGTATGTCTAGCCAAGACTTAGCTCATTTAAACATTTCTATAAATAAATTTCCTTGTTATTGTATTTAAGTAAAAAGATAATTTAATTATTTATTATATTATTTAACAAATAATATTTAATAATAATTAATTTTAAGAAATCATATTTCATAATTAAATTGGTTTCCACTTGTCTGTTACAATATCACACGGTCTTTTATTCGAAACGATATACGTCATTATACGGGTGTAATAGCCGAAAGCACCTAATCTGTTACAGCAGTAATAGCATATGACTGCGTTCACGCAACTATAACTTTTCTAAATTATACTGCAGTGTTACATAGGTATTTCTAATCAACAGTTGTTTTAGAAAAGACTGGAGAAGAAAAAATCATCTTATAACCCTAATAAAGGCGTTCCAATAGGTACTTGATAAGTACGGAAGAATGTGTTCGAATTGTTGAAACTTACTACGAATATTTCCCTCATGTACTAAAATCCCCATGAGTGGTATGCTCTTCCGCAAAATTACAGCGATGATTCCCAGTGCCGGATTAAGCCAGCGCGGGGCCCGTTTCAAATGCTAACAAGCGGCTTTTGGTTTGTTTTAGGTCCTAAAGTTGAGGATATAAAATAATACAGCACTTTTACAAAAAAACTTTTCTCGATTTAATATGGGCAAATATAGAGATAACACTATTTATTCTCTGATCAAATCATATGTTCATTAAGGTGAGGTCATTTAAACGTTCTTGTCTTCTTGCCCAATCGTGTTCCTTAAATCATTTTTAATGCGCTTCAATATTGAAAAAGAACGTTCGCCACTGCAGTTGGTGATCATCAACGACAGGTAAATGCGCAAGACTATTTCTACATTTGGAAAACACGATTCTAATGAATTTTCCATTAAAAGTTTATAAAATTGCAGTTCCAGAGCCTCGTGCTTTTTGCTGTCAATTGCAGCAGCCACATCTGTTTTGAGCAGCTCAGCGAACTGCAACCAGTTCGTCGCCTAGGCTTTCTTCCAAATCGTGTGCGTAAGCACTGACGAAAATTGGAGTTTTTTTCAAACTCTCTTCTGCTGTAAGAGATTTTAATTGCCGAAGTATTCCAAAAATACTAATCACTTGATGGTACCTTAACAATATGTTCTTTCAACAAGATGGCGCCGCGTATCATACGGTAAGGGAAATTTTGGATTTCACGTTTTCCTGGCCGCATCATTTCTCGTAATAGTGATATTCACTGGCCTGCAAGATCATACGATCTAACTCCCCTCGATTTTTTCTTGTAGGGCTTTCTCAAGGACAAGGTCTATTCTAACAATTTTATGCAAAGAATGGTCATCTGTAGAAACAGTCGAGCGGGACATTTGGAGAATATTATTTTTAACACATAACTACCACGTCTACTTTTTGATAAAATAAATGGGCATGTTATTTTTCTAAAATTGTTGGTTTTATTTAAAAAGTAAATTCAGAAGTACCTATTTCGATTGGCAATTTATGAATGCGGAAATCTGTTTGCTAGGGTTTGATTGGGTTTGATTGGGTCAGGTATTCGATCAAGTCTCAACGGAGCAACTGATCGTAATGCAACTTTGCATAGAGGCAGTGCCGCATCCAGTTTTTCTAATATAACAAAGTTCCAAGTGGAAATGTACTAAACAATATGGCTGCGTTCGGCCGATGGTCAGCGCTCTCAGCTGTTGATCAAATTTGACAGATGGCATGTGACATATCTTCAAGTTTGATATCAGTAATCATGTGATCGCTGTCAAATCCAACCAGCTGATGTGACCGCTGAACGCAGCCATAAGCAATATTAGCACGACGTCACTAGTTGTGTGAGTCCACACCTGAGAAAAACACCAGAACGGAACAGTAAATGCAGCGTTCTAGTTGGCTGATGAAAAACTACGACGGAGTTCAAGGTCGTTCCGTCCGAGAGTTAACACAACTTTAACTTTTTCCGTTGGAGTTTGCCTTTGGCTTCCGTTGCGTTAACATCTCTCGGTCGACTACATAGTTAGATTTCGGGTTAGATCGCCTAGAAGCGGTGAGTAGAGTGTTTTGTGACGGAATACGAAGGGAAGCTCCACGGCCTGTTGAGGGGTCTTTACCAAATCCAAGGGGGGTGAGCGATGAGGCCTAAAATCCCTGTTCGTGCTGCATTTTTTCATCCACACAAGGTGGACATGTGACGGCCATGTCTTGTTGTGGGAGGAGCGTAGGGCGGAAGTGTGGCTTAAAGAAAAGGTCATGCGCAATAGACTCTACCAGAGGCGGGAAACTCCATAACCTCAACTGTGCCAAACCGAAAACATTGACGTTTTATCATTTTTTATCATTGCTATTGTTTGTATTCGGAATCTCCGAGGGTACATACCCGACAAATCGGAGATTCTAAGGGAATTACCACCCAAACTGGGTAACGTGTAAGCCATCCCTAAGGGTAGCTAGGGCTCTGGTTAAGCGCCGGACCGGGTGGAGAGCTGGCCAACCTGTCCCATGGACGAGGGCCAATAACAGGTGAAGGAAGAAAGAACTTTTTCCGTTCCGTTGTTTTCCTCAGGTGTACGGACTCAGGCTTTGAGAGGACTTCGTCTAAATAGAAGGTGACGGTGATGTCTTAATCATCACTTCCGCAAGTGGGCATAAAACCAAACCCAAATCTGTAAAATTGACGTCTATTTTTTTATCTGTTGGAAAATAAAGAAAAATAGGAGAAGGTATATTTTAAAAGCTCATTAAAATATTATGGTTTTTAATATTTTAATGTTTTTTTTTAATTTATTTTTTAAAACCACGAAAACGTGCCACAAATCCCCATTCGATTACAAAATATATCTTTGTACCATAACAACCAAAATGTATTAAATTTGGTACAATTGTACCCACAAGGCAACGCTGCATAGAGCAAGCTTATGTCACGGGGAAGGATATAAACTGGGATATTATATGGGCTATTTTTCGTCCCGACTGGATAGGTGGTGCCTCCGGGATATATTCTGGAATGCAAAATCTGTCTACACCCGGCGCCTCCACCAAAATGAAGAATTAATAAAGGGAATTAAAAAATTGTTTCGTCAGGAAGAATTTAGATTGTCAACTTTTTCCTAACATTATGTATTTTATATAAAGGGTGTGCCACGATAAAGAGTACTAGTCATAAATGTATGTAAAGTTTTGTTTCATTCATAAATGTATCCGATATGAGCGTACAATTTTTTTTCTATGTTTGTTTGCTGCATGAAAATAGAAAAGGTTTTCACTATTTCTTTGTATTTGTCATATACAGCGTGCCTCACGGCTATATGTTGTACGATGAATCCTAAAATGCACTAAATCGATTTAAATTTTTCTTATGAGAAGGAAGCTCGTAAATTTAGGATAATGTTAATGTATACAGGGTATGCAACAAAATGAAATGAAAGGAAGAAAAAGCTGATAAATTTATATTTATTAATTTTTTATATTATTAAGTTGTATATTATTACTAAATTTCGCAAATATTCGTAAACCGCATCAATGCAAATAATGATTTTGAACTACTCTAACTCAAAAAGCTAAAACTAAAAGGGCTGTCCAAGTTTTCAATATGCTTGTGATACATCGACGGGGTACCGACTTTATCGAATGTTGTTGTCTTTAAGTATTAACACAGCTTATACTCTTTTGGGGCAAACAGGTGCTACGTTTTTAATAAATAGTGTACTTCATATTTATTATTTGGGCTTAAAAACATCTTATATATGTTCTTTTTTGATACAGGAATAATTACTACGGTTTTCTTTGGGTAGAAACCATAAAATAATGGGTATAACCTCTAAAAATAGTAACGTGTTACTGTTGTCCAAACAGTTAGTTCATAAAATGTTCTCTTTAGACAAAAAATCGTCTACTAAGTCACAGTCGTAATGACCAGCCCATATAAAAGTTCCTTACGATACGTTCAGGCTATGACTTGGATGCACGATTTTTTTAATCACGATTGTATAGAGTCTTTCCTCATTTTGAACTCGTTCTTTAGCATAAGATTGAAAAAATATTTTTAAAGACGTAAGATCTAATTGAAACTGGAGGAAAGCTTTGCTAGAACACCCTGAATCACGGAGTGCTGTGATAACATAATCTTCCTACATATCTAGGTAGAGCTCAATTTGCCATTTGTTCAAACAGTTTTTGAGATATCTCGTATCTTCAATACTGATATTATTTATTAGGCCCGTAGTGTTTTAAGCTAAAGCAACGTTTAGATTCACTAAAAAAGGTTTAAGATTTAGTACTGGTTTCAGTCAAGATATTGTAGTTGATCAGTTAGGAGGTTTTGATAACCGACTATTTTTGTTACCACGGATTCTTCAAGTTAGCAGAAAATCCTTTAAACTTATTTAACAACTTTCTTGCAATCCCTTATAATAAATTCTTCAGAACTAGTCCACATATAAGGAAATAATCTGTATGTATATTTTATTTGTTGTATCGCCGGTACAGAGAGACTTTAAAAGAATGCAGCAAATATATATTCAATAAATATATGTCTGCTGGCAAAATCAAGTTAACAAAAATTGAGTTGTTCTCTTATTATTGTGAGAACACTTAACAATAACTGTACTAGTTCTTGAGCCAAAAACGTACAAGTATTTTACAATGTGTGCTTTTCTTATTACAATAATTGCTTAAAAACGTATTGTTTGTGAATCCTTTGTTGTTCACATATTTATTTCTAATATAATGAAGAATAAATTCGTCATCCTCAACGAAAATGATGTCAGTCAGAAATAGCCTGGTCCAGTCAAAATGTCAGTGTTGGTTATGAGGTTATGGACAACATTGATTGGCAAATTTTTAGAAAACATTTTTTCGAAAAACACCTTTTCAAATGTATTTCTAAAAAACATTTTTTTTGAAAATTTTTAAATATACATTTTTTATAAGACGTTTTACAAAAATATCTGAAATTTTTCAAATAACGTAGTAGTATTGGCCAAGTTAAATGTGTTTAAAATATGGTCCCTGTCCAGGTAAAGCATCATAACCGCCAATTTGGTATCGTTGGACCCGTCTCTGGGATATACTTCTATAAGGTATAACTTCTTGGCAAAACTAGGCACATTGTTAAAAACCCTTATTAATTAAAAAAGTGTATTTTGCTTGTTACGTTGATATCACTAGTTGCTCACAAAATTTGATCCACCTATAAAAAGTGCATGGGGCCGCGCTTGATCTGCAATATACCAAAAATTCATTAAAACTGATGCAAGATTTAAAATGTTATTTAGGATTAAACGACAAACAAAATTTTATTTGTCGGGTTGTTTTCTGTCCAGTAGTGTATATTTGCGTGATAAGATAACCAAACTTGCTCACATTATTAAAGCTCACCTCACTCCCAGTCAGTCAAAAAATCAATGAAGAAGAGTTTCTTCACTAGTTAAGCTTAATTTAATGAGTTCCAATCAAAAAGTCTAAAAAAGCTGATGAAAAGCAAGAACAAAGACAGATGTAGGCAATGAAAAGACATAGTAAAAATTAAACCTGATCGCGTAATGAATAAAGAGAAAAAACAAAAAAAAAATCTGTTATATTTATCAAGGGTATTAAGACACACATTATATATATATATATACATATATATATATATATATATATATATATATATATATATATATATATATATATATACATATATATATATATATATATATATATATATATATATATATATATATATATATATATATATATATATATATATATATATATATATATTTATCTTCAATAAATTGCACGCCTTCTTTAGTAGTATTCCTTTCACAGCGAAGAGCAGCTCCGTTGCATGACCCACGTGGAAACACGTGCATCACGCCTTGAGTCTGTTCCGGAGCGCCTCTTCACTGTGAAAGGAATACGTCTTTTATGAATCTACATGGAAAAGTCATTGGTTTTTTTTTCAAGTGACACAATGTTAAAAAAAAATAGGCAGTAAAAAGCGCTGAGTCCTGCTCTTAAATTATAAAAGATTGCATTCCATTCCGCATCTCGCAATGTTTGCATGTCAAGTCACCTTTGTCAAGGAGCCTTGCCCACCTATATAGCACAAAACAGTCCAGAAGTGGTTTAAACAAGCAAGAATGTTGACTTTTGACCTTGAAAATACCGCTAATATAAAGCGAATCTTGTACTGTCGGTCTTATAAATCGCATATTATAAAGCCAATCAACTTTGCAACAATGTGAAAATATAAGAAACCGTTCGGTTGCTCGCCGTTACGGCGAGTGGTTGATGAGGATGACTGGTTGTTTTAAAATGATATTTACATTCAGCAGAAAAAAACAGCGTTTTTTTAGTTACGGTGGGAAAATTTGCAAAAAAGGAGGGTTTAATTAAAACGATTCTCTATTTAATACATTATTGGCCTTCAGCAGAAGGAGACGACACTATTTATTTATAATTAGCCTTTTCTTTTGTTCTGTACATTGTGCATGTACAAAAAAGGAGAGAAAGAACGCTAAACATCCGACTTCACCGTCTGTATTCCACCAAATAAACCTGTGAACAGACAGTTCTGGATAACAAGAATCCCTTTTTCCACACACTTAGCATTGACGCACTATTATTCAAAGTTTAAGCATAAAGTCATTTTAAGACAACCAAACATCACTTAAAATTGCGCTACAGCACATATTTCGACCTGTCAAAAACTTAATACACAAAATACTACATCTTGACAACTGTTTAAGCCATGTATGAATGGAACTGTAGCACGTGCTACGGTGAAAAGGCGACGTTGCCGCTCTTACTCTAAATTCCGTTACCAGGTAACGGAAATAAATTACTAAAAAGTTATTATCACGAAAGATAATGGTATATTGATATATTTTATTAATCCTTAGTCATATGCTTTAGCCTATGGTTATATTATCACGATTGCAGGATATACACTACTCGACAGAAAAAACCGGACAAATAAAATGTGGTTTGTTGTTTAATCCTAAATAACATTTTAAATATTGCATCAATTTTAACGAATTTTTGGTATATTGCAGATCAAGCGTGGCCTGTGAACTTTTTTACAAGTGGGTCAAATTTTGGAAGCAACTAGTGATATCAACGTAACAAGCAAAATGCACTTTTTTAATTAATGAAGGTTTTTTAATAATGTGCTCATTTTATCTATTCCAGCAGTAAATAAATCCAAAAAAAAATGTTTAAAAAATCCGAAATAAACTAGACTATTTAAACAAGAACAGGCTAATTTACGATAATCGAAAATATTTTTCCCCGTATCGCTCGGAGTTGTACCACAAATTATCTGCATTTGCTCCAGTCAAGTCACTTTTGCCGTGTATGTTTGACGTGCAGAGGCAATATTATTTACGTGTGTTGCGCTCGCTACGTTTTGTGTGGACTATTTTGGTTTGAGGGTAGTATTTTTAAAAATTTGCTGAACTTTTGCTGATTTTTTATAAATAACTATGCAAAAGGCATATTCGCGGTATTAAAATTTCCACAGATTGTGTGTGTTTTTAGATTTTTTAAATATCTGAACTCAGTGTCTCCTTAACTATAATAATATATTAAATACGTGCAGAACACTGCAGATGAGTGAAAAACAATGTATTTTTAGTTACCATGCCATTTACGAGAAGAGAACTGTTGGATGATATATCGCGACGTATGAAAATACTGCCGCATTTTTACGTTCTAAAGCAAGGGTCGGCAAGTACATAATTCTAGTGGGGTCCGGATACTTTAGAAAAATTTTATCGAGATTCAGGGAAAAAAAACTTCAAATGGACATCAGGTAATTTTTGTTTCTCAGACAGGAACGTGGCTTATAGAAACTGATATTAGTAGTTTTTAATTTCTTTTTTTACTCTTAAAAATGATAGTTTGGCGGTCCAGTTTTCTACTTTCCGCGGTTCGGATCCGGAACGAGGATATCAACACTTTTAGAAAATCACCGAAATAATAATTTGTCTACTTGAATGATATCTGTGATATGAGAGCAGATTTCGGAGGGATCGGGAGTGGAAAACAGGCAGGGTTCCAAGGTAAATAATTGAAGAAGTAGCGAAGATGCATGATTTCAACGAACTCGGGATGTTTGGGATAAGAGAAGGTCATGAGACCACAAAACCAGAAGTTTTTAATGACGGCATTAACAATGTCTTAAACCATCTTAGTGAATTCCAGGTCTAACATTTTCGGTAAAGTCTAAAATAACAAAGTCAAACCCCCGGGAAATGGATTTTCTACAAAACATTTTTTATTAGTCTTATTGGAATTTCTGGTCAAACCTTGGTTGCCGCAAGGATAAGCTAACTGCACCCAAAATATACCATTGCAATACTCAATTCCATTATAATAATAAGTAATCTAGTTTTGCAATAAAAAACGTTAGTCATGCATTCGAAAAAATCGAGGAAAGTTCACAGCGGAACGCACAAAGTATAGACCGTGCGGTCTGTATTGTTATGGTAGAAAGGTTACGATTATGTATTATTAATTACACTAGACTTGCTGTAGATACTTTTTTTAGGTTTTAAGAGAGCATGCGAAATAGATTAAGGTCATCGTGTGTAATGAAAATATTCTGTTCTATCAATTGTTATGCTAGACGCTAATGTCAGATCAGTGTTGTCAAGTTTAAATAGCGATAGATTTATATTGTGATTTCAGACTTCTTCTTTTTCTTGTTCTTTGACGTCGTCTTTATTTAACTTTTATTATAGTCAACACTACTGGTTATTCGTTGCCATTCTTAGTCTCTCTTCATATCAGGTCCTTTTCTTTTAAATCATTTTTGGCTGCATCAACCCCCTCTGCTTTGATTGTCATCTATCTATCTTCCCAGGAGCTTTCATTGCCATAACGCTTCTGCCGATATAATTATTATCTCTTCTTATCTGATGCCCTGTTGTAGTATCCTTTCCTTATTCTTTCATTCTCAACGTTGTCTCTTCTTGTGACTCCACATGTACCTTAACATTCTTATGTCTACTGCATTTAACTTTTTATAAATAAACTCTCTTCCTTCAAGATTCTCCTTTAATTCTTTTATGCCATTTTTATTCTGTGTTACTTCCAAATCCAAGATTTACTACATTTTTATTTTATTTTCCTCTTATATCATTATTTCCGCTTTTCCTTTTCTATTGAACTACATGTACTCCATCATCTCCTTCCTGATTTTTAGGTCACTGTCTATAAGGGATCTCCTCCATCATCCTCTTAACGTCTTCCCTCCTGGTGATGGTTCCGAAGTTATTTACAGCAACTCTTGCTGAATTAAATTAAACACTGATTGTAAATTCGAGTCACTAGCAACAGCTTGAATTTAAAAAAAAAATCAGTTTACGCCACTTAACAGAACAGTTATACAGAAGTTACCTGAAATTTCCCTGAGATTTCCCCAGTACACCCACGGTACATAGTACTTAGACTTCGATCTTCGTGGGCTGTCAGAACATAAAAAAAAGAAATGTTCAACAAAACACCAGCAGTTTTGAGCAGAAGTAAAATCAGATTCAGGAAAAAACATGATTCCACAAACAGTGTGTGATACCCAAGGTTTATCTATATTGTCTGTTTGATTTCAACAAATATTAGAATGTTTTGGTGGTTAAAACTCTTACGTCGGGCTGCACAAAACTTGTTTTTATCTTCTGACAGCCCACGAAGACCGAAGTCTAAGTATTATGTATTGTGGGTATACTGGGGAAATCCGACTCGCACATCCAGAGCTGGAACATCCATAGGGATTTCACCAGCCCTTTAAGAGGATGTGTTGGGTGGTACCACGTCGATCGAGGAAGAATTCCTCTACCACCTTCCGATTTTAATCAAGTAGTATATTTAATTGACGTTTAGAGTCATCTTTGGCAATAATGTTAACATAAATGATGTCACATTACAAGTGTCTAATTAGTTTAATTCGTGATTAAATTCTTTGTGCAACTGCAGAAATTGAGCAAAAAATTTTGTTTTTCGATGCTCCCTGATGGTTTTCTTTCCACGACTCAATTAATTTTTTGTCACTATCACTCCCTCATTCAAAATAAGATGAGATTCATTAATTAAGGACGACAGTTTTCCCGGGATTCATTTGAAATAAAATAATGGCATTATGTTAAAAGTTTGTATATAACGTCATTACTGATTTCGTGTAACAAGCTTATCGACAGACTTATTACAGCAAAACAAATTAAATATCAATAAGCTTCGTACAAAGCGTAAATCTCGTTAGATATCATTTATTTGCCTTCAATTGACGTAAAGAATAAAAACCGACTATATAGAGTCCACTGGAAAACGAAGAGCGGAAATATGGATGGAAGTGGAAGAGCTAAATAATAAATAAAATGGATACGGTGGATTTGGAAATAACACAGTGCAAGAGAGATGGTAAGAGAGTTTTCGGTGTCCTGTGTGACCGTAGGATCAGCAGGAAGAAGGAAGTGCTATAGAAAACATTGGTCAGACCTACAGGTATGAGAATGTTAAGCTGGATATATGTAGGGTAACATGGCGTGGTAGGGTTAGGAATAAAAGTATAAGGGACCCAGGTTGTGATTTGAGGCAAGAAAAGGATCCAGTGGTACGAGAATATAATGACCATGTCGGCAGAAAAATACGAAATGTTTGGGAGTGGGAGAGGTAGACAAGGTGGAGATGGATGGGCAGAGTCCTGAGTGATTTCGGGAAAAATGTTTGACGCAAGAAGAAATTCAGGACCAGGCGATTAACCAGGAATGCCAAAGAACAATGAAGAAGAAAATACCTTCCATTTACGGCAATACATCACAATTGACAGTGCTATTTCTTTTTATTCTTAAAAGTATGTTCATGTGCTTTGTTGTATTGAATGTTGTGGTATGAAGTGCAAATAAAGAAAGAAGTAGGTCATTACTTTTATTTTATAACAGTGCTACTCACTAAAAGATACAAACGTTTTTATAAAGAAGAAAACAAATTTAATTAATAATTTTTGGCGTCATATGCTGTTGAAAGAATGAGACTCCCAAAATGTAACACAATGTAGCAAAACATTTGTTTGAACATGAATGGTGTTAAGTAGGTTTACCATAAGTAGTGAATATTTTTTAATATTACTTTCACATTTTGCGCACAATTTTTATAGAAATTTATGAGGCAAAGAGGAATTTGGTGGAATGGTATTTAATAAAATATACACAATGCTAATAGGGAAAACCCAAAATTAATAATTAATTCTGCAATTTATCTTAACAGTTAAAATTAAATAAGTAAACTCCTGAATGGTTAGAAACAACCACCACATATTTAATTTATGTGGAGAATACAAAATAATATATTTCTGATTTATTTGGATAACATGCTTTATTATATATCCACACGGGATAGCCACTGGATGTTTATAGCAAATAACTGAGCAACAAAAATGTTCAAAAAGACACAAAATGAATGTTACGTCACCTTTGCAGGAGAATATCATAAGATGGAAGTACAATTCATTTAAACTGATGCTTCAAGTTTTATCAGCTTCATCCGGTGGGTTGAGGTGAATATAATTATAATTTTTGGATTACAAACTTACGTTAGCATACGGTTTTTAATCAAATTAACGAAACATTTTTGTCACGGTTGACGGCAAACATTTAGATAATAACAATAAAGCGTGACTGCTGCTTTTCACAGTTGACAGAGAATCATTGTTATTGCAAATAATGCATTAGGCAGGCGTAACATTTTATATTAAATTACGTTTAGAGTATGACATAAGTGTTTGTGAATTTGTTTTATTTACCTATGTACTTTTACTACCGGATTTACCAAAAATCTTTAAGGGATATTCCTGGTCTAATTCTCAGAGATTATTACAACTTTTATGTATTAGGTTGATTTGACCATGGCGAATTAAATATGTACACAAGTAAGTTAGTGTAAATTAAGACCACAGGGGAAAAACAAGGAATGTCAGAATATTATATTAGTCTGAGAAAAATCAATTTAAAAATTTAACACTTTATGAACAGAGAAGAAAAGTGTTTTAGTAACGCCTTAAAAATACTGTTTCTAAAAAATACATTTATGTTACAATTTCATTTTCAGTTCGTATAAATGCTGCCATTTTAACATTCTTCTAAAAGGCAACTGTTAGTTCTTAACAAACGTTTAGTGAGGGTGGGTGCTTTACATGTGACTGTGTTTTGGTGGAATGTTGTACGAAAAAATGGCACAATTATGTTATTTTATTGTTTTTCTTTTGTTGTTTTGTTTAATGTCGAAAGCATGAAAGTTTTAGGATAAGAATAAAGTAAATTGAAAAACCATTGTGCAGGGCGAGTCATTATATTTTGACACCCTGTTTGAAAAAGGATTTTTACAACAGTAATAGTGTGGCAAATACAAAATCTTCACTATTTTTTTATAATAAAATAGCTTCCGCCTGCGACTTCGTCCGCGTGGTACAGGTGATAATGGTGTAGTTTCGGTGTCATGAATATGAATAGATGGGTTAGATGCTTGAAGTCTATGTGGGCCCCAATAGTTTTCTGTTGAAAAATTTGTGGATTTTCTAATTCATTTTCTTTATAATTTATTTGAATTGAGTAGGTACAATTTTCTTATTTAACATTGATAATATATTTTATAGTCTGTGAAGTACCCATGTAAGGTGATACATCATGTTAAGATTAACCATGTAATGAGTTTAATTGACGCTTAGAATCATTTTTGCCAATGTCACCTTACACCTATTGTGTCAAAATCTAAGTATAGGTATTTTATTACCTAATCACTTTAAACATGTTTTGAACAACCCGACGCGTAAGTGTTATTATACTTAGACTTGATGTTATCAATTATCATACATTATTTTTCTATATATTTAGGCTTGTTATTATTGCAATAATATGAAGTACATTTTTGTATACCTGAGTTCAACATTCAATTTTCGAGAAACTGCATTATTAAGACATGCATTTTCAATAGTTTCCCTTTCAAAAAATTTTAACACAGCAGCTCTAAAAAACAAATAATGCCGTTTAGAAAGTAGGAAAATTTTTAAGATCCACTGAAAAAAAGTTAGGGTTAAAATTTAGTTGATTTCAAGATATATATTTAATAAACATTGTGAGCTGTACTTACCTTACTGCAGCGCAATAATGCAAACTTTCAATGGGGAAAAACCTTGTAATTTTCTTGTGGTTTTCGTCGACATTTTCCAAAAGTATACCATTTGACCATACACTAAGCCAGCTGTCTATACCCTTTGCACCAGTGGCGCCCTAAAAACATAAGATTTTGTAAAAATAAATTTTTTTAACTAGCAGTTTTTCAGAATTTGAAAAAGTAGTGTTACTAAAAGACTTGCCAACCTCTACTGAGGTTTGAAAACCACTTACAACTGTAGTAATTTAATTTTAAGTAATTAAAGCCTGGTTAAGGCTTGCGTTAAAAAGAAACCGTTTAACATCGGCGTTTACATTCGGGCAAATGGAAGCGGTCGTGTTGCTGCCAAGCTTAAAAAGTTCTACCTAACCTGTATTGTGTTTGTTTTGAAGTGTAATTGTGTGTTTTTGGACGAATAATAATCATGGAAAAGAAACAAAGGGGCAGATCATACAGTTGTACCGAAAAGAAAAAATATCTATTGCTAAAAATAGTAGAAAAGTAAGAAAATATTATTTTTATTTAAATAAATATACCTACATGGTTTATTAGAGCTCTATATGATTGTTTACTCCCAACTAATATTTTCCTGATTTTACACACATATATCTCTTGAAATCTATAATTAAGGCGTAATTTTATATTAGATTTTCCAGTATTCAACGGTTCTATACCGTATCCAATTAAATTTGAGAATGATGACAGAAACCCATTTTACAACGGAGAGATTAATTATGTCTCTCATGTTCTTTCTCTCGCATTTTTTTTTCTCTCGTCTTCTTTCTCTCTCATACTCGTAAAATTTTTACAGCTGGTAGAAAGTTAGGTTATTAGAAATGTAAACATGACATTGTTTGAAGCATCTCCCATAATATAACTTGTTTTGCAGTGTAAAAATATACTTAAAAAGTTTATATAAAGTATTAGCAGCTTAAATTCCTGTGTTCTATGAATCTGGGACTGACTAACAGCTATTGAAATATTACGCAAGGTACATATTTGTTCTCCTTTACATTACTTGGACCGGGCGTTATGGGAATGAGTAACAGGAACGCCGATCCGATATAAAGTTGTGAACAGAGGGCATTACAGAAGATTTTTTTAGTTATTGAAAAAGGAGTGAAAGTTGCGCCCTAGAAACGTTTGGTTTCAGTTTAAAGTTGAAGTCATAGTACCATTACAAAGTGTATCTATCCTTTTGGTACTAAGACTTTCAACATTCACAGTTAAAAATTGTGAACCTATACTTGGTATATTCGATGATAAAATAATTTTTATCGCGTCTTTAACTCACACAAACGTCACTGTTCGCAGGTAGGCTGTATTATAGATCCATTTTCATTATATATCGGAGAACAGGGAATATTTTTTAACGTTATTATAAATTGTATATCTTAATAAAAATATTTACTCATTTTTGCTATTTTTTTATTTATTTAAAAACTTCTCCGATTCTTTTATTTCTATTGCAAATTATTGGTTAGAGGGAGAGTATTGTTGTTTAGAGGGGTAGGAAAAATAATTTTAGGTAGTATAAAATAAGAATGTTAAAGTGTCTATGCTATGCTAACACTGTTTTCGCTTAATCAAATCGAGATTTTTGCAAATGCTGTTTATCTTCAGTGAAAACAAAGATCTTTTGCTATAAAATCATAAAACTTACATACGTATTTTGCCAGATTAGAAATTTATTTTTTATGACAATTCCGATTAAACTGTCACAGTAGACAGCCAGAAATACTTGCACAAACAAAGGCGGCTGTGATAAAATCTTTGATTATTCTTTTTTATTGACAACAACATCGTCTTTTACTAATGCCCTTTTTGCTAACAAGGATAGAAAGAAATCGGATTCCGTTGGGAATTTTATCAGGAAAGAAAAGAATTTTGCGATGACTAGTCTTTCGACGTATATAACCAGTAATACTTCTACGTGCAAATCAAAGAACGTGCGATAAAGATTTGAACATGACAATGTTCGGTGGATAACAAACGGAAAGAAACACCTTTGCATTGCAATAGGTGTATTGGACATCCTTCACGATGTGTGGGTACATGTTTTGAGTCCTGGTATACATAAACTTTTTATTTGCTGAAATTTAATCTTATTATCTTTGGAATCACATTTGATTTTACATCTTGTCCTTCAGAATTGTTTTCTTTTTCAATAATTATGAAATTTTTCAGTGAAATTGTTGTTTTTATTTTTTTTAATGCATGCGGCGTATAACGTCAATGACATTCTGAACACATTTAGGTTTTTGGTGGGACATGACGTCATATCATGCACTCATTTTTTAACATAAGCGAAGTATTGAACACTTAAGAAATTTTTTGATACAACTTTGACTTTTCTGCTTTAAAAACTAACAAAGATACCAAAGGGTTTTTAAAAGTGACACACATATTTTAATGCTCGTTTTGGCAATGAACCTTTGACGGCATATGCCGCGGGTGTCCTTCAACCTGTTAAAACGATTGTTTTGTTAAGTTACTAAATGTGCAACGTAACAATTGCAACGCTCGCTTTGATTCTGCTTTACTTAAAATTTTAAGATACTTGGGCGTGAGTTTTAGCTGGTTAGCGCATGTTTGTTAAGTTTGTTTTTATATGAATTTTTGCTAATCTCATAATGGATACATTAATACAGATACTGACAAATGCACAAAACGCAAATACTATTGCACAAAATTATAATTGTAATGCTAATAATTTGTATAATGCACAAAACGTAAAATGCTGTTGCAGAAATCAATACATTTATTGCTCTCATTGTTTTATATAACGCATTCTTAAATGCAACACCTATATCATCAAAAATTTCTTACCTGATCAGGGTACAATTCTTGTAAAGGTTCCTGAATTCCTTGAAGTCCATCCTTTGTCTGGTGAGGTACGCTCGAACCCAAATAAAGGACGCGGCATCTGCATATGGGGGTGGATTCAGTCATTTTTGGAGAAAATAAGTAATTGTTATTGGTTTATTTGGTTCTAAAGTTTATGGGATAACGATTCCAAGGGACGGATATACGGCTATTATTGGTATAGAAGTCAGGTTGAAGTTAGGCGATAAGGTTTTTGTAGTACTGGCATGATGACTACTTTTCTGAAACAAGCAAAATAAAGAAATTAGTTTTAGAACGGTATAGTTGCTAAAAATATGCAATAAACTTTGAACGGAACTTTCGTCGCCAAATAAAGGTAAGTAAAACTCGTTTCACGCTCTTTCGTTGACCTATTGTCTCCGATAAACTATTATCGACACCAGCTGTAATAAAACTCGGCAAATTTGCAAGAACTATAAACAGGGTCGGTCCTAATAAAGTAACAGGTAAAGATAATTTTAATATAATCTTAATCAGTAAAGGAATATAATATTTTTACCTAGTTAAATGATTTCAAAATATTTTAGTTTAGTACCTATCCGTTTGGTAAACCCTACAGTTCCAGTGGCGGTTCCTGGAATTTCAGATTGTCGTAGCTCAGTTCCAGCGCATGGGCCCACACCAAATTATAAAATGTACTGTTGGGTACTCGACAATCATTTTCGTCAAACAATATTTAATTTTGAAATGTGCGAAAAAAAGATAATTTTTTGGGCCGCTTCACCTGAGATCTGAGAAGGCTCTGAAGAAAATTTTACTCAGCATATTATTTCATAAAGTATCTCGAATTTTATCGACAAATTCCAAATTTCGCGAAAATATTCTAATTTTCCTTAAAGAAATGACATTTTAAATTATTTCTTAGACACAATATTTTAGGGTAAAAATTTTAAAAACTAATCAAGTAATCAATTTCAAGATATTAGAGGTAATTCAATGAAATTAGAATTTTATCGATTATTTCACTCATGTGTTAAAAGTCCCGTAAGATGAGTGACGTTTTTTAAAATTACAGCGATAATTTTTTTACGTCAATTTAAAAAAAATTACACCGATAAGTTTTTCCTGTCATTTTCTTGGTTGTCATATTACTTTGTGTTTTCATTCGTGAAATAATCCCCTAAATACCACTCGAGCTTTAAAATTACTGATAATTTTTCACTCTTACGTGTTTTCTTTGCAAATTTCACTCGTCCTGCGGACTCGTGAAATTATAGAAAACACGCAATCGTGAAAAATTATCGGTAATTTTTAAGCTCTCGTGGTATTATCCCCGATAAAATCTGATAAAATTTATGAAAAACCCTTGGAAGTAAAATTTTCTTCAGAACTTTCTCAGATCTCAGGTGAAGCGGCCCAAAAAATTAACTTTTTTTCGCAAATTTTAAAATTAAATTTTTTTTACAAAAATGTTTCTAGAGTATCCAACAGTAACATCCTATAATTTGGTGTGGGTGTGGGCCCCATGCCCTACGCATGGGGCTCACACCCACACCAAATTATAGGATGTTCGGTTCCTACAACCGAGATACGACACATCTAACATTTCACGGGCCTCGTCTGTACAGTTCTTATATGATTTCGATCGTATTTTTTGTTATTCCTAAAGTGCTAGAAAATATGGGGTCCTTGGAATATGTTGATCATAGTGCCTCCGATAGTGCTAATTTAAAAAGAACATATTTATCGCCCGATGCCATCCAAATTGTTAATGAAATCATGTAAAAATTCTTTTTAAAAACAAGCTTCTATTATTTAGATGTATTAAAACGAAAAAAATTAGTATAGTTTTTTCATTGTGGCAATGCTAAATGCTGTTTATAAGTGAACGTAGTTCGCGTGGGTGGATCCTAATAAAAGTAGTGTCAGAGTTATCACTGAAATAGATATAATATATTATGTTAAATTTATTGTCTTAAAAGCTAGTAGTGCACGAAAAGTTCATACATGCATTAATTTTGTTTGGCAGAAATTGTAAGTAGGTACCTAAGTATGTATTTTTTTCTTTTCTATTCATGCGACAAGCTTTTAAGACAATGAATTTAACACAATATATTATATCTGTTTCAGTGATAACTTTGGTACCTACTACTTTTATTAGTATCCACCCACGCGAACTACGTCCACTTATAACACGTTTTGGTACATCTAAATAATAAAAGCTTGTTTTTAAAAAGTATTTTTTACGAGATTTTTTTTTTTAATTTTTAGTTACGTCTAACCTATGCATTTCTGATATTCATTTAATGCACATATCAACACTGATAAAACAGGACTACTTATGGGAAAAGAATTGCTTCTTTTGCCAATTTGGTTCTTAGGACAAAGGAAATTCATCGGACAGAAAGATATCACTCTTCGGCCAAACACACATCGGTATTTAAAACCAGTCCAAAGTTCTCTTGGGCTTTAATTCTATCAAGCTGAAAGAAATTCATTTAAACTAAAAACTTTCCCAACATAGTTACTCTATGATCTTCTATCAAATTCAAAATTCTCTTCTTAAAGAACCCAAGCATTTGGCAACCAACATAACCCACGAAGCCTAAGTAGTGCCCTAAGCCATCGTGGAAACTCGTTTTTAACGAATCGCGCGAACGTTAGAATCCCGGAATATCGGTGGTAACAGTGGTTGAAACCTGTTAAATTTTCTTTGATCAGTTAGTTGCTTGGAACTGGAAGCATTTGAGTATTGGGTTAAATAGTTGGTGTTTAGACCATTTGTGGCCATAATTTGATGGTAAGTAAATGCAAGAATATTCTTTGATAAATTTAGTAGACTAGTTAATTAAGAATTGAGAGGTTTATGCGATGCAGATGTTAGACTATACTGACTATACAGAATTTACAAAACCTGGACATTTATTTTAACCTTACACATTATTTAGGACTAATTATTTCCAAAAAGCTCATTCGGTACTTGGGATGAAACAACTCGTATAATTTAAAAAAAGATTACCATAATTATTGCACTTCTTTGAAAATACTTCAGGGTAGGAAATAAAAATGGCGATATCTTTCTTCAAAACCATTGCACTTGTTACAAAAGAATACAACCTTCTTACAACATATTATGTCTTAAACTGAAAACCCACGGGTTTGTTGATAAAAGATTAAGATTTTCTATTGATGCGTATTTCCTTTGAGTTAAGACACTCTGCAAATCTACCAAGATTGTCTTTTTCACCACTCAAGAAAATTTTCTGTCTGTCCCTTATAGTTTTCGGGATACTTTCATCACCAATTTAGGATGCACTGTTAGCTATACAATTTTTACCTACAGCTTCGCTCGTATGAAATACGAATGTGGACGAAATTACGGTCTCTAGTTTTTCAAAAGTTATTAATTTATTTCTTTCTTATTTTCTGACAAGGTTAGAACAAAGAATTAATGAAGTTGAGATATTGAAATGTCCCACGGAAGAGCAGATCAATTCAATAATACAAAACATAGGCTTCCGGCTTCAGCGAGGCATCAAAAGCTTGGATGAGTGCAGCTCAGGTGAAAATGTAAACAAATTAATGTTAAATACCTGACAGTTGCGAGTATTTTACGTATCTACTTATTTTATTCTCATTATCTTCCGACACATTTTTATAATGTTGCTGTCTTTTGCTACGTTACCTACTTTATCATAAATAATAATAAATAATAATTATAAATGGTTAGTTTTTGGGATATATTAGTTTTAAAATATTTTGATTGTTATGCGATTTGTTAGTTCTCATAAGTAAATATCATTTGTTGTATTCAGCAAAAAACACAGGTGTTTCTGTTTTAAATATATTTAATATTAAAACAATTCATTGTTTTCTTGTTCCCTGTACGATATTTTATTTAATACATACGTTTTAGGTAACTAATAAAATAAAAAAACTACTGAGTTTAAATTAATATTCCTATATTTTGCAAGTTAAACATTAATATCATTAAAATTCTGTTCAAATTAGGAAAACTCAAGGAAAGGGCATACATCCTTCTAGTATACACTTCTGATTTTAATTTAGTCTTTAACTACACTTTTGAAACATCCCTTATTATAGGATTTTAAACGAGATAATTATTCTCTTTACCCAAAGTAACAGTTTATAGACAAGTCTTACGAAACTTCTAACAAATGAGTTGATTTTTAGAGCTAAAGTTATCGAGATCTTAAAATGAAAAATCGATTTTATATTAAAAGAATTAATCTTTTGACTCAAATGTACGATAATCTTAAGATAAGAAATTGAATTTGCAACAAAAGGCTTAGTCTCTTTACTTAAGTTCAAGATGATCTTAAAGTAAGGGACAGAATTTGTAACAATTAAATCAAGTTTGTGGCTCAAATCTACGATTATTTTAAAACAAAGAACGGAATTTGCACCAATTAGCTCGATGTTATGCGCTCATGTGCCCGGAGTGCATCATATTTTGACATAAATCCCTATTCTCTTACTTGACAGTTTACTACTTTCCTAGATAAAGGATTGTAAATTCATATTCTTCTGGGTCAAAGAAATAAATTGAATCTGAACCAAAGAAATGTATTTCTTATTTTAAATTCCTCATTCATTTGGCATATATCAAAAGAATCATTCGTTTGAGGAAATGTCATATTCTATTAAAACAAATGATCCTTTTTATCACTGAAGGGGATTGTTAAGACAACGGTAATCCGCCATCTTGTGGCGTCCGCCATATTAAGTTTAGAATGACGTCACACAGTTTATCGTATTCTACTCGTCAAACCCTTTAATTTGATACAAATATCAAGGGGGTTGTGAAAAATAAATAATCTCGAACGGTGATTTTTTACAAATACAATATCTATTCCGTCTAGCGAAAATCAAAGAGCTATAAAGATGTTTCATATGATATGAATATTTTTCTGCACAAGCTCAACTTTAAACGCAAACATTTGTTTAATATTTCCAAAAATGCGGATACATTGTAAAGTATTTCTGCATTACCGTTTTGTTTAAACAAACTTTTCTAACTAAATTTGTTTCACATTATGTGGAACGTATTAGCGAGTAGTTCTTTAATTAAAATTAGCGTTTAAGCTTGATTGATTAGGCGCCAAAATTACTTTAACTGGTAATTTGACATTCAACAATGTATCAAGAGCAAGCATATTTAAAAATATGAACGGGCAAGCAAACCCACATGTTAATAACAAATAACATTTACATGAATGGCCGGTTTGTCCTTAAATTTTCGCATTCACTAAATTCAAAGCTGCATTCGAAAACGATGCTTCTACAGTACTTATTTTGTAATTGGTTGATGAAAATTCTATTACGTATTTAAGAAAACGAACACGGAGTTTAAATTGTGTAAAAAAAGTAATAATCAAAAAGTGTTTAAAGAAAATAAGATTCGCCCTTTTAAACCAATTTTAAACCAAACTTTGGAAGATGGGGACAGTTACAAACGCTAGGGTTTTTGTTTGTGGGTCGGTGATGAAATTCTAAGTAACAACGTGAACTTTCATAAGCTAATAATGTTCTCAGATGAGTCAACTTTTAGTACAAACGGCACTGTAACTTCTCAGCCTGTGAGATATTGAGATAGGGAAAATCCAGAATTTACAATTGCGAACCGCCGATTATAAAAAAGGAAATGTTTGGTGCGCCATTTCCTATTATGGGATTATACCATATTTTTTTATAATACGTTTAACAGACATTCTCATCAGACAATTGCCTCTTCAATATCGTCGAAATATGTATTTTCAGCACGATGGGTGTCCTGCACATTGTGCTGCAGAAGTAAGAGATTGGATCACTCGCAAATTTGGAAATCGATGGATGAACCGAAATGGTCCAATTTTGTGGCCCCCTAGGAGTCCCGATTACACAATTTGTGATGTTTCTCTGAGGGCGCGTTAAACAACTAACATATGAAAGATCCATTGAAAATGACGTAGAAGTTTTAAAGCAGAAAATTTTAAAAGCAATAAAATCGATTTCACTGGAAGAAATAAGAAGTTTTAGCCATTTTTGACGTCAGAAGAATGCGTAGAATATGCAGAAGTTTTTGAAAAATAAATATGATGTGCCCTTAATTTTTTTAAAGTTTAATAAACTAAGAAATATTTCTGGAATATTACAATTGAGGAGCCCCATTCAATTCGGGGACATGGGCTCGGCCCGGCCCGGCCGGACCCAACCCAGCCCTGAATGTATGCAATCCAACCTTTGTGCGTAGCGTTTTAGAAACAATTAAAAAACAATACCTTAACGTTGATTCTCAGCAAACGTCCAGTGGGAAAGTTGTTCCTTATGGTCTAAAGAACAATCGTGCGAGGGCACGAGATATTTTGACAAAAAATAAACAAATTAGAGCAGGTTTAATCCAGCGTTGCGCGCCGCGTGTACATTTCGATGTGTGCGTAGTAATGTTTGAACATTACAGAAGATAATTTGACGTTTAAAATATGACACAATAATTGTAAAAAAGTGTTACAAGAATAAAAATTGTTTTATTAAAATTATATTATCAAATATAAATTTTTGTTAACACAAAGCATTTTAATACAATAAAGTATTTTTTAATATGAAACATAATAGCATTAATTTTTAAGACGTAGGAAAATCATGCATCATAATCATTTAACTTTTTTGGGCTTACTGTCTTTAACAGTTGTGTTTTGAAAAAGGTTTTCATAAAATTTGCAACCTTCAGGACTAAGATATTTAACCAAAGCTTTCAAATCATTCAGTTTTCCGCGATAAATTCCGACATCTTTAGCAAGCGACGATTTTTCTAAATTTTCAAAAGTGGTTACTTTCTCGAGAATAATAGTCGTAGGTTTTTCATTATAACTGTAAAAGACGTCAATGTAGCCATTTGCAAAAGAATTAATTTTCACCACTTTTGAAATTTTAGAAAAATCGTCGCTTGCTAAAGATGTCGGAATTTCTCGCGAAAAACTGAATGATTTGAAAACTTTTGTTAAATATCTTAGTCCTGAAGGTTGCAAATTTTATGAAAACCTTTTTCAAAACACAGCTGTTAAAGGCAGTAAGCCCAAAAAAGTGAAATGATTATGATGCATGGTTTTCCTACGTTTTAAAAATTAATGCTACAATGTTTCATATTAACAAATACTTTGTATTAAAATGCTTTGCGTTAACAAAAATTTATATTTGATAATATAATTTTAACACAACAATTTGTATTCTTGTACCACGTTTTTACAATTATTGTGTCATATTTTAAACGTCAAATTATCTTCTGTAATGTTCAAACAGTATTACGCACGCATCGAAATGTACACGCGGGCCAAGCGCATGTCCCCTTATTGAATGGGGCTCCTCAATTATTAATATTTAATATTCTATCAGTAATTTTCTTTAACCTGTATGAGTCTGTAATTCTTGATTAAAAATATTCCTTGCACTAAAGCAGAGCTCCCCAAACTTTTTTCCCTGTAGACCACTTGCCGAATTATTTTTCAGTAAAAGCGGAACTTAGGAGGGGGTTAATTTTTTTTTCATTGTAGACAAATACGAGATATTCAGTGTACGCTCATGTTGAGGGATGTAATGTGAATAATTCATAGTGGAATTATTTATTTATCCGCAAATTTATAAATTAAGGACATGCAATCCTTACTTAGAAGAAGTTACAGCAAGATATTTATAGAAATAAAATGATGATCATCAGTGTTGCTTTCATCATGTTCTGGTAATAGATATAAATAAACAAGGAATTAAATTATATTGTTGTTTAATTATACAAAACACAAAACATAATTTTCGTTTCCATTGGTTTTGCAAATAAATACGAGTACTAATAAATCATTACTAGGGTAAATTATGGAATATTTGTGATGAGTTTGATATTTTTTCATATTCCGTGAAACTTCTTGTTTGAAACGCTTTAGGGTTAATTGGTCAAAGAATCTTATGAACTTATTTTTATAGGATTTATTTTTTCAGGTTCAGGGTAGATAGAAATAGGGGAAAGTTAAACAATGTGGTAATTTCGTGATAGATAATTTAATTTATTGATAGTACAAATACTAAGTAATTTCGTGATAAAAATATTTCTTTTTATAAAAAAATATGCGATATATTTATCAAAGGTGACAAGTGAAGCTAACCAGTATTACAACACTCTCTATGTTTCCCAAATAAGACCTAACCTAGAGTACTACTCCCACATCTGGGGAGCGGCATCACCTTCGACACTTAAGATCCTTGATTCTATCCAAAAAAGAGCCATTCGACTTATCAATGACCCAGCCCTCACGAGAAAACTCCCTTATCTCGCTCATCGCCGCGCTGTAGGGGATTTATCCCTTTTCTACCGCTGCTTCCACGGATTTTGCTCTGAAGAACTGGCCGGTATTGTTCCCCCCTTGAATGTTCCTAACTGAACAACAAGAGGTGCGTTACGTATGCATCCCCTTACTGCCCAGCTACAAAAGCCTAGAACAGACCACTTCTCTCGCTCATTCATACCTAGGGTCTCCAGATTATGGAACAAATTGCCTGCAGATGTTTTCCCTTCCCGTCCCAACCTCCAATCCTTCAAATCCCGTGTCAATATACTACATTTCCCTTCTCTTCAGACACCCACGGTACGTTAGTACTGAGGCTTGAAGTCTACGAAGGATGTCTTAGATTAAAAAAAAATTAACACTTTCTTCCTTGTAAATTAATTTTTATTTTTCTTGTTTGCAAAAAAGTACCTATTTGAATAAATAACAAGCCAGAACTAGATCTAAACAGATAACAAACTAAAAATTAACTATTTTTTATGTCTTGTTATAGCCTCCCTTTGTCTTTGTTTTTGTTTTTCATGAACTTTTTTTTAGACCTTGTGGGCCTTGCAATTCCGTATATACGGTATTTCCGCGGATGGAGTTTACAAAAGGATAAATGGACCAAATTTTGCAAAATACATAAAAATGTCACTCCTAATAAAAGTTTTTGCTTGGAAAATTAATTAAGATTTACGTTAAGAAAAATTAATTTTTTATACAGGGTTCATAAAAAATACGAAAACGATATTTTTCGTAAGAGTAAATATACATTTTTTATCATTTTCTACCAAAAGAAACAAATATGAAATATGTTTTAAAATAAACTTTAAGCCAAAGTACAAGATTTCATTAAAAAATTTAAATATTAAGTTTTATCACATTTTTTTTAAAGTCCAGACTATTCTCTCTCACACCTTTAATCAGAGTACTAGTTTCTACCTAAGCTGTTTTTCTGCGCCCGATCGTTTCAAAACGCAGTCAGTTGTGGCACTTTAGTGTTGAAATGGTGACGTCATAGACCGAACTGTTTCATTCCGTTTTGAAAGTGCTCGGATAGATGTTTCAAAACGAGGGGAGAAAACTGGCTTGCCACTTGTCAAAACTAACCTGCATTTGCTCACTTATGCTGTACTCTGTACTGCGTTTTACTGTTCTGTATTTTTGGGTGCTGTGTTTCTTTAATGTTTTTGTAACCAATGACATCTCCTTATTAAATTCTACAGGTTATGTCAAAAATAGAAATAGGGTTATGTCTTCAAATGAATGACGTAGCCATTTTAAAACGGGTCATTTTTGTGCATCAACTGAGTGATGGCGTTAGCATTAAAACTGTTTTGAAACTGTCTTGAAACGCTTTAATCGCAGAAAAATGTCTCTATTTAACAGTAATGACTTCTTATTAAATACTTCTCATTAAAATGCTATCTACTGAACAAAGGACTTTTATAGTCCAGTATGATGGGGATAACCCAAGCAAACCCTATCTGTGGACATACTGTACACAAATAAGTTAAATAAATCAAAAATATCTCCATAATTAATTTATTTATCTAAATGAATAATGACATTCACTGAGGTGAGCTTAACTGATGTGAGGGATTTTACTGTTTTTGGCGGTTAATTGCCAACAAAATACAAATTTAAAAATATTACTTGCTTATAAGTAGTCCAGTGATCGTATTAACCCTACTTATAGAAAAATATTTACCTAAAAAGCTTTAAGTTTTATCACCTTCTTTCATTACGCTTCACTGATGCGAGAATTATAAATAACCAACAGAACGCAAGTGAGCTTAAACATTGCATAACAATGCTCCCAATATTCTTCCTGTCTAAAAAAGTACTGACGATGAAAGTTTATATCATGTCTATTTACGAACTACACGAAATGATTACCGGTAAAAGAACTACGGCCGTAATTATCGTTAGTATTTAAATTGGCGAGAGGGCTTCATGGATGTAAGGAAGTTAAGTAAGGACCAAACTAACTCTAATATGTTAAGGAAAAAAATACTATTTTTTGATATGCTTCAACCATAGTTTATAATTATAGTTTATACTATTTCTGTACATAAGTAGAAACAAACGATTTTATTAATTCTAAAATACAAAAAAGTGTAGGTAAATGTTACTAAGAACAATCATTGAAGTGAGAGTTTAAAAACTGATCAGAAATAGTTAAGTTAGGTTTTAAATTTTTATTTTATTCGTTCACATGCTTAATGACAACTTGTGAAAAAAATTTCTGTAGGTTTCTCTTGCTTCCCTAGTTTGTGTTAAAATTTAAGATAATAATGTAAATTCTTATTTTTTTCATTAAAATGTTGCTTAATCACAACCCGTAGAACACTTTTCTTCAAGTGGCTGCTATTGCTTCCCTGGGCTGCTACTGCGTTCACGCGTCTGGCTTTTCAATCACGTGATTATGGAATACAGAAACAATTAACCGGACTAGTGAAAAATGCCATGAGAGTCAAAAATGTCGCCAGCCACCGTGAACATACAGATTAGCACCCCTGATTAACCACATATTTAAACATCTTATTATAATCACTCAGGTGTACTTTTTACCTAATAAACAGTGTTTTGCAGGCTTCTTTCTCTTCAATAGCCTTTATTGATAATTTAATTTTGCAAAGGACATTTTATGCAAACGCTTTTGTGGACTTTTTTTTATCAGCACATTTAGGATCAAGCTGTAATGTTTTTTTTTTAAAGTATTTACAATAAGTGAGTTAAAAGCCGTGCGGACAAGTTCAAATCATTTTTTAAACATCAACAGATTATTACATATCATTATCACGCGAATAGATTTTGCATTTATTTCGATAACAAATCTATGGCTCTATTGCCTAATTCTAATTACAAATTAATATCGTTGTCACGTTTCTTTTGTATCGCTTTCACACAACTGGCCTTATAAATCTATTTAACTAATAATTTTTACTTTCATTAGGTCTAGAGTTTTTACTTAAGGATATGGCGAATTACTGTTACTTTTTCTTTTCGTTTTTGCGACATGTTACGTGCTGCTTTTCATCAGGATATTGCAGTACCTAATGACAGTTATGACTTTTTACATAAGTAGTGTGTTCGTGCCATACTTAATAGCGGTGCAGTGCCCATTAGTACTTTTTTTTAATTTTTAGCATTAATGTTAGTTAATTATTTGCCCAATGACCACGCAGACCCATAAGAAGACTTAATTTTCATCAAATAAATCAAAAGTTTACTTTGTATTTTTCCTTTCAAATTAACCTAAGCAAAAACACAAAATGGGATTAGAAGAAATAAGAAATATGTATCACATTTTGTCCATATGTGCCCATGAAGTTTATAGACTATATTACACTGAAAAGGATATTTAAAAAACAGCTATTGTTACTTAATTTTTACAACACAAAATAATGCTAGGAGCTTGTAGAAAAATATCCAAATATAGGGTTTTCCAATAAGAGGTGTTATTTTGAATAGCCCGCTATTTCGGTAGATGTCACTTTTGGAGCTGTAATTTTTTGACATTTGACAAGTAGAAACTACGCCATTAATAAAAATGGAACGATACACGCTTCAACAACGCATTGAAATTATTAAAATTCACTATAAAAATGGTGAAAATTTGGCAGAGACGGTTCGTAAAACTCGAACATTTTTGGGTCGTCGTGAAGCACCTTGTCGGACCGCAATACAGAAGTTGGTGGGAAAATTCGAGCTGTTGGGACAAGTTAGTGATGTGAAGAATAAAACCCGTGCATGTCGCTCAAGAACAGCTGAGAATATTGCTGCTGTATCCGAACATGTTGAAGAAAACCCAGGTTTGTCCATTCCTCGTCGTTCTTTGGAATTAAACATTCCACAAACGTCATTACACCGTATTTTGCATAAAGATTTGGGTCTTAAGGCTTATAAAGTTCAGTTAACACAAGAACTCAAGCCGGCCGATCATCAACAACGGCGTGTCTTTGCCGATTGGGTCCTTGAAATGCATGAAAATGATCCGGAATTCCATCGAAAAATCATCTTGACTGATGAGGCCCATTTCCACCTCGGTGGCTTCGTCAACAAACAAAATTGTCGCATCTGGGGCTCGGAAAACCCAAGAGTTATTGTTGAAAAGCCTCTCTATCCTCAACGTGTGACTGTTTGGTGCGGTTTATGGTCCGGCGGGGTCATTGGACCTTACTTTTTTGAAAATGAGGCTGGAGCACCAGTTACGGTGAATGGATTGCGCTATCGACAGATGATTAATGATTTTTTATGGCCGGAATTGGATGGTATTGATCTGGACAACGTTTACTTTCAACAAGACGGCGCTACGTGCCACACAAGCAACGAAACCATTGATCTTTTACGGGAAAAGTTTCCGGACCGTGTTATCTCTCGAAGAGGTGATCACAATTGGCCACCGAGATCTTGTGTCTTAACACCTTGCGACTTCTTCCTTTGGGGCCACGTGAAAGAGAAGGTCTACGCCAACAGCCCAGCGTCGATTCAAGACCTCAAAGATGGAATTCGTGAGGCTATCGAGGACATAGGGCAGCCACTTTGCGATTTGGTTATGGAAAATTTCATGAAAAGGATATGGTCCTGTAGGCGTGGTCGTGGTGGTCATTTGGCAGATGTTATTTTCCATTATTAACGGCATACCTTCCTCTTTATAATGAAATAAACATCCGATCATTTATCTCAAAAAATGGCATTTTCCTTTGAATATCAAAATAACACCTCTTATTGGAAAACCCTTTATTATATTAACCCCTTAGTGCAACAACTATATAACTTAGAATTAATGTTTTGAGAAAATGCAATTTAAATATTCTAAGGGCAAAAAAATTACACCCTCTAAGTAATCAAAAATAATTATTAGAAAATTAGGTTTTATGCTTTTGCAGTATTTTAACAAAAACTTGAGATATCTAGTTGTATCAGAAAATATTGCCAAAAAAAATGAAAAGTTATCTACTTGTAAACGTGAGCAATCAAACGCAAGTTAGCTTTTAAATGCAACTATATTTAAAGGTAAAGATGCATTTTAGTTTAATTGAAATCCAAAAGTCAAAATTTTGCAGCTCAAAATTTAATATCACTTATGTCACTTTCGGACATAAAAATGCCATAAAAAGATACAGGGCCTCCAATTGAAAATAAGAAAAATAAAGTGCTTTCAAATTTGAAAAGTTTGACACTAAATTTTGGACTCCCTGTATATTTCGAATCATTCAAACTTGTGTAGTGAGACTGTTAGACCTCACTTAATAAGTGCCTTGCACAATTTTATTAACGACGCACTATTTCTATTTTTCTTTAATTTTTAAAACCAGTGGTGCAAAACTGATTTTTTTTGTTTTTATTTTTTTGTTTCGCTGATATTACCGAACCGATTTCAATAAAAATTTAGAGTCATGTAGGTAACCATAAGAGGAACCCAAATAAGGAACAAAATATATGGCATGCAATCTAAAAAAATATATCTTCATGACGTCACACTTTTTTGGGACACCCTGTATAGTGGAAAATATGTTCATGAACTGCGCCCTAGGATATACGTAAAGTCTGCAAAATTTAACTTAATTAATAACTGAGCTACAGAAGACCTTACGACCCTTTTTGCCCATATAACGTAACACGATACGTACTTTCCTCCGGATCCTGAGGGAACTATGTTATATGAGGACTATAATATATATATATATATATATATATATATATATATATATATATATATATATATATATATATATATATATATATATATATATATATATATATATATATATATATATATATATATATATATATATATACATAGGATATATTATCTGGACCTTTATCTTTATACATTTAGTAGCGAAATTATTGAGATTTATCGTTTTTGCTGTGCAAGCAACTGATATGAAGCATTTTTTTCCTGTGTATTAATTCGTCAAACCGTTGTTCTCAAATACTATCAGTAGATTTGCTCTAAAATTACGTAGAATCTTTACAGTGGCGACGTTCACTCAATTGTGATCAAATCTTAGCATCCGCCATTCTTGCAGTGGACCCTTCATATTGTTACGTCTTTTTGTATTGGATTGGAAATAGAAATAAATTATTACAACTAATTTGAAGAAAAAGTATTATATGTATATCTTTCCATATTGCTCCAAAAGATTTACTGTGTGAAATGACACACAACAAGCCAATTACCGATTCATTATAATTGGAGCGGAGAATAAGGATAATTAGAATGGGACTTGTTTCATAATATAGAAATACGAGAATGGTATAACTTTCCCATCATTTGATAATGCCGGTAGGTATATGCAATGTGTACCACACATACCTTAGGAGTGACTAATGTGGTTTATTTTTCTTACACTCTAGGAGGTTTATTCACGCCTTATTAGTTTACAGAATGTAAATGTATACGTTTTCATTTTAATTTTGATATGAACACTCTGTTTTTTTATAGGAACAACTGATCGTAAATAAAAAAACGTCGTACTCCAGTTACACCAGTTTAAAATTCATGTTTGTCAAAAAGTAGACTTATTTAGAGAACAAGAAATTAATAACCTCAAAACACAAATACCCTTAAAAACCAATCATAACCTAGAAAATGCAGTAGAATATTTTAACCAAGTTATCCAGCAGGCAGCATGAAATTCGACTTTAATGACTCCAAATAATAGAAACGATGTGAAGTATGCTCAGCAACAATAAAAGAAAAATCAGGAAGCAGTGGCAATTAAATAGATCACCCACATTACCCAAAAATAATACCAATAAATCCTATCAACATAGTTTATCAAAACTTTCTCGCCCTCTCTTATAAGTATGTATTATTAGTCATCTGTCTTAAAAATCAGCGTTTTAAAACTCCTATAAGGTTAATGCTGGATGTACCAGCATTTACCAGTTTCATTACATGTATTATTTGCTGCTTCTTTTAACTCTAAAATTCAGGGACTTCTTTCAAAATGTACGCAGTATATAAAATCCAGTTATATATTTCCAACCTTAACAGCTTTTGCATCTAGTTAACAAGCAACAAATTATTTTAATTAGTAGTTTCACGGGTATAAAATAACTTCCCATTACGTTATAATTTTAATGACTTGCTACGATACTGTTGAATTTCTTAGGTTTTGAAAAACTTGTCCTAGAGGTTTTTTCATCTTCGTTATACAGGATCTTTAAAAATAATTGAATTCTGAGATATATTTCCTACAGAAATTTTTTTAAATAGGTCCACTCATAGATATAGAAACAAAGAGGATTATTTAAATTTTAGAGTAATCAGAGATTTCAGGGCTACTGATTCTCTGGCCAAATATATGGTGCTTCACCAACTTCTTGAGAACGGCTGTCATTAGGCTTTTAGTTACGTGGCATATTTTCAGCTTCATAAACTATACTAAAATAAAGCAATTACTGTTAATACTTATAGTTAATAAGGTTCAATTTATGATAAAACTCGGCGTTTCGACATTTGACAATCACAGATGACAACAACAGATATCAGCTGGTTCCTTCGAAAAGAGCGTAGCTCAGTAGTGGGCCGTATCAAGCTGACACGGCAGGTCGCGTCGATTTATATTCGTTTGATTTTGGTGTTTTGTGTTTGTGATGTTGAGGTTTCTGTGATTGTTTTTTGTATAGTGTGTGTTTTAAACATTTTACTTTCGGGCTTTATAGATTTTAGAGACTAGATTTTCTTGGTGTTTATTATTTAAGTTGAACGGTGAGTACAAGTCCGGTTCTGTCTTTCAGCCAACCTCTAAACATAAAACAGACCGGACTTCAACAGGCTGCCACAAATGAGAAGTGACTGGGCTACCATATTGCGAGATCTAAGAAAAAGTTTACTATATCTGCAATCGTAAATGCCCCAGGCATATGACTGAGTAATGATTAATAAAATATCCCAATATATTTACCATTATTTTTCGTGATTATAAGGTTTTAGACATTTAGACTGGATGGCAACGAAATTTAGGGTGAGAGAGGCAACGTCGCTTTTTTTCCGTAGAACGTGACGTAGCCCAGCTCACTTATGACATAACTCGTTGCCAAGGCGTAGTATTTTGTGTGTAACTTTTTTGACAGGTCGAATATACTTTTAGTGAAATTCTGTGATTTTTGGTTTTTCTTAAAATGCCTTTACCATAAGCTTTGGAAAAAGGGGCGTTAATGCCAAATGTGTGAAAAAATGGATTATTTTTATCCGGAAATGTCTTTTCACAGGTTTGCTGGGTGGAATACAGACGGCTCGAAAAGCCGTAGCAACAGCGCGCGAAGACGAATTTGTAAAGTTCTCTCTCCCCTTTTCCTTTGTCCTGAACATGCACAAAGTATAAAACAAATCAAAAGGCTAGTAAGGTGTCATCTTCTTTTGCAGAAGTCCACTGTTACTGTTTCATTCTGTCGAATGCGTGTTGGAGATGTCTTTCAAATTTATAAAAGAGGTAGTGCAGATCATGCATGGTTTTAGAAAGGCAAAAAATACAGTGTATTCGTTGCCGACAGAGAAACACTAATGCATTTCCTAGCAGCAATATGACGTTGGTAGAGCGTATGGCTGCATCAATCCAACTCGGATTACCAACGTTAGGACGAGTTCTTGATGACTGAGAAGTGCATCAATTTTGTGAACAAACCCAAGTACTCTCAACGTTGGATCAAACCCAACCCGATCCCGATTTTTTCGTCATGTAATATTGAAATCTGGTCTCTATTAATTATTACATAAAAATGTGTAGACTTTGGTAATTTATTTGATTGTGAAATCAAGAAGATTTGCAAAACAGATAGAAAAGGATTGCGTACAGAGAAATGCTACGCCGTAGGCAGGAAATTTAAATAAATAAAAAAAAACTTTTTAACAATGCATAAGGTAACGATAGAACATAATTACCGTTATTAGTCATCTCAAGAATACAAGAAGGCGTTATTTGGCAACACAGTAATTATACATATAAGTCTAAGTATGTGTGCAAATATTTGTTATGATGAATAGTGGGGTGAAATTAATTTTATTGAAACGCATAATTTTCATCACTGATTATTTAATTGTTGAATTGATTGACATAATGAAAATCTGTAATAAATAATAAATACATGTTAGGAAAAACACTAACTTCCTAGTGATCAAGATTTATTCGGGTTTTTATTACCTCCGTAACTAAGCCTTTTTAGTGTTCCGTAAAACCGAACATTTATGGAATTACTTTGGTGTACTTCGGTATTACTTTTTTGTATAATTTATTTTGAGAACATAACCTCGATGACCAACTCGCAAATTTTTTGCAGCGGTGCCAACGTTTAATTTATTTCCTAAATTTTGATCGCTCATCGTGTTACTACGTCACCAAAGGCGATCTCCCCGATATTTAATAAGCAATATTTGACCGCTATTTTGAGAGTGAATTTGATCAGAAAAAATTCTAATTTTTTAGGGATAAGCTTTTCAAATGGAGTACTTTTGTATTACGAAATAAAAAAAATGCCCAACCTAAGCCCATTGTGGACGTATCAAAGACGACTTCGTTCCTATTATCTCAATTTGCCTGATTAAAACGGACTCTTAAACCGATGTGATTTTATCATTGTGTCTTAAAAAAGCTTTAACAGCGACTTGGATCTACTATAAATAGTGTTTTCACCCATTTAACAGAACAATTGACTTTCTTACTGATTTTAAGGGTCAGAGAAATTTGTGTTTAACATAAAAACTACATTATCATTAAAATTAATTAAAAATTATCATACTTTTATCCAAATTTTCTACTTATACCAGTTTGCGTTTGACCTCTAACTTGTATTTTAACGTATATTTGTGAATACATTATTATAAATCAATCGAAGTACAAGGTCAACACATTGCCTTCGGTATGTGTGTCACAGAGAAATTTTATCACCTATAAGTCTAACAGGTGCAAATTTATATTTCAGAATGTTTATGTTAAAATATTATCCCATGCATGAATTCAATACTTCGAAATTTAAATAACTTATAACAGTACCTACTGAATAGTGCAATGCATTTCCTAAAATATAGAAGTCACAGTACTTGGTTATACTAAATTCAAAAATTACTCCGTACCTAAAAAAGGCCATTTTAGTCCCTATTTTTAGGGACTAAAGTGTCACTTTAAATTCCCGAGGGATTAAAAATGACTTAAACCCATTTTAAAGGTATTTTTAATCCCTGTATTAACAATGAAAACACCAAATTACGATATACCAATAATTACAATATTTATTATACTAAAACATTGACAATCAACCTATTTAAAAAGTCAAAAATTATCTAGGTCAAAGCAAGCAGTAGTTATACCTATAATATTATTTGCTTAGGTATAACGAATAATTATTGGTGAATATTAGGTAATATTTACGTTTTACCAATGTCTATAATATTGCTTTATTTTCTTGGTATGGAACCAGGTTGCAAATTCTTTGTATTATTTTTCATATAGTTTTCCTGATTTGGGCGGCAATAATCTCGCCTCTGCAGCATCTCTCTCAATTTTGTTAATGAAAAAATCGCTCATAGTTTTGAACTTTCGGGTAAAAACCACTATACACTTCCAACGGTATGCCCCGTTATGCCGTCACTTCGAGGGAAAATCATAAATTGACTAGGCGCTTACCTGAGCAAATCAAATATGACAATAATATTTTAATAAACGTCAACTCAACACATTATCCGACAATAATCTGACCTGCAATAATATTTTAATAAACGTCAACTCAACACACTACCCGACAATAAACTGACCTGTATAATATGTACAAGGGGTGCAAGCATCTAGTCAATTTAGAATTTTCCCTCGAAGTGACGTCATAGCGTAGCATATCGTTGCAAGTGTATCGTGGGTAAAATCTCAAAAATTGTTTGACAGTTGTAAAAAAAATATCTTAGTTTCCATAGTAGAAATGCCATTATGATTTTTTAATAAACGATTATTACAGGTATGCATGTATCTTGTATGTAAATGAGTATAAAAATAACACTAAAAAATATTTGTTAACTTTGTATGCCATAATTTTTGGAGTGCAACAAATAGCGTATATACTACGGGACTAAAGGGTATTTTACTCCCTCGTGTAATTGGTGCCCCGGGTACCAAATTTTCTCCTCAGGATTAAAAGACCTACTTTAGTCCTTTACTATATAATATACCTACTATTAGACGCCCACTACGACTTCTTACTCAAAAAGGGATTTGTCGTTACGAAAAAAATACGGAAAGAAATTTTATTTCCCTAAATGGTTCCTTAGAATGATTATAATATATCTCTAAGTTTTCACCGTCGACTGAAGCCAACGTCGCTTTTCTAGGGGTTCGAAGGTCCAAAAATCAGTTTTCGTCAAGAATGGTTAAGTACACAAAAAATAAAAAACAAATTAAATTTTTTTATCAAAAAGGCGACATTTTCGTCCGATTAGTATTTCTTGTAATAGTAAGAATTCAATTTGGAATAAAGTTTGGTAACCCCTAATCTAGTGTTGTTGACTGTAGTATACTGTGAAATTTTATTATTAATTTTATAAAAAGAAATCTGATTTTAAAGTACGCAATCAGTACGCGTTCAATTAATCCAATACCTTATACAGGGTGTTTCAAAAAACATGTGCCATCGCTTAAAGGGAGATTCTTTGAAGAAACTAAGGCCAAAAGTTCATATGAACATGGGTTTGTAGATGCTTTGTTTCAAAGATACAGGATGTTAAATTTTTTAAATGCTCTTTACTAATTAATTGCAGTTTTATTATCTGTTTGGGAAAATTAAACCAGCAAGGCGCTCAATAAAATTGCATTTATCTCTCAAAGGAAGTGAAAATTAAAAAAATATGAAGAGGTAAGTTTTGTTAAGAATTTAACATACTATTAGATTTAGATACGAAAATGTGGAAAAATCAGTGGCGTACATGCTTGTATTAAAAAAATATTATACCGTCTTCTCATGGAAGACCTGCCAAAGTTTTTTCATGGTCAGAACTATGCTTAGGTTAAGTACTTTACACAACGTAAAGTTCATCAAAATTGCTAAAGCCATTTTGAAAATATTTTGAAACAAAAGAAAAAATTAACAAATTTAACACCCTGTATCTTTGAAACAAAGCATCTGCGGACCCATACTCATAATATGAACTTTCTGCCTTAGTTTCTTTCACAGAATCTCCCTTTAAGCTATGGCACCTGTATTTTGAAACACCCTGTATATGTTTTCATGCAGTGTTTATTTTAATTGAAATGATATAAGGATTATAAACTTAATTTTTACATTTTTTATTTAAATCACACCGCCTGCAAATAGCTATTTTTCGCCCAATTATATTTAAGCATTCCAATCAAATAGTTTAATATTTTGACTCTAACAATTCTACACTCCAAGGAATATTAGAAATTTATTGGATTCCAATAGCATTTTGGTCATTGAAATAATGGTAATATAGTTTTCAAAGAAGTAGGTATAGTTGTGAAGTCCAATAATAAGTTGATATTTAAAGCAATATTTTTTTTTTTATTATTTCAATAATGTTTTGTTGAGACAATATTAATTTAAAATAACTAATGTTGGGTAAAATCAGTACTATTATTGAAAATAGTATAGCAGTTTTTTCTGTGCAGGTGTCACCCATTCCAATATATTAAACCATTTCCAGAACACCCTGTATAATAGTTTAATCAAAAATACATCTACAAGTATAAATAGCGGAAGTACTCGTATTGACCATATTATTTTTTCAGTCCGTTATTGCAGAAAGAAAGCCTGATGAACGTCCTCGATTATTTACCTAAAAAGAGATATTTAAAACAGATGCCTGTCCATAATAATAAAATAGTCAATAAACTTGCTAATCTAAAAAATATTAAAATTTAGAAAAAATGTTATTCAGTTGCTAGCAAAATGTTATAGTAAATAATGATGAACAATAACTATAAAATAAAGGAAACGGCGTTTTTAATGAGAATATTTTAAAACTTAATTATCTTGAATTTTAATATTAACGGGTTGTAACTTTTAATAATGTAATTCTTTAAAATACGAATTTATTATATAATTGCAGTAGAGTTTCAACACAGTGTCCTATTTTAACATTTATTTTTAAAAGGGAATAATCCACGTTAAGGCATATTCAACGGATAAACTTAGTCGATGAAGACACAGAAGCACATTTCTTGGATATGCTATGTACACTAAACCAACCACAGTTTTCCTAATGTCCAGGATCTTTTATACTCGAATTATATTGTTTACAACAATCTTAAGAACTGCTCAACCAACTTAGAAAATTATTTTACCTGTAGATAGATATAGACAATGCATCTTCATGAATACCCTAGGCCAGTAATTCCCAACGGGTCGGTCGCGACCCCCTGGGGGGTCGCGTTAAAGAACTAGGGGGTCGCGAGAAGATTCCCAAAATGAAACAAAAACGCATTAGTAGGACATTTATTTTCGTCTTTCGCAACATAGAAAAACAACACAAATAATGCAATAACTCTGAACTACTTAACCTTTATAAGACATATAATAATATGTTATACATTTAGGAACATAAACATTATCACTCTTTCACCTTGCGGAACATAAACAGAAAGTTTAACAACTTCAAAAAACAAATTACAAATTAAAAAATGCATACGGCTGCTTTTTAGAAACTAGTTTCTCAAATCTGGGCTTCATTTAAGCAGTTTGACTTTGAAAAATCAAAAATTTTCATCTGCGTCGCTGTTTAGGATGGAGGGTAGCCAGCAAAATTTTTGTCAAAAGGGGGTCTCGCTTTAAAACAGTTTGAAAACAACTTGCCTACGTTTTAACAAAATCATCACAGAATTGGCCAACCCGATTTAGAACTGCGATCAGATCATAGTGATTTTTTGACGACATACCTTTCAAGATCAGAATAACTGCACCATATTACTTTTGGGGCACGCACAGTTCAAAAACCAAAGACGGTACTGAAGCTAATCGCTAAATCGTATAAGACGGGGAGTGACATGTTTTTCTCTCTTGGGAAATGTCCCACAGTATTTCAGGGAATAATCTACGCCATCTTACATTGTGTCAAGTGTCATCTAAGAGTTTCAAAAGAAGGGTTTATTCAATTCAGACAGTCAAGCACACAAGTTAGACATTATCATGACGGCTATGGAAACGCCAAAGGGAATCAGTAACCCTGACAAAGAAAAATAAAAATACAGTTAAGCTACAGTGAGTACCAGGATACGAAGGTATCACTGGAGACGAAAAAGCTGACGAACTTTCGAGAAAAGGATCGGAAAAGCCATACATTGGACCAGAACGGGCTCTCAAAGCATCAAGTTGCGCAGTACGAGATGCCATAAGGCGAGGGATTAGGAAAGAACTCAAGATCTACTGAAATAACAGACAGAGATTAAATCATAGTAAATATTTCATAGGGAATCCAGGCCTGAAACTCACTAGGCAACTGCTTATGATGGGCAGGAACCACCTTAGGATCACCACAGATATCCACCAGGACATAATATGGCTGTCAAAAACCACCTATATAAAATGAGACTGCATAACGATTACCTAACTAGAACCGGACGAAGTCTTAATCCACTTTCTAACTGACTTGGGCTAATAAGTGCAAATTCCTGAAGTAATTGAGTAGGTGCAATGAAAACCTATGGTGAGCAGAATAGACCAACACTGGCCAAACTGCGTCCGACTCGGACGAAACCTCAAAAGAAAATGTGAATGTGTCGGTAAATGTGAAAACGGCATTCCTCACCGAATAAAATTTTGTTGAGGGGTTTGTTTGGGGGGTCTTGTGGATAATAGAAAAAGAGCGAAATGCTACATCAAAATGTGTCCCCCTAGCAACGCAGAAGGACGTGTTTCAGGAATTATTCAAAAACATAACAATTACGGAGTTGTACACTACAGGATGGCTCGTTGTAACTGGAATGCTTTGGACGGCAAGTAATAAAACACTAATCACTTTTCAGCGTACCAGAGACATGAAAAAGTCATACAAATCATCAAACAAATCCAAATTTGAAATTGTACTTGTCCTTCTAAAACACGTTCTCAAAAATTCGGTATGTCTATAGATTTTTTGAAGGCGCCGCGCCGTTTTAAAGAAATTTTACGAAATTAAATTTTGATTTAGTAAATTATATTACGTATCTTTATGTGTCTACATGCACCGGAGAATCATTGGTTGTTTATAACCATAGATTTAGAAATAAAAAGGATACACCATTAATTAACATTTCGGGCAATCAGAGATTTCAGGGTTGCTCTTAATCTGACCAAATATATGGTCCCCCACCTACTTTTTGAGAACGACTGTTGCCAGGCTTTAATTATGCGGCATATTTTCAGACTGACAGATTAAAGCAAGACAAACAAGATTAAAGAAAGAAAATAGTTAGGGATGGCAGCTGATAAACCAAAGTAAAAAATTTAGAAGAACAGCACTCAAACAAAAGATGAATAATGCACCCGTTTCTCAATATTATCTTGACATGATTGTAAGTAGCTTGTATATAGACAAATTCCAATAGTTACTTTTCGTGTTTTACTGATAAGGTTAACTAAACATAAATCACCAGTTGTACATAAGTTGACTTACTTTCTCCTTGTCTTCTTTAAATATACCTACATATATACGACTTTTATTATCTAGTTGTCGATAATGATAATTATTACGACGGAAAAAACAAATCACTTCCTATTTTTCAATGTTTTGCCTTTCCAATAATAAGCATTACTGTGTTTATATACGCTGAACTCCCAAACTCCCTATACCATAGCAGGTGATCTACTAAAACTTACTTAGGCACACTGTCTCAAATAGTTTAATATGCATCACATGTGACTAAACTTTGGTCTAGGTCATCGAGTCTAAGAACAGAGCCTAACATATTAATAAGTTATTAATAATAACTAACTTATTCTTAAATAAAATAGACACTAGGTAAATAAGAAGTTGTTGGTTTGCCAATACCTCCTTCTCCAATTTTACAATTATTAAGGTAATGTACCGAGATAGCCTATTTTTATGAAATATATGTATATAAGTGCTATAAAAAACATGGGTTGTAAGGTACGGTTGCGGACCAAAAATTTCCGGACATAATATTTTTTCTAATGTAATTCAACTTCCTATACCTTAGAGCACCTGACTTTTAACCAAAAGTTGTTATGGAGCGATGATAAAAAATGTCAGTAGATTTTAAAAACATTTGTTACTATCATTTTTAAGAAAATGAATCCGATTAAATCAACAATAAAGAGCAGGGTTGATGATCTTATTTAAAGAGGGTCGCGCCGTAAGGAGAATATCCGAAGAAATCGATTAACCAAAAAGTACCGTTCAGAAATTAAAGCAGAAATGGGAAAATATCGGCTATCCAAATAGAATGCCGGGAAGTGGAAGGAAGAAGATATCCAACCAACGAACAAAAAGATAATAACTTGGTAACTTTTTTGGAGAACCATCCATTCCAAACAGCCGTGGAGGCGCAGAGACAAGCAAACTTTCCTGGCTCTATTAGGCAGAGGGTGGAATTTGCTCTGCAATATTTACGGGAAGGGTTGGGTATTGGGAAAATGTTGTTTTCACGGACGAAAAGACCTTTCAATCCTATTACAGTGGGCGGGTAAGAATCTACCGACCTGGAAATACCGAATTTGAAGAAAAATACACACATAGGGTTAAAACAAGTGGTAGATTTTCAGTTAATGTATGGGGATATATGACCTTAAGAGGGCTTGAAATTTATCATCACATTATTGGCAAATTCACAGCGGAAGTACATATGTATATTTTATAGATATATTAGAAAACGTCATAAGCAGCCTTCAGTAAACAATATCTTTTCTCATAGAAATTTTATTTATCAACATTACAACTGCCCTGTCCTTACGGCAACAAGGATTTTGTATTACATGGGCGCGGGAAATCAATATTCATTTACTACCTTTGCCCTTTGCCTTCAAAAGTCCAGATGTAAATCAAATTAAAAATGTTTGGGGCTACATTGTAAAAAAATTAATAAAACAAATGATTTCCATCCAGAAAATAGTGATGACTGTGGAAAAAAATAGAAGAAATATGAAACAACTATAATCCGCATCATTCTTAAACGCTGGTGACATCCATGTCCAAACGTTTAGAATTAATTATTGAAAAAAATTGTGCTGCAATGAAATATTAATTTATTCGTATTTTTATGTTTTTTCTTCTGTTTGTAATAAATTTTGAAACAAAATATACTAAATTATTATTTTTTAATGGATGAAAGTTAGAACTACATGGATTTATTCGCTTTTTGCAATAAATCTATTAACATAACAGGCTAGACGAAATGAACCATTTTTCTAAAAATTACATCTCTTGCCGGTTTATTTACCAGAGTGGCAATAAAGGTAAAAAAGCCAGATTTACCAAATTTTGTAAATATGACAGAAAATGTCAACCTAAGTGCCCGGGATTTTTCTTCGGCAACTGTACAGTTTTACTCTTATGTAGCTTAATACCGAGGATAACATTTGCAATAAATATTATTAAGCTAGGGTCCCAACCTAAATTTCTGAAACGCGTAGTCACTACTTTTGTAGATTTTGGGCAAACAGTTCCCATTTCTTTCAAAAATAATTTAACCAAATCCCGAAATCCAAACTAACGAAGCCGACGGCAACAGCTAATTCATCATGTACAAGATTACTAATTTTAATTTTAATATATACGGTAACTGTTAGGTTGAAGGTAGTCTCCGTGTTTTTAATTATTTAACAGTTTCGATTTAATTATCGATAATTAACATCAACATGATGAGAAGGTAATTTTTTTCTTTAAAATGGTTTGTCAAGGGTTTGGGACGAAGCAGGGGATGGCTAGTCATTTTTTTGTGGTTCTAATTGAGCCCTATAAAAAAAATTATCTTGATACCTCATAATGTAGTCGCATTAAATAAAATTTGTCATATTTTTTAATCTATTGCCTTTCATATATTTTGGATTAAACTAAAACAAAAATATTGCTATGTTCCATAAACGTATGTTTTTTATTTTCGTTGCTTATTTAGTAAATAATAAAATTGCAGCAATTTAAATATATTTGTAAACTATTAATGAAAGTAGACGTCATTTATATAATTTTGTTAACCTTGACTTTTGAAGTTTAACTACCATTTAATTTTGTTGACGTCGGCGTCGTGTCGCAAGCTACTATGTTTCCACTAAAAATTTATTTACAAAATATATTTAAAGTGTTTTGTTATATTGTATTTGTTAAAGTACTGAGAAAATGTGAAATAATATTAAAAGCTCAGCAGATTTATGACAAATAAGCCAATTTTCGTTTAAAATAGATATTATATCGGATAGTGTTCATCTATTTTCTGCTAATATTTTCATGGATTCTGATCACAAAAGCTAGCCCTTATAATTTTTTTTGTTGACTATTCTCTACAGAGTAACGAAGCTTATTCTTCATCAGAGAAGCTTCACTGGCTATTTAAATAAATAAATTAATTTTTTTCACCTCATCGTACCTAGAGGGTCTAAATTATGGAAACTCTTGCTTCCAGAGGTTTTGCCTTCTCCTTTGACCTTTGATTCTATACAAGTCTGCTGTCAATAATCTCAATCTTTTGTTTCTTTAAACCAGCAAGATTTCATTTGTAACACTAAAATAATTTACAAACATTGACGTTGGGACCACTTAAAATTAAAAAAGTACATAGCCTCCGAAAAAAATTTCATTAATTATATAGCCACACAAAAAAAATAAGTGTCTTGATCTGGTGACTAGACCCACGTATTCATATGTACTTTGATCCACTCAATCCGAATCCGTCGTCAGAATTGGCCCATTGTCTCTGAGTTTTTCATAAAACTCAAACAATAGGTCAAAATTCCCAAAAAAAAAACCTTTTGCTCTGAAAACTATATAACCCTGGTACTATTTACACAATAAACATACAAAAGTTATATATTAACATGTATCTTGACTCGCCGAATCCGAATGTCATTAAAATTGGCCCAACGGGTCTAAGATTTTCATAAAACTCATAAAATAGGTCAAAATTCATAAAGAACCTCTTTTTCTCTGAGAAATGAATTCATTCTCTGTAACACTCGTTCTATTTACACAATTAACATACAAAAGTGCATTGATCTTTTGAAGAAAGAAGAACAGGCTACAGTAGCAAACAACTATAATATAGAAAATTTGTGAGTTTTCTTAAAGGTGATTTGTGTTAAATTGATTTCAATGCCGAGTTGGGATTCAGCTGAACGAAAAACATAACCATACGTTGTCACCTTGGTATATTTCTTATGTGATCAGAATTAGTATTCAGGATAAACCCAATTTTCGGAGAAATGGTGGGCCAAAAAACTTAAGAATATGTTATCTTGTATGTTTATTGTGTAAATAGAACAAGTTGAGTGTTATAGAGGATGAATGCATTTTTCGGAAAAAAGAGGTTTTTTTGTGAATTTCGGCCTATTTTTGTTGGGTTTTATGAAAAACTTAGACCCGATGGGCCCAAACATGAGAATATGCTGCTTTGTATGTTGTGTAGGAATAGAACGAGTGCTACAGAAGACGAATCCATTTTTCAGAAAAAAAAATGAGTTTTTTTATGAATTTTGCCGTATTTCTTGTTTCATAAAAAACTCAGACCCGTTTGGTCAATTCTAATGATGGATTCGGATTCAGCGTCAAAATACATAAGAATGTGTTACTTTTGCATGTTGATTGTGTATATGGTACAAGGGTTATGGCGAATTTTCAGAGAACAAGTTTTTCTTCGGGAATTTTGAACTATTTTTTGAGTTTCTTTTTCCCGTTCTTTTTGCTGATGAGTGTACCTACTCGTATATCAAAGTTTCAATATATTTGTATACAAAGCGACATGTCGCGACATGTTTTGTAGCAAAACAAATTATAAAGTGGATACTCTTAAGCAAGTTTATCCTATTATGGCCCCAAAATTTACAGTTTTAGGGTTATCGTATATATCTCATAGTATGATAAATAGAAAGCAAACTTTGTTTTAATTATAAGATCTCATGGAATATGCATGAAGAGTATATTTTGAATACTCATCGCTATTGAAATACTGTGTGTGTAAGACGTATTAAAGTGGACGCCCTTTGCACCCCCTTTAACTCCGCCCCTGGCGCTATATATATTTTACGGTTATGTTTAATCATAATCTTCTCGCCTTTCAATTTTATTCGAATCCATCTCCTAGGTAGGTACTAAAAATAATTACGGTGCATTTGTGGTTATGACGCATAAACTTTAAAACCATTTAAGTATAATTTAATTGCGCTCTGAACTAGAAACACTTCCTAGAGGTTCCCATGCTACAGGTGTCATAAATTCAGGTTCCCCACGGTCTGCAGTTTAATAGGTACCACTTAAGTTGCTTTTGTAATGCTGTGAAAAGGTAATGACAGGCGATACTAGTTTTTTTTAGGAGTTAATGTACTGTACGGTGATATTTTGTTTTCAATATTAATATAAATGAAAAGTACACATTTTTTGGGCACAATTATTGTTCTCGAGGAAATCAGTGTTTGGTCGTTTTATTATCATCTTCGAACAATATAAAAACATAAAACAATTTTAGATTAATAAATTCTTATTTTCCCAAGTTTAATTCCGTACATTTTTCTGCCTATCGCCAACAAGAAAACAAATTAGTTAGTTTTTGATTAAACGAAACATACCTATTTCTTGTAGGTATCTATCCAGTGCCGTAGCTAGGTGTAGGCAGAGTAGGCCCTTGCCTAGGGGCGCCTCGCCGGTGGTAAGCGGCACCAAGTAGTAGTGTCATCAGTAATTTTTTTCCAAATAATATTTTGGGTTTGTAATGACTGGTGTAGAAATTACTTAATTGTTAATTTTGTGATTTCAAAATTTCGCGCGAACTAGTACAAGGTCGAAAGAAAAAAAGAAGAGCAACGCAACCCCGCAAGGCGTGGCAAATGAATAAGAGTAGCAGATAATATTTTCTTTGGTTAGTATTCAGTATTCACACAAAGAAGGTAGGGGTTGGGTCTCTGTGGCCAATTCCCAAAAAGTAGTAAAGCCCAGATTGATCTAGTATACATCCACAAAACGCAAAACAATATTTTTTAATTAGCTGAGGGTTTTAAGAGGGGTTTTTCTAGTTTTGAGATTTTACAGTGGTTTAAATGACATAAAAGAACTTTTTCCAAAATAATCTGATAAAAAACTTGAACGTAGAAAAATATTTTCTAATTTGTTGAGACCTTTGAGAGGGGTCTCTTAGTACTGTTTCTGTGAAATAAAGGGATTCACATATCAGAAAAGCATTTTTAGTGGACTTATAACTACAGATTGCCGCAATCAAGGCGCCCAAGAATAAAACGAGCTAGTCGGGAAGACACAAACAAGAAACTATGCTAACATGGCGCCCAACGTGGGGTTCCTGGTATCAAAGTAAACTAAGAAAAAAGAATAATAGTCAGTTACTCGAGTTGAAACCATATTAGATGGTTCAGGATGAGACACTAGAACCGGTAAACCAAGATGATCGAGGTAGGTCCTGTCTTAGTTTTAATTTCAATGCCAATGGACATTCGAATGAATGTACGAACCAAAACCAGACAAACCAAATGCAGTACTCGTGACAAACCCTTTTTCGCCGTCTTATAACACAAAGCAATGTATAAAATAACAACTGTTTGGAGGACAACGTTAGATTCCTCTCACTCGCTTTTAAAACTACCCCCGTGGAAAGACGCAAGCAAGAACTTAATGGCGCCAAGTTATCAATCATGCCCTGTTCATACTGAGAACCCGGAAAAAACTCTGCAACTACTCAAACTCCTAGTATGGATTTGCTAGGCTACGAGTAACCAGTCCTAGTATCGATTTGCTAGGCTACGAGTTATCAGTCCTAGTGTGAATTTGCTAGACTACGAGTTACCAGTCCCTGGAGATTGGCAACTACCTGAACTTTTACAGCCTAAACACCTGGACGGTGATAATTCGGTTCATATGGATGATCTCAGACTTGCTTATTCTGAGAATCAGGTGCCTGTGCCAACCTCCACAGGGTTAGCAGAAGAAATGAAGAGAGATGATTCAGATGGTAGTTCGTCGATCAGTTCCAGTAGTCAGAATAAATTAGTGCTTAGACAAAGAAGACCTGTTAAACGTTGTCTGTGTTGTGAGGACTCACAGTGACTAAGATTTAGGTTGTACGAAAAAAAAAGCAAAATGTTTTCTGTTCTTAAGAATTTAATTCTGATTTTTTCTTTGTTTTTGTTAGATATTTCAGGACTAGTTGTGTCTGTTAAATTCATAAGTATTAAATACTATGCTAATGGTTGTTAATTTCACGTTTACTAAAATTAAAAATACTCTTATTTAACCTGTTGGTTAAACCAAACACTTGTTAATCTTTAAGCTATTCTTCTGAACGTCGCACGGTGGGGTATTGGAGCAATCTAAGCGGCCAAAATTAAGTATATACATTAAAGTCATATTTCAGGAAGAATTAGTAACTTAAGGATATTTATAAGTAACTTATAGTAAAACCAAAACATAGACGTGTATAATATGTATACAGTGTGTTCACTAAGTTTAAGTTTATTATGAATAAAAAAAAAATAGTACCTAAATAAAAAAATACACATATTCTTATAATAAATGCGACTTAAAAATATTAACTTGACGAATCCCATTCTTCCTCGTCTGAATCAATTGTTTCTTTTTTGGCACTGGCCTCATTCCTACTGTTAAATAGGTCTTAAAAAACTAAGATAGGAACATGGAATTTATTTTGCTCAGGTTGGATATTATCTCATACCAATTTATCACAAATAGCTGTCAAAAGGGACAAAATGTCGATTTTCAATTGTTTACAGATCCCAAAGTAACAATCACTGACACTTGATACATTTTTATACTCGTTATTTTACGTATAAACCAGAAATGTAAAAATTACAGGGGCTCCCATTAAAACATATTTTTATTTAGAACTACTATTTCGAGCCACCCTGTATATGCAAAAATAATTTTAAACTGTGCACCTTAACAATCTCTAAAACTTTTGTATTTAACATTTTTGGTAATTCCCAAAACAACTGAGATAATGAGCTTTACTCTATGGTTGATTCACCTTGCACTTATTCATTTCAAATAGCCATACTTTTTAAACCTGTAATTTTCCGCAACAAAAATTAAACTTTTATATTAGAACAAAACCCGAACTTTCAAAAAAACCTAAAATCAAGTCCGGGAAATACCGGGAAGTATAACTTCGTGCATACACATTAAAACTATTTTTAAAAAATTTATAATAACAAACTATTAATTGAAGAATCTCATTTTAAAATTAATAAAATTGGTAATATAAAGTTAAATACACTTACCTGCTTCCTCACAATCCATAATTTACTATTTTTTAGTCTATAGAAACAATACAAATCACAATACTTTAACTCACGTATACTAACTATGATATCAATTAATATATTTGGTCGAGGCCAGCGCTGCATTTCAACTGATAGTACGATTCTTAACAGTGTGCGATAAGCCGGAGAAGGATTTTACTATATTTATAAACTATTTTTGCTTCCAAAAGGACCCCTATTCTCTACCTCCCATAAAATTTACAAAATAGATTTATGACCGCTCAGATTAAAAAAATACCCCACCGTGCGTCGTTGCATCACCATACGGATGGGGGAGAGTTGTAGAAATTACTTACTTGTTAATTTTGGGGTTTTAAATTTCCGCGCGAACCAGAACAAGGTCGAAAGAAAAAAAGAACAGTGATGCAACTTCGCAAGGTGTGGCAAATGAAGAAGAGTAGTAGACAATATTTTCTTTGATAAGTATTCAGTATTCACATAAAGATGGTAGGGGTTGGTTCTCTGCGGCGAATCCCAAAAAAGTTGTAAAATCCAGATTGATCTGGTATAAAACTAAAAAACGTAAAACAGTATTTTTTAATTAGTTGAGAGTTTTGAGAGGGGTTTCTCTAGTTTTGTGATTTTAAAGTGATTTAAATGTAAAAAAAGTTATGCGCATTTTGTTAGTCGACAAAAAGGGAATATGAGCTAGTGAGCTAGTCGGGAAGAACCAAACGAAAACTTTGAGAACATGACTTGCTTAAACAATTTATGAAATAAAATGCATAATATCTATTTCCATTCAATCAATGTTAGTGTGTCCCAAGAATCATTACTGCCACCAACCTTAATTTTTACATTTAGGGCACATTCTAACCTACACTAGCCAGATCAGCTGCTAAAATGCTTTCAAACCGTTTTCTCCGTATACTATCGGACTCTTTAATAAAGCATAAACTAAAATACTGCTTCCACATCTGGAAAGCTGTTTCACCTTCAAAGTCAGGTTAGTACTCGTAAAGAAAATAATAATGTTTAAACATAAGGTAAACCACAATTGGTAGGGTCCAACTGGTTCTATTAAGCTGCGAACTAATTATCGTTATCCTAAATAACAATAAATTATTATTATTATTCATAATTACTTGTTATGCGCATTTCTCGTTGCAGGCTTGCTTATTTCGCGGTCGGAAATTGTTTAATAAAAGAAAGTGGCATAGAATTCCAGTTTCAGGGTAGGATACTGCTTATTACTTTACGTAAACGTTGTGTAAGAATAAGGATACTTGTGGTCTGTGAGATAAAATTAGAAATAGTCTCGAGTAATTTGCTCCTTCGCTAAATTTTAATTTTGGTAGTATTGTGAAGAGCAAAGAGTAAATTGTTTTTTCCTGTTCTTTTGTGATAATTATTAAGTTATTTTGAAAATAATGTCTGGTGATTCAAAAATACTTTAACAAACTTTGAGATGTGATTGTTGACGTTATTGTAAGATGAAAATTTCCAATAAACTATAGTCCTTTACAGCTTCGTTTAAGAGATACAGGGTATCCAAATTTAAAAAAAAATTTGTGATTTTAAAATAATAGTAAAAAATCTGTTCCCTGGAAAACCCACACGCTATTAAAGAACAGCATTTTCAATACCAGTTTTCATTCAACGTGGGCGAGCGGAAAATTATAGCGATGGTTTTGGGATACCAAAGGCATCATTCTCATAAATATGAATGAATCTCCTTAAGTCAGGGGTACATGTAAATATGTTGAATGGGAATCAAGAGTTCTCTAAACCACCCGAAAAAGCCTTATATAATAAGGAATAAACAAATAATGATACAACAATCTATAGAAGATATAGAAGAAAATATTGAAACTTTTGGTATGTAATCCAGCGCTCGGAGGGCATATAGTCCAGAGAATAGCTAACTTGACCATTATTTTTTTAGTCCTTATACAGAAGGCATCTTTAAGTGGTTTGGAGAACTTTTGATTCTCATTCTACATATGTCATGTAGCCCTGACTTAAGAAACTTCATTCATATTTAATAACTACGGTAAATTTCGCAACGAATGCTTGGAACTTATTGCTAATGCAGTTCGACATTGCAGCTTTCAGTATTTACTTTTATGTTTATCTTTATTTATATTTTTTATGTTCGTCTCTAATGTACGGCCAGAACTAAAAAGTTAGAAACCGGTGTGCAGGTGACGACATCCTAGAAAATGTGTCCTTCTTCCTGGTAGTTTCTTGCATTCTGAACAAGTATTTTATTATAACTTAGAACTTTATAACTGTGTTAGAAGAAAATATGGCAAATCTTGATATGTAGTTCAGCGCTTGGAGGGGGAACAGCTTGTTTTATCATTATTTTAGTCCTTATTAGATATATCTATCTATCTATCTATAAGGCATCTTCAGGTGGTTTAGAAAACTCTTGATTCTCATTCTACACATTATTCTTATATATTACCTTGAAAACGGAAAAAAACTAAATTCAGAGTACCACGTCAGGTTACTTGACCAACTAAACCAAAACATTTGCTAGAAAAATTCCGACTTAGCCAAGAGAAAATTTTTATCTCATCTTCGCATATACATTGCTAGCAATCTTTTTAACAAATGACATTCGCGAAGGTGGCAAAAATCCTCCCCTTCGGATTTTATGGACATCAGCATTTATGCCATGCTTAGCAACTCATTTTCTCGAATTTTCTTCGAAAAAATTAAATTATATTGCCTGCGACTATTTCCTTCATTTTAATTTTGAGCAAGCACAAATAAGAATAATTTTCCTGTGAAAAATGATTTTTAAGTGGAAAAACTGTTTGACAGCTTCTGTCACAATTTATTCGATTTTTTGCCCGCGCCAAATTCTGACAAGCAGATGTCAATAAAAATTACAGAAAACCTAGTCTTACCAAATACCTTTTGTGCATCTTATTTATCCTGAGAGAAAAAATCCAAAACATATCCTAAGCATTTTTTTAGCAAATAGCACTCGTGCAGGTGGCCTTTCTCTCATCTATGGCTCGGAGGTTTAGAGCTACGAGTACTCTTGCCATCTGTTAAAAAAATTGCTCGGCAACTGATTTTTATTGATTTTTTTCGGAAAAATTAAATTTACTTATAAGGTACCGAGTATTTCCTTCATTTTAATTTTAACCAAACCAAAAATATATTGAAGAAAATTACTAGAATAATTTTAGCTACAAAAAATGTATAATTTTCGATATCATTTAATACAATTTAAAAAGAAGCCATTTGTTCTAAATGAATAATAACGTCAGGAATCACCAAAAATAAGTGTCAGTCTACATGTTAACGTAAAGCTTAACCTAAAGTCGCACAGGTTTGTTTTTCTCGAAAAAAGTCACAGGGGAAACAGTGAAACAGTCGAATTTTTTGGGTCGATAGAGGAATAGTGCAACTAGCTTCGGTAAAAAATTCAGTTATACATGTTTCGTTTCGGAGCTATTAAACGATAAAGTCGAAATCTCCGCGATTTCCGTTAAAATCGAGTACAGATCGCAAAAGTGGATTAAATCGATGTAAATTTTCGGAGGTTGTAGAGGACCCGGAGCTTCAGAACTCTATTGAAACTGGTGAGGATCGGTAAATGGCAAGTAATTTTTTGAAATTTTTGAGGTCGAAATATGCCATTTGCAAGCCCCTCTTTGGTACCTAGTAACTCGAAAACAAAACATCGGATCGCAAAACGGATTCATAAGTTCATAAGAAACTTTAAAATCTCAAAAACTTTCTTTTTGCGACAATTTACCTAAACCTAAAATCACTGGAAAATCGATATACTTGCGAAAAATTGGAAATTTCGATTTTTGACCCAAATATCTCGCGGTTTTAATTTTTTTGTGGGGTCAGAATGATTCAAAATTAAATGTCATTTGAACGACCTGTTTTAATGAGTGGAAGAACATCTACCTTGCAGTTTTTTCGCCTCTACCTGAACCAATCATACAAATTCTAACAACCTACATGGTTTTTAACGGCAAAATCTTTTACCTCAAAAAATTATTTTTAGATACCTACCTGTAAATTAATCCTATTGCTATGTCAACCAATAAATCATTGTCACTTTAATCTGTCAGCTCAAAATTTTGGTTGAAAAATACAGGGACAATGATTTAACTGTTATAACTGTACTTTTAATGTTGTTAATCAATAAAAATCGCTGTTAAATAAATAACTGTGATTACCTAAAAGTGTTATTTTTTTTGTAAAATAGTCATGTCGCATAGGTACCATTCGATATAAAATTTTGTAGAGAAAATTTTTCTCTTTTATAATTCAGGTTTGGCAATTTCGCTTATGGCATTTTATTAAAAACCACTCGACTGACGTGGCTTTGTTAAAAATGTCATTCTCGTAATTGCCAAGCAATCAACTTTCATAACAATCGAAAAAATGTTTTGGACAAAATTTCCTCTCATGTGATATTATATCTGAAAAATTGTTTGACAGCTCCTTTCAGCATTTTATTCGATTTTTTACCCGCGGCAAAACTTGATAAGCACACGTCAACAAAAACTACAGAAAAGAAATTGTATATTTTCTTCAGGAAATTAAAAAAATATATATATATAGGCAATTTTTTTAGCACAGGGCATTCATGGAGGTTGCAAAAATCCTCCTCTTAGACTCGGATCGTTAGGGCCACCAGCAGTTATGTCATTTGTTAAAAAATTGCTTAGCCACTAATTTTTTCGAATTCTTTTCCGAAAAATGTAATGCACTAATTAATGATATTATTTACAAAATAAAAAACCAAAATAAACCTTCTTATAAATCATAAAGAACTTTGATGACGTCACAACATCCTCATGAGGACAATGCAGACTCGATTTGAAAGGAAGTTCTTAAATGTAGCGATTAACTTTGTTGCTCTACTCAACATGCTCATTACAGCAAGGACATAATATATCTGGTGTCATGCAGAGGAATTATTGAATAAATTTAAAAATTCGACCATTGTCAGCCTAATTGGCAGGCTTAATCCTCATCCGTAGTAATTGAAAAGGTTTATGTCTTATTTTACATAAACATTATTTTTAAATATTTTGAAAAATGCCGCAAATGCACTGACTGAAGATTAGTGTAAGAATGGAAAAAAAGTTTTAGAATCTGGAAACCTTAGGTAGAATGTCTTGTCAAGAATAGCCAGTGGAGAAATAATAGAGGATAGTGTTATTCCCAGCAAAGGCTTAGAAGATATCTGTACCAGAGAGACCGATCCCCCACTGATGGTGAGTTGGCACAAAAGGGAATTTTTCTTTGGTAACTGGGTCAATAATCAGTCGAATGGCTCTGTTTTCTAACAGAATCCTGGACGTCGAAGAAATTAGCTAATGCAAATTTGCAAATTAAGTATTCTTTTCACATTATTTAACTTCCTTATTTTCATTTTCCCTACTTAATATGGGTCGATATACTTAATTAATCGCCTCTACAATGCCGGCAATATTTTTCTGTAAAATCTACTTCCTTTAAACTATATTGACTTCATCCATCAATCTCTACTCTCTGGTATTCGTCTATCTCTTTTGCCGACATATCTCTTCTTATCAGATGCCCATACTGCTTTAGTCATCTGTTCTGTTTCTTCTTGGATGGTTCCAAAGTCCTAACTGTTTTCCGTATTTTTACATTTCTGATCTTATTTTTTCTTCTTACTTCACACGCCATTCTCATTTCTGACGCACCTTTTTTTCATACACTATCTTAATCAGCCATCTTGACGCGTCATATACAATTGTAGGTTTGATCAGATTTGACCACCGTTTTATACCACTCTTCTTTTCCTCAAGTGATCTTAAGGTCAAAGCATACCTAAAACTTTCTTCCATTTCGCTTGCATTCTGCTTGTTATTTTCAAATCAAACGTAACAACTTCTGTGACAGTGGAACCTAAATATCTAAAAAATTACTTCATCTAGGTTTTTCCCTTGTACATATCCTTATTTCCGCTTTTTCTCCTCCATTGAATTCCTTGTAATCGGTTTTCTTCCTATTGATTTTCAGGCTTCTATCTTCTGGGGAATTTCTTCCAGCTCTTCATTTTCCTTTCAATGCCTTCCGAGATAGAAGAAGCTACTGTGTCAATCCTACACCACCTCTTACCTATGCCATAGTTACTGCATATATATATATATATATATATATATATATATATATATATATATATATATATATATATATATATATATATATATATATATATTAAATGTAAATGCAAAGATTAACTTCTTCGCTAGTGCAGCAATAAGGCCGTAAAGTGAAAAATAACAATAATGAGGATTATTTTCTTTGATTCTGGTCTGGGTGACCTCCTGCTATCGCGATTTCTGGGCCCTTACCCTTCATCTAGGCAGGCTTACACCCAGGGTGGCGGAAGAAGTGACCACAGTTTGACCAGAATCAAAGAGAGACCTTATATCCAAAACGTTCGTAAAGGATGGGTAAGATGTAGTGGCTCGCGCCAACTAGTTCACCCAGTGTTGCTCCAAAGATATTTGGCTGCTAACACAAAACATACTCGTAAGTATATGTCGAATTTCTTCGACAGTACAAATGCACCATTGTACGACAACAGTCGTACTGTTGTATATAGTAGAATATATACACATATATATATATATATATATATATATATATATATATATATATATATATATATATATATATACTTTGTTATTTTTCTTGAACCATTTATAATATTTTTTTTTGTTGTTTGTTTCTTGGGATTAGGTTCATTGTAGACATTGTTTTTCCTATATTAAAAGTCCATTGACGTTTCGACCCTTGTTTGGGTCATTTTCAAAATAGATATATATTTTTTTTAAATTCAGTTTGGTAAAAGACCTAAAAATACATTGTTTTTTAAAACGATTTACAAAAACAGTACAATATGACAATAAACATTAAAATCCGGACACCTGAAATTCTACGTTCTTAACAGTGAACGTTTTTCTACAATAATTACAAGATATTTATATATATATATATATATATATATATATATATATATATATATATATATATATATATATATATATATATATATATATATATATATATTATATATATATATATATATTATATATATATATATATATATATATATATCCATAATATATATATTCTGGCCAACTCAGAATATGTAGTTATACTTTTCTGGCACCTCTTCTTCTCTCATACTGTCCATACTTCCTGCAGTGGGGCTCTATCGTTGACCATTTCTAGATCGATAAAAGTCATATGAAATTCTTTCTGCTTCTGCTGATGCCTTTCGATAACTTGCTTTAATATAAAAATTGCATCTGTTGTGCTCCTACTGAATCCCTACTTCTCCTATTGACGTTTTCGCATTAAATCTCCGTCTTTCCTTAAATCTTCATAGCCATTATCATGACACCGTTAATTTAATTGCTAGGTTTTAATTTTAAGAATTTATTAATATATTAGTTTTTTTGTAAATACGGTAATAACAGTAGAAATAAAAGTGTGTTATTTTTCCACATTCTTTGAAAAAAACTAGAATTTGTGTTGTTGATAGGTTAAAGAATCGGTTTGACAGCATGAGAAAGAAGATTCTGGACTGAGTGAATCAAATGCACATTTGTATTTGGCATGTTATACTCAGTTTAACAACTAGTTTCGTACTTACTGATACGTCTTACAGGTATATAAGAGTGTTTACAAGGTGTTTTCCTTTGTTCCTTTGAATTTTCAATTAATAGATGGCATAATGGCAAAATTTTAAGAAAAGTATATGATCGACATGGACTTTTTTAATAACACCTGTAGTTAATTTTTCTCATTTTATATTGTGACCTATATTTTTCCTTTTTAAGTCTAGACTAGACTAGTGGCATCTAGATAACACTTTGTTTTATTAAACCTCAAACAGAAATAATATCTATATTCTTTTTTAAATATATTATTATATATGTGCTCTAGGGTAACGTGCTTTTTTAAAACTACAAGGGGTGTTTCTAGCAATTTACTTCGACGGTTTACCAGCATTCTGTCTTTTTTAGTAACTTGTTTTTGATATCTCAAGTTAGTGCAAAGACTAGTTTGATTGTCCATATGCCAGATTGGTCATTTTTCTATAAGCAAATCACCAAAAATAAAAAAATAAAAAGTGGTCCTTGCATAACCTTGAAGTCACACCCATAAAAAATATTTACATACCTTTCTTAAAAGTTCTAGCAACGACTTAATCCTTTATAGATTATTCAACAATATCCCGAAAGGTATTTCACACACAAATGAAATTCACGAATCCACGTTTTCGCACAACAGTTACTTTGAAATTCCAGTCCAAATACACACCTTGAATTCTTCAAGAAAATCGCACTTCGCGAAAACACGGGACCTAGATCTGGTCAGGCCGGAGGAAGTACCATCGGATTAACGTTCAAGGATAGGAAATTAACCCTTAAAACAGTTGTAAAGGGTGTAAAATCCTCAATTAACACCTTCCAAATGGTAAATATTTATGAATAACGGGTTTTTGACGGTATTTGACTTGGCTTACGTAGACACAAAAGTTGTTCTTGGGTTGCGGCTAAGCTCAGGTAACTGCGACCGCGGCAGGTAATGTTGGAGAATGTGGTTAGTGGTGGGGAAAGCAAGGCAGTTAGTCAAGTCAGGTAAAATCAAGTGAGTTCGACGGTGAGTTAAGAGAGAAACCCTTGACGGATTCCGAGACGATACACTTTTTTAGAATTTTTGTCTCTCTTTTATATAGAGAATGTGTATATAGGTTGTTAGTATGAAACATTCAGGTTTGTTTAGGTTTCCCCAAAAAATGTTCCTTTCTTTACAATTTTTTGAAAATATTTCTTCGTTAAAATGAAGTCAGCTTAATAATAAATCGCATTTTAGGTAATTCACAGTGTTCTAAAATAAAAGATAAAAATTACAAAAGATATATTATGGTGTTAAACAGTGACAAATGATTGTATATAAAATGCAAGGCTAAACTAAAGTAATTAAAAAGATACAGGGTGTCTCGTTTAAAAATCAAAACTTGCAGAACTATGCCCCTTTTGACTACCTAAAATTTTGTTTTAATACCGTATAGAAGTTATAACAGTTAGCCACTATTTTGTGGAACCCGGTATAAAGAAAATATTTTGTAGTAAAATGTTAAGGGCATATGCAAAATATTCTACATAGTTCATATGCCCGAAACATATTTGATGGACTATTTCCCGAACAAAAAGGTGCAAAAACATTAAATTTTTTGGCATACGAAAAAAGAAAAACATTGCATTTTAAAAATAAATATTTATTTAGAACAATTAAAAATACAATTATTCTATGTAATTATAGTCTGGTTCGTAGATGGCGTTGTCTCCATAACAGAATTTTTCTTATTTTCTTAGATTGAATTTATTGAGCCTTGTTTACATTCTCACCTCTAATGTTCTTGATAATTTCTTTGTGATGTTGTAAGTAGGGTCTAATGGAGTTTGTTGATTAGTGCCCCGTAATTTTTATAAGTTCTTCATCTTGTACTCCAAATTTTGCTAGGTCTGAGACCGCTGAAGCACGTAAGAAATGGTTGGTAATTTTTTTATTTTCAATGTTCAGTTCATGTTTGCAGTGTTTTTGGTTCATTTTCCAAAGGTATTTTTTACAAAGACGGTGTTTTTGTACCCATTTTTACTTATTGGCCACTTGAAGTTCGAAGTAAGGAAAAACTTAACGTACATAAGATGATTTCATTTTTCCATATATGTCTTAAAAAGTTGAACTGGACAGACATCAGAATTTTGATGCTTGTGAAGAACTGTTTCAATGATACGAAGCAGAAGGAGATGCCTTTTTGGCAATAATTGTGACTGGGAATGAGTCCTGGATGTAATTTTATCAACCAGAACCAAAAGATTCTAAGCAAAGAATGGTGGTAAACTTCTTCGCCAAAACCCCAAAAATTTTATATACAACTCTCGCCAGAAAAGGGGTAATTTTGGAGAACTAAATACCTAATTGGCTAACTGTTATTAGTGTCATACTTGGAACTCCTACAAAACCGTCTACAGAGAAAATACTGCTATGCCATTTTCAATAGTAGTATTATTCTTGACCACTCTCACTTTGGTTATATTAAAGTTAATACTGTTTCAATAAAATATCATTGGAATAACCAAAAAAAAAACATTGCTTCAAATATAGACTTATCATTAGAGTTCAAAAGTAGTCTTACTTCTTTGACAACTATATTGCCATTTTGTCAATTACAGAAACACAATTGGAAACCTATAAATTACTAATATTCCTAGAAATAGCTATTTGTGGGCGGTGTAATTCAAATTAAAATATATTTTATTAAACGAACAAGAACTGCAGTTTAAATAATAAAATCTAAAAATCAAGTGGTTTATTCTTATATCATTTCAATTAAAATAAACACTGTTATACAATATATAAGGTATTAGAGAAATAATAAAAAATATTAATTCAATGAGTTCTATTGTTGGCTGAAATATTAGTTCTATTGCTCGCGGAGGGAGAGGTTAAAATTGTGATGTTGGTATTTGTTCGTTCCATGGCTTTATTAAGAATGTGTACGGGATGATTTAACATTCTTTGAAGCCAAAACAAACCATTCTAAGCGACACTGTAAACACAATTTGTAAACATTGGCCACATCTTATTTTACCTTGTATTTTTGTACAAAAAATACGTTAGCAGCATCACAAGATTTAGTAAAAGTAAAAAGTAAAAAGTACTAAATGGCCTAAAATATTTTATTTTTCTGCTAAATAATAATAAAATTAAGTTAAAAAGGTTTTATTATTTATATGTTATATTATTTCTAAAGGTTTATTTAAAGTCGCTCCGAGTTCATAAATCTATAAATCGCACTTTTTCTTTCGTAGTTCATTAGACAAAGACGTACGTGTAACCGAGTGTTCAGACCGAGGTTCAGCCGTTTTCCTAAGCAACCAGCACAGACAGCAACACTTCTGAGCTCCAACACTCCAATACTATTTTATCTCTTTCTACTGTCATTCTTGATTCAATTACGTAGTTCGTAAACTAAACCCCTAGGGGAAATGTTTTCATAACAAACAACAAATGTAAGGCTTCACGTTCGATACGCTCACAGTATACGGATATCGAATCCTTTCTTAATAAATCCATGGTTCGTTCAATCGTCGTCTAAGCTTGCAGCCTGTTGCTTATTGCGTTATACGCCAAAAATAACAGATTTTTGGGACTGGGCAACTCATTTCAGTGTTTTATGGTAAGTAAAACAGATCTAAACGATTTGCAAGAATAAGTTTGTTCTTTATTTGTAAATCTCTCTTTGCAAGTGGTTAAGACTTTTTGCTCAGCCGATACGTATTGTTAAAAAACTATTAACATTAAAAAATATGATCGCAAGTTTATTGTTGAATTTCTATTTTTTAGACATGGTTTTAACCAAATCTAGCTGTAAATTTAGGAGATTCGAATGCAGTTTTATGCGTCAAATTCGTTCCATCTTGCATCATGTCCCCATACAAACCAAGAGTAGACAGTTTTGCAAATAAGCAGATCCTATATTTGAAGTGAAATAAATATAAAAAGTTTACGGTGTTCGCGTCAGTGTGGTGTTAATAAAAAGTTTTTTTTTATATTTAAATGTTTACAGAATGTCTAAAAAATATATGTTTAATAATACCAAATAAAAATTGTTTTAAAATAATAAAGCGTGTTTGATTTGTTTGAAATATAAGTATAATTGATGTAATAGAAAATCTTCATTACACTAAATAAGTAATTAGTAGAGTAATTGTTCTTCAAAACACGAATATGATTGAATTTAAACAAACATGTTTTCTTTCTATTAGAAGTTACATTAAATTAATTACTGTTGTAATTGAAACAATAATAGCTATTTTGCATCAAATGAGGTGCATATTCTTACAAATAAACTTCGAGTGAAACCAATGATAGTTTGCATTGAATTTAGAACATGGTATTACTGGCATCAAATAATTGTTATATTTGAACGATCCATTAGAAACCAATGAAACCTTATATTTCAAGCAATTTTATTAACTATTAATTAGTTAACAATGATAAACTAGTCATTGAAATAAACCGAATTTGTATTGTGTAATACGGAATAGAGTGTCATTGAGTGAATGGGTATCCAATTCAATATACGATGGTGTTTTTTCTGTGTAGTAGAACTAAATTCATTCTAGCAACACGTTCCAGGATAAAAATTATTTGGAAACCAAGCAAATCGCTGAAATATTAAAATAACATATAAGTTTTTAATGACGACTTATTAACAATGACAGGACAAAAACCTTTTAAAACCTAGCTGGTCAATTAGGAGATCTTAATTTTAACCAGCAATGTTCTAGATATTAAACCTTTTTAGTGAACCTGAACTTACATAATATATTTAAGATGTTACTCAGTTATTGGCGACTCAAAAGGAAGCCAGCTGCAATTGACAAAGATGCCAAATGACACGATAATGAAGACGAAACGAAAAAATTTCTCGCTATATTTAGTTAACAAATCGGTCAATGAGGACACCACGTTCGTAATTTCAGTCTCCAGTAAAATGTTAAATTGGAAACTACTACTAATTCACCACTACTCCACATTGAGCCAACCTTTCACTGTACAATCCTTGACTTAGTTGGTCGACTGAAGGAATCTGAATATCTGAAGACAACGTCTTGAATGCATTACCTATCTTATTTATTGTTAGGATAGATAGATACGTAAGAGATTTTTTTTCTTTAATATGCGTTGATAAAATCTTTAATGGTGCTGTTTATAATGGAGTTTTTGCATAAAAGGAATGACATGAATTTAAAAATGTCAATAATTAGTTGATGGTTGCTTCAGAATTTTGCAAGGTAGGTATCTACCTCCGGAATGCTATTTTTCTTATATAGTAAAGATATTTATGATTTTGTATGCGAAGTGTAGAAGTAAACAACTTGGTATTTTAATATATTCCCGTGGCGTCTTATATCTGGATGGTATGTGACATTGGAGTGTCGGTATCTTTTACATTATTAATATTAGCAATTCTTTCGCGGTTTTATTTTATCCGCGTAGTGGTTGCTTTTAAATTCGCTTTTGGCGGTAGACTCGTATTTTTACGGTAACTCGTATTTCTACTTAGGAGGTAAAGGAATTTATCCCTCTTTTCAATCCCTTAGTGGTTCAATTTTGAAGAATGGCTCAACACGTGTTTTGTTATTTGTAGTAAGAAGTATATATGCTCAATAAAACATAACCACCCTCGATTTTAAATATATGGGCTATTATTCAAGAAAATTTACACTTCATTTTTCTCCTTTGGATGCTGAATGTAAAAAAAAAACCGTCAATTGCAAGCTATACTTGCTTGCACAAATGGTATTCCGTGCTATCAGTCTCCCACTTAACCTGAGCAAACCTTGGCTGCCTGATCTCTCCCATCTGCCGCGCTACCCGCTGCCGATGGCACCAACGCCGTATCACATCGCGTCTGCGCGGAGCTCGATTAAGAATTTTGAAAAACGTGTTAGGACAAGAGTTGTTCCTTACATGAGAAATATTTTTTGTCGAAAAACTTTTACTCTAAAACCAATGGTTCAGCAGTTATAAGGAAATGAACAATTAAATTGTTTATAACAATTGATTGTGCTAGGATTTTTCAATCCTGATAATTTCTGCTTAATCTACACCTAATTCTGTGTTCATGGCTTTTTTTATGATTTTTCTGAGCGATGCTTTTGTTGATAAAGTTGAATTAGTTCTTATTAAGAACTAATTCGGTAGAAGTTAGACATGCATTTCGGCATCAGTTCAATAACAATAGAGGTCACGCCCCAAATCGTAAAACTGTTATGGTACCAAGGTATGGGTTCGTCACTGGCGTGAAAATGGTTCTGTACAAAATTTGAAGGAGCCTGGACGTCGAAGAACAGTTCGTACATGCGCCTGAAAATATTGAACGAGTCAGAATTGTTTTAGAAGTTCCAAAAGGTCTGCTAATCGGCAATCCCTTATTTTCAGAAGTGTATTGAACTTGGTGGCGGTCACTTAGAAGACGTGATGTTTAAAAGTTAGAGCTTGTTTATTAACCAAATATTTATAAGTTACAGAAAATCCCAAAGAGTTAGCTGCAATTAGGTATAATAAAATGTTTATTTTGATAAATTGTAAAATTTTGATTTGAAAATTAAAATAAGTAGTCTATTATGGGGAACCCTATATATGTAATAAGAAGTAAAAATCTAGAAACGCCACCGTTTTTTTTTTAAATTCGAACCCTCTTGATCTAAATATTATACTTTCTTCGTTTTATCAGACGAATCATGGTTGCAATACAAGATATTTTATAACACCTTGTACATTAAAAAATAAAATAATGCCCAGCACTATCCATTTAACCTGTGTGAAATATCATTTAAGTAATAATTTTCATTATTTTCATTAATTCTAATTAATATTATTACTGTAAGACTTGCAATGCTAAATTGGGTTTCCCATCTTCAACGTTAAGCTTGATTTTTTGCGCAGTACCAAATTCAATGGCAGTACTCAACAAATACTTTGTTGTGGTTCCACCTGAGTACCTAGAAAAGACGTCTTGTTTTAGCTTCTATAATTTCTTCTTTAGTACTGCACTTGTTAGGCATTGCTTTTGCGATTGCCCTTGAGATGGCACCACTAATAATTAATCTTCTCTTCAGAGTTATGAGACTTTAGAAGATGGCGCCAACGTCGCCAACTCGTAGGAAATTTCCCGATTCGTGGAAAAATAAAAGGTCGACAGGGAAAAGGGAAATTTTCACTCAAAGTGGGATATTCCATAATTATTCATAATATCCACTAATTAATTCAATCAATGTTTATAATCATCAATGTTAATAATGAAGAGTATCCCGAGTATTATATTGGCGTACAGCAGAGCGATTTTCTGTTGGCAACACAGCAGTCGATCAATCAACGCGCAACGATTTTCTATAATTAACTAATTTCAATATATTGACGACAATGATGAGGTAAAATAAATGCACTTTTTAAGACCCTCCATGACATGTGACATGATTTAAGGAGGTCAGTAAGGAGGTCAGACAAATTATTTTTCGCCCTCTCCCTAAAAAAATCTAGAGAATCTAAAACGCTTTTTACTAAAACTTGACAACCTTCAACGTTCGACGTTGTGCTGTGATCAACTAAAAATAAGACGTAGTTTTACCCCCATTTGCACCGTTGGTCTAAACGTTGTTTAAAGCTATAATCATCGATTAGTTTTAAGAATGTATTGCACCGTGCGGTAAACAACGTTTAACGACAAATAAACGTTGATTACACTAAACACTCATTTTTGGACGTTTAAAGGATTGATTAGTGTATTGTAGTTGTGCGCAGTTGCAAAGTCTTTAACCTAACCTCAACTTTTTCGTTATCGTTTCTGTTTTAACCCGCCTTTTTTAGTTTGGTATCGCAAATCGCAATAAAATAGTCGTTGATTGAACTTAAAACCAAAGAAAATATTAAAAGCAACCCATTTTTATTGAAATAGCACTCTTTAGGTTAGACAAAATGGATTGTACAGATAGGAAGAGACAACGTTGCTCATTGTCATATTCCAAGTCTCGCTCTATTAATTCTAATAAATACAAAACAGTGTCTTTTGTTAAACGGAAACGCCTGAAGAATGTAAGATTATCTAATTCTTCGAAATGGTTCTTTCGTTCGTAGATCTTCCGCGGAAATCCAAAATCAATTACGTCTAGAATGTCTAAGTCGTCATTTACATAAATTTCGTCAACAAAGTCGTCGAGCTCCATTATATTTATAATTAAATCTACTTTAGAACACTACCAAAACTTTAGGACGAGACCAAAACCAACGAATTCAGAATAAAAACAACAAAGAACATAAAAAAACAATAATTAAACAATTTTAATAGGCAAAATAAGGTTAGGTTAAAATAAAAATCAAAGAAACACACGGTCCGACGTTTGCAACGAGCTAAAAATTGCGCTGCTGCCAATTATTTTCTTCGATTAACTAATCAATGTTTTATTTTTGACGGTGCAATCACAAAAAACTAAACATTGTTTAAAATATTAATCGATGATTAATTAATCATTGTTTAAGGGACGAACGGTACAAATGGGGGTCAGTATTTTGTGCATTACTGGGATTTTTCTTTAAAAAGGGGAATTTGGATCGTTCTCGTGGGAAATTTTATTTTTAAAGTTTGGCAACACTGGATGGCGCAGAAAGGAAGAAATTAATAAAAAGTTATAGTAGATATTACTTGGATATACATATAAGGATCGTCAAATGAAATATACAAAAAACAAACGTTTCGGAAAAATTAATTGCATCTTCAAGGTCATTTAATTTGTAAAGTTCTGTGTTACTGCCCGTTAAAAAAGGATGCTGCATTTACAGAAAAAAATATGCGGTTATGTAAACCTAGTAATTCATTGGTAGCTTAAGCTTAAACCTGTAATATTTTCTTATATGAGCAAACTCATTATGGATTCGCGATGAAAATAGCTTGTAGTCATAACTTAATTTAAATGTGGTAAGGCCTTATTTGCCATAGTTCTATAGTAGCCTATAAGTAATACCAATAACATTTTGTGAGGGATTTCATGGTAAGCTTATATTGGGATAACAGGTAATTATTTTATAAAAGTACGATAGGGAAAAGTACCAATTACCAATCGAACCAAACAACACCGCACTATCTGTTGTTTCTTTTTATAAGTAGTACATGGCAGTACCTGTTTTGGGTTCTGTAAGGTTTACCATACTGCAGGCGTTTCTAAAGATTGCCTTTCACCGTAAAATTATTCTTGAAAAAAAGCTTTTACGATTTCTTCTTAGGTGGCGGCACCAGTATCTAATAATGCTGAATTTCACAAAAGTATGGTTTAAACGGCAATTTTTAGTTTAACTATTTTACCGAACAATTAGAGGCTAGCTTTGTGAAACTTAAGATTGTGGTTTACCGTAACTTGTAAAAGGGGCCCTAACTAAATCTGGTACAGTCTTTTCATTGATACCTATCTTTTTAGTGGGACCAAATCAGTTGATTTAGGAAAACATTTAAGCTTTTTTATATCGACGACGTTTCGATTTGTTTAAAATCATCTTCAAAGTAACAATAGCAAACATAAGGCGTTTCTTTAATAAATTGGCCTGAATCTATACAGGGTGAGTCGGGAGGAATGGGCCTAATTCTAAGGGTGTAATCTATGCATCAAAATAATAAGAAAAAACTCAAATGTTGTTATCCAATATTCATTTGTGTTCAAATTATAATGCAAAAACAAAATATTGCATTAATTTAGCTTTCTTGTAATAAATGGTATTATTGTCCGCTTTTGATTGTTGTGCTGTCACCATCCTGTCAGTGTCAGTATAAATAGTATCAGTATAAAATTTTACATTGATTCACCGTTAACTTTGGGATTTGTATCATTAAAATTTTATAAAATGCCACACATTTATTCACATCTCGAATACGCCAATATGGTTTTTATTTATGGTTTGTGTAATGGGAATGCTACAGCGGCTGCTGAAGAATATGGTCAACGATTTCCAAATCAAAGAACACCGAACAGAAAAGCCTTTACCAGAGTTTTCAACAAACTGTGCGAGACCGGGACGCTTCCTAGTGCTAATATAACATCCGAACGAGCCATTCGACAGGGTTTAGAAGAAATAGAAAATGTTCTAGCTTTAGTTGAAGAAGATGCAACGACCACCTCAAGAAGAATTGGAACTCAGTTGGGGATTCCCCAAAAAAGAGTGATCAATACGCTTCACGAGCAAGGCTTATACCCGTATCATGTACAGCGTGTACAGAATCTTCAACCTGGAGACTACGAAAAGCGTATGCAATTTTGTGAGTGGTTAATTAATAATCGTCATCTTGTACCGCACATCCTTTTTACTGACGAAGCTACATTCACCCGTGACGGCATCAACAATAATCGAAACTCCCATGTATGGTCGGACGAAAATCCTCACGCAATAGTTGAAAATAATTTTCAACATAGGTTTTCAGTAAACGTGTGGTGCGGCATGATCGACAATAATTTAATTGCCCCTTTTCTTTTGGAAGATCGCCTTACAGGGGATCACTACTTAAGTTTTTTACAAAATGAATTGGAAGGGCTACTGGAGGAGGATTCTTTAAATAGAAAAGTGCCAGATAATCTATTGGATTGTCCCCATTTAAAGTATATATTTACAAAATTCTGCGATAAGTGTGGTGAAATTAGTGGTAGTAACGAAATCTTTGCCGATGCGGTTGACTCGCTTGCAGAAAATGGCTGTCAGTCGTACACCTGCATTCGGCAAAAAGCCGAGCTGGAAAGCAAAAACAGTGAGTTTTTTACACTAAATAAGTTAATTTCGCAACTCGAAGCGAGGGTTAGGGATCAAGAAGAGATTATTCAATTACTTAAAATTTCGAATAACCCTAAAAATGGGTCAACTCAGCAAGGTTCCAAACCACCGCCCACAAGCAATAACAATACCAATAAACAGTTTCCTCCACATCCTTCATTACAGATTCCTACACAGTCAAAATCTAACAATACTCAAGTTCGTGATGTTTCAAATAAATCACACCAAAACGAAACAGGTCAAGGACCCATCAAAAAAAACTTATTTACAAATTCACAAGTAAAAACGGGGATTGATAGTGCAATGACCTCCATGAATATAAACAAAAATAGGCATCCAAACAATAATCAAAATAAACCAGTGATTGGTACTGGACAGCTGGCCGATGATAGTACACGCATTAAATCCATACCTAAATTGGGTTATTTACACGCTTACCGGTTTCACCCTGAAACTACCACCAATGATTTGCAGAAGCACTTGAATAAATCTATGCCGGAGGTTGACTTTAAGTGCGAATTGTGGAATAGAAAGGAACATAGCGCATCGTTTAAAATCGCTTTTCCTATCAAAGACGTTGGCAAGGTTTATGCCTCCCATATATGGCCTGCAGGAATTGCAGTTCGACGATTTAGGTTTATTAGAAAAAATTTTCAGGAATTCCCACAAGGTCAGTCAGCAACATGAGTGAATCCGGTGATAACGCCATAACAAAAAACAATCATCTTGAACTACAATGTTTACAATCAGTTGACGAGTACAAAAATTGTACTAGGATCTTTTATATAAATATACAGAGCCTGAATAATAAAATAAATCAACTACTTTTATTTCTTGAGACTAATCCTTATGACATACTTTGTTTTTCTGAACATTGGGCTACCGAATTTAGTTTAACACACATGAATATAAATGGTTATAGATTGTTTAATTTCTTTTGTAGGTCTAATAAAATTCACGGGGGTGCCTCCATTTTTATCAAGCAGCATATTATTGCGAAACCTCTTGAGTTAAATGAGTATTGCCGGGAAGTTGATGCAGAGTTTTGTGGCATTTTATTACCAACATCAAATACTGCCATTATTTGCCTTTATAGGTCATGCCTTGGAAACTTCGATATTTTTTTAAACAAACTTGAAATGCTTTTAGAGTATCTAATAACAGTATCTAATAAAATTATCATTTTAGGTGATTTCAATATTAACTTTAGAATGCCTAATCCAAATAGTCACCTTACTGAGTTGACATTCTTGATTAATACTTACGGCCTACAGGTAAGCACATCTGAATTTACTAGAATTTGTACTACCTCACAAACATGTATAGACAACATACTAACTAACTTGGATAGTGATCTCTTTAGAGTCGGAGTCATGGATCCCTGTTTGTCGGACCATCTTGGTCTGGAGATGCATATCAAGGAAAATTCTCAAATCAGCCCGGCCTCAGTGAAAATCCGTAATCTGAGTAAGAAAAACCTAAATAACTTTAACAAATCGCTACAAAACATAAACTGGGACATATTTTACAAGGACGAATCCAATGCGAACTTATTAATCGAGTTTGTTTTGAGTACTTTTTCCAACCTCATAGAAATGCATTTTCCTTTTAAGGAAATAAGTGTTAAAACCAGCTCGTTCATTCCAACCGGCTGGTTTACTGATAACTTGCGTTCTATGAGAAATACTTTGACTGCTCTAAAAACTATTAGTGATGCTACCAAATCCCCTCAGGACTTTGATGCATATAAATCATTTAGAAAAAATTATAGAAAAGAAATCAACAATGCAAAATCTAATTCTTACAGGCAATATTTAACAAACTCTAAAAATAGGTCTAAAGACTCTTGGAAGCTTATCAAACATGAAAGCAATAATGTTCGAAAAAGTACGGAAAGTAAGATTGAGGCCGAGGACTTCAACGAATTTTTCTGTACTGTTTCTAGTACGATTATAAACTCTCTGCCAAACTTTAATGTCTCCTATTCCGATCATCTAAAAAAAATGCCACGACCATCGTCATCATTTTATATGACCCCCGTTGATGAACACGACGTTGCCAGTGCTATTGTAAAATTGAAGAATTCCAATTGCTATGATATGTATGACATTAACACTAAAATGCTCAAGTATTGCTATAAAACTATTGTTCCTTATCTTACAATATTAATAAATAAATGTTTTACCGAAGGGATTTTTCCTGATTCCCTTAAGGTCGCAAAAGTGTTGCCAATTTTTAAAAAGGGTAATCCCGACCAAGCTGATAATTATCGTCCTATCTCAATCTTGCCTTTGTTTGGAAAAATCATTGAGTCAGTTGTGAAGGACAAGCTTGTATCCTACTTTGAGCATTTAAAAATACTGGTTAACAATCAATTCGGCTTCAGGAGTGGCCGCTCCACTATAAGTGGTATTTTGGAGGTCGTGAACGACATAGTCGAGGGCCTGGACGGGGGCGAACTAAGGTCCGCCGCCTTGTGTGACCTCTCCAAGGCCTTCGACTGTGTCTCTCATGCCATTCTCTTGGATAAATTGAATTATTACGGTATTAACGGCACACCCCATCTTCTGCTACAATCATACTTATCCAATCGCAAACAGGCTGTTTCGATAAACGGAAAATTATCAAATTTAAAAGAAGTAGAGACCGGCGTTCCACAGGGTTCAATCCTCGGACCGCTCTTATTTATTATATATATAAATGATTTTAGTACCAGTGTAACTCCAAATAGATGCGTTTTATACGCAGATGATGCTACAATCATAGTTTCTTCTGTTAGTCAGGACTCTCTTCAAGAAAACACTGTCAGTGCTTTGTCTCGTGCACAAAACTGGTTTTCCAGTAACAGTCTTAAACTAAATAACGACAAAACGCAAGAAATAACATTTAGTTTTAGTAGCGCATCCATTGAGGGCAATTACGTCAAACTGTTGGGTCTTTTGCTGGACGATGGATTAAAATGGTCTTCTCATATCGATAATCTTTGCTCAAGATTGAGTGGCCAAATTTATCTGCTTAGGCAACTTAAGCAAACATTCGATAAAAAAATCCAGGTAATGGTTTATTTTGCCAACATTCACTCTCTGCTGAGTTATGGTGCAGTTATCTGGGGTAACGCATCCCAATCCGGCAGAGCATTTAAAATGCAAAAGCGGGCAGTCAGGACTATAGATGGTCTTGGCCCCCGTGATTCATGTCGAGAAATTTTTAAAAAACTTGGTATTATGCCTCTTCCTTGTATTTATATTTATCATACCCTCCTTGAAATCCACTCCCACTCTGAAAGATTCACCAAACTATCATACAATCATACGTACGGTACAAGATCTTCGAACACGTTGCTGATTCCGAGGTATCGACTTGTAAATGCTGAGCGAAATGCATTAAATGTATCTCTGTATAACAAACTTGGCAATGCTGTAAAAATATTAAACTACATAAAGTTTAAAATTAAAATAAAAAAATTTTTCTTAGAAAACTGCTTTTATTCTGTTAATGAATACATGGAGGCACCGTCTGTGAGCTAAATACTTGTATTTATATGTTTTTTTTATGTGTTTTTTACTAAAAATAAGAATATTTTCTGTATCTAGTTGGTTACAATTGTTATTTAGTAATGTGTTATTTATTTTTATGCATTTTTCCTTTGACTTGCAACAAACATGTAAAGAATGTAACGTTGTCAAATAAATATATATCTATCTATCTATCTATCTATCTAAACATCAGAATTCAAATGTATTATCAACACGACGGAGCGCCTGCCCATTTCGATCGTCGGGTCAAGCAATATTTGGACCAAAGGTTTCCAGGGGTTTGGATTGGTCGCGGTGGTCCTATTAGTTGGCCTCCTAGATCGCCAGACCTCACACCGTTGGACTATAATTTATGGGGTTGGTTAAAAGATGAGGTATACAAAGTAAAAGTAGATACTAGGGATGCATTAATTAGACGCATTAGAAATGCTGCACTCAATATTAAAGAAAGGCACGAATCAATTAGAAGAGCCACGCGCGCCCTTCGTAAACGAAGCAGGAAATGTTTGGAAGTCAATGGCGCTATTTTTGAAAATTTACTAAACCAATGATTTATTTAAAACAATGTTAATGTTGGATATTTTGGTTTAACAATATTATTATTTTATTTAACGCTGTAATTTGAAAACAAATGAATATTGGATAACAGCATTTGAGTTTTTTCTTATTCTTTTGATGCATAGATTACACCCTTAGAGTTAGGCCCATTCCTCCCAACTCACCCTGTATATCCGAACTGGCCACCAACTTTGTAAAGCAATGAACATTATTCGGAATGAAGTAGAGTCTTGTTTCAGACAGAAGATTAAATCAGATGTATTATTTTATTTATAGTGCAGAATGATTATAATATTTGAAAGTTTACCTCTTTGAGTTATTATTTTATTTCTAGCTAATTGATATAGTAAATGAATAAACTGATTCTTATAATAGAATTTAAAGAAATACATAATAATTTGGCAAATTTATTAGTAGCGGTTTTGATGTCATGTTCACTCAGTCTTTCTGTTGTCTTGGCGGTGATGCCAGCCCTTATGGATTCATAGTCCCACAACTCAAGGTCCTGGATATTGTCCCCTGTTTAGTCTTTTCTCTTTAATCATTCTTGACCCCATCCTGCTTCAGTCTTCCTTTTCCCCTCCTCTAGTACACGTATTGTCACACGATACCCTTCTGCTGCCCACATATTCATCTTTCATAAATTCATTTTGTCCCATCTGACCTCCTTTTCTTTACTTGGCATATTTCCGCTCTATACATCATTGCAAATCTGACTGCTATTCCGTAAACCCTCTCCTCTGTCTTTCCGACAGTACACCCTCCTATTTTGCCGTCCTACTTGCACTCAGCATGGTACCTACTTCCAAATCCAGCGTACATCTACTATCTGTGATAGCGGAAAGTTAAACCTACATATATTTAAGATTTTTCATTATACAGGGTATTTCAAACTCATTGGCCAATTAGAGGTTAGAAGTATCTAGAGGACGAAAAATGGTAGCCGTTCGAAATTTGGGCTGCGCCAATAGGAGACCGTAATGTCCAATTTAAAAATATTTTTGACATTACAGCGTTGCCAGATCTACTCGTACCTGATAGAACTTTTTTTTAAAGAATACCCAGTATATTATTACAATTTTAAATTCCATGATTGAAAGCCATTTTGAAACTTTTTTATGGACATATCCTATTCCTATTTTGAGCCCTTTCGGTATTAACAATTAGTTTTTAAGAAATTTGGCAAGAAACATATCTGAATAAAAAAAAATCATTTCCTCGCCTTCAGAGTAGCCAGAAATATAAATTTTTGGTTATGGTTCCTCAATAGGCTGTTCCATCATAATAATCATAAAATTGAATCATCGCTTACAGGGTGTTTACAAAATATTGCGCTTTTGGTAGAACATAAAAAGGCACGTTTTGTAGGCATTTTGAATGGAACAATCTGTATTTTATAGTGATACTCAAAAGAACAATTAATTCTTTATCTAAAAGTATTATCAGATGTATTATTTTATTTATAGTGCAGAATGATTATAATATTTGAAAGTTTACCTCTTTGAGTTATTATTTTATTTCTAGCTAATTGATATAGTAAATGAATAAACTGATTCTTATAATAGAATTTAAAGAAATACATAATAATTTGGCAAATTTATTAGTAGCGGTTTTGATGTCATGTTCACTCAGTCTTTCTGTTGTCTTGGCGGTGATGCCAGCCCTTATGGATTCATAGTCCCACAACTCAAGGTCCTGGATATTGTCCCCTGTTTAGTCTTTTCTCTTTAATCATTCTTGACCCCATCCTGCTTCAGTCTTCCTTTTCCCCTCCTCTAGTACACGTATTGTCACACGATACCCTTCTGCTGCCCACATATTCATCTTTCATAAATTCATTTTGTCCCATCTGACCTCCTTTTCTTTACTTGGCATATTTCCGCTCTATACATCATTGCAAATCTGACTGCTATTCCGTAAACTCTCTCCTCTGTCTTTCCGACAGTACACCCTCCTATTTTGCCGTCCTACTTGCACTCAGCATGGTACCTACTTCCAAATCCAGCGTACATCTACTATCTGTGATAGCGGAAAGTTAAACCTACATATATTTAAGATTTTTCATTATACAGGGTATTTCAAACTCATTGGCCAATTAGAGGTTAGAAGTATCTAGAGGACGAAAAATGGTAGCCGTTCGAAATTTGGGCTGCGCCAATAGGAGACCGTAATGTCCAATTTAAAAATATTTTTGACATTACAGCGTTGCCAGATCTACTCGTACCTGATAGAACTTTTTTTTAAAGAATACCCTGTATATTATTACAATTTTAAATTCCATGATTGAAAGCCATTTTGAAACTTTTTTATGGACATATCCTATTCCTATTTTGAGCCCTTTCGGTATTAACAATTAGTTTTTAAGAAATTTGGCAAGAAACATCTCTGAATAAAAAAAAATCATTTCCTCGCCTTCAGAGTAGCAAGAACTATAAATTTTTGGTTATGGTTCCTCAATAGGCTGTTCCATCATAATAATCATAAAATTGAATCATCGCTTACAGGGTGTTTACAAAATATTGCGCTTTTGGTAGAACATAAAAAGGCACGTTTTGTAGGCATTTTGAATGGAACAATCTGTATTTTATAGTGATACTCAAAAGAACAATTAATTCTTTATCTAAAAGTATTATGTGATGAGATACCTGTTTCTAGCGGTTCTAGACTTATGAGCAAAAAAACAAAATAACAACACTGATGAAATTATTAAGAAGATTTCTTAATTAAAAACATAGGCATCCATAAGCAAAGTGATGTTTAAAAATAGAAGATTCATATAAGCATATATTGTCAAAGTATCATCAAAGATATTGCCATACGTGTCTAAATTATTGGATATTTAGTTAGTTAACTACATAGTTAGTTAAAAATGGATAATACTATTACTTTTAGGTGAAAAATTAATTGGTCTGTTGAGTACCAGTACAAAATACAGGGTGTTCCATTTAAAATGCCTGCAAGCTTTCAATTATATGTTCTACCAAAAGTACATTATTTAATAAACATCCTGTAAGCGATAATCTAATTTTCATGTCATTTTATGTATGATATAGCAGCCAATTGAGGAACCGATACCAAAAACTCATAATTTTAGCTAGGCTGGTGGCGAAGAAATGATTTTTTTTTCAGAAATATTTCTTGCCAAATTTCTTAAAAAAATAATTTTTAATGCCGAAAAGGGTCAATATACGTATAAGACAAGTTTTTATAAACAGTTTCAAAATATTTCATGGGATTTAAAAATGTAATAATATACAGGGTATTCTATTTAAAAAACAAAGTTGGTACCAGGTACCAGTAGATCTGGCCACACTGTAATGTCAAAACTATTTTTAAAATGGAGATTATGGTCTCCTATGGGTGTAGCCCAAGTTTCAAACGGCTACATTTATTCGTTCCCCAGATACTTTTCATATGCCACCAGTGGCGTATCCAGGATTCCTTTCTGGGGGGGGGGGGGGTTGGTCAAGCATATTTTGTCATTTTTACATAAATAATTTATGGTCATTTTGACCTATTAAAAAAATGGACATGATATTATTTTACCAAAATGCTTTTATTATTATCTTTTTTTTATCTAAGACATCCCACGTAGACTTCAAGTCTAAGTACTAATGTACCATGGGCGTCTGAAGGGAAGGGAAATTGAGTATATTGACACGGGATTAGAAAGATTGGAGGTTGGGACGGGAAGGGAAAACATCTACAGGCAATTTGTTCCATAATCTGGATAGCCTAGGTATGAATGAGCGAGAGAAGTGGTCTGTTCTAGGTTTTTGTAGCTGGGCAGTAAAGGGATGCATACGCAACGTGCCTCTTGTTGTTCTGTTAGGAACAGTCAAGGGGGGAATTAATAATACCGGCAGAGCAAAATCCGTAGAAACAGCGGTAGAAAAGGGATAAATCCCCAACAGCGCGGCGATGAGCGAGAGAAGGGAGGGCTGGGTCATTGATAAGTCGAATGGCTCTCTTTTGGATACAATCAAGGATGTTAAGTGTCGAAGGTGATGCCGCTCCCGAGATGTGGGAGCAGTACTCTAGGTTAAGTCTTATTTGGGAAACGTAGGGAGTGTATAAGTTGGCAGGGGAAAAGTATTGTCTGGCTCGAAAGAGAAAACCAAGCTTTTTAGCTGCCGATGTGGCTACTGAAGTAATGTGTTTGTGCCAGCTGAGATCATGTTCAAAAGCGACGCCGACAAGATCGAATGTTTCATTGTTTTATGGGGCCTGGCCTTTCATGTGGATGGGGTAAGCGTTGCCAGATTTTTTGCGTGACAAGGAGCAAGACTGGGTTTTGGAGGCTTTGAACTGAACAAGGTTCTTGGCACCCCAGTCTAAAATTAATTGGAGATCTTGGGAAAGGGATGGGTACATGGATCTGCGTCTATTATCCAACTCTTGATTCGAAACTTGTCTGGAAAAATGAATATTGAAGTGAAGAGTACTATCGTCAGCATAACTGTGGATGGGGTTGGTAGTTGAAGAGAGCTGGTCATTAATGAGAAGAAGAAATAGGGTTGGTGCCAGGACAGAACCTTGGGGGACGCCAGCATGGATAGGATGGAAGTTAGATGAGTGACCGTCAACCACAACAGATATGCGCCGATTAGAGAGGAAGCTACCGATCCAGGTACATAGTTTGCTAGGAAGACCGTAAGAAGGTAGTTTGTTGAGGAGTGCGGCATGCCATACTTGGTCAAAGGCTTTAGAAATATCAAGAGCAACAATCTGAGATTCGCCATAAAATTCGAGAGACTTGTTCCAGTTATGTGTGACAAAGCTAAGGAGATCAGCTGTGGATCTTTGGTGACGAAATCCGTACTGTCTGTCATGAATGATTTTGTTTTTTTCTAGATATTTTAGAATTTGCAAGTTGATCACTTTCTCCATTTAAATGCCAAACAAAAAAAATACTAAAAATAAAATTAACAAACAAAACAGAAAATAATGGCTACTAATAATATATTATAAAAACAAACGCTAAATGCATTAGGTTTTTTTTTAACTTTTTGTGCACTATACAAGACAAAGCAAGTGTTCATTAGCTGGTTTTGTTCTGGGGTGGGGGGCAATTGCCCCCTTTGCCCCCCTGGATGCGCCACTGTATGCCACTGACTTTGGAATCACGTTACCCATTCTTTCCGATCCTGTAATATTATACTTTTGCTACTGAATTTACTTCATTGTGCACCAAACATTTTAACTACGTTTATATCTTGTACTTTTACCCTAACGTAAAAATGCTTTCATTAAGAGAATATTTTTTTAATTGCATTCTGCTTTTATTTCTTGATTAACGATAACATTTTCTTTGCACAGATGTTGTAATTGTAGCGTTATTATATATATTATCTACCTATTTCCCTTTAAATATTTGGCACAAAAATTTTCTTATTAAGATAATTATGTTTGAAACATTTTCCCAAATAATTAATTTATTTGACACAACAATTTTATGCAAAAATTTAGTTGTGTCTCAGCTAAATTATTCATCTATTTAAATAGAAGCCCGATTCTAGTTACGTTATTACAGCAATATTATATTAAATTAAAAATATTTTTATTTAATTTTACCTCTTCTCACGAATTTAAATTGCAAAAAGTACTGCTGACCTAGTTTAGCAGGACCAGCCGCACATGAGTCACATTGGACCATGGCCAATTAATTTTTAAATTTGTTATTTTCTTTGGACCTACCCGTCTTGTCAAAAACCGGATTTATTTACCGTTTTGGCCAACTCACTTACTACATGTAGTTGTTTATAAGGTCGATTGCCGATGTTTAATATTTTTTAATATACAGGGTGTCCGGGAAAATGTGGGAAATCTCCCGGATATGAAAAAAACACGTGAAAAGAATACTACAAGTTCATATAGACTTTTTTCTTATGGGTCTCCTCTTCGGAGATATGGACTCCCAAAGAGCTCCAATGAAATCAAGTTTTTTACACATAATTATTGAACCACCAGGTATATTCCAATTTTTTTTTAATATGATGTATACCAGGTTAGACCCTTCAAATTACTATCCAAGAAAGTGTTGTGAAGTACTCACAGCTGCAGGGACGGACTAGCTGTGACACTCATGATCCCATTTTTTTTACGCCCTGTATGATAAGACCTTTGGACGATGTTTTTTACATACCTTTAACTATTAACTTTAAATTAAGTACTCTTCATTCATGTCGTTAATCCTAACCGATTTCGAAAAAAACGTCATTTTATTTACACTGTTAGTCCCCTAACTTCTGTAGGGTTGAATATGAAAAAGAGGAATTTTTCCCTGTCGCCAACATAGTTTCAGTAAAACGTTAAACTTTAACTGCTTAATTAAAAACTTCGTAAGAGGGTTCAACATGGGCTCCGTGAAGTCTTATACACTCGCGGGCACGACGAATTGAGGACTGCTGTACCCGCCACAATAACTCAGCATTGTTCCTTATTTGATCACAATAAAACGTGATTCTCCGTAGAAGTTCCTCCCTACTATCGACCGGAGTAGAATACACCAAGGTTTTGAGGTGTCCCCACAGGTAAAAATCCAACGACGTTAGGTCGGGAGATCGAGGAGGCCAGGCAATAGGTCCTCCCCTACCTATCGAACGGTTTGGATTATTCAAGTGCTCCCGCACAGCAACGCTGAAATGAGGTTTTGCTCCATCGTGCATGTAGTACATGTTTCGGCGGATTTCAAGTGGTAAGTGCTCTATTAAATCGTTAAAAGCGTTCTGGAGGAATTCCAAATAAAGTTGTCCATTCAGTCGTGCCGGCAATACGAATGGTCCAATCAAAAAATTGCCAATGATTCCTGCCCAGACATTAATTGATTGGAACTGATGTTGATGATGCGAAACAATAGTTGCATGAGGATTTTCATCAGCCCATACATGTGAGTTGTGTAAATTCATGATGCCATTTTTGGTAAACCCTGCTTCGTCCGTGAAGAGAATAGTGCTAATGAAGTTTACATTATTTCGTTGCTGATCCAATAGCCAGTTTGCAAACTGCATTCTACGGGGAAAATCTTCAGGAATCAGTTCATGCACTTTTTGCAAATGATATGGATATAACAGCTGTTCTTGAAGAACTTCATGTACCTACTATTGTTTTCGACGTATTAAACTGCGCTGATAATTTTCGAATGCTCGTTGAAGGAGTGTCATATACAGTATTTAAAATATTTTCCTCTAACTGCGGCGTAAGTACTGTTCTTCCCCGACCAGCATCAGTACGTCTTTTCCCAAAATTTGCTAAAATTATGAAGAAATTTAATAACATTACCTTAGTAAATGCAATCGCCTACCATTCTCCCTTAGACGTTGGTCAACTCGTTGAAATGTTTTCTGATCGGGAAGAGTACGATTAGGATATCTGTCGTGATACTTATAACCTTCTGGCTTCCAAAGCATTGCAAGATGCAAGACCATACATCAGATGCATATCTGCATACTCAATAAACGTGTATTCCATATTTCGAATTATTTCACAATTAATTTCACTTCGAAATCCAAAAACCAGTAATTTGATATCGAAATAAAGAATCAATGTGTCAGCGATGTGAAAGTTGACAAGTTCTAAAAATGCAGGATATTTATTTCTTTCGTACCTAGCTACGTTTGCAACAACAATACTTTGTTTTTGGGGCCGATAAAATAAAACGCACATTTTTTGTGAACCTAGGTCGAACTGTAATTCACAGAATTAGACGTATCTGTTATCGAAATACGCCAAATACATGATGTAAATAATATGACGTTTTTTCGAAAACGGTTAGGATTAACGACATGAGTGAAGAGTACTTAATTTTTAGGAAATAGTTAAAGGTATGTAAAAAACGTCGTCCAAAGTTCTTATCATACAGGGCGTAAAAAAATGGGGTCATGAGTGTCACAGCTAGTCCGTCCCTGCAGCTGTGAGTACTTCACAACACTTTCTTGGATAGTAATTTGAAGGACCTAACCTGGTATACATCATATTAAAACAAAATTGGAATATACCTGGTGGTTCAATAATTAGGTGTAAACATCTTGATTTCATTGGAGCTCTTTGGGAGCCCATATCTCCGAAGAGGAGGCCCATACGAAAAAAGTTTATATGAACTTGTAGTATTCTTTTCATGTGTTTTTTTCATATCCGGGAGATTTCCCACATTTTCCCGGACACCCCGTATTATTTGCGATGCTTCTAAAATTATAACCAAAAATTTTTCTACAAAGGGCTTTTCTAAAAGGGACACATACTTACTAAATTAGTAATAAAAACTCAAATATTGTTCTAGAAGAATTATTCCTCTCAGTAGGGGAGTTAGACGCGTCCAACCTGTACCGGAGTACTGGGAAGCAAGCGACATAAGGCCTTTTTGTATTAACTCCTAGCATTTGGATTACCAAGGAATGACATTTCTGCCGGCCTGGACTGTTTCTGTTGTTAATAAAAACGGGAACTTCCGGTTATTTTTTTTTAACAGATTTCTTTGAGCCAGCAACGTGGAAATTTGCATGCAGCTAGGAAGAGATAGATGGTAAAGGAAAAAACTTTTCTGCCGACCTAAATCCGCCCGGAAGTGGTGGCAGAAGCGGATGAGCTTACTCTATTTTTCGACAATCGCTATCCCCATGACCAAACATCTTAAAATTTTGCATGCCAGTAAATTAACACTTACCTTTCCAGAAATTTTTTGGCTGGCAGCAATCTTCCGCTGGCCACTTTTTATAGATAGGTTAATTCTGTTTGTCGACAATCTCAATTTTTTTCTCCGAGATAGTTGCAAGTGAAATGTTAAAATTTTAGTTTACAGTTAATAGAGGGATAGTGCGACTAGCTTTGGTAAAAAATTCAGTTATACAGGGTGCTTGGTTTCGGAGTTATTAAACGTCAAAATCGAAATTTCCGCGAATTCGTTATGGGATTGATTACAGGATTGCAGAGGACCGAGAGCTTCAGAATCCTATTGAAGTTGGTGAGGATCGGAAAATGGGAAGTAATTCTGCTCAATTTTTTAGGTCGAAAAATGCTTCTTGCAGACCCGTCTTTGGTACTTAATGACCCAATCAAACTTTAGAATCCCAAATACTTTATTTTTGCAATACATCTTTCGATATCTAAAACGACTGAAAATTGGGAAAATTTTGAAAAAACTCTAAATTACGACTTTTGATGCAAATTTGAGACGTTTTTTTTACTGCTTCAAAGTAGATCCAAATCAAAATCCCATATACCTCATCAAAGAGAGCTCGTCGTAATACGTGATTTCCATATTTCTTAGTTTCATCATTCTTTATAAGAAGGGAGCAATCCACGGTTAAATTTCGATTTTTTGACTTTTTTTCGATGACATCTGTACATTCAAATCCCTCTCTATCTTTTCCTATCTAATTTTTTGTCAATTTTTTAACGCCATCTTATAGAGGGATAATCAGGCTTTATAATGAATTTTGGAATGGGTCATCCAGGAGTGTGTTTAAAGGGGGTAAAATTTATTTTTTTTTTAAATTTCCAACAAATTCTATTTTTAACCGTCGATCATCGAAGAATTAATAAAAATGCTATTTCATGCATAAATCGTCCAACGAAATGTACTGCAATCCAAAATAGAATGTCCATTGTATCGTTTCCATGTATATTCCAAGCCAAAATCGGTCCAGGAACCTATTAATCTTGCAATAAAAACTGGAGTTTTTCCGAAATTTTGACACATCATATTCAATGTCGATATAAAACAAGTCCGCTTATCTTGTTTTTTCATTTGCCGTAAATTTCTATTTTTAAAAATGTTTCCTGCCCCGATGCAAAGAAAACTATTTATTTATAACTTTAACGAAAAATATGCAATTTTAATTAATGTGGAGTGTTCTTAGATGATGGGGGAAAGAACTGGTAAATAAGAGAAATATTGTAAAATAATACCGGTTCAAAATAGGATTGTTGGAAAAAATCAATTTTTACCCCCTACGCTCCTGGATGACCCATTCTAAATTAATTTTAAATCCTTGTTATGAGATAGCGTTGAGATATTGCGAAAAAATTAGATAGGACAAGATACAGAGTGATTTGAATGTACAGATGTCATCGAAAAAAAGTCACAAAATCTCAATTTAATCGTCGATGGCTCCCTTCCTATAAAGAATAAAGAAATTTAAAAATATGGAAACGACGTATTTTGACCAGCTCTTTCAGACGAGGTATATGGGATTATGATTTGGATCCATTTTGATCCCAAAAAAATTAAAAACCGTCAAAAATTTGCATCAAATATCGTAATTTCCAGCTTTCCCAATTTCCAATCGCTTTAGGTATAGAAAAATGTATTGCAAAAAGACAGTATTTGAGATTCTAAAGTTTGATGTGTACCTACCAAAGATGGGTCTGGAATTGGCATTTTTCGACTTAAACAAAATTCAAAAGAATTACTTCCCATTTTCCGAACCTCGCCAATTTCAATAGGGTTCTGAAGTCCTCGGTTCTCTACAACTTTCGAAAATTTAAATCTCCTTAATTCACTTTTGCGACCTGTTATCGATCCCATACGAATTCGCGGAAATTTGTACTTTGACGTTTAATAACGAAACATCCTGTATAACTGATTTTTTTACCGAAGCTAGTCGCACTATCCCTCTGTTAACCCAGAAAATTTTAACGTTTCACTTGCAACCATCTCGAAGAAAAAAATTTAGATTATCGAAAAACAGAATTAACTAATCAATAAAGAGTGGCCGGCAGAACTGCTGGCAGGCAAAAAATTTCTAAAATGGTAAGTGTTAATTTACTTGCATGCAAAATTTCGAGATGTTTGGTCACGGGAATAGCGATTGTCGAAAAATGGAGTAAGTTAATCCGCTTCTGCCACCACTTCCGGTTGACCAGCCGTTCTGACAAAGTAGGTATAAGCGACTATATACTAGAGCTAGCCAGATTTAGAATAACCCTGGAATCTCTGATTGCTCTAAAATTTAATTTAACATTCTTGTTTAGAAATCTATGTAATATATTTACTTTTAAAAAAATAAAAACATAAAAAGTCTCTTATTCAGTGATTCTGCTTGCAATGATGACATAATATATATCCAACTCTGTTAATAAAATATAAATTCTTCTATTATAAAATAGGAGCAAGAATGAATACTTGGTCACATTTTTCCCGTCAAAATAGATTTTCACTTAAAATTCTCCACTATTCTGTTAGCCAATGATCAAAAACATTTACTAACAAACGGAGAGAGTGAAATTTGTCCCTCCCCAGAGTGTTTCCACAAACGTGGTACCGCTTATTGATCTTCCCCAGCGAAAATAAACTGGTACACTATTATTTTAATAAAAAAATAAATGGAATGCTTCAAAGATACTAATAATTTCGAGTTTAAAAAAAGTCCAAGTGAAATTGATGATACTGGAGCAGTTTTCAGGTTTATTTTATTGTTGCCACAGTCGTTTTTTTTTATTCACAATAAGGTAAATGATAAGTATGTCATATATGTAGTTTCTATTGTATGCAAATTTAATTTCGATTCCCACAAAATTTATAAGAACAAGCCAGTCAAAATAGTCGCTCTTTTCTTCAAATGGGCAATTTATTGTTTTTGAAAACATGGGTGCCACATGTGGTGTGGTCACATTACTTACACCTTTTTGAAGATCTAGTCATCAACCGGTTAATGTTTTTTGTGACACAAATACTCAGCGTGGGATACAGCATGCATTGTTTTAGCGGTTCCTGCATCTTTTGGCACTAAATTATAAAAAAATCTTGATTTAACATATTGCTACAATAGTGTCAATTTTAAACATCCGCATTCCAGTTTAAATCAAATAAATTTTTTAAAACTCGATTGATGAATAAGAGCCAAAACTCTGTAAAACGACCTTTTTCACTAAAAGAAGAAAATCAACCTAACTTGACCATCCCTCCAGGTTCTCTTATAAATTTATCTGTAATCATTAGATAAGAGAGACATATTCCACCTATGTTTAGTTAAGTAATGATCGAGAGTGCCGAACTAGTGCGGTATTGAATTTGTTACCGCACTTGTACTGAGTACTGAGACACTAAGACAACATACTTCAAAAATTTATTTACTCATATACTTCAAGATAATATTTAATACTCTAGTTCTTAAAACAAATATTTAGCAACACATTCCTTAGTAAAACTGATACCAGCTAATAAGTTTGAACAACTTGAATTTAAGCTCAGGTTTGTATTAGACTTCCACCTCTCTACACTTAATGTATCAACTCCAGTAGCAGCTAACTGTGATCCTGATGACCTCCTGAAGCAGTGGCCGGTGAGTTGTTTAGGATTGGGTAATTTTAAAAACAAAGCAATATTGTTTGGTAAACCCCCAAAGATGTTAATCCCTACACTTTGTTGAGATCATTTACCATTCTTGTAAAACACAAATAATCGACTATGATCAGTGTTCAACGGACGTAACTTCCTAAATTTTACCATATTCTTTAATTAATTAATTTATTATTATATTATTAAATACTTTTATACCTCCTGATGTTACAAAAAATTCTCCAGAAATGTTTGTCTTTGTAGCCTCCTGTATGGTATTACCTACAATTCGAAAACACTGTCCTTCATCTATTAAATGTTCTCCTAGTAGTTTTGCCAACCCTTCTCTTCGACATGCCCCTGCAATAAGCGCAACTTTTTTCATTAAAGCCGTGCTGTCGTCGGCTTCTTGCAAATGTCTAGCAATGTCTGAATTAGTTACAATCTTAGACTTTTTAGGACTTTGACATGTTCTTTTCAGAAACGCAATTAAATGCGTAAATCTGCTGATATCCATTTTTCTTTTTATGAATATAACACTTTGCAACATTGAATAGAGTGTCCAAAGGGAGGATGGGTTTTCTGTCTTCGATAACTGCTCAAAATACGCCAATAAAATCTTCTCGTTGGTAGCTTTTACCATTTTTTTCTGCATACAATTTCTCGTACGGCCATACATTAACTCATATTTTACTCTTGACTTTTCAGGTAAAAAAATTAAATAACTTTTGTGTAATAAGATGTGTACTCCCACTTGTTACGTAAATAACTACATTTACCGATTTTTCCTTAGCTAGAGGCGCTTGTGCAAAAGCTTCTGCCAGTCTGTTAAACCACATCACGTTCTATGTATTTAAGGAAACTTAAAAAACGTATAATTGGAGGATAAAATGCGAAATGACATTCACATTTTCCTCATTTTAATGAAAATGCCGCAATGTGTTATTTTTTACAAGCTTCCTTTCCGTACAATTCTGAAAAAAAATAACCAATTCAGTGTTATAAGTTTCTCTACTATAGGGTAGTATACCACTTGAAATTGGTGGCTTAAATCAGCTGCAATCAGCTGGTTTTTAACGCGAAAGAAGAGCTCACTTGACGACAAAATTGACAAAGGTGCCATATAACACAATAATGAAGACAAAGATGAAAGGAAAACATTAACCCTTGAACTGGACGCCACGTTCTTAATTTGAGTGCTTCAGCAAGCTTTCACTTGACACCATTCACGATGCTGTTAAAAAAAATTCAAGTGCTCAATCCCCCCCCCCCCCCCAAAGTAACCCTCAGAATCAAAATTTAACGTTTTGATAATTTTTACGGAATCTATAACTAATTCTCAGTGTTCATGATTTTTTTTTCAGGTGTTTCTGAGCGATCCATTTAGTGATTAGGGTGGGGGACAGTAATTTTTAGGCGTTTTTACCTAAAAAAACGAATAAAAAAATGCATCACATACCTATATTGTTGAATTCGTGTTTCAATTAGCTTTCATTTGACACTCTATACGAGTTATATAATTGAAGTCAAGAAGTGGCGATTGGTGGGTTCACTATTAACATCTCTAAATTTAGTACGGGTCCTGTAAGTAGAAACAGAGATATACAACTTTGAAATTTCACCAACCGCCAGTGTGTCAAAGAATCCAATTTTAAAAGTTTTAAAAAAAGGCGGGGTGGTAAGGTAAGAGGGACTAAGTGAATTTGTCTTTTAAAATATTAAGTAAAATGTCGTGTCTAGGGTTGTTGGTTCCAAAAAACATCAGTAAAACAATGTTTGATATAGAGTAGATTTTAGGGGGGGGGGGGAGGCAACCAGCCAAAAAACCGTATATTACACAATCACGAACTTGCGCAGTAGTTAAAAAGAACCGTGAAACACGACCGCGGGGGGGGGGGGCTGGAGGGCAACCGCCCCCCCCCCCCCCAAGTGCGCCCATGTGAGCAGATAATGAGAAAGAAGCGGAGATGGGAGGTGCACTAAAATGTTATTTTAAACTGTCGTGATACTGTTGAATTTTGAAATTATTAGGAAGATTAAAAAAATGATATTATAATTAGAAAAAAATTAGCCGACTTCAAAAAACCACCGAAAAAAATTAAATAACAATAGTAGCTTAAGTGTGTTTTAATTTAAGTAAAGATTTTTGGTAGTTTTCATTTGTTTATGTTAAATTTGTCGAACAAACCCACTATTGTTAACTAATTTTAGTGTAAACTATTATCAAATCAATTCATTAGATTGACGAACATTTTTACGCATTACTATTATGTTATAATTATAAACCTTATATGGATGCAAAAAACATTTATATACAGCTTTCAACAACGGTACGCCTCTTATGGCTGGCTTGTTATTAATGATTTTTTAAGAGGAATATTTGTATTGTGTCAGATCGAATTTTAAACAAAAATAATCAACTAATATATTCGAAAAGTACCGTGTCAGTTCCGATGATTTTTCGAATTGAGATTCAATGTTCATGTTAATAGTATAATAAATTACTTCATCTGATAACATTTAAATTGGTGTATTTGCATTAATAATTTGTAAGAAAGTTAAACAAATCTGTATAATGGAGTAGCATTATCTTAATGTGTTAATTTATTTACAGAATGGGCCTATTTTATTCAGCTGAATTAAACTAATTTATACTGGAAACATAGGTGGGCGCCAAATAATTCACAAAATTCAAATCAGTTATTCTCGAAAACTATTCCATTTCTAAATTGGATATGATTCAAGAAATTAAAATAAAATAAAACCCGCGTTTTACACCGATGAAATAATGAGCCCATTTTGTTCTGTTGAGAAATTTTCCTAAGCACTGACCACTGACCTACGTTACAATCATCAGGGCGTGTATTTTCTCAAAGTACGGACAGTTTTTTCAGTGTGTTTACATCTTAGATTTAAAATAGAATAAATAACACACCTAATGATTTGTTATTAACTATACTTGACTGTTTTTACGTGAAATGTATTAATTTTAACTCGCATGAACGACTGAACACGAAAATATTTCTATTTACTTGTAATAAGCTGATCTGTCTGCTAATCTAATTCCGAATACCGCAAAAAGTTTCAAGTGTGTGGTGTACAGTGCACCGATCTTATGGGGAATAGGGACAAAAATCAGAACTCGGAAACAAATTAATATTATAAAATTATTTACCAAAAATTTGTCGGCTATTAGTCTATATTCAGAACAAAACATATTTATTTTCTATTGTAAGGTAAAGAAAATGGATTTCAACTTATGCGTCCAGAATATCATATTAACAGTAGAAATAATGCTAAAAATAAATAATATTATGAGCTGTAATAGCTAATTTAAAGAATATATAGGAACCTAGTTCAAGAAAAAACAAGAATATACAGGGTGTTAAATGCATACATTTAACCCGGTAAATCCCGATATGAATTCAGATTGAAGAAAAATAGTCATAGATGGCGCTTCGAAATAATAAGCTGGTAATCGCTACTTAAATTTTCTTTAACCGTCGGTACCCGCCACTGGCAAGAATCATATGATACAGATACGTTGACAATAATTCTATCAATATCTTTTTTATGTAACAAGCTAGCATGAGAAATAATGTTATTATTAGCTTTGTTGTAAAATCCCTTTAATATGCACTTCTTTTGAATACCAAAATACCAAAAAACACTGACAACACAGTACAGCCATTAATTTAATGCAAGTAACCAACGCTTGACTAACACTTAAAACAATTTCTGGGGTAACGCATCAAACAATTTGAAAGATTCCACTTTATTTTGTCACTACCCGCACTATTAAAAACTGAAAACTAATGTTTTTGATACTTTTAAGTAAAATCTCTATAAAATTTACTTCCCATGTTATAAAAAGGTGTTGAACTTAACACACTTATAAAATACTAACAAAACCGTAGATATAGCAGTTAATAAAAAAAAGCATTCCACTAATTAAATGCTTAAAACAAGCCACGATATTTTTTACTATCAGCACTATTAAAAAACCACAGAAAAATAAAGGGTTTGTTATAAAAAACTGACAACTAATTGAAAAGGGAAAAGAAAAGTATCGGCGACACAAATTAAGGAAGCCAGCTGCAATCAGCTGATTTTTAAAGGCGAAGAAGGACTTACTTCTTGACGACAAAATTTACAAAGATGCCAAATAATGCGATAATGAAGACAAAGACGAAACGAAAACATTTCCCGTTATAAGTTGTTAGCAAATCGCCTAAAGAGGACGCCATGTCCTTATAATTTGAGTCGCTCAAGCCAAAACACTTCATAGTGAGATTTTGCAACTAGCAACCCCAATCCATAAACGATACAATTTGAAGTGGTGTCTCTATATCACAAAATTTACAAAGAAATTAAAAAACTAAAAAAACAATCAAAATCTTGGGTAGGCTTATAAATTCATTTAACAAATGAGGTGAAAACTCTGATTAAAATATCACTCTAAATTGTATTGTTCGCGGATAAGCTTATCTGCAATTTCTTCTTGCAAAATCTCCCTAATAGTGCCGTTGCCAAAAACCACCCGTACCGAAGAAGTTGCTTGATGTCGGTAATTTTCACATTTTGTTATAATATTCACGAAGACCGTTTGTTTATGCGAATAGTAATACCAAAGGCAGAAACCTACCAAAAAATAAGTAATAAATGGGTGATTTAACTCTTTTTATGTGGTGCAGTCAAATTTTTGAAGCGTCCCTGAAAGTACTTTTACGAAGATTGTTTTGAACTCGGTTATAAACAATTTATTGTTTGATTTTTAACCTTTTTTGAAAGGCAGAAAGTTAAAGCTAGTAGGAATTATGTTCATCTCATTAATAAATAACGTAATAGGTAAGTGACAATTATTATTTGCGGTACAACATAGCCTGTTTTGTTTTGGTTACTATGTCAACCGATTTCACGAGTGGTCCATATTTTCCCATATTAAGTAAAGAAATTTGCTACCTATTAAATTAAATACACATATTTGATAAAATGTGTCTGTGGAATTAAAAATACTTTGGATTATTTTCGGTTTTCACAAAAACTGATAAAGAAATGAGATGTCACAATAATATTTAAGTTTGGTAATGCCCTGGCTGCATCATTTGTTTTTTATTTATAATATTAGAGTCTGTGACGTCAGGCTCTTCAGAAGAGCGTCGGATTAGGGCCGGTATTTGGGCATTTTTTAAAATAAAAAAATGTTCGATTTGAGGGAATCGAAGTATTGGGTATGCTTGACTACCCTATTAATCACCCATTCAAATATATGCAGTGAATTTTATAACACCCTGTATGTAGTTATAATATATATTTTATCCTGCCCCTGAGTCACTTTCACTTGCTTCGCTATCTTCAGGAGTAGTCGTGGTATTATATGCTGACAAAAGATCAGTGTCTTCTGTAAACACAATGTATTCTTTAATGGTACTGTCATTAGTTAAATGTTTTTTTATTGATTATTTTCGATGAAATGCTAGTAAGGGATCCGATCTAATTCTTAAGCGATTTATTAAATCAATATTTGATTTTAGTCGGGAAAATTTTCTTGTATTTATTAATCTCTTTTGTGAATTTTTTATGCCTAGCTTTCAAATACTCTTCTGACATTTCGCCAATTGGTGTATTAAAGCTTTTTATAAAGGTTAAGTCTATATAAAGCAGGAAAAGTTTCACTATGTACACTATTTACGACTGTCGTTAACACATTATACTTGCGTTCTGAATGTTCTGATAAATCTAGATCTAAATTAAATGCAAGTGTTTGCTCCAAAGATAACCCTTTCTTCACCAACAATCATTGTGTGACGACTCCTTTATTGGAGTATTCAAACTGGTAATAGCAGAAGCCGTTAACTCTTCAGGAACACGAACTTTGGAGGCTGGAAAACCATGTTCTCTAAAAAAATGGTTTTCGAAGGCGAGCTATCCACTTTGATTTCAAGCTGGTACAAACGAATTTCATATTATTTACTAGTTTTGGTTGATCGGGATTTAGGACACTATACAAGTTCATAATAATTAATTGTTTTACTACACTAAATTTGGCTTCACCTGTTGCTGCCACCTAGACTTCGAAACAGTCATCATACGTAAGAGATCGACGTGAGCCTGAAAAATATTGTTTTTTAAAAGTTTGCACAGATTTGCGAAAGTGAATGCTTTTGCCGAAATCTGCGCAAAATTTGCTACAAAATAAGCAAAAAATTGGAGATATACCTTCATATACTTCTTTTTCAAAAGCTTACAGAAGTTTGAAAAAAATCACTAGAATAAAATTTCACGCTCTCCTAAAATACAGTAGATTAATGTTGTCAGGTATCAAATAATCATGTAAGTATGGTATTTTTATAAAGTTAAAATACGAGTTTGATTGGGATATATAAAACTTTCAAGATACAACGGTCCCCAGCTCAAGCAAAATTGCAACTGATAAAATAGGTAATGCACTACCTGTAACCAAAAGTCTGCAAAGGTCAAACTTCTTTAGTTAGGAAACAAAGTTAGAAAAATTTTAAGCCAAAGTAAGAAATGGACGGGTGTGATTTTTTCGGTCATCAATTAATTTAATTTTTATTTACAAAATAATTAGATTTGTTCTCAGAATGACAGATCTGTCACCCAAGCGATTATCTGTAAATTTATGTAAAATCGCCAGAAAACTTAATTAATAAATCAAATAGTAAAAATTGTGCTTAAAACTGTAGATTTGTGCTCAAAATTTTATTGCCAATATATTTGAAAACGATTATCTGTAAATTTATGAAGCACACTAAAATGTAATTAATTATAACACTATTGTGTTTGGAAATAGATGTGTTCTCACATTATTATCATCAATAAACTTGAGCAAACCCGACCACAACAGATTCTCTTGTGGTCGGATTGTGTTGAATAGAATAAAACATAAATAGTAACAAGGTTCTCATTTAGTGATAGATCGATTATTTTGAGAATACAGTTATTATTTCAAACATTAAACAGATTTATTGGACTTAAGTTACCATGATTATTCGTTTATTTTGAATAAAAAATGTTATAAATTTGGATATGTTGTACATAGGTATATGTTTGAAAACACTCAAGTTAATTTGAGATAAAAAATAATTTCTGTAATTGGATTTGATGACAAAAATTTATTATGGTGACAGGTTGGTTAGGTATATTTATTCTCGAAAGGGTTTAAGCCCAAATTATATGCAAACTATTTTCCAGCAAAACAATCAATATCTAAAATTAAAGACCCGGAGAATTTACAATTTTTTTTGAGATGATACTTCACGATTCATCAAGCACGGAAGAAGTGCTTTAGCTATTTCAAGTATCAAAAAAGAGATGATCGAAATGTTGGTCTGTGACTTAAGGAAAGACAGAAGATGGGCAAAAGAACCTTCTCTTTTGAGTACGAAATCCTTACAATTTGTTTTTCTGTTAAAATCTTTATTTTGCGAATTTTAAACTCTCTTTACAGCATATAAAATGCAAGTTCAGCAAATTCGTAAAAGAATGCATCGCGAAGTTCATCCATTACCGATGGTACCCGCCAAACCTACACAAAACTGTAAATCGGCGTTCCAGTCCGTAAAAACCTGACCATATCCTCTGGTACTACCTTAAGACCCAAAGAAGGGGAACCATGCATGTCCAGCAAACTTACCGAAGAAATCGCGACTGCACACGCGTTGTTCGCGATCGGTACCGCACGGGTACCCATTAGTTTTACACCAACCACCGCGGGTTTGTTCTGATGGTGTCGTACCGTTTACTTTTGTTTACATTATTATTTGTTGCAATAGAACTTTCGTTATAATTTGACAATTTGTGACGGCGGTACTTTTGACTTTAGCAGTACCATAAATTGTTTTTGATGGTACCGTTTAAGTTTAAATGCGGATAATTGACAAGTGACTTTGATTAGATTATGAATTTGATGATTTTTGGGAACAAAATTATAATATGTATATTTGCCCTCTTCCTTTTTTTGGTTAAAAAAATTATAGCGGTAGTTATAGTTGAAGAAAAACTGGTAATGTGCTCTGGTGAAATTTTTTATTGACTTGTAAAACACTTTTATTGGAAAGTTCGGAGAAACTGTTCGCGTTAAGTGTAATAGAGAAGAATTTTTATGTTCGTACTAAGTATATTTAATTATTTTTTATAATTGCAAAATTTAATTATTTTGTTTGTGAGTAACAATATATTATATCTAGACCAACTTCAGGACTTATTGTGAATAGAGTTTCTGGAAAAAAGATTTTTCTGGGGGGTAAGTGCCAACTAATTTACTTTCAATTGCAAAAATGCGAAAAACCTGAGGAAATAAAGAAAAACTCTACTTTCCGAAGTGTTCTAAATTATTAGATTCTTAAAATAATATGGAAATCTTGGAGCAATTTTTGATCGCTATTGGACTTTTGAAGATCATATATACTTAACAGATGTAATCAGCGAGGCGTATTTTACGCTTGGAATTATGTATATGAGGTGTCTTTAAACTGACTGTTTCTATACATAATACTATCACATATCATTGTGGTCAAAATAGAACTAAAAAAAATTGATATGTTTTTAAAGATTTAATTTGTAGTGATTTATACAAGTAAAAAATACAAATTCACTAATAATTAAAAAAGAAAGAAAAAATTCGGTCAAGTGCAAGCTATACTAGCAACATTATTATTCTGTGCCATCGGCCCCCACTTAACTGCTTAATCTGCCGCGCTACCCGCCGCCGACAGCACCAACCCCGTATCACATGGCGAATGCGCGGAGCTGAGTGGGGGAGAGTTTCGACTGAGCCAAATTAAAAATTTGGAAAACGTGTAAGAACAAAAGTTGTTCCTTACATCGTGAGAAATATTTTTTGTCGATAAACTTTTTCTCTAAAACCAATGGTTCAAGAGTTATAAGGAAAAAAACAATTAAATCGTTTATAACAATTGATCGCGCTAGAATACTTCAATCCTGATAATTTAGGCTCAATCTGCACCTAACTCTCAATGTTCATGATTTTTTTCAGATTTTTCTGAGCGATTCTTTTGGTGATGATGGTGGGGGACAGCAATTTTTATGCATTTTTCCCGAAAAATGTTTAAAAAATGCATAAAAAAATACATAATAAATATATAGGTATTGTTCAATTCGTGTTTCAGTAAGCTTTCATTTGACACTACACTATACCCTTGAAATTTCTTTTTCCATATCCCAATTTACCTCCTAAAATTAACCCCCAGAATCTAAATTCAATTTTTTATACTTCGCGTCTATAATTGGGCCGCCACACTCTATGCCTGTGCTAAATTTCAAATTTTTACGTCGAGTACTTTCAGAAAAAATCGCCTGTGACAGACGGACGAACGGACGGACACCGAAGTGATTCCGTTTTGCTAATTTTAGCACGGAATACTAAAAAAACATGTTCATTAAATAAACATGCAGGCCTCAGAAAATTCATAGTAATTTGGTTGCCGGTTGCATTGAGTTAAGACTGGGTTTAAATAATTTTCCTGATCCCAATTGAATTTTTTGTACGTGGCTTTATAAAGATGTTCAAATATTAGAAAAATAGACAACATTTATCATAAAAAGAAATGTTATTTATTATAGAAATAAAATATATCTGGCACTTCGTCCAACAAAAAGTACGAAGTATGACAATCTCACAATCTCAGGGGGGGACGCCAAAAAATGGTTTTTAAAAAGATTTATATATCTAGAAAGAAAATCTTAGAGCAGTCGAACAAACGGTTAGAAAATATGGGCGTTCTCTTACGAGGATGATTTAAAATAACTAAAATTTTCAACAATACCCTGACGTCCGAAAGCGCTCCAATAAAGCATTTTTGGATTAAATCATCCTATTTGGCCCTCAAGAATGTGAAGAAGCAATTTTGGATACACGCAAGAAATTTATCAGTCTTGCTTTTTTTATATACACTGAGTAATTTTTTCCAGGCAACCTGTATGTCTACATAAAAAAATTGTGTATAGAACAAACCAAAATAAAAGAAGTCTTAGGATTTCAAACACTTTAGAAATACATTCATTGCACTAAAAATACCTATAAATACTCGGGAAATTTAACATAGTTAATTTATTTACAAAGATACACGATTAATTACAAAAAATTAGGTGATTCCACTTGTAAAAATAATAGTATATCCAGTAATCCTCATATCAACTTATCAGCAATTTTTTTAAAATGTTATAATATAAAAGTACTGCTGTTTTTTTGTTGAAAAGGTTAGCCTCAAAAATTAGAATCCTTTCTGATCAAATTTATCCTCAAAATAGAGATCGTCCATTTTAACACGATGGGCTGCCTAAATCTAAGGAACAAATTAGATCGCCGCAAAAATTTGGACACACTTGTCAATAACCTTAACCTTACTTTTATGCGATTCTATATCAATATAAACCCTTTATATTTCTGTGCCTATGTCACAGATTACTCCTATATATTGAAACCTGTTAATATTTGTGATATTACAGTTTTACTATTATTTCTGTTCTAGTTGAACGTTATATTTAAATACACTTAAGCACAACAAAATTAAAAAATGCTACAAAAGTTACGCAAAATATAAACATTCCCTGTTAGTACTAAAACGGCCGATAGGGAAGCATGACGGTGTTGCCGTATCCTTAATTTCATTCGCCACATTACCCGTTACGTTCAGCTGTATTGCGTAAGATGACATCAGAAGGGAAACTGATTTTTTGAATTTGGTCGAATTTCAAACCTTCATAATTTTGTTATTATTCGCCCAGCCGACGTAATTTTGTGTGTGTGTGTGTGTTTCGATTGACTGATTGTGCAATAATATTAACATATTTATTGAAAACGCAAAAATATTTTTAATTATATTTTGAGTTACCTATACAAATTTTATTTAAGTAACTTTATAGGTACTGCTTTTGCATACAAACTTAGATTATATTATTGACTTATAGCGAGGAAAGTAAAAAAAGTAGAGATCGCACGATACCGATATTGATATCGTTATATCGGCATATCGGCGGTTGTTGCCGATTATCGGTATCGTATCGTATCGGCAGGAAAATTGCCGCTATATTGGCACATATATAACGAAGAATTTTGGGTTCTTACTGCATATACCTACGAAAGGTAATACTCGTAAATATAATAAAATAAAATACATTTTTGTGCCTCTTCTAATGTCACTAATAATATCTAATCATTTATAACATAACTGTAGTATAACAGGCCTTTTTCCGGAGAAATAAATTAAGAATTTCACAAAGCAATACTGAAAACTTTAAACAGGGACTTCCCCGAAACTTCACCAATCAAAAACGTTATACCGCGTTACCGCGTGACGGAATGATAAACCGGGACTTCCCCGATTTTCGTTTTCGCCCAAACAGAAAACGCATGAACGAAAAACGGAAATTGATACAGAATACGTACAGGATTTAGCGAATTGGAGGTTCAGAACCGTATTTTGTATTTTTTTATTTATATTCGACGTTATAAAAACCAGGGTTGGCATGAATTAATTTACATGATTTAAGCTTTTGACTTTTTTTTTTATAAAAGTCATGACTTTTTCCAATCCTGATAAAAACTAAACATTGAAACATACGTATGTCTTTGCCGATACGATTTATCGGTATAGGTATATCGGCATGTAAATATCGGTATCGGCCGATATATCGTATCGGCAAAATAAAGTCATATCGTGCGATCTCTAAAAAAAAGCTCACCAAGGAGGCATACATCAAAAGTGAGTCAAAATACTCAAAAAATTAAGGAGATATTACGCTGATTTAATGTTCAATAAGACAGTTGTATCAGCCCTCTTGATGCAACGGCCGTCTACTAAACCAGAAGAGATTCTGTGTAAATATTAAGCAAACTGAATAAATCAAAGCTACACACCTTATACGTTGACTTTGACATTATTGAGAGAAGACCTTCAACTTTCCTTAAAAGACCGAGTCTTTAAACTTGAACTTGAACAATAATGATAATTAAAGAATAACACTCCTACAGTGAAAATTAATAGCCGGTTTTTAGTATGTAACAATTTTTTTCTTATTCTAAGCAGTTTTTATATATCAGCACCAGAACAAACTAGGAAATATAGGGAAATTTGGGTCTAGCCGGTTAACTATATGAAAAGTGCCCCAAAGTCGTTTCCATATTCTTACCTCGTAAATTATTGTTGTTCTTTGACAGAAACATTTTTACCCCAAATTTCAAACCCCTCCTCTCAGTAATGAGGGAGATATGGGGGTGGCAACCCTTAACTTAAAAATTCATTATCTCTAAAACTAATTGAGATATATCAATGACATTTTAACTGTGCATAGTTATTTATAAGGTTTACATAATATAATTTTTTCAGATTTTTGTCTCGTTTTTTACCATTTAAATGAGATAAAAATCTGAAAAAATTATATTATATAAACCTTATAAATAAATAACTATGCACAGTTAAAATTTCATTGAGATATGTCAAACAGTTTTAAAGATAATGAATTTTAAAGTTAAGGGTTGCCACCCCCATATCTCCCTCATTACTGAGAGGAGGGGTTCGAAATTTGGTGTAAAAATGTTTCTGTCAAAGAACAATAATTTACGAGGTAAGAACATGGAAACGACGTTGGGGCACTTTTCATATAAACTGCTGGCCACTCGAACTTACACATAGAGATTTTTAGGCAAAATTTAAAGTTCAATATTTTCAACAGGAATGCAAATTTTTGAACGCGTCTTGCATATTTTAAGAGCTAGTTTTTTTCAGATTCAGCTGCATGACGTATATTTATCGTAGGACCTTAGGTTTATTATATACGGGGTGATCAATCAAAAAATTTTTTTTAGTCGTTGCAATATGGTTCGTTACTAAGGTAACATCAATATCTCTAGACGTTTTTGTCACTTTTTGGGTTAAGGCCCTTAGGTCTTGTACATGCTACTAAACATAAAATTTGGGCAGCAAAATTTTGAAAATGCTGTAACTTGACATTGGATTGACGGTCCTTGATGATTTTTACGGATTTGGAATCCTTATTTCACGTAGATTTTCTATAATCTAAGCATTTTATTTGGGGGTTGAAATATACAGGTTGAAATTTACACATTATACCGGGTCGATAATAGACAAATACGTAGCGACAAGAACAAGTTTATTACATTATATTCTACAATATACAAGATTGGTTAACAACGGCCAAAAGTCAATTCTTATAAAATTTCTAATTCTAAACCTAATTTAAAGGTTCCTGCAATCCCTAAAAAAGCCGTCAATGCAATGTCAAGTTATAGCATTTTAAAAAATTTGCTACCCCAATTTTATGTTTAGTAGTGTGTACAAGACCTAAGGGCCTTAATCCAAAAAGTGACAAAAACGTCTAGAGATATTGATGTTACCTTAGTAACGAACCATATTGCAACGACCAAAACAAATTTTTGCGGAAATTTCACTCATACAAACTTTTTGATTTTCTGCATGACTTCATTGATCACCCCGTATATAATACACCTGTGGTCCTACGATAAATATACGTCATGCAGCTTAATCCGAAAAAAACTAGCTCTTAAAATCTGCAAGACGCGTTCAAAAATTTGCATTCCTGTTGAAAATATTGAACTTTAAATTTTGCCTAAAAATCTCTATGTGTAAGTTCGAGTGGCCAGCAGTTTAGTTAACCGGCTAGACCCTTAAAAATTAAATTAAATTGTCGGTTAATGGTTAAAATTAACAAGTGTACAAATATGGCTCTTCGCTATTTTCTCAGTACAAGCAATAAAACTATTTTAATTACTTTACTGGTAGGAAAAAAGAATTATTTTAAAAAATAATTAAAATTCCTTCGTTTGAAAGTACAGAAATAAAAGAAATCCTAAAAATAACATTATTTGAGTCAGTCAGTGACTTAATTATAAAAAAGGACGAATAACACTAATCTTCTACTTATCTATATACAGTGTGGTCCATTAAGTGTGGAACCAATGGTAATTTCTTTTATTAGTTGAACAACCGAAATATAAATACCGCCAAAAGTTGATGCATGTTCCATAACCATATCAGGTGCACTTAAAATGACTTCAAGTCAAACAGCATATGGGGCAGGCCAAGAAATATAAAAATCATTCAAGAGTAAAGTACCCTTATTTCGAAAAATACAGAAAAACGTCATTAAGAGAAGTTTGTACTTTTTGAGCGGTTGTTTATTTATTAAATATTGGTAATAGGCAAAAGCGCTTAGTAGCAAAATTAGGTATGTACAATTTTCTGACCTTTCTGATCATTTCATAATTGTTTTGCTTATTTAGACTCTCCAGATCTCACTTGCCTCTTCTATAACACAAATCGCAAGATTTGTGATTATATTTTGCAGAAACTACCCAAGGTACCTAAATATTAAAGTTATTTTTTATATTTTATTTAATAATATAGACGAATCTGTTCTTTATATAAAAATAAAATTTCTTTTAGCATTCTTCAAACGTAAGAGAAGCGTCGTGGTTATGTGCAAGTACTTTACACTCTATTTATTTAAGTAAAAACAATATTGATGGTGTTGCGTAGTTTCATTTTATGGCTGAGGTATACGTATTAATGTTCTATACGGTTAGAACATTAACATTTGTACTAGTAAATTAGACTAAACCCAGTTTAATGATCTTGTCGGGTATTTATTTGACTTTTTTCTATATTTTGGCGGTCATAAATATTTTTATGACTCTCTATCGAACAGAAAGGCTATGAAACCTATAGAACAGCTGTCACCTTGACCGGCATATATTATGTCTAGGCGAATTCTTAATTAGTGGTTTTGTTTACACATTTTTTGCCACAGCAAAATCAAGATTTTTGTACAGACGCGCGAGGTTTAAACACTGCCCCTGATGATGTTAACACGGTTAGTAAAACTATAGGCCAATCATTAGAGCAGAAAAAAGTCATATATTGCAAAAAAGACTAGTAGAAAACCACCTATGCCATCATTTAAAAGATAGTCCGTAGATGTATTCTGATGTGTTTTCGACTAGCAACTCTCATTAATTAATTTGTTATTAACAATTTAGTGCAAAAAAACGCTTTTTTTTGTTTTTTTGCTTATAAAACGAAAACTATTTGAAGAATTTCAATTCCGTAAATGGAAAAGTTGTAGAGAATTAAACTATGAAGAAAATGAGAGGTGGAGCGATCCGATCGGTTGATTAGAACCGAAGAAAATCCGGAAAATTCAGCTTTATTTTCAAAAATTCATAACTTTTCCATTTATGAAGATTAAGAGCTGAAATTTGGCACAGAAGTAGATAATTATATCAGCTTTAAGTGTGCGTAAGGCAGGTGCTGTCGGACTATTATTTTTTGCGCAAGTGCAATTTCAATTTTTTTATGCATTTTTTTGGCGGGAGCCTGCTTGCGTTAAAAATGGTCCTATTTTAATTCTAATACCGGTTTTCAAAACTAGAAGTAAAAGACTATAAATCGTATATCCCAAGTTTTCATTAATATACAGCGAAATGGATGAAACATGCACTTGAACATCGGTGTAAATGGCCTTGGGCGCGCGAGCGAGCGAGTGATGGGGGAAGGAGGGGAAGCGTACATATTATATAGACATACAGGCGCGCCGTGCGAAGCGTCGCATCTTTTCACTGGATTTTCTCAGCGGCTACGGCACCTTTCTGGAAGATTCTTTGTTTCAGTTAGGGGTTATTGAATACGAGGAATCTGATCCTCTATTCAGATTCCACGAATAATTCAAGATAAAGCTGCTATTCCACCTTCTTGAGTAACATTCGTATATTTCTATTCTATAAATAAACGAGCAGGAAGGTTGTTAATTTAAACACATAAATATATATTTTTTTCCGTGACGGGAAAAACGTTTGACATTTTATCTCTGTTACCAGGTAACAAAATGTCACTTTTTATGAAATTACTTTTCCCCGGGAAAAAAGTGAGTACTTTTTTCCCGGATATATATATATATATATATATATATATATATATATATATATATATATATATATATATATATATATATATATATACACATAAGTAGAGGTAGATATTTAAATTTAGAATATTTTATTATACAAAAGTTACATTTCCTTTCAGACATTTTCTCACTGTATATTATTCAAAATAACTACTAAACAACCACTAAGTTTGCAATTTTTAAATCAAACCACAGAATTAAAATGACAGATGTTTGATTACTTTATAGGTTCCCTTAGCAACGCAGGTCTAATTGTCGCTATAAGTACCTACAACAGCCTACCAGTTTAAAAAATCAAAGTTCACATCGATAATTTTCTGGCTTTAATATATTGTAATAATAGGTTTTGTCCTCGGTTTTTTTCAATATTAAATCGTCGTTTTTCCCGTCGCAGAAAAACATAGTGTATTATACACGGGAAATAACAATTTTTTTTTCACAAAAGTGTTTTATTACTATGATTAAAAATGGATGATAAACAACATGAACATATTATTGCGCCGAATACATTAGTTATAAAATTCGCCTTATTTCGGAAGGTCCGCATAGTTTATTTCATTTTCTTCGATCTGCTCGCTATCTATTAAACTATCAAGGTCAGAATCATTGTCGGATGCAGATTGATCAATCAGATCGATCAATCAGATCGAAAAGTACAACTCACAGCTCCGAACGCTCTGTAGCATATACCGTTGGCGTCGCTTTCTCTTCTATTCGTTTGAATCCCAAGGCAACAGCTGTACCCATACCACCGAACAATAGAAGAGAGAGGGAGGGGGCGCATTAGACGGTTACACAGCTATTCAACATTTAAGCGTGCTATAGCTATATAATAATATATGTCTCATCTCTTCTAATCCTTAGACCACTCCGAAATCCGGAATAGTAGCTTTATCTTGAATAATTCGTGGAATCTGAATAGAGAATCAGAGTCCTCGTATTCAGTAACCCCAAAATCAAAAAAAGAATCTTCCAAAAAGCTGCAGTAGTCGCTGAGAAAATCCAGTGAAAAGATCCGACGCTCCGCACGGTCCGCCTGTATGTCTACACATGTACGCTTCCCCTCCTTCCCCCACCACTCGCTCGCTCGCGCGCCCAAGGCCGTTTACACGGATGTTCAAGTGCATGTTTCATCCATTTCGCTGTATTTTAATGAAAACTTGGGATATACGATTTATAGTATTTTACTTCTAGTTTTGAAAACCGGTATTAGAATTAAAATAGGACCATTTTTAACGCAAGCAGGCGCCCGGCAAAAAAATGCATAAAAAAATTGAAATTGCACTTGCGCAAAAACTAATGGTCCGACAGCACCTGCCTTGCGCACACTTAAAGTTGATATAATTATCTACTTCTGTGCCAAATTTTAGCTCTTAATCTTCGTAAATGGAAAAGTTATGAATTTTTCAAAATTAAGCTCAATTTTCCGATTTTTCCGGATTTTGTTTGGTTCTAATCAACCGATCGGATCGCTCCACCTCTTATTTTCTTCGTAATTTAATTCTCTACTTTTCCATTTACGGAATTGAAATTCTTCGAGTAGTTATCGTTTTATATCCAAAAAAACAAAAAAACAACGTTTTTTTGCACTAAAATGTTAATAACAAATTAATTAATGAGAGTTGCGAGTCGAAAACACAGCAGAATATATCTACGGAGTGTCTTTCAAATGATGGCATAGGTGGCTTTCTACTAGTCTTTTTTTCACACAAAAAGCTCTAATGATTGGCCTACTAGTGCTTTGGTGTGTGGCTGTGTAATAGTGGCGTGCCTTTAGGGGCGGGGGCACAATGATTTGGTGCTGGGCGCCAAATTATTTTCCTTTTATTGGAGAGTATGCGGTCATACAGGCAGGCGCAGAGTTAGTGGTGGCAGAAACCTTGTACAAAAAGGATTTCAAAAGCGAATTTTATAAAAATAAATACCTATTGTAACATAAACATTAACATTCCTACATATTTTACAAAATATTATAAACAAAAACAAACATTTACCATCTATGGAGGGTCTTTTAAATGAATTATACCACAAAAAAATTAATAATAGATCAATATTAATATTTAGGAAGTGACACCGCTGCCGGCGCCGGCAGCCGTCTGGATGCCGGCGCCGGCAGCTATCATGGATGCCGGCACCGGCAGCCGAGCTGGGAGCCGGCAGCATTAGAAAATTAGTGTCAAAATAAGATGAGAATCAAAATACCTTAATTCAATCAAAATATAATAAACTGGTCAACAAAAAAATCGGCAAAAGCGATTTTAACTCGACTTTTCGAATTGTTATAACTTTTTAAAAACTTAACTTTTTTGAGAGCGGTTTTCGGATACCGATAGCTCGTCTTGCCCAGATTAAGTATCAAGTAGTGATTTGACAATAGAAACGACATTTTCATGCTATACAGGGTGAGTAACAAGGTAATGTAAAACTGCTAAAAGTTTAGGTGTGTCCCATATTGCCAATAATTTTTTTTGGTCATTCCTACATAGCACGTTAGTAAGCCGATATCAATATCTCCAGACGTGTTCCCCGAAATTTCGATTAATGGTCTTTGACGGAAAATACAGGAGGCAACAAAAAAAGCACACAAATTTTGGTAGCGTCATTTTTAAAACGCTGTAGCTCGAAAACGGATTGATAGACTTTGTCGGGCTTTTTAGGTATTGAAAGCCCTTTCGTGTGGCGTTTTATCTAGTAAACTGTTTTTTTTTCAAGGTCAAAATGTTTGCGTTGTATAGGGGTGAACTAAAAAATAAATGAAAACAATTGTTAAAAATGTTTTTTTTTTAATTTGTGAAAATTGAGCAGTATGTGTTTGTTTTCTTCCAAAACGAGGGCGTTTTGTCCACCTCCCGGTTAGTTATACAGCGTGTCCAGAGACCATCTTAACAAAACGTAAACATTTTATTTTTGACTTTACGGATAAAAGTTATTCTTTATAAAAAGTTCTGCATCGTGAGAAAATGACATTGCAATTCAAAAATTTGATTTAAGACATACAGGGTGGCTCAAAAATGTAAAAGTCCTAATCCACGTGAAGCTAAAAATACACAAATCGTTATTTAAAGGTAAACTGCCACTGTAAATATAGAAGAGGTAACTTTTATGTTGGTGAATTAGGTTTGGAACATACAAGAGGTCCCAAAAATAAAATACATTTTTAATTATTGACTTTACAAGAAAAGTATCTTCATAAAAAGTCAACATTATGAAAAAAAAACATAATTATTCAAAAAAAAATAAAGGACAATACAGAGTGGCTTAAAAAGCTGAAAGTCTCAACTTACGTAAAGTTAAAGAGACACCAAATCTTTATTTAAAGATAAACTGTATGGAAAGGACGGAGGTTGCGTGGAGGTTTAAATTTATTTAGTTGTTTAGTCATGTTCAATATGTTTTTTACCCTAATATTTCATTTGTTATTAAAATTATGTTAAATAAAAATAAACCTCTAATTTGTTATTAAAATGATGTTAAATAAAAATAAACCTTTAATCACCCTTTACGTCTCATTTTAAGTTTAAGTGCTTACTTATAACTTAATTAGTAACCTTGTATAAACACCATAGTGGTTGAATTGAAATTTAGCTTACCCTTGTTGTAAGGTCATTTCAAAGTATTAAATTTTTTAACCACCCTATATGTCCTAGATCAAATTTTTGATTCATCATGTCCTCTTTTCACAATGTAGAACTTTTTATAAAGATATAGGTACTTTTTTGTAAAGTCGATAATAAAAAATTATTTTTATTTTTGGGACCTCCTGTATATTCCAAACCTAATTCACTAACATAAAAAGTTAACACTAGTACATTTGCAGTGGCAGTTTACCCTTAAATAACGATTTTGTGTCTTTTTAGCTTCACATGGATTAGGACTTTTATATTTTTGAGCCACCCTGTATGCCTTAGATCAAATTTTTGAATGGCAATGCTATTTTCTCACGATGCAGAACTTTTTATGAGGGATTAGCTTTTTTGTAAAGTCGAAAATAAAAAAAGTTTCGCATTTGTTTAGATGGTTTCTGGACACGCTGTATAACTAATCGAAATTTGAGCAAAACGCCCTAGTTCTGGAAGAAAAAAACGCATACTGCTCAGTTTGCACAAATTAAAAGAAAACTTATTTTTAACAACACTTTTCATTTATTTTTTAGTTCACCTATACAACGCAAACACTTTGACATTGAACAAAAAACAGTTTATTAGGTAAAACTCTACACAAAAAGGGCTTTCAATTCCCAAAAAGCCCGACAAAGTATATTAATCCATTTTCCAGCTACAGTGTTTTAAAAATGACGCTACCAACACTTGTATGCTTTTTTTGTTTTCTCCTGTATTTTTCGCCAGAGACCATTAATCGAAATTCCGGCGAATATGTCTGGAGATATTGATACCAGCTTACTAACGTGCTGTGTCGGAACGACCAAAAAAAATTATTGGCAATATGGCACACACCTAAACTTTTAGTAGTTTTACATTACCTTATTAATTACCCTGTATAGAATGAAAATGTCACTTCCATTGCAAAATCACTTATTGATGCTTAATTTGGGAAAGACGAGCTATCAATATCCGAAAACCGCTCTCAAAAAAGTTAAGTTTTTAAAAAATTATAGCAGTTTGAAAAGTCGGGTAAAAATCGCTTTTGCCGATTTTTTTGTTGACCAGTTTACTTTATTATAGTGTAAACTTTAACGAAACTGAAATCTTCCTACAAAAATATAACAATTGTTATTATTCTGCGAATTTAAGGGTAGAAATAAGAAAAATAAACATCAAACTTTTCTTAAAACTAAATATTCGCTTTCTTGCGATTCAACCTGATTACACTCGTTATTACTGTATTTCCAAGTCTCTATGGACGTCCACATTTTTTGACCTTTCCTGGTACCTGTATGTCTCGTAATTCAAACGTAAGCTGTTCTTTATAACTTTTTTCCCATTTCTGAACTTAGACGTTCCACTGAGGAAAATGTTTAAGTTGCAGCCTATTTTAAATTGAAACTTTTGATCGTGGTTCGCACATATGTATTGTAATCAAACTTTTCATACCTTCAATAAGAGTGTTCAATTTGTCTGATATCAATTTGATTGTAATTCTTGTCTTCTATGGACATATTGCCATTTTTTGAGGTAGAAATAACTAGCAGAGTATATGGATCTGTAACTCTGTGTCTCTGTTTTGCTAGAAAATTGAAATAAGCTTTGGATAAAGTATGATTGTGATTTTGTTCAATCCCCAGGATGCATAGAAATTGTTTACACCCACTTATTTTCAAGAAAATGCTAGCCTGGCAGCCTTTCTTAGATGTGGAACACTTCCTTATTGACTTTTTATTTTTCGTCTTGAATTGTCTTCCACCTTTAACACAGGCTAACCACAGATAATAGTATTTCAGAGCCGGATTAATATCCACCGAACTATTAGGATTTCGTTGTCTGTGATTGTCATTTGTTCTGCTATCACGCAACCAAAACTCATTGTTTGTGGCTTTCTTGTATTCCACCAAAAACACAATTAAAATTTTCATATGAAGAAAATTTGTCACACTCATATTTTATAGTTTTTACGCAAAATTAAAACAACCCACTGTTTACATATCATTTAAAATACGTAACTATAATTATTTTAGGTTAGAACTGCCGGCATTCCGTTTTGGCCGTATCTGAAGCGGCGCCGGCACCCGAGAAATTTTGTACCCGGGTGCGCCGATATCCATGCATCAACATTTTGGGAACCGGCGCGGCGCCGGCTGCGGAGTCGCTTCCTAATATTTAATACAAAAAATGCAAGTTTTTGATTTTGGATATACATGCTCTTAGACTGTCTCAGAAAACGTTCCTTACACATCTCACTGCTATCAAAATTTTGCAACGGATCGTTTTAATTTCTAAAGGAAACAAAAATTTACCAAATAGTAACCATTCTTTTGAAAGTAAATTTTTTCGAAAAACAGCGGAAAACGGATTAACGAAACTTTTTAAAAGTATTTTCTCGATTACACATATGTATTTCAAACGCACATTTTTTCAAAAATGTCTTGACAGCTTTTTCAAAGATGCTTTTTTAAAAACAGTTTTATGAAATATTTTCTAAGAAACACGTATTTTGAAAGTACATTTTTTCAAAAATGTCTCCAAAAACCCAACAACCCAACCAAACCCAGGCAACCCCAACCGGGTCGTTTTGGCTTCTAAAGGACCCAACCTAAACAAGTAACAAAGTTTTTATTTTTTTGAAAAACAGTTTTTTTAAAAACGGATTAACGAAATTTTTCAAAATTATTTTCTCCACACATACTAACACATAATATTCCGAACGTAAATTTTTTAAAAAATATCCTTGCAGCTTTTTCAAAGATGCTTTTATGGAAACAGTTTTAGGAAATTTTTTCTCGATAACACGTATTTTAAAAGTAAATTTTTCCAAAAATAATTTTAACAAATTAAGTATATTTTCCAAAAATATATTACGACGATTATTAATAATATTAATTATCCATTTAATTATATTTTATAGTTTTGTGTATTTTTAATCGTAGAAGTTACCAATATCAAAGTTTACAGATTATTTATTCTGTAAGCTTTGCCAATATGTTGTATTATTTGGCATAGGCGCGGACTTTTAAAAATCTCAATGGGTGCAGGAGGCAGGAGCAATACAAGATCAAAATACTAATACTAACTTATCAGTTATCAGTTTTCTATAATAAATATTTTTAGTCTGAAATACGTTTGTACGTCCGTGTTTCCAATGGGTGCTCCGCACCCAATAGAGGCCCCTAATGGGTGCTCGTGCCCCGATGCTCCCATGGAGTCGGCGCCTATATCATTTGGGGAATTCCGAACGAAATGTAGTCGCACATTGAATTAATCCACTAAGGGATAGTACATGTTTGTCCAAACCAAGTACATATGTATATTAATTGTTGATGGCCAGCAACTTATTGTTTGACGTGCTAACGTGTTAACTATTTTAATGATAATTTTGTTCTTTAATTTTTCTATTCGGGTAAAAGTATACGTATTATGCATATTTATCAGTTCAATGGCTCTAATTACGTTGTTATTTTTATGGTCAAATAATTTTTTTCCAATATCCTGGCAATAAATCACTTACGTGGTAAATGATTGGTAAAAAATTACAATAATTTTCTTTTCGATTGTAATTTCTGCATAAATTAAAATTATTAATAATTTGTCTATCACAGCATTTATTAATGTCTATTAAAAATTCTTGACGTTACTATTCTATGCTTTTAAAGTAAATATTAAAATAAAATTTTTATATGGTTAACCTAAATCGGATATTATTCTTTTAATTTTCATAATTTTAGGAAAAATAATAATTAGGTGATAACGTGATGCACAATAAATCCATCCATCTTTGGTTTATTTCCGGTTTGTTAGCTCCATTATGTATTTCTGTTTTATCTGGAAGAGCCCACGTAGACTCCCAGCCTACGTACTGACATACTGGCAAATGTAATCTATTGGTAAGTGATTTAAAATGTTGGAGGTTAAGAGGAGAAGGGAAAACCTCTGTAGGTAATTGTTTCATTATCTTGCGACCCTAGGTATGAGCGAGCCAAAGAAGTGTGACGGTATAGGTCTTTGCAGTTGGCCAGTAAAGGGATGCATATGTGACTCGCTTCTTATTGTTTCAGAGTCCGGGTATTAAAAGACATCGCCATTAAGATAAGTATTTATAGTTTTATAATCGCCAAGGAAAGCAAACTATTTTGAATAATCAGATTTCTATAAAAAAACTTATTTAATATAGCGCTCTAGCGCTGTAAAGGCGTTGCAACTGGCAAATGACTTCAAAAAGTAATTTCTATTTAAAAGGTCTTTACCTAGAAAAATAGCAAACACAAATTTATACAGCAGAAGCTCGTCTTATTCCTACACTTGCCAATCTAACAATTTTGATTGTTAAATAAGACCGATCTATTGTTGGATAATTTGTCCGTTAAAATTGAAATTTATAGGAAAATTTTTCAATTAACCGATTAACTTCATCCCTGTGTAATTGCATTTTAACATGTTTATTATGACAAGGACGAAACATATCTAATGCCTTCAAAAGAATTAATGAATAAATTTAAGAACTCGCTCATTGTTAGCTCAAATGACGGAGTCTTGGGTAATTCTGTCTTGTTTGTATTAATTTGTCTTAATTTACATATGTAAATATTTCTTTTACTAGTAACCAGGAGTTTTTATTCTATAAATTGTTCATGCAAGTTAAGAAACCCAAAAATGTCATTTGGAAGAATATAATTTATTAGGATTTAAAAAGCAATTTAAGCAATGACAAATGACGCTGTTTGATGCTACGTCTTAAATTCACAACAATTAATTACGCCGCTCTCAAAAATAAGGCAAAGGGCCTCGAGTGTACATTCAGTTGCCTATACAGATACTCACCAGACCTAGCCCGAATCGTTCATTCCTGATGTAAATAAAAATATTTGTTTTTTGCTTATAGAGTTCCTTTTATGATAATAGTGTAATTTGGGTGTAATGTTTTTTATTGAACAATGAATTTTCTTTAAAACTACTCTATATGTATTTAGTGGCGGGGCAAGACCAACTGTGGATGTCGGCGGTATCAGCTTCGCCAGGCCCCTTTTATTATTTCTCAGAAAAAAGTACTAAATGAATTATACACAAATTCGTACTAAGTAACTATGTACTCATTGTTGCTCATCAACAGTGTTGCCGGACGATTCTAGGAAAATACTACATACTGGTACCAAAATATTCTAGGTTAGGTATAGGTAAAGATTAACTTGCGAGTTTTTTGCAAGGTCAATGGACGCAAGGCCGCCGGCGCATAGTGGGGCCAAAGACCCTTTTAATCTGGCATCAATTCAGGGGGTGAGTTTACTGCAGATAATTGTGTTTAGTCAAAGTTAGTTTAGTCAAGTGAAAACATTAAATTTATATTTGGGTAATAAAATTACACGAAATATTTTTTTAATTTTTTTTACAATTTATATGGATTTTATTTGGTCACCATATAAAAAAGTTATTATAGTACCATAAATACTTATTTACTTATCATAATATTTCAACTAGGGCTTGCAATCCTGACATTCCGGGATCCCGTTAAACATTCAGTCCCCAAAAATCCCGGGATTGGGCACTTAAATCCCGAAATAAAGAAATTATAAAATATGCTACAAAAAACCTAAGTAAATTAATGCATCCAGCATCATCGCAGTATATTTCCTACAAATAATGTTTAACACGTGATAGATTTATTAGAAGAGTCGTTCAAGTTCTTATGTAAACGAATTCAAATAATTTTTACTTCTTATACTGTTATGTGTCCTCTACATAAACTTTGTATTGTTTTTATTTTAAAATTACATTATAAATAAAAATAATTTACACTTATTAATGTTACAATTTTTCGGGATGAATTCCAGAATCCTGGGATTGTGTTTCTTCGATCCCAGAAATCGCAGGATGCAACTATATGTCCGAGATTGCAAGCCCTAATTTCAACATGTGCTTTAATGACACCGGCATACAAAAAAGAATGGTCTGTACATTTGACCAGACCCATCTCTCTATCTGTATTTTGAAGCGCTGAATCAAAATCCGAAGCCCGTTTGGCCCGTACACCCTCCAAATTTTGAGTAAATTGCGAAAAACTGCTAGAAATTGCAATTCAACTTCGGAGGACTGATTGCTAGTGCCTGTAACCAGGACACCTCCACGTGGTGACGGTGGACAACAGAACCGTCTGGCAGAGTCCTGGGTTAACGGCGTGGATGCCGTCATGGCAGGCACAAGCGATAAGTGCTTTACGATGCAGGGCAGCAGGGATCGGCGTCTGGTCAGGGTGAGAAAGCAGGCCCGCAGGCGTCGTCATCAAGCGACTGCAGCTCTACATTAGTGGGTAACTTGACTTCTGTAGTGTATAATGTTACAAGAAGTTACTCCCACAGACGTAATAAAAGTCCTCAATGGTACGTAAGAACAATACTATTTTTTACTATTTTCTGCTACTTCATTGCTATTTTTTACGATTTTTGATAAATATATGAATGATCAAGATTAACAGATTCTGAATTTGGATTCAGCGCATCAAAATACATAAGAAACATACTTGATCTAGTTCAATGAAATTTTCTTCATTTTCATAACTGTAATTTTTCGCAATTTTTAGCAATTTTCAGTGTTTTTCGCAATTTACTCAAAATTTGGAGGGTGTACGGGCCAAACGGACTTCGGATTTGGATTCAGCGCATCAAAATACATATTATCGAATGGTCAAATGTACAGACCACTTTTTTTATTTTGTGTGCCGGTGTAATCCGGAATATGCATTAATAAAGATTAAACTGTAACCTACAATTAATTTGTATATCAAACTGATTGCGAAATGAAGTGGAAATTCCAAATATTTTTGTTTTACAAGTTAAAGGATTGTGAAATACATCTTTTAAATTTTAATATTTATTGTATTGCTTAGTTTATATCATATTCTTTCAAGTTTAATTAAATGCTCGTATTATTTAAAAATGGCAGTTGAATAAGAAGTATTTTTAATTAAATAATTGCTTCATTTAATAAAGATATTGACAAACATGTCCGTAGGTGTCATTATTGTTTAATAACTGGTTAAAGGTGTTCAATACTGTTCAACTCTGGTTAAAGGTGTGAGAGAGAATAGTTGGGATTTAAAAAAAAAGAATATAATCAAACTCATTCCTTTTAATATTTATATTATTTAATTAAATCTTGTACTTCGGCTTTGGGTTTAATTTAAATCATATTTCATATTTGTTCTTTGGGTAAAAACACCGTTAATGAGAGTTTGGTGACGTCTCACCTATTCGTTTGATTTGAAATGCATAGGGATTATGGTCTCGAGTTCTCTATTATATTATTCTCTATTAAATTTAACAATTTAGAGTTACTTTTATTATTGCAAAATACTGATAATTTCCCCCTGTGTAAGTACTAGGGTATTAAAAATATGAAACTTAGTTACAACGCAAACGAAAAATTTTCCCGTGTGATTATATGTATTATTATTTGTGAAAAATCCAAAATTATAATTATTTTCCGAGGTTTAAATAATCATGAGTAATGTATTCTTCTACATAAATATTAAATTTGAAAACCGTTAAAGAGGAAAAATACCCACTAAATACGTCTATGTGCCTTACCACTCTACTTATTATTATAAATATTTAAATATAAAAAGAGAAAGAGAAAATTTACATAAAAAACCAGCCAAATGTAACAAAATTCGTGATTTGTTCTGTTACTTAGTGTTATTACGAGGTCGACTTTTATAACTGTAACTGCAAGTATTCCTATAAAATGATGCAGTAATTAAAGTATTTTTTTAAGAAGCTTGAAAAGTCTAAACTACATACTGTAAATTTATTATTTTATAAGATAGTATTTACCATGCATTTGAATCTAAACTCTCTAGGAGGACGCTGTTCTCGCAAATTTATATTTATCATTATATTTCTTATTTATTAAGTAATCTTTTTAAAAATTTTTATTTCCGTGAACCATTTCGGAAAATTTGTGTAACGTAAACTATATTTAAGTTTTAGAAAAATTATACAACTTAGAAGTAAAAATTTTTTTTTCAAAGCACTGGACAAAAAATTTTGGTTCACAAGAAGAAATAATTTTTTGTGTTCCCTTAACCTGAATAATATTAATGCATAATTAGCTTTTAAGTATCTTTATTATAAACCTAAAAAGTTAACCATTAATAGCAGTAGTCTTTTAGGCTCAGAAATTTTTTTCAATACTCTTAATAGGCATTGTTAGTCTGTGGTAGAAGCCCGAAAATATCAACTTGCTAAATATTGGTCAGTGTCACTTTTGTCCTTGTCTTACCAACCATGTAAAAGAAACAACCATACCATAGAATTAAATGCCCGGATTATCCAATGTTGAACCGGTCTTCTAATTTGACAACCAAAAGTTTTAAACTGACAAGTGTAAGAATAAGACAAATACTTTGTTTACTTTGAATTTGTTTCAAAGTTTTTCGCAAATCTACAAAGAAAAGGGCAATTATAGTGTTTATCTACAAGCGTGCGGTAAGTATCACTTTACCGCACTAGTGCTGTAAGTAATTACATACTATAAAAACAAGTTTTTAAAAAGCCAACTATTAAATTTCTATAATTTATTTCCCTAGCAACCTGATATTAATGCATTGTTGATAACGACTTACAAGGCACCTACGGGGTAAATTAAAACAGTGCTCTTTTAGTTTTTAATATTGGTGCCCTAAAACATGCTTGTAGATAAAATATCGTACAATACACTTACGGTAGGTGTCTTTACCGTATTTGCGTGATTTAACAAACTCGCCTTCGGCTCGTTTGGTTAAACATCACGCACATGCGGTAAAGACGTACCTACCGTACTTGTATTGAAATATACTATTACAGGATTACTAATTATATTTAGACCAATAGATAACTTTTTTATTTGAAAAGATAGAAAAATATTTAAAATAGAAAAAAAGTGTAGATTTGTACAAGAACCATCAGGAAACAGGGAGGAAAACAATTGAACTGATCATCAGTCCTCAAATGATGCGTTTTCAACAGGTAAGATTTGCAAATTTAGTCCTGGAGATACAAGACAAATGTGACGTTTGAAATTTTAACTCATTTTATAAAACATGTCAATTTGAAATCATACATTTTCTCTAAGTGTTCAAATGTATATGGTCAGAGCTATAAGGGTAGATGTTTAGATAAGGTTTGTAACTTTAACAAATCTGAGCAAACCTCTTTAGTGGACTCTGAAATATATCATGGTCAGTTTCTAAAAACAATTTAATCAATTGGGTACTTGTAATGTGACACCGGACAGGTTAATGTCAATGCTAAAGGTGATTTTAACCTTCAATTAGGTTAAGTACCTACTTGACTAAATGCTTTTGAGAAACTGATCATCAGTCCTCAATTGATACATTTTCAGCAGGTAAAATTCTCCAATCTCCATATATAAAAGAAGAAACTGACTGACTAACTGATTGACTGACGTATCAACGCACAGCCCACACCGCGGGGTTTACAAACTTTAAATTTTGCACAGAGGTTTTCTATATAACGTAGGCATTCTCTAAGGAAGGGGTTTTCAAAATTCAACCCCTAAGGGGGTGAAACATGGGCTCAAACTTTGTATGGAGAAAAAATATTAGATGGTCCTATTACCTGGAAACTTCACAGAAGTACTCTGACTGACTGATTGACTGACGTACCTGTCAACCACCACCCACACCGCTGTGTCTAGAAACTTAAAATTTTGCACAGAGGTTTCTCATATAACGTAGGCAGGCATGCACTAAGGAAGGGTTTTTCAAAATTTAACCCCTTAGGGGGTGAAACAGGGGTTCACACTTTGCATGGAGAAAAAATATTAGATGGTCCTATTAACTCGAAACTTTATAGACGTATCCTACAAAATAAATGTTTGAACACGTGTGTTACAGTTTTTGATAAATCAACCCCTCAGTGGGGAAATGGGAGTTCAAAGTTTGTAATGGAGTAAAATTGTTATATCGCGGACAAAGTCGCGAGCGCAAGCTAGTTTAGTATAAAACAAGAATGCATGGTAATTTGCATTAAATTTATTTAATTTTTGTATTTGTTTTAACTTTGGCGATAACTAGTATAAGGGTAGACGCGTCGGTAAAATTTGCTACTAAGCGTTTTATATTTAATCTAATCAACCAGTCCTATAATGGCCGATACAAAAATATTTTTACTTCAAGCGACTCGCTCCACTAACATAATTGATCCAATTTGTCATATCAGATAATAACTTTCAATACATAGTGAACATATTTAAACCTAGAAATGCTTTTATTTCACTTAATACTCGTAAAACAACAATTTTTCCATAGTCCTCCGACTATATTAGAGCTGATTTATTATAAGGAGAAACGCCGTAATGGATCCTTTCTCTCTTTGTCTGCCCATAAAATTTAATTGAAATAATAAGTAGTATCTAATCGATTATAATTTTAATTATTTTTGTTATGCTCTGAAGGTACTAATTTGGTAACCAGTGGTAGCTATTCAGGTGAAGTGAAGTGAAGGGGGTTACGTGTCTTAAGGCGTCAACAGGGGAGCAGCATCATCTGCGATACTTAAATCCTTGATTCTATCCAAAAGAGAAGCATTCAACTCATCAATGATCCAATACTCACAAGAAAACTCCCTTCTCTTGCCAAATCGATGCCCTTTTGAGGATCTGTCCCTTTGCTATAGATATCTCCGATTTTGCGCAAAAGAACTCACCGCCATCTGTTGACTGTTTCTAACAGAACAACCAGAAGCGCGTTACGTATGCATCCATTTACTGTCTAGCTACAAAAACCTAGAACATCTCTGCAGCAGTTTTCCCTTTACCTCCGAATCTACAATCATTTAAATCACGTATCAATCGATTACATTTCCCCCTATTCAGACGCCCACAAAACAAGTACGTTAGTACTTAGGCTTGAAGTATTATACGTGGGCTGTCCAAGATAAAAAAAAACAAGTAATCGTTGACTTTAGACGATCCTTAAAAACTTCTGTATATTCTTTTATCTGAGACTCTTCTTGCAACCTTTAACATGGGTGTCTGTCAAAAAGGAGGATTTACTTATAAGCTACATGAAAGATTGAAGGTTCGGGTATAAAGGAGAAACCTCTGCCATGGCTAAATACTACAGGGATGCCTACGTACTGCGTTTTCTGTTGTTCTATTGGTAATAGCCAATAGAGGAATGATGGAGAATAGTCCCTCCAAAGAGAGTCCGTAGAAATATATGTATATTGAGTTATAGGTCACCCACAGCATGTACGTGATCAGAAAGTTTAAATCTTCGAAAGTTGTTCGAAAATAGTTTTTCTAAAAACAGTTTTCCGCTAAATTATTTTTGGAAAAGAACTTATTTCGAAAATACATTTTTTTCGAAAAGAATTTCTTTTTAAACACTTTACTAATGTCTATACATTTTTTGGTGTTATAAAATAAGGTAGTCTATTGTTGCGGACATAATGCCTACTATTTTTACAAGCTTTTAGTTAACTTCACCTGTTAGTTTATTTGTATGTATGTATGTTTGTTAGTATGTTTACGTCTAATATTGCAATCAAAATTTCGACTAGTGCTAATTAAGCTAGAGCTTTGAAATTTTGCACAAGTGTATAAGTACGGTGACAATGTAAGAGTATATTTAATATTGTCCTAAATCCAATATGGCGGGCGCCCCAAGATGGCGGATTACCTTTTTCTCTCCATACCCATTGATATGGGTATCAAATGAATGGGTTTGACGAGTAGAATACGATAAGCTATGTGACGTCATTCTAAACCCAATATGGCAGACGCTACAAGATTGCAGATTACCCAAACAAATCATAACAAGCCTGCTGAGGCTATACCGGGATCGTTTGTTTTTTTTTATCTTTTTCTCTACCTAAAAATTTTCTAAATCGTTACAGAACAAAATTCAATTTTGGGACAAATCTGTTTTCAAAAGATGCAGATGCCTTAATATGAACTTATGGGAGATTTTTTTAGATGGCAACTAAGCGACGGCTTGGTGTGGCCCGAAAAGCGCTCTTCTTTTTTACTTTTCTTCTCCTTATGTTTCGTTTATCCCTTTTGAGAAGTCGCTCTGTCTATTTTCTTGCATTGTTATAATTCCTGGGATTTTGGGGTGCTGGGTTGTCAATAATATTACCATTTTTGGTGGAAAATTTTTACTAATTTTTGCACTTATATTAAACCATTTCCATAATACGATTTTTCTCTTAATTTGTTTTTTTAAATCTAGAAATAGCTCCACCAATGTTAATAAATTGTTTGTAATTTATATTGTGATTTAATCATTTTATTAGTACATGTTTAATATTCTTCATTTTTCACGCAATTCTGTGTCAATAAATTTGTTTAGGTGCTTAGTGTTAAATTGCCCTTATCAAAAGAAAGTAAACGTTCTTGTTATAAAAGCAGGTACATTCAAAAATATCTTATAAAACGATAATAAGAAATTGTAGGGAAGGTATTAATTTTTATGCAGCGGATAGTAATAAGAAAGATGCAAGAGCATAAGCAAAATAAAGTAAATAATTGTAAATACCTAGGTTCTGCCATCACAGAAGGTCGTACGGTCGACCCATATCTACACATGCAGAGTGCTAGCGGAATGAAAGAATGGACAAGTCTCCAGGGGACTGTGATTCCCATACATACAGTCATGCATGCGGTAAGGGTTGCCTGAACAGACAAGTACGACATGTGTGTGTGACTACATTTCCTTAGGTTTTTTTACCATATGCGGCATGAACTGCATCTGACGGCTCTTGAAGTGCGAAGACTTACTTAACGTGCGTACACAAAACCAGCTTTCGCAGTTTCTTGCGCTCTTGTTTGTTCAGACAAGTCTTAGCGTTTGTGTGACTATGTGTATGGGAATTATGGAGGTGTGTGAGCGTAAGATCAGAGCGAAAACTCGAAAAAGGTTTTTATTTTTAATATTTTCAGTCAGTTAATATAGATAAATTTGAAGTTTTTTAAAAATTAATATTATTTTTATGCATATTTTTTTCTCCAATAAGTAAGAAATATTCGTAGTATTGTATAAGAACGGTTATAGTTTTCCCATGAAGGAAAGAGTTAATGGATATATCATCCAGATTTCGCGATGTCATGTTGATTTACAATAGATTTGCAGTTGCATATTAGACACCCCAATAAAAATAACAAAAAGGGTAAGAAGTTCTCATAATAGCCTTGGTCCTTACGTATAACGTTACTTCCAATTATTGTTGTTCCTCTCTATCGACGGTATATTTTTCAAATATTTCAAACATCCAGTCTGTTCATGGTTTAACTTTTGAATCCACCTTTGAGATCCAAACTTTTTATATTACCGTTGTGGTTTTGTCTACTAAGACAAATAATATGGAATTTCTCAGAGAAAACTAACAAAAGTAGGATTCAGTGCTACATTCTGAATGGAGGATAATGAACTACAAGTAGTATGAAACCTAAAAGAAGCAGCATGTATTACGTTGTTACTTTGATATCAGTTTGATCAGATAAAAACAACAGTTCAAGACCAGTTTATTCTATTTTAATTCATGTTTTCGGTGGCGTTTTATTTTAATATAAATGCAAGGGGCGAAACACTAGTATTTCCTCTTGCCTTTTAGAGGGGTTGGTTTTAATAAACGAAGGAGAATACTGCTTTAAGTTTGTGTCAACATAACTAAATAGTGCGGACGCAACATGTCGTTTCCATACTCTTTCTTCCATGGTTTTTCTAGTACCTACTAACAATGCGTTATAATTTCAATTTATTTTACTAATTTCATATTTATCATATATTTTTTGCATTTATGTTAAAACATTTAACCTAAATTAAGCACAAAAAGTAAAAAATTAGTGCTCTCCTACAAAATTAGCATGTTGGTGCTATTTCTTCTTTCAATCGTCGAACCAAATTACTGAGTAATTCTTGTACATTAAACTGGCGGCATTTTCATCGATCCTTTTGCGAAAGCTATAAAAAGTAATTAATTTATTACTAACAAATAAACAAAATTTACGCGTCTAATTTAAAAGTCAAATTAGATCTAAATAAATCTTTTATTAACCTGTGGAAAAATTGTGTGATGAACTTTATTATTCTAAACCTATTAAGTTTCAACATTTCAAGTTCATCAAAATCAAATAAAAGTTTATAATTTTAAATTATTTTTTCCTTCTGTTGTGTCCTTGATCTACTTTAAGAACTAAACCAGCTCTACCTATCAGGTTTAGCCCAGAAGGTTAGTAGAAATACTACTAAACTTATGTAACCCACCCTGTAACATGATACGTGGATCTACAGCACCGTAGTGTTACCTCAGTTTCATCTTATTATACTTTCAAGCCTGATTCAGAAAGGGCATAATTCAATGAATATGTTTATAAATAAGTTTACACAGCCCGTTAGTATATCTTTAAAGTTTCCAGAAAGTGCAAAGCCGAGATAAACCATAATGGTGAACCAAATCATGAAACTCACTTGAAGCTGAAAAAGGAATGGTCTGAAATTTACATGGATTTATTAAGAATGGATACGGGATGATTTAACATTCTTTGAAGCCAAAACAAACCATTCTAAGCGACACTGTAAACACAATTTGTAAACATTTGCCACATCTTATTTTACCTTGTATTTTTGTACAAAAAATACGTTAGAAGCATCACAAGATTTACTAAAAGTAATAAAAGCCCTAAAATTTTTTATTTTTCTGCTAAATAATAATAAATTTAAGTTAAAAGGTTTTATTATTTATAGGTTATGATATTTCTAAAGGTCTTTATTTAAAGTCGTTCCGAGTCATTTATAAATCTATAAGTCGCACTATTTCTTTTCTAGTTCATTAGACAAAGACGTACGTGTAACCGAGTGTTCAGACCGAGGTTCAGCCGTTTTCCTAAGCAACCAGCACAGACAGTAACACTTCCGAGCTCCAACACTCCAATGCTATTTTATCTCTTTCTACTACCATTCTTGATTCAATTACGTATTTCCTTCGTTTGTAAACTGTTCCCCAGTGTTGCCATTTGGGGCGACAAGTCGCCAAAATGATGACTTTTTGTCTCTATGAGAGTGTTGCGGCGATTTTCAATAAAAAGCTTATTTTTGGCGACTTTTTACAGGTGAAAAAATTGAATATACACGTATACAATACGTAGGAAGAAACAACGTCACAACAAAATTAATCATTATTGCACCGAGGGATTTCTCAAAGAGAATATCTGAACGTGCCACGAATTGTACGTCAAATTTTGGAGATTCCACCACGCTTGTTCCACAAAAATATTTTTTTTTATTTAGTATTGACAGTTTTCTAACCCCAATATCTCAAAAAAGCTGTGGCGACAAAGTGGCGACTTTTCATACTGATCGATGGCGACTTTTTGCTTTGTTAGTCTCGCAACACTGCTGTTCCCCCAAGAGAATAACAAACAACAAATATAAGGCTTCACGTTCGATACGCTCACAGTATACGGACATCGAATCCTTTCTTAATAAATCCATGGAAATTAACTTTTTTTATAGCTTCCATGTACGGTCAAAATTGCGACCATTTTAACTCCGAAGCAACACAACTGGCTATTGGCTTTTAGTTCATTAGCAGAACATTTTTGCATGATTTTGTTTTTAAATATTAATGAATTATTTAAAAATCATGTTGCGTCCATTAGAGTAACATATAAATTCCTTATGAAGTGATTTTCTGATCTGGGTTAATGTCGCAATTTAAATTCCGACAATCTTATTGAATCTTCGCATAAAAAAATTACGCCCGATCCTCTCGACAATAAAATAATAATTAATAAAAATCTATAGGCTAGGCTGGCTATTTGCAAAAGAAATCGGTATTTTTCCAATTTAAATTTTAAATATTAATAAAACTCTTTGTATTTTAGGTAATAAAATCGTGTCAGCAAAAGTTTTTATGCAAATTTAGTTTTCATTGTAAATTTTATTCTTTTGCAGAATCAAAATGTTTAACTCAGGAGCGCTCTTAGTGAAAACAGTAAAGTGATTAATATACACAGGGTGTTTGACTTGAAACTCTATTAACATATAGCTTCTTCAACTTACAAAATATAACATAAACCTAGTTATTTTTAACTTTACCGAGAAACTAAGCGATTTAAGTTAGTGGGGGGGATTTCTAGATAATTAACGGGTAAAATAAACCCAGTTAGAATCACTAAATAGGTAAATAGTGTAGAATAATCTCGGTTAAAAATAGAATTGGTCGGAAAAAATCAATATAATCCTAATTTTACCCCTTAAATACGCTTCTGGATGACGCCATTCAGAATTCATTTTACAGTGTGATTATCCCTTTATAAGATAGTGTTGAAAAATTGGGAAAAAGTAGATAGGAAAAAATAGAGAGTGATTTAAATGTACCGATGTCGAGGGCAATAAAAGTAAAAAAAAATCGAAATTTAATCGGCGATTGCTCCCTTCCTATAGAGACTGAAGAGACTACAAAATATGGATAACTATGCTTTGACAAGCTCTTTTCGATGACGTATATGGGATTTTAATTTGAACCATTGTGACCCCACAAAAATTAAAAACCGTGAAGTATTTGGGTCAAAAATCTAAATTTCCAGTTTTTCAAAATAATTCCATTTTCCAGTGATTTTAGGTTTAGGTAGTATTGCAAAAAAAGTATTTGAGATTTTAAAGTTTCACTTATGAGTCCGTTTTTCGATCTGACGTTTCGTTTTCGAGTTATTAGGTATCAAAAAGGGGTCTGGAAATAGCATTTTTCGACCTAGAGAAATTCAAAATAATTACTTGCGATCTTCTGATCCTCACCAGTATCAGTGCAGTTCTGAAGCTCCGGGCTCCCTCCAATCTCCGAAAATTTACATCGATTTAATTCACATTTGCGACCTGTACCCGATTTCAACGGAAATCGCGGAAATTTCGACTTTGACGCTTAATAGCTCCGAAACGAAACATCCTGTATAACTGAATTTCTTACCGAAGCTAGTTGAACTATTCCTCTATCAATCCAAAAAATTCGATTTCTCTCCCTCTGACTGTTTCCGAGAAAATCAAACCTGTTCGACTTTGAGTTAAGCTTTACGGTAACATGTAGATTTTTGCTGATCTCCTGACGTCACTTTTCACTAAGGACAAATGTCTGCTTTGTAAATTGTATTAAATTATACCGAAAAGTAAACATTTTTTGTAGCTAAATTATTCTAGTAATTTTCTTAAAAGTATTTTTTTTTGAGTTTGTAATGACTTCCTTAAACGATTTATGGAATTAAAAAAATATGCGCATATTCCTTATTGATGTTTGTTGACTTTCGATCGTTTCGCGTTTGTGTTTTTGTCAAATAAACGCACTCGTAGTTATTATATTAAGATTCCTTTGCAAATTTTTAGCTCTTAGCAGCAATCCATCTGTGTGAACGTCATTATTGGTACTGTTAATAACAAATTAAATAATAATTAATGTCTTTTTGACTTTTAAATTTCATTTCATAAATTTAAATTTTATCCTATTATATGAAACTGTTGGATAAAATTTTGTATTAGACACGTGAGTTGTTACATATAAGTCACTTAGAAAATTATCTCACTCGGCCTTCGGCCTCGTGGTCTAAACTTTTTTCACGTGACTTATATGACGTAACCTAACTTACTTATATAAATAAATAACCAGTATCGTTCGCACAATGTTAGATAAACTATTTTTTATTTTATTCATTAGTAGGCGATATAACCGACGAATAATGATGACTGATAGCAGACGCGGAACTACTATATAGCAGTAGGACGCAATGCGGGGGGGCAGGCCTCCAGGGGGCCCACGGCCCCAAGTGTCGTTCATGCAACTCCCTAAAATAATTAAAAATTATATGCGAACAACAACAACTGAAAAACAGCTTAGAAATCTTTCAGTTTTAGCTTGAGCCATAGAAACTGGAGAGGCTACAAAATTGGAATTCAAAGATATTATTACAAATTTTGCTGAAGTAAAAGCGTGACGTAAATCATTTATATAATATTTTTATCTATTATTTTAGACTTATATTTTCATCAAAAATGTCAATTTACCTTAAATTACTGTTTTGCTTTTACATAATATATAATAAATGTGATTTTTACAAGCTTTTATTTAACTTCACCTGTTAGTTTGCTTGTATGTATGTATGTACTTATGTATGTTAGTATGTTTAGGTCAAGTATAGCAATCAAAATTTCGACTAGTTCTAATTTCTAGCGTCACCCCTTAAGGGGTGTGAAAATTTAAATTACATAGAAAAGTAGATTTATTAGCTAATAAGATACACCTAAAATTTGGTGTCTCTATCTTTACTAATAGCAATGATATTTGCCCATACTAAGACTTTCCGGACACCCTGTATTTTATTTGCCTATACTACTTGTCTACATTTACAATAATGCTCATGGTTTGATTTTGTAACACTTGTAATTTACTAAAAAATATCTTACGGTATGGTCGAACAGTATATGTATACACGGTGTCCCATATAAGAATGCACACTACAGGGATCTCGTAAACCAGAAGAGATACAAAGATGATTAAATTAGAGAAAAGTTGCGCTTTGCTGAACCCTTCAAAGTCACGATTCGAAATCTAACAAAATCCGATTACTTCCGAAGATATTTGGGAAAAACCGAATTTTCCCGATTTCGTTTTAATTTTTTTCTGACTCTATTTAAAAAGATATGACAAAATAAATTTCACATACTCATTGCCACGTTTTCTGCTCTATAAGCCGGCGTTCTTAAATGTTCAATACGACGTTTCGATTCTTCGCAACCATCATCAACTTCATTTTTTTAAATAGTCGAAAAATTTTGTTTTATTCCTAAAAAATTCTAATTTTAATTCTAAATTCCACGACATGTCGCTTCTTACATTTATCCGACGTTTCGGACGAAAAAATCAACAATATTATTTGATGATTATTACGAAGGAACGAAACGTTGGATCAAAAATCTAATTACGTTATCATGTAGAGGAGAAAAAATTACATACGAATGTGGATTTTATTTTGACCTGTCTTCTTTTGTGAAATCAGAAAAAAATTAATTGCCAAAATTTATGTTTAAAATTTCAAGAATTCGTAGATTCAATTTTGGATTCTACGTTTTTTTTAAATAATCCGAAAATTTTATTTTAGCACAGTTAAATTGCCCTTGTTATTCTGAATTCAACGACGTATCACATTAAGAATATGTGCGAATTTTTAAGCTTTAACTATTATTAGTGCAAGTAAGTAAAATGTTACCATCAAATAATTAATTGCGAGTTATTCCAGTTACAGCGCTTTGAAATAGTAGGCTTTGAAACGCATTTGTTTAAATAAGTCATGTGGCGCCAGGTATATTTTTAATTATTTTAAAAACTAGTTAAAGGGGGTTACAAAGGCAAAAACCAAAAACATACACACAACTCAGGTCCCATCAAACACCAACATTTTTTTCGTTTTTTCATGTCAACATGAAATTTTTTCCGTTGTATTCCCCCTTAAATAGATTTTTAAAAATAAAAAATATACCTGGCGCCACAGGAGGTGCGTTCTTTCATGTACACGGGAGAAAACTGCGAGAAAATTTTTGATTTTGGAGAAGACCTGATTATAGCGGATTTTTTATATATTTGTATTAACTTTTGCCTATGTGACTTCTTTGAAAAATGTTTATTAAAAAAAATAAATCTAATGCTGCGGATTATTCCCTTCTTTTATATGACCGTGAAAAACTGCTAGAAATGTTTAGTTTTGGAGAAGACCTGCTTTTAGTTTCTGTTTAAGGCTGCTTCGAGGCAAACTTCAAATTTCATCCACAGTTGACTTTTTACTTTTGATCTTTTGATTGTGAAACTGTTGCATAAGGCTTTTTGAAATTTTTGTTTTCATTTCATGGAGTTTAAAAAAATCATTATTAAAATTTATTGTCATGGAAAAATGGTGAATGTATTTACAGCTTATTAAACAAGTTTGCCCCCGTGAAAAAAAAAATAATAATAATACATTTACATAGAATGTGTTATGTTATGAAATCGCACATATCGTTACACTTTCAACAAAAATATTTTTAATGCATACTGATTAATTAAGTTATAACATTCCATTTATTTTTGCATGCGTTAGAAGCATTAATTAATATTTCTGGTATGTTTTTAAGATATCGAAAGGTACTTATTATGCATGTGCTTATTAAGCATAATTTTTAGTAATAAATTGGGGTAAAATAGACTGGCGTTAAAACCTGAACTAGTACAGTTTTATAAAAATATTATTTGAAATTTTTCCAAAGGAAAGCTTTTGAACTTTTATTTGTTGTTGATTTCCTTTACATTAATATTTGAATCTATACACTTAAAGCTGTTTAGGGTTAACCTAGACTAGAGCAAGAAATTCAAACAGGTGGGCTAGAATGATTTGCATTTTTTAAAACCGCACTAAAACAGAACTGCGAATTACATTAAATTAAATCTTTACATAAATGAGAGAACAATGGGAATTTATGTTTTAAAAATAATACCGTCTAGATGTCCTTCATGACGTTTTTTGTTCTGGCACCTAAATTTTTAATATCTCTTCGACACATGTCGCGCGGAATTCTAGTTATCTCTTGACGGATGTTCTCTTTTAATTGTGAATCAAATGTTGCACCAACTGAATCTTATATGGGTGCAGTTTTAATTTTAGTTCTAAAATTCGCCGTAAAGTTATACGCAATATCTACAATGAAGCCGAGCATTTGCGTGTTGATAAGCTAGGATCATGATGTCTCATACAGAGACACCATGCTCCCTGCTTCTTCCAGTCCGTCATCGCCCTGTTGCTTTCTTGTTTAATGTAGAACCACTGGGCACAGAATATCGTACAATTGGTACCGTTTACGAAAAAATATCCGAACAGTAACTATCGATAGCAGAACTACCCTATGGATAGCTGTCGGCCGCGCCCCCCTCGCCTGCGCTTTACTCAGTGCAAGGGTTTCATAAGTGCAAGATATGTTAGGCCACCCTGTACATTGATTAAAATTATTAACATATTTCCTTCCACAGCGCTGTTGTTGAATTAACATAAGCCAACAAGTGCCCCTTATGTTGTTAACTAGTGACAAAAAAAGAAGCAAGGTTGTATTGCAAGTGAAAGTCATCATGCAAGTGTAACGGCAGCACTATTTGAAAAGATCTGGGTGTTACGTCACCCTACTATTAAAGAAAAATGAATATCTACGAAAAATAATAAAAGTCACTGCGTTTAAAAGTAACAAAAATAAAACTAATTCTGGAAAGAACATTTTCTATTCACTGCCACTGCCTTTTAATTAAAAAAGATGCCTCACTATAATTTATCACTAACATCGTATTAATTCTGCCTGAAACCTAATCTGATCAGAATATTTTTTTTTGCATTTCGAGATGTAATCTCTAGTCTCGGAATCTGATAAATTAAATAAGGAATAATAAAAATAATAAAAACGGGTAATGCAACTTCGATCCGAACTCTTCGGCATTTTTTAAAAATTATTGAAGTATTTTTTTTGACTACACAGATCTCCAGTGATTTTTATATTTAAAAAATAACAGCTGGTCGTAAGGGTCGTGTTTATAGTCATTCCTTGAGTATTCCTTAGACCTTGTGGTATGATTTAAGTAAGTACTCTTGAAGAAACCTTAAGGTCTGAGAAACGACTATATAAATACGAGTAATTTTACCCCTCCGATAAAAAGAATAACGTCGGTGTTGCCCCGTCCAGATTTTTACAAAATATTTGAAAATTGTCAAATTTTGGGAATTAATACGAGTTTAAAAGAGCTGTTTCCATTTTCATACTTAAACTACCCCTGGGAAATTTTAGCTCATTTAGCAAGGAACAAGGTAAACGCTTCCACCAAGATATATTTAAATTATGCGGCGGTTCAAGGACGATGGGCTGGGACAATAGCGTTGTTCGTAGACCACGTCTTGAACCGATTCAGAATAAGAATAGAATCAATTAAGGATTGCTTTAATAAGCATGGTCAGTTTTTTTATCTAAGACATCCCATGTAGACTTCAAGTCTAAGTACTAACGTACCGTGGGCGTCTGAAGGGAAGGGAAATTGAGTCTATTGGCACGGGATTTGAAGGATTGGAGGTTGGGATGTGAAGGAAAAACATCTGCAGGCAATTTGTTCCATAATCTGGGGACTCTAGGTATGAATGAGCGAGAGAAGTGGTCTGTTCTAGGATTTTGTAGCTGGACAGTAAAGGGATGCATACGCAACGCGTCCCGTGTTGCTCTGTTAGGCACAGTCAAGGGGGGAATAATACCGGCTAGTTCTTCAGAGCAAAATCCGTGGAAGTAGCTGTAGAAAAGGGAGAAATCCCCAACAGCGCGGCGATGAGCGAGAGAAGGGAGTTTTCTCGTGAGGGCTGGGTCATTGATAAGTCGAATGCCTCTCTTTTGGATAGAATCAAGGATCTTAAGTGTCGAAGGTGATGCCGCTCTCCAGATGTGGGAGCAGTACTCTAGGTTAGGTCTTATTTGGGAAACATAGAGAGTGTACAAGTTGGAAGGGGATTGGTCCAGGATTTTAGTTTGCCGCGAACGATACTCGAACTGGCAAAAGTTGTTTTTGTTCTCCTAGCCTTAACTTAACATAACTTTATTAAATATTATGTGTTCTATGATTTATTATAATGTATTTTTCTATTGGGTTGCAGTTTGTGAGTTTGAAATAAAAATAAATATGACTGAAGGAGGTAAAGAGTTATACTACTCACCAAAAACCTTTATACTATAACTTTTCAAACTCTAGTTTCAAAATTTAAATACATACACACCACAAACAACCCAATACAAAAAAAACATCTAAATATAGCAGTAGACAAATTAGTAGCGCGCATGTCCAAACTTCTGGTTCTCAGAAGATCCCTAGGAGCAGTAGAACTAATTCCGAATCAATACTGAACCGAACTGATGTGATCCACGAACAAGCAACTGTCTGCAAAATACTGCAGAATGTTACAATGCTGCAATTTATTTGCTCAATAAATGCTACAGTGAGAATTCATTAAAAAGCAGTTTTCAGACAGATCGATAAAGATTCCATTATACGAAAGAGGGACAATGTGTAGTTATGTAATCTGTTAATATCATTTAGTAACCTTTGCCAACATCTGCGGGTTTAATTCCAATTTGGACTCTGTCCACCACTATCTCCAATCATGCAAACCCCACATTCTTTTTCTGACCGAAACCCAAATCAGCTCCAAATCCTCAACCAATCATCTTCTGTTTCCAGGCTATGAACCTCTGTCATCTTTTCGTCTTCTTGGTGGGGTATGTGCCTACGTTCGCAGCAGTCTTTCTTGCACCAGACTCCCGAACCTGGAATCAGACCAGCCCGATATTCTCTGGCTAAAACTCGCCTTTAAATCTTCTACTAAATTTATCTGTTGCATATATCGCTCCCCATCAGACAAATCCTACAATGAGTTCTTTGACTTTCTCTCGGCAAAAATCGACCATCTCATCTCCGAATTTCCCTCCGCTGAGGTCATCGTGCTAGGCATCTGCTCCCTCTAACGCAAAAAATCTGACAACGCTTACCCCATCCACATGAATGGCCAAGCCCTACAAAACAACGAAACATTCGATCTCGTTGGCGCCGCTTTCGAGCATGATCTCAGCTGGCACAAACACATTACTTCAGTAGCCACATTGGCAGCTAAAAAGCTTGGTTTTCTCTTTCGAGCCAGAAAATACTTCTCCCCTTCCAATTTATACACTCTCTATGTTTCCCAAATAAGACCTAACCTCGAGTGCTGCTCCCACATCTGGGGAGCGGCATCACCTTCGACACTTAAGATCTTTGATTCTATCCAAAAAATATCATCGTCGCGCTGTAGGGGATTTATCCCTTTTCTACCGCTACTTCCACGGATTTTGTCCCTAACAGCACAACAAGAGGCGTGTTACGTATGCATCCCTTTACTGTCCAGCTACAACAGCCTAGAACAGACCACTTCTCTCGCTCATTCATACCTAGGGTCTCCAGATTATGGAACAAATTGCCTGCAGATGTTTTCCCTTCCCGTCCCAACCTCCAATCCTTCAAATCCCGTGTCAATAGACTATATTTCCCTTCTCTTCAGACACCCACGGTACGTTAGTACTTAGGCTTGAAGTCTACGTGGGATGTCTTAGATAAAAAAAATCATTTATCAAATATTCCTTTCTTGTTGAACGAAAATATTAAAATCACATTAAATTTCGCAACAACACGTATAGACCGACCTGTCAATAATGTTACAGATAAAACGCTACACCTTGACAACTGTTTAATCCACGAATGAACCGGACGACGGCACGTGCTACGGAGAATTTTAATTTTAAATGTCGTCACCATGTAATGAAAATAAATTACTAGAAATTTATTATACCTGGAAATAATGCGCAGAAAAAACTGCTATGCTCTTTTCAGTAATCGTACTGTTTTTGACCACTGTCACATTAGTTATATTAAAGTTAATATTGTCTCAACAAAACATCATTGAAATAATAAAAAAAATATATTGCTTTAAATATAGTCTTATTATTGGACTTCAAAAGTATACCTCCTACTTCTTTGAAAACTATATTACCATTATTTCAATGACTAAAATACCATTGGAAAGCAATAAATTCCTAATATTCCTTGGAGTGTAGAATTGTTAGTGCCAAAATATTAAACATTTGATTGATATATTTTATTAAACGGACAAGAACTACGGTTTAAATAAAAAATGTAAAAATTAAGTCAATAATCCTTATATCATTTCAATTAAAATAAACACTCCATTAAACCATATAAGGTATTGGAGAAATAATAAAAAATATTAATTCAATGGGTCATATTATGGGCTGAAATATTATTTCTCTTGCTTGCGGACACCCTTGGAGAGGTTAGAATTTTTCTCTGTTCGTTGAATAGTCGTACGCCAAAATAATAGTTCTTTTCGCAAGAATGGAGACTGGAGCAACTTATTTTAGTGTTTTATGGTAAGTAAAATAAATCTAAAAACTTTGCAGTAATAAGTGTGTTTTTTTTATTTGTAAATCTCTCTTGGTTAGTCTATTTTATATGACTGTATACTCAGCCGATACGTATTGTTAAAAAAACTATTAACATTAAATATGATCGCAAGTTTATTGTTGAATTTGTATTTTTTAGACATGGTTTCCACCAAATCTAGCTTAAATTTAGGAGATTCGAATACAGTGTCAAATTTGTCCCATCTAGCATCCTGTGCCCATTACAAGCTAAAGAAGACAGTTTTATAAAGAAGCAGATCCTATATTTGAAGTGAAATAAATATAAAAAGTTTACTGTGTTCGCGTCAGTGTGGTGTAATAAAATGTGTTTTTTTATATTTAAATGTTTACAGAATGTCCAGACAATGTATGTTAAATAATACTAAATAAAAATTATTTTAAAATAATAAAGCGTGTTTTATTTGTGTGAAATATAAGCATAATTGATGTAATAGAAATTCTTCATTATATTAAATAAGAGTAATTGTTCTTCAAAACACGAATATGAGTGAATTTAAACAAAAATGTTTTCTTTCTACTGGAAGTTACATTAAATTAATTACTGTTGTAATTGAAACAATAATAGCTATTTTGCATCAACTGAGGTGCATATTCTTACAAATAAACTTCTAATGAAACCAATGATAGTTTGCATTGAATTTAGAACAGGGTATTACTGGCATCAAATAATTTTTATATTTGAACGATCCACTAAAAACCAATGAAACCTTATATTTCAAGCAATCTTATAACCTATTGGTTAACAATGATAAACTAATCATTGACATAAACCGAATTTGTATTGTGCAATACGGAATAGAGTGTGTCATTGAGTGAATGGGTATCCAATTCAATATATGATAGTGTTTTTTCTGTGTGGTATATTGCAATATTTTATTGATCCTCAGTTATATACTGTAGCAAAATTGCAGATATTAACTTGCAGTAATTGCATTATTTTAATATAGTTTATTAATCTAAAAATATGGAACACAACTAAAACTTGCCTTTCTGGAAAAGTAGGTGGGGGGCCATATAGTTGACCAGATTAGAAGTAACTCTGGAAGCTCTAATTGCTCTACAACGTCAATAATCGGATCTTCTCCTTGGTTTTAAATCTATGGTACAACTGATATATAAATTTTTCGATTTTAGCGAAAAATCGAAGTGTCTGTACATTTTCCTTAGGGTTCCCATTTACGTCCCATGGCGTCGCTAATGACCACCTAATCTGTAAATCTCACTTGCCGCTCTCAAAACAATGACACAATGATGAATTTACTATACAGGGAGTGGAAAAAATATCATTAGATGCGAGGAAGCCGCGGGTATCAACCATTTAATTATGAAATATGTCTAGTATTTGGCTACAGGGTGTGAGGTCTTGAGATCGAGACTTATAGAACCCATGCCTAATAAATTGTAGTTGCATTAATCAGTTGACATCTAATCAAGTCGGGCGCATTTGTCAAAAATGTCCTTAAATTTTATTACTTATCATCTAATTTAATGATGACTAATTGGTTAAATAGCAGATGCATAATGCAGAACAAGCAAGAGCACTGCGCTATCGGTATTTAGGGAATTTCAATTTAAAAACTATATAAATAAATATGTATAAGGATTTTTGACAACTTAATCCTCTTAAATTTTAAAAATGGACAAGAAAAGTTAATGACTTTTTCTCGTTGTTTAACTGAGAAATATATGGTCAAATTATATTTCCAATATGTGGGATTCCTTGAATGTATAAATATACACGCAAAGAATACTTTCCCATATCAAGTATCTTTTTTCTCGAATATATTGATTTGACATTGATTGATTTGGTATATATTAGTTTGACAAGTATCTATTTACTTTATGTAAGTAAAAATACTTCTTCTAAATACAGTACTAATTTTATACTGAATCTTCTTTTTTCTTAATAATTGCCAATTTGTTATTACGTATGTTTTTCTTAAATCAGAATATTTTACCAAACTTACTATAATAATTTTTATTTTTTAGCCAAGTAAGCTACAAATTTGCCTTGGAGAAAACTCTTTTTTTCTTCAAATAGCAAATTTTTACGTTTATCTTAACCTAATAACCACTTCCCTGATATGAAAACAATATTCTAGCATGATTGTAGGTCTGCAGTAACTATCGATGAATAACGTTTTCAAGTATTCCAGGAAGAATACTATCTAGAATAATAGACATTAGACTAAGAAGTAAGATAGGACAGCACTAGAAGATGTAGATTTAAGAACAGAAGCATATAAGATCTAATTTTGACAATAATAAGACAAGTAAAAGTTTATAAATGAGAACAAAGACATACATGTATGTTTCATAGATCTAGATAAGGCCTTGGACAGTATCCGAAGAAAAACTTATGGAGGATAATTTTAAGAAATAGAGGCGCCGATAGAATATCAATAGAAATAATAAAAGCTTGTATAAGGATAATATAAATGCATTACAGACAAATAATGAGAAGTCCAATAAACGCCTTAGACGATGAAGAGATGCGACAAGTTTACTTCCGGCAGGATGACGCACCAATTCACGTGACTCTTGATAATTTAAATTTTTTGGAAGAAATTTTCAAAGATCGAATCATTAGTCGTAATATGCGAGTTATGTGGCCACCACGATCCTGCGATGTCACGCCGTGCGACTTTTTCTATGGCCACACATTAAAAACTCGGTTTTTAAACCCCCCTGTGAAAGTTTAGAAGACTTACGGGCTAGAATTACAAATAAATTTCAGAAGATCAACAACTCCCCCCAAGTGCTCACCAATGTTTTTGACACTATAAAAGAACAATGAGAACATGTTTGGAAGTAGAAGGTGTACACGTCTTTCATTTAGTTTAAATTTATAATTGTTAGGTTCTTTGTTGTATATGTTTTTTTGTAATTCTGTATTATGCAATGCCAATGACAATACTATAATGAATTTAAAAAACAAAATTTGGATTTCAAAATAAATGATGTAAATAAAGTTAAATACTTAGGAGTAAATTACTGATAAAAATTTAAAGTTTAATGACCATGTAGCTTATGTTTGTAAAAAAATATCAAAAAAATTGTGAGTTTTAAGTAGATTGAGAGAGTATTTAAGTATTTATAGTAGGAAGTTAGTATTTAATTCAATTGTTCTACCTCATTTTATTTTCTGTAGTTCAATTTTATATATGTGTGCACAACATAATCAACATAGATTACAAATACTACAGAATAGAGCCATGAGAATAATACTGGGGTGTGACAGATTCACTAAAATATCCAATGTGTTAACAAGTTTAAAATGGATGAATATAGAAAATTTTTTACTTTACCGTACTCTTATTTTTATTCATAAAATAAATTGAAATTTATCAGCACCTTATTATAATAATTTTTTGACTAAATTTGATTAAATTCATGAACACAATACAAGGGGAAGAAATAATTTCATTTTGGAACATAGGAATTTAAAGCAAACACAAAATTCTATTTTTTTTAAGGTATTTTGGAGTATAATGAATTAAGTAATGCGGTTAAAGAGAGCAGTTTAAAATCATTTATTAAAAAATTAAAAACGGAAATTTTAAGCAATTTAAGCCTTATTCGATAAAATTCAAAATGAATTAAAATTACCTATTTGCAAAACAAAAAAAAAGAAAAGGGTATAGAATAAATTGAATGTTATATTTTAAAATTATATTGAATAGCTTTGTAGCTAATAAGTTTTGTTATTATTATTATTATTAATAATGTAATTTTCTTAAAAATAAAACTTCAGAACTTGACAGTTTTATTTTTCTTTCACCTATACCTTTCACCTATGTTACCTTTTAAGAGTAATAATTCAAGACATGCGTAATTGATTCCACGGCATAGTGCACTTTTTTAAATACAGGGTGTCTAAAATAGGTGATACCACTATTGGTATCTCCGAAACGGTAAAAGATACGAGGTCAGTTAAATTCGAGGAAATGTGCCATTTTTAGTCTCTATTCATATTCCGTTTACGGAGTTGCCAAATTCTCTATAGTTTCTTATCTACAGGGGATTTTTTAAAAATAGTCAAAAATTTAATTCTTAAATATCTCGAAAACTATTATAGTTAGAAAAAAATTGTTTAAACAAAAATCACACGATCTTTTAACTTCCTTAAAGTGACGTTATTGTTTTGTTTATACCATTTGTTTTTATTGAGTTACTGATACTAACTTGTTTTTTTCAAATACGGACCTGGACTTTTTGTTCCATTTTTTGAAAGAATACTTCATACCCTTTACAACTGTGTATAACTTGAAAATATTTTCCGACGTTTTGATCAAGAATAGCAACATCATCAGGATTTTCTAACAATACGGACCTGGCATCTTCCATGTTAAGGCACAATCCACAACCTATTGCTATGGTTTGTGGTTTTTGTGGTTGTGAAATGGGGCATTTACTTAAAAAAGGCCAGGTCCGTACTGGTAGAATATCCTGATGATGCTATTCTTCACCAAAACGCCGGAAAACTTAATCAAGTCATACACAGATGTAAAGGGTATGAAGTATTATTTCAAAAAATACAACAAAAAATCCAGGTCCGTATTTGAAAAAAACAAGTTAGTATCAGTAACTCAATAAAAACAAATGATATAAACAAAACAATAACGTCACGTTAGAGAGGGTAAAAAATCGTGTGATTTGTGTCAAAACAATTTTTTTCTAACCATAATAGTTTTCGAGATATTTAAGAATTAAATTTTTGACTATTTTTAAAAAATCCCCTGTAGATAAGAAACTGTAGAGAATTTGGCAACTTCGTAAACGAAATATGAGTAGGGACTAAAAATGGCACATTTTCTCTAATTTAACCGACCTTGTATCTTTTACCGTTTCGGAGATAGCAATAGTGGTATCACCTATTTTAGACACCCTGTATAGAGATAAAACTTGACATAGGTAAATTTCAGAGTCTTGAGATTATATCAAGTTATCAATAATGGCAAAAAAGGTCCGAAAATACCTAAAAATTCATTTAGAATTGTTACAATAACAGCCAGATTTTCCAACGCTAGTCCGGTCTAATTTGACAACCAAAAGTTTTAAACTGACAAGTGTAAGAATAAGACAACTAAGATACTTGAATTTATTTCTGAGCTTTTTCGAAAATTTATAAAGGAAAGAGCAATGTTAGTACGTACCTACTTTCGATAATAATAGAACTAAATTCATTACAGCAACTCGTTCCAACATGAAAATCATTTGGAAACAAATTACTGAAATATTATAATAATTCGGAAGTTTTTAATGACGACTTATTAACAGTGACAGCACAAAAACCCGTCAAAACATAACTGATCAACTATAAGATCTTAATTTAAACCAGTACTAAATCTTAAACTTTCTTAGTGAATCTGAACGTTAAGTTTTAAATGTCACAAAATGTGTGTCGCCTACACTTGTTATGAAAAGGTAGAAAACAATAATACAGGAAGTGTGAAAAATTAAGGCTAGATTCTCTTACCCTAGACCGGTCTAGTTTGGAAACCAACAGTTTTAAAGTGACCAGTGTAAGAATAATACAACTGAGTTTTATACTATAAATTAGCCTCTAAGTTTTTTAGAAAATTTAGTTAGTACTCTCGTTCCACAATAATAGAGCTGAATTCATTCTGCAACACATTTCAAGCGGAAAATCACTTGGAAACCAAACACATCGTTTAAATAGTATTGAATAACTCATAGATTTAATTTTTAATGACAAGGTACTAACATTGAACAAAAACCTGTCACAATCCATTTGATCAACTAGAGTACTAGATGATCTTAACTTAAACCATTACTTAATATTAGAACTTTTTAGTGAATCTTGATTGCATTTTACGCCGGTGTGAGAGCCCACAAAATAATTTATCTTAAACCAGTACTAAGCCTCGGACCTTTTGCGTAAATCATCGTGTAATATTTTAAACAATCTTAAGTTAACCTGAGCAAACGTAACTAATAACAAGATTCTGGCTTGCTCGTCTTTGGTAATAAAAAAGAAATTAACAAAATATTTTACAAATGTCAATTCTTACCATTTATTTCGCCGAAGTTACTTTGCTAGGGTATTATACTTTATAGATATTTTATCAGTTAAAAAGTTGCTTAGGATATTATAAAACGGTTGACTATTTATGCTATATTTGTACAAAATTGGATACTCAGTCAATATTATTTTTGTCACACTAAATTTTAAAACCGTAGGTACCTAAAGAGTACCAATCTGATATTTAATTAAATTATTCTTTTTCTTTGCTTCGTCTTTTTCCAGCTTTATACGATGACGATCCTGGTTGATCGTCTTCATAATTTTGGGTGCCCTGTAAATCATTATTTACTCTATCCATCCATCTCTGCTTTGGCCTACCCCTACCTCCCCTTCCTTACACTTTTATTGCCAATACCCTTTTGTCAAGCAAATCATTATTTGGTGGCATCAGATGCCTACACCATTATGATCATTTTGCCTGTTTTTTCGATAACTTCACAACTTTGGTTGTTGTTCTTATTTTTACATTTCTAAGCTTGTAACTTCTTGTTACCTCTTAATTTTCAATTAAATTCGACCAGTATAAAATATACCAAACCCATACATATTATAAAATTAAATTATATCAATTTTTAATAATTTTTTTATAAAATAATTCTCTATATTGCCACATTTTTACAAAAACAGATTTATTTCTATCATTATGAACCGCTAAGTACCACTTATTTTTCACGTCGTGTGAGTAAATTTTTTTAATTTTTGGATGATTTGTGTCTCTAGAAAAACTCAAATCAGTGCCAAGACTTTTTGCTTTATTTAAAGGAAAAATACCTGGAATATTGCTAAATTAATTTTGAAATAATAATTGTTTTACCTTTTTTTAAGTTACTGTATAAAGTTGGATAAGGATAAATAAAACATCAACAAAACACAGTTCAAAAAATACTTTTATTTTTGCAGCAATGAATGAATAATCCAAGTAGAAAAATTTTGTTTTTTGGTTTTAAGACAAATCAAAGTTACTACATAAAAAATCTAATATTCTATTTGTCTGTCAAAATCATTGAAAAACAATGACGAAAACAAATCTCTTGTTGTTGGAGTATAAACAACTTAGTTAGCTTCAATTTTGAAAGCCCGCTAACCTACTCAATACTACTTTCTTACCACACGCTTAAGTTTATCAACCTCTGTATTTTACCTGCCGCTTACTGACCTATTTGTAAAGTTTGACATTAACCATTTGTAAATAGATAGGTAGAGACAACCTTGTAGAACACATTCCTGGTATTCACTCAAAATAGTAAAAAAGTGGACTTACGAGGGTCGATCCCTATGCTCCGCCCCTGACATTTGTAGGCCTCTGCTTGATTAAGGTTTTTTAGAGTTAGTCACATAATTATTGCTGCCATTAAATAATACTTAGTTGTTATAGTAAAGCCCAAGATCTATGACAACAGCCATCGACTAGCTCTAATGTAGCGAGGCAGTGTACTTCAGGGGATTTATTAATTTGAGTTCATTAATGCCACATTCTAATGACGTATCAATGCATGGGCGCCCGCAGGGGGGGGGGGGAGGGCCGTTGCCCCCCTGAGATTGTGAGATTGTCATACTTTTTAATTATTAATAAAAAAATCTTTAAACATATATTACTTTTTGTACCACCTTTACAATGCTAGAACACTATAATAAATCAGTTCTCTCATTAAACACGATTATTCAAACAATTTGGCATTATTATCTTGATATTATTTAAAGCTTGGACCCTGGAACACCAAGTGTTGATCCCAAGATCAAAAATTATTCTTTGTGGTGGTTACTTCCCCACCCAACCCAACCGAACCAAAGGCAGGGATAGAAACACGGGCCCAGGACTTCTCCGAACCATCAAAACATCAAAAAGCTGACTTCTAAACACTCGATGAAATAATTTCTTTGAGTAAATAAATGAGTAAATAAATTGAGTAAATTTGAGTAAATAGTAATAGTAAATAGTAAATAGAAAATAGTAAATAATAGTAAATAGTAATAATAGTAAATAGTAAATAGTAAATAGTAAATAGTAAATAGTAATAGTAAATTTGAGTAAATAAATAAAAGTAAATAAATAAATAATAAATTTTTATGCAATTAAACCATTAGGCTGGGTCCTCTCTAAAAATGAATATAAATGAGACACCTACACGTGAAGTTATAGATTAGAATCTACGCCTATACAAAATATATAATAAAAATCAGAAAAATCAACTTACCCTACACTACTTACCCTTTTAGACCCCATAGCAAATATGCATCTCTAAAAACAGGGAAGATAAAACTATATTTCAATTTACTCTAAAAGAGGGACTTTTGTTCACTCCAACCTTTCAGAATACCATCGGACAAATGACAACTCATGAGTCATAAACGTCAACCAAGACGGTATGACCGATACTTCTAGCTTGAGTTCATGTTCTCGTAAATTCATGCATTTCATTCGTTTATGCTTGAAAATAACCAAAACTTAAACAGTATTTGAACGACTTGAAAATATAATAGTAACGAAAGTTTCAGTCAAGTGACATTTATAGTTTATATTTACAAAATATTGGTTTTGTAAATATAGTGTGTCATGTTGTAGCTTATTCTGTATATGCGTCATGATTTTCCATAAAAATGGATCCTGCTTAGCAGAGCAGTAATAAATTATCTATAGAAAAAGGGTATGAGGCCAACTCAATTTCAACAAGACCTGGTGGCATCTATTGGGGAGTGTGCAGTTCCTGGTGACATAGTCAAACGCGTCAAAGTGCGTAAGAACATCCTGTGAGAACCAATGCCGGTGATCCTTCTGTAACGGCAACAGATCAAAATATTTAAGAAAGTGCACGCTATGATATTAAAAGACCGACGAATATGCATCAGAAGACTTGTTGAAGATACTGGCTTGTCATATATGGTGCAACATATACTTACAAAATAACTAGATATGAAAAAGGTGAGAGCAAGATGGGTTCCCCGAAAGTTGACCAGCGATCAAAAAAGAATCCGAGTATTGATGCGACAGCAGGCTTTAAACTAGTGGAACGCCCACCATATTTGGCAGACCTAGCCCCCAGTAACTACAGGCTGTTCACAAAGTTAAAAAAACATTTGATTAAAAAAAATCCAAGCAACCAAGAGGTGGTGTCCGTAGAGGTGGTTTGCAGAGATCAGACAAGAAATTATGTTCAAAAATGAAAAAAGTGAATGTAGCTTTATTTTAAGGGGATCAGGGGGGGGGGGGCTTGAGGATCAACCCACGAAAACCACTGGGGAAATAAGAGGCTTGTATGTTGATATTTTAATTTTTCTATACGTATATACTTGCAGTACCTTAAGTCCAAATGAAAACTCTTTTAAAAACAATATACTTAGTGGATTTGGATTGGAAATATGATTAAAACAGGTTAAAATCCCTTGTATCTTAGAAAAGTAATTTTAGTATCTACGAGATAAAATTCGTTATTTCAGACTGCCTGTCTAGAACAAAATAAATCAGTTGATTAATAGTTTTAAAGTATTTAATTTTTTTTTCAGAATAAAATTACAGCCACTTCCATTTTCAGAATTGACTTCCGACTACCCAAGCTTCTTTTTGCATATTATTTAATAATAATAATAAATAGTTCTTTAATTAATGGTATATAAAGATTAAATAGCCATATCAATAAGTCATTGTGTGTGTACAATAACATATTTCCAATCTGACAAACATAAATAGAAATAATAGCAACTAATTGATTCTTGAACAGTTAACCGAAACTCTTGATGACTATGGATGGTAGTGTTTGAGGTCGTACCATATGTCTTTTAACAGTTCTTAATAATTGTGTTACTAAGGTTAAGAAAAGCCATTCGGAATGTGTTTACGATTGTATTTAAAAAGTCGCTGTTCATTAATTTGCCAGTGACGCCACAGTAGTATGCAAATTTTATCGAGTTTTAGCATTTTGGGTTAGTAGTTAAATATTTTTAGTTTTGCGTTAATTTAATGTGTATTTTAACTACTTTTATTTTTATTATTTTCACGGATCTTTTCTAAAAAGAATTTTATATGGCTATTACCGCAAATATAATATATATATATATATATATATATATATATATATATATAAATATATATATATATATATATATATATATATATATATATATATATATATATATATATATATATATATATATATATATATATATATATATATATATATGTATATAATATATATATATATATATATATATATATATATATATATATATATATATATATATATATATATATATATATATATATATATATATATATATATATATATATATAAATATAGGTATATATATTAAAAGAAAAATATTAACATAATATGTACTGTTAACATTGATATAACTAAATCTGTCCTTGTAACAATGTGGTAGCACAAAGAAATCATTTTTTTCGAGCAATTATTAAAAATTGATATAATATTTAATTTCTGGATTAATCAGAAAGAATCAGAATCAGAAAGAAATACTTTTTGAAAATCAATAGTAATTATTTAAAATTAAAATTTAGAGTTAAGTGATAAATAAAATTGTATGAAAAAAATACTTTTTAAAAACAAGCTTTCATTATTTAGATGTACTAAAACCAAAAAAATAAGTATGCTTTTTCATTGGGGCAATGATGAATGCTATTCATAAGTGGACGTTGTTCGCGTGGGTGGATCCTAGTACTAATAAAAGTAGTATTAAAGTTATCAGTGAAACATATAATATAGTATGTTAAACTTGTTGTCTTAAAAGCTTGTCGCGCACGAAAAAATCACACAGGCATTAAATTTGTTTGGGTTTGCTGGACAGAAATTGCAAGTACTTAAGTTTGTATTTTTTTTCCTTCTATCCACGCGACAAGCTTTTAAGACAATAAATTTAACATAATATATTATATCTGTTTCAGTGATCACTTTAATACTACTTTTATTAGGATCCACCCACGCAAGCTACGTCCGCTTACGAATAGCATTTAGCATTGCCCCAATGAAAAAACTATACTTGTTTTTTCGTTGTAGTACATCTAAATAATGAAAGCTTATATATTTTTACATAAGATTTTATTTTCAAATTTTTAGTAACGTCTTAACCTATGAATTTCTGATAATGCATTATTATTAATACAAGGCCTTTTTATGTTATCGTATTCTACTCGTCATACCATTTCATTTGATACCCATATCAAGGGGATTGTAAAAAAGGGTTATTCGCCATCTTGTGGCGTCCGCCGTATTGGGTTTAAAATGACGTTACATAGCTTATCGCATTCTTTTCCTCAAACACTTTCAATTTGATACCCACATCAAGGAGATTGTGAAGAAAAAGATAATCCGCCATGTCGTGGCATCCGTCATTTTGGGTTTATAATGACGTCCATAGCTTATCGTCTTCTACTCGTCAAACTCTTTCATTTTGATACGAATGGCAAGGGGAGTGTGAAGAAAAAGGTAATCCGCCATCTTGAGGCGTCCGCCATATTGGGTTCAGAATGGCGTCGCACAGCTTTTCGTATTCTACTCGTCAAGCCCTTTCATTTGATACCCATGTCAGGGGGGTTGTGAAATAAAGGTAATCCGCCATCTTGAGGCGTCCGCCATATTGGGTTTAGAATGACGTCGCACAGCTTTTAGTATTCTACTCGTCAAGCACTTTCATTTGATATCCATATCAGGGGGGTTGTGAAATAAAGGTAATCCGCCATCTTATGGCGGCCGCCATATTGGATTTAGAACAATATTAAACATACTATATTACATTTACACACGTGTACAACATTTCTAAGCTCTAGCTTAATTAGAACTAGTCGGAATTTTGATTACAATATTAGACCTAAACATACTAACATGCATACAAACATACATACTAACAGGTGAAGTTAAATAAAAGCTTGTAAAAACAAAAGCTTGTTGGAGCTTCAAAAACTTCGTACCCAACCATGAACGTCGAGCGGAGAGGTGCGCCAGCAACGTTACAGTACGCTGCGATATTTATTCTGCTCCATGTTTAAGCCTTTGGGTATGTGATTAATAAATTACGTAGGTATTGCCCCTAGTCCATATTCTTGTATTGTGTTTATGTACTGTCTGATTTGCACAAACGGAACATCTATCACTAAATAAAAGAAGATTTGTAATATTGTAATCATTATTAACTTTTTGTGTCCCTACCCTTAAACATCTGGAATAATAAAACCAAAGCTCTTTACTGTAAACATCCACAAATCAGTGTAGTTTAAAACCCTGTTGCAATAAGTCATTTTGTTAAAATGTAGTGTTTAAGTGAAATCAATTTAAAAGGTATGTCCTATTCTACTATCTCTTGTTTATATAAATCTTACATAGAAAAATATATTACTATTACACCTTTGTTATTAGGATTCTGATGATGGTTTAGAGATGAAATAAACCGAAACGTCAAAACCATTTCAAGACTTTAATTTAAACTGACCGAAAGCCCAAGAAGTACAATAAAACTATTATTAACTTTATTCATTCAATACTCTCAGAATTCCATCCTTTCAAAATAATGAAGCGCTAAAAGCTCATGAACGTTTTGGACTTTAAAAGTTTGGTACTCTTCTCGCTTTAATTCTTTTTAGCAACTGCCCCGAGATCCTGTGGACTTCTCAGCAAGCTGAGTAAGACTGATACATGGTCATTCAACTGCTAGGAATAGGTCCATTTTTAAGGCTTCGGTCACCACACTGTAATTTCTTCTTCATGTTACATGTAATCTGAAGATACAACCCCTAGTCATACATTTTTCGTGCAACCGTTTAGAGCACTGAGCGATCTAGATAACCCACTGCAAAGTTATCGCAAACTTCTTGATAAGACATTTCTCTTAAATGGTTTGAAATCATTTCAATTCGTTTATTAATACCGTAATACAGGAAGGAAAATATCAGAGAATGTGTGCCAACTTTACCTGGTATACAAAGATACAAAAACGATAATCACGAGGGGTGTAAAAAATATATTTTTCAAATAAATGCATTTTTGGTAGTTTTTTGGGATAATTAGCAAATTAACATAAGCTTAAAACTCTAAAATTTACGGTCAAATTTTATCTCTATATTTTTAATGCCTAACATGGGGCTAAAAATTTAACATGTACTCGTGTAAAATCCTATGGACTGCTTTAAATAATGCACTGTATATCATTATCATTATCATTATTATTATGTATCCAGTTATATAATATCTTGTTAACAAATTTTCAGTCATTTCGATGTCTATAATAATTATTAGTTTTACTAATTCAGTTGAAACGTAACACAGTAGCTGTGAATGGTAGTAAAAACTAAAATTTGTAGTATGTTTTATTAGTTTTATGTAAATTAAATTAATGCACATGCAGAAAGAATTTTTATTTAGTTGTAAATCTTTTTTAAAGTCTTTATTAAATGCATTCAAAATAGATTTTAAATTATTTATTTCGAGCTACACGAGTAAAGTTAGATGTATGTTACCTAGCAGGTTACAATTAAATAATTCTTTCGATCGAGTTTCATGTTTTGAGTAAACCGAAAGTTTTGGTTAAGGATGGAGTCTTGTGAATAGAGGCAGAATAATTTATATAATTAAACAAATTTAAACAGTACCTAAAGTTACTTTTAACATTGTTTCCGACTGCCGAAATACTATCCCTTGTTTAACCTTTTTCTTACTGACAATGCAATGGCATAACAACACACTTCCTTGCAACAAGACAACATTTTTAAGACAGAAAACCAACAATGAAGCCGGTCTGGATCCTTTATATATCTTTTTTGCTGGTCATGGAGAATTTGAAACATTCTGTAATGCCAATCCAATGTCAAGTATAATGTAAAATCGGTGGAACAATGTCGCAACAAGCAAAAAGACGTTTAGTAGAAAGTCTGTACCCAAATGGAGTTCATGAAGCTATAGAACATGTACGGTTGGGTTGGGTAGGACTGAAACTTACGGACGGGACTTAACATTGGTTACGCCTACTCGATTGAGAAAATCAATTGAGTAAGAAAGACATTGTAGTAGTAAGTAGGTAGGTTTTTTGTGTGTAAGCATAGTCGCATCTAAGATTCTTGTGTGTGTTTAAGAACACTTTTCATTGTTCCATAGGGCTTGGCCATTTATGTGGATTGGGTAAGTGCTGCCGGATTTTTTTGCGTTCGACTGAACAAGGTTCTTAGCACCCCAGTCTAGGATTAATTAAAGATCTTGGGAAAGGGATAGATGCATAGATCTGCGTCTATTATCCAGCTCTTTATTCGAGACTTGTCTGGAAAAATAGATGTTGGAGTGAAGAGTATACTATCATCGGCATAACTGTGGATGGGGTTGATAGTTGAAGAGAGCAGGTCATTAATGTGAAGGAAAAATAGGGTTGGTGCCAGGACTGAACCTTGGGTACGCCTGCATTTATAGGATGGAAGTTAGATGAGTGAGCGTCCACCACGACAGATATGGGCCGGCTAGAGAGAAAGCTACCGATCCAGGTCCATAGTTTGAGAGGAAGACCGTAAGAACGTAGTTTGTTGAGGAGTGCGGCATGCCATACTTGGTCAAAGGCCTTGGAGAAATCAAGGGCATAAATCTGGGATTCGCCATAGAATTAGTTCCCAGTTTTGTGTGACAAGGGTCAGCTGTGGATCTTTGGCGACGAAATCCGTACTGTCTGTCATGGATGAATTTGCGCTTTTATAAATATTTTAGAATTTGCAAGTCGATCGCTTTCTCCATAACTTTGTTGACTACAGAGAAAAGAGAGATATATCTATAATTGGATGGAAGGGACTTGGAAACTTTCTTCGGGACAGGCTGCACACGAGCAGTCTTCCATCTATTTGGGAAGATACCCTTGTCATAGGAGATCTGAAAAAGACGAGTTAAGATGGGTGCACGTTCAAAGGTGCATTTTATTGGAACAATTGCTGGTATGCCATCTAGAGCAGAGGTCTTTTTGGTGTTAAGGGATAGAAGAATTTTTTTAACTTGTTTTACCTTAAGTATTATAAGTACTTTGAATTTATTTTTTCTCCTTTTTCAAGGTATTCTGTGAGTATAATGCCTTGGCATCGCAAAAAACGGTTGCCATAACTTTTCCGCCAGATGTAATTGCCTTTGTCTTCTGCGCAGTCACACTGCGTTAGTCACTGTTTCTATTGTTGTTTGACCTCTGGTGTGCAGCGGTAAATCCATGTCTTATTGAGAATAATAAATCGGTGTAAAAAGTCAATTATTCGATTTTGCTTAAACAGTTTCACTGAAATTGTCATGCGGATGAGCTTTTGCTCTGGGGTCCGCAATTACACCCATCTCGCAGACAGCGTCTCATATCTAAAATTGCACATAAAATATGGTGCGTCCGCTCTTTTGCTATTCCCACAGCCTCGACTATCTCACTCAGCTTTAGCGGACGATCATTTAAATTCACGGGTGGATTTTGAAATTTAAGTAGTATATCTCTGTCGATACTTACGGGACCCATGCCAAGGTCAGGGGTTTTAATAGCGAGCCTATTAGGAATGTTTTGATAACGAAAAAAATATTCTGTAATTTGCAAAAAAAGTTGATATTTTGCTACGCCACCCCCCCCCTGGAAAAAATTAACACGTCTAGGTATTTTATTTATTATTTTGTCTAAACAAATTTTACATCATTTTGTCGAGAATTTTTAAATTTTAAGAGAAAAAAATGTGTTAGTAGAAAGTCATAGTCATTTTAATTTTAAACCTAAAGTATAGTTTACCCTATTCTTTTTCACATTAATGACCTACTCTCTTCAACTGCCAATCCCATCCACAGTTATATTGTCGATAGTTCCAACATTATTTTTCAAGATAAGTCTCAAATCAAGAGCTAGATAATAGTCGCAGATCTTTATACCTATCCCTTTCACAAGATCTTCAATTGTATTAATCTTAGATTGGGGTGCCAAAAACCTTGATCAGTTGAACGCCTTCAAATCCAGTTTTGCACCCTGTCACGCAAAAAATCCCGTAACATTTACGCCATCCACAGGAGTGGCCAAGCTCTACAGAATAATAAATCGTTCGATCTTGTTGGCATCACTTTCGAACATCATCTCAGCTGGCACAAATACATTACTTCAATAGCCACATCAGAAGCTTGTGCTCTTTCGAGCCAGAAACTATTTCTCCCCCTCCAACTTACATACTCGTTATGCTTCCCAAGTATGACCTAACCTATAGAGTACTCTTCGCACATCTGGGGAGCGACACAACATCTTGAACAATTTTCTCGTCCAATAGTTCAAATAGTTTTCGCGAAAAGCTGACTTAACTTTTGTAAATTACGTGATATTCACTTCTGGTTCCTTCAAATATAAATAATGGTTTAATTATATCTACGTAATAGATACGTGACAGATGCTAGAAGTTAATTCGAACACCACAATAAATTAACATAATCTCGGCTTCTCTAATAAAACTTGCGTTTCCCCTATTTGTCTTTGGAAATATCGTTCAGGCCTAATTTTAATAATTTCACTGTATCTATTTCACTAACACTTTGAGTTCCGATAGTTCGTATTTACAATAACAAATGTATTAATTAAAAACTACTTTCAAACAAAGTAACATCTGTTATTGTTGTTAATTTTATTAACTTTAACTTTAAAAAGCATTAGCTGTAAATTAATTTCCTAAATTACAAGGCATAAAGCTACTTCATTTAGTATTCAGGAATATAATCTTGGACTAAACACGGCAACCTAATAATAATTTAATACAAGAAGACACGTGAAGTATTATTGCGAAGGGTTGAAACACCATATAGATATCGATAGAAAATTTTATGGAATAAAGTTAAAAATAATGCCAGAGAGTCCCCCACACTTTCTTTTGGTCTGCATAGTATCATGAGTTTATTAAAAATAATGAGCATGAATAGACAGACATTAACGGCCAGGTTTTTCAAAGCCAGACCGATCCAATTTGACAACCAAACGTTTTCAACCGACAAGTATAAGAATAAGATAAACTAAGTTTTATACTATAAGTTTGTTTTTGAGTTTTTTCGCAAATTTATGAAGAAAAATGCACTTTTAATATGTACATTCCACTTCCACCTTTTTGGTGAATCTGAGCGTAAGAAATTACACTTTTCTGCATCCTTTGGTTAATTTTAATGATTTTTATAAACATTAAAAGTGACATTATATTTAAAAAAAAATTATTTGTACTGGATAATCAAAATGTTGTGTTCTTACTACATGTTAAAGATCACAGACAGTACGGATTTCGTCGCCAAAGATCCAGATCTGATCTCCTTAGCTTTGCCACTCATAACTGGAACAAGTCTTTTATGGTGAATCTCAGATTGCTGCTCTTGATATTTCCAAGGCCATTGACTAAGTATGGCATGCCGCACTCCCCAACACCCTACCTTCTTACGGTCTTCCTTCCAAACTATGTACCTGGATAGGTCGCTTCCTCTCTGATCGGCGCATATCCGTCGTGGTGGACGTTCTCTCATCTAACTTCCATCCTATCAATGCTGGCGTACCCCAAGGTTCAGTCCTGGCACCAACCCTATTTCATCTTCGCATTAATGACCTGCTCACTTTAATTACCAATCCCATCCACAGCTATGCTGACGACTGTATTCTTCACTCCAACATTCCTTTTTGTAAATATTTCGAGGTCGATAACTGCAGGGTTGACGGAGTTGGTGTTGCCTGGACATTAATTGCATTCCAGGTTTGCTCAGGATGTCTTAGGTGCATTTAGGGTTCTCTTTTGTCATTTCTTACAATTTTAGAAAATGTCTGCATTCCACTGCATCTTTTTCTGTAAAAATAGAGACAGAAAAATATCCTGAGCATACGTAAACAAACCCAAGCAAACCTGTAGTGCAATATCGACATTGTCCATCTAATGCTGACTCCGCTCAGGATTGCTTAGGATCTTTAATGTAGAAAAATAATAGAAAATAATCCTGAGTAAACCTAAACGCATCAGAATAAACCTAAACAAACATGTGCATAATAGTTACTAAAAATTAAATCTTTGAGATTCTGTTTTTTTTTTATTATAAACCATTGAATTTAATTGTAATATTTTTAATTACGTATCAGTCATAGATAAAAAATAATTCGTTTCAGTGATTTATTTAATCAAAATATAAATAGATCTATTAATGTGGTAGAAGTACGACAAGATGTCATTATTATTAATATCATACCGTGCCATGAAATGTGCAATACAAGAAGTAATAACTATAATCGGTGAATAGTTACGGGTTCATCTAAATGACTATGTTCACTTCTAATGCGATATTTATGGAAATTAGTCTGCGGGATTTAATAACTGACGTAAACAAATGGATAGATTTTAAAGATAGATAAAAAGAGTTTAATTAAGTATGCGTATCAAGATGAACAAAGATATTTTTGTCAATACAATGGATTGTTATTTTGCTTCACGTGTATTATACGACCAGTTTACTTAAGATAATTTAATGTGGGTAAAAATGAATAGAGGGGACTCAACAAAAATTTTCCGAAAATATTGTTTTAAATGTAAATTTCTTAATTATTTTTAATTTTCCCAAAGATTTACTTTCAAAAATAGATTTTTATTTCTTCTATAGTGCGATGTCGAGACTTGTAAACTTTATTTTGTAAGTAACCTCACCAAAAAGTCAAGGACGGAAATATCGGGTTATCGTGGTGGACATCTTACAGGTCCGTTGGTTCCTATCCATTTTTTAGGAAAATTATTTTCTAAAAAAGGGGCGTATTATTTCGGCATTATGGGCAGGCGCCCTGTCCTGTCGGAAATACAGATTGTTTAAGTAAGCCAAGGGAACACCATCTAGAAATTCAGGTACATCTTGCCATAGCGATTTTCTGAAAGGCTTGCCTCATAAATTCTAGTTAGTTGCCTTCTCAAATAAAACAAGCAACGCTGACACTGAATCTTCCCTGCTGCTCCCGCTCAAAGTAAAGTTGATGATTTTCTTGTTACCAATGTCTGGTATTGTGTCTATTGAAAATACCAGAGCCTGTGAAATGCGCCTCATTGGACGACAACACAAATCGTTAAAATTTCACATTGGCTTGAGTTTGCTGCATAGGCGTACTTGGGCAGTCAAATTCAGGGTTGCTGAAGCCCTAGGCCGTATTCAGCATATTGTCAAAAATTTTCTTTATGTAGGGTTGTAAATTTTGGTTGTCGTAATTAGAATTTTGGGGGTGCTAAGCACGATTTTCTCGATTTTCCTTATTATAGTATTTTGGTCTTGGCTGTATAAACGCACCATAATTAACTATTTTTTTTTAATTCTAGAGACTATATCGGGAAAAGGTTGCCTTCTGTCTGGATATCTAGAATGAGTATAGAAAAAACCCAAATATACATTTATAATGGATATAAAATCGTACTACCTGTTAAAATATAGTTCGGCTACATTTTCTTTGACTATTAAAAAAGTCTTTTGTTTATTTATTTAAAAATGGTTGATTTTTAACTTGGTATTAGTGAACTTTGCTCATTGGCAACACTTCTGCTAATTTAGTTCAATTTGTTTTATTACCTGATCCTCAACAATGTAGCTATCTCATGTTTTGAATATATGATAAATAGGAGCAGAAAAAGTTTCAGATGTGACCAAGAGTGATAGTATTTTACATAACCTTGCATTTATTGTCAAATATTTGACATACAAACGTTGAAAAAAGAAAAGGTAATGGTGCCAACTTAATTTACCATGTTTTGACTTGACATTCTTTTTAGAAAGAAAAACTTTACAATCGTTTTATTACTCGGTCTGCAATAATGCAGTTAGTTCATGTTTTTAGTATACGACAAATAAGGACGGACTAACTTTCAGATGTGACAAGAAGCGACAGTATAGTATGACTTAAGCTTCGGTTTCCTACAAAGCGGTACCGTAAAAAAGCGGGCGTATTTTGACGGCCATTTTTGCCAGAGTAAAGTACGGCCGCTTTGACGGTGAACATTATTGTAAAGTAACGAAACGGTGTAATAAAATACGGCCGCTATGACAGTGCACTTGATTGTGAAAATTATGGAATATTATGTGCATATTTTGGCAATTTCTTCCAACCTATAGCTGTTGCTCCCGATACAACGGATAAGTTAATAGCATGTGCCTGTATTTTGCATAATATTTTACTTGAAGCAAAAGTGCTCGCTCCGAATCAAGCTACTTTGGATGATCTTATGACTCTACCAACGCAAAACTTAATTGATCTTGCCGAAAATAATGCTCGTGCCCGACACACACGGCTTGAAATTCGTGATAAATTTAAGCTTTATTTCAACGGACCCAGCGCTATTGAATGGCAAAATCGTTCCTGTAGAGAACATTAAAAGAGATTGTATATCTGTCGTTACAAAATAAAACGTAAAAAGTAAATAAATAATACCCACCTGTTTTACGTAGTATTGTACCAATTTCATTCCATAAGCTTTGCTTCAGTTGCATCTTCCTATACTCCGCAGACTTTACATTATATAGACCTTCATGAGTTCTAACAAAGTCAATTAAAATTTCGTCTTGTTCACTGAACCAATTAATTTGTTCAGCCATTTTCAAATTCCATTCGCACAACACAATCTCTGCGCAGGAGCACCGCTTAAAAACGTGCTGGCAATATCCCACCGTACCGAGCGGCCGCTTTCGAAAATACGGTGCAGTATTTGTATGAAGCGGTAGCGCCGAATGCTCTGAATGAAAACACTCAGCTTTGCAAGCATGTACACGTTTTTTTGTGACGTCACTTGCCGTCAAAGTACGCATGCTTTTTTACGGTACCTCTTTGTAGGAAACCGAAGCTTTAGCGTTTATCGTCAAATATTTGACATAAAAGTGTTGCCAACGTAATTTTCAATATCTTTTACAAAAAAGAATACTATAATTTTTCCATAACAAAATTTAAAAGTCAGAGTATGTAAAATTAAGTGGATATTACCTTTTCTTCTCATTGTAATTAATTATTATGTTGGCAATATCTTGATGCCAAATGTTTGACAAGAAATGCAAGGTTCTACAGAACTCGCACTATTTGTCATATCTGAAAGTCTCTTCGTTCTTTTGTCATATATTGACAATATGAGATCTACGTTGTTGCAAACCAGGTAATTAATGAATTTAACTGAACCAACTTAAGTATTGTCAGTGAGAAAAATTATAACAAAGGTATCCATCTGACCAAAATTGTTTTTTTTATAGAAATCGAACAGACTTTAGTAAAGTCACGTGTATTAAAAACATCTTTTCATTAAAAATGTGAGTAGGTACACCACTGCATTTGAACGAATTGCAGCACAATTTTAGCTTTGTTTTTAAAACCTCGTTAAACTTTTTATGTTAAAGTTTGGGGTTTATTCCGATTAATTGCGCCGTTAATTCAAACTTTTCCACACCGCTATTTCTACTTACTATATTTCTGTTTATATTCAGCTGCACCATATCTTAAATACCCTCTTTGACCACATTAAATCAATGTCCTACTTTCAAAATTTTTATCGGTCACATTCCTGCAAGACCGCGAAATCTTCTGCAATAAAATCGGCTAATCGACTAAGAGAGAGGTTGCGACACAGCAGTGTCCCGTTACTTTAGACGACCTTAACAAAGCCATACCGGTTATTTTTATTATCTGTCGCATTTACATTTACAGTGACGTAATTCCGAAATACTTTAAGGGGGTCATTATTATTATGGACCGTCGATTGTTTATCGCCTTTTTTGGATTTTATTCTTGTTTTAGTTTTATTACTTTGTGGACCTTTTATTCCAATCCATCTTTCCCGAAAAGTGTCATCCAGATACTGCCTTACAGGAAATGCATAGTGTGGGGTTGCCCATCTTGCTAAAAATTAGATTTTCTGGTCGACGACGGTCATCTCTTCAATAGAATTCATTAAAGCAGGGTCAATAGTGGTTTCCAATAACTCGCTGGGTACATTTCACCAGTTAAATTGCCAGGAAGAAAATATGACCCAATAATACGGTTCCCAGAAATGTTGAGTATGCATTTCTCTAAAGATTCTAGAGTTGGATTCCGACTAATACCTACAATTATGTCGATTGACAGTACCATGAAGGAAAAGAGAGCATTCATCTGAGAAACAAATGTTAGAAACAATGCAATTTGTGGATCGCGAATGATTCGCAAAATACCAAACGGCGATCGGTATCGTCTTCGTTAAGTTCATGAACCAGTTTTATTTTGTAGGGATGGACTTTGTACTTTTTAAAAATTCTCTGAATAGTTGTACGCGAAACACCCGACACTTCTGAAATTTTACCTTGTACTTAGTGCGGGACCAATTGCAATATGACCCATATGACGGTTTATTGCTAAAGTGTTCACAATAGGGCACTGTTATGGGCTGAGAAAAACTTCTTAAGATTGAATAAGGAGAAAACCATATTATTGTATTTTACATTGTCTAGGCATGTTACAGAGAGTAATTTTAAATTATTTCAGGAATTTTTGGATGAACTGAAATGTCTGGAAAATACAAAGATGCCAGGTGTAACAATCGATTTTAGGCTCCAATGGGGATTTCAAGTAGATAGCCTGTACTCAAAATTACGTAGTGCCTGTTATGGGTTGCACTTTTATCTGGGCACTGTGGCTTGGCCACCCTCGTGTCGCTTTATTTTGCTAACTTTCATAGTCGGCTTAAATATGATATTCTATGCTGGGGAAATAGTAGTCAAATAGGTAGGGTTTTTTTGCTTCAGAAGTTTGCTGTTAGAATTATATGCAGACTTCAGCGCAGCAAAACATGTAGGATAGCTCTGAGACAAAATAATATTTTGGCGGTCTTTGATATGTATATACTCGAGGCTTGAACATATGTTTATCAGGCGCGGCCCGTGAAATTTTAAAGTTGTATATCTCTGTTGCTACTTATGGGACCCATGCCAAGTTCAGGTTTTTTAATAGGGAGCCTACTAGGAATGTTTTGGTAAAGAAAAAAAATATTTTGTAATTTGCGAAAAAAGTTGAATATTTGAATTGACCCACCTGAGAAAAAAATTAACACGCTTAAGTATTTTATTTATTATTCTTTCTAAACAAATTTTACACCATTTTGTCGACAATTCAAACTTTAAGAGAACAACATGTATTAGTAAAAGGTTATAGTCATTTGAATTTCTTGTTAAATTATATTTTAGGTTTAAAAAAATTCAAATCACTATAACTTTTTACTAACACATTTTTTTTTCTTAAAATTTAAGAATTGTCGACAAATTGATGTAAAAATTGTTTAGAAAAAATAATAAATAAAATACATAAGCGTGTTAATTTTTTTCCCAGGTGGGTCAATTCAAAAATTCAACTTTTTTTCGCAAATTACAAAATATTTTTTTCCTATACCAAAATATTCCTAGTAGGCTCACTATTAAAAAACTTAGGCTTGGCATGGGTCCCATAAGTAGCAACAGAGATATACAACTTTAAAATTTCACGGGCCGCGCCTGATGTTTATAGATATAGGCACCTGTTTGATGACTGCCGGTTTGGTCATAATCATAATTATAATACCAGTGGTTTCTCACGGCTGCTGCCGCCGCGCCGCCTCATCGAACAGCCGCCTACCAAAGGTCTTTTTATTTTAATTGTTGGAGATTTTATAATGCCATAGACGCGGGCGTAAAAGTAGCACCTAATGTCAATATATTTAAGAATAGGCTTAAAAAAATTGTTGTTGCAAAAATTTTTTTATAGCCTTAGACAATTATTTTTGTGAATAATCTTACTATGACGTTTTGTCAAACTATTGTGATGTACTCGATTACTTTCCAATTGGATAAATAAAGAGTATACGTCGAATATATACGAAATTTATAGCACAATTTTAGTATACGAAATTTATAGCAAAATTTTAGTTTTACCATGAATTTATCGGACATCAACAAAAAACTAATGATAGCCCTTCTTTCGACAGAACAAGTGGAATTCCAAAGACTTATTGTTACAGTGTTGCCATGTTTATGTGTATTTTGTTTACATTTAAACTCAAATTTCTTTAATATTTAATTTCTCGAAAACTGCTCACCCGATATCAACGATCAAGGTCCCACTGGAAAGGCAATTCAGTTCCCTATAAAATAAGTTATCACTTGATCTCCCTTCCCTTTTAAGATTTTAAGGCTGAAAGCCCTAGGGTTGAAAGGCTCAGGGGTTAAACCATGGGGCTGAGAATATCAAAAAAATATGTCCCCCTGGACACTAAAGTGTACGGGTCCAAGTATTCTTTGGTTCACTTATTTATAAGATAGTAAACCTGGATGGAAAGTTTTCAGGGGTCTACCCTGTTTTTAAGTTCTTTAGGTGAAAGGTAATTGGATATCTGGTAAATAAAAGTAAATATAGTATTTTCCTAATTCGCGATTGTTTTCAGTTTACTGTTTTTTAGTTTTCACACTTTCGAACGTTTTTTAGTATCAGTTTCGTGTTTGATAGTCACGAAACTGAAAATATTAGTTTTAATGATGTTCGTGAGCATTCCATCGTCAAATAGCTTCAAAACGACTTGTTTTCGTGGCAATTACCCAATACCGACAACTGCTCAAGGCCCCTCTGCTCCAATGTCATCTTTGTAAAATTCAAGGCGTAAAATCACCCGCTAATTACCTCTAATTACCTTGCAACAACTTGAAGATCTCTAATTAAAAAATTGTCGTCGGAAGCAAGTCTGTAGTGAAATCAACCTTGCAGCAAAAGACTTACCTAATATTTTATTTAAATACAATTATAGTTCTTAGCGGCGCGGAGTCATCCTTTTAATCTGTTGTTTGTTATTTCTATCCTAAAATCTTTTAGATATTTAACAGAATAATCATTAATTTGTATGTGCCTTAAGCAACAAGCATACACACATGGTAATTAAGGCGATTATTTTAACAAACAAGGTTGTCAAAATTAAACACTACTTGAGCACGTATTTCTTTGTTTGGTTTATTAGTAGCATCGTAGATTATTTTTAGAAATTTTGAAATACCTTGTGGAGGATAGACCATAAATAACATCTTTGGCCACCCATTTTAGCGTTAAGAAAAACAAACATTTTCGGCGTCTTCGAACGCGTTGATGTGTAATTAAAATTCTAGAGCACTTCCATCAGTACGAGAAAAAACTTTAACTTTGACCAGTTTGCCTTAGGACACAAACAACTAAAAAATAATCGTTTTTTTTTTAATTTTACTACCTAATTGTAAGTTTGTTGCTATAGCTTGTTACCATAATATGTATCAAAAATTTGCCTATCGCTTCAACAGCGCCCGTGGCCCAGTTTGTAGGCTAATCGTCTCCCATTCCAGAGACTATGGTTTTAGTTCCATATTTGATGAATTTGATAATTATTATTTTTTATGGAAGTTATTTTAGCTATTAAAATACAGGCCAGTGTTGCTTTTCCTGTTCATTAAAACGCTTCATTATAAAAACATCGGTACCGACAAGGGTGGGCACTACTTGCCTACTAAATTAAAAGTCATGCTTTAGAATCAAAAATTGTTGGTACTCTTTCTTAAGTTTCACTAGCTATTTTAATGCTGCCTCTTCGTCTGTGTGGTCACAGCTATCTCGTGGAAACTACTGACTGCTAGAAACAAAAATCAGGAAATTTTTCTGTGTTAATCTATTGGTGCCACCAGGGAGGGGCAGAGGGGGACAGTTGCCCCAATTAAGTGTTTCTTTTTCTATACCCCTTGCCCCCCTTGGATTTTAGCCAAGTTGCGCCCAAGCATGTGATACGATACTGTTGCGCCCAAGCGTGTGATCCTTGTACTAAACCTCACTCATCTGGTATACAGGCAGTTCAAAAATCCAAGACGGTACTGATGATGGATCCATGGAATAAAACCGGAGAGTAACATGCTTTTTTCTCTGTGAAAATCTCCCACAGTATTTCAGGCAGAACGTCATCTCACAGTTTTGCGCGGGAAAACAACAGAAGTGCTTATATTTCGTGGTGTAGATTTATATGTACTCGAACATTCAAGCAAGCAGCCCTTAGGATACTAAGGTGTCACAAAGTAACGTCAAGACGGGCTAGAATGTCAAAGGGAATTCGTGGCCGTGGCAAAAAACTACGGTTAAGCTGTATTGGGCACAGGACCCGAAGGTATTAGTAGAAATAAAAAAACCGACGAATTTGCAAGAAAAGGATCGCAAAAGCTATGAATTAGTCTAAAACCGACTCGCAGAGAATAAAGATGCACATTACGAGAAGCAATAAGGCGATGGATGGATAAAAAAAAATACACTACTGGAACAACAGGCATGAATTAAATCATAGTGAATTTTTCATATGGGATCCAGACCCGATATTCATCAGGTAACTGCTTATGATGGGTAGAAATCAGCTGAGGAACATGATAGTTTTTCTTACAGGATAGCTGCAAAAACCAGTTATATAATATTTGACTGTATAAGGGAGACCTAAGCTGCAGGCTCTGTGGCCAAGAAAGGAAAATGGTACAACACATATTTTTTTATTTCGAGTTACTAGATCGGAAAAGGCAAGAAATTTTCAGTCAACCCTAACTAGACCTGAAAGATATCCTTATCCTCTTTCTAACTGACGTGCACAAATTAGTGCAAGGGACTGGGATATCCGAGTGGGTACAATAAAAATCTAGGGTTATCACTGATCGAAGTGCATTTGACCTTGAACGGATCCTCGAGAAGAAAATAAACTATCCTACCTGATACTTAGGTTCGACATAAACAGAATCTATATTTTCTCCGAAAAACAACAACGCCGCACCAAAGTACTTCAAAAAGTCTGCCACGGTAACAATCGGTTCTAAAGAACTAGGATTTTTTGCTGAATTACACTTAATATTAAAGCCTACTCTACTAGAACCTGTCACTTATTACAACGAAGAAAATATGCAGAAACGTTTGCACGAGATTTCCTTTCCGAAATAGAGCTATACAAATGTAGGCATCTAATACCTGGAAGCAATAATAACCCCAAACTGCCTACAAAACTTTTTAAGGTACCTAATCTTTGTTCATACCATATATCAAATGAGTGCACCTAACTTACGCTACTGCAAAGCTATACAGAAAAAACTGCTATGCTGTTTTATATAATACTGTTTTTCCCCAACTGTCACCTTAGTTATATTAAAGTTAATACGAGTATTGTCTCAACAAAACATCATTGAAATAATAATCAAAAAAAAAAAATATTGCTTTAAATTAGACTTATTATTTTACTTCAAAAGCATACCTACTTCTTCGAAAACTATAATACCATTATTTCAATGACCAAAATACTATTGGAATCCAATAAATTTCTAATATTCCTTGGAGTGTAGAATTGTTAGAGCCAAAATATTAAACTATTTCATTCGAATGCAAATATAATTTGGTGAAAAATAGCTATTTGTAGGCGGTGTGATTCAAATTACAATATATTTTATTAAACGAACAAGAACTACGGTTTAAATAAAAAAATGTAGAAATTAAGTCAATAATCCTTATATCATTTCAATTAAAATAAACACTCCTTTCAAACGTATAATGTATTGGAGAAATAAAAAAATATATTAATTCAATGGGTCCTATTGTTGGCTGAAATATTATTTCTATTGCTAGCGGACACCCTTGGAGAGGCTAGAATTTTTCTTTGTTTGTTGAATACTCGTACGCCAAAACTAATAGATCTTTTGCAAGACTGGAGACTGGAGCAACTTATTTCAGAGCTTTATGGGAAGTAAAACAAATCTAAAACGCTTTGCAGTAATAATTGTCTTTTGTATTTGTAAATCTCTCTTGGTTAGTCTATTTTATATGACTGTTTACTCAGCTGATACGTATTATTAAAAATCTATTAACATTAAATATGATCGCAAGTTTATTGTTGAATTTGTATTTTTTAGACATGGTTTCCACCAAATCTAGCTGTAAATTTAGGAGATTCGAATGCAGTGTCAAATTTGTTCCATCTCGCATCCTGTACCCATACAAGCCAAAGGAGACAGTTTTACAAAAAAGCAGATCCTACATTTGAGGTGAAATAAATATAAAAATCTACGGTGTTCGCGCCAGTGTGGTGTAATGAAATGTGTTTTTAATTTTTAAATGTTTACAGAATGTCCAAACAATGTATGTTTAATAATACTAAATAAAAATTATTTTTACATAATGAAGCGTGTTTCATTTGATTGAAATATAAGTATAATTGATGAAATTTAAATTCTTCATTATATTAAATAAGAGTAATTATTGTTCTTCAAAACACGAATATGATTGAATTTAAACAAAAATGTTTTGTTTCTATTTGAAGTTACATTCAATTAATTACTGTTGTAATTGAAACAATAATAGCTATTTTGCATCAAACGAGGTGCATATTCTTACAAATAAATAAACTTCTAGGGAAACCAATGATAGTTTGCATTGAATTTATAACAGGGTATAACTGGCATCAAATAATTGTTATATTTGAACGATCCATTAAAAACCAATGAAACCTTATATTTCAAGCAATTTTATAACCTATTGGTTAACAATGATAATCTAATCATTGAAATAAACCGAATTTGTATTGTGCAATACGGAATAGAGTGTGTCATTGAGTGAATGGGTATCCAAATCAATATACGATAGTGCTTTTCTGTGTATATGTCTTTGAATACGAGAACCTTTAATGAAATCCAGTTTCTATCAACATATTGCATCGATAGACAGAAGGACAGACAGACTGACAAACAGGCAAACGAAAATGGAAAACAATGTTTCTTATAGTGTAGGATACTAAGACGTAAATATCCAAAAAACAGTTGAGAGGTAGTTTTTCATGATTACAATACTCTGCCTTTTAGCGCAGGAAATAAAGGAATAACAAATCTAATATTAGTTTAATTTTTTCCGATCAAAACAAAAAAATAGACGAGAATACTCTGCAATCGATATTGATCCAAATATTTATTTTTAATAAATATTTGTTTGTTTCAGGTTGCGCACCAAGAAGAACAATCATTTGAATAGCGTATAGGACAGGTAAGATTTTTCATTTTGGATTAAAATATATCACAATGCACCCAAAGTATACCAAATTTTGTCACGTTGAAATTCGAATGAAACTTTTAACGTTTCACAAGAAAAACATTGTCAGGGTATAAAAAATATAACATAGGGTACTAGCCGGTTTCTGTACCGTGACTGAAAATGTTTTTATGGTGAAACATTAAAAGACTCATTCGTATTACAACAACGTGAATAAATTTTGAGAATTTTTGAGAAGAACCCAACCCAACCCAACCCAACCCAACCCAACCAGTATATTTTGCACCTGGGTGTTGAAACGCAGATATTGACATAATACCAAAAATAAAGTTTAGAGAATAGATGAAACTTCATCCCAAGTGACATTTTAAAATTTGTACGCTGAATTATTTCACAGGGTGTTTTAAAGTTACACGAAGAAAACAGCATTCCGATTATCCTAAAATGTCAAATAAAGGTTTTATGGAAAATCTGAACTAAACCCAAGCATAATAAGGTCAATATTTGCATTTAGAATTTGCTATAAAAATGATTCAAAACCGACTAGAATTAAAAAAGTTATGGAACCTAAAACTTAGACACAGTTTTAGGGTGTCCGTTTTTTGTGCACCTGAGCGTATATTCAAGAATAAAATATTTTATAGTTTGGTAGAAGTCCATTTCGAAAGTACCTATGTATAAGTAAAATAGGATTAGGACGTCCACTCCACAAAGTCAAATGCATCAAATAATTTGCAGAAAAGTATTATTCATTTCGGCCCGTTATCTTGCCAACATCAGATACACAAAATATAAAAAAACACACAGAGAACAAACATGACATGTTTGACACTCTATGCAGGGTGTCATCCATGCTTAAGGAAACCTTCAGGTCCAAGGATCACTCAAGGAATCGATCCTATAAGACTTTGGCATTTAGACCGACAATGACCGAGTTCTAAAATTTGTTTTCTTTTATTTTTACGGCCGTGGGTCATAGGTGTTGGTCATATATTGCCTCATTCTGCTGGTCCTCAATTATTCTCTCATATGCGCCCCTCCGGTTTGCATGAGACATCTAGTCCCACCCAACCTTTAACCTGGGTGAATAGGACGGAAAATATTCATAGTCCAAGCAGGATTCGAACGAACGATCTCTCTATCGCAAACTGGCGCCATACCATCGCGGCCACCAGAGACCTCAGTTCTTAAATTTATTGATAAAGTGGCAAACACAGCGACGCTGAATTTAAAAATTCTGCAATAAATTTAAACTATTAAAGTCATGCCAATATTGTCCGCATGTGGATGTTGTGACGTAAACCTTTTGCGATAATATATAGGTTGTTTTTTATTATATCATTAATCAATATCAAAAAGAGGAGAGACGGTAGATTCTATATTTCCTCAGTTTATAACAACAATGCCATCAAAATTAAAATTTATTGCAATAGCATTTTTCTTATTTCTATTTTCATTAATAACACACTAACTTCCATTAATGTTAATTTGTCACTTTACAAACGTCTTTAGAGTAATCTATAAGGAAACCCATATATTTTATTTCTAAGCAGTCATAACTTACGCCAGATTCGTGCCTCATTGACTGCATATAAATCCTGATTTGTCACGGCTCATTGGGTTCGATTTAATTTTATGCAGGTGAGACATTAATCAAGTAACAACCGTGACACTTTTCATTTCATTTGTGGGAAATGATTTTACGTAATAGCATTTGATTTTTTCTATTATTAAGGTAAACAGTTGCATTATTTATTTTATCAGGTTTACTGTCATTAAGTACGTTAAATCAGAGTATGGGGCGAGTTTTTAAATTCATCGATGTCTAAAGCGTAAGTAATTTCATTTTCATCACATCGTTTTGCTTTTTTAAATTCATCGCTTTTCATCAGATTGCTCATCGGATTCATCATACGTAAAGTGAACAGAATTTTTCAAGCCCAAAGCGGGACACTTGATGACCAGGAAAAAAGGGGAAGGTTAAAATCATGGATTTATTAAGAATGAATGCGGGATGATTTAACATTCTTTGAAGCCAAAACAAACCATTCTAAACGACGCTGTAAACACAATTTGTAAACATTGGCCACATCTTATTTTACCTTGTATATTTGTACAAAAAATACGTTAGAAGCATCACAAGATTTACTAAAAGTAATAAAAGACCTAAAATATTTTTTCTGCTAAATAATAATAAATTTAAGTTAAAAAGGTTTTATTATTTATAGGTTATGTTATTTCTAAAGGTGTTTATTTAAAGTCGCTCCGAGTCATTTATAAATCTATAAATCGCACTTTTTCTTTCCTAGTTCATTAGACAAAGACGTACGTGTAACCGAGTGTTCATACCGAGGTTCAGCCGTTTTCCTAAAAAACCAGCACAGACAGCAACACTTCTGAGCTCCAACACTCCAATGCTATTTCATCTCTTTCTACCACCATTCTTGATTCAATTACGTAGTTCGTAAACTAATCTCCTGGGGGAAATGTTTTCATAACAAATATCAAATATAAGGCTTCACGTTCGATACGCTTACAGTATACGGACATCGAATCCTTTCTTAAGAAATCCATGGTTAAAATAATACAAAACCTTTATTCTAATTTTTATTGAACGTACTTAAGATATTGGTCAAACGTTAATTTTATTTTTCACTGGAACTTATTATTTCTTTTAGTAACTTCAGGGACTCCTTTAAATACTTATAAAATTGTTTACATGTAAAATTAGAGTTAAAAGTGCACATAAGTAAGTTTTTTAAAGTGCCTGTGCTTAAACCTGTTTTTTTGGATGTCCATACCTTATTCAAAATGTGCTTTGGCCGATGTTACTTGATTTCCGCATACTATTACTTACACAGGGCCGGATTATCCATTAGGCTAAGTAGGCTATAGCCTAGGGGCCCAAGGCTTGCGGGGGGCCCTTGAAATTAATGCAATAGACTAAAATAAAAAGAAAAACCGGAAAAAAATACATTTACCTAACTAGGCCAACGATTTTAAAATACTTTTATATAACGTGTACCGAATAGAGAGTGTTTTAAGAGGTACCTACCTAGGAAACGAACCCTTAAGCCAAAAACCAGATGTGGAGTGGACGGGACTTTTAAGAAAGGGATGGTGCGTTTTGACCTGCTAAACGAGTAATATTAAAGACGATAGGACTAGATCGATATTTATATTTTCATCGCATTTAGATTTTAGATAACATTAAATTTAGTTACGCACCAGATCGGGTTTTAATCCAACGTATTTATCAAAACGGTATATAATATATTTTTACCATGGTATAATAATAAAAATCCAAAAAATAATAATAACAAATACAATAATAACCATACTATTCCTTCCTACTAATATTTTTATCGATGGCAGCAACTAACTGTAGTGGGGACTTTCACTTTCAACTTTAGAAAGGGTAAAAAGTCATAAAAGAAATTGATTAGGTGATGAAAAAACTAACGATCTTTCTTTATTGGCCATAGAAAGTGATCTTCTTAAAAAAATTCAAACTGAAAAAATTATTGAAAATTTTGCAGCTCTAAAATCACGGAAACGAATATTTACTTGAATAAGGTACCAGTCAACACATACTATATTTTTTTTAATGAGGATACCCATGCTTTAATGTTCTTGTCATTCTTATTATTTGATGTATATGTATTATGCTTTTTTTTAATAAAGACATTTAAAAACCAACCATTTTTGTTTAAAATTTTATGAAAAAAATATCTAAAACAAAATGTATTAAATGGTCCAAATAGAGGCCCTAAATCAATTTTAGCCTAGGGCCCAATGCACCGTTAATCCGGCCCTGTACTTACAGCTTCGGGCCGGACTTTTCTTAAAGCGAGATATTTTGCTGGCCCCCGCGGAGTCTGGGGGCCAGCGGAATATGTTGTTTGGAAAACCCCTGGACAGAGACCTACAATAACTGGTGGTTAACGTATAACCTTGGAAATTTATGTTATGGCTTTTACTGAGTCTTCAGTTGACCATGTTTTCGTAAAACACAAAAAATTTAAGTCGTTATTCGATGGTGACAAGTATTCCGTAATAACAAAATTAATTTTACCAAAATTCAGAGATTGACAATTAAAAAGCAATATATCAGGATTATAATAATATGTTATTTTATTTGATTTCTCGTTGATCTCGGATGAAAAAAAAACTTGACACATAAGCTCTTGCTCATCCTTTGATTTAACCCATGACGTCAATGAGATGCTGCGAAAAATGGGCGATTTAACTTAAAAAATGTAAATTAAAAAAAGTTTTAGGACCTATAACTTTTTAAGGGGGCGAAAGACAAATTGTTTAATTCGACCTATTTTTACTCCAGGATGCTGATACTAAAATATGTAATGCCGTTCGTTTCCGAACACCCTGTATAGTAACTACTTCATGATTATGGTTTTAGCAGAGGTAAATAAAATTTACTAATTAAAGTTTTTAGTCCCTGCTGCGGTGTGCTCCCTCCCTGCTGGTTGTTCTAAACGATAGGTTATAGAAATAGATGAACTTTGCTGAGAAACTGCTGATTTGAATATTTAACAACATTTCTGCCGTTTCTCCTGTTTTTTTTTGCAAAAGAATCTACGTATCATAGGTCACTGCAATTAATTTACATCTTCTCAACTGCGTCCGTTGAAGAAGGTCCCCTCCACTGTTAAATAATGAAGATGATCTAGTTTTTCTGAAGCAGTGCTCAGTAAACCTATCATTTTCGTCGAGTTTTTAAGAACTTGTTTTTTTTACGTACGCTACCAGTGCTCGAAATGTCCATTTGTTACTTGACCATAATGAATATAAAAAATTGTCATTCATTTTGAATATTATTATAGACAAAAAATCGATGGAGCGCTTTTCTTGGATATTACCCCGCACAGCACTGCTGTGGTAATTCTCATTCCATACAGAGTATTTATATATGTTTCCAGTAACATCTTCTGCACCGCAAATATACAAAACTATGGTCGTTTAGATATCTTGTTTACATGCCAATTATCTAATTTTAATATCGCAGAATATAGAATACCGATTAGGTAAGGTGTGTTGCTGTAGTAGATGTGTTTCATGTTGTACATAATGAATTATATGTAAGTTGCATGTTAAGTGTGTTCGTAACGTCTTATCTGATCACGACTTGACAGATTCTTCTGTGGGATCAAACTAGAGCCTTCGCAGAGTTGTCACTTATAATACGAAGTTAAAAATGATTTTATCTATTTGTGGAAAATGTTCATTATCCAGTGGTAGTTCCTGGAATTTCAGATTGTCGTATCTTATTTCCTACGCATGGGACCCACACCAAATTATAAGACGTTACTGTTGGGTAGTCTACAATCATTTTCGTGAAAAAAATTTAATTTTGAAATTTGCGAAAAAAAGTTAATTTTTTGGGCCGCTTCACCTGAGATCTGAGAAAGTTCTGAAGAAAATTTTACTTCCATGTTTTTTCATCAATTTTATCAGATTTTACTGAAAAATTAAAAATTTGGTGAAAATATTCTAATTTTCCTTAAAGAAATGACATTTTAAATTATTTCTTTGACAAAATATTTTAGGGAAAAAATTTGAAAAGCTAATATATTTCAGGATATTAGAGGTAATTCAACGATATCTGAATTCTATCGATAAAATCTGATAAAATTTATGAAAAAAACATGGCAGTAAAATTTTCTTCAGAACTTTCTCAGATCTCAGGTGAAGCGGCCCAAAAAATTAACTTTTTTCCGCAAATTTTAAAATTAAATATTTTTTTTAAGAAAATGTTTCTAGAGTACCCAGTAGTGACATCCTATAATTTGGTGCGGGTCCCAAGCGTAGGAACTGAGATACGACCCATCTAAAATTCAGGCGCGTCCCGTGAAATTTTAAAGTTGTATATCTCTGTTGCTACTTATGGGACCCATGCCACTAGGAATGTTTTGGTAAAGAAAAAAATATTTTGTAATTTGCGAAAAAAGTTGAATATTTGAATTGACCCACCTGGGAAAAAAATTACCACGCTTAGATATTTTATTTATTATTTTTTCTAAACAAATTTTACATCATTTGGTCGACAATACTTAAATTTTAAGAGAAAAAATGTGCAAGTGGAAAGTTATCGTCATTTGAATTTTTTTTTAAACCTAAAAAATAATTTATAAAAACATTCTGAACAGTTTGTAATACTTTTAATGAAAAATATCCTGACAGAAATCCATTAACTAAATTTACTATAAGTAAAGTTTTAAAAAAATTTCGCCAAACTGGAAACGTAAACGCTCTGGCCGACCTAAAAGTGCAACAGATGGTGAAGGGATGTGAATGTTTTACTCAGTTTAGAGGAAAATCCCCATCTTTCTACCAGAACACTGGGAAAACGACACAACGTTTCACACATGTCCGTAGACCGCCTTCTGAAAACCGAAAAGTATCATCCGTACAAAATAAGACTTGTGCAAGAGCTCTCAGAAGATGATTACGATAGGCGTTTGGAATTTTGTTGAACCATGATAAAACGTTGCAACGCCAATCCAGATTTTGTCCACCGAATAATTTACTTTGACGAATCAACATTTTTTGAAATGGAAAAATTAATAGGCATAATTGTCGATATTGGGCCAGGGAAAATATGGATATGCGAAAATCATACCCAGTTCCCCCAAAAGGTAAATTTTTGGGCAGGTACAATAGGTCGGAGAATAATTGGTCGCTTCTTCATGCAAGAGACATTAAATGGAGAAAGATATTTGGATCGTCTAAGAAATGAAATTGTCCCGGCTCTTGCACAACTATTTCCAAATAATCGTAAGTAAGTGTTGTTACTTTATTTTACCTGCCCTTCTGATTATTTGAATGTGATTGTTTAGGCAATAATCAAGCACCAAATGATGAAATATGGTTTTAGCAGAATGGTGCCCCACCACACTATGCACATAATATTTGCCAATATTTCGATGGTGTTTTTGTTAGAAGATGGATTGGACGTAGGGATACAATCGAGTGAACAGCTCGGTCTCCGGACTTGACGCCCTTCGAATACTTCTTGTGGGGCCACCTCAAAAATGTTGTTTTCAAAAGTAAGCCAAATGACCTCGATGATTTAAAGTTAAGGATAGAAACAGAATGTAGAAGAATCAAGGAAACTGGCATTCTTCTAAACGTTTTGCATGTTTTTCGCAGTATTTGGCTTACTGCCAAGACGTAAATGGACGACATTTTAAACATTTGATTTAGTTTTCTTCATAAACTTTTAAATTATTTCCTCCTGTATTGTTTATTATTGTACCAACTATCGAAATCGTATAGCGTTTTTTTACGTTTCCAGTTCGACAATGTTTGTTTAAAATTTTACTTACGGTAGATTTAGTTAATGGATATTTGTCATTAAAAATAATACAAACTCCTTGTTGCTTCGCATTCTATCCCCATATCCCAGTACTATTAAAATTTCAATTCTTTGGGGTTCTGTTAAATGATTCATTTTTTGTAAATAAACGAAAATGATAATGTCAGACATTTCAGGTAAACTTTCGGGTATAGGTACTTTCAGGTAAACTACAATAAAATAACGATTTTTGGCCACCATTTTCTCAAAAACTGTCAACTTTAGGATAAAATATCCCCACTAAGAAGTATTAAGAATTTTAAGTTGAATTCGAAAATCGAATAATTTTATTAAGAAAAAAAGTTCCTGCCGATTTTAGGAAAGCAATAAACTTGACAACAATGCAAAACTCAGTATTAGATCGGGCGTAGTTTCGTACCTAAGTGTACAAAATTTTATAAAAATCCGTTGAACAGTTTGCAAGATATCTCGAGGTTTCCATATTTTTGTTAAACACTGTATATCACCATAGATTTTTTTATAACAAGCTCTTTTAATGCATGAACACCTTATTAAATTTGCTGTTTTAACTTAAGTTGAAATTTAAAATGATATTTATTAGATTGGGGGTCCAATATAAGTTGGTTGATCAGGTTGTTGTTCGCGTATGCTTTAACTGTAAATGGACGGCTCCCGCAGCCTGCCACTTTATACATTTTTTATAGTCAGTAGCTGTATTTCTTCATTCTGCACCATAAACAAAAGTTAATTTATATTCGAACAAGATAAATGAAGCTGTAGCTGTATTTCTTCATTCTACACCCACGGGGCGTGCCTCGACTAAGTTTGACAAAAGGTTTTCCCTTTTTTTTTTAGTTTTTGTACAGGTGGTGTGTCCTAAGTAATTTAAGCCCAAAATGATAATCCTAGAGCAATAGTTTGGAAAGAAAACTGGAATTTTACTAATTTTTTTTTGATTAAGCGGCTTTATTTTATGAACATGAGTACACTGAAAAAACTGCTATGCTATTTTCAATAATAGTACTGTTTTTGACCACTGCCACATTAGTGATATTAAAGTTAAACGAACAAGAACTGCGGGTTAAATAAAAAATGTAAAAATTAAGTCAATAATCCTTATTAAAAATCTTAATTAAAATAAAGACACTTTAAAAGATATAAGGTAGTGGAGAAATAATAAAAAAATTAATTCAATGGGTCCTATTGTTGGCTGAAATGTTATTTCTCTTGCTCGCGGACACCCTTGGAGAGATTAGAATTTTGCTTTGTTCGTTGAACAGACGTACGTCAAAAATAATACATCTTTTGGAAGACTGGAGACTAGAGCAACTTATTTCAGTGTTTTATGGTAAGTAAAATAAATCTAAAAAGCTTTGCAGTAATAAGTGTGTTTTTTATTTGTAAATCTCTCTTGGTTAGTCTATTTTATATGACTGTTTACTCAGCCGATCCGTATTGTTAAAAAACTATTAACATTAAATATGATGGCAAGTTTATTGTTGAATTTGAATTTTTTAGACATAGTTTCCACCAAATCTAGCTGTAAATTTAGGAGATTCGAATGCAGTGTCAAATTTGTCCCATCTAGCATCCTGTACCCATACAAGCCAAAGGACACAGTTTTATAAAGAAGCAGATCCTATATTTGAAGTGAAATAAATATAAAAATTTACGGTGTTCGCGTCAGTGTGGTGTAATAAAATATATTTTTTATATTTAAATGTTTACAGAATGTCTAAATAATGTATGTTTAATAATACTAAGTAAAAATTATTTTAAAATAATAAAGAGTGTTTCATTTGTTTGAAATATAAGTATAATTGATGTAATAGAAATTCTTCATTATATTAAATAAATAAGTAATTGTTCTTCAAAACACGAATACGATTGAATTTAAACAAAAATGTTTTCTTTCTATTAGAAGTGACATTAAATTAATTACTGTTATAATTGAAACAATAATAGCTATTTTGCATCAAATGAGGTTCATATTCTTACAAATAAACTTCTAGTGAAACCAATGACAGTTTGCATTGAATTTAGAACAGGGTATTACTGGCATCAAACAATTGATATATTTGAACGATCCATTAAAAACCAATGAAACCTTATATTTCAAGCAATCTTATAACATATTGGTTAACAATGAGAAACTAATCATTGAAATATGTAAACCGAATTTGTATTGTGCAATACGGAATAGAGTGTGTCATTGAATGAATGCGTATCCAATTCAATATACGATAGTGTTTTTTCTGTGTAGTATCAAAATTTCTTAAGGCGTAAAATCTTCTTTCATGTCCTGGAAACGATATCTTTTTAGTGGAAATATTTAATATTTTTAAGTAGGTTTGAGAATCCTGAAAAAATTTAAAAAATTAGTTGTTCGTTAGTTCTTGGTACCTATCTCTTATATGGTACGTTCAAATGCGATAGTTTACGAATTCATTTTAAAGGTAATGCAATTATTTACAAAAAAAAATTGTATTTCTATCGACATCTGTTCAAAAGAAGATCATAGAAGGTTGAAAAATTCGAACAAAAAATTATGGAATCAGAATGTTGTGATACCTATGTATATCTCAATAATTATAAGTTATGGTTAAAACTGTTCATCATTTTCAAAAAGTTGACTTAATTTCAAGCAAAATAAAAACCTCGTCTTTTGTCTGGCATAAAACCGAGGATCGTCGGAAACTGTATGTCCGCACCGACGCGACGCGACGGTGTTGACAGTGCCAACCGCGTAGAGCGCTATAACGAAATGCATTTAATAGCTGTATTATTAGGTTTTTTTCATTTTATCATTTTGTTCTCTTATACAGAACTCATTTTTTCATCTTTTTTTCAGGATTATCAAAGCTATTAAAAATATTCAATATTGCCACTAAGAAGATATCGTTTTCAGGACTTGAAAGAATATTACAAGAAAGTTTTAAACTACTTTTTTTCATTACAATAAATCCGCTTAACCTAAACAAAGTTGTAAAATCAAGTATTCCTGTACTATTGATTTAGGATTTTTATTTTGGGCTTAACTTACTTAGGTGCTCACCATTTTTACAAAATCTGAAAAAAAATGTGAGACCTTTGGGTTAAACTTAGTCGAGGCATACCGTGCACCATAATCACAAGTTTATTTACATGCGAACAAGATAAATAAAAGCATCAAAAAAGCTAATTGACAGTAATCTATGTCTTCGGATCGTTCGCATTTTGTTTCATCAACTCGTAAACATTGATCGTAATCCATAAAGAACAAGAAAGGAAACGGTATAGTTAAGAAAACCGTATATTTCAGCTAAGTGCGGTGTAAACTCCGGGGCATCTGCAAAATGTTGTTCAATTATATCGAGTCGGACTGCTATAATAGCATTAGAGTGTAGAATAGTAGTAGCAACATTTTACATTACTTTACCGTTGCTTCCATTTTAATTAACTAAATTATCTGACGTATCGAATATATTTTTGTTTGTAATGTAATTGGCGTGGTAACGATTTGAAACAGATTTTGGGTAGATAGCCGCAAATATGCGCTCTTACAAATAATGATTTTAAATCAAAATCAACACAATTTCGATTAAATCCAGGTTCACGCCAGATTAATTTAAAAATTAACATTGGTTATTGATTAAATTATCATAATCAAAGTTTCTTATATAAGATTGATTAAATAAACAGTTAATTCTGATTACACTTTGAATCAATTCGTATTAAATATAAGTGTATTGCTCCCCGCTCCTTATTAAATATGGGTATATTTGTACCTCATTATAGGGTGTCAGTTTTATGTAACAACTGTAGAGCGTTAAAACATGCTTGTACGAAAAAAAGTCATTTTAACAAAAGGCAATATCGTAATCATTTCATCGCTGTTGTGGATCTGTCCCTTTTCTATCGATCTTCCCACGGATTTTGCTCATTATTCCCCACTTGACTGTTTCTAATGGATCAACAATAATCGCGCTACATATGCATCCCTTTACTCTCCAGCTCCAAAAGCCTTGTCAATTCATGCTCAGGGTATCTGGATTATGAAACAAATTGCCTGCAGATGTTTTCCCTTGCCTTCTCAACCTGCAGTCCTTTATAATTGACCTAATTTAAGTCAAATAAAGTACAATAGGTATCTTAATAGTAATTGGCAGTCACAAAGTAACACACATGACTTCTACTTTTATTACTCGGCTGCTCTAGGAATGACTTTTGGATGTTCCGGTTTTTGTATTTTAAACTTATCATTTAAACGCATTCGAAGAAAAATTCTAAATTTCAGAAAATGGACTGACTTCACCAGCAAACGGGCTGGATTTCTTGTTCCAACAAAAATATAATTTTCTGTTTTCAATTTTCACACCCTCTGTGTAACCCAATTAAAACCAAATTTATTTGATTCTAATTGTTCTTTAACGATCTCGTAACTGGGGCCTCCTTAATTTAAATCAAGTACCGATTTTTTTATCTTCTGACAGCCCACGAAGACCGAAGTCTAAGTACTATGCACCGTGGGTGTACTGGGGGATCGACTCACACATCCAGAGCTGGAAACATCCGTAGGGATTTCACCAGCCCTTTAAGAGGATGTGTGGGGTGGTACCACCTCGGTCGAGGAAGAATTCCTCTACCACCTTCCTATTCTTCCCCATTCCTAACAAGAAACCTTTCTCTCACTTATCGGTGTAGTATAGCTGATAGCTTATCAAGATATCTTTCACAAAAGCGATATATCCAACAACAAACGCGTTCCAGTGTGCATCGTTCCAGCTACCGAATATTCCATTTTTTCCACTGCCTTATTCAGCTTTCTATCTATAACGCTTTTTACTTCCTTCGCTAAACTTCAGTAAGTCTTGTATCAAAAAACTGCATTTAATTTAGTTTCCTGTGTCCATGTTGTCACATTGCGTAGTTGGTGTCTTCGCGCACTGGGCGGACGTCGCGACCGACGCGATGGTCAGTGTTTCGCAACCACTAAGGGCCATAGTTAATAGTCCGTGACGCACAGCACTTAACCACGCATCCTGTCGCGACATGATCGCCTAGTGAGCACAGACACTTTAAGCTGCAAGCTTACATGGACTGATATATTCAAAAAGAAAAATTAGCCTTCCCAGATGCTAGCACTAGCTAATTTTTCACTAAAATAATTACAACACAGAGAAATTGTAAGACGCTTGCATCGACCAAATGTTTTATAGCTGATTTGATATAAGATAAATATTAAGTGGAAAATTAAATTGCGTACATCATCGTCCCACGTAACGGGCTAATAATTAAGAAATTGTGAGATAATACCGTTGCAAATTTATTGCACTTGGGATGTGGATCTTCCTTGTATTGAAATCATGGATGGGTGAATGTCTTGCAGATATTGATTTTGGGGCATATTGCATATAATTTCATTTTATTGTAGTATCTGCTTGCTCTACTAAACTAATCCTTGGGAGCTAACGGCAAAATTCTAACTACAAAATCCATTCAAAAGTTTTAAAAATTGAACTGGTTTAAATTCTAGATTAGGTAGGTTTTATCCTGATATCTTTATATATAAAATTATTATTATAAAATTATAAATCTCCCTAATAGCTTTCGGCCTTGTGCTAGGGATCTTTGAGAGGCACATGACTTAGCGTCGCAAACAGTGCGGCTGATCACGTGCCTGTCAAATAATTCCAGCAAAACGACAAGAAAAAAGAGACGTGGCAGGGACACGGAAGCAAGAGGGAGATACATAACATGTATTTTCTATTTGGTTTTCAAAGACGCCAGTAATTTAGTGTTATAATAGTGACAAAACCAGATTTTTTTGCGAATAATATGTTTTGAACTCGGTTTTTAATTTAGATTTCTTAAAAATGTTAAGAGGTGTAGAATAGTAAAAAAGGAACTCATACATAAATTATTATTATACTTAATACCTTTTTAAATACGTAGGAAAATAATATCTTATTTCATATAATCATGTAAGTAATTCTTTAAGTATATTGCGTTTTTGGCAATTATGTTATTGATGGGTTATCGTTGGACAATTCTAGCATAATTTGTTTATTTTTTTTTTAGTAGAACAGATTTAAAACCAAATGCTCCTCTCGATAATAAAATGTTGGCAACATTACAGCAGTGGGCGCTCGTATGGTCTGGTTTTAGGGTGTAACACTACAAAAAATAACTTGGTAAATTTCAGTTATTTTACGTTGGTCACAAATAGACCCATGTAAAGTACTGTAAATTTACAGCAACATCCTGATTTTATTCCCCTATATTTTTTTGGTAAAATTCACTAATAAATTAATTAAATTTGTACACAATATATTCATTATTTTTTACTATCCATAACTTGTACCTAAAATTTCCCTTTTAAAATTACTTTATATATTACCGAAATGCGTTAATTTCCGTAAACGGAATATAAATTGATTATATTTGCTATTTAAAATTGCGTAATATAATATTTAATTTTACTACCCAATTTTGCTAAGAAAATTTACAGCTGCTGTAAGGTTTATTTTTAATATTATATAACGAGTTATTCGTACAAAATTGTGGATCTTAAATACAAACTGCTGGAAATGGAAAAACATTTTTACTTTTTTGGTAACTAAAAATATTTGTTCAATTTAGCATCGACTATAATTGCGGATAAAGCAAAATTCGTTACTGAATAATAAAGTGGAAAACAGAAAGAAATAGAAAGTAAATTTATATAGATAGTTCCACTGCTGCATTTTATAACTTTTTACTAGAAAAAGTTGGGCATACAATCTATTTACAAAACAGGAAATCTGTAACTAAAGAAAAATACCAATGATGGAATACTAAGCGCATTCTGGCGTAAAAAGGCAATTTTCATATACCAATAAATAGAACCATATATTTATGGTTGGGTTTTTATTAGAGTAAAAATAATAAATTTAGTTTTAAACATATAAAACACATTTAACAATAAACATATTATATGATATACTTTACAAAAACATTGCTTAATTGTTTTTAGACTAATATTACAAAGTCTGCACATAAACGTAGTTAAATCAAACTAACAACGAACTACACAAAATGCTTGTTTATCGTTGGAAGATTCACAAGAAAATGACCGTAAATGCCGGCTTGCGTTTAATCTCGCGACATTTTCAGTAACAAGTCATGCAATTCCGTCAACAATTATTGACTTGTACAGCCGGGCGGCGCCGCCGCGCCGGCGTGACAGATTTACAGAACATATAACGTAAAAATTTGCGCTAATTTGTGATGTATCATATTTGGAATTATAAACAGAATTATCAATTTGTAATTTTACTTTTCTTTGTGAAATTAAATATTTTATAAATAATTTTCTTTTAGGAATTAAATTTGCGTAACTTATTTTGCATATATATTTGAAAAATAGCATAATTTATTAAGGAAAAATAAGCAATATCTTATGGAACCAAACTGCAATTTTACAGTCATGTTTTACAGTGTAGAGAAAATTTTACAGTTGTTCCATTAAACAAAAAAAAAGTATTGAGTGTATCTGTAAACTACCCCAGGAGTCACCCATTCCAATATACGCAGTGAATTTTATAACACCCTGTATGTCTTTTTTTGTATCTACACTGGGAACTTATTGGTTTCAATAGCTAAGCGACATCAATTGTAAAAAAATGAAAATAGTACTTAGGGATAAAAGATATCTTAATACATAATATCTCTTTAATCCAAGATACGAAAATGCATTCCGAAGTAGTTCATTCAAGAGATCTATTATTATTTTTTTTAATTAGACCAACCCAACCCAACCTGTTTCTATTAAATGATAATGCACAAAAAATCCAAAACCTGTAATGGCTCCTTAACAAAGCAAGAACAAAATAATTTCCGTGTAATGGTCCACCGAGAGAAAGGTATTCTTCTGCATTTATTTCCAAATTTTCATCTGAAAATGTAATATGACCGGCCTAATTATAAAGTAATGCGTGACGCCATGCGATATCAAAGTCCACTTTAAAATCTCTTTCACGTTTTCGATCAGTACGTAACGGAACAATCAGTACGTACCATATAATCAGCTGCATTATTAAATTGTAAATTTCATTTTGCATTTATAAATGCCAAGCCCTGAAGAATCAAGTACATAATTAATTTTATCTAAATTTGCATACAGACATATCTTCACTAGTTTTTTTTTGTAAGATTAATAGTTTGTTAATGCTGCAATAAATAGAATTTGAAAATAATGGTACGGCGATTGTGTGATCGATGATACCGGTGGATAATTTTTTTTAAATATAATTGCGGCTCAAAAACTGAAATTTATTTAAACCTCAACCTAACAAACCTAACAATGAAAACATTATCGAAATATTAATCGAAAATAATGACTCCAACGATATTGTAAAGTTTAAATAGTCAATTACACACGTCTACAAAATTCAAGTTTGTAAAAGATTTTTTTGTGATCGATGATCCTGGAGGAAAAACCTTTTTAATATAATTGCTGCTCAAAGACTAAAATTTATTTAAATCTCATTTCTTCTACGACAAACGGAACAATGAAAATGTTATCGAAAATAATTACTCTAACGATTTTGGAGATTTTGAAAGTTTGATAGTCATTTACACATGTCTACAAAATATCAAATTTTAAATGATTTTTTTATTTTCTGACACCCACAAAGGCCAAACCTTAAATACGATGTACATTGTACAGTGGGTGTACATTGGAAAGTCCGACTCATACATCCGGAGCTGGAAATATTCGTAGGACACAATACACATTCCTAATAAAACAGACATCCCAATCGTTGTTACAAGAATAAAATAAAATAAACAGAGAACTTTAATTTATTTATAAGAACAGTATTTTTATTTTCAGTAAACAAAATATTTAGAAGTAATATTATGCAATACTTGGTAATATCTAATGGCTAAACATACTTCACATAATTGACCTTGTATAAGTCAAATATAGGGTCATACCTTAAGAAAAATTGGCAGCCAAAAAAAAACACAATTTCTTTCTATTTTTGTCACTCGGCTGCTCTTAGAAGTTTCGGTTTTGGGCATATTTTTTTTTTAATTGCATAGTTTATTTAAAGTCTTTTTTATTTCCCTATTTCATTTCTATTGCTAAGTGTATACTCAAATGTAAGTACCTTAGCTATGGAAATCGCATAAGTGTTACTAAAGGAAAATATAGGAAGGCCTAAAATATGCAATATTTTTGTCAGTGAGTGTTTATATTAAAAAAAGTACTTAATATAAATCAGTTTATGTCAATTACCTAGCTTGGTCCTTGTTTTAGTACAAAAGCATACCTTTAACTATACTTTTCTTTGCGAAACTTGCACTTAACCTTGAAGAGATTTCACAACAGTGCACGCGTGTATAGGAACGCGTTTAATAAAAATTCAAGTATAAATCTTAGATAAAATCAATACTTATTTGCAATAATAAAAATAAATAGCATAAAATGCAAGAGACGGCAATTTTACCGTTAAGACATGTAGGTACGTGAAAATTCATAGACAATAATAAAACGGTCGTTAAGAAAGATGAGTTTTTAAATTGCAAAGTAGAAAATCCCATTACATCACACTAGCGACTGACGATGAGCAAATAATCGTTAAACTGTTAAAAGCGAGACATCTGATTCGAAGAGATAATTTATCATTAAATAGTTTAGGTTTCTTGTATCTGGGACATCCAGGTGCTTTATCTTTTTCTTTAACTGAGGCAGCTCACGTCCAAGCCTAAGTACTAATGTACCGTGACCGTCTGAAGAGAAGGGAAATGTAATCTATTAACACGGGATTTAAATAATTGGAGATTGGGAGTGGAAGGAAAAACATCTGCAGGCAATTTGTTCCATAACCTGGCGACCCTAGGTATGAATGAGCGAGAAAAGTGGTATGTTCTAGGTTTTTGTAGCTGGACATTAAAGGGCCGCATACGTAATGCGCCTCGTCTTGTTCTGTTAGAAAAAGTCAAGGGGGAAATGATAGCGGCTAGTCGTTTCGAGCAAAATCCGTGCAAAGGGATAGATTCCCCACAGAGCGGCTTTCTTGTGAGGACTGGGTCATTGACGAGTCGAATGACCCTCTTTTGGATAGAATCAAGGCAAGGATGTTAAGTGTCGAAAGTGATGCTACTCCCCAGGTGTGGGAACAGTACTCTAGGTTAGGTCTTATTTAGAAAACGTAGAGAGTATGTAAGTTGGAAGAGGAGAAGTATTTTTTGGCTTATAAGAGAAAACCAAGCCGTTTTGCTGCTGATATGACTATTGAAGTAATGTGTTTGTGCCTGCTGAGATCATGTTCGAAAGTTATGCCAACAAGATCGAATCTCTCTTTGTTCTATAGGGCTTGACCATTCATGTGGATGGGATAAATGTTGCCGGATTTTTTGCGTGACAGGGAGTAAGACTGGGTTTTGGAGGCGTTAAACTGAACACGGTTTCTAGCACAACAGTCTAAAGCGGGCCATACACGCTAGGGTATACCTGATGGGTTTACCTATACAGTTCGACAGCACAGTTAAACGGATACAAAAATTGATATTTTTGCTGGTCAGATATACCGGTGCAGTTCGACTGTACAGGCAAAACTGAGTATGTGTGGCGGAGGCGACCGCCAATAAATGGCATCCGGAATGATTTTGTTTAAGCCGACGCTACACGATACGTCCAACGTTGGGTACAGTGTTGGATCCAACACTGGAACCAAGATCGACAGATTAAAATTTGACAAATCAATCCGCTGCATGATGCGACAAACGTTGGAACCAACGTAGAGGTGCATGTTGGAGCCAACACATTTTAAGTTGTTGTCTAGAAAAAAAAATGGATGACGTAACGGCGGTAACAGCAGGCATTGCTGCTGGCGTGGTAGGTTTATCTTCTGTAAATTTATTGTTATTTCGACAAAAACAGAAAAAAAGACGCAAGCGGAGATGATGGATGCTTTCTTTGAATTAAAGTAGAGAAAGGTAAGCTTAAAAAGATTTAAAAAAAATGCTTGTACCAAAAAATATTATAGGCTATAATATTCTTAGCTATAACACTGTATCACGCCACACAGAATTCTATTCTACGTGTCAAAGTCACATGACTATTCAAACAAAACAAACGATCCATCACATGGCCACTGTCATTAGTGTCAAAATCTCGTAGAATTAAATGCATAGTGATCCAGCAGCAGCTTCCAATGTTTGACACATGAAATTCGTTGTTGCATAGCTACACGACGCGAAAACGTACCATGTGTCCAACGTTGGAAGGCATTTGACATCCTGTAGCGGCGCCGCGCACAAATTAATTTGAACATAAGTTGAAACGCCATGCTAATGTCTAATGTTAACTCTACGATAGATATGAGCCGATTAGAAAGAAAGCTACCGATTCAGGTTCATAGTTTGGAAGATACCGTAAGGAAGGTAGTTTGTTAAGGAGTGCGGCTTACCATACTTAATTGATTTGCCGTAATACTGTTTCCCTGTCCTGTATCCTCACTCTGGATGCTCTAGGGCTTAGGCCTTCATAGATGCATTGGGCGACGCATAGTTTAGATGTTACCATTAACATAGTGTTTTAAGTTATCCTTAAATTATTAATTTTTGTGGAGCTGAGAATTTTATTGCAACAATAATGTTATTTTCTTTATTTATTCAATACAGCAACCGGCATAAGCAAATCAACACATATAAGATTAAAAGTTAATTTTAAAAGGAAAATAATAACATACAAACTGGAGAGTAACCTATGTACGTTTAGATTAATTAAAAGTTTGTTTAATTTAAAGACGAAATCAACTTACAAACAAATGTATAGAGTAAGCCTAACTTCGTTTCAAAATAAACTAAAAAAAAAACAGGACAAATTCACCTGAAATTAAATAAGGATGTGTAGAATAGTTTTGCTAAAAACAATACATGAAGTTTAATGAAGAAGAAATGTAAGAGTAAGAATGCGAGAATAAGCGAGCTAAATAAAGTAAACAATTTAAATTTTTTTTGTTCTTTTCTCTCAAGCGGAAAGAAAGAATTGGTATGTTGTGTGACATAGGATCGGTACTAGGAAGGGTATTATGAATCGGTGATCAGAAACATGATCAATAAAGAAAGTGAATGCAAGAAAGTTAAATGTGACCAAAATGAAAATGTTTAGACAGATGTGTAGTATAAAACGGAGAAACAGGGTTAAAAATGAAATACTAAGGAATAAAGCCAAGGTTGTTAATTAATTTTAATTTTTATTCATTTTAAGAAGGAATAGAAAACTACAATGGTACGGGGGCATCTGAATAAAAAATAATGATTATTTTAGCAGAATGGTAATAACAATGGAATGGGAGGACGTATGTGAGGAGAAGTAGAGGAAGACTGAAGCAGAGAAGAATAGATGAAATCAGGAATGATTTGGGGAAAAAAAGTTTAACAGGAATGAAGCTCTCGACCTCACCTTAGGTTGGGAATAGACGGGGTCAAAAAGAGGAGTATCAGAGATATGCGTATGGGAGGAGAAGTGGAGAAAGACCGAAACAAAGATGAATGGTTGGAATAAAGAATGATTTGAGGAAAAAAGCTTTAATAGAAAAGAAGCTCTCGATCCCACCATAAGTTGGGAATAGACAGAGTCAAAAAAAAGTATCAGTGAAATGTGTATGGGAGGAGAAGTGGAGAAACACCAAAGCAGAGATGAATAGATGAAATCAAAAATGATTTGGGGGAAAAAGGTTTAACAGGAAAGACGCTCTCGATCCCACCGTAAATTAAGAATAGTCCCAGCAAAAAAAGCGTCAGCAAAATAAATTTGTTCTTAGGTGATAAGTTCTATTTTGTACATTGGACTTAATTTTGACCATCAAGAACTATTACTTTTACTTCAAATTCTATAATCCATTTTCAAACTGGCACACATTTCCCAAGTACCTAGGTACTTGCATTATTTAAACAACATCAACAACGTAAATACGTGGTATGACTTTTATAGTGTGTTAACCCTTAAACAATGGCAGAATAGCTTATTTTCTGTTTTGTCTGAAGTTGTTTTAGACTGCACAACACAGACAATTTTCTGAAACTCCTTACGCATAATGGAACCTACATTTCCACCAATGACAACTATTATAGTTCCTTATCTAGTTTCCTAGCTTATTCCTCCTACACATTTAACAGGGCAGTTGCCTTGCACTTTTTATATTGCATTTGTTTAACAAGTCATTGCATCCCCATTATTTAAGAATTATTTCTCATCCACGAAAATGTTGAATGAAGAATACTTAAGAATGTCAATCCATCATGATTCGTATTATTCCAATATCGAATAATATTGAAAATATTATTCAAAGAAGAGTTAGCACTAAATTCCATATTATACAGCAAATGACTAAAATTGCAATAAAAGATACAAATCACCTCTAAATCATCATTAAAACAAGCTGCTACTAATCATGCTAATACCGTGACTTAGAGACCTATTTTATCACGTGTTGTACCGTGTTAAATGGTCATTATTGCTAGTGGGTCATACATACGGGAGGTTATTTTAGCCGTAACGTAGGAGCGTGAATTAGCAACCCAGATGCGATTATTGTTTGCATTATCTAAGCTTTTATAGCGAGTGTTCGCGATTATACCTTTTAACTTCGCATACATGCATGATCAATAACATAACTAACATCTACTTATAATGATAGAGTAAACAGTGCTGTTAACTTAATGATCATGAATTTAAAGCTGTGTAAAATGCGAGCAGTTTCAGTGGTGTTACTGGTCTACAGTGATAAATAAATTTGTAAAATAAATAAAGAAGAACTACCTATTAGTTTGTATTTTGATTCGTAATTTTTCTAACCGTTATTGTTCTATTGTGTTATTTTATTCTCTTATTTCTTCAATTTACTTGATGTCCACATTAATTCTTGGATTGACACGAACCGTGAAAATGATTTTAGTTTTATTAATAAGAAAGACAGTAAGAAGTAAGTTATTCCTCATAAATTCGCATAAAAATCAAAAATATGTTATTTCATAGTATTAATTCGTGTAATTGTCAATTTAAACTCTTGACTGTTAAAGTTGACCGGTCTTAGCGATAGTAAATTGACCCGAAAAATAAATCGGAAATGAATGCTGCACTTACGAAACGATGATGTTACGAAACGATAATATATCTTTGTACCGTCATACTTTAAATCTGGGGAACGGATAATAAGGTAACAAGAAAATGATAAGCCACGGTCACTGTGCCAAGTTATCTCCAGTGCGGTGCAATACTCAACGTACACTGTTACTGAATTTTTATTGGTGGATGGCCGAGGAAAGTCACCGTTAAACGACATAGCGCTGTCGCCCGAATTCCCACCTCCCAGTTGTTTAACTTTGCCAATAGGTAAGTCCTTATCTATTTATTTGGGAATAATAAAATGATAATCAAAATATATATCTGTCACCAAATGCAATACTCTAAGGAACTATTAAAATTCCAAAAATTATTTTCTATCTCAGATTTACTAAACCACCTTTAAACGTAAGAGTTCTAGATTCAAAAAATGGTGATTAATATGGGGTGACAAAATAATAGTTTGTGGTGAATAAAAAGATATCTTATGACAAGGGTATCTTTCCAGATATCTGTAAGACTGCTCGTGTGCTGCCTGTCCAAACGAAAGATTCCAAATCCCTTCCATCCAATTATAGACAAAATATATCTTTCCTATCTGTTGTCAGCAAAGTTATGGAGAAAGCGATTAGCCTGCACATTCTAAAATATCTAGAAAACACAAAATTATCCATGACAGACAGTACGAAACAAGTCTCTCGAATTTCATGGCGAATCTAAGATTGTTGCTCCTAATATTTCCAAGGCCTTCGACCAAGTTTGGCATGTCGCACTCTTCAACAAGCTGCCTTCGTACCGTTTTTCTTCCAAACTATGTACCTAAATCGGTCAATATTTGTCGTACCCCAAGGTTTAGTCCTGGCACCGACCTTATTTATTTCTTCTTCACATTAATGGCCTTTTCTCTTTAACTAGCAATCCCATCCACAGTTACGCTGACAATAGTACTCTTCACTCCAACATTAATTTTTCCAGATAAGTATTGAGTCACGAGCTGGATAATAGACGCAGATCTATGCATATATCCCTTTCCCAAGATCTTAATCTTAATCTTAAAGTGGGGTACTAAGAATCTTGTTCAGGTCAACGCCGCTAAAATCTAGTATTGCTCCCTGTCACGCAAAAAATCCGACAACACGTATCCCTTCCACTTGAATGACCAAGCTCTACACAACAATGAAACGTTCGATCTTGTTGGCATCGCTTTCGAACATGACCCCAAATGACACAAACACATTACTTCAGTAACCACATCGGAAGCTAAAAAGCTTGATTTTCGATTTCGAGCCAGAAAAGACTTCTCCCCTTTCAACTTACATGCTCTCTATGTTTCCTAAACTAGACCTAACCTAGAGTACTCTGTCCGCATCTGGGGGCGCCAGCACCCTCGCCATTTGACATTCTTGATTTAGTCCAAAAGAGGGCTATTTGACTCATCAATGACCCAGTCTTCACAAGAAAACTGCCTTCTCCCGCTCATTGCCGCGCTATTGGGGATGTATCCCTTTTTTACCTATACTTCCACGAATTTTGCTCTGAAAAACCAGACGCTATAATTCTTCCATTGACTGTTCCTAACAGAACAATATGCATTACGTATGCATCCTTTATTATCCAGCTACAAAAGCCTAGAACATCTCACTTCTCTCGCTCATTCATAACTAGGGTCTCCAAATTATCTAACAAATTGCCTGCAGATGTTTTCCCTTCCCATCCACACCACGAATCCATTAAGTCCCGTATTAATAGACTACATTTTCCTTCTCTTTAGACGCTCATGATAAGTTAGTACATAGGCTTGAAGTCTACAGGGGCTGTCTCATATAAAACAAAATAAATGATCGTATTGAAATAGTTTGGCGATCACAATTTCGAGACAAATCTGTTACTTCGGAACCAAATTTTATTATTTGGTAACTTAGAATGTAACACTTAGATGAGCGATTAAATATACCCATTTATTTTGATGAGGTCACTACAAATCAATAGATAAAACGATAACGCCACTGGAATCGCTCATATTTCTATTTTCTGAAATTCTATGAAACGTGCAAGAATAAAAAAAATTAAAGGTATTTATTACTTCGGGAGTTGAGACAGATGATATGCGAAAACTTAATAATAATAAGATTTAAATGCTGGAGGTGCATTACGGTAGGCTTGAGTTTATCATTTTGCGTACTTTGCGTAATAATTGTAAGCTAATCGTTACCTAGATTTTGCTGGAGGAAAATTGACCGGTGAACAGAACATTTTAATTTTTAGCTAACTGCAACACACACGTAGGAGGCTACTGAGTTCTGTAATGACATGGTCTTAAAAATAAGTGAAAATGTGGTTATCTGGGACAGCCTATGTATACCTCGAGCTTAAGTAGTAACGTATCGTTGGCGTCTGAAGAGAAGGGAAATATAATCTATTGATACGAAATTTAAAGGATTGAATATTGAGAGGGGAAGGTAACGTAATTTGTTCTATAATCTGGAGACCCTAGGTATGAATGAGCGGGAGAAGTGGAATGTTCTGGATATTGTAGCTGGATAGTAAAGGGGTGTATATGTGACGCGCTGATTGTTGTTTAGTTAGAAACAGTCAAGGGAGGAAACCAGTTAGCTCTTCTGAGCAAAATCCGTGAAAATATCTGTAGAAAAGAGACAAATCCCCAACAGCAAGGAGATGAGCGAGAGAAGGGATTGTTCTTGTAAGGATTCCCACCTACCCAACCGTTTTCAGGGATGTCATGTGTATCAAACCATGTTTCTTCGAGGTAGATAATGGAACGATTTTTTGTTCTGTACTTTCTTATAGATTTTAAATAATCAAGGCGCCACTGTCGTAATCGTTGTGACTCCATTTATATTTGTCTTTTATTTTAATGGTCCGATGGCAACGAAATTATCTTCACCTTTAAACAGAAAGCTGAACTATTTGCCAAACAATTCGCTGCCAATTCCACTCTAATTCCTCCTGCAAATTTTGCTATTCCAACCGCTACACCTGTACCACACAAAATGTCCAACATAATACTTAAGGTCACACAAGTTCCAAAAATTCTTCTATCCATTGACACCAAAAAGTCCTCCGGTCTAGATGGCAGAACTTGAACCCATCTTAACTCGTCTTTTCCAGATCTCCTGTGACAAGAGTATCTTCCCAAATAGCTGGAAGACCGCTCGTGTGCAGCCTGTCCCGAAGAGAGGTTCCAAGTCCCTTACATTCAATTATAGACCTATCTCTCTTGTTAGAAAAGTTACGGAGAAAGCGATTAACTTGCAAATTCTAAAATGTCTAGAAAAACTTAAAATCATCCATGACAGACAGTACGGATTTCGTCACCAAAGACCTCCTTAACTTTGTTATACATAACTGGAACAAATCTGTCCAATTTCATGGCGAATCTCAGATTGTTGCTCTTGATATTTCCAATGCATTTGACCAAGTATGGCATGCCGCACTCCTTGACAAACTTATTTCTTACGGTCTGCCTCCCAAACTATGTATCTGGATCGGTAGCTTCCTCTCTGATCGGCGCATATCTGTCATGGTGGACGGTCACTCATCTAACTTCCATCCTATTAATGCTGGCGTACCCCAAGGTTTAGTCCTGTCACCAACCATTTTTCTTCTTCACATTAATGACCTGCTCTCTTCAACTACCAATCCTATCCACAGTTATTCTGATGATAGTACAGTTCACTCCAACATTCATTTTTCCAGACAAGTCTCGAATCAAGAGCAGGATAATGGACGCAGATTCATGCACCTATCCTTTTCCCAAGATATTCAATTAATCTTTGACTGGGGTGCCAAGAACCTTGTTCGTTTAAATTCAAATTTTACCCGTCAATAATAGTCATCGGATCATCCGATTAGCTCTTGGGCTGTTGGCGATGGAGTGGAGAAACTGCGTAGTTATACGAATTTAAAGCCTATACAGGGTGGCAACTATTTAATTGACCACTATTGGTATCTTGTAAACGGTAATTTCGACGAAGTTGATTAAATCAGAGAAAATGTGCCATTTTTAAAGCTTCTTTAAGATTCAGTAACTGCGTTGCCGTATAGTTTTTGATTCATGGGATACAGGATGATTTGTTAATAACGTCTAAAATTAATTTCTTTAATAACTCAAAAGGTTTTAGTTTTAGAAAAACGTTGTTTAAATAAAAACTTCGTATTTTTTTCTTCTCTAAAAACGGCGTTATCAGTTTCTTTTGTCATTTGTTATACCGGAGTTACCATCGTCAACCTGGATTTTTGTATTGTATTTTTCAGAGTACGTTTTACCCCAAATACAAAGATTTATCACTCAAGCCTATTTACTTACGTCTCGGCACAAATTATACATAATCAGGAAAATTTTGAAAATATTGTCAGTACGGCTATGATTTTTTCAAATATTATTTTCATCTGATTTGGCTAGAATTGAAACAAAATAAAAACCAGTACAAAAATCTTATTTTAAAAAAGCTTTGAAAATGACACATTCTCTTTAATTTAATCAACTTCGTAGAAATTACCCTTTACAAGATACCAATAGTGGTCAATTAAATAGTTGTCACCCTGAAAAACATTTTTGAATCCAGAAATCGGTCAGGCAAATCCACCAATAGATGATGCTAATATTGATTGCCCTAATACATGTCTGCGATGCAGTTGAAACTGATCAAATAATTCCACAACGAGATGATGCTAATTGAAGCTGATTCACAGCAACTCCCTGATTTGATACCTCCAAAAAGAAGCAAGTCTCCGATGCCAGGGTCTTCAAAATGGAATTTTCCTAAAATTACCTCGAAAAGTGAAGTTCTTCCTTAACAACCGCCATCAGTCAGCCAGAAAATTGACGAGGAAGGCAATCCGTAAATAACTCCAGGAAAACTTCTTGACCAAATCTCTCCCATTCCAGACATCACAAAATTTAAAAAAGTAACAAAATGATCAAGAAACCTAGCAACAATCTTAAACACTGACGGTACTATCCAGGCCTTAAAACTAAAAAAAGTTCACAACAAGAAAACACTTCCAAAGGAGTGAAGAAGTCGTAGGCTAACAGAAACTTAAAACGCAAAGGGAAAATATCTATATATTCAGAAGAAGATAATAAAGATCTCGTGCATTGGGAAGATGAAGAAGAGATAATTTTTTAAAGTTGTTTAAACATTATCAGAATATGCCTAATTTCCAAAAATATTTTTAGGTCAGCGACGAAGATTACGTTTGTGTTGGTTGTGAGGAGCCTTACCTACTTACCAAGAAATCTGTGGACTGGATAAAATGTATTATGTCGTTGTGTAAACGGTGGTTACATGAAGACTGCACTAGATGCTTCAATAATTGTTAGCCCTGTGGCCATTTCGCTGCTATGAAAAAATGAATTCATCTTATAACTCAGTATCAGCAACTGACCCCTACTTCTATCACCAATTCAGCGGCATGCAGTGAAATTTCGAATATCTCTGTTCCTATTTACAGGAACCGTACCAAATTTAGGGGTTTTAATAGCGAGCCAACTGGGAATTGGCAAAAACAAACAAACAACAAACGACAAACAAACAAAATACTCTGGGAAAAAAATGAACACGTTTAGGTATTTTAGTTATTATTTTTTCTAAACAAATTTTATATCATTTTGTCGCGAATTTCTAAATTTTAAGAGAAAAAAATGTGTTAGTAGACGGCTATAGACATTTGAATTATTTTTGAAACTATATTTTAGATTTAAAAAAATTCAAATGACTATAACTTTCTACAAACACATTTTTTTCTCTTAAAATTTAAAAATTTTCGACAAAATGATGTAAAATTTGTTTAGAAAAAATAATAAATAAAATACCTAGACGTGCTCATTTTTTTCCCAGGGTAGGCATTGCAAATATTCAACTTTTTTCGCAAATTACAAAATGTTTTTTTTACCGAAACATTAACAGTGGGCTCACCATTAAAACCCCTAAAGTTGGTACGGTTCCTGTAAGTAGGAACAGAGATATACAACTCTGAAATTTCACTGCACGCCGCTGAATACACCATCTAACCCATATCTAGTAGGGTGAGATGGTGATGACACAATTTTTTTAAACTAGGGTTTTCTTTATTACATTTAAAAAAATTGTCGCTTAGACCACCTAGCATAGCTTGTTTATTGCAAAGTTAAATAAATTCCTAATACCTATATGTTTCTCCACTGCTGTACCTGTACAGGGTTCAATGATCCTAGACAAAAATAAAACATTTGAGTTTGGGAACCTTCCTCGGCTTAATAGACAGGGCCATCAACACCCGTTATATATGCAAAATATTTAGGTATAGTAATTTTTAAATATCAACTTCAAATCATCATGACTATTATCTATATATACCCATACATATACCGTATGTAGCGTAAATGAATTTAAAGTGTTTTTGTCTTCAATAGAAGACCATTATTTTAAACAAAAGATTTGCATGGTTACGGCTTACCATCTGGGTTTTTTAAAATCAATCTCTTTTGCAAATACTCTCTTTGTACCGTTAATCAGTTAACAATACCAACAAGTGGGATGCTTATTTTTTGCGCTTTGTTCCCACTTGACAACAAGATACAGCATATGGCTTTTAAGAGATTAGGTATATTACATAAGGCACAACACTGTATATGACTGAATAATTAATTATTTACGGTGCATTACTGACTTGCAGTACTGTAAGTTTGCCATTTTCTCACACCAAAACCTTTAAACCAATGACCCACTTAAGACAATAACGTAAAAGAGAATTGGATTTTTCATTAAATTAATTAGTACTCCTTGTGAAAGGAGACAGCATATTTTTTATTATTAGGAAAAAGTATCAAAATACGATTATTTGATTTGTTTAAAACATTTGATATTTGTAAAGATTAATATTCGGTGACGTACTACAAACTAATACCGAAAAACTTACTAGTTGTTACGATATTATGAATACATGAAGATACACAGACAAAATACATTCAAAACATATGTTTTTCTCGGGTATATTTATTTGGTGTAATTATCTACTTACTTCGTGTGTAAAAATACTTCTTGTAAACACGGTAAAATTTGTGCTGAATTCAATTTTTTCTTAGAAATTGTCGATTTTGTTCAAAAATACAATCTTAAACCAAGATATTTTTCCTAAATCAAGATATTTTACAGTGCTTAAATTTATTATTCTTGATGCAAGTATGTTATAAATATATATTGGAGAAAATAAATATATTTAAAACAGCAAATCTTTAAGTTTATCTGAACCTAAGAATACTACGGACTAACCATAAATAATGCTTATAATTACCCCGAGCAAACTTCTTCTTCGAAGCTTACATATTTTTAGTCAGTAGGTATTTGTAATAAGTTTAAGATTCATAACATTTCTAAAATAACTGAAAATAAATTGAATTTCCCTTATATAAAACTACTAGCTTTCGCCTGCGTCTTTGTCTGCGGTATAACAATTTTCCATTACAAACTTTGAACCCCCATTTCACCCCTTAGGGGTTTATTTATTAAAAATTGTAAAACACGTGTTTAAACATGAACGTTCAGATTCACTAAGAAAGTTTAAGATTTAGTACTGGTTTAAATTAAGACCTTATAGTTGATCAGTTATGTTTTGCCATGTTTTTGTCCTGTCATTTTTAATAAGTCGTCATTAAAAACTTATGAATTATTGTGATATTTCAGCGATTTACTTGGTTTCCAAATGATTTTTATTTTGGAATGAATTTAGTTCTATTATTGTTGAAAGTACGTATATACCAAAATTGTTCATTTCTTGATGAATTTGCGAAAAAGTTCAGAAATAAGTTCATAGTATAAAACTTAGTTGTCTTATTCTTACACTTGTCAGTTTAAAACTTTTGGTTGTTAAATTAGACCGGACTAGCGTTGACGAATCTGGCTGATATATATTTGTAGAGCACTTCTATGAAGTTTCGAATTAATAGGACCATCTAATATTTTTTCTCCATGCAAAGTTTGAACCCCTGTTTTACCCCCTTAGGGGTTCAATTTTGAAAAACCCTACCTGCCCACGTTATGTAAGAAACCTCTGTGCAAAATTTAAAGTTTTTAGGCCAAAATGATGTAAAATTTGTTTAGAAAAATAATAAATAAAATACCTAAGCGTGTTCATTTCTTTCCCTGGGGGCAAAAATTCAACTCTTTTTCGCAAATTACAAAATATTGTTTTTCTTTACCAAAGCATTTCCAGTGAGCTCGCTATTAAAACCCCCCTAAATTTGGTACGGGTTTCCTAAATAGGAACAGAGATATACAACTTTCAAATTTCACCTAAAGTCACTGCACATGCGCAGGATCGGACTCGCGCAAACCGTCGGCGTGGTCTATCGACTCATAGAGGATAAAGAAACGGCAGGACACATAGTGTGCACATACCCTGCGGCAGGTAGAACAAGATTTTCGCTATTTGGCGAGGGGGTGCTTTCGCCAGAAAATCTGCCTCTCTGAGCACGATAATCAGCTTTATACAGAGGCTGGATCTGCTGGAATAAATCTAAATAGAGATGGGAGCCACAATAGATCGCAACGGTCGCAGTCGCGGGTCAGTTTTTGACCCTCTCTAATTCTATCTACATACATACTTCCCGGTGCAAATAACTTCAAATATTAGATTCAACTATCATCGCCAACAGAAAGAAAATTAGGGTAATTCATTATCATATAAGTGTAAAGTGCTTCATGTTGTGAAATCCGGTGGAATAATGAATAGTAAGTGAGCTATCGAACTAAGAAAGTGATGGTCTAGGGCTTAAGAAAAATAGGAGGGGGTTACTATTATTTTATTCTTCTGAGAAATATTATACTACTGTCAAGAAGTAATTTTCTTACTCCAAGAAACGCATATTCTTGGCTTAACAAAGTATTAAAGCTCTTTCGTTGATCTATTGCCTGAAATAAACTATTATCGACACCAGCATTAATAAATCCTGTCAATTTCCAAGAACTTTAAACAGGGCCGTCCCTAATAAAATAACAGGTAAACATAATTTTAATAATAAAAGGGTACGGATAAAGTATTTTTTAACTGGTTTAATAATTTCCAAATATTTTAGTTCAGTTTCTATCCGTTCGTTGAACCGTGCAGTTGCAATATGATTTCGATCGCATTTTTTGTTATTCCGAATGTGCTAAAAAATGTAACGTCCTTAGAAAGACGTTGATCAAAGTGCCTCCGGCAGTGCTAATTTAAAAAGAAAATATTTATATCCCGATGTCAGCCATTTCAGGTAAACTTTCCAGTATAGGTATTTTAAGGCAACAAACCAAAATAAAAATCGGATTAGCGAGGTTTCCATATTTTTGTTACACACTATAGAATTTTAAGGCCGTTCCTGTTCAATAGTACAAAATGCTTTAAAATTTCAACTGCGCATGCCTTCCTGTGGCAATTCGCGTGGTCGGAGGAGTCGTTCTTGCTACAAGCTATATTAGTCCATTTTTATTTTCATGACGCTGGTTTTATTATTCATTATTTCTTTAAGTTAAAACGCCGCTGTTACGCAACCGGTACTTACCAAAGATAATTAAAATGAAATAATAATCAATAACGAAATAAGTTTTTGTTATAGCATTCAATGAAACTAATCAATAAATATTAATTTTAAATTTCGTTTAGAATATGTATTGTTATTATAACTTTTACGGATATCTAAGAAAACACAATATTTTATTATATTATTTTAAGCAAATTATGCAAAATTGTAATTATCGCAATTCTCAATGCATTTATGGATATAAAAGTCACTAGGTTGCCTAAGGTTCTCAGTTCCAATAAGTATGTAACTAGAATGAAAGTTTTACGTGTTTATTATTAAACTGCATGCTAATAATTTTAATTGCTGTTTTGAAAGGGTATATTAGGTGCCGTAAATCACCTGTTGTTGACAAAACATTTAACCGGAAATCATGTAATTAAGTATTTATATGCAAATATTATCGTTGTTCTAAATTGTCCTAATATATAAAATGATAAATTAAAACTCGCAGTGCACCTAAATACTATTTAGGCGCCAGTTCCAGGACAATTGAAATTGAAAAGAAAACCCTTGAACTTTTGTAAAATTTGTTCCTACAATATTATAATGATCGTTGCTAAGTCAGCTAAATTTATTTTATTACCTATCCTGTAATATTTACACCATATGACAAACAAGGATGGAGAGATTTCCATCTGACTAGAGACTGCGAAACGCCAAAGAGGGTAGTGCTTTTCAGTCTATGTCCTATGTACTTCAGAACTTGACAGTTTTACTTTTCAATCATTTATAGCTTTAAGTGCCTTTAACCTATGTTGCCTTTCAAGAGTAAGAATTCAAGACATGTGTGATTGATTCCACGGCATATTTTGAGGACTTTTTTTTTATCTTAGGTTATGTATTTGCGCTTATGTATGCGGGCTGTAGCTATTTTTTTTCTATTGCTGATTTTAGTACAAAAGCGACACCTTTAGAGTTTCTGTACTGACGCTTTACAGTGCACTTGTAACCTTATTTCCTTCAAACCAGATTATTTTAAAACTCGTATTTGTCCATTTCGATTATACTCAAGAAAATACTTTCAAATTAGGTACACACGTACACACCATGATTGTAGTTGATTATTATTTATTTATACATGATATTTATACGTGACCATAATTCAGATCTACAAGTAAAACGTATACAATTACGAGAAAAATGGACTTGTTTGATTTTTAAGAATAGTTTATTTTTAATCATAATTGCTAAAACGTAATATAGGTTAATGTAATTGCGAAACTGCAGATTATATTATGCTATTGTTGAAAATAAATTACCTTGCGCAACAAACTGTCTTGTAATTACTTGTATCTGGCAGGTTGCATAGCAATATTGGGTATGTTAAACAGATATTAGTTATTCTGGGTTAACAAGGTTTTTTTAATAAAAAAAAATATATAATGTGTATTTGCTATAATGGCTTTTAAAACAACTGTGCAAAACAGCAATCGCTGCTTATTTAACAACCAAAGTTTTATAATAATGCTAAATATAAATCTAATAAAATAATTAAGTTTATATGGCAACTGTTTATTTTTAAACTTTTTGCAAATTTATAAAGAAAAAGTAACAAGTATGTTTTTCTCGACAAAACTAATTTAAGACAAAATTAATTTACAAATCGATCAAGTCTTAGAAACAATACATGAACTACACATTACATAAAAAGAAAATTCTATAATCAACCACTCTCTTTACTTTTTTTTAGTTTTTAACCCTGTGAGGCCATGTTCTATTAGAAGTATAATTATGAAAGTTGTCATAGAGTCTTCAGATTACAATAATTATATCAAGCAAGCCCCAAAAAAAAAACAAAAAAATGCATTTCTTTTTTGAAATACAATTTTTTCACAACCTTCGTATTATTGGTATTTATCTTTTTGTACCAAGTAAAGGTGATGCACATTTTCTAACATTTAAAACTTAACTGACACAATTTTAAATTCATTTTTAGGTATTTCTGAAGCTGTTTTGTCATATTTGGCAAAATTACATAACATTTAGATTCTGAAATTTACCTATATCAAGTTTATTTCTATAATACTAATAGAACAGGACCAAAGATGGGGTTAAAATTTTAACATGTTAAACCCTATGTCCCCTTAATAAAAATGCACTTTACAAAAGATATATAATATATATAGGGTGTCCGAAAAATCTTAGTACGGGCTGCTAGTAAAGATAGAGACACCAAATTTTAGATGTATCTTATTGTTTAATAAATCTACTTTTATATGTAATTTAACTTTTTTAACCCCCTAGAGGGGTGACGCTAGGGAGTTGAGGTCAAAATTTTCAAACGCAGTCCTATGCCGTGTAGTACTTCTTTTTAAAGGTCTTCAAGAAAGAAACATTTTACCTCAAACCGGAAGTCCGTATCTTAATTCGTTTTTAAATGGCTAGAATTTAAAAATTAAAAATCGTGAAAAATAAAATAAAAATTTAAGTAAATTTCTTTTATTACTTTAAAAGTTGTTTAAAATGACCATCATGAACTTCTTGGCAGTAATAAGGTCGAAAAAATTATAATTCAAAAAAGAGGTATTCAAAAAATGCGTTTTTCGAACAAATATATGTAGAAAAAATGTGTTTTTTAAATAATTTTTGATATCAGTTTTTTTTTTCAAAAAATAAATTGGAATATTGTTACCTGAAAAACTATAATTTGTCGAATTCTTGCGGTTCCCCGTTTTAAAGAAAAATTGCAAAATACCATTTTTATTTTTCAGTGAATTATTCATATGTCTTTTTATGGGTTTCCATTGGAAAGCCATCTGTTTTTTATAGCAAATAACTGAACAACAACAATGTTAATGAATCCAAAATAATTGTCTGAACAGTAAAAACTACATGGTCCATTAAAATCGTTTTACTACGTGTAAGTAAAAATATTTTTTTTAACATGGTATCAATTTTGTGCTGAATCTTCTTTTTCCTTAAAAATTATCAGTTTTGCTCAAGAATATAATCTTGAGCAAAGATATTTTTTCTGTAGCCAAGTTATTTTACAAAGCTTACTACAATAATTTTTATTCTTAAGCAAAGTAAGCTTTAATTATGCACTGAAAAAAATAAATCTCCTTCGAGGAGCAAATTTTTAAGGCAGCATTCTCCACGTGACGCCCACGTCGGCCAACTCAATTTCATTTTGATTCATGGTTTTTCTGTTTTAAAATTTTTAATAATAACATTATAAGTATAAATATTAAGTATAGATTCATATTCTGCAAGCAATATTCAGTCAATTATTTAAAGTTTCAACGTGTTTAATGATTTCATTGAGAAGAGTAATATGGTAAAATATCTATGGTGACATTTTTTTGTCACTAGGACCTCAATATTCTTTGTAAATATTGTTTTCCTAAAATAAATCATCAAATTTCTTGAAACTTATACTAATACGCTAAAAAATACCTACGGAATATAAATCTATGGTTAACATTGGCACAATATTCATAGAAAAGAAAAATAAAGCAAACAATTGTACTAAAATGAAATTAAGTTGGCCAACGTGAACGCCACGTGAAGAATGCCGCCTTAAGTCTAACTTTACCTAAAAACACTGCTGACTAACCATAATAGACGCAGAGTTGGTAGACATTTTTGGGTAGGTATTTGAGGCACTGTGAAAAAGTATTCAAAACTTCTTCTAGATATACCTGAATTCGAAAATGCAGCCCTGGCGGGGCTTAAGCGACCCTTAAATTTTTAAAGAAGCCATTTTTTTTTCAAAAAATATTCTTGAGGCATTTTGCAATTTTAAAATCTTAGAATTTAGTATTTAAAAATGAAAAAGCCAGATCATTTATAGCCAGATGTTTACAAAATTATTTTTCAAAAAATCGAAAAAATATACTTTGAAATTTTTACAGGATAATTTTTGTGACTATATATATATATATATATATATATATATATATATATATATATATATATATATATATATATATATATATATATATATATATATATATATATATAAATTTGTTTAGGTTTGCTCAGGTTGGGTTGGGTTTGATTCTTTTCTGTCTTTTTTGTTATATCATTAAAAACATAAGACCAACTGATACTGAGCAAACCTATATGTCACCACAGTATTCTTCCACAATAGTGTGTAAAGTAAAAGTTTAAATATTCAAGTTCCAAAATGCGAATCTGTTATTTTATAGTGGGCGAACGCAAAGTTTGAACACACTTTATTCAAAGGGCGAATCTGTCATTTTATAGGTGGAAATATTAAAGTTTGAATGTGCCTTACTCAAAGTGCGAATATTCCATTTTATAGTTTATTAGCTCAAAGTTAGGAACATTTTATCAAAGTGCTATTATATATTCCCCATACATAATTATTATAATTACTCCAATTAAACTCCTTCCTACTCCTCGAAGTTTACATATTTTTACATAGTGGGTATTTTTGTGATAATTTTACGATACTTAGATACATTTCTAAAATATCTGAAAAAAACGACCTACTCATATGTAAACTTAACTTCAGCACAGAAAAACAAACCTAATTTACTGTTTTTTTATCTAAATGGATATTCGATTCATAAATTAATTTTATTTACCTTATAATTAGGTGCCTTTTCTCATTCAGATGAAGTGCAACATAATTTGGACTTAAATTTGAACGACCGGTGTAACATACTCGAGGAATTTTAATCTGCTATCAGTTAATCACATACCTACATTAAAAACCGGAACGCCCTAAATCTTTACTCGAGTTTTAAGTTTCATACAATTTTTTCTTGAGAATAATGTAAATGATACCAAAGTGTAGTGAAAAAAAAAATATTTGAAAAGATAACAAACCTGGTGAAGCAAAATGCTCTTTTCCTAACTTAAAAATGCCTTTTGAAGTGGTCAGGCTATTAAGTTACCAGGCGCGGCCCGTGAAATTTTAAAGTTGTATATCTCTGTTGCTCCTTATGGGACCCATGTCAACATTAGGTTTTTTAATAATGAACCTACTAGGAATGTTTTGCTAAAGAAAAAAAATATTTTGGAATTTGCGAAAAAAACTTGAATTGTTGAATTCACCCACCTGAAAAAAAAAATAATACGTTTAGGTATTTTATTTATTATTTTTTCTAAGCAAATTTTACATTATTTTGTCAACTATTCTTAAATTTTAAGAGAAAAAAATGTGTTGATAGAAAGTCATAGTCATTTGAATTTTTTTTTAATTATGTTTCATGTTTAAAAAAATTTAAATGACTATAACTTTCTACTAACACATTTTTTTCTCTTAAAATTTAAGAATTGTCGACAAAGTGATGTAAAATTTGTTTAGAAAAAGTAATAAATAAAACTTCTAAGCGTGTTAATTTTTTTCCCAGGTGGGTCAATTCAAAATTTCAACTTTTTTTCGCAAATTACAAAATGTATTTTTTCTGTACCAAAACATCCCTAGTAGGCTCACTATTAAAAAACCTGAAGTTGACATGGGTCCCATAAGTAACAACAGAGATATACAACTTTAAAATTTCACGGGCTGCGCCCGTAAGTTACAATGCAGCGTTCCTCACCATTAACGCTCGTATATAAATTTAAGAGTTAGTCTAATATTTCAGCGATTTGCTTGGTTTCCAAATGGTTTTCATATTGAAACGTGCTGGCAGAATGAGTTTTGTTCCATTGTTATTAAAGTACACACTAAAATTGTCCTTTTCTTTGTAAATTTGCGAAGAAATTCGTAAACAAAATTTATATTATTAAAATTAGTTGTCTGATTCTTGCGCTTGTCAGTTCAAAACTTTTTGTTGCCAAATTAGACTGGTCCACGTTGGAGAATCTGGCCGTAATAAAAATGTTTAAAATTCCTCATTTTCTATTGGTCTTTATTCTCGCGCCCTAACCACCGACACCCCGACCATCGTTCTCTGCTGAATTCCATGTACTTGGTTTTCTCTCCACTAGTTGTAAGTAGGAAAGAAAAAAGTGATATTATGCAAGAAACAGGTACATACATAATGTATGTATTTATAATAAATATAAATCCGGTTCATTTGTAAATTGCTACAAAATATTAACTTGACTGACATGGTATAAAATAGGTTAATAAAATAATCATATACCGAGTGAATATAACGTTATTGAAAATAATCTATTTGGTGTGCCAGATTTTTAGTTAATAATTTATTTGCGAATTAAATTAAGGATTTTGAAATAATTTGACTGTTGGCGCGCCAGCGAATGAGATAAATAATATACTGCGGGTTTTTTCGTTTAACCCTAATGATAATGATATTTCATACTAATCATAAAAATTATAACGGCTAGAAATAACGCACCTACTTTAATTTAACTTTGCCCCCGGAATGCACAATCGCTAAGACCAGTCTAATTTGACATAAATGTTTTAAACTGACAAGTGTAGTAATATATTTTCCACAAAAATATGACTTAAATCGTTTTAATATTAAAACTAAGCAAATAGCTAAAATATTAGAATAACTCATAGCTTTTAATGGCGGCTTATTAACAGCGACAGGTCAAAACCTAGCTAATCTAAAAAGATCTTAACTTGTACAATACGCAATCTTAAATCAGTTAAATGAATACCGGTGTCTATAGAGGCCATGAAATAGTTTCGATAAATAAATTTTTGAAAATATTTGTTTTTTATTATAAATTTTCGAAAACCAAATTTTTGAAAATATTTTGTTCGAATAAAAAAAAATTTGGGGAAACTCAATTTTCCAAAACAGTATTTTCGAACGGATTTTACAGAAACTATATTTTTTATATACAATATGTCCACGGATGGAGCAGACAAGAGGACAAAAGTAACTGGACCAAAAATGAATGATACGAGAAAAGGTCATTCTTTATAAAGGTTTGCTTTAAGAAACGTTAAAATTTTTTTTTTAATTTTAAAAGAATTCTTATTTCAGATTTTCAAGTAAAAATTTGAAATTTCTCAATTACGGTCTCAGAATCAAAATTTTTTAAGCCACATTGTCACCTTTTTATTTGATTACACCTTTGATAACTAGGTTGTGTGAAATTGGGTGAAATTCTGAGTAACAACGTGAACCTTCATAAGCTAACAATGTTCTCATATGAGCCAACCTTCGGTAAAAACGGCACTCTAACTTCTCAGCATGTGAGATACTGGGGCAGGGAAAATTCAGAGTTTAGAATTGCTAACTGCGGCAGTAGTTTAAAAAAGTGAATCTTTGGTGCGCCATTTTCTATTATGGGAGTATAACATATTTTTGTTTATAATACGTGTAACAAACATTCTTGTTTACATATGCTGGAGTCATTTTTGTCCTACAAGTTAGAAGAATTGCCACTTCAATATCGCTGAAATATTATATTTTCAGCACGATGTGTGTCCTGCACATTATGCTGCAGAAGTACGCATGGCAAATTTGGAAATCGTTGGATGGGCAGAAATAGTCCAATTTTGTGGCCCCTAGGAGTCCCGATTTGACAATAATTTGTGATATGATTCTCTGGGGCGCATTAAACAGTCCCAAATCTTCAACCAATCATCTCCTGTTTCCAGGTTACGAACTTCTGTCATCTTTTCGTCGTTATGGTGGGGTATGTGCCTACATTCGCAGCAGTCTTTCTTGCACCAGACTCCCCCGATGTTTTCTGGCTAAAACTTACCCTTAAATCTTCTACTAAATTTATCTGTTGCATCTACCGCTCCCCATCAGACAACCCCTACAATGAGTACTTTGACTTCCTCACGGCAAAAATTGACCATTTTATCTCTGAATTTCCCTCCGCTGAGGTTATCGTCCTAAGCGATTTCAACGCCCATAGCAAGGAATGACTAGGATCCACAAAAACCAACCCACAACGCAGAGCGGCAGAAAACTTCGCAATCAGCAACTCGCTCACCAATTTAATCAGAGAGCCAACATACTTTCCCCGCGTTTTTACCCATAATCCAATTCCAATAGATATTTTTCTTACCAACGATCTTGAGCTATACTTAATATCTGCATGCGCTCCCCTTGGTCGTTGAGATCATAGTCTCATAACCGTCTCTCGTCCCATATATACCAATTTCGTTGAATTTGCTGAATTTGCTCTGAAGACCTAGCCGGTATTATTCCCCCTTGACTGTTCCTAACAAAAGAATAAGAGGCGCGTTACGTATGCATCCCGTTACTGCGTACCTAGCTACAATAGCCTAGAAGAAACCACTTCTCTCGCTCGTTCGTACCTAGGGTCTCCAGATTATGGAACAAATTGCCTGCACATGTCTTCCCTTCCCGTCCCAACCTCCAATCCTTTAAATTCCATGTTAATAGACTACATTTCCCCTCTCTTTCGGCGCCCGCGGTACGTTAGTACTTAGGGTTGAAGTCTACGTGGGATGTCTTAGAAAAAAAAAACAACTAACATATCAAAGACTTATTGAAAGGGCGAATATTTTTTAAAGCAGAGAATTTTAAGAGCGATATAGTCGATTTCACTGGAAGAAATAAGAAAAAGCTTCAGCCATTGTCGACGTTAGTTAGAAAAATACATCGTTCTAATATTCTAACGTCAGTTAGAAGTTAGAATATTACAACGATTTTCCATAATTTAGGTTGATACCATAACCTCGATAACAAACCTGCAAAATTTTTGCAGCGGGGCCAACGCTTAATTTATTTCTTAAAATTGGACCGGTCATCGTGGGAGTACGATATAAGAGAACATTTCTTGGTTTTAAAATGAGCGATGTTTGGTCGCTATTTTGTGGGTGAATTTGATCAGAAATCTGATTTTTTGTGGATAAGCTTTTCAAATGGAGTACTTTTGTATTATTTATTTAAAAAAAGCTGAATAAGCCCATTGTAAGAATCTTTTTTTCAAAATACCGTCTATACTAGACGAACAAAAATAAATTACTATAATCAGACGATACGTGACCAGAGTCCATTCCAAGTTCACAATTAAAATACAAACAACAAATATATTTCTATTTAACTTTTAATAAAAAGTCTATATTTTCTTTAATCACCAGAACCACTGAAGTATAATATAGGTTAGCTTAGTAATAACTATGAAGCTGTACAATATATTTTGTATTATAATGGCATTGTGGAAAATAAATTGCCTTGCACACTACATTATCAAAGTAATTATGTTTACCTTTTACAGGTTGTATTAAAATAGGTGGCATTTTTATGGCAAATACTGTTACTAATGTAGTAATGATTAATATAAAATAATAACTACGTTGTAATATAAAATAATAGTCCTTATTTATTTTTTTTTGCAACTACCTATATAATATATGGTTCGATCAGAAGTGAACATAAGTACAAAAATCAATTTATTACTTTCTGAAATAATAAATAAATCGATTTTTAGGTAGGTCCTAATATGAATAATGTTGCAGCATAAACGTTGGTCAAGATATGTATCTCACCTTAACGGTCCAAACAACAAAAAATTGTTAAGGCTATCGGTGGGTACTTAGAAGGGGGCCTACAGAATCGCCTCCCAGGCCCCCCGACGAATCATTTTCCAATGCTCGTTGATAAATGCCGATGTCTTTTTTACCCCTCTCCGTAGTTCTTACTCTTATTCGTGGCATTCTACTATTAAAAAAATATTTTATACAAATTATCGGTGTTACAATTGTCCCAGGGTCGGGACGATTGTAACACGTGACACAAATCGTAAAAAACTAACTTTAAACCTAAGTGACAAACTACAATATTTTCGCAAAACCTTGGCAATAAGATATTCCATCAGTAGTCAAGAAGTATTTTAGGATGTTTGAGTATAAGACTTATTGACATGGAAAGTAAAAATGTTACTATTGTTCCCAGTCTACCCTATATTATGATAGTACAAACGAGTTTTCATTTGCTCTGTTATATTGTGAATGCCTGTTTAGTCTTTCTCCTAAACCTTGCAATGTATTTGGTTTTATTAAGTACACTTGATATTTAAAATATCTACAGGATTTAGAATGGGGGGTCACTATACCAGACCAGCGACCTGATAACCGTAATAATCTTGGCACACAAAACCATTTTTCTCTGCAAAATTATTTAAATTAGATCCACAACTAATTCAATTTGGTCATTTTGAGGAGGGGAAAACTTTACACCAAAATTTATCTTCCTAGTAGGAAAAAGTGATGTGTTTCAGAAATTTTTAAGTCACAAATTTGTAATTTAATACTATTGATTTAATGCCTAGTTTTGTTTTTCTTAGTACAACAAGTATAACCCACCCAGGTAGTGATTATAGAAGAAACGAACTTCTAAAACCTACAAAACTCATTACATTTGGCATCTTTTTTCTTCTAAAGTATTGGTTTTGACTTTCATTGAAGTTTTTTAACTGTAGCTTCTGCAGTTATAAATTAACCTTCTAACATTAAAGCCCTAGATATTCACAGATCTCTTAACAAACCCACCCACGTGGTGGTTATAGAAGAAACGAACTTCTAAAACATAAAAAACTCATTACATTTGGCATCATTTTTCTTCTAAAATATTGATTGTTACTTTCATTACAGTTTCTTAACTGTAGCTGCTTTAGTTGCAAATTAACCTTCTGACATTCAAACCCCAGATATTCTCAAATTTCTGAAAACTGCATTAAAAATTGATAAGAAACAATTTGTATTAACAATGCGTATGGATAAAATTTGTCTTCTTAATTTGGGATACATTACTTCACTGCGCTAGACATTGAAAGAAAAATCGAGTAGGTACCCTCTTCAAATTATTGTGTTTATTTTATAAACTTGCTCTCTTATCAAGAATATATAATGTTTGGTTTTCTATCACGTCCCATTCAGTATGGATTGCATAGTTTCATAATATGTTTCTTTTAACACCACAGAATAAGCAAGCAGTATTAACGGATACTGATTGCCGTTATGAAGTAAAACTGCATTCAAACTTGTGTTGGAACCATCAATGAAGAGAAGCCAATCCATTGATTCGTAAGCAATTTCCAACTCTTTCATCAAACTTGCTATGTTGTTACAGAAACTTCAATTTTCGGAAATAAAATGAAGCCACTTCTCTGGTTGGGTTGGGTTCGTTTTCGTTGTTCAGATATTTTTGCAACAGGTGCCAACAATTTCCACTCTTGCAAGCTAGAACCAAGTAATTCAGCTTGCCTTACAGATAAATTCAAGTCTCGAATCAAATTGTTAAATTTGTTTTGATCAATTAAATTCGGATGGTGCTCTGAAGAAGGTATACAATATGGATCTTTGTAATCCATAATAGTTTCATCATCGTTATCTTCGTCACTTAGCACTAGCTCTGCAGTTTAACCACCAAAGGACCAAAGGAGGAGGCATATTTTCGCTATGAGCTCTTAGTTTTGAATCAGAGTTTTACAGTAGGATATTCTATGTTGTGCTTGATTTTCATCGAACATCCTCGTATATCTATCATGCAAAAGTAACAATCATTGTAGTGATTGTGAGGTTTACGCCAAAGTGTCGGTAAAGCAAACGGCATGGAAGTTTTGTTTTCATTCAACATAGACAGAAGGGTAGCATAGAATGATACGCAAAACAGCTGTGGGCCAAGGCTTATCTTGATGCACCGGTTGACCAAAATAAAGAAAATATTATGCTTTCTTACTTTCCAGATTCGTGGTTTCCTTGAGACTTGAGAATGTAATGTCCACACACGTAACAAAACTTGCCTGGCGAATTTTTACGCTGACGTCGCGGCCACTTTTTTGCACATTTATCTTAAAAATTGATGTATTTACATATTTTGCAATTTCATTACGAAGGTATTGTTACTGGGTTCGCTATTGCTCACTGACAACACTCCGACTCCTTTATATACCCTCGCCAGGTCTTCTCGACACTTTCTAGGAAGCTTTTGGCATTTCTACATGTTCTACACACTTCCGTTCCAGTGTTAGCAAACTCTTAAAGCTACCAGTTCTTTGGGTACAAAAATCGTATCACGCAATATTATTCGCCGAGTCTTATTATTACGTAAAATTAGTTCACAGAAAGCAAGAATTATAGGAAACAAGTTTTAAAACCTAAAACCCCATTACAAACAATTTTTAAAATATTTTATTTTATATTAAATTCACTTTCAATGTAAGTTTCCTACTAATATACTAAATTGCAGCATCTGAACTGCAGCTCGTGCATATTGCATAACGGCGACAGGAATGAAAAATTGTTGTCTGGATTGTTTAATTTGCTCTTTCACTTTTATTTAAATACATGTTCTACTATTTTCTTACTTTACATACTTTTATTTACTTTTACATAATTTATGCAATTTAAACGTCTAATAATTTTTAAACGCACCGTTTGTGCGGACTTTCATATGTCAGTTTAATAAATTAACTGTCCACTGTGATTTAGGTTTATGTTACGAATAGAAATAAAGTTCTTGGCATTTTGTGTATTAAGTAATTTAGTTAATTAGATTTAGGTAGAGTAATAATGAGAAAACAAAACCAAAAACGTCTGAGCCAAGTATTGTCACTTTCAAGTGGACGAAACCGATTGGATGCAGCTATATTCACTTGAAAATTGCGATATGTATGGTCGAAAATCAATCAAATATAGTATTTCAACTTAATCACTACCCGACACTTGTACATATTGAGCTACATCGAATGCCAGTAAAGTTTTTGTAAAAAGATAAATTAAATTGTAGCAAAAATGGGTGCATAGTTGTGCAAGAAGTTCAACATTTTTATGTATCTATATGAAATTTGAGAAAATATCTTTATGGTCATTCATATGTACCTTTGAGTTTTTTAAAAAAAGTGATTTGAACTACATGTTTTTTAAATATCCAAATGCAACCATAAAAAATTACTGTTTTTACTTAAAATATAAAAAATATTTTCGGAATGTTTTTCATTTATCTAATTTACCTGGAAAAGTACAAAGTATGGTATAATAATAAATGAAACTTTAACAACTAATTCTAGTTCTAATTAAATAAAGACCTTTATTATTATTATTATTATTATTATTATTATTATTATTAATTGTTTTGTTTGCACCGAAAAAACACAGTCGTATATTGAATTGGATACCAATTCACTCAATGACACACTCTATCCATCCGTATTGCACAATACAAATTCGGTTTCTTTCAATGATTAGTTTATCACTGTTAGCCAATAGGTTATAAGCTTGCTTGAAATATAAAGTTCCATTGGTTATTAATAGGTCGTTTAAATATAACAATTATTGCATGCAGTAATACCCTATTCTAAATTCAATACAAAATATATCATTGTTTCAGTCAACGTTTATTTGTAAGAACATACAACTTATTTAATCGAAATAATTATCATTATTGCAAAGCTTTTTAGATTTATTTTACTGACATACTATTAAACACTGAAGTCCACTCCAGTCCACACAAACACTGAAACACTCCAGTCCCCAGAATTGCAAAAGATATATTATTTTTGGCGTAACTTTAACGCAATAAAAAAACAGGCCGCAGGCTCAAACGACTATTCAATGAACAAATACCAACAGCATAATTTTAACCTCTCCAAAAGTTATCCGCGAGCAATAGATGCAAAACTTGAGCCAACCATAGAACTCATTGAATTAATACTTTTTATTATTTCTCTAATACCTTATATGTTTTATTAACAATAGTAATTTATTGGTTGCCAATAGTATTTTTATAATTGAAAAAATTGTAATATAGTTTTCAAAGAAGTAAGACTACTTTTGAACTCTAATATAAGTCTATATTTAAAGCAATGTTTCCCTTTTGATTATTTCAATGATGCTTTGTTGAAACAGTATTAACAGTATTATTAATGATACTATTATTGATAATAGCATAGCAGTTTTTTCTGTGTAGCCGACATGTAATTTTTTTTTGAAAAGTTGACTTTCTAGTGTAGGTACCTATATGTCTCGAGAGTTCTCGAAAAGTTTCTATAAATTTGCAAAATCATAGGAAAGTATAGTTTTTTCATTATTTCAGCTTTTTCAGATTTATTAGTTGAACCTAAGAAGGTGTGTGAAATTCAATTTAATTGTTATTTTAGTCTTATTTCAAATTAAATCTTATTTACGAGTATTTCATCAACAGAAATTATATTTAAGCTGATGTAACATAAAGTGATATAAAGTTGTCTTAATTTAAAGAATATTTGTTTAAAAACTTAGCAGATGCTCACTTATTAACACAGAGATTTTTTTGCTGACAGTTTAATCAGTTATTCAATGTTGAACTTCACTTTTTTGTTGACTTCTGAATCAATTTATATTAATTGACAAATTTTGGGATTAAAATGATTTGTAAATCGCAAATACCTTAATTATACAAATCACAAATTGAAATAATCTTAAATTAGTTTTTAAGTAATACTTACCAAACAAACCTGTACAACTTACAATACCGTCAAATAAAACACGAAAACTAAAGTTTGGTTAGGGATAAAGTATTTACTATTTTTTTAGGAGGCAGTGTAGGCACATAAAAAATACATTTATAATTTATCAAAAATTATTATCTAATATGGATGGATCCGAACGTACTGCCGGCGCACTAAAAAAGCATAGGTCTAGGCAGGCGCTTCCCGTCCATAAGGTCATTTGGTCAATGACCCACCTAAAATTTTCAGTAATCTACCTAATAATTTATTTTTTAATTTTTTAAAACCAAAAAATAATCTTTTGGTTCAAAGTTCCATGCGAAAAGTCCCCAAGAAAGAATCAAGCCAAGCCATCGTCAAAGGATATCCAAGCTTGCTCCGGTCTGGGTCCTATTTTAAATTGATCTTATAGGTTCATATGGACGATATAAATTCATTAAAAGTAAGAGAGAAACAGACATACGCGCTTTAGGAAGTTAAAAAGAGACACAATTGGTCGACGGCCCACCCATAATATCTGGCCACTCCCACTATGGGAATACTCTCAAACCGCCCCCTAAAATATACTATTTCAAAACATTTGGTTCGGAAAAAGAAAAACTAATTAGGTACCTAATATGCGAATTGTATTTGCATCGTATTAATAATATTAATTATTAGTGGTTAAACATAAAATATAAATACGATTTCTGTCAGGCCAGCGCTAGATTTAACGGTATCGGACCGATTTTCTTACATAGCCAGCGTAGTGTAGAGATTACGGTGTCAGCGAGCTAATCAAACGGTTGCGGATTCAAATCTGTATTGCGGCAAGAACTTTTTTTAAATTTTTTGTTATTTAAAAAATTAGATCGGCTCTAAAAGGTGTATTGGCAACAAGTTGTTCCTCGATAAAATATTTTTAAAATTGTTGGCAATCTCATATTTACTACAACTTACATCCTGCACATGCGTAGACAAATATCGTATTACTAGGTATGTCTAATCGCCAGCATTGTATTTATTAAAGAAAACGGAGTTTCGGCAGCTTTCCTAATTTTATTTTACGAATAATCATACTTTTAGCTCAGGTTAGGTTTTTTTTTCTGTTTATATTCTGGGCTTTTAATACAAGGCGCGACATCTATTGAAGACATGCTAAACTTATCACAACGGAACCCGCTAAAATCTACTATTTTAGAGAATTAAAACACATAGAAAAAAGCCATAAACAAAAAAGTGATACTAAAAGTCACAAACATCAAGAGTAGTAATGTTCAATATTCTGCAGTACCTATTTTATGATTTTTGCAGTGTTTATTTGTAGGTAAATAACTTCTTGGCACATTATTAAAAAACCTTTCTTAATTAAATAAGTGTATTTTGCTTGTTGCGTTGATATCACTAGTTGCCCACAAAATTTTGACCCACCTGTAAAAAAACTCACGGGCCGCGCCTGGGTCTAGGTGTTTCTTATCGTCAGTATGAATGAAGCGTGTATAATAATATGGCGTATGCGCACTGTATGAAGGAAGATGCTAAAGGAATTCTTCCTCGATCGAGAAGGTATCACCCCACACACCCTCTGAAAGGGCTGGTGAAATTGTTTCCAGTACTGGGTGTGTGAGTCGGCTTTCCACTATATACAACCTATGGAACATTAGTATTTATTTAGGCTTGCTGCCTTTGTAGGTTGCACGAAAATACAAAAAAATGTACATTTTTTGTCCACGACTATACAGGGTGTCTAAAATAGGTGATACCACTATTGCTATCTCGGAAACGGTAAAAGATACGAGGTCAGTTAAATTAGAGAAAGTGTTTCATTTTTAGTCCCTATTCATATTCCGTTTACGGAGTTGCCAAATTCTCTATGGTTTCTTATCTACAGGGGATTTTTTAAAAATAGTCAAAAATTTAATTCTTAAATATCTCTAAAACTATTATGGCTAGAAAAAAATTCTTTTAACAAAAATCACACGATTCTTTACCTTCTATAAAGTAGCGTTATTGTTTTGTTTATATCATTTGTTTTTATTGAGTTACTGATACTAACTTTTTTTTTCAAATACGGACCTGGACTTTTTGGTGCATTTTTCAAAATAATACTTTATACCCTTTACAACTATGTATAACTTGAAAATATTTTCCGCCGTTTTGATCAAGAATAGCAACATCATCAGGATTTTCTAACAATACAGACCTGGGATCTTCCACGTTAAGGCCCAATTCACAACCTATCGCTATGGTTTGTGGTTTCTGTAGTTGTGAAATGGCGCATTTACCCGAAAAATGCCAGGTCCGTACTGGTAGAATATTCTGATGATGCTATTCTTCACCAAAACGTCGAAAAGCATAATAAAGTGATACACAGATGTAAAGGGTATGAAGTATTCTTTCAAAAAATGCAGCAAAAGGTTCGGGTCCGTATTTAAAAAAAAAACAGTTAGTATCAGTAACTCAATAAAAACAAATGATATAAACAAAACAATAACGTTACTTTAGAAAAGGTAAAAAATCGTGTGATTTTGTTAAAGCAATTTTTTTCTAACTATAAGAGTTTTCGAGATATTTAAGAATTAAATTTTTGACTATTTTTTATAAATCCCCTGTAGATAAGAAACTATAGAGAATTTGGCAACTTCGTAAACGAAATATGAGTAGGGACTAAAAATGACACGTTTTCTCTAATATAACCGACCTCGTATCTTTCACCGTTTCGGAGATAGCAATAGTGGTATAACCTATTTTAGACACCTTGTATATCTACTATGCACAAATATGAAACTTGGAAAACAAGCCGAACCATAGAAACACGAATAGACTTGGACAAACCTAAATAAAACTGAGGAAACCTGAGGACTAGGACACTAAATTAGACACTACCACATCAGTGAGTTCACTTATATTACTAACCGAACTAAAAATAGTGATAGTGGTTGTAAAAAAATGTACATATTACTTAACCAACTAAGCAGTAATAATCAAAAAATTAAATTTAAAAATGAATGATTTAAATCTGTCTTAATTTAAAGAATAACTAATTACTTATAGCTCAACAGATGCTAACTTATTAACTAGAAGCCTTTTTTACAGCAGACAGTTCAATCAATTACGAAATGATGTGCTTGTCTTTTTTCGTTGATGGCTGAATCAATTTGAAGTAATTCATATACTTTGAAATTGAATTGGTATTTAATTCGTAAATACGCAGATTTGACTAATTATAGATAACTAAAAAAAAAATAATCCAAAACTAATTTAATTTTTAACACCAAAAAACTTGCTGAAGTTGCAAACCTGATTATTAGTATATTTTTGCATTCGATTAACGGTTTTTACGTCATTATTGTTAATAATATTTAGGATCACTGTGGGACACAGTAACCCAAAAAAAGAAAAAAATACTGAATATGTTTTTTTCAGATTACTATTTAGACAACTGAGTTCCTGCTTCGCAGTGGCGTCGTTTTGAGATTTAGAATTAAATGTAAATTTTTTTATTTATTTATTTAGCAGGAAAAGATTGCAAACACAATACATCAGTTAAATCAATAACAGAAAATAAAATTAATAATAAGGATAATTGCATCTAGGTATTCAATAACTGTATGTGCAAAGAAGTCCTAAATAAGTTGCAATTATAAGAAATATTATACAAGATATACACACACACACACACACACACTCACATAGACACAGAACTAAAAGATTGAAAATTCAAACTGCTACACTGCTAAGAATCGAACAGTATGAAACCTACTTACTATCCTTTTTTTTATCTTCTGACAGCCCACGAAGACCGAAGTCTATGTACCGTGGGTGTACAGGGGAATCGACTCACACATTCAGAGCTGGAAACATCCGTAGGGATTTCACCAGCCCTTTAAGAGGATGTGTGGGGTGGTGCTACCTCGGTCGAAGAAGAATTCCTCTAGCACCTTCCAACAGTTAACAATCACAAAATATGGTCATGGTCGAAGCAGGATGCGAACCCGCGCCTCTCGATTGCAAAGCTGGCGCCGTACCAACTCGGCCACCGGAGACCCTAGTTATTATTAAATAATCGAAGGAACAGATCAAGATGTTCTTGTACATAAATTCTGGTTTCTCTCTTAAAGATTAAACTAGATGTTGCATTTCTTATGATGAAGGGTAAAGAGTTAGTTGTAGGGATTGTTTATCACGATTTTTTAGTGCTTTTAAAAACAAATATATATGCCACTATCACATATAAGGATCAAACACTATGTTCCTGGTGTAAAGTTGTTTTGTTGGGTAAAGGCTGTTTTTTTTTTGTAAATTACACGAACTATGCCAATTTGTGTTACCTTCAATGACTAAAGCGCTGTTGTAGAGACTATTCCAAACTATTAGGCAATATCTAACAATCAGCTCAAACAGGACCTTACAGACCATTATTATTAATTTTTGGCTTAAAATTTCTCTCAGAAGATAAAATTTATGTATAAGGTATCTTAGCATAAAATAGAGCTTTTCCTTTGAAAAACAAAAAAAAATAATATCGCCAATCCCATGGATTTAACTAAGAATGAATACGGGATGATTCTTTGAAGCCAAAACAAACCATTCTAAACGACACTGTAAACACAATTTGTAAACATTGGCCACATCTTCTTTTACCTTGTATTTGTGTAAAAAAAATACGTTAGAAGCATCACAAGATTTACTAAAGGTAATAAAAGCCCTAAAGTATTTTATTTTTCTGCTAAATAATAATAAATTTAAGTTAAAAAGGTTTTATTATTTATAGGTTATGTTATTTCTAAAGGTGTTTATTTAAAGTCGCTCCGTGTCATTTATAAATCTATAAATCTCACTTTTTCTTTCCTAGTTCATTAGACAAAGACTTACGTGTAACCGAGTGTTCAGACCGAGGTTCAGCCCTTTTCCTAAGCAACCAGCACAGACAGCAACACTTCGGAGCTCCAACACTCCAATTGTATTTTATCTCTTTCTACTACCATTCTTGATTCAAAAACGTAGTTCGTAAACTAATCTCCTGGGGGAATTGTTTTCATAACAAACAACAAATATAAGGCTTCACGTTCGATATGCTCACAGTATACGGACTTTGAATCCTTTCTTAATAAATCCATGGCCAATCCACTGAAAAACTAAAGATTAGTTGAAAACTCGCCTATTTAATATTCAATTGTTTTTTCAGATACGTTTCCTGATGGTTCTTGTAGAAATCTACAAATTTTCTAATTTAATCATTTTTCTATCTCTTCAAATAATACAGTTATCTGTTGGTCCTAATATAATTAATAGCCCTCTACATGTATAAGGTAACACGACTAAAACTTGTTTGTCACAACCTAACTGATCAGCTAGAAGTGTTAAATTTAATCCATGCTCTATACGTCTTTAAATATTTTTAGTAAATTTTGTAGAATAATAATTTTAAATATATATTTGACAATTAAAGTTCGGTCTTCAAAACAAATTAATTGCTAACGGTACTATGTGTCTAATATGACTGCCCACTGTGCTAATTAATATAATGACTGTTCCCGTCACGGCACTTTTGCTGATGATTTGGTAGGAAATAAAAAAATTCTGTTAGCAAAAAAAATATAAAACTTTATGGGCCGCAAACGTAAGATTCAAAAATAACATTAAGTTGTTTTTTAATTCTGTTACTAGCTGGGACCGGGTAATTAGGAACATAAGGTACACGCCGCCTCTCCATTACTTTTACAGATACGAATATAAGATTGAGTTTGTTTCCCGTTTGTTATTTTAATGGCCTATATTATGTTTTCACCTTCTTAATCTAAATCAAAGTCCCTTGTGAGTGATCTAACATGGGATAACATGCAATAATATCTCACCCACTCCTATGTGTAAAATGGGCCTCTCCCTGAGAACAATTCCAGAAAATATTTAATTTTTAGGCCAAAAACGAAAATACAATAGTTTCAGGAAAAAAAAATGACCGGAATTAAAGTACACTTGCTTTCTTAAAAATTCAACACCACCCGTCCATGTTCGACAGGTGCGTCGAACATGGACGGGTTTTAGGGTATTTTTGAAAATTTTTAAAATGTTTGATTGAAGAAAAAAAGTATTGGGTATGTCTGTAGACTATCCCAGTAGTCACCCATTCCAATATACATATGTAACCATTGCCATAACACCCTACATATATATATATATATATATATATATATATATATATATATATATATATATATATATATGAATTGGTAGGGTAGTCTTGACTGACTAGTTAAAAAACAAACTCAGTATTGAATTGATATAGCCTTTACTTGATGAAGATCCATTATTAAAATATTTAAAAATGACAAAATTGTTTCAATCTCCACTAAATTTTTATTTATAAACATGACAATTGTTTCGACAACACAGTGTCTTCGTCGGATGGTTGGTGTAAACAAGATACAGTGTACAGTTGACACCAACCATCCGACGAAGACACTGTGCTGTCGAAACAATTGTCATGTTTATAAATAAAAAAGTAGTGAAGATTGAAACAATTTTGTTGTCATTTTTAAACAAACTCAGTAGTTATTGAGGCTTCAGTCTATTCGGGCATCGGAAGTAAAACTCTTTTTTTACTACGCCAAGCTTACGAAAATGTTTATTTTCTTTATCAAGGCTACAACACAGAGTACGGTTAGTAACTTAATTAATTTACATTATGTTGGACATTACCCAGGGTGCAAAGTGAGTTAAAATAACCTTCGTAACATCTAGCACAAAAGGACAAACACTCCAACCCAGGTCTTACAGTTTAAATATACGTTATTGTAATTACATAATTTCTTTTAGAGTAGGTACCCTGATGTTTGGGCCACATGGTTTCGTTCAGACTGTAACGATTTCGCTTGGTTGTTGTCTAAGACAAGTAGGTTAGTGAGTTTTTATTTACTGCATTCCAAGCAGGTTGTTTCAGAAGACTGAAGCTGGATTTATAAGCTAAGTTGAGGTTCAGTTGAGGTTGAGGTTCGCAGTTCGTGTAGTTGAAAGTTCGCAGTTGAGCTTTTGGGCCATTTATAAACACAGTTCGCTGATTTCATTTCATTGGTCCGGGGTAAAGTGACGTTAATGACAACTGTGGCATCATAAACATATTTAGAAAAAATAAAAAGCACACAATCCACAATCGCAATATTTGGACAAAAATATATGGAAACACAGGCACACCAAACGGAAAAACAATTGTTTTCTTTACAAAATGATGGCAAATGATCGGCAGAGGTGTGGCTTCACCATCACGTGTATTAATTCTGCGTTTTGATTGGTGGGAGCCCAACTGCACCAACTGCGAACATAAAATTTGGTTATCTCGAACTTTACGCCTGCGTAATGGAAACTTCTGAACTGAACTGAACTTTGTTTATAAACGAAAGTACGCGTTTGCGTTTATTTATTTTGAACCTCAACTTCAACCGAACCTTAACTGAACCTCAACTGAGTTTATAAATCCAGTGTGATGATTTATACCGCATTGAATTTGGTTAGATATTAGCAGAGATATTGATCCTCGAAACTTGGGTGATCCTTCATATAATGAGCTTTTTTTTGGTCAGCTTAGGTTCGCTAGAATAAAATTTAAAAAGAATATACTTGATACTAGATATTGTTCATAGACGTATAGGACACACCATTGGCTACTTGTAGCACTCCATTTAGACCGGAATTATAAGAAGAAATAAAATGAATGTCTAGCTTATTTAATTATCCTAACATTTAACAATTATCTTACAGTAAGCACTGAAATTTTTTATTTTCTTTTGTATCTTTATACCCATATAAAAGTTCTGTTAAAGAACAGTTTTGCAAGAATCTTACAGACTCCTTAACAAAGCAAAGAAAGCCCATTAGGTTCTCTGCGAAATAAATAACTCGTCTACAAGACCATCTGCCTTTTAGAACTATGAGAAATATGACATATGTTTCGCGCCACACCATGCATCTATATGTGTCATTTCTATGTGGAGAAAGAAAAACGTTTTAAATGAATAAATTATCTTGTTTATGAAATGACTACGCCATCACTTTTTTTACTTGAAGAATGTTGTGGTTGTGATTTGTGGAGTATTGAAGAATTTGCCAAGCGATTTTTAATTCATTCTACAGAAGTAAAAATAAAAGTAAACTCTGTCTGATATACCACTTTTGTGTTGGCATTCCCAGTAATACTAAATACTAGTTATTTTTGATTTTCTAATTTAGTTGACAAAAGAAAAAAAATCAGGACCGTAATAAAATTGACATAAAATTAAATTTTTTAGAGAAATTACTCTTTTTGCCAGTTTTAAATGTATTTTGTTTGTTTGGGTTGGCAATATTATTTGTTTTATATACACTATAACAATCTTTAGAACGCTTGGTATCCTAACCAATACAATATTTTTGCTCCACTGTTCGCTATTGGTTCTTATTGCAGTCATGCTCCAAAAAATAAATAAAAATCTTGTTTCTGCTGCACTTTAAATTGCGTTGAAAAAAAATTTAAACCCATCTCTAGCGCAGATATTATATCAGACGGTTTTTTTAAAAAATTTTCTAATTCAGGTAAAGTAATTTTAAAAAATGTGTTTCCCAAGGTGAACGCATAAATAAAACAAAACAATGATTTTTGTTTATTAATTTAAAATAGTCCTGGTATTAATTAGATGCTTATAAATTATTACATAAACTACCCAGAAAATACGTTTGTTACAATTGTTAAAAATATATTGGATTAATAACAGAACTTTAACACTTGAAGCAAATTCTCGCATTGAAACCAATTTGTCGGGGGGTAAATGCCCCGTCCCCTTCCCTCACTTATTGGCGCCCCTGATAGAACAGCTATTGCAACTAAATACAAGAACACATGCTACTTTACCATACACGTTAGCTTCCCAGCTTATCTAACAGAACACAATTAACACAATTAACGAGATGTTAGAGGACTTTAGAGGTCGTTGCAAATTCCGCCAATATATTTCTAGTAAACCGGCAAAGTACGATATTAAAATTTACCTGATGGTAGATGCACGTACTTTCTATACCTCCAATTTAGAAATATATCCTGGCAACCAACCCGATGGTCCATTCACCTTTGATAACTGGGCTGCAGCTGCTGTCAAGTGATTAGCTCAACCGATATTGAGTGCCGGCCGAAATATTACCAGAGAAAAATAAGACAGAGAGAATAATATCTCAACCCGCCAGCTCGACAACGCGATGGCCTTCAAACGGCAACACCCCGAGATTGGCGCATACGATTCTCACAATACACCCCGACATTAGCCAGTGCGGTAGCAACACGGCAAGCATAGAGAGTTTTCTGCGGCGCGTCTCAATACTCACTCTCACTGTGCTTTATAATAACCCAAAATCTGCAGTGTACGCCCGTGGCAACTTATTTGAACGTCGGTTTGGAGATCATCGAAAGCAAATCGTATTTATGAATGAAATCAGTACGAGATATTCTTCTCTCTGATTTATTTTTCTCTAATATTACTACAGATAATTATTTTACTTCAGTGCCTTTAGCACTAGAACTTGCAAACCAATATGGAACAACAATTGCAGGAGCACTCAGGAAAACTAAAAAGGAAATTCCTCTAGAATTTGTCAACGCCAAGAAACGGAAAACTTTTAGTAGCATGTTTGCCTTTACAGCGAATTGCGTATTTATTTCTTATGTTCCAAAAAAAAAAAACAGGAATGTTTTGTTAGTGTCGATAATGCATGATGATGATGCGATAGAACCGTCCAGAAACTTCTGCAGACATTTTAACTATTATGTTCTAAAATGTTTTATCGTACATTCATCGAATATATATGATACTAATGTACTTATAAATATATGTGCAGCATATCGATAATTCAGCATCATTGTAAAATATTATGTTAACTTCCTTTTCTTTTTATTATACGCTGCTTACTATAATTAACGTAAGCGGTGCACTTAGCTTGATATTCAGAAGATTAATGAATCTGTGTAATGGATTTCCTTCTTTCATATAAAATGTATATTAAAAAGCTAGTACGTAACTTGCATTAAGATATTTTGAACGTCATGCGTCATTGTCAGGTAAAATTGTTAGTTTAAGTAAACTTTCACTAACCTTGTGCTCCTTTTTCTTTGACTCCATCTTCTCTTTAGTTTGTATGATGTTGACGGACTTGGTTAATGGTCTAATGGTCCGTACCCGGTTCTAAGTTTCTTTTCCTGTTAAACTTTTGTCCCTTAAATCATTCTTGCATCCATACACCCATCTCTAGTTTGGCCCTCCTTTGCCTCTCCTCCTTTTATACACCCCCACTGTTATTACCATTCCGCCGACAATGCCGACATGATCATTATCTCTTCCCTTTTGATGCCCATACCACTAGCTGCTGGTGAAATGTTAATTAATTTTATTTAATAACTGAAAAGCCTAAACAGGTTTAAACTTCGATCCAGTTAAAACTTTAAGTAATTGATGAGTATGAGCGTATCAAAAAGCAGGCGGACATTCCACGACGTTTTAGAATGAAACCAAATACAGTCTCCAAAATAATTGAGTTTTAAAATTCGAGGATACTTAAACTGAATTCCAGAGTCAGGTTGGCCCAAAAAACACTGTACAAATGATATAGAAGAATGATAATACGAACAAAAAATGAGCCTTGGAAGTCATGTACCCGGATAAAATCAGAAAATTCTTACCTCAACGTCAGCAGCAGAACAATGCAACGAAGATTAGCCGAAGCAAAGCTCTTTAGCAGACGTTCACCCAAAAAAACCGTTTATATCACCACGAAATACAGCATCCAGATTAGTGTTTCCAAGGAATCTCTTACACTGGACCGTAAACGACTGGTCGAAATTTCAGTGATAAAACAAGGTACAATGTATTTAATTCCGATGGTATGCGTCGTGTAAGACGACTTGTTAATATACCTTCTAAGTTATATCATGTTACACGGACGAGGTAGCGTTTTCCCATGGGGATGATTTTCTGCCAATGCAATGGTGTGGTATCAAATTCATGTAATCGATGAAATTATAGGCCGATTCATTTATCGGGATGGACAAGACGTTTTGCTTCGATTTGCTGACTGGGAAAGGCCATTAAGCTGTTTCAATAGGACAACAACCCAAAGGATACCTCTCCAAAATTGGTTTTAAGCGAATAATATTAGGGTTAGATTGGCCTGCCCAATCGCCGGACCTAAATCCCATATGGGAGGAGGTGGAGAGAGGCTTTAATAAACAAAATCAATAAAGTTTAGGGAAGTCTTACTTTAGAAACTTTGGGGAACTTCATTTCTCAACACTCCGAAGACGTGCCAAAGTCATAGCAAAGAATGGATATGCTATTGGATACTAGTTAATAACTATTTAATTACTAGTTTGTGCTTATTTAGTTTATTATTTTTGAATTAAGACTGAAATTATTTAATATTACCTTTGTTGCTTTACTGTTGTCATACTTGTTTTTCCCATTTTTTATAAAATTTAAAACCATAAAACAAAACTCAGGCAGTGAAAACTTTGATTTATCTTTTTTAATGAGCTATAGAATACTGGCAATTTTTTAGAATCAAAAAATATATTATTTTCAAAGAAGGTGTGATGAATTATTGATATTTTTGCATGTCACTATTTTGTTGCTTTACTTTTGTCGAACAGTGTATATTACGTTGGTAAATTAAGTTTTGAAAAATGAGAATTTAACTGTTTTGATATTTTAATAATAATAATAATAATAAAGATGTTTATTTATGCCAATAAAACAATTAAAAGTATAAATATAAAAATGATAAAGTAAAAAAGAAAACCAAAAAATGACAGTAGTATACTAGTTGGCATAAATAGGTAGGGTTTTGATTTATAAAAAATCATTCTTCCAATCCTACCCTTACTAAATAATTTTTTATATTTTTTTTGAAATTTATATAGCTTAAGCCCCTCAGACTAGAAGGAATATTATTATAAATTGCAGAAGAGTTATATTTAAACGAAGACTTATATTTTTCAGTATGATGTTTAGGTATTTCTATTGCGTTCTGATTTCTAGTATTAACATTATGAATATTATTCCTGAATTCAATTTTTTCAAATAAATATCTTGGTTTCTGAGTTAAAATTATTTTATAAATAAAACAGGATATGTGGATTTCGCGTCTTTTTTCTAATTTAATTAAATTATGTTGGTCAAAACTAGGTGATACGTGATCATACTTTTTTAGCCCTACTGAAAAACGAACACAGTTATATTTTATTTTGCCTTGAATTTTTTACCGTTTTTCTGAGCAATTTATCAACCTTGCTGTTATTCAATTTAAAGTAGTAACAAAAAGACATATGGCAACCACGAGATGATCCGGATCTATAAAAAATCAGATTAATGTCCGAAACTATCGAAAAGTCCTAATTATTAATGGTAATTTCTTTCCTAATTGCTAAGCATTATGAAATGCCATTAGCTTTTTGTTTTAATACAATACGGTGTCTAGAAACCTGAACATTTTTGTTTTCGTTAAAATAGTAACTTCGAAAAATCGATTTCTTTTTTAAAATTTATTCGTGGCTAGCAATTCCTCTGCGGCTTCGCCCGCGTCGTGTTTGTTGGTAAGGTAAATTTTATTGGTACAGAGTTTAATAATGAACCTGATTTTCAGTAGTTTGCAAAAATGACATTCTTTCAGAAAATACACCTGCCTTAGGTGTTGAATTTTTAAAAAATCGCAAACATGCGCTTTCTTATTTCTAATGACAAATGTATGTGTTTACATCTCACACTTGGACATAATTTTTTTTTTAAGTTTTATACCCCCTTTTTACATTCTTAAGAGCTAAATTTAAACAAAAGTGTGGTATCGTGGTAGCTCACAGGTCGTTTCCGAATTACAAAGAGCATCTGGATCAGGCAACCACTCGCATTTCCCTAGACGGATATACCGTAATGAAGCCGGGACTTAATAAGCGCATAATAGACAAACCTTCCAATGTCAATTCCCACGTCATTAACAGTGTTCTCAACGCAAATCATCCCAAGGGTAATCTGCTGCCAAGGCCAACAATATGTTAATCAAACATTAGCTCACTATCAATAATCATTCCAAGAAATCTACCGTGCTGCCATCTGTCAAGTAAAATGTCACCAACCAGCAAACGGTCCAATCACATCCGATACAAATAAGGCTGATTGTATCGATGTAAAGTGACAAAAGGTTTGCATCACACCATACTTTCACCTTATCCAAAGCTGAAATCACAGCGTTACTTAGGGAAGCAACATCAGAACAGTGCCACAAAATGGGGGTGTCACTGGCAATAGTAAATTTGTGTAAAACGTGAAATTTTAAAGTAGTATATCTCTGTTGCTACTTGTCGGACCTATGGATGCCAAGTTGAGGTTGATTAATAGTGAGCCTACTACGAATATTTTGGCAAAGAAAAAAATATTTGGTAATTTGCAAAAAAAGTTGAATTTTCGACGTGACCCACCTGGGAAAAAAATAACAAGCTTAGGTATTTTATTTATTATTTTTTTTGAACAAATTTTACATCGTTTTGTTAACAATTCCAAAATTCTAAGAGAAAAAATGTGTTAGTAGAAAGTTATAGTCATTTAATTTTTTTAAACCTAAAATATAATTAAAAACAGTTAAATGACTATAACTTTCTGCTAGCACATTTTTTCTCCTAAAATTTAAGAATTGTCGACAAAATGATGTAAAATTTGTTTATAAAAAATAAGAAATAAAATACCTAAGCGTGCTAATTTTTTTCCCAGGTGGGCCAGTTCAAATATTCAACTTTTTTTCGCAAATTACAAATAATTTTTTTCTTTACCAGAACATTCCTAGTAGGTTCACTATTAAAACTAGGCATAGATCCCATAAGTAGCAACAGAGATATACAACTTTAAAATTTCACCGGCCGCGCCTGCTTTTAAGGTTTTCATTTGACTCTGCCTCGTAAGTAGAGAAACAATAACGATGGAATAAATAACATATTTGCAAAATAAGGCTATGGAAGTTATACTCAGATATATGTAGACATATACTATAAGTATACATAAAAATCGCATTTATGTTAAAAGTAATAATTTATTATAGTCAGTTAATTTAGTCCGTAATTTGACTTTAACTAGTTAATGCTTATTTATTAGACATTACAAAAAAGTTTACTGACTGTTTTAAATTGTGAACGTTATGGCTATTTAACTCTTAGAAATATTTTATTACCAAACAAAAACCATAATTACAAAAAAAATCTAATAAATATATAATTACATGACATAAGAAATATATAATGGAGAGTTTAGGCAAAAGCTTAACGACATTTTTAAAATGCAATTATTTCGTGATTGCTTAAGATTTTATAAGTAAACGTGAACAATATGGAATATTCATATTGTTTATGTTTTATTGCATAAACTATTCAAGCAAGTCATCACAAACCCCAAACATTGTTTTGAAAAATACCGGGATAATTTAATTTAGTTTTCGGTATAATTTATTACAATTCAAAATGCAGCCACTTGAGGCAAAGCAAATTACGTCAGATATTGTCTAAAGCACGCGTCGCTGTTTCATGATACATTTGTAAATCCAATCCAAACAATCATGTGATCAGTTGTATTGTTTACAACAATTAGCCACGTGCTTGTTTAAAAATAAGGATCATGGCCTCGAGTGTTTATTTAGTTGCCTATACTCACCACACCCAGCCCGAATCGATCATGTGTGATGAATATAGAAAATATTATTTGTTGTTTGCGTAGAATTCGTTTCGATTATAATTTAATTTGTATGTAATTATTTTTATTAAACAATGAAATTTCTTAAAAACTACCCTATAAGTATTGTGTTATGCCAATATGACAAAAATCACACTTTGAGTTATCCGAATAAACTCTTTTTCATGTTCCAAGACCAGCCGAAATTAGAAGATAGTAGTGCAAAGTTAATTACAAATTTTACATAAATATTATTAAATAACGACAAATTGGAGTAAAAATATTTGGCGATTTATTTATTTTTATGGTATACTAAATCTTAACAAAAGTTAGAAGACAAATGTTGAGGTTATGATTGACCACTATCAAAGTATAGCGTAAGATAAATAAAAAAGAATAAACTTATTTGGAGCTTTCAGAAGCTCCAAATAAGTGCTAACGCACATACTAATATCTTAAACAAATATTTTTAAGCGTGTACTCATTTAATTCCTGCAGATGTAGGTAAAGTCAGGATTTATGGAAAAACTAAAACCAAAATAAATGGTTAAAAATAACCGCCATATATATTTAGTTTATGTAGTGAATACAGAATAGCTACTTATGTAATCAGTTAGGAAATGCTTTAACAAGTGGAATGTTTAAGGGACGAGCGAAGCGAGATCTCTGAAAATTATACGAGTTAAAATTGCATTTCCTAACGTGTTTCATACAAGATTTTTACTAATTCTGACGAAAATATGTAAATAAAATTATAAGTTTTAATTATTTATACCAAAACATGTAAGTAGGCATGAGGCCAAGAAGTTCTTATTTTATCTAATAGGTAACTATTAGACAGTTACTGTTTTGTTCGGTCGTTTTAAAATTTTATTTGTAAAATAAAGTGTCACGTCACAAATTAAATTTTTTCTTTTTAAAATATTGATAATGTCCGATTCCGAGTCCCTAAGTGATACTAAAGAGGCAGCGCAGACGCGTTATCTTTTGTTGTACTCGAGAAGTCATAGAAATACGAAATATTTATATTTTTGTGTTTAATTTTTTCATAACTAGTTATGAAATTAATATTTTATCACCAGTCAGGAAATATTTTACTTTTCGTAACCAGTTACGAAAAGGAAGATGTTTCAAAACTGTTATCGGTTTTAAAAGTGTCACTTTATATGTCAAAATTAGAAGAAACATATTTCATATTTATTCGGATTACACTCTGTGCATGGGCGCCCGCAGGGAGGGACCAGGGGGGCCGTGCCCATCCCCCCCCCCCTGAGATTGTGAAATTGTCATACTTCGTACTTTTGTTGAACGAATTGCTAAATATCTCTTATTTTTGTAATTAATAATATTTCTTTTTATGATAAATGTTGTATATTTTTGTGATGTTTCAACATCTTTACAAAGCCACGTACCAAAACATCAGTTAGGAATAGGAATATTATTTAAACCCAGTCCTAACTCAGTGCAACCGGCATGTCAACTAAATTACTATAAATTTTCTGCAGCCTGCATGTTTATTTTATGAAGAAGTATTTAACATGTTTTTTTTAGTATTCCGTGCTAAAATTAGCAAAACGGAATCACCTCGGTGTCCGTCCGTCCGTCTGTCACAAGCGGTTTTCTCTGAAACTATTGGACGCAAAAATTTGAAATTTAGCACAGAAATAGAGCGTGGTGGCGCAATTATAGATGTGAAATATAAAAAGTTGAATTTTGATTCTGGGGGTTAATTTTAGGGGGTAAATTGGGAAACGGAAAAAAATTAAAGCTTATTAAAGGACGAATTTAACAATATGATGTATTTTTTATGCATTTTTTATGCGTTCTTTTAAACATTTTTCGGGAAAAACGCTTACAAATTGCTGTCCCCACCCTCATCACCAAAAGAATCGCTCAGAAAAATCTGAAAAATCATGAACATTGAGAATTAGGGGTAGATTGAGCCAAAATTATTAAGATTAAAAATTCTGGCGCGATCAATTGTTATAAACAATTTAATTGTTTATTTCCTTATAATTGCTGAACCTTTGGTTTTAGAGAAAAAGTTTTTCGACAAGAAATATTTCTCACGACGCAGGGAACAACTTTTGTTTTACATGTTTTTCAAAATTTTTAATTTGGCTCAGTCGAAACGCTCCCCACTCAGCTCCGCGCATAGGCGATGTGATACGGAGTTGGTGCTGTCGGCGGCGGGCATCGCGGGAGATGGACGGAGATTGGGCGGTCAAGGTTTGCTCAGGTTAAGTGGCGGGCTAATGGCACGGAACACTAATTGTGCAAGTATAGCTTGCACTTGACCGAATTTTTCTGATTTTAATTATTAGTGTATTTGTGTAAATCATTACAAATAAAACTTTTAAAATTATTTTTTTCATTTTGCCCGCCTGAGAAAAAAATCTGCGGGCGGCCATGACTCTTTGTCTTTGTCACATCTGAAGGTTTCTCCGTCCTTATTGTAATTGAATGCATAAGTTAGAGCTGCATTGTTGCAGACCAGCCCATAAAATGAATTTAATTCAATCAACTTAAATATTGCTAATGAGCAAAATTATAACACTGATACCAAACGAATAGTAATTAATAATTTTTTTATAATAACAAACTGTTGCATTTCATACAATTTATGGGAATTTAATTATTTTTATTTAACGATTTTTTTATTTCAGATAATGTAAGCAATGAAAGTAATACTCCAGCCCTCGTCGAAACTTAGAATTTCCTAGCAGAATATGCTTTAACCACCATGGTAATGATAATGGAAAGCGTGGTAATACCTAGACCACCTGCACTACCAATAGGGCCTTTAGTTCCTAATTATCCACTGAAAGGTAAGAAATATAAACTAACGATAACGTTAGTGTACATGATACAAATAAAAGAAGGTATGATACCGCGCAGGTAGGCGTGGCCTATTTACGTCACGCCGTGACCAATTCCGCGATATTTTGTAAACGAAACACGTCTTTCTTAAGATCGCGTTGTGTTTTCAACTATTTTTTGGTGTTTTTATATTACATAGTTTTAGGAGTTTAAAAGTAAAAATGAGATGTGCTGTGTATGGTTGTGATGTGGAGAATCAATCAATCAATATAATCAATGTATGTATTTATCCCTTTATTTAGATGATTATTTTAAATCATATACTATAAAATTTGTACTATAAGCAGAAGGCAAAGTATATTGCCAATATAATTTATATAAAATCACATATATAACTAACGTAACACGTAACCTCTATATTGCGCGTTATAAATTTCAAAAATAGGACACAGCGTGACGTCGTGCGCAAACCCGGACGAATTTGACACGGTTTGGTGTCATACCTTCTTTTATTTGTATCATGGTTAGTGTATAGCTTGTACACTACGTGAAGCATTTTTCGTATAGATAAAGATCATTGTGATTATTTTAGACGTAGCAATTTCATTTGTTTAACCAATAAAACGATGCATGGCACGGCTTCCATAACGAATGGTGTGGAAGGATGTGGATGTGGTATCCATCCACAATCGTTCAATCGAGTCCCTATTCTTAAATATTTTAGATATTTTTTTATAGTAACGGTACAAAAATTAATATTTACTTAGAAGGCAGCCAATACTAATTGTTAGACAAAACAAAAATAATATTAATATTAATTTATTTCGTATCATCTATACAGAAAAGTTATAGCATATTTTGTTGTCTTTTTTACCACATTGTGTGTTGGTTATGAATGACATATTTTTGTTTTGCTCATTTTACTCATTTTTCATTATCGTTAGTATTTACCTGTTGAGCTAAAATACGTTTTACTTTGTATACTAATACATTAAATTCTCATAAATATTACCGAAGAGTTTAAAATGTTGTTTTTATTTTATAGGTTTTGTGTTAAAATTATTTTTTAGTTATAGATCATAGTCATGTATGCATGACAACACGCCTAGGCCGTCATAGCCTTGGGCCTGGACACCATCATCAGAGGACAACGGAACCCCTTCAGGCAACCTTTTCCTTTAATTTTTTTTTGATTAATACTAACTTTACCTGTTATGACATGATAGTACATTTCTTTCCTTTTTTTTGCGTGGCGCTTAAAGTTGTAACTTTAATTTTTTTGCCATGACATTTTCTATTCCAATCTTGCGTTGGCTATGTTGCATTTGGCGTTCTTGGTCTTGTGACCTATATTTTCATGCCTTATTTTGCGCCTTCTACGTCAATCTGCTAGCCACGTGACTGAGTAATTCTGCACTTTATCTTGTTTAGGTTGGGTTACTTTATTTTATATTGGTAAATTATTAAGTCATGTAATTATTTTCTTTAACATTGATCTTTACCTTTAACATTTCTACTCTATCTATTCTTTCACCCAAATCTACGCCCTAATTTTGTAAATAAATTGGAAATTTGTTTTTGAAATGGTGCGCGACCCGCGGAGGGTTAAAGCAGGCTCGTGTACATGATCCTGCGATCCATGGCCTCTAAATCAACAATACTTCTGTTCTTATTGTTTGTTTTTAACACAAAAATATGAACATACTGATGTTTAAAATAAGGTTTCTATAGGTCTTGGTTTACCCCCACCACCACCACCTCCTAAGCCTTTAGATGCTCATGTTACTTCAACTCATACGAATAATCTATGTCAGCCAACAAGAGATCAAGAAACTGGAGAGAAAAAGGTAATCAGGAATTAATAATTCTTCTCTAAATATTGAAACGGCATTCTTGTCTGTACAATAATTTCAGTAAAGATCGGATATTTTTTCCTCTCAACCTCGTGCTGCTTCAACACTGACATTGATTTGATATTTGTTAACACTTGACAGTTTAATATTATCTTTACTTATTAGGTTTACGAGGCAAGAAAAGTATACGAAGAAAGACGAATAATACAAAAACTAGTGGAAAAGAACATTACTAGAAACGAAAGTGTCCGAAGCAGAATGAGCAGTAGAAGCGTGACATCGCAAAGGTCAAACGGATTTCGACTGATAGATAGTAATAACAACGGTAATTAAATAATAATAAAATAAATAAAAAGAAATAAAACAAGTTTAAACATACTTCTATTGCTAATACGACCAATATTAGCCTAAGTTAAGCTGAAGATGGTATTGGTCATTCTAATAGCTATTTTCCCATCTCAAAACTTGGTCTGAATAATAAGGTACCAGTTTTTTTTATCTTCTGACAGCCCACGAAGACCGAAGTCTAAGTACAATGTACCGTGGGTGTACTGGGGAATCGACTAACACATCCAGAGCTGTAAACATCCGTAAGGATTTCACCAGCCCTTTAAGAGAATGTGTGGGGTGGTACCACCTCGGTCGGGGAAAAATTCCTCTACCACCTTCCAACAACAATCACAAAATATCCATGGTCGAAGCGGGATTCGAGCCCGCGTCTCTCGGTTACAAAGCTGGCGCCGTACCAACTCGGCCACCGGAGACCCAAGCTTATGCTTATATCCCTTTTAGCCTTGAACCTTGTTTAGTTTTACCCTTCTAAGGCGTACTGTACCACCAATAGTAATAACCTTTTTATTTATATGAGTCTACCGAAGAAGTCTTTATCTAAAATATTGCTCCCATATCTGAGAAATGGCTTTTTTGTTTGCTTTGTAATCTAAAAGATTAGAATTATCTGCGCCTCGGCATATTAATATTTTAGGGTCTGTTAGTATCATTAACACTAAAATCCTGTTGTTCTAGGCAATCACCCAAATAACTCCAACGACGACACGGGTTCAGTATACAGCATCTACAAACAAAAAATTGACAGCATGTTTGAATCAGACTCCAGTACAGGTCAAACATCGAACCATAATAGTGTTCAAGCCAAAATAGAAAAGATGTTTAGTGATGTAGCTAAAGACAATGGTATTCCGCAACATCAAATGGGTGTACACGCTTTTTCGGTGGATTATTTGGGCAGCATTGCACTCCAAGATAAAGTTACTAGTTTGACGGGGTTACAGAGGCCGTTAAGAGACTTGTATTTTTCATACAAGAAGATGACGAGGAGTAAAAAGGCAAGTAGATATTTATTTAGCGCAGTATTTTCCAGAAAGTACGAGGTTCGATATTATCATAACAGAAGTGGACTTCATGTAACTTACAAAATTCAAGTCAGTTTTTCTCTACAGCTGTTCCTTGACTCTATACTGAACTACAAAATTGTTCAAGAAATTTAACAATCTGATATATTTTACACCACTGAAATAATAAGTTGATTTGTGCTGGACTCGCCTGAAAATTTGTACTTCTGACCAATATTTAGGGCATTTCTTCTAGCTTTAAAATATTTGAAATAAAATTTTTGCTCATAAGTTTTACCAAACTTTCTAATACCAACTAAAAGAAATTATTTTTCGAGGATGATATAGTTGGGTATACCAAGAAACAAAGAGGAACTCCTTAAAATACATTTAAATTCATTGTATCTTAACAAATTCGATAATGATGATTGAAAATTAGAATGCAACTTTTTGTTTCATAGGCTCTTTCAGGACGACTAGAAATCTCTCCACAGGGCCTTCGCGTCCAATACCAAGCCCAATCTGGAGACCTTGAACAAATGAATTCCTTTCCAACGATAGCCGTGTGGTCGGCTGTTAAATTTGTAATACAAGAAAATAGTTCCCAAGTTCACGGAAAACATCTATCCTACGCCTTTTTGCCACTAATCACTGATCCAGATAATATGGATAAGCAGATGTTGTTCAGAAACTTGGACGACAAGGAGAAGAAATATATCGCCAATGAGAAACACTCGCCTTTATTTGCAGTGGTGATGAGGAAGATTGGTGTACAGAAACAGTTGGAATGCCATGGGTAGGTTACTTCAATGCAATCTCTAAAATAAAACTAAAAATTCTATTACAGGACAGTTATTGGGTTCGTTTGTAGTACTCCTAATACCAGAAAAATTTTTGTCCTGTATCTTCACCATCTTTCTTTAAAGGTTTGTCTGCCAAACGTCAGAAGATGCCATAGTAATTGCAGCGACACTATATAAGTCCCTCGTAAACCATATGAAGAACAAAGAAAGACTGCCTAAAAATAAGAATGGCGTTACTACTTGTATGTCCACAGCTTCAAGCACAATGGTCGAAAAAACTGGTAACTCCTTTCCAGTGAGGCCTCCAAGAAGAAAGAGGAGCAACGGAGGATCTTCTGTTTGTAGTGATACAACGTCTATAGCAAATGTAAGTACATAATATTAATGGTTTTTATTTATTTATAAGATGGGGATTTAATTAAAATAGAATTATGTTCTTTAAACAATTCTCGATGAGATCAATGACTATTTAAATTGGACTTGTGTTGTATGGGTGTCTTTCTAATTTACGTTTACAATGGATTACTATCTACTAAACGCCGTTAGTTCATTGTAATGAATTGGAGAAGCATCCTTCTTAGTCATATAAGGCTGCCTATCACATAAGCAAAATCTGTGAAAATTGTTCTTTTTGATATGCCGGTAACTAGTGATAGTTAATTAAAAATAAAACAACAAAACAAGTGGGGCACGTGTGTTTTTTTATTTAGGTTTCTATTGTTTTTTACATTTAGTATAATGATTTAATTATTGTCAGTTGATAGTAATAAATTGGATATGTATTCTTTTTTATTACAGCATTAAGCTAAAAATTTGTAAAAATTATACTTTTTGTCAGTGCCATAACTAGGAACGGACAAAAGCCGATAAGACAGAAATAAGACTCTTATATTTCCTCAGATTGTGTCTTAGTTAGTCACTTGTTTTGAATTGGGTATGCATTATTTTTAGTCACATCACTGAACTACCTATAATCTACACAAAATTTCTAAAATTATTTTCACACCAAACTAGCAGTTCAAGTTTTTTTAGTGTTCCTTGCTAAACGGAACATTTATTATGGAATCACTTTGGTGTCCATCCGTCTGTCACAGGAGATTGTCTCTGAAACCATTCGAGGTAAAAATTTGAAATTTGGCACAGAGATAGAGTGTGGTGGCCCAATTATAGACGTGAATAATAAAAAGTTAAATTTTGATTCTGGGTGTTAATAAGGGGGTAAATTCGGAAATGAAAAAAAAAATTCAAGGGCATTGTGTAGGGTGTCAAATGAAAGCTTATTGAAGCACGAATTCAACAACATATATGACGTATTTTTTAATATTTTTTTTTAATTGCTGTCCCCCACCCTTACCACCAAAGGTATTGCTCAGAAAAATCTGAAAAAATCATGAACATTGAGAATTAGGTGTAGTTGAGGTTATTGGGGTGTCCATCATTTTTTACATTTACAATTGATTTTAATTATCCATCAGTTTGGAATTGGATATGCATCCTTCTTTGTTACAGCATTAAGCCACCTGTAGTCTACCCAAAGTTTGAGTACAAACTTCTAATTCCACCATGTGATTTTAGATTTCAGATACACAGCCTTTATTGCCTTTAAACAAACCTCCGAAAAAAAGTACAAAAACGAAAAGAGCTCCAAAGGCTCCAGATCAAATACAACAGGATGATTTAGATGCCATATTACCTTACGAGGAACCAATCAAAGTAAAACAAATTAATAATTTAGAACATGAAGAAAAACAAGAAGACGAGAATGCAGAAATTAGACCAAAAAGTTTTACTGGTAAGTGTATGCAAGTTTTTTATATATATTTATTGATTAGTAATCGAAGAATGTAGCTGTTATTCCTGGACACCCAAATAGAAATACTCATTGCTTAAATACTATTAATATTCATAAAGAAATTTTAATTTCACCTTATCGTGCTCACTGTCGCTTAAAGAAATCCAACAGTACCCATTACATCATCATGAATATCTTAGCCTTACAGATAAGGGACTATTCGATCTTGCTGAAGTGACGGTTGAGCCTGATCAGCTGAAAAAACCGCATTCTTTGTTTAGGCATATCGGTTGTGTAGAAGTTTGGATTTCTATTTTAATTTAGAACATACTTTTTCTCTTTTGTATACTTTCTATGCAATTATAATCCTTAATTCTATTCAATAGAGATCCATTTGGCTTACTCGTGACCATGTTCTTACAAGAGAAGTTTTTTCCCTCGTCCACCGACACGCTTTGATAAATTATTTTTCTTTTCTATATATTTTGTATCTTTCTATAACCGACGACGGCAGTAAGCCTAAGTACTGTAGTACCGTGGGTTGAATATATGGAAAGTCGACTCGTATACGCTGCTCCATCCATAATGATTTCATCAACCCTTTAAGGGAGTGTGTGGGGTGGTTCCACCAGGTATCTCATGGTAGTCGAGGAAGAAATCCTCTACCTCTTTCCTTCATACAGCACACATACACCATACACAAGCTTTATTTATATAGACGATCATAAACCCCCAGATCTGTACTTTTTTATATTTTATGATACAGCACCGGATCGAACGAGGTGCGGCGAGTCCGCTTCGCATTTCTGCGGCGCCACCCACCGAATCACCGACCGGCCTTGAAGGGCTTATGGCGTCTATTTAGATAAACTAGCGTCATTAATCTTTCCATTGACCATTCTAAACACAGAAACAAGAAGGGTGTTCCTGTAATGTTCAACATCAGGAACCAAAAATATAGTTTTTGCCTTCAGACGTTTTCCCGCCTTCCTATAAATTTCAATCGCTCGTGTTCCATATATCAGTGGATCAGTACACTCATGTTTAGGCTTGAACGTTGCGTGTATTGTTAAAGAAAATAATGACTTAAATGGTCATGTACAGCGGTGATTTTATCTTTTAGACAAAATAAGCACATACATGAGCAAAGAACAAAAATTACTGACAGCAGAAATAAAACAAGTAGTAAGTGATACTAACAAAGGCTTAAAAAGAGTCCAGAGTCTTCGAAAGGTAAATGAAGAGGCGCCTCGAAAAAAAGAGAACTCGGGTGATATTTTCACGAAAGTTACCATTCCACGGTCTGGTAGTTTCTTGAATACTGGAGGATTAACGAGATATAAGAACAAAAGTTCCAGGTAAGTTGATTAAAATTACTTGTAAATAACATAATTCTTGGTTAGTTCCATCAGTACTCAGCCATCAATGTTTTCCATCGTGTTATTTTGTTTCTTAAAATAGTAGATGTACAATATATCCGCGGGTGGGGTTTAGAAGAGGGCAAATGGACCAAATTTTGCAATATACGTAAAAATGTTACTCCTAATAAAAAATTTTGCTTATAAAGTAAATAAGATTCAGGTTATGAAAAATTTAATTTTGTATACAAGGAGCATAAAAATACATAAACTTTATTCCGTAAGACTAAACATACCGTGTTTCTCATTTTCTATCAAAAGAACAAATATGAAATATGTTTTAAATTAAACCCTAAGCTAAAGTACAACATTTCATTAAAAAATTTAAATATTATTAGCGGCTTTTTTAAATTCCCAGCTGTTCTCTCTAATACCTTTAACCAGAGTACTAGTTTCTACATAATAAACAAAAATAACACCTATGGACATGTTTGTCAATGCCTTTATCAAATGAAGCAGTTATTTAATTTCAAATATATCTTATTCAAGTGCAATTCAAGTTTAATAATACGAACATTTAATTAAACTCAAAAGAATATGATGTAAACTAAGCAATATCAAAATTCAAAACTCCACCCCCATTTTCAACACATTTTTCTAATTGCTTCCTTAGATATCTGAAGGCATTTCTAATTTCTTCCTGGGATATTTAACCAACAGCCTGGGTAATTCTGCGATTTAGCACGTCAATATTACTTGGTATAGGAGTTGCATAAACAATCTGTTTTAAACAGCCCCATAGAAATATATCGGCCAACGTTAAGTCGGGGCTCCTTGGGGGCCACAAAATTGGGGGAATTTCTTCCAATTCACTATAGGCCAAATCTGCGGTGAATCCATTCTATTATCTCGCGAGCGCAATGTGTTGGACAATAATTATATTTTTGAAAATACATTTTTGGGCGAAAATTTAATGGCGAATTTTCGAGTTCATCGCAAAAAAATGTATCCAGCATTCCTAGGTAAGATATTCTATTGCAAGTGTTATTAAAAAGATATGGACCTATAATGCCATGGACAGATATCGCGCACCACACGTTCACTTTTGTAAAATATTATTTTCGCCTCATTACGCTAAATTCAGGGTTTTCTCGAGACCAGTACCTGACATGCTGGGATGACACATTTCCGTTAGTAGAAAATATACATTCATCAGGAAATATAATAAATTTATAAAAATTGATATTTCCACTTACAATTTGGTCTCCCACCCTTAAATAACAATCTAGTCTTTTCGCTTGATCTTCCTCGTCCAATGTTTGGTTAAAGTAAGGTTTATAAACGGAAGTAATTTATTTTATTTTAAGATCATCTGAATATGAGCCTTTTTCACAACTTCTAGAAGATCTTTAGAACGATTTCTAAAGAAAATCACCGGAGTTTCTCTAACACACTGAAGAACTAAAACTGCGGCAGCATCGTTTTGGTCATATTTCTTCTTCTTCTTGAGATTCAAAACCGAACCAGTTCTTTGGAACTTTTTTATTGTGTTGTAGATTGTCAATTCAGGTATTGGGATTCCTATTTTCTCGCCAAATTGTTTCAAGATGTAGCGGTATGATACTTGGCCATCCCCATACCCCTGGGCTATAAAAACCCTTTGTTCAGTAGATATCATTTTGATTGGGAAGTATTTTAAATTAAATAATTGCCTTATTTAATAAGGACATTGACAAACATGTCCATAGATTTTATAATTGTTTAATATGTAGAAGCTAGTACTCCCGTAAAGGTATGAGAAAAATAGTTGGGACTAAAATAATGATGTGATGAAACTCGTTACTCTTAATATTTAAATTTTTTAATGAAATCTTGTACTCCGGCTCTGGGTTTAATTTAAAACATATTTCATATTTGTTTTTTGGTAGAAAATTATAAAGAAGGTATGTTTACTCTTACGCAAAATAACATATTCGTATTCTTTATGTTCCCTAAATAAATTTTTTTATTTTTTATAAGGTGAATCTTATTTATTTTACAAGCAAAAACTTTTATTAGTAGTGCCATTTTAACGTATCTTGCAAAATTTGATCCATTTGTTCTTTTAAACCCCATCCGCCTACATACAATTGATGGATTTAGAGCAGAGAGGCAAATATTTGCCTTTAATGTTAATCAGACTCGATATTTTTAAGTGAAAGCCCTTTATATAAGCAGTAGGAGAATTTGGTAAAGATTAAATTCCTCGACCCATGCTCTAGGAAGTTAATTAGAATAAGCATATTTAGAAAATTGGGATTCAGGTTTTGCTACTAATATAGTCTTTCTCGATTTGGCTAAAGCCTTCGATTCTCTAAATCATGAAATGTTATTAGCAAAGCTTAAATATATAGGTTTTAGTCAAAAATCTTGTCAGTGGTTCAAACATTATTTATCTGACACAAAACAAGTGACAAAAATTGCAAACGAATACATTTGTGACATTTCAAATTCACTGCCAATTTCTAGAGGTGTTCCACAAGGATCAGTATTAGGCCCTTTATTATTTATTATATACACTTTTGATTTTCATTTATCAATTAAACACGGCAATCTTTTAGCTTTTGCAGATGATACTCAAATATACCACCCAATCAAATACACAGATTTAAAAAATAGTATTTCTTTAATCAATAAGGATCTTTGAAATATTTCAAAAACTATAACTGATCATGGATTAAAAATAAATGAAAATAAATCTAACTTAATTTTAACTGGTCCTAAAACACTAATCACTAAAATAAAAAATAATTCTGATTTCAAAATTGTTCTTAACAATAATTTTAAGATAACTTCAATCGAATATAGTAAAAATCTTGGAGTAATTTTTGATCAGTATCTAAATTTTAATGAACATATAAAAAATATAATTAAAAAAGCATACTACAAACTAAGAATTTGATATAATTTTAAGGACTACTTAAATACCGATACTAAACTTAGGCTGGTTGATTCAATTATTCTAAGTGGCTTAGATTATTGTGATATAATTTATCACAAAAATATCAGTAACGAAGATAAACAGAAATTACAAATTCTTCAAAATAACTGTGTTCGTTTTTAAATAGGACTAAAAAAATATGATCACGTATCACCTACCTTTAACAAACATAATATAATTAAATTAGAAAAAAGACGCGAAATCCACTTATCCTGTTTTATATATAAAATAATTGTAACTCAGAAACCTAGATATTTATTTGAAAAAAGTGAATTCAGGAATAATATTCATAATGTTAATACTAGAAATCAGAACACAATAGAAATACCTAAACATCATACTGAAAAATATAAGTCTTCGTTTAAATATACATCTTCTGTAATTTTTAATACTATTCCTCCTAGTCTAAGGGGCTTAAGCTATATAGCTTTTAAAAATAATATAAAAAATTATTTAGTAGGGGTAGGATTGGAAGAATGATTTCTTATAAATCAAAATCCTACCCATTTATGCCAACTAGTATAACTACTACTGTCATTTTTTGGTTTTCTTTTTTACTTTTATCAATTTTATATTTATATTTTACATTGTTTTTATTGGCATAAATAAACATCTTTATTATTATTATTATTATTAAGCATATCCAAATTCATCGTAAAATTTCTAGACAAAGAGGTTTTCGTGGTGTTCTCGTTATGTTACCTTTAAGTATTTTACTATTTCGTATTTTTGAAATTGAAATGATTTGTGTTAGTTGTTTTTAGTTTCAATTACATTTTCCCTTTTGAGTTTTAACTTTATAATTTATTTAAATTTTTTGCAAATGGAACAATAATTTGCTTCAGTGACGATTTCAGAAACAACGAGTCGGCCAGCGGAGGTTCGCCGCTAGGATTTAAAGAAATATTCCACGAACTATCCATGCAAGAGGGTCTACATTCCATGGACGACATACTGTCCGTAATCATAGATCCCGATGGCATGTCATTTAACGATCTGAAACCGATCTACAAGGAATTCTTGCTTAAATTGGCTGTTACGTTAACTAAAGACGAGCTGTACTTAAAAAGTAAAAGCATTATGAGGAGGCAGAAGAGAAAAATGATTAAAAGGTAAGTAGGAAGTTCTGAATTCCTGTTATGATGAAACTATATCTAAATCTTTTATATATTAGTTGTATTCCAATTGTAACTTATTTTATCCCGATAATATACCTATATCTTTTAATTTACTGAGTATTTGCATTTGCAAAGAAGTCACATTCTTTCAGGAGTCTCTAAAGCTCCGCGAAAGTACGCACTTATGGGAGTGTCTACAGTCCTTACTCCTACCGTTCTACTAAATGCGAACTACTATCTTGTTACAACATAAGAATTTAACACTGAAATATAAAGGGTTTCACTTAAGTCTATACAAATAAGACCATAATTTCTAAAAAAAAAAGTTATAAAAACATTGCCCCAATAATAAACCAAATTTACAGAACCTACTCTAGAGTACACTAGAGTACAGAACGCGCAAAGCGTAAAAGACAGACTGCAAATATCGGTCCAATTCAGGCTCGTTGATGAGCAAGCTCGTTCTATAAGATATCTGGAATGCTAAAAGGCGGAATTCACTAAATTCTTTAAAAATCTATGTAGCTGGGAAATTAACCCGTTACACAATAAGCAGCCTTTGACGTTAGACAGAATACGGTGCGGTTCGCATTAATTACTACAGAGATTAGCTTGAATGAAACAGATCTATTTGGGTACAATATCTGATTAGAGAGCTAGTATTATTTTGGCTGTTGTCTACAAGTAGGTATCCAAACGAGTTTTCTTATTTCCACTGACACGTTGAATATTGTTTCAGGACTGCAAGTGTAAAGCGGAGTCCCCACAAGCTTGTATCGGGCAAATTTAAAAGACTGAAACATATTTTCCAAAAAAATATTAAACAAAAAGCATCTAAAAAATTGTTAGAAGACAATTTAAGGAACGCTGTACAAATAAAGACGGCGGATACTCAAAATGAATCAAAATTGCCAGAAAGCAGTATAAGTACTTCTTCCTATGACACAAGACAGTTTAGGACCAAGGAAGAGATAGTTGCCAAAAAAACAAGTTATAGGAAAAAAACACACGGTAGGCCAAATCTTAAAATGTAGGCTAACCAAAAGTCATTTTAAAAAGCCTTACTAAATTACTCTTATACAATTTTTTCTACTACTAACGTTTTCTTTGTTTCCATTTTAATATTAACATAAAAAAGGTAATAATAAATACATGTAATCATTTTAGGGGAAGTTGGTAAGAGTCGGAGGCGTGACAGAGCTAGTACCAGTGAAGAGTCCGATTTTTTTTCTTTGAAAAGACAAAATAAATACAAGGCACAGAATATGAATTTACTTGCTGGCAATCAGAATAGAAATTCATCTTCAGGTTTGTCTTTATTAATTTTGTATTTACTTAGTATAACAACGTTCAGATTTTGTTTATATAAATGTGATATATTCACTGAATGATTGAATAATGACATTTATCCAGAATTAACGGATTTCCATCATTAGAGTTGTGTATTTATTATGTGTGTGATGAATTTGTCCCAGAATGACATTCCTAAAATAGGGAATATACCAGCAGGTACAATAGTGGAGCTGTTCATAAGGTTTCTCGCATCTCTTTCGGAGATACGTTCATAAACAGAACAAAAATATATTCCATTGGCGTATATCCCGGATAAACTTGACAAAATCCTGATGGATGAACATTTCCATGATAAATATCATGTATTGATATCAATGTCACGACTTTCTTGATGAGGCGTTAACTGTCAATTATAACAGTTACCGTCTAATCAAGGACGTGATGAGACGTTAACTGTCATTCGTGACAGTTAACATCTGATCAAGGACGCCATGATAAATGCAAGTATTAATCTCGCAGTAAACATACTACCTATACGTTCTTGTGTATCGTTAAAATATAACCTGATATTTACTAAAAAGATTTAAGACTTCGTACAGCTTGTTAAATATAGCTTTGCCTCTGAAAAATTCCATACATGCGCAGACGAGGAAGTGAGATAGCATTCGGATAACAGAAATGGCAATATTAAGCGGCTTCTGCTTTGGTTTAAAGTACTGTCAGTGACAAAAATAAAATTACATGATTTTATAATATTCGGTTTTATTTAAATAAGATTAATTTAGCATAAATTAGTTTGACAGGTAGCAGTCAACAGAAATTTTCTTTCTGGCTTCTGCTTGCTTAATTCTGATAAAGAATAAAAACAAATTATTTTGTGTTAAAGGGGTTGAATTGTGATTATATGTCATATATTATCATAAATATTTTCCGGAAATTTTGGTAATTATATTTATAGTATATAGACACTAATTACAACTCTTACTACTACAACAACTTACCTGTTGCATACAATAAATTGCTACCAGTGTTATTATTATTGTTATTATCTTATTCGGAACAGGTACCCAAAATTCTCCACCATAATTTTCTACACCATTAAAATTAAAGTCAATATTTCTGTCTGCAACAAACTGTTTTAGAGAGGCTCAAAAAAGTTCACTGGGATTTAGATCCGGATGGTATGGAGGTAATCTCATTTTCACTGCCTGCATGAACTATTACTAATCTTTCCCTTTTTGGCACAGGTCTTCGGCGCCCTTCGTTACACACGCTAGTAGCATTTGAAACACGCTCTTGAACTTTCTTTAAGTTCTTAAAGGGTATATTCGCTTGACGCATAAAATGAATAAAATTTCGTAAATTTCACGACTTTGCCTCTTACTTTAAACACGAACTCCATATTGAAGTGCACGTCACAACAGTTAGAACATAAATGAACTTAAACAAGCATGCACTTTGATCTACTGAGCTTCTAGTGGACGTGGCTAACTTAGAAGAAAAGCTATATTTGGCAAGCTGTACCGGTTTAAATTTAGATCTTCTGTATGATCACTAAGGTCTTGACAAGTTTTTGCTCTTCATTGTTCGTGATTAAAAGTGTATTGGTTAGAAATTATTGCATTTTCTTTATAAAGTTACCAAAAAAGTTTCATTCATAGTATAAAACTTGGGGTGGTACAAAATTCAGTTTTGAACTAGACTTGCCCATTTAAACCCTGTCTTGTCGACAATGCTAAAATAATTCAGTTGGTTCAGTATTTCAAAGTTACACCAAACTAGATCATCAACTTTTTCTTGTTTGGGCCACAAAAAATGTTTTATTAGCTACCCAGTATAAGATAGAAAATATGTGCTCACAAGATTAAAAAATGCTTTAATAGTTGTACAGTTAGGTACTAATGTATAATGCCAAAAAATACAGTAGGCTACGCTATTAGAAAGGATATCTAATAATAAAAATTGTCTCATCAATGAACCCTCGCTTGCCCTTCCAAACCCGACAATCCGCTCTCTTGGATTCACAATCTTGCCCAGTCTCCTCGCAGACTTGGCGGTGGAGCAAGTGACTGGCGATCCAAGCGAGGCACAATCGAGAGAAGAATATTAGATGTTTCTACTAATGCTACTCTTTGATAATGTGTAATACCTGTTGTAGTGGTCTGTGTGGTTTTATAAACTGTTTTGGTTTTGTAGGTTATGTATCGTGTTCTGAATGCTCTTACGATTCTGACACTTGTACCTGTACATCTGCGGATAAGTGTTACTGCAGCTTGGGGCAAAGGAATTTTGAAGCCGGTAGAAGTAGAAGAAGTAGTGTCCGTGAGTAATATTTTTTTTTATCAATGCATGTTTTGTGGCGTATATTTAGCTTATAACATTAAATCTTAACATTCTACTATAGAACTATTGCTTTAGCTTAGTGCTTTAATTTCACAGAAACCTTTGTCATTTTTCCTACTACATCTACAGTGCAAAAACCATAAGATAAATTTCCAACATGTCCAGTGTTAGTCCTTCCAACTTGGTAAGAATCATATACATATATGCCATGACCAATTCAAACGCCGCTGGTTAATTTTTAAACCTGAATAAGGGCTCGAGTTTCTAAACTGCACCCTTATAAAGTAAAACATACTACCAACATATTCCAGAATTCATATTTTACTTTTGGTAGTTACTCAAACAAGTTTATTTTAAAAGAATATATATGTCTCGTAGATTCAAGCCTCTCCTTTTGTGAATGTGATACAGACTCATGTGCAGAATCGAACAAATGTTATTGTCAATACGGATCACAACGTGCGAGAAAATTGCATCAAAATCAATCACAGCATTCCCATCATCCAAACTGCGCTAAAAATTTAAAAACTGACAAGTGTAGGCACAAGAAATTATGTAAGAACAATTCTAATACCAAAAGTACTAGAAGTCTGGAGTACATGTCTAATCCTAGCGAAGGTATGCATTTAGTATAATTATTACGAAATTTTTTCACTTATGTTGCAATAAAAGAGGTTACTGTATTTAATAGATATACATTACACGATATATGTAGGAGGGCGAATGGTCAATAAAAAAGCTTTTTGCTTAAAATCGCGCCTGTCACAGGCAAGAAATCAAAGAATAGTTAAGAAGTCTAAAATTAGACAGAACAATGACAACTTACAGTGGTTGTTAGCGTACTGTTATTATTTTAGCTTATTTTAGTATGTTAAAGAAGTGAATTAATGATAGGCAAAATTGTATTGTTTTAAGAATCGAATCGTAAATTCTTAATTTCATAATTCGATTATAGTTAGAATTATATTACCTTCACCGTCACTTATTATTCGTATATAACATACTAGTATTATATAACAAACTCATACTAATACTACTACTTCTATTCCATTTACGATAACCGATTGATTCCTCGTCACTCATTCGTCGATATGTTATTCATAATTTAAATTTCTGCTACTGCGAGGAGCACAACGTGCCTGGACTCTTACACTTATTAGTTATCATTTTAACTTTATTCAATTTATTATTTTTTAATAGGCCTATTTTTATTTTCAAGTCAAAGTTTCTATTTTTTAGCAGAGAACTATAAACTGTATTTTACTATGACATGTTGTAGTATTAAGGTTTATTAATACAATCCAGAAAATTAAATAATATCGTTTTTTGTATCATTGAGCAAACAAAAGGCATGGCATTTTGAAGGATGGATTACAAATAAAATTTATTTATTTACTATGCGATGGTTCACTGAAGTGAAGCTAATCTTGTTTAATACATTGGAAATTGCTTGCTAATTAACATTTATTTTCCGAACCAGAATCGAAGATTTCGATGATCTTCTGAATAATTACAAATTTCATAACGGTTTGATATCGGTTATTTTAAAAATTGGATTATTGATTTTTAATTCTACCGCATCGCTAAAGTTAATATGAAAAATCTGTCTTTGTAAACAATAATGTCATTTACCAAGGCTTGTATCAACTGAATACTTGTCGATAAATGAGGATTAAATCATTTAACTCTACTTGTTCTCAACTCACTTATCCTGGTAGCCATTTGCATTGGATTATTCATAATCAAAGTCAAAAAAGGAATTGTCTTTAGGACACAAGTTTAAATTTCAAATTTGTTTTTAAGGTTATTACGAAAAACTGAACAGCAAACAAAAGTTCGGCAGTGAACGAATCCACTCCCACTACTCGCACCAAAGTCTCCATAAGAAAAGACGAAACAGTCATAGTGGAATTGGAGGCATTCCGCCAACGCACTCAGAGCAGGATTTTAGCATGATCACTTTGCAAAATGTGCAAATGGGTATTGCAGGTAGTGGAAAGCTATCAGCCATGGATTATGAACTACTTAAACTTGCTAAGAGAGGCAGTTTCGGAGAGATGAAAGATATACAAGAATCTATGTTTAGAGGGGCTTTTAGTGAAAACGTTAGGGATTATTGGAGAGGAACCAGAGGAATGGGGTCGAGAGATCCAGGTGAGTTACTGCATATAGAAAGTATATTATATATATTAATTATGGATATTATTTATTTAATAAACGTTTTTTTACCTTTAAAATCTGTATTTGCTTTGTTACAGAGTTTGTCAATTTATGAAAATTAATTTATTTTTAATTTTATTATAGGTTTGCAAAGAGTGCAGTCCGCCATTACTACAGGTGCATGCACAGAAGCACTTTCAGTGAAAAAATCTGCTGAAATGGCTGCTATGTTTGCAGATATAAAACTTAGTCAAACCACGGATATTACGCACCTTGCTCCACAAGGATTTGACGTAGAAAAGAGAAACATCTACAACAAGGAGAAGTCCTCGCAAGCTAAATATAGGTAACATAATAACATAGTGAAAAATGTATTCACCTCACTTACCAGTTACCTAGTACTTGCAAAATAGCTCCCATCTCTCATTTACTGACACGCTGTAGGTGATCTGTCTCCCTTTTACAAATATTTTACGGCTTTTGTCAATTACTATTTTATTAATATTGCCAACAGAATAGCAAGAAGCGCATTAACTTTTTGGTACTGAAGCCTAAAATATCCTATGTGATTTTTCATAACTGGAGTGTCTAGGTCATGAATTTTCACAGGTTTTCTCCTTATTACTTAGCTTCCAACCCTGTTTCAGATTGCACATATCTTTCCTCTGTAACTTACGGTAGTACTAACTCTCGTCATCTACATGATTTATCTAAGACAAGCATATCCAAGGTTACATAAAATCGTTGTGTATTTTATCGTAATTATATTTTCTGCACAATATTGTAGAGTATGATAAGCTTTTCTTTAATATTTTTTAATGATTACAATAATGCAGTGTATGATATTCATATTTATATTTTTATTTATGATCTAAAAATATTTTTTCTTTCCCATAAATAACTTGAATGTTATAAAATATTATTGCAGGTTTTAGCAAAACTGTTTCTATTGGTACTTAGGGAACAAGTTTTACTAGAACCACGAAAGCTTACAGATTTCCTAACAGAATCTAGAAAGAGTTTTATATTTATAACCGACACTTACCGACATGCTGTAGGTGACCTGTCTCACTTTTACAAATATTTTACGGCTTTGGCTAATTACTATTGTATTAATATTGCCAACAGAATAACAAGAAGCGCAGTAACTATTTGGTACTGAAGCCTAAAACATTCTGTTTCTGTGATTTTTCATAACTGGAAGGGCTAGGTCATGGATTTTCACAGGTTTTCTCCTTATCACTTAGCTTCCAACCCTGTTTCAGATTACACGTCCATTTCCTCTGTAACTTACGGTAGTACTAACCCTCGCTATCTACATGATTTATCTAAGACAAACAGATCCAAGGCTACCTAAAATCGTTGTGTATTTTATCGTAATTATATATTCTGCACAATATTGTAAAGTATGATAAGCTTTTATTTAATATTTTTTAATGATTACAATAATGCAGTATATGATATTCATATTTATATTTTTATTTATGATTTAAAAATATTTTTTTCTTTGCTATAAATAACTTGAATGTTATAAAATATTATTGCAGGTTTTAGCAAAACTGTTTCTATTGATACTTAGGGAACATGTTTTACTAAAACCACGAAAGCTTACAGATTTCCTAACAGAATCTAGAAAGAGTTTTATATTTATAACCGACATTTACCGACATGCTGTAGGTGATCTGTCTCCCTTTTACAAATATTTTACGGCTTTGGCTAATTACTATTTTATTAATATTGCCAACATAATAACGAGAAGCGCATTAACTTTCTGGTACTGAAGCCTAAAACATTCTATTTCTGTGATTTTTCATAACTGGGGGGGGGGGCTAGGTCATGGAATTTCACAGGTTTTCTCCTTCTCACTTAGCTTCCAACCCTGTTTCAGACTGCACGTCCCTTTCCTCTGTAACTTACGGTAGTACTAACCCTCGCTATCTACATGATTTATCTAAGACAAACAGTTCTGAGGCTACCTAAAATCGTTGTGTATTTTATCGTAATTATATATTCTGCACAATATTGTAAAGTAGGATAAGCTTTTCTTCAATATTTTTAATGGTTACAATAATGCAGTATATATGATGTTCATATTTATTATCTAAAAATATTTTTCCTTTCCTATAAATAACTTGAATGTTATAAAATAGTTAAGCAGGTTTTAAGCAGAACTGTTTCTATTGATATTTAGAGGATATGTTTTACTAAAACCACGAAAGCTTACAGATTTGCTTGGGTATCTATCTAGAAAGAGTTTTATATTTATAAAGCTCCAAGTTTGATATAATACTAAGACATTTAAACTGTTCTTTGTATTTTTCGGTTTCTCCAGGAAGTATTTACATTTTTGAATGCTGTCATATAAAGCTTTTTAAGGACACAGATAACTGGATTAGTCCAATTTAAGAAAAGAAATATGCTAACAACACAACAAGCATTAATATAATCACGTATAATAATACATGCTTTGAACTGATTAAACTAAGATTTTATGTTCATATTTATTACTTCAAACGGTACTTATTTTTACCGTTTCTAATATACCTTTTGTTGCTTTTAGTAAACCAAATAAGGGCCCATACGCAAGTACAGATATTAAGGCCATACCACACCATAAGCCACCCATACAGCCATCGAATTATGCAAGACCGTTAAGTGTGATTAAAAACAAATCAAAATTGTACTCTTCAAAGAATGGTTTGTATACGATACAGAGTCAATCAGATGACAGCAGGCACAGTGGAAGCAGGAGATCTAGTTTGAGCGGAGATGGCAGGAAAATATCAAGGGGTGAACTAGAGCGATTTGGAAGTAGAAAGAATACTAGTTCTAATATTGAAAATTCTCTTGGATATTTGCCTTGATCAGGTGTCAACAAAATTATTTGTTTTTAAGCAGTTCTAGCTTGAAAATTGGTTATTTTGTTTAAATATAACGGATTTCTCACGGATAAAAAGTTACTTTACAAATTAAAACTGTATTAAACTTTTATGATTTATTTAGATTTATAAGAACAATTTGGACGTCATGACCTTAATATAAGAAAATTTTTAACTTTGACCAGAAAGCGCCAACGTAAGCTTAGTAGTAGTATATTTTTATTTTCTACTTTTCTTAAGAGGATTACTTAATTTTTTAAAGAGAACAACACGTGCTTCGAGAGCTGTAAGCCAAGCTGCATTTTATTAATATATACGTTTTCGTAAATAGTTTATTTCGTAGCTGGTACTTTGCTTAGTTTAAAATATATTACCTTGGTTTTACCGAAATGGCAACCAGGGATCTACAACAACTTTTAAAAATTAATATTTTACAAGAAGCTGATATTCAAACGTTTGCTGCAAGATCTTGGATCGTTTCCATGATAATTCCAATATACAGTGAGGACATAAATTATAGAAACCTGAACATAATATATCGAAAAAGGCAAATATTAAGGAAATAAGCAAAACACGTCGATTTTCATTTTCACAACTCGACTTTTTTTTAATTTTGTTATCTCTGAAAGCTATGACGTCATCGTTCATATTTTGAAATGGAAAATTAGTATATGTAATATATTATTTAAAAGGTAATTTTAGCCTAAATAATACGATCACTAAATTTGAAAATATGGTTATATTCAATAAAATGTTATCACAAGATAATTACGGCCGCAAAACAAAATATGCTCAACTAGTTATACCAGCTTTTATGTAACAAAAATAAGCCAATATAAAGAATTTTGACGCACCCAAGTCTGAAATGGTTGACCGTTGACTTCCTGGCAATATCCTAGTCTATCAATAAACTGTTATACGTTTCTGAAGAAAGAAAGTGAAATTTACCGAATTTCCTCCCTTTACATTTATTAAACCCTCCATTATAGGAGGTATGTTAAAGAAAACTTTTTTTTATATATATCCCCACAGAAAATAATTCAGGTTGGGCTTGGGTTGGAGTCAAATCCGGTGACCTCGCAAGCCATTCAGTGGGGCCACCACGCACAATGTTATATATATATCAACTTCTGGAATGAAAATACTTCAGCGAAAGTTTTAACACATCGTCGCAGTTCAATTAGCTTGGAGAGGTGGCGAAGCCGCTGCTTGTTTGGTTGAATTTTTTATATCAAGAGAAATAATGATGGTTCTCCAACAAATCACATATAATATAACCCAGTTTTTAGTAAGATCCGCCAGGGGGGCTCAAAAAGCTGCACCGGCAGTAAATGGCAACTTCGAAACAACGACGCATGTCCCGTCAGGCTATTTCTCAAATTGTTATCTAAACGGGGCACAAACATTAAAACAAATAGTCTTTCTAAGACCAAATCGCCACTGGAAGACAGAAAACGATAAGTGATACGATAATATGCCAATAGGTAGAAATATAATTAACGACTGGACAAAATCTTCTGCTGAAGTAATAGGTTTGGAGATAAAGAGGACAAAAATTACCAATCACTTGAACAGATCTACTGCAGTTAGTCAGCAGGCTAAAAGCGGAGTACAAGAATAGCAATTATAAAAAATTACGGGACATGCTAATGCTAATTCCACAAAATCATCAAATATTGATCAAGACCATCATAATAACATAATCAACAATATTCGTGGAAACACCTCTTCAATAGAATCGAATACGTCATCGGCATCTAGTTTTAATTTTTCTAATTGTTCTTTTGATAACTGTAGTTTTAATAAATAATTTTGAATAAAATTTAAAAACAAAACATTTGCACAAAAAATTAATCCATGTTGCACCGTTCTTGCATAATTTCACAAAACTGAGGTCGGCGGCCATAGTCGTTTTCGTTTAATTCATGTATAAAGGTGGATTTATAAACTCAGTTGAGATTCAGTTGAGGTTGAGGTTCGCAGTTCGTCCAGTTGAAGTTCGCAGTTGAGCTTTTTGGGCCATTTATAAACTCAGTTCGCTGCGTTCATTTCATTGGTCCAGGGTAAAGTGAGGTTAATGACAACTGTGACATCATAAACATATTTAGAAATAATAAAAAGCACACAAGCCACAATCGCAATATTTGGAAAAAATTTATGGAAACACAGGCACACCAAGCGGAAAAACAATTGTTTTCTTTACAAAATGATGGCAAATGATCGGCAGAGGTGTGGCTTCACCATCACATGTAGTAATTCTGCGTTTTGATTGGTGGGAGCCCAACTGCACCAACTGCGAACATAAAATTTGGTTATCTCGAACTTTACGCCAGCGTAATGGAAACTTCTGAACTGAACTGAACTTTGTTTATAAACGCCAGTACACGTTTGCGTTTATTTATCTTGAACCTCAACTTCAATTGAACCTCAACTGAGTTTATAAATCCAGTGTTAATCTTATTTTTTACCGATGATTGACAAACGTTTGAATGTAATGCCACTTGACGGGTTAGTAAATGTGGATGTTCTTCATAACTGAGCAAAACATCTAATTTAACATTATTACCTAGTTTTGGCCTACCTGTCCTGGGCTGATTCTTTACACAACCAAGCTCATGGGATTTTTTAAACAATTTTGCTGACCGTAAAAAATATTGACGATGACCTCATAACTTTGACTCATGTCAAAATTTAGAAAATGTAATATTACCAAATTGTGTAAAATTAAAAATCAAAATCGACGTGTTTTTGTATATTTCCGTAATATTTCCCATTTCCAATATATTTCCAGGTTTACAGACTTTTGCATATTTGCTTATTATAAGTTCAACAAATATAAAAATTTTGTTATTACTGTGTAAAACACACAAATATACCAGTATTATTATTGGCCAACCAGCTACTTGGCATTTTTCACGAATATTATCAAGCGTTGTCAGTAAGAACAAAGTTCGGTCCTGGTTACGGCCTAGAGATCTGTAATGCTCAGTAGGTTGACTTATTGTACTCAATAAGTCGACTTATTGTTGTCGTTTGGGTAGCAACCAGCCTTAAATGTATGTTAAATTAAAGTTAAAATTATAAAGAATTAGAGGAATAAAATATATTCTCTGTGATTTTATGTGGTGCAGTAAACAAGGATTATATTCAACTAAAGTTTAATTTTATAGGCGAACTGAATAAATATTGAACATAGAAAGAAATTTTAAATTGACTTTGAAAAAAAAACAAGAAATTTCTTTTAGATAATATCTGCTATTTTCATACCTCTAAAACGACATTCTTGGTTATTCACACAACGTAAAAAAAATTCTTCAAAGCAATTCCAGATAAAGAATGAAAGCGATCAATATCCCAGTGACTGTGACAGACACAAGATCACCTTACCTGTTTGTATTTTACGCCCTCTTACCTCCATGCGTTGACAATTCATGTGTTAGCTACGTAAAATTTAAATGTATTTCATGAAATTTTCTGTTCTATTTAAAGCATAAATACGGCTGAGGAAAAAACATCTAACGTAATTCTTATGTAGTATGGTAAGAGCCTTACTAACACTCGCCTTCGGTTCGCCTTGTAAGTTTCATATTGATGCGATAGAGAAGTACTGCTATTTTGAGACCACACGCAAATTGTCTTAGTTGAACTTGGCCTGGCCTAAATATAATTTGGGAAAAAGTGCAATTAAAAAAATATACGGTAGGCCAAAAAAAAGTTATATAAGAGGCTTTAACATGTAAATCCCAATTATTTGAAAATTATAAGAACTTATTTTAGCGACTCGTTTAAAGTTATTTCTTCTTTTAACCTATCGTGTATGATATTCTAATTCAATCTTATTACTTTTAAATTCATTTTACCAGAACTTTTACTTTTGTAAATATTTCCTGCAAATTTGGTTTAAAAATGATTTTAAACAAAAAAGTTATTCAAAAAAGAATAATGTGGTAACGTTTTTGGCCCACCGTATACGTGATTCGGTGTATAATCTCGTCTTAGTAAATTTTCATAACATTAACAATTAAGTTATAAGTATTTATAGGATTTTTCTTAATACCTAAGAGGTCTAAGCTTTTTGTAAATAGATGATTGCCATATTAGGGTTTAAGACGGGATATTATGTTATTTGGGTATGTGCAATTAAAATCGGGTGCAATATTCTGGTGATGGCTAGATTTATTTTCTTAGCCTTTCCTAGCTTATAAGTAAATTAGATATTATGTTTTTCCTTGTTAAACGAAATGTTTTTTGTATTGTATTGTGTTCTAAGTTTACATAGGTAGATGTGTCAAACAATCACAGTTGATAAGACCTCGCAGAGACCTTTTTCTCCTTTGCTGGCGGATAGCAATCTGCCCGGTTATGGAAAGACTAGCGCTGGGCTGATAATTCCATAGCTTGCAGATTATTTTAAAGAGCTTAAAAAGTTTCGGGTACAACCTTTGTTATATGATTCATATAAATTTCAGATAATCTGAAAAGCGAATTGAACAATTTTTAGATTTTCTTACTAAAAATAGGCTATTTCTGGTAATTTCACCCTAGCTTATGTTTTGTTTTTAATACAAGGGGCCCAATAACCTTCCTTATTGGCCCTCGTCCTTTTTAAGATGTAGAGCCATGTTGTATTTATCGTGTTTTATCCATTATCAAAAAAAATATTATTGATCCAGGTTCTCTGCGGGGTTTCTAATAGTTTTACCAGACTACATGACGTAATTGTTTAAGTACTAACGCAAAGTCGTCTTCCAGAAATAAATATTAATATCATCTTTCACTAAAAATATTTTTCTTAAAACGGCTTATCATGGGAAAGACAAGTGTAAACTCAAACACATGGCGCTATCGCTGCTTGTTCCTAACGGTTATGTTATTCACTTGAGCTTAAAGTGGATTGTCCCTAATTTTTAAACCAGTTTTCATAATTATTCTGTTAAAATTTTATTAATTATTGTAAATCATGGAAAGTGACTGAACTGAAAGCTGAATTAAAGACATGAGGGGCTAGTTTCCTTAGAAAAAAGACAGGACTTCAACAAGTTCTCAACAGAGAAGACTGAAAAAACAAACCTTAATACTTAGTCGCGACTATATGCAATTTGATGAAAGCAAACTATAAAATAAGTAATTCCAGAGTTGATATTTACCTAACCTCATTACTTTTTTTGAACAGTGTGGACACTGCGTTACGCCCCCTTTTATTTGTGGATCCCTGTAGTTACGCCTAAAAAATATTAAAAAGTTGGGAGAAATGTTAGAATCTGCTCATATAAAATATGTTAGTTATGTTAAGTCAGACACCAACCTGATATGGTATTTAACACGCTATACGCGGCGTGTACTTCAATAATGGCAATAGGCAAATCCATATTATGTCGCTTTTATTATAATTTCTTCATGGTGAATCCTATGTACAAAAATAAAATTATTTGAAAGACTAAAAGTATTATAAAATACAGAAACGCTTTAAATTATAACAATCTTTAAAAAGTAAATATGTTAATAATACTTACAGTCTGTCTGAAAAATATTTAGTTGGCTTTGTAGCCAATGTTTCTTGGTTTTTCTTGTTTTTATTCAAATAACTAATACTGATTTGGGTATTGTGAACACTTATGTTATTTTTTAACTTCTATTCTGTAATAGGTGTACTGGCAACAGGGACAATTTTTGAATTATTGACTGTTTCTTGTACCCCGTTACGGTGTGCCTTTTTTGGTATGATCTTTATCAATATCTTGATTCACATCTGCTATCTGAATGATATGAATAATAATACATATATAACGAAACTCTGGATTTTTATTAATATTTCCAGTATCTCGTTCAGCAGAATTACTGCTGGTCTTGCAGGGAAGTTCCTCTGGGTATATATTTGTTATTCTAGGGGATTCTAGAGTTCTTAAAGGGGACTTTTGTGTTTGTTCAAGAGTTTCAGAGTCAGACTCAATATCTTCAAGTTTAATTTCCACAGTATCGACAGATTCATTACTTACTGTGCAGTGACGCTCCTCTTGATGTGTACTTTCTATTTTAAGAGATTCTTGAGTTTCTCATGGCGACTTTTGTGTGTCTACGGGTAGATTTTCTGAGACACACTCAATATCTCCAGGTTTAATCCCTACGGTGTCTTAGTACTTATTTTCATATTATTAAGATGTTGATGATTAAGAATAATAAAGTGAGTACAAATTTTGGTGGTATAAATTTTTCCTTCGTGTAGTTTTTACCCAAAATATTTTTATTTTTTCCTCATTAAGCAATTGCCTAATTACGTGTATGACCTATTTCATTGCATTTGGCACACGACAATTCTCATTTCAAGAAAAAAGTCAGGTTAATTATAAGTATACAGAGTGTTCGAAAAATGCGTCATGATTCTTGAACAGGTGATTCTACGTGGTAAAATAAAGTTACTGTATGTGAACTGTATAGATAACAATTATTGCACTTATTTGCAAATAACTAAATTTTAAAGAAAGTTGACACAGGGTGACAATTAAACTTTGACAGGTTAAAAGAGAAATATTATGTATGATTAAACCAAAAAAAATATCAGACTGATGCAAGCTGTTGTTTTTGTTCCAAGCTGTTCAAAAAGTTGACTTATAAAACCATTTATTAAAAATACAGTAGTTTGTAATGGTAATATAATACTTAACAGTCACTAGAAAATACATTTTTCACTAATTAACATAAACAATGACTGCAGTCTCTAATGGAATACATAAAATAATTAACCTTGCTGAAGTACAATTAAAATTTATTTTTAATACAATTTTAGCTCGTCGTCTTCCGGCTTCGCGCCACCTAAACACAAATAGTACCTACACGGACCGAATCTTCTTCTTCTTCTTCCTTGGCTTTACAACCCTGTTTGGGTTTTAGCTGTCTGTACTACACGCCTCCATCTTTCTCTGTCTAGCATTATTTCCAGGACATCTTGGATGTTCATGGCTCTTAGGTCCTTTCCAATGTTGTCTCTCCACCTAAGACGAGGTCGACCTAAAGGACGTTGTCCTTGTGGGGCCGTCTCCCACACTAGCTTTACCATTCTGTCATCTGGCATTCTTCCTACGTGACCTGCCCACTGCAGCCTCCTGACCTTTATTTTGTTTAGTATATTGCCATCCGTGTAGAGTTCTTTGAGTTCCTGGTTCGTTTTTATTCGATATTGTCCTGTTGCTTCTTCCCTGCTTGGACCAAATATTTTCCTCAGCACCTTTCGAATACCTACCATTATTTATTCTAGGCGCCGCCCTCTTAATAATTCAAATGTTTAGTTTAACCATTTTCGAATTACAAAATATGCCCAAAATTGTACATCCATTAACAATACAATCAATACATAATGGACAGTTCAAAAATGTCCATGGACGTACTGGATATATTATGGACAAATTTTGACCTTCTAGTGGATGTCTTGTGCTATCTGGGTCCCTACCAACATCTCCGGCGAATGCGTTTCCCCGTTTCGAGAATAGGGGCTCTGGCAGTTCAATGTGTAGGTACGGTGATCTATTATTAAAAATTTGTAAGTAGTCACCTGTCACAAATGTCATCTAAAAGCTTGGAGGTGAGCTGCCGAACATAAGGATTGGGAACAAGCTATGCTAGCGCCACTTTCACAGTTACCTTCCCCATAATAAAATGCTTTTTTTCATATCGGTTCATTCCTTCTGACTGTTAAACCTTTTCTTTCTCATGATATCTTTATACGTTCTTACGTATGTAACAGTATTTATGTATGTATGTACAATGTACGTACATATGTACCAGTTCTTACTGGTAAAATGTAGAACATGTTTGACAAAATGCTTTAGGTTTAACATAGTAAAAATGTTGTTTCTGTCGACTTGATTCAATGTTATGTTATTTGATTTTAGGGTAATTTGCAATAAAACGATAAAAAACAACAGGTATATTTTATTTTATTTTTCCTCTACCCCAAAATAAAATTTATATAGTTTACATCTCTCATTTTTGCAAGCAACATTTAATAAACATTTAAATACACAATATAAATATACTTTTCATAATATGAACATCGAATGCAACATTACAAAATTTCATTTATTACAACTATGAATTTCTTTATATAAAAATAAATACATTTTTTTTAATAAACCTTTGATCCATGCTTTAATTCGAGTTATCACACTTTCAAAGAAAAGAAAATTGGATTAAATTATTATTGATTGTAACAAGAGCTGCACAAGCCCTAACCCTTAAGAGAAATTTAATTTGATTTTTTTGTTTTTATGGAAAAACAATCGGTCTAGGGGGGGCTAATATCGAGTTGGGGGGCTAAGCCCCCCCTAGACCCCCTAGTTGGGCCTCTGGTTTCTAATAAGCGGGCCTGTATAACATTTTTTAATTTTTGTGTGGTTTGATCATGTATAAAGATGTATCAAAATGCACGCAGTTCCAGTGTCGTTACCTTTTTAGTTACCGATTTGCTTGATATGGTGATTAGAGACCGGATTTCAGTATTACATGACGCAAAAATCGGGGTCGGCCACATGTAACTGATAGAAAAGGTAAAGAAAATGAAATTAATATTAGGTGTTGTCAGGTTGTATCTATGAATTATTGCTCCCAAGAAAATACGAAGAAAATGATTTCAGTGCGCCACTCTATGTAGCAAAATTATTTTTTTAAGATATTGGTTAGTTAACAATGATGATTGGAACTTAGTACAACTTATTAATTATAATGAAAATACTATATTTTAATAAAAATATTGTTGTTTAAAATTCAAGAGCGCGCGGCGGCGTGCGTAATTTTGAATATTTTTTTTTTCTATGGATCGTCTTGCTAGATACATAAAGGTCAAAATGGCACACAATTTTACCGCCCTTCAATAGTGGCGACCAAAAAAATACCTACGACAATATTTAACATATTTCTGCGATTTTTGTGATGTCTCACTTTTTCTAACATTCTTAATTATGTAACATCGTAACACCGTACAAAAAGGATGTGGGATGGAACATAATTAATTTTATTAGAAAAATATACGCACTTGCAGATAGATTCTCAAACGCTAGCCCGGTCTAATTTGACAACTAAAAGTTTTAAACTGAAAGTATAAGAATAGGGTAAGTTTTATACCATGAATTTATTTCTGAGCTTTTTCGCAAATTTATTTTGCTTTTACTTTCGACAATAATAGAACTAAATTCATTACAGCAACTCGTTCCAAGATGAAAATAATATATAATTAAATTAGTCATAAGTTTACCAGAGCTAGCGGCTGCTGACCTGACTCTCCGTTGTCGAACTTTACTATTATGTAAGTCTTTACATATCTATTTTATTTATATCACCAAAGACCAATAAATAAGGCGGCAACGCCACTGGAATCGCTCGCACTTGAACAGCTCTAGTTATAAGCAGCTTAGCGGGCACAAAATTAATATTTCCGTCCTTTTGAAAAGTGAACTTTTTAGTCTGGAACTTAATATTCTTACAAAAGCGTTAAAGCTTCAATATAGGTTTTGATTCATATTACAATAATATCAAAATAATAAAAAATACGCAGCTTCACTTTGTCAAGCCAGGGACGCAACGACCATATTTTGTTTGCTAAACTTTATAGCAAGTTTGTGGCTTTCATTCCAGCAAATCCTCAGTAAGATTGTGCCAGTGCTCGTGCCTGTGATCTGGATATCGAATCATATCTAACCAATGTTTCAATCTTTGGCCTAAAAATAATTAAAAGGCTTCAAATAAAAGGTGTTATTAAGTATGGTACAAGAATATGTGGGTATTTTTTTGTCCACAAACAAAGAGGAACGTTAGGGTAAGGCTCGCGCACATCATGTTGGGGGGACCGTAGCGCACCACACTGCAAAAATGCGTATGCAGTCGTTTTTGATATATTTTATATGAAGGTTTAAAAAATGGCACACGTATGCATGGACGGCTACATAGGGAATTTCGTTTTATTAGGACTGTTACTAAGAAATTGTGTTGCAGCCGCTAACTTCGTGGAATAAAATATGAATCTTAATATTTTATATTGTAAAATAATGTTTTGCTATACTTACGGTTCCAATCCAATGACTTAATATAAACTGAAAAAAATTGTGGGTAAAAAGCAGTGCACAAATCCGAACGCACCCACGAGATTACCAACTCTTTCATATTATTTGTTGTTGACGCATTTTAAGAAACAAAGCTGCCAACCTGCCAGCATTTAAATTTGAATCCCCCAGAGAGCCGTCCAATGCATATGTGCTTATTTTCTTATCAACGAATCTTATGGGAAGTAGGTAGGGTTGCCAACCGTCCTCTATTCCGGAGGACAGTCCTCTATTTTGTCTTACCGTCCTCTTTTCTCTGACGCATAGCAAAAATTCCTCTTTTTTATAGATACTAAACCGAAACTAAAGCAAATTCTTTCTATTTCGAATTTTTAGAACGTAAGAACAAGAAAGTCAAAAGAAATATTTGTGAAAGCAATAAATATTTTTTCTATCCTATAGTTTTTTTAACTATATTTTGATGAAATAAGACGTTCTTAGACAACATAATATCACGTTTGATTCAGAGGCGTGCCAACGGGGGGGGGGGGGGGGCAGTGTGGGCCATGCCCCCTCCCATAACACCATATCATAAAGATAAAACAAATTTAAAAAATAATATGTAATATTGTTTATTACATGATCTATTTGCAATTGTTGCCACAGATCGCACAAAATTAAGAAGTCCTATGTCACAAGAGTGAACGGATTCACTTCTTTTTTGTATATAGATATAGAACAACACAAAACAAGAAATATTAATTATGACTAATTTCATATTGTTAATACAGAGGGTGGGGGGCAAGACTTTTGAAAGTGAGTGTACTTTTGAAAGTGAGTGTAACTTAAACTAAAAGTATTGAGCAAGTTATTAGTGATATTATGTCACTCGTTAAAAAAAATAAGAAGCCTAACATTTTATATCAGAAACCTTTATAAAATATTGTTTCACAAAATTATTTATTTTGTACATCTAATTTACAGTATAAAGGCATTGTATAGTTCTTTTTTGGTTTTGCCTCAGATTCAACAGTCTAAAAATGTTGGAAAATTTTTCAAAAATGTAGTGGTGTTGAAAACTTGTTTAAACTAATTTGTTTCCAACCAATGGCAAAAAAACTTCTTTACCATATTCAATTAGGTATAACAATTTTTTTAATTTAATTTTGGTTTCTTATGACGGTCTTAAATAAAAATATTAAAAAAGAAATTGTTTTATCTGCAGGCCTGAGAGCTCAATAGAGAACTGAATTTACCTTTTGATCCAGATCCTCCTAATATAAGCCCACCCAAATAATCATTGCTCTTGCCATAATCTTTGTCATAAACTGTAAGATACAAACTTTGCATATACAGTTCCGTAGGTCTGGTTTCAAAAGCAAATTCTTCGTTGAATACTGGATTTAGGTTCTTCCACTTGACCGAAGTTTTGTGCTTTCTGTGACATGGATCAGGTTTTAGATGTCTATAAAAAAAGTTAAACTGTTTTTAACTTCGATAATTGATACAAACCTGTATTTATGTTTGGCTTATCTATACATTTTAAGGGGAAATAAGATTTGCTATATTCTCTTAATTATAATTATCAAATTTTGTGACAGAAAATCAGCAGTTCAAAACTACTTGGCATTTTCTGCAAAGTATTCTAATTTGAACTCTCATGAAATCGAAGTTAAATATGCACAAAATAAAAATTTAAAATGCTATTTATGTATTTTCTTCAATTTGGCAACAATAAAAAAAACCTGGAAACATTGCTTACATTGCTGTCAAAGTGACATACTAATGTCACTTCTTTGACATCGCACTTTTTTAAAGTGCATTGAAGCATTTCTTCTGTTTCTTCTGCAGAAATAATAGTAAAAATGGGTAATTATTTAGTATACCCATTTCTGCTATTTTTGCGTTTTTTGAAAAAATTCTTTTATGGTCACATTCTACTGTCTTTCCTGATTGCCAATATACGTGGGCACATATAAAATTATGTTGTTTTTTAATATTTTGTAATGAAACAAACTTACGGGACCTGGGAGCGAATAGGGGTACTGGGCGGGTTAAAAACAAAAAACACAACATCGTAAAAGGCCTAACAACACTTTTCCCAACGTACTGAAGTGTAAAATCAAAGAAAAACGATTAATAGCTAAGAAAATTGCCTTTTTCTATACAAAATTCCATTTTAAGCCCCTATTAGCCGCCATTATTTTCCCACCTGTCAACATTGTCAACAATATTGCTGTGTCCGGTGTTGCCACGTTTACTTATTTTTTATCCCAAATGAAATTAATCTTGGCGAACTTTGTACCGCTTTTAGAACACAGCCGAAAATGACCCCAAGCAACACCCTGGCGCACCGATCCCTCTTCGCCTGCGAGGAGAGACTTCAGGTCAGGGCCCCTAACCAGGTGCTAACCCTGTTCCGACCTTAGGGTGCCCTCCGATCCACCGTTCGCATAAAAAACTTTTCTGTCGGTCAATTAGGTGACAGATCTAATATTTTCGATCTAACGGTGGGATAACGGTGGATCGGAGGGCACCCTAAGGTCGGAACAGGGTTAACACCTGGTTAGGGACCCTGACCAGTCTCTTTCCTCGCAGGCGAAGAGGGATCGGTGCGCCAGGGTGTTGGTTGGGGTCATCTTTTTGCCCTTTTGGTTAAATTTGGTTCATTTTCGCATTTTCCCGCTAACTTTATGTAAAGCTAGCAGTATTTGTGGGAAAGACGATTTGTAAATTTGGCAACAGCGCGTCTTTCCATCAGAAATTTCGAGTATGTGTACCACGGGTTTCATTGAAAAAGCTAACCTAAAAGTTAAAAAAATTTTAAAATTAATAAAAAAACAACATAATTTTTTATGTGCGCACGTATATTGGCAACCAGGAAAGACAGTGGAATGTGACCATAACACAATTTTTTCAAAAAACGCAAAAATAGCTGAAATGGGTATACTACATAATTACCCAAAAATGTTTATTTTCGTCGAAGAAGATGAGTAGGCGGTACCAGGTTTATAGAAAATAATACTACAGGGGCCTGATTCTTGATGGTAACAGCACAGAAAATTACGTCATATTCTCTCGACAGGAAGAAGTCAGTTAATAGCAAACAATACACACGCCATTTTGACATATTTTTTTTAGGGAAATCACTCCCTCGTTTTAAGGATACTGTCACAGGAGGGAACAAAATCGCTTTTTCTGTTTGTATAAATAATATTCTTAATTGTTGGCCAACGGTGGAAAATTTTAAAGACAAATCTATTTTGGTGGGAAAAATGTGGCCAAGCCTCAAATGTGGCCAAGCAAAAATTATTATGTCTAGGATAAATCAGTTCTTTTCTGGCATAAAAAAAATTAACCCACTTTTACTGCTTTTGTCAGCAGTACACAAAGAAAAGAACCCTTTACAACCTCAAGTACGCAACCTTTTGACGAAGAAATAATCATTTTAATAATTTACTTAATTATAATTTTATTAATTTCGTTGGCAGCGAGAAGAGTTTTTTAATTAACTAATTACCGCGTTTAAAGGTTTCCAAATTAATATTCTAATGAACTGTTTTGTGTGATAAGCAGAACGTTAAGTATAAAACAGACAATTAAGGAAGATAAAGGTTTTTATATTCCTACCCTTCCTGTAAAATTTATCTTAAATTCCTGTATTATTAGCACACTGACTGTTATAATAATTAATAAATTCATCCAGGATAAGTAAGTTAGACGAACGTCACGTATATCTGACTTTAAATATGATTTTAAAATTTTACTTATTTAAAATAAATCAATCAAACCGCAATGCTTTTGTTTTTGTAGCCAGTGAAACTAAAATTGTAGTCACAATTGACCAGTGTGTAATAAGGAATATGCGCAATTTTTTTTTATTGCACAAATCGTTTAAGGAAGTCATTACAAACCCAAAAAAAAATATTTTGAACAAAATTACTAGGATAACTTAGCTACAGAAAATGTAAACTTTTCGGTATAATTTATTACAATTTAAAAAGCAGCCATTTGTCCTTAGTGAAAAGTGACGTCAGGAGATCAGCAAAAATCTACAGGTTAACGTAAAGCTCAACTTAAAGTCGAACAGGTCTGATTTTCCTGGAAACAGTCAGAGGGAGAGAAATCGAATTTTTTGGGTTGTTAGAGGAATAGTTCAACTAGCTTCGGTAAAAAATTCAGTTATACAGGATGTTTCGTTTCGAGTTATTAAGTATCAATAACACAGCTCCACAAAAAAAATCGATAAATTACCCCTGGAATATGACTATATCTACCATATGTTTTTGGGGTCGCTGAATCCAAATTCGGGGTCCATTTAACCCCATCACGTCAGGATTTTTTATAAACCTCAAAAGAAAAACTCGAATCCTCAAAAAATCCTCTATTCCAATCCATTGATCACTTAATCCCAATAACCCCATAACCTCTTTATTCCTTCATCCTTTAAACTCTTAACTCCTAAAACCCATACCCCCGAAAACCCATAAACCCCATAACCCCAAAACCCATAATAAGTGGTACATGCAAGTAGCAATGATGTCCAAAGATTTAACTTATAAGATTTCTTGCATGAAGCTATCCTTTGCTGAGTTATTGAGTTGTGTGGTTATTACAGAATATGGGGTTAAAACTCAAGAAGCATGAATGGCTTGAACATCCTGTGTTTCAGTGCTTTAACGCACCAAAGTCGTTTTCTTACGGAGTTATGGGGTTTTAGGGGTATAGCATTTGGAGTCTATGAGGTTAAGGGGTTATGGGTTAAAGAAATTAAGGGGTTATGGGCTTGTAAAGTTATTAAAGAATATGAGTTTAAGGCTCAACAAGCATGCATGGCTCGAACATACTGTGTTTCAACGCGGATAAGTATCTATCTTGCTGGGCTATGGGGTTTCGGGGTCATAGAGTTTTGAGGTTTATGGGTTTTGGGGTTTATGGGTTTCGGGGGTTATGGGTTTCAGGAATTAAGAGTTTAAGGGATGAATTAATAAAGAGGTTATGGGGTTATTAAGTGATCAATGGATAGAGGTTTTTTTGAGGATTCGGGTTTTTCTTTTGAGGTTTATAAAAAATCCTGACGTGATGGGGTTAAATGGACCCCGAATTTGGATTCAGCGACCCCAAAAACATATGGTACATATATTCATATGCCAGGGGTAATTTATCGAATTTTTTTTGTGGAGCTGTGTAATTAATAACTCGAAAACAAATCTTCAGATCGAAAAGCGTACTCATAAGTGAAACTCTAAAATCTCAAATACCTTTTTTGCAATACATTTACCTAAACCTAAAATCACTGGAAAATGGAAATATTTGGAAAAAACTGGAAAATTAGATTTTTGACCCTAATATTTCATGGTTTTTAATTTTTTGTGGGGTCAAAATGGTTCAAATTAAAATCCCATTTAAGTCATCGGAAAGAGCTCGTCAAATTATTTGTTATCCGTATTTTTTATTTTCTTCATTCTCTATAGGAAGGGAGCAATCGCCGATTAAATTCCGATTTTTTAACTTTTTTTGCCCTCGATATGCTCTCGACATCGGTATTTGAAATGTTCCTGGACCGATTTCGGCTTGAAGTATACATGAATAAGATTTTAGGAACCTTCTACTTTAAGTGCAGAGATATTTCATTGGATGAGTTACGCATTAAATACTTTTTATTGAGTTGTCGATGACTCTACAACACTGAAATTCGCCATATACTCATGATGAGTCATAAGTTCAGTTTTGACGACACCGCCAATGGGATCACGTTTTACAAGTTTCGAAATTCGCGCGCAAATTTGCAGTTTTAAATCCTTTTTTTTTTGTTAATAAAGACCAAAATAAATGAATAGCAGCAACCGCCATGAACATTTAATTTATGTAGAGAATATAAAAAAAAATATTTCAGATTTACTTGGGTTATGTGCATATTCCCTATTATTGTGCATTTCGTTCGACTCGTTTACAGGTAATATAGCAAGAAACAGTTTTTTTCCAAGGTGAAGAAATGGTAAACTGACTTTTGGAGACTCCTAGAATAGGGTAATCAGTCACGTCAGGTTTCATAGTCCTTCAAGGGTTACAGCCTGGAGCTAAAGTAACAGTGTACCTACTGATAAGCTCATTTTTAGTTGACCCAACAACCTCAACTTATATTGTATAGACATTAGATTTAATCTTAAGAATGAGCTAAATCCAATAGGATTATTTCAGACATACATATCAAAACTAAAGAAGGGAAAACCAATGTGCATTGGTTTTGTGGACTTGAAAAAGGCATTCAAAAATGTAGATTGAAACAAGATGCTTTACATATGTAGTTAAAGCAATTATAAGTTTATAAAAGTTTTTAAATCTGGTTAAAAATAAATGATATAAAGTATAAATATTGCAAGCCTCAAACTTCAGATCTCTGAAACATTTTTGTGTTGAGAAATTGTAAATATAAACGAGAAATATGTATGAGACAGCTTATTATTCAAAGCAGGAGTGGGTTATTGGGAATTTTTCAGCGTAAAATTAAATATCAATTTACATAAAAAATAATATTATAGTACATACTTTTGTTGGAACAATTCGAAAATATTATTCATGAAGAATGTTAGATAAAAAATTCAAATAAATATAAAGTTATTTTTCTTTCTTCTTTGTTTTATTCCTTTAGTATACATCAAAGCTTAAAGAATTGTTTTAAAGTGAAATATTTCAAATTTCAGGCTCTTAACATTGTTTAGTAAAGTATTTGAAGAAAGCATTACGGTCCTAACAACAAAATTCTCTTTAGTATTTTTATACTGTGGGTGTAAAATAAATATTTTAAAACGTCGGATAAAAGTCCTTTAGAAATCTATGATTTTAGAATTAGTTGGAATACTACATGGGGTTGCTCAAAAAGTTATGAAGCACCAAATTTATATTTTCCTAAATGAAATAACCTGTTATTTGCTTTAATCTCTGGTTCTGCTGAAAATTAGGGGTGGGTTTATGTAACTCTCTAAATCCAAAGGTTATAGTTCCAGAGGTGTCGCGATGTTGGTGTAAAAAATAAGGATATGGTTCCACACAAAGTACTTGTTAGAGCTACTTTAGAAGAAACGCATAAGCAAAGAATGTTGAATAGTTGTATAAAATAAAAAAGAAACAATTTCGAATATCTACATAAAAGCAGAGTGAAAACAGGATCGAAGAATTGTAAGAAAGTCTCCGGTGCGACTATTAGAGTGACAGAGAAAAGAGAGTGGTTGACAAGACAGTGGTCAAACTTCCAATGATGTGTAAGGTCTCATAAAGAAAGTATATAAATGCAGCTTAGATGTGTGTAAAGTAAAAGGAATCCGAGAAAATAGCCAAAAACTGATTTTTGGTATTTTTACCCCCCCCCCCGCTCGAAAGCTGAATAAAACAGAAATATATTTTACAAACAAAAAATTTCTTGCAAATTAACCTTGTATTTACAACAAAAAAACTTACAGTTTGACAAAGGGATCTGAAAATCCGTTATTGTCCATTGGCAGTAAGTTGGCACATCGTATAACAGTCACCAATAGTGCCCTCTTCTTAGTTGAATAACATAAAGAGAGCAAGATTTGTCCTCGGGACCACAAATCAAAATCGAACCACTGGTTTAGCTCTGGAGCCGGTAGAGGTCCTTTTTGTTCTGGACGTAGATTTTCTAGAGGAACTGTTAGCTGTAAAACGTTCCTAATTAAAATTATACATTATACATTATACATCTACGAATACATTTTCGAAAAATGAATTTCTCTTCTTAACAGTATTTTTTTAAAAAATTGAATTTGAAGTCTTACTGCCAATTTCACAAACAATGTAATCAAAATTGAACTAACTGGATACTTGTAACTGGACAGCACTTATGTTAATATCATTGCCAAAGGTGACTCTAAACATCAATTAAATTTATTACTCCATTAAAAGTTTGGAGCAACAGGCTGTTGTAATAGTTTGGAAAATGTTATAGTCTGTCTCTTAAACTGGCAGCACAAAACCTTTATATATTTACACATACAGAAGAAATTTGTCCGCAACTTAGTATAAAACTATCCACTTGTTCTCTAAACTCAAAGTAACATTTTGTTTTTGATAATAATCCTTACATAAATTGTATTTTGAACTTTTAATTTCGCTAGTTTTATTCTAACTTCACCCATATAGTCATGACCATACTTATCGTCATCAACCACCAATACATGTAGCGATCTTTTTGCTAAATCATCTTCTGTTATATCGTAGAACGTTAGATTTTCATTGAATTCTGGATTTCTAAAATAAAAGAAATAAATTAATAATATCGTAACGGTCACAACCCAGTTTCACTATAGTTAACAATTGCATTCATACCGGCGAAGGACTAGTTTTTGTCATTTTCTAGTGATCCATTCTTATCTTTTCTACCAAAAGAGAATTATAAAATACTACAGCCTTGCAACCTCATTATACACGGTGTTGCAAAAATTTAAAAAAACATGTTTTCTTCTGATTTATTTTACACGTTTTCAAAGATAATTCACTGTAATTTTGCACACACAACACTTTTTGAAGAACCTATGGAATACTAAGCACCACTTAAATTCGGTGGTCAGGACAGTCCCCGTCTGATCACCCAGGTTAAACGACGCTTGGCATGGTTATTACTTGGTTAAGCTGTTTTTTTCTTTGCTTTTTCCAGCAAACCGCCCCCGCGGCCCCTGAAACTTTAAAGTTGTATATCTCTGTTGCTACTAATGAGACATATGCCAAGTTCAGGTTTTTTAATAGTGAGTCTATTAGGAATATTTTGGAAAAGAAAAAAAATATTTTGTAATTTGCAAAAAAAGTGGAATTTTTGAATAGACCCACCTGGGTAAAAAATTAACACGCTTAGGTATTTTATTTATTATTTTTTCTAAATAAATTTTATATCATTTTGTCGACAATTCTTAAATTTTAAGAGACAAAAATGTGTTAGTAGAAAGTTATAGTCATTTGCATGTTTTTAAACCCAATACATAATTAAAAAAAAAATTCAAATAACTATAACTTTCTACTAACACGTTTTTTTCTCTTGAAATTTAAGAATTTTCGACAAAATGATGTAAAATTTGTTTATAAAAAATAATAAATAAAATACCTAAGCGTGTTAATTTTTTACCCTGCTATCCAAAATATATTTTTTTATTTGCCAAAACATTCCTGGTGGGCTCACTATTAAAAAACCGGAACTTGGCATGAGTCCCATAAGTAGCAACAGAGATATAAAACTTTAAATTTCAAGGGCCGCGACTTGCAAACAGAAATTTTAAATTTGTGACTGAATAGTTTTTGTATGGTCTTTCAAATTTTAAATACAAATCCCTTATGGCCGCGACAGTTCACCGGAAAGGGTCTTTTACCCTGCATCTGCGCCACCATTCATTCACCAACTAACAGGCTAACAGCAGGCCCGGCCATGGCCTGGCCGCGTTCTCTTGCTAAGCAATATTTTTATATTGTATATAGTAATGTAACTTTATACATAATGTAATATAGAAAAGTGATGTAGTGGTGAAATGCAAATTACTTTCATGAATAAAGATATTTTAAACTAAGTCTTACTTAGATGGGTGACCTCTTGGGAACGCCGGCGCCGTGTCTTGCCTTAAACAAGAAGGACGATAAAGGAGCTTGTTCTCGATCGAGGAGGCAGCAACCTACATATTTACTTAAAGGGTTGGTAAAATCAATTGGGATTTTTCCAGCTCTGGATCTATGAGTAGGGCATTTTTAGTACACCTATGGTACATAGTACTTAGGCTTGGACCTTCGTGGACTGTCCATGTTAAAAAAAACGAATAACCCGTGATATTTCTTAGGAGACACGATCAAACCTGATTCACTGAGAATCAAAAACCAACAGACCATATTAAATATTTAGTCTGCACATAGAAAAAAGGATTCTAGAGTAAAGAATAAAACACTCTGCTTAAGGACATTGCGTATTTGTTTATCCAGTAAATTTGTTCATGGCGAAACTTAAATTTCCTTGTGATACTTTGTTAAGCAAAGAATACGCATTTCTTGAGATAAAAAAGTACACAAAAAAGAACTGCTATGCTATTTTTAATAATAGTATTATTTTCGACCACTGTCACATTAGTTATATTAAAGTTAATATACATATACATTGTTGAAAGAATCAAAAAAATATATTTCTTTAAAATATAGACTTATTATTAGAGTTCAAAAGTATTCCTAATTCTTTGAAAACCATATTACCATTTGTTGGATGACCAACATACTATTGGAAACCAATCCATTTTTATTATTCCTTAGAGTGTAGAATTGTTAGAGCTAAAAAATTAAACTATTCGATGAGAATACTTAAATATATTTGGGCGAACAATAGCTGTTTATAGGAGGTGTGATCCAAATTACAATATATTTTATTAAACGAACAAAAACTACTACAGTTTCAATAGAAAACCTAAAAATTAAGTGAATAATCCTTATATAATTTTAATTAAAATAAACACTCCTATAAAACATATAAGGTATTAGAAAAATAATAAAAAATATTAATTCAATGGATAAGAAAATAATTGGCTGAAATATTACTTATATTGCTTGCGGACACCCTTTGGAGGGGTTAAAATTGTGCTATTGGTATTTGTTCGCTGAATAGTGATTGAAGCTTGCAACCTGTTTGTTTATTGAGTTATAGGTACGCCAAAAATAATAGATCTATTGCAATTCTGGGGACTGGAGCAACTCATTTCAGTGTTTTATGGTAAGTAAAACAAATCTAAAAAGCATTGCACTAATAAGTGTGTTTTTTATTTGAAAATTTCTCTTGGTTGGTCTATTATAAGGCTGTTTACTCAGCCGATACCTATTGTGAAGAAACTGTGAACATTAAATTTGATCGGAAGTTTATTGTTGTATTTGTATTTTTAGACACGGTTTCCACCAAATCTACATATAAATTCAGTATATTCGAATGCAGTGGTACAAGCCAGAAGTTTTGCAAAGAAGCAGATCCTATATTTTGAGTGAAATAAATAAGTTTATCGTGTTCGCGTCAAAAACAGGTGTTTGTTTTTTATATTTAAATTTCTACAGAATGTTTAAACAATGTCTGTATATTTAATAAAACTAGGTAAACCAATATTATTTTAAAATAATAAAACGTGCTTTATTTGTTTTAAATATTAGTATAATTGATGTAATAGAAATTATATTAAATAAAAGTTCATTGTTCCTCAAAGCACATATAATTATGATCGAGTTTAAACAAAAATGTTTTTTTTCTATTAGAAGTTACATTAAATTAATTACTGATGTAGTTACAAACGTATTTCGATTAAATAATATGTATATTTTTACAAATAAACTTTTATTGAAACCAATGATATATTTTGAATTGAATTTAGAATGGGGTATTACTACATCAAATAATTGTTATATTTAAACGACCCATTAAAAACCAATGAATTCTTATATTTCAAGCAATATTATTACCTATTGGTTAACAATGATAAACTAATCACTGAAAGAATCCGAATTTGTATTGTGCAATACGGAATAGAATGTATCATCGAGTGAATTGGTATCCAGTTCAATATACGATAGTGTTTTTCTGTTTGACAATAGAGTATATTAAAAACCTCATCAAATTTCACCACCTAACTTCTTCAATACTGACAGAAAATTGCACCCTCTTTATCTAATTCATTCCGATAAACAGTTTATTCGTAATACATCAGACTTTGTTAAACACAAATGGGTTTTTTACTTTTACTGACATCGAAAATATCGAAAATATACACTCACCACCATTAAATTTGGGACAAACACAATTTGGATCAAAAATGTATGATAACTTTTTGTCCATAGTCCTATTGTATTGTTTTTTTTTCAAAATGTAGATCAATGTTTCCGTTTTAATTCATTTTATTCAGTTTTCAACAAAAAGAGTTTACATGTTGAAATATACAGAAAAATACAAAGCATATTTTTCCTTAAGTTTGTAAAGCCCTGTGCAATTTAAACTCCACTGGATATGCTTTTCTGCAGAGTATAATCCATTCTTAACATTTTGCTTTCTTATTCTCCTTCATATCTTTCTCCGTTCAAGAGATATGAATTTTTGAAAAAACGTTCCACTTTTTACAACAATAAATTATTGAAAACAGTGTTGTTTTTTTTGGAATGTTTTGGTTGCCTTAGAAACCCATTCTTCATTTGGTCCAGTTTTATCTGACATTTCGAGCATTTGGTGAGTGATTTTCGAATTTATTTTTTATTTCACGATGCCTTTGGCATCCGAAGATTCAGCTAGAGCTGTTGCTCTTCATGATGTTGGTTATTCCTATAGAGAAGTAGCGGATATGCTAGATTTTACAAACTTCAGCATGGAAAGAGCCGTGGCAAGGTTTAGTGAAACCGGAAGTTATTGTAGAAGGCCTGGATATGGAAGAAATCGTGGTACTTCTGCCCTTGATGATCACTTTATTAGAGTCTCAGTTTTAAGAGATTGGCATACAAGTGTAGTAGAGATAAGAAATGAACGCGAAAGAGTTCGTCCAGTTGATATCAATGACTGCAAGAAGAAGAATTAATGAAGCCAATTTCCTCACACAACATCGAGTAAATAGACTTCGTTTTTAGCAACGCGGCGCATTAACTGGACCAGGAAAAATAGAGGCAAGTCTATCTTCAGACGAGTCTAGATTTTGCGATCTCCTGACAGACGAGAAAGAGTATGAATACGACAAGGGAAGAGATTGACGCAATGTAATTTTAGCGAAAGGGTTAGCTTTGGTGGTGGATCCATAATGGTTTGGAGGCGGCATTTCCTTTGACGTTCGAACAGAACTTGTTTTTATTGACAGAGGAACTCTATCTGCCCGAAGGTACATCGACGAAATTTTGGAATCGGTAACCACTTCGTTTTCATGCATGACAATGCCCATCCACATACTGCAAGAATAGTGGCCTAATATTTAGAAGAAGTTGGAATAAGCGGTATGTAATGCCCCGCTCGTAGTCCTGACATTAATCCGTCAGAACATGTATGAGGCGTGTTAGGTAGACGAATCAGGAAAAGGCGAGGATAGTTATTCACTCTCCAACAGCTCCGAGACGTTCTGGAAGAAGAATGGGATAAGAGGCTATCCAAAATCAATTATGGGAATGAATCGACGTTTAGTAGCTGTTAGCGACGATCAAAATTGGGGCTTCGAGGAATGGAGTAAAATTTTATTTTCCGACGAGTCAAGGTTTGGCCTAAGGTGGGGCTTTGTAATGGTATGAGGTGGCATAAATATGGAAGCTCGCACTGACTTAGTAATGATTAATGGGGGAACCCTGATGGTTGATCGATATATTCGGGACATTTTAGCACCACATGTCATTCCTTTTGCACCCTTTATAGGAAACAACTTCATGCTGATGCAAGATAATGTTCGTCCTCAAATTGGAAGAGTTGTTACTCAATACTGAGATGACATGAAGTATGAAAAATTTACTGGCCATCACGTAGCCCAGACCTTAATCCCATAGAGCATATCTGGGCCATGCTGGGCAAAAAGATTGGAAGCCGAGTTCTGGCTCCGAGTAACCTGGAATAATTAAAAGAAGCAGTAACCCACGAATGGGATCAAATCGATCAAAATCAGATTCGACACCTCATTAACGAAATGCCAAGGCATATAGGGGCAGTTATTCAAGCTAGGGAGAGATACCCGCTATTGATGTTTTTAGTGCCTAATACTGTTTTGCTCTTTACATTATGGCTACTGCTGGGTTTTTCTAAAAATTAAAAAATGTTGCAAAATGGTTGTGTTTTCTTTAAAAGTTCATATCTCCTGAACGCGAAAGATATCCAGATGAATAAAAAAGCAAAATGTTAAGAATAAATCAGACTCCACAGAAAAGCATATTCAGCAGAGTTAAGATGGAAAAATTACTCTACAGAGTATTAAGTAAAAAACATACATTTTCATTTTCCTGCATTTTTCAACATGTATACTCTTTTTAGAAAATTGAAACAAATTAATTAAAATCAATACATCTACAATTTAGAAAAAATCATTTAAATCGGACTACGGAAAAAAGTTATCATAATATGGATCGGATTTTTTGTCGGTGAGTGTATATTTGTACATCAAAATAAACTTAAAAGGGCAAAAAATTTGGGCTACCAACAAAGAGCTTATAATTTACCAAAAGTAAATGGCTATGATTATTATCCAGAAAACACAATAAGAAGTGGAAAATGCAGAAGCCCACAAAAATCCTTATTGTTAATAACTTTCTTTATTAGGGTAAGTGCCTTATCGGTCGCTTTATAAAGAACTTTTTCCATTAGCAATTTATATTACATTCATAAAGAATATTTTATTTTATTTCATACTATAAAATATCACCATACTAAATTTATACGGAGTCATCGTGATAAAATTTGTTATGATATACGTAGGGGGTAGTTTAAATATGAGGTACATAATAATTATTTTATTATTTATGTAGCTACAACTAGCTATTTTCCACATCATTTATTAAAATATATTTACGGTTTAAAATTTTACTACTCTCATTTTACTTCCGAAAGCGTTGTTAAAATAAACCTAAAACGTTTATTTGTGAAAATTAATTTCCAATGGGTATTTATTTTGTAAAAAGGATTTTAGTATTAATATTTGCGTTTAGGACAGGACTACCTAAATTTTTTTTATTACAAAAAGTGTTTTTATGGTTATAATAAATATGTTCTACGGCAAGGACTTGATTTTTCTTTAAACAAATTTTGGCGTGGAATGCAATAATAGGTAATTGCATGTAACAGCGAGCTTTTGTTATGAGAAGTTTCGTAATAGATGCTGATTAATTAGTCGTTTGTCGTTATAGCGGTGTGATTAACTTTACTCGTTATGGTGTGTTGTTTTTTCTTTATTCTACTTGTAAAAACATAAAAGTTCCAAACAAAATAGAAGTGCAACAATGCCCCATTTTGGCGCACCAAAAGACTTATCCTGTTCCGTTTTACCCACGGTCTCGGACGTTATAAAATACTTTTTATGACATAACCTAGAACAAAATCGTGTTAACCAAAACCTTGTTGTATCACATCATTATGAAAAAGTTACATTCTGATAAAGTATAGTTCTTTGTGACAATATTATTCTGCATTTTGATATTTTTCGTGTTTGTTCTTTCTGTAATAGTATGCCCTCTCCTCGGTAATACGTTCTACCATTACGCCCTGTATTACCGTCAGTCTAGGACGTGATGCTTTCTGCATTCTCCCAGGATTCATACCATGTCGAAGTTCAATAATGCAACTTCATTTCACAGTTGTAATTATTCGAGCGTGCAACTCAGAGTATCCCTTTTTACACCAATGTCACAAGTAGACAACTAGACTTTAGTAACTGTCAAAGGATTGAGTTGTTTTATTCCATTACTTAGGTGGATCTGTATCTACCATTTAATCAGTCAATGGAACAATTATTTTCTGCGTAAATACGTAGTTTTTGATGGAGAATTGATGTTTTTAAATGTTCCTTTCCATTGTGCGTTTTAAACTTGCTGTCAATCATAACGTGGAGAATATATTAAAATACGTACATATTTTAAAATCCTGTGTTCTCATCACATTGCAAATCTTTTAATAAAATATTTCAAATAGTTTTTAACATTATATTATATATTATATTATAAATGTATAAAATCACCCTGAAAAATATTTTTACATAAACAAGCTAAACATAATAAAATAAAACATTTTAGTCTTGAAAGGTTCTTACTCAAGATACTTAAAATATTTATTATATTGGTAACAGCCGTGATCCTGGTAAATAAAATATTATTTTGACATAAACAAGATAGAAAAATAAAATAAAAGCTTTTAGACTCAGAGGGTTTTTATTGAAAGTACTTATAGACTTTATTTTATTTATTGCTTTATTTACCAACCAGAAATAATAATTACAGTCATAAAACGTGGAAAAAATGTTACTCCAGTTTTAAGACCTCCTAGTAATAATAATATTTTATGAATATTGTAAGGTGGAAATGGTGGATTTACATTACAAAAAGAAGTTGGCGTTATCACATTCTTGATTGACGTTCGTGGTCACTAACAACGAACGTCAATCAATGACGTCATGGCTGGTATCTATATTTCGGTGTAACGTAAGTTTTATCTCGAATGAATTTGTTATATACAGTGAGTACCGGAACGTACCGCGCTTTAGTACACTTCCTTATTTTTGATTTTTCAAGAAAAATTCATGTCTAATAAGAACTCGTGCTTATCTTCGCAAGTCACAAACACTGAATAAAGTCATGACAAAATATAGATGGTGTTCAAAATATTGAAGATACTCTTATTTTTAAGTTAAAAAAAATTATTTAACTAAGTTGTTCTAAAATAAAAGCTTAAATACGGAGCTCAATAAAAAAATCACAAATTATTTTCATCCGAAAGCAACATTTTTTGAATCATCACTCCAGTGCTGAACTGGAACGTTGGACTGTAAAGTTCAACCAAGTTCAAAATGGGACAGCCACGTGTTGTGCGCAAAGGTGTGACGTCAAAATCAGTAGCGGAGATATAAATTGTTTTAAGACAATTTATGGCTATGACTTCTGCCACCCTCTACCAAGGTTACGGCACTGAATTGCTTCAGAGATTGCAGGACCGTGATAGCCACCTAACTGGCATGTTACGACTAATGATTCGATCTCACAAAAATTCTTCCAAAAAATTTAAATTATCTAGAGTTACGAGAATTGGCGCGCCATCCTGCCGAAAGTAGCCTTGTTGCATATCTTCATCGTTTAATGCGTTTACAAAATTTTCTAAAATTTTATTACGGTAAAGCGCCGAATTGAGAATCCCTTAAAAATCGGTTCAATTACCCTTCTGTTCGATATAGCCACCCACACGCCAACTTTTTGTGAATGCAGAGGCTTCTCTATAAAGAAATGTGGATTTTCGGAACTCCACTCTCATTCGTTGAGAATTTACATAACCAGAGAGGTAAAATCATGCCTTGTCAGAAAAAAAGGTTTTATCAAATTCGTTTTCATTATTATGCAAATTAATCATCAATCAAACCCAAGCGAACCACACTGAAAATTGCATTCGCTGCGGCTTGTCGTTTGGTAACAATTCTTGGACTGAACTTAGATGATAAGCGTACAACAATTTGCCCCAATTCTTCAACTTTTCGTGCAGTGCAAACTTTGGGTATCCCACTGCCTTCCTTTCTGTTCACACTTTCTGTTTCTCTAAACAAAGCCTCAGATCTAGTCAAAACTTGTCGAAAGCCATGACTATATGTGGAAATACTGTTTGAAAATTCTAAATAGCTTCCCGTGAGAAATAAACCCACTGACCATCAACCCTTATGTCATTTCTCAAGCAACTTTCCATTATACATAAAAGCTTTTTGTTCAGTCGTAATTACCATATTTAATTTTCTTAAAAATAAAAACTTTAGAACTAGACAGTTTTGTTTTTCATTCACCTATACTTTTTACCTATGTTACCTTTCAGGAGTAATAATTTAAGACATGCGTTATTGATTGCACGGCATACTTTGAGGACGTTTTTTTTGATCTTTCATTATTTGCCCATACTAAGACTTCTCGGACACCCTGTATATATTATTACGATGTTGAAAAATCGACAGCACAGTATTGTAAATAAAAGATGTTTCAAGCAAAATAATATAAAGCAAGAAGGTTTACTTACGGTATGTTTAGCCATTTTATGTTAAGAAGTTCCAGTCTTAACGTCAATAAACTGTATCGAAGAAGTTTTTTAGAGCGATGTTTACGTATTAAACAGGTGCTAACTTTAACCAACAACTGGAAAACTGTTTAGTTTGTAAACTATTTAATAGAAAACTCTACAAATGTGATACTTGGCTGATTCAAATTATATGTTTTTAGAATTCGATTTTCATAACAAATAATCTAAGAATGTTTGAAGAAGCTTACAAGTAATTTTTCGCAAAAATGATAAATGCTACCTAGTACAAAAAATGGATAATGAATAAATAACGATTTTAACCTATCAGGGAAAATATACAGAAACGAGGTTAATATATTCTTACCTTGTTTTATGCACAGTCTTAGTCCTCAACCTAGTAGATACTTTGGCATTGGGTAAAATGTTAAGTTTACAAAACGGATCTGACAATCCACCGATATCCATGGGAATAAGATTTTTGGCTCGATATACTGTACAATGTAAAATATTTGTTGGTTGGTCGTAATTTAAGGATAATTCTATTATACCCATTGAAGTATCCACTGGTTGTTTTTGATCAGTTGATTCCGCCGAGCTCTGAAAATAAAATATTTTAGTTAATGTAGTAAGGGGCTTTAATTATTGCTGAATTTTGTAGTTTTAATAATTTTATTGTCTTAATCAAGGAGATATTAAAGTAGACTGTTAATATCCAGTCAAATTTAAAATATAAGGAGGTCAGATCAGGAGATCTTGCAGGCCAGTTGGCGACCAAGGCGAATCCATCTATCTCCAAACGTGCTATTAGGGGTGACTCGGATGTATTCGAAAAAGTGTGGCAGGGCATCATCTCGATAGTCTCTGCTGATATTCATCGTTATTCAGAAAGTAGTATAATTCGTTCTTTAAAAAATCGCTGTACATATTCTCACCTGAACGGCCTAAATGCCATAATAATATGAGACTTTGGAATGTCAGGAAATCTAATAGCCCACAATAGAGAATATGCATGTATCTTATTTACTACTTCAAGCAAGTCACTATAAACCCAAACATCTTGTTTTGAAGAAATTTCTACAGTACTCCATGGTTAAAAGCACGTTACAGATGAACAACAATCCAGATATTTCGAAATATTTGAATGATTTCATTTCTAAAGCAAAATTCAAAAGGATACAAATCTAAGAAATCGAAGATTTTTATTGGAACCTAATAAATGAATTTCTAAACAATGCCCCCGATGAATCTTATTTAATGTTGAAGGTATGTAATTAAAATATTATTAAGTATATAAGTTAACTACAATTTGGTTTGGTTTGTAGGTTTCCACAATATTTCGAATTGCGGGAGCGTGTCGGGCTACTGGATTATGCCCGATGTCAATAGATGACATAGAATAACTATGAACGTCATTAATTGTTAAAATTAATGAAACAAAAAATTATGTAATTAGGAGGTTTCTTGTCACTGAAGAATACATTACATTTTACAAAAAGTACAAAGGACTTCGTCCACTAACAGCAAAAGATCGTCGCCTTTTTTATGGATACCGCAATGGAAAATGCATTAATCAAGTTGTGGGAAAAATCAGTTTTATAAGGTACCTTAAAAAATGGCTAGTTTTCTTTGTCTCGAAAGTCCTAAATTGTATACAGGGCATTCATTTCGAAAATCGTCAGCAACTCTCCTTGTGGAATCTGGAGGAAACCTAATAACACTAAAAAAGCACTGCGGTTGGAAGTCTTTAACGATCACCGAAGGTTACCTAGATAAATCCGTATCACAAGGAAATAAATAGCCAACGTAGTATTGGGAAAATGTGGCTGCTTATCAGGTAAACCCAATTTTCAAGCCAATACATCGAAAACAGTTGTGTCACGCTTAGAAAATGTTGCTGACACTGAAAGAGTAGAAAATGTCATTGACGGTGAAGATACTTCCACTTCACTAGAGACTTCATCAAGTCTTAATAAGGAAATAAAATTTGTGCAAGGCACGTCTAACAACTGTTTTTTTAATGTTAATAAAATGTAAAGTTAGGCGTTAATTTCTTTTTTCCACAAATGAAAATAGTATATTTCATTACCAGTCCGGAAAAAAGGATTTTTCTGTGCGCGCTTGACAAATTCTCGTGTGAGGCGCAGCCGAACACGGGAAGTCAAGCAAGCACGGAAAATCCATTTCTGGACGTGTAATGAACGATATTTTTTATTATACTTCTTTGAAAACGATAACATAAAACAAAATATAACATAAAAAAATACATACATACAAAATAAACTTGGAATATTTTTATTTTCACAACTGTTATCGGAATTTAAAAAAAAAACTACTAGAGTAATTAAAAATTAACTATTAATAATGAAAGATGCCACTTTTTCAGGTTGAGAGAACATTTTATTAGAATGAATTTAATTGACAGAAAATTAACAACGCTGACAATATGGTCTTTGGCAGGTATGATGCGTTTTCATGGTAACTTTCAAATCATTTAAAAGGTGATTTAAATTTGTCTATGTCAGATAAGATTGACAAAACGTCAAAAAATATTTCAGAAATTCATCTAAATATTCAAATATTTACGAAATAAAATACAAAATAGGTACATATTAAATATCAGATAGCATATAGACTTTCTTGAGTTTAGTTTATTTTCCTATACCTATATTTCTATTTTAAAGCCAAAAAATAGTCGGTATCTTCATTCAGCACACTGAAAGAACTGGAGACCAGGAAAATTTTTTCCGTGCGCTCTTTCCGTGCGCTAGCCCGAAAAAGCCCATCTTACATTATTACTAAAACAGATGAAAATAAGGTGTTTTCAAAGAAGTATAATAAAAAATTATTTTCTAGGGAAAAAGGAATTTTTCCCATGGTAACAAATGTTGCATTTTTGCACCTGTCAAAGTCAATTTTTTCCGTCACAGGAAATAGTTATTATCCTAACAAGTGCGGAAAGAGTCACTTTCCCGCAAGCGACTGCCGTTACCCGAACGACGCGAAGCGGAGTTCGGGTAAGCAGTCGAGTGCGGGAAAGTGCCTTTCCGCATGAGTTAGGATCAAATTTTTTTCTACTAGCGTTAAAAAAACCAACATCATTTTTACAAAGTTTATTATTTTTTAATAAACAAAAAATAACAGGTATATAATGTTTACTTATTACTTATTATATATATTTATCGTAAAAGTACAATTGGATGCACTGTGTAAATTAATTGCTGAAGCTAGAGAGGTTGAAGTTGACTGATTCTGCATAGTGGAAGTTTGAAGAGACAGAGGTGTTGAACTTTCATGGACGCTACTGGGACCCGGTGCAATATCTAGGGACGTGGATGTTTCTAAGATGCAACTGGAAGTCGTTGGAATAGCTTGACTGATATTGAGAATTTTGTTGGACATATCTTTTTTCTGTTTGATGGACTCCTCTAGGTAGCCTTCGGCAACAGACGTGGATTTCCATCCCCCTAGGCGTTTAATATTCGTTATTCCTTCACCAGAATTGGCCAGTAGAGTGGCCGATGAGCGCCTAAAGCTGTGACCGGTGTACAATTCAGGATTTTTATGTCCTATATAATGACTCTAAGACTTCATAATAATATTATTCATACATCACCAAAATTTTATTTCAATATAAAACATTAAAAAATATTTTCCCGCACTCAGTGCGGGAAAAATTTTCCCGCACGGTGCGGGAAAAATTTTCCCGCACGGTGCGGGAAACTTAGTCTTTCAGAGACAAAATGAGTGCGGGAAAACGGTGAATTGCGCACGCTAGTAGAAAAAAAATATTTAGAGCTTACAGCACAAAAAATTATCCCAAAGAAATGCATTTGCACTTTTGCTAATTTCTGCAGATGTAGGTAAAGTCCGGATCTGTAGAAAAATAAGCAGTCATCATAAGTAAATCAACTGTCCGCAACGAAGATAGAGAAAATAATAATAGGTTTGTTAGCCCGTAAATTATCCGATTTTCCTTATTCTTGAACAGTTTTTCAATAAAATGTAATGTTTCTTATCCACCAAATCTCCTAATCTTCGGGAAATAATCAAACAAATAAATTAATACTGGAATTTACAATAAACCAGCCCTAATAACACTTTTATTTGCATATAATGTGACGACACAATCGATAGCATGGCGTTTTACAAGTTTTAAAATTTGTACGATTTGTAACAGATATTTCTTTTGTTAATAAATACGTGGGCCAAAGCAACCATCATAAACATTTAATTTATGTAGAGATTACAAAAAAAATATTTCGGGTTTATGTGGATTATATGCATATTTCCCATTGCGCAGCTTCTCAGTAATTTTTTCTACATTCTCCCATAATTAATGACATGTCGTTCTCAATATTGTAATTTTGTTCCATATCTGTAATGCTTCGAGACCGGAACTCAAATTACTTCTTTCACACCAAGTTGATAATAAGACTTAAGTAACTGTCAACTCAACCAGCTATTTTTATTCCACTATGCGGGGTTTACACATGCAATGATTTATTGGCGCCAGTGACGCCAGGCGCGCCAGCAAACCAAAAATGCCATGTAAACACTTACTGGCGTGCAAGCTAGGTGCATGCAAACTCGGATTAAAAAAGTTGGTAGTCTTCCAACTTTTATGCGCCAGTTAATGTTTCAAAATAAATATAATCTGCAAATGTAAACACCTTAAGACTGAAACTGGCGTGCCGAACATCTCTATTTGTGAACATCTAGCGAAAACCTTTACTGGCGTGCAAATAGAACTGGCGTGGCTACTGGCTCCACTAAATCCATGCATGTGTAAACCCACCATTTTTTTTCTTAAGCGTACCTTACACGATCAGTAATATTGATATCAATCAATACTGACAATATTTCAACAATCCACTTCAATCTCTGTATCAATATTCTTCAACCTTACACGATAAGTATTATTGTCAATATTTCCTTCAGCACATAACCTACTATTATCCGTGCCTGCTGAAAATGGATCCTCGACAGAGAGCATGTATAATACATACATACATACATACATACATACGATAATGTTAAATTTAGGCATAAAACATACAGTAAAGCGTAAGCGCTGGATGAAAGATTGGTTAAAAAATGTGCTTGCTGTTGTTTGTTATTGACAGCAACTGACATTACACTAAGAATTGATCCAATATTGACAGCGCACCCTAGACGATCAGTAATACTGACCGTATCCCCCTACTCGCTGATATTGATGCCTGATATTCGGAAATTCGAATTCGCGTCAGTTCAATCCATCAAACCATCAATATATCCACCTCACACGGTCAATATTTTTGTCAATATGATAACATATTGTCAGTATTATTGACCGTGTAAGGTGCGCTGTAGCTGTACCTTCGCTATTTAAACAGATTGCCACCCGCCCTTCAAAATGTGGGGGTAAATGAAGATGTCACATAAATCTTAAAATATGTCTCCTTACGTCATTATCTTGCATATTTATTAATAAAATAGTCCAAACCGTTTTAATTTTTAACGCATTGTAACACTTGAAAATCCTCACCCTATACATAAAAAAAGTTACCTATTTACAAATTTTAAAAAAGCAGTGATTGAAGTTTCGAATTTATTTTGACCAGCATGGTCACTGATTTCGACAAATGAAAATTAAGATGTATTGTAAAATAATTACGTAATACTAAAGTTACCTTTAGGCTGCAAGAACTCGGAGACAATTTTTCATCTACACTTTTAGTGTCACTCCAATTCCAGTCGGAGACTGATCTTGACGCCATGGATTCTCTTCGCGACGCTTCCAAACTGTCTGCAATCAGTAACAGTTAATGAAATATCCTAATGATTGTATTTTTTTTTAAATTTTACTACTGCTGTACCTACATCTAAATAATTTTATTACATATTTGCGTTCTCCTAAATATTAGTCAAATCACTAATAAATTAAATTGTTAAAAATTTTAGACATTACATGTAATGGCAAACAGTTTTTTCTTGTTATTGAAATAGAGTCAAATTATGTCAAGTGGCTAACTATTTCAGATATTTCATGTAATTCTAGAAGTGAAATTGCCAGTTGGTTAAATACAAATACTGGTTAGCGGCTATTTGTAGAGTTAGTTTTTATACATATTATTGCTAATCTTATATTGTGAAGTTTCCCACCAATAAGGGATAATATGCACATATTTCTTTATTGCATAAATCGTTTAAGGAAGTCATTACAAACCAAAAAAAAAAATATTTTGAATAAAATTACTACGATAATTTAGCTACAAAAAATGTTTACTTTTCGGTATAATTTATTACAATTTAAAAAGCAGCCACATTTGTCCTTGACAAGTGACGTCAGGAGATCAGAAAAAATCTACATGTTAACGTAAATCTTAACCTAAAGTCGAACAGGTTTGATTTTCTCGAAAACAGCCAGAGGGAGAGAAATCGAATTTTTTGGGTTGATAGAGCAATAGTTCAACTAGCTTCGGTAAAATATTCAGTTATACAGGATGCTTCGTTTCGGAGCTATCAAAGTCGAAATTTCCGCGGGTACAGGTCGCAAATGTAAATTAAATCGACGTAAATTTTCGGAGGTTCTAGGGAACCCGGAGCTACAGAACTCCACTGAAACTGGTGAGGATCAGAAAATGGCAAGTAATTCTTTTGAATTTTTTTGGTCGAAAAATGCCATTTCCAGACCCCTCTTTGGTACCTAATAACTCGAAAACAAAACGTCAGATCGAAAATCGGATTTACAAGGGAAACCTTAAAATCTCAAATACTATTTTGCAATACACTTACCTAAACCGAAAATCACTGGAAAATGTAAATATTTGGAAAAACTGGAAATTTAGATTTTTGACCCAAATATTTCGCGGTTTTTAATTTTGTGTGGGGTCAAAATGGTTCAAATTAAAATGAGATATACGTCATCAGAAAGAGCTTGTGAAAGAATGTGTTATCCATATTTTTTTAATTTCTTTATTCTCTATAGGAAGGGAGCAATCGCCGATTAAATTTCGATTTTTTTACTTTTTGTGCCCAAGACATCGGTACATTTGCATCACTCTGTATTTTTTCCTATCTATTTTTTCCACAATTTTTCAACACTATCTTATAAAGGGATAATCACACTGTAAAATGAATACCGAATGGGTCGTCCAGGAGTGTATTTAGGGGGTAAAAATAAAATGTTCTTGATTTTTTCCGACAAATCCTATTTTCAACCGACATTATTCCACACTATTTACCCTATTTAGTGATTCTTTTTGCCTTTATTTTATCCATTAATTGTCTAAGAATACCTCCCACTAATTTAAGTCGCATATTTTTTCGGTAATGTTATAAATAAAAAGGTTTATTTGCATCGGGGACATCTAAAATTTGAAAATTTTTGAATTTTCCAAGATTGCCATGAAAATAAAGAATTGCAGTTTATTTATTTGAAACTATTAAGATGATATATCAAAAATACCAATGTTTGTTGCAAAATTGAAAGGTTTCTGGACCGATTTCGGCTTAAAGTATACATGAATAAGATTTTAGGAACCTTCTACTTTAAGTGCAGGGATATTTCATTGGATGAGTTACGAATTAAATGCCATTTTTATTGAGGTTTCGATGACTCTACAACACTGGAATACGCCATGTACTCATGATGAGCCATTAGTTCAGTTTTTACGACACAGCCAATGGGATCACGTTTTACAAGTTTCGAAATTCGCGCGAAAATTTGAAGTTTTAAATCCTTTTTTTTTTGTTAATAGAGACTAAAATAAATGGATAACAGCAACCGCCATGAACATTTAATTTATATAGAGAATATAAAAAAATATATTTCAGATTTATTTGGGTTATATGCATATTCACTATTGTGAATTTTACTTCTAGCAATATAGGCAACGTCTAGAATAGTTAGCTACTATACGATTCTACTAACGGCTTAAATTTTATAACCGTATCATAAAATAATAATTTATTTCAGTCTCTAGCAAGCACTTCATGGACGGTCTAGATATTCCATAAAACGACTAGGTACGCTAAACGGCTGCAACCTATAAATACGCTTTTACAGCGACGTTTAAAGGTAGAAAATAATCTGTTTATGGCTTCTAAAAATTGCTGAAGAATTTTAAAACCTACGTATACTTAGAATTTCTTTATTTGTATCGTTATGTTTCAAAGTATTTTTAATAATTTTACCTAATGTTTATGTCTTTTATTATATCATTCGTTAAATAGTTATTCCAACCAATAAGAGAGGCTGTGATTTTCTCAGGCGTGATCTCCTCTTTGGCAGAAATATTCGTAAAAATATTTTATTATTACTCTAAGATAAATTCGTTCAACGAACAGTCACAATTTGTTCAAGTAATAGAAATCCTTGTTTTAATATTTTGGCAACACCTTTAAAAAATTGCCGATATAATCCCAGCCTTCCCTTACATTACCTACCTACAATGAAATCTCAAAGCGTGGAAATGAAAAAATGTTAATTCACTGACACTTTTTTCTGCTTACTAATTTACTTAATTTAAAAAATAAAAAGGTCCTGTTGACATACTAAAAAATTTGCAAAAGTCTGCACGGAACTTCCCTCGCAAAATGAAATTTCAAGTATAATAAAATATAAAAATGCACACTTGTTCGTATTTCGATTAGGTGGCTCTAACAACTTGCATTAACTAATCAGTTCTAAATCTAATTTTTTCGGAAAAGGGAAGGCTTGACCGACCGGAAGAGCTGGATGTCAAAGATTTATCTATTTTGATTACAACATAAGTTTATAACCAATCAGAATTTTTCCTTTATTCTACGTGATTGATGTATATATAAACGGTAAATTTTTTCCTTAATTTTAAGCTCATTGCTCGGATTTATATATTCTCCAATCTCTCTAGTGACATAATTAAGAATAGTGAGAAATCTTTGATCCTTGTCCCCTTTGTGCAGCTACAGTTCAAAAAGGTCTTCATTCTTCAAGCGATGAATCACTAAAAAAACTTCAAATATTTTAAAATATAGCAAATAGTACCAGCTAAATTCTTTAAGAATGTAATATCAGAAGAATACTAAATGCTTTTAAGTAAGACTTATCGCCGCCAACTATCGCCTTTTTTATAAGTCTACTAAAATTTGAAAATTAATACTTCATAAGACAAATATACATAGACGTAAGTCTCATATTATAAATAATGTTATGAGCAAAAATTAAGATAATAATCCAATGCACTCCGTAAAAAGTACTAAAACACAAACTACCATCACAATTATTATAAAGTTTCGCTATGGTCGGCGACGTAATCAGACTAAGGAACGACTCTTTCGAATGTACCTACTTAAACAAGTATTCGTACCAGGTCACTATGGTTTCTTGAAAGCGCTTATTTGACCATAACATTATTTATTGTATGAGTCTTACTTCTATGCATATTTGTCTTATGAAGTATTAATTTTCAAATTTTAGTAGACTTATAAAAAAGGAGGTATTTGGCGGCGATAAGTCTTACTTAAAAGTATTTAGTCTTCTTCTGTAATTACATTTTTAAAGAATTTAGCTGCTACTACCTGCTATATTTTAGAATAGTTTAATTTTTTTTAGCGATGCATCGCTTGAAGAATGAAGACTTTTTTGAGCTGTGGCTGCACACAATAGACATAGATCAAACAATTCTCACTATTCTTAATAATTATGTCACCAGAGAGATTGGAGAATATATAAGTCCAAGCAATGAGCTTAAACTTAAGGAAAAAATTCACCGTTTATGTTATAATTTTCATGAAAGATGGCATCAATCATGTAGAATAAAGGAACATTTCCAAAAGGAAAATTCTGCTTGGTTATAAACGTACTTTGTAATCGAAATAAATAAACCTTTGACATCCAGCTCTTCCGGTCGGCCAAACCTTGACCTTTCCCGAAAAATCAAGCCGATCAAAAAGGCGGGAAGCCTCGCAATTATCCTGTGAAGAAAAGCATAATATCATTGTCTATTAGCTTTAAATAAATAAAAAAATAGATTTTCCTGAGGTTTCAGTCAGAAATTCAGACTTATTATTGACGCTGTCAGTTACGCCCTCATGCGGTCGAGTTTGAAGCTTGCAAATAATTTCTAGAAACTTCTGATGACCACTTTAGTAAAAAAAAAATCCGGACACTCTGGGTATTATATTTGCCTCAATATCGCCGGTGATTAACTTTTATCGGGACACCCTGTATGTTTTAAATACAAAAATTTTACTTATTAGCACTTATGAATCTGGTTATTTAAAAGCTTGTACAAGAAAATAAGCAATGCGCCTCTTTGTCTGTGCTTAAGGTTCCTCATCCCACACAACATCACCCTGGTCTCGTTGGTGAGATCCGACGAGGGAAAACGATGCTTGTATTATAAATATTTTGTAAATTTGTTCTGAACCCTCTTAAGTCTAGTCTTATGGATGGTATAATTCGGAGTCCAGATTACTGAACAGTATTCAATATTCAAAGATGCTCCGAACGAGACAGTTGTACAGACACGTAAGAGCTTTCGTGTCGTAGATATATTTGGTGTTGCAGTTTATGAATCCAAGCATCCTGAAGCCATTGAGAATAGTACTGTCAACATGTTAATTAAAGGATAATTACAGTCACCACAATGATAGTCACCTAGGCGTTACGCTGGACCGTACACTAAGCTTTAAGCAGCACTGCATAAATACAAAGGCCAAAGTAAGCGCGCGCAAGAACATCCTTAGGAAATTGACGGGTAGATTTTGGGGAGCCGATCCACAAACCTTAAGAACATCCGCCTTGGCCTTATGTATATCAGCTTCTGAATATGCAGCTCCGGTCTGGAGTGCTTCAAAACATGCAAAACACGTCGACACGGCCGTCAATGAAACCGCACGGATAGTGACTGGATGCCTTAGCGATGGGTCATTCGTTCACTTTCAAGAGAGCCCGCTCACTCGTTCAGCTCACTTGGAAGAGTCGTTCGCAAGGAGTCGTTCGCAAGGAGTCGTTCGATTAAACGAGGGCTGCTACCCGTATCTCCGAGCTGCGAATTGCGGCGCTCTTTACTTTAGCGTGACACCTGCATTTGTTCATGTTCATAAAATAGAGCAAAAAATGCTATGAATTACACATTTTCGACTGCCGACGGCACGCTGCTTAATTGTGGCGCGGCGGCTTCAAACAAAAATAAAATAAATATTAAAATATTGGAATGATTTATGGCTTTTTTTGCAGGGCGTTTGAGTTTGGTTGGTACCGAGGCCGACACAATAATATACTAATATAATAATACCTAATACTGAACCAGACTTTTAATAAATCATTTGATTTGATTTTTGGTTGTTTTATGCGTTAGTTTGTGGCCTGAGTTTTAACCTACCCGCAGAATACACCTCTGCTTAAAAAGCGTTGTAGCAGATTTCCGGCAAAGTAATTAATCGTAAAATAATAGTAATACCAAAGACGTACAAACTGTGTAATGTATTACCATATAGGCCGCTAGATGCTCCACCACTCTCGTTCTATTATACGACTCCGACTGAGCCGCTCCCGGCTAGCGCTCTTCGCGGCGCGCGCTCTCCGAGTTGTCCGAAACTCGCGAAAGCGTGGAGTGGAATTTCTACGAACGGACGAGAGCGAGCCAGATATTTTAACGAGCGGTGAACGTATCGTTCAGTTGATGGGAGCGGCTCATTCGCGACTCTTTGAAAAGAGTCGTTTAAATCGAACGACTCGTTCGCGAACGACCCATCGCTAGGATGCCTAAAACCCACCCCTATTCAGGAACTTTATCCTCTAATTGGAATTGCCCCACCACATATTCGACGTGAGGTTGCTGCCAATATTGAAAGGAAAAAACAACAAAATGACCAAAGACACCCTCTGCATGGTCAACAACCACCAAATAAACGTCTCAGGTCTAGAAAAAGTTTTCTTTTTCGAACTAAAGCACTGGAGGGTTCGGCGGAGAAGAATCGCGTTGAAAGGTGGAAGGAGGAGATTGGGCAGGAATAAGGTATGAAGAATATAAACGAGGAGATTGCTCCCGGAAGCCAATGCCCTTATACTGTGTGAAGGACGCTGAATCGAATGAGGGTTGGGGTTCCGAGATGCAAGACGAACATGACTAGGTGGGGACTGCTCCCGGACGGTGAAGACACAAGGTGCGAATGTGGTGCGGTCCAGGACCCGAGCCACCTCTTGGTCTACCCCATGCTTGAACAGCCATGCAGAATGGAGGACTTATATCTCGGAAATGACAAGGCCATAGCGGCTGCTAATTATTGGAGAATGAATGTTTGAACCGGACACGAAAAGTAAAGTAAAAGTAAGTATTGTCTGTCGAATATAACACCAAGATCGCTGACTGAGTCTTCAGTTCTAATGGATTCGTTGTTAATTTTGTACGTAAGATTAATGGAATATTAACATCTATAGAAGCTGATCGATTTGTATTTAGATATGTTAATATTAAGGCAGTTTAAGGAGCACAAGGAAACAAAATTGTCCAAATCGGATTGCAAACCATTCGAGCTGACCTTAACAACACTGTAGAACTTCAGATCGTTCGCATCCAGATAATTGCAACAAATTTTGTTGCAATGTGTCATTTTGTGACTATAAAAAACACTTACGCCAGCTTGTTTCTTAATATAATACTTATTATCTTTTTTTCGGCCAAAAAATCAGGTCCTAGAAATCATAGTGTGTCTGGGGGAGGTTATATCCTTCGGATGAATCAGGCTGCTCAGATAATATCGTTAAATAGTCGCCCGAATGACATATATAAAACTCAGATTTGATACTATAACGTAAAGGCCTCGCTACTTATAGAGCTTAAAAGAGTTTGGCGAAAGTTATGAAGTTATGCCCCGTGAAAAGCATCTGGCACTTGTTAATATGCGTTTATAATACCGTCCTGTTGAACATATTAAAAAATCACATTTGATATTAACGTTTTACTCTTACATTTTTTTACACCTTTAGTACCTATTACCTGCCAAAACAGGGGGGCTCTTGACTCGAGTTTCATAGCATCCAAACGTTCTCATCTACTATAGTGTACACCTATAGAAAAAATCTTAGACTTGATACTATAACGTATGTCTGGCGGTCGATGGCTCTTAATCTACTAGTCTATGTGCAAAATTTAGGTCTTTTTGTTATGTAGTATTAAACTTTTGAGCCAACAGACCGACAGACCGACAGGCCGACAGACAGACAGATCAACGGAAATGCGAAACCATGTATTTCGTAATCTAGGGACCCTAAAATGTAATGAATTGAAGAAAATTGGGAAGTGATTTCTTATATCGTAATACTTTCTCTAGCGAGGAAAGTAAAAAGACAACATTGCCAACATCGAACAAATCTGTGGTTGGGTTCTTTTAACAAATTGTCACACAAAATGATACATATTAAGAGAAAAATGTATGAAGCCTTTTTGTCGTCCCTTTTCCCATTTCCTTCTTCTTACACTTCGTAAATTGTGATCCATCTTGCCACTTTGCCACATTTCTTATTACTACATTTAATAAACACCCACGTTCCGTCTGAGGGAATAGACTGAATTATCTCTTGTATTCTACATGTAAAATGTCAAACGCAGGTATATATTTTTTTCTGATTCTGATAGATCTATTTAAAAACCGATCATTTTTACCGGTTTTATTCAGGTGAAACAGATTATTAAGACCCATGTATGGGAGAAAAGAAAAAACATTCACAATTTTAATAAATTCTCAATATAGGTGTTATGATTTACATTTCCTATTCTAATATTTCGAAATGTCAAGTACAAAGGTACCCAACATTTGGAAACTGTTACTTACGCAAAACAAACACTAAGGCCGTGAATTAATGTGGGGTGGGAGTTTGGTTTTTAGCCCCGGCGACAAAATTATAAGGACGGTGCGGTAAGTCTTTTCTTATTGATGTTCATACCAAAATAGAGCGAAAATAAAAAAGTCAGGTGACGTATAAATGAGCAGAGTTGTTTACGCTAACAGGGCCAAGCTGAACAACTACTAATTTTTTTTTCGTAATAATTATATGAATACCACAATGTTTGACTAATTAATTTTACATGAAATATATTTATTAAAACAGCTTAGTTTAATAGATATTCGACGTGACTCTTTAGCATTCTAGTAGAGACACACGTTTTTTAGGAGACTGAAATATTTACAAAAATAGTGATAAACCAGCTACAACAAAAAGATAGAGGCAAGAAAAATTTAAAAGAGGTTGGCGCTCCAGTAACATGATTCTTAGTACCATGTCAGGCCCTGTTTTATTAAAAGTATAGAGATAAAGCTTAATATATGCGAATTGCAAAGTTTTAAGATTATGTTAATTAGCCAACTATGCCAAAAGAGACCTTTAAATACCTAATAAAATAAAATAAAATAAAACCCTTATCCATAAGAGCAATAATTTTTCATACCGCTTGTATTATTTTTTTTTACCTTTTTGTACCAAGTGAAGGTGGCATACATGTTCCTATATTTTGGATTTTGTCATAATATTTTCAAAATTTTTAGTGCATTTTTAGGTAACGTAAGATCAAGAAAAATGCGTCATCGAAGTATGCCGTGGAATCAATCACGTATTATTACTCTTGAAAGGTAACATATAGGTATAGGTAAATGAAAAAGAAAACTGTCAAGTGAAGTTTCTATTTTTAAGAAAACTACATCATAATACAGAATTAAAAAATATATAAAACAAAGAACCTACTATGTGAATTTTATTATAAATTTTAAAAATAATATTATATTATAAATTATTAATTTAATTATTTTACTTTTATTATAAATTTAAACTAAATGAGATAAGTGTCCACCTTCTACTTCCAAACATGTTCTCATTCTGCTTTTCACAAAACCACTGGTGGACACTTGCGGGGAGTTGTTAATCTCTTGAAATTTATGTGTAATTCTAGCCCGTAGGTCTTCTAAATTTTCACAAGGGGTTTTGAAAACCGAGTTTTAATGTGTTGCCATAAAAAAAAGTCGCACGGCGTGAGATCGCAGAACCGTGGTGGCTACCTAACTGGCATATTACGACTAATGATTTGGTCTGCGAAAAATTCTTCCAAAAAATTTAAATTATCAAGAGTTACGTGAATTGGTGCGCCATTCTGCTGGAAGTAGTTTTGTCGCACTGCTTCATCGTCTAATGCGTTTAAAATATTTTCAAAAATTTCATTACGATATCGCGCCGAATTGAGAGTCCCTTCAAAAACAATTCGGTCCAATTAACATTCTTTTAGACCCACACGCCAACTTTCTGTAGATGCAGAGGCTTCTCTATAAAGAAATGTGGATTTTCAGAACTCCACATACTCATTTGTTGAGAATCTACATACCCAGAAAGGTAAAATCATACCCCGTCGGTAATAAGGTTTTTTCAAATAAGTTTTCATTATTATGCAAATTACCCATAAACCACTCTGCAAATTGCATTTGCTGCGGCTTGCCGTTTGGCAACAATTCTTGGCTGAGCTTAGACGATAAGCGTGCATATACAGATCATATCTCAGGATTGTGTTGCAGGTTCCGTAGGATACATTTACTTCCTGGCTTAAACGCCGAATAGGGGTTCACTACAATGTGCCTCAATTCTTCTACTTTTTGTGTAGTGCAAACTTTGGGTCTCCCGCTGCCTTTCTTTTTATTCGCACTTCCTGTTTCTCTAAACAAAGCCACATATCTAGTCAAAACTTGGCGAAACGTGTTGAATAAACCCACTAGCCATCAACCCTTCTACCATTTCTAAAGTAACTTTCGATTAAAAAACGTTTTATTCTGCCGTGATTACCATATTTAATTTTTTTAAAATAACAACTTCAGAACTTAACAGTTCCACTTTTTATTTAGTACACCATGTACTTATGTTACCTTTCAAGAGTAATAATTCAAGACATGCGTGTTTGGTTCCACGGCATACTTTAAGGGCGTTTCTTTTTATCTTACGTTATTTTTTGAAGCATTTTCGGCATATTCTTTGACAAATTAACATAATCTTAATAATCAAAAATTTACCTATATTAAGTGTTACCTCTATACTTCGAATGGAAAAGGGCCTAACATGGAGTTCAAAATTTAATGTAAAACTCTATGGTCCGTTTTAAAACAAAAATGCACTGGATTTATGAGAAATTGGCAAAAAATGATTGGTTAAATTATATTTAATCGGTATTTGTTGTTGCTACCTAGTATTTGTATCAAAAATAAGATTACCCTAAATAATAGAAATTCTTAAATATTATCTTATTATTTAGTGTTGATTTTGATAATTTTATCGTTATTGCTACTCAATAAAATGTTACAAAATACATTTATTTGTATACCAACACGGACTTCCTACTACTAGTTCGTAAGTATTAGGTTGTATGGTGCAAACAATGTAAGACTTGTATACCGTTTTATATTGTATATCTCCATGTTTTCAATGTAGTTGAAATAGGTAGAGTCGAGTCCCGAGGTCGTGTCGCTGGAATTTTGCCATTTTGGGAAATTTCTATTCCACAATGTTCGTCGCGCCGCACAGATGTCGGAAGTAGGTAGGAAGCGGCTCATTTCTCACCATGTGCGAAGGTTTCTGTGTGAATTCCCAGATTTAAAATATACCGGCTGTCACGTGAGATGTTTAGTGTGTAACTAACAATTATTATGTTGGATAAGAGTTATGTGTAGAAAACACATAAACATTACAACCCATAAATTTAAAAAAAGGGACCAGAGACCTTTTGCGGACTGTATTTTCGATTTAATTTGTATGTTAAGGGTTTGTAATGTGCCTGTCAATATAATGGCCAAGAAACACTTTCAGCAGTTCTGGAAAAAATATAATTCAACGTGGACATTGCCCAGCCAAACAACGGTACGACGATATTTACCAGTTGTACGCGAGCGAATCGAAAACAATATTATATCCGCACTACACGATAAATAACTGTGGTTAACCGTGTCTAAAAAACATTTTGTTGCCAATGTCACAGTACGAATTTTAAATCCGCTTGGACCATCACCTCCATATTTGTTGGCATGTAAAATATTAGAAAAGGGCACTGCGGACGTACTAACGAACCTAATATTAACCACCCAAGCGGAAATTTCAACTTTCACCACACCAGGTATTAATGTTTGTGAGTGATCACGCCGCAGCCATGCTTTTTGCCCCCTCAAAAATATTTGTTCTGACTTACTACATGTGACGTATATACTACATGAGGTACATCTGGGAATAGAAACACTTCGAAATTATTATCCAGATGTATAGATACATTAACTATTACAGACAAAAGCTGTGTTCTGCAAATCTCCGAAACGGATTAGAGAATTTTATCGGAAGTGTCCTGGCATTCCCGAACCTCCACAGCCGATTATTACACGCTGGGGAACATGGTTAGGGGCAGCTTTTTATTATTTTAAACATTTTCAGAAAACCAAACCCATAATTTTAAACTTCGATGCTACAGAATTCGCTGCTATTCGGAAGAGTCAAATAAAATTTCAAGACGTTCACGTTGAAGCAGATTAATAAACGATTTATAATAATTTTGGGGCACTAGCGGATGCCATAAAAACTTACAAAGGAATGCAATATCGTTAGAGGAATCATTTCAGATCATAGATGGCGTCCAAACAGCGTTCCAGCATTTAGCCGACGAGAAAAGTCTTCGTGTTAAAAACAAGCTTAACAGTGTGTTAACGAAAAATCCAGATTTCGCCAGGTTACGACAGATTTATAGTCACCGTACTCAAACAGATCTATTACATAATTTCAGAGATGATTTTAACTACGCCTCTATTACGTCATTAGATGTGGAACAGTCTATAGAAAAAAAAAATGTCTCCATGCCGTACATCGCTTTCGGAAACTACTGTGGAGGCATTTTCAATGCTGCAGATGTTTAGCCGCGCAGATTTCTAAAATTTATCGGGTAAGCATTTCACAATTTTATGAGTTATCAATATTTTTCAGTTATAACTTATACGCATTTATTTATTCTCCGTAGGTGGAACCCATGTGGTTAGCTTTAATTATAGTACCTACCCGTTTCTGCCTTCATGTCACTGCCAGATTCCTCCCATGTTCTAGGATCTCCCGACAAACTCATGGAGCCCATATAATTTCTTAATGGTTCTAATTCTTTAGAGAGCTGTGAATCACTGGAACTCGGCTGACGACTATAAAATAGTAATCGTAAAATGGTAATCGTAATTGTTTAATTTTATTTCATTTTTTTATATTCTTTGGATTTTTTTAATATCTAAATATCAAATCGAATTAACCATATCTCCATACACTTGCACAAAAATGAAACTTTTTTAAGAGGTAATAAGAACTGAATGTACTAATACAAATATAAATAAAATACTTACCTAAAATTATTTGTCATGGAATGGTTCGAATGCTCTTGGTCAGGCATATCTAAAAAAAAGATGCAGTGATTTATATGCGTGATAAAATCCACGGACGACAAACTAGAAGCTGTGTTATACTACAACAAATCTTACTAAGTAAAATCTGTCATAGTAAAATTTCATCCAAATCTTGAAAAAAATCCAGAAAGTCATCAACTTCTGTAAGATTTGCAAGAGGATGAAGAATAAGATGTTATATCACAACAGCATTCGGTTTTGATTTACTCTGACAAAATTTCGAAGCTAATTTGAAGCAACCACTGCTTATTATAGAACATTTACAAAATTCGTGGAACAATCTAACTGGTATTCCGGGACAGCATGTGCATGCTAAGTTGTGTTCAATTTTAAATAAAATTTCGTATTACAAGAAATTACTTGATATAACACACAAACAAAGAAGAATATTACGTCTTATGATTCAGAAAGGAATTCCTTAAAATGGGTTAATGTTTAATTTTTGTTTATGTATGTAGATCATCTAGTTATTAGTTAACGGGCGCGGCCCGTGAGCTTTTTTACAGGTGGGTCAAAATTTTGTGGGCAACTAGTGATATCAGCGCAACAAGCTAAATACACTTTTTTAATTAAGAAAGGTTTTTTAATAATGTGCCAAGAAATTATTTACCCATAAACACTGCAAAAATCATAAAATAGGTAGGTACTGCAGAATATTGAACATTACTACTATAGATGTTTATGGCTTTTTTCTATGTGTTTTAATACTCTAAATTAGTAGATTTTAGCGGCTTCCGTTTTGATAAGTTTAGCATCTCCTCAATAGATGTCGCGCCTTGTACTAAAAGCCCAGAATATAAACAGAACAAAATTCTGAGCTAAAAGTATGATTATTCGTAAAATAAAATTAGGAACGCTGCCGAAACTCTGTTTTCTTTAATAAATACAATGCTGGCGACTAGACATAGTAATACGATATTTGTCTACGCACGTGCAGGCTGTAAACTGTAGTAAATATGAGATTGCCAACAATTTTAAAAATATTTTATCGAGGAACAACTTGTTGCCAATACACCTTTTAGAGCCGATCTCATTTTTTAAATAACAAAAAATTTAAAAAAGGTCCTTGCCCCAAACACAGATTCGAACCCTCGACCTTCTGATCAACTCGCTGAGATTATACCTCTGGACTACGCTGGTTATGTAAGAAAATCGGTCCGATACCGTTAAATTTGATGCCTGGCGCTGGCCTGCCAGAAATCGTATTTATAATTTTTTATGTTTAACCACTAATTAATATTATTAATACGATGCAAATACAATGCGCATATTAGGTACCTAAGTAGTTTTTCTTTTTCAGAACCAAATGTTTTGAAATAGTATATTTTAGATGGCGGCTTGAGAGTATTTCCATAGTGGGAGTGGCCAGATATTATTGGTGGGCCGTCGACCAATTGTGTCTCTTTTTAACTTCCTCAAGCGCGTATGTCTGTTTCTCTCTTACTTTTAATGAATTTATATCGTCCATATAAACCTATAAGATCAATTTAAAATATGACCCAGCCCGGAGCAAGCTTGGATATCCTTTGACGATGGTTTGGCTTGATTCTTTCTTGGGGAGTTTTCGCATGAAACTTTGAAACAAAAGATTCTTTTTAAAATTAAAAAATAAATTATTAGGTAGATCACTGAAAATTTTAGGTGGGTCAATGACCAAATGACCCTATGGACGGGCCGCGTGTTAGTTAATCTGTTCGCTTTTGACAAGTTTTGGTCATATCATTGTTAATAAGTAGTCATGAAAAGTGAATGTGATATTCTATTGTTTCTGCGATTTGAATCGGTTCCTAAAAATTTTTAGTCTTATAACTTGTTTACGAAATAAACTTAGTTTTGGTATCGTGAAAAATAAAGAACCTTACAGCTGAAATGGCGCAGTACCATTTTAAACGATTAACTCGTCGAAATAAGCAAAAAAATAATATATAATTAATTAATATGTCGAATTGGGGAAGTCAGTATTATTTGCAGATGAAACAAAAATAAATTTATTAGGAATTGACCGAAAGATTTCAGTATTTACCAAGTAAATAAATTAAATTAAAATTTATTAAAGTTGCAGTTAAAATACGGCGGGTGGTATTATATTATGGGGCTGTATGTTGTCTGCTAGGGTAGGTAATCTATATTTTATTACAGGGAACATGAATCAATACATGCGCTCAGATGTTGAGGCAGCATTTAGTACCCAGTGAAGATCAGTGATAATTCCCACTCCCATCATGACAATAACCATAAACATACTCCATATCGGCTCCGTGGATGGTTGCCTAATAACAATAACTCTTTACAAATTGTTGAAACGCTACCTCAATTACTCGACTTTAATGTAATTACAATTTTGTGGTTCCTGCTTTTAAAGAAAAAGGACAGCGCTTAAATATCAAACTAAACTAATTCAAAAGCCAAAATCTTCGAGGAATGAAATGCAGTTCCTTCGGAGTGCACCAGAAAATTAGTATAATCAATACCAAGACGTCTGATGTTAATAATAGTGAAGGAGGGCCAACGAAGTATTAAATATCTAGCACTAACGTGCTTCGTAGTATACCATAAAATTAGTAGAATCAATACCAAAAGGTCCACAAGATGTTAATAAGGACGGAGAGGGGTCAACGATTAGTAACTAGTAAAATTTGTTCAGCAAAAATAATAATTAAAATACCTAAACGTCTTAGTGTTTTTCACAGGGGGGGGGAGGGGGGTCGGCGGAGCAAAAATTCAACTCTTTTCGAAAATCGCAAAATGATTTTTTTTTCTTTACCGAACATTCCTAGTACGCTCACATTAAAACCCCTGAAATTGTCACGGGTCCTGTAAGTAGCAACAGATATATACTATAACTTTAAAATGTCACCAGAACCGCAAACCTTTTGGAAACCAAGCAAACCGCTCAAATATTAGAATAACTCATAAGTATAAGTTTTTATTGATAACTTATTAACAATGACAGGCCAAAAACCTGTCGAAACCTAACTGATCAACTATAATATCTTAATTTAAGCCAGTACTAAATCTTAAACCTTTTTAATGAATCTGAACGTTAATGTTAAATGTCAAATTAGATCTGTCCTAGCAATATTAAATCTGATTTAAAAAAGTCCTCCATAATTTTTCAAAAATACCCCTATCAAAATATATTAAAAAAAAAATAAAAAAAATAAACGCATAGTCACGGTCTCGGCAAATTTACTAAGACATTGGGTTTGTTTGTATTCCTTTAATATTGAATCCAGGCGTAAAAGTTTGTCGGAGGGACAAAGCGACTTTTATGAAACTCCTAAAAATAACATATTTCTTGTCATATAAAGAACATAAATCTATATTTAGAATTTGTAGGCGTCAATATGTAACAAGCAAAAAATAAGAGACCTTGAAGCGTTTATCTCAAAGATGCGAACATTAAAAGAACAAATAAATTAGTGAATCCACCTGTTCTTTCCTTTAGGCCTTTATTGGGATATTGATTGAAATTAAAGTAAATCTCTTTAGCCCGTTTCGAATATAAAGTAGGAGGATAAAGAGAATCAGTCTGGGTAATTTACGAATCGTCCTTTATATTAAGGGAATATTTGTTAAGGCTTTAGGACAAATGATAAATTGCCTAAAAAAGTTATTCAAAAAAGCGACCTGGTTATTTTTCAAATTGTTATGTTTTGTGGGAATTTTTTGATTAATTACAAATTCTGTTTTATTTAAGGTAAGGGTAATGTCGCCAAATTTCGCACCCAATTTGGTTCTCTAGCTAAAATATTCATACTTTAATTCAAACCAGTACTAAATCTTAAACCTTAGTGAATCTGAACGTAAAATTTTAATTTTTAAAAATCTAAGATAGAACATACAACTTTGCCCTATGTTAAATCATTTATATTTTACATCTTTTTAATGTATCAAATTTGACATTCATATGATAATATCTCGAAAACTATCAATTTGAGTTATAGGTTATGGTATGTGAAATTTGGCTAGAATTTTACGGAAAATTCAAATCAGCCAACAAAATTGGGGTATTTCATTGAAAAAATCAAAGCTGACAGCTGTACAGCTTTTTTGAATCACCCTGTATAATTCAAAATAATTTTAGAATATGCGCAAAAATACAACTAAATCGACGTGTCCGAGGGTTTTTAAGCTATTTTTTTTATTTTCGAGATATTGAATTTATTCCTTAATTTATCACACCCCTGTATAAATGGTCATACATTTACAGTAGCGGTAAAAGGTATTTTGACAAAGACAATAATCGGGTTAAAGATATAGATATGAATTTTATTTTCTAATAGAAAAAAACGTCATTTCCTACATATTTATCGAAAAGAAACTGTAGTTTGGTAAAAAAATTTAACCAAATCAGAAATAAAGGAAAAAATGACGGCTCAAAAGTATTTTGACATTTTAATTAAATAACATTTTTCAACACTTAAACATCATTTGTGTTATTAAATAAATTAGTATTTAGTGGCATATCCATGATCGTTTATAACAGCATCGCCACGAGCTGGCATTGAGTCGACTAGCGTTTGTAGCCGATTCAAAGAAACTTGTCCCCACTCCTTCTTAAGAGCTTGAAATAAAGTTTCTTTATTCCAATAATTTCAACATCTTGCTCTGCGATCTAACTCCTTCCACAGATGCTCTATGGGGTTTAAATGAGCACTTTGACTGGGCCGCTCCAGAACCCTGACTTTTTCACGTTTCATGAATTGGGTTATGTGCTTGGACGCATACTTCTGATCGTTATCGTGCTGAAAGTACCACCCAGTTGGCATGTTCTCCTTAGCATACGGCAGCATTTGGGTCTTTAAAATGTTCTCATATACGAATCGATCAATGGTCCTTTCAATTCGAACGAGGGGTCCAACTTCGTTGCGTGAAAATCATCTCCAACACATTATAGGCCAAGCAACAGAGCAAAATATTAGCGATTTTTTGACATTAATACTATTAGAAAACAGCCTTTACCATCATCTGAAAGACGATCCGTAGATGATTCCTGTTATATTTCCAACTCTGAAATTTTTTCCTTTAATTTGTTATAAACATTTTTAAGCAAAAAAACGCAATATTTTTACTTTTTTGCTTATAAAATGGAAAGTAGTGAAGTAATCTTAATGGTGTAAATGGACGATTTGTAGAGAATAGAAACACCAACAAAATGAGAGGTCGAACGTCTCGATCGGATGAGTAGCAACGGGGAAAATCCGGAAAAACCGGAAAATTAAGAGTTTTTTCTAAATTCAGAAATCGGCCATTTTTAAACGTAGAGGGCTAAAACTTTGGGAAAAAGTAGTAATTTATAGCTACTTCATGTGTGCGAAACCCCGACGCTGTCCGATGATTAGTTTTGCCACAATCGTCATTTTAATTTTTCAATTCACTATTTTGCAACAGGTCTGGATGCTCTATGGATCGTCCGATTTTAATTACTGAAATGGATTTGAAAAGTAGAAGTTAAATTGAACAAAATGTATATTTAAATTTTTCCATAAAATGCTACGAAACCGGCTGAAAATGCACGTAAAAATGCGTGACAATGGCCGAGCGCGCGAAAGCGGGAAGTAGTGGGGAGAGCGGAGGAGCGAAGGAGAGCCAATATTCGCGCGCTCGGCCATTTTCACGCATCTTTACGTGCATTTTCAACCGGTTTCGTAGCATTTTATTGAAAATAAAAATATACATTTGGTTCAATTAAATTTGTACTTTTCAAATCCGTTTCAATAATTAAAATCGGACGATCCATAGAGCATCCCGACCTGTTGCAAAATAGTGTATTGAAAAATTAAAATGACGATTGTGGGAAAACTAATCGTCGGACAGCGTCGGAGTTTTGCACACATAAAGTAGCTATAAGTTACTACTTTTTCCAAAGTTTGAGCTCTCTCCGTTTAAAAATGGCCGATTTCTGAATTCTTTAAAGAAACTCTTAATTTTCCGGCTTTTCCGGATTTTCTCCGTTGCTACTTATCCGATCGGGACGTTCGCGTCTCATTTTGTTCGTATTTCTATTCTCTACAAATCGTCCATTTACACCATTACGATTGCTTCATTACTTTCCATTTTATAAGCAAAAAACTAAAAAAATCGCGTTTCCTGCTTAAAAATGTTTATAACTAATTAAAGGAAAAAATTTCAGAGTTGGAAATATAACAAGAATCATCTACGGATCGTCTTTCAGATGATGGCACAGGCGGTTTTCTAATAGTATTAATGTCACGACAAATCGCTCTATTGCTTGGCCTAATAACACTTCGGATTAATTTAAATCATATTTCATTTTTATTCTTTTGTTAGAAAATCATAAACAAGGTATGTTTACTCTTACGCAAAATAACATTTTCGTATTTTTTATGCTCCCTGAGTAAAAAATTAAATTTTTTATAACGGAAATCTTATTTATTTTACAAGAAAAAACTTTTATTAGGAGTGACATTTTTACGTATCTTGCGGCCCGTTTGTCCATTTCTATACCACATCCGTGGACATACTGTATAGTATAATATATCAAGTATATTTTACACACTCCAAAAATAGTTATTTATCTTATTCGATATTAATATTTCCCGTCAGTTTCAAAAGCTAATGAAAATATCAAGCACTGCACAAAAAGTTTTTCAACAAGCATCGCTTTTTAAAACAATATAAATGAAAATCATATTATGTAAAAGTATTGGTTCTCCTCTATCTAATTACATTTCATATTAATTAGATATTGCAGACTGTTTGGTAAATTTTAAATTTCAGTCCTTATAAAATGTTAGTACCTATTAAAAATCACTTTATTTAGGACGAAATATCAAGTCAGGTACATAGCGTTCAGAAATTAGGGTTGAACAGAAAGAAATTCGTTATGTAACGCAATAAAGATGTAAAGAAATAAGACTCGCGAATCCTCATTGAAATCATGAGTACTTAAGGAATTGCAGCTTTTTCGATTCCTTTAGGTAATTACGATTACAATAGAGAGTCACGATTATTAAAAGTAATCACTTTTTCTGCAGTAATTTTGCCTCAAAAATTGTATTCAATTCTCGATTACTAATTACTCTTAAATTAATTAATTAATTAAAAAAATTACAATAAGTTCTTTAGCAAAACCAAGAAATAAACCATTTGTTATAAAAAAAATAGATATTGTCCGAATCGCCGGCCAAACCACTTTAAAAATTATTTCATAATGTTCAAAAAAAAAAAAAATAAAGAAAAAAATAAATGTTGCAACTACCAGAATCAGATTACCTACATGAGGGTTAAGGGGAATGAGAGTGGAATAGTCAGAGAGACCCAATATAATAAAAAGAGATGAAAAAAGCAAGGTTGCTAGCTATAGTCTCTTTTCATATAATTGACCCAAAAATGGCCATTTATTTTAAAAGTTGATAATGGGGATCCGGCAAACAAAATTTTTTTTACCTAATGTCTCTTTTTCCTAAGAAATGGTTTATTGTCTGTACTTGATGACGTAGACTAAAGAAAGTAAAAATAACAATTTACCTTTAAAACCAACTTTTTTTCGGCTTGGAGATGTCGACATTTTTATAGGACACAAGAATATTACGTTTCGACACCGATCACCAACGAATATAATAAAACAACAATATCTTGAATGCCAAATATCTTTTGACGCTTTATTTATGAAAATACATTGTGAGAAAACTTGCATCTGTTGGCCGTTCTGACGTAAATTATTAATGAGATTGTACACTATTATATAGATAGTAGTAGGTTTGTTCTGGGAGAATTTATTGAAAAGTCGATTTATTATAAATATATAACTATCGTTTTTATGCAAAATTATACCTTCTAATTTAAACACTACTGTTATACAGTGCGTCTTCAACATGCGGTTAGGGCGTATGTGCAAAATTTAAATATTGAAAACTCCATTATATTTTAATAGCAGATGGAATCAAATATATTATCGTAAAATCAAAAAAAAAAACGCCCTCAAAATATGCCATGGAACAGCTCCGCATGTCTTGAATTATTAGTCTTGAAAGGTAACATAGGTAAAAGGAAAAGGTTTAGGTGAATGAAAAATGAAACTGTCAAGTTCTGAAGTTTTTATTTTTAAGAAAATTAAATATGCTAATCATGGCAGAACAAAAAACTTTTATGATAGAAAGTTACTTTAGAAATGGGAGAAGGGCTGATGGTCAGTGCGTTTATTCAATATAGGACGCCGTTCATGATTTTCAAGCATATAGTCATGGATTTCGACCAGTTTCGCCAAGTTTTGATTAGGTCTGTGGCTTTGTTTAGAGAAAAAGAAAGTGTGAATAGAAAAGAAGGCAGTGAGAGACCCAAAGTTCGCACTGCACAAAAAGTAGAAGAATTGAGGCAAATTGTTAATGAACCCCTACAAACGCCTATTCGGCGTTTAAGCCTGCAAATAAATGAATCCTACGGAACCTGCAATACAAAAAGCGAAATCAATTTTCAGAATGGTTTAAGGATAATTTGCATAATAATGAAAACGTATTTGAAAAACCCTTTTTTACTGTCGATGCACGGTTTTACCTCTCTGGTTATGTAAATTCTCAACAAACGAGAATGTGGAGCTCTGAAAATCCACATTTCTTTATAGAGAAGCCCCTGCGTTCACAGAAAGTCGACGTATGGGCGGCCATATCGAAAAGAAGGTTAATTGTACAGATGTTTTTTGAAGGGACTCTTAATTCGGCCGTAATGAAATTTTAGAAAATTTTGTAAACGCATTAAACGATGAAAAGATACGACAAGGCTACTTCCAGCAGGATGGAGCGCCAATTCAATAAGTAACTCTTGATAATTTAAATCTTTTGAAAGAATTTTTCGAAGACAGAGTTACTAGTCGTAATATGCCAGTTAGGTGGCCACCACGGTCCTGCGATCTCACGCCGTGCGACTTTTTTATGGCCACACAATAAAAACTCGGTTTTCAAAATCCCTTGTGAAAATTTAGAAGATCTGTGGGCTAGAACTACAAATAAATTTCAGGAGATTAACAACTCTTCCCGAGTACTCACCAATGTTTTTGATGCTGCAAAAAGAAGATGTTTGGAAGTAAAAGGTGGACACGTCTCTCATTTAGTTTAAATTTATAATTTTTAGGCTTTTTGCTGTATATGTTTTTCCTTTTCTGTGTTATGCAATGACAATGACAATAATGTATTTTTTTTAACAGTTTTATTTTTCATTCACAAATGAAACATTCAAGTTTTAGGAAAAAATCCTGAATCATCAGTTTTTTTATAAATATCTTCTTACCAATAAAATTTGAAGAAAAAAAGTTGTAATCAACTCTATAAAACAAAATTTACTTCAACTTATTTTCTTATATAACTAATAGTTTAGAAGTTATAGCGTTTTTAAGTTTGGCAGGCTATTCTAGCTCATAGTAATTATTTATAACCCAAATAAGAAGAATATGTGAACCAAATTTGGAAAATAATTAAGTCCATTAAGCCGTTTGGTAATCGTAGCAAGGCCGTGCCATAAATAGGGTCACTTAGCTCAAGTTCTCAGCTGCTGGTCGATAACTTCCTCTAATTGTTATTTCTGGTAATCGTCGATGTTTGAAAAGAGAGGATTTTGCGCAAGGTGCTTTCTATCTTAATATGTATTCATCCCTTTACTATCCAGCTACACAAGTCTCTCGCTTGTACGGTCTCCGGTCTCCAGATTATGGAACACATTGCCTGCAGATGTTTGACCTTCCGCTACAGACCTTCAATCTTTTAAATCCTGGGTCAAAAGATAAGGTTTCCCTTCTCTTCAGACACCCACGGTACGTTAGTATTTAGACTTGAACCCTACGCTGACTATCTCAGATAAAAAAAGCTGTCCTTGTTCACTAAAAACCCTTTGGTTTCTTTTAGTTTCCTATTTTACCATTATAATAGATAGTTAGATAATAATTTATTAATGTTACGACACAGCATTATTTACACAAGCCAAAGAAACATGTAGGTATAAATTTTAATCTACATATACAGGGTGTCCAGTTTTCGACACTTTTGCAGTGTATCTCGGTTATCTTTAAAGATAGAGAGCTGCGGTTTTCGTAATTCTATGCTCCTTTTTCGTGAAACGAATGAATTTTCATAGCCCCCTTCGTTTCGGAGAGACAGGGCGGTTTTACAAATCAAGCACCCCTCGTATCTCAGTTGGTTTTTAACTTATTGGTAAGGTAAAACTGATTGTTACATAGCTTTTTGTGTAAAATCCAGAGGCTTAGTCAATTTTTTTTGGGACACCCTGTATTTTATTTTCATTCGATTGTTTTTTGATAAGCTTTTCAAAAATATATAACTGTTGGTATATATCTTCTGGAATAACTCCCGAACTTTACAATTTAAAAAAAGGAAATAATATATTTCATAGTATTCCGTGATATAATGATTTGAAACAAATGAATATAACAGTATCTTTTCCTGGCTGCTAGTCAGACCGCTTATCAAAATTTGTAAGAGATCATTTCAAAAAATTATTGTTTTCAAAACCCCTACTTGGTATTTCGTTTAAAACCCCTACGTGTTTTTCGCTTAAAAAACGGCTGAAATGAGAGTTTATCAGCACTTTGAACAGGTGTTAGTTTGCTATATTGAATCGAGTGAAAATTGGTAGTACGATTTTATATCCATTATAAATTTATCTTTGGCTTTTTTTCCATATTCGTTCTAGACATCCACACATTAAAAAAAAAATTCGTTAATTATGGTGCGTTTATACAGCCAAGACCAAAATCCTAAAATACGAAAAATCGAGAAATCGATGAGGTGAACGTTTTAGGCTGTGGAAAAGCAACTCCTACTTCGTGTAGGGCTATTGAGGAGGAAGTTGTGGTCACGTATCGAGTCTGCCTCGAGCGTTTGCCTCGTCCCTGGGGCAGCCTTGCGAGGCTGCTCGGCCAACCCAACCCAACCCGGCTATTAGGTAGTCCATATTTTATGTTGAAATGCACTGAAATTAGCTTTATTTTTCCTGCATTTTTTAATATAGTAGTATGCATATAGTAGGTACCCACTTAGTTAAAAATAATAAATTAAATGCCCACCTGCAGTACAGAAGTGTATAATTTTAATTTAACTTAGTGAAGAAAAGATTGTTCTTTATTTTTTTTATCGAAATGCAAAATTTTGCCAAATTTACTAATACTTCATGAAATATTTTACCAAAAACATAAATTTAATCCCAGCAAATTGTGAAATTAGATTTATTCAGATCTAGATTCTCTCTGGGTGAACATTTAATGATTTTAAGTGGCAATTGTCTGTTTAATCATTTAAGAGCTTTACATTTTGGGCAGTTTCTGTATACGAAACACTATGTTAAACCGACAATTTTTTGTTTTTAACACTGAATTAGTTTTTAACACAGAATTAAAAGTGTGAGGGTCTTGAACCACAAACCATTCGATTTAATGTAAATTCATAAGATGAAAATAGATAAATTGCCTCGAATTTACAACGCTAAAACACCTAAAACAAAATTAAATAAAATAATCATTTCAACAACAAAGTTTAAAGCGCTTATTACCGCACTTCTGAAGCAAAGAGTATTACCAAGGCTTAGTGGAATAAATCAAAAGAGCATTATAATACGCCCTAAAATGTATTCGGTTGGGAAAATAATTTTATCCGATTTGTAATGTCTCTCGTTTCTGTTTTTGAGTCTTAGGGTAGATCTTTTCAGTTTGTAAGCTGAATCGGGACTTTTTCATTAAATTCTAATTTCGATAGCATTGTAGAGATGAGGGGAAAATATAATTTTTATATATAATATAATGTTTTATTCCCTTGAACTTGCATTAAATTGTCTGCTAGGACAAGAAAAAAGAAAATTAGTCTTCGTATAACATAGCGCGACTAATTAAGACGACAGTACTACAGACGATCGATCATCGCAAAGGTCAGAAGACAATATTAACATAAGTTTTACAATTTAAATTTATAGGCTAGTTGCGAAATTCAGCAAAAGTAAATAAATAAATTTAAGGAGAAACATCAGGAAACATACTTTCAGCCAAGATGAATAGAGCTCCCCAAATTTCCTGCCGTTAGTAAGCGCAGCACGCAGGGCGGGCGAAACGCCGCGAGTAGAGTGGAAACCTATATTGAGAGTCTCCTCCGCGTGCGCAGTAGGGTCGACCTTGGCCGTGCACGTGTGATATTGTAATTTGACCTTGAACGAGATGTTGACCTTGACCTTGAATCATGTTTGACATAGACCAAAACATTGATCTTGAACGAGAGTTGCCCTTGACACATCCTTGAGCGGGAGGATTCCAGAGGTTCCAAAGTATAGTTGATATATTTCACAAAGATTCTAAGAAATACCTTTTCCCTTATCCAAAGGAATAAACATACCACAAACGTAACAAAAGTTATTGGGATTACTATTACACCGAGTAGACATTATAGGATTGTTATAAGTATTTTTAGCACAGTTCTAACACCAATCAAAATTGAATGTTTTCGAATGACTAAAAAATTTCAGATTTTTTATTTTAAACACCTCCAACCTTTAATTTTTACAATGACGACAATCATGGCATTTACGATAATTTACAGTCAATGCGTTCCTAAAGAAATAAAACCCCATATTCTCGAAGAAATAGGTAGGTACATAGGAAATAAAATATATCTTTTAGAACTTTTCTAGGAAATGCGAACCAACTGGGAGTTAGCAATGATGTCAAAATACATTAAGGTAGGGAGCTTTACAGGGTAGTCCAAAAGTATTGGTACACAGACCAACAGCAGATTCCTTATGTCGAAATAATACGATTTATTTAAACTTGCCTAATTCCAAAGTTGATAATAACCAAGACACAATGTGTCAAAATTTTAATTTTATTTTTAATTTTTTCCAAAAATATCTCAACAAAACGGCATAGCGGCACGACATTAGGGATTTGGGTATTTGAGGTGAGGAATTAAAATTCGGCCATACTTTTGATGTCACTAGTAGAGGGCGCCACCTACGGCACACCGCACTTTTTTTAACCCAATCAAAATCGCATTGTTTTGACCTCTGCCGTTGCACTATGTACCATTACATACATTGCATAGGAAATTTCGAAAAAGTTTACTCCTATCGACTTCAATAAAGTATACCTTTTGACGTAAACTTTTTTTAATGTCAGATCGATATACTAAGCTTAAAAAAAATATGTCATTTAAAAGAAGTGCGCTATGCGGTAGAAGGCGCCCTCTACTAGGGACATCAAAAGTATGAACAAATTTGAATTCCTCGCCTCAAAAAATCTACAAATTCCCTAATTCCGTGCCGCTACGTCATTTTGTTGGGAAATTATTGCAAAAAATCGAAAACAAAATTTAAATTTTGAAACCCTGTATCTTGGATATTTTCAACTTTGGAATGAGGCAAGTTTGAATAAACCGCATTTTGATATATGGAATCTGCTGTTGCTCTGTGTGTCATTACTTAAGGACCATCCTGTATAATACTACTATTGTTATCTCGGAGGCAAAATGTGTGTTAAGTAGTGAATTGATCTCTCCGTTGTAAAATGAATTTCTGTCATTACCAATTCAAACTGAATATATTATACAAGATCTTAATTTAAAACATAAGTAAATTTTGAACCTTTTTTGTAGAATCCGGGGTTAGTGTTTTATAAAATGCTATTTTTTAGGCGGATGTACTATATTTAATGTTAAAAGTACATTTAAATAAATAAAACACTTTCCAATCCGTTTTAATCTATATGCACAAGAAAATGTCGCGAAGATTATCCGCACTTTATATTTATTTATTATTTGAAATAGACTAACCTCATAAAATATTTAATCTACTTTAGCTATTTTGCAGGATAATTACCCCACTAAAGGTCTTTTGGTCTTTTATATTATTAAAGTAATATTAAAACCCAATACAAATTTTATGCCAATGGCGTAATCTATAAATCATGTTAATTACTTTAGACCCTTTAATTTATTAATACAAAAATGAATAACCCTAAAAAGTTTTTTGCCAAGTTTAATTACCTCTAACCTTTTCTCAGTTCCTTGTGTTTCAGTTTTCAGCATTTGTTTTTTACAAAGATTCATCTCAAAACAAAGCCGGAGTCGACTTGTGCTGAATAAAGATTTATAATTAAATAGCCTTTACCAGCGGCTTCGCTAGCGTGTCAGTTATTCAGTAATTCCTGCTTATAATATATATATATATATATATATATATATATATATATATATATATATATATATATATATATATATATATATATATATATATATATATAATATATGGTTTTATTTTTCCATGGGGTTGCGGTCAAAATGTTTACATTAAAACAATAGTCATCTTTGACGTTTCGGTTTATTGACTGACTAAACCATCATCAGAAAGTTAACTACAAATTTTTAAAAAGAACTTATTTTATCAGGTTTACTAATAATAACACAAATAGACATACCTTTTAACTATGATGAACAATCTTAGCACTAATACTACTACATTTTAACAACCATGTACTATCTACGAGACACAGAGTTAAACTATTATTTACTAACTTGCCTTAACAACCAAATTTGCATCGTACCTTTTAGAAGGTATAATGGATGGAAAATCCACTATAGGTACAAAATGTTTTGTGAATAATGCAAAAATTTTATTTTTATGACATAATTAGGCCTCCATAAACTGAACTTAAATTTTCGGTATGAATCATTTCTTTAATATTCCTTTTTTTGTTATTCGATTCAAACTCTAAAATTTGAACATTATTGAAATTGAAATTATGTAGTTCGTCAAGAGCATGTTTGGATAGGGCTGTGGGGTTATGGTTGGTATTACGCAGGCTATTCTTATGTTCTTTTATTCGGTTTTTTAAATGTTGTTTTGTTTGTCCTATATATGTTTTTGGACAATCAGAACAGTCAATTTTATATATTAGATTTGTCTGAAATTCTTTAGGTGTTTTCGGTTTTAAATGTGTAAATAATTTATTAGTACTATTGTTTGGTTTTTCGGCGATATTTATGTTGTATGGTTTAAGGACTTTTTTAATTTTTTGATTTATAAGGGGTATGTGCGGTAATGAAATATAATTACTTTCGGTGTTCTGAGTTTCGCGATTTGTGGAGTTATTGTATATTTTATTAATCCGGTTTTTAATGATCGGTTCACAGAAGTGTTTGGGGTAATTATTTTTTTGTAAAACGTCTCTAACTTTTCTTAGATTTTGTGGTCTATTTATCGGATTAGTTAATATGACAGCCCTATCAACTAGTGAATTGACTACGCTTTTTTTATATTTAATAGGTGTGTATGAATTAAAATTGAGATATCTGCCTGACCATACAGGTTTTGTGTACCAGTTTGTCTCGATGTTGCCTTCTATGTCGTAAGAAATATTAATGTCTAAAAAATTTATAGATTTGTTTTTTTCCTTTTCATGAGTGAATTTGAGTCTATTATGGAAGTTGTTAAATTTATCCAGGGTGTATTGAATTTTATTTTCCGGTATACAAAGGATACAATCATCGACGAACCTTTTAAAGAATGAAGGTTTGTAATCGAGGGATTTTATTACATTTGACTCAACATATTCCATCACAAGATTGGCTATGGTAGCGGAAATAGGTGACCCCATCGCAACGCCATATATCTGGGAGTAAAACTGGTTGTTGTATTTAAAGAAGGTTGAATTTAAACATAGTTTCGTTGCTTCAATAAACTCTTTTTCAGGAATGGTTGTAAAGTTTTTTAATTTATTCCATTTTTCTTTAATGCTACTAATTGCTAATTCAATTGGGATATTAGTATATAAAGAGACAACATCGAAAGAAACAAGTACATGGTTTTTTGGAATTTTTTTATTTTTATAGAATTATGGAAATCCCATGAGTCTTTTATATGGTAATCAGTGTTGCCAATAACTTTGGTTATTGTGTTAGATAAGAATTTGGATAAGTTATAAGTTGCAGATCCAATTGTGCTTACAATGGGTCGTAAAGGGATATTATTTTTATGCAATTTTGGTAACCCGTATATATATGGAGGGTGGCCGTTATGACAGATTAGTTTATTACCATGTACTTGTTTCTTTCGATGTTGTCTCTTTATATACTAATATCCCAATTGAATTAGCAATTAGTAGCATTAAAGAAAAATGGAATAAATTAAAAAACTTTACAACCATTCCTGAAAAAGAGTTTATTGAAGCAACGAAACTATGTTTAAATTCAACCTTCTTTAAATACAACAACCAGTTTTACTCCCAGATATATGGCGTTGCGATGGGGTCACCTATTTCCGCTACCATAGCCAATCTTGTGATGGAATATGTTGAGTCAAATGTAATAAAATCCCTCGATTACAAACCTTCATTCTTTAAAAGGTTCGTCGATGATTGTATCCTTTGTATACCGGAAAATAAAATTCAATACACCCTGGATAAATTTAACAACTTCCATAATAGACTCAAATTCACTCATGAAAAGGAAAAAAACAAATCTATAAATTTTTTAGACATTAATATTTCTTACGACATAGAAGGCAACATCGAGACAAACTGGTACACAAAACCTGTATGGTCAGGCAGATATCTCAATTTTAATTCATACACACCTATTAAATATAAAAAAAGCGTAGTCAATTCACTAGTTGATAGGGCTGTCATATTAACTAATCCGATAAATAGACCACAAAATCTTAGAAAAGTTAGAGACGTTTTACAAAAAAATAATTACCCCAAACACTTCTGTGAACCGATCATTAAAAACCGGATGAATAAAATATACAATAACTCCACAAATCGCGAAACTCAGAACACCGAAAGTAATTATATTTCATTACCGCACATACCCCTTATAAATCAAAAAATTAAAAAAGTCCTTAAACCATACAACATAAATATCGCCGAAAAACCAAACAATAGTACTAATAAATTATTTACACATTTAAAACCGAAAACACCTAAAGAATTTCAGACAAATCTAATATATAAAATTGACTGTTCTGATTGTCCAAAAACATATATAGGACAAACAAAACAACATTTAAAAAACCGAATAAAAGAACATAAGAATAGCCTGCGTAATACCAACCATAACCCCACAGCCCTATCCAAACATGCTCTTGACGAACTACATAATTTCAATTTCAATAATGTTCAAATTTTAGAGTTTGAATCGAATAACAAAAAAAGGAATATTAAAGAAATGATTCATATTAAAAAAACCAATAACACCATCAATTTCAGGTCAGATACCGAAAATTTAAGTTCAGTTTATGGAGGCCTAATTATGTCATAAAAATAAAATTTTTGCATTATTCACAAAACATTTTGTACCTATAGTGGATTTTCCATCCATTATACCTTCTAAAAGGTACGATGCAAATTTGGTTGTTAAGGCAAGTTAGTAAATAATAGTTTAACTCTGTGTCTCGTAGATAGTACATGGTTGTTAAAATGTAGTAGTATTAGTGCTAAGATTGTTCATCATAGTTAAAAGGTATGTCTATTTGTGTTATTATTAGTAAACCTGATAAAATAAGTTCTTTTTAAAAATTTGTAGTTAACTTTCTGATGATGGTTTAGTCAGTCAATAAACCGAAACGTCAAAGATGACTATTGTTTTAATGTAAACATTTTGACCGCAACCCCATGGAAAAATAAAACCATATATTATAATTAAACGGTCAGGAAAAACAATACTATTACTATATATATACATATATATATGTATATATATATATATATATATATATATATATATATATATATATATATATATATATACATATATGTATATGTATATATATATATATATATATATATATATATATATATATATATATATATATATATATATATATATATATATATATATACATATATAAATATATTATAGAAGAGTTTGAAAAACACGTAAAACACCAAACAACACTATCAAACGTTTTTATGATAAAATTTTTATGTGGCCAACTATAGGGGGTGAAGGTAATGAATGAATACTACGGTCCAGGAATAATTTTTTTTACTGTTTTTTTTAGATTTTAAGTACAGCCTTTTTAAGTTCTAGCTAATAGTTTTTGATCAAAACAACAATTTGGAATACTACGTGGGTCTCTGCACATAGTGGCGTAACTGCCAAAACATCAAAAGTTCGGTTACGCAGGGTATATAGATATTTTTGGGCACTATTTTACCTCTCAAAGTTGCGTAAGCGTATCTCAATCCTTATATATATATATATATATATATATATATATATATATATATATATATATATATATATATATATATATATCGTTTACATTAGAAAGTTCTTGAACCATTGTGAATATATTTAGGTTAAAATTCTTGGGATTGTGGTTCCAATTAATTAATTAACTGCAGTTGTTAGACAGTTACATATTTATTTGTTATAGTATAGAACGTTTCGGTCATTTTGTTTGACCTTTGTCAACTATATTGATACACGATGTTGGCACTAAAATGAAACAATTACAAATAGATGACGTACGTACAAAACATTTATATTTAAAATTTACCCTAGAGACAGAAATTATCCTCTGGTTTCAGCCCTGATATCCTCGGTAACAAGGAACACATATGCATAACAGACACTCATTCAAACAACACAAATTATATTTATAACGTCACTGTTTAAAAGTTTAAAATGCACTGATTTCGGTGTAGGAATACGGTAAGAGAATGTAAAGTTAGAGTTTTTTATGCTCCGGTTATCTTATAAATTCTGTTGATAAAGGAATAAAAATAGTACCAAAAACCAAAATTGTTGTTACCCCTTACCCTTAATAATTGACAAATATATATTAAATTAATATGTTATTGTATATTTTATTTAGCCCAGTTATATCGGATTTATCATTAATAGCTAAGGGTGTTTTTTTGATGTGGATCATTTCATGCAATTCACGTTTTCGTTCATGAAGTTCTGTCTTTAAAATTCTTGTTGTTGCAAAATCAAAATTATGGTTAAGAGTTTGTTCGTGTTTTTTGAGGGCGGTTACATTTTTTCGGTCATATTTGTGACCATTTAGTCTATTGTGTAAATATTGGCTGGTTTGACCTATATAATCTGATTGGCAATCTTTACAGGGTACTTCATACACGATATGTGTTTTTTTATTGGTGGGGATGTCACTTTTAAGTTTACTAAAATTGTCCTTTAATAAGTTGTATCCCTTGTGGCTAACATTTATGTCATGCTTTTTGAAAAGTTTTTGAAAGTTCTCTGAAAGGGTAGGAATATAAGGCAACGATAAAAATTGTTTGTTGTTGTTTGTTTCACCCTGTCTATGGTTGTTATTACCTGGTGAGCAGTGTTTTTCCTGTCTTTGTTTAAATATTGCATTTACCAATTTGTTTGGATATAGATTAAGCGATAATACTTGTTTTGCTTTTTTTATTGCTCCGTCTCTATATTCTGGATTGCTCAATGAATGTACCAATTAAGGTGGCTCTTGATGTAATAAAAAAGAAATGGTCAGAAATAAAAAAGTATACTGACATACCCCTGAACGACTTCCTGGAAGCTGTAGAACTTACATTAATATCAACATATTTCAAATACGAAAACCTGTTCTATAAACAAATTGAAGGATGTGCAATGGGCGCATCTATTTCTAGTATAATAGCACAACTAGTGCTAGAAGACCTAGAAAGTGATGTTATCCCAAAATTAAAATTTTCAGTGCCGTTCTTTTATAGATATGTTGATGACTGTATCACAGCAATTCCGAAAGACCAAGCTAATTATGTGTTAGAACATTTTAACAATTACCACGAAAAATTAAAATTCACCATAGAAAGTGAAAACAACAACCAAATTAATTTTCTAGACATGACGTTATACCACGAAAAAAACACTATAAAAACGAAATGGTATACAAAACCGACATGGTCCGGGCGTTATCTAAACTATAAATCACAACACCATATCTCCCAAAAAAAATCCGTTATAATTGGGCTAGCAGATCGAGCTATCCTTTTGAGCAATCCAGAATATAGAGACGGAGCAATAAAAAAAGCAAAACAAGTATTATCGCTTAATCTATATCCAAACAAATTGGTAAATGCAATATTTAAACAAAGACAGGAAAAACACTGCTCACCAGGTAATAACAACCATAGACAGGGTGAAACAAACAACAACAAACAATTTTTATCGTTGCCTTATATTCCTACCCTTTCAGAGAACTTTCAAAAACTTTTCAAAAAGCATGACATAAATGTTAGCCACAAGGGATACAACTTATTAAAGGGCAATTTTAGTAAACTTAAAAGTGACATCCCCACCAATAAAAAAACACATATCGTGTATGAAGTACCCTGTAAAGATTGCCAATCAGTTTATATAGGTCAAACCAGCCAATATTTACACCATAGACTAAATGGTCACAAATATGACCGAAAAAATGTAACCGCCCTCAAAAAACACGAACAAACTCTTAACCATAATTTTGATTTTGCAACAACAAGAATTTTAAAGACAGAACTTCATAAACGAAAACGTGAATTGCATGAAATGATCCACATCAAAAAAACACCCTTAGCTATTAATGATAAATCCGATATAACTGGGCTAAATAAAATATACAATAACATATTAATTTAATATATATTTGTCAATTATTAAGGATAAGGGGTAACAACAATTTTGGTTTTTGGTACTATTTTTATTCCTTTATCAACAGAATTTATAAGATAACCGGAGCATAAAAAACTCTAACTTTACATTCTCTTACCGTATTCCTACACCGAAATCAGTGCATTTTAAACTTTTAAACAGTGACGTTATAAATATAATTTGTGTTGTTTGAATGAGTGTCTGTTATGCATATGTGTTCCTTGTTACCGAGGATATCAGGGCTGAAACCAGAGGATAATTTCTGTCTCTAGGGTAAATTTTAAATATAAATGTTTTGTACGTACGTCATCTATTTGTAATTGTTTCATTTTAGTGCCAACATCGTGTATCAATATAGTTGACAAAGGTCAAACAAAATGACCGAAACGTTCTATACTATAACAAATAAATATGTAACTGTCTAACAACTGCAGTTAATTAATTAATTGGAACCACAATCCCAAGAATTTTAACCTATATATATATATATATATATATATATATATATATATATATATATATATATATATATATATATCTATATATATATCTATATATATATATATATATATATATATATATATATATATATATATATATATATATATATATATATATATATATATAATTTGTTAGGATTTCTTCTGCCACCACAATAACGTGAAATATTGATTTAAATAATGGTATCTAAGGTCTGAACTTACCATGTGTACTTTCTGTTCCTGAATTTCGTCTCGGTCTATTCCATGGCGGTACCTTCCTTTCCTCATCTGAACTACTCTCGTCATCCCTGTACCTTCTTGACATTCTTAGGCTTTTGTTCCGTTTAAATCTCGAATCACTAGGCAAGACGTACTTTGGAAGACTTTTAAAAAACCATGCGCCCGATTTCTTCCACATTTCTCGTGTTTCAGCGCAAATCATACAGAGATAGTGATCCTTGGCAACACTGAAATCAAATATTTTACTATATACAGGGTGTCCGAAAAGTCTCAGTATGGGCAAATATCTTTATTATTAGTAAAGGTAGAGACAACAAATTTTAGGTGTATCCTATTGGTAAATCTACTTTTTTATGTAATTTGAGTTCGTCAACCCCCTTGAGGGGTTGGCGCTAGGAAGTTGAGGTCAAAAATTTTAAATGCAACCCTCTGCCGTCAATTTAAAGGTCTTCGGAAAAGAAACATTTTACCGCAAACCGAGATCCGTATCTTAATTCGTTTTTAAATGGCGAGCCCATAAAAACTAAAAATCGTAAAAAAAAGAAAAATTAAGTACCCTATTTCTCATATTACTTTAGAAGTTGTTCAAGATGGCCACCATGAACTGCTTGGCAGTAATAAAGTCGATATTGGAACTCTACCAAGAAGTAACACCTGCCATCCTCGAAAAAGGGAGACGTGAATTCCAAAATCAACTTTGTTACTGCCAACTTGTGGCGATTTTGAACAACTGTTAAAGTAATAAGAAAAGTAAAGGTATTCAAATTTTATTTTTTTACGATTTTTAATTTTTAAGAGCTTGCCATTTAAACACGAATTAAGATGCGGACCTCGGGTTTGCGGTAAAATGCTTTTTAAGACCTATAAAATTAGGTACCACACGACATAGGGTTGAATTCAAAATTTTTGACCTCAACACCCTAGCGTCACCCCTCAAGGGGGTTGAAAAAGTTAAATTACTTAAGAAAATAGATGTATTAACCAATAAGATAACCTAACATTTGGTGTCTCTATCGTTACTAACAGTAAATATATTTGCCCATACAAAGACTTTTCGGATACTCTGTATACTAAAACTAAATAGCCCAGTTCCCAAATCTACAGACGGAATCTAGACGGCTTAGAACGCCATAGCGACGTACATTGAATCGTTTAATATAATCTAGGGGGACAAAAGTAAGATTCAAATTACCTACTAATTTAAAATAATTACGTTTTCTTAGAAAAGCCCTGAGGACAACAAAACGAAAAGTATTTGTTCGAGAGTTTCGAGAATCAATATCTTTTTTAAAAATTAAAGATAACTTTTATAGCTTTTTATAATAAATTTATTAAACTTCTTGTATCAAAAAAATTATTTCATTTACTGGTGTATTAAATTAAGTAGCTTCCTTTTCTTCTAGCAACAATAATTTCAAGGTTTCGCAGTTTTTAGAATATTTTATTATCAAATGGTGATAAACCATGGCCGTCTTAAGTGCAATAGACAGAATTTTGATAAAAAATTTAAGACAAATGCTTAATTATGGTGCAAAAAACACTCGCACGTTTCCAGAAAAATAGATGGAAATTAATTACCATAAAAAAATTTTAGTTTATTTAAGAGAGATTAGTGGTTCAGTGCAAATAAAACTTTTACGTGGACGAGGGAGGACAGCAAGAACTAACAACAATATACAGCGGGGACGTGAACTTGTACAAAATTTACGACCAGGGCAAACAATAAGTTCACGGAGGCTAAGCTGAACAACAACAATGAAAAGAACATCTTTACCAATGTATGTTGCCAAAATTAACTCCAAACGTAAAACAAAAACAAAAAAGATGTCAACAACTTTTACGAAAATTTCGTTCCGGGGAACAAATTAAACATATTATATGGTTTACAGGCGAAAAATTATTTACACTAAGACAACCTAAAAACTCTCAGCACAACAGAGTCTTCGCCAATGTATGAAGAAATCATCCTGTTCCATTAGAACACCGCTTAGTAGCCCTGGAACATTTTTCACAATTGGTTATGGTGTCTCTTGGCGTTTCAATTTCGGATAAAACTTTTATTTATTTTGTGAAAAACAAAATGAATTCTGAAATTTATCACCGAGATATTTTATCGCATAATATGTTGCTGGAAATTAACGATGTTACTTCCGATTACACATTTTTGCAAGACGAAGCTCCAGTGCACACATCAAGAGATATGGTAAGATATCTGCAAGAGAACTATCCAGATTTTATATGTTGACCACTAAACAGTCCTGACCTAAACCCAGTGAATTACACAATTTGGGGTGTATCACATCCTGTACTATTTAAAAACTAATTTCATACTTCAATGCAGGATAGTCGTCGTCAGGTTTGTTCAGGTTTGCTTAGCATACATTAAGTTTATTAAAATCGATATTAAAACAAAAAAGTTATTAGCCTTTAAAAAAGGGACTAATTTAATTTGGCCCGCAGTGTATGCAAGACGATACTCCTGTTCTATTGAAAAACATGTAACCTTATCAGACAACAACTCTTTAACGTTTCTGATACTTAACGTTAAACAAAAATAACTCACCATTGATGTTTGTTAGCAAACTTATCTATAGCACATTTCTGACATGCCCATCTTCCACAATCAATACATCTAACTTTTTGGGGTCCTAAAATTCCAAAACTATCACCGCAGAGTAAACATTGATTTGGACCTCTTCCTAAGGCATGTCTTCTCATATTTTCCAGCCTATCCACTAAACGCCCTACCTAAAAACATTAGTTTGCTGACATAAAACTTAAAATAAATGTAATAGAAAGAGCCGTATTGACAGCATTACCCAATTAGTTATTAAGCTCCAATGGGTACTTCCAATATTACTGAATTTTACAATTGTCACTACTGATATCTTAAATCTAATAATCTTCTCTATATACAGTATGTCCGTGTATGGGGTTTGGCAGGGGACAAGTGGACCAAATTTTGGAAGATAAATAAAAATTTCACACCTAATAAAGGTTTTTGCCTGTAAAGTAAATAAGATTCACTTTATAAAAAAGTTAATTTTTTATACAGGAATGTGAAAATGTTTAAGTTTAAACCCTAAGCCAGCGGTTCTCAACCTGTGGGGCGCGCCACCCTAGGGGGGCGCGAGAGCTTTGCAGGGGAGGCGCCAAAGAATAGACAAAACGAATGATAGAAATTTCTTTATGAACATTTATATTCAATTTAAAGTTACAAACGTTCAATCAAAACGAAAGCATAAAAACTAAATATTGAAACGCTCTCACGATAGTCAAGCAGAGGTCTAATGACTTATGTGTGGCTGCTTTGAAGAATACAGTTTTCAAAACTGTGTTGTATATTTGAGGTAATTACTCTCCCCCTTATAGACCAAGAAACTGGCGCATTTTTCCACTAATTTCCTGAATTTTTTATGAATTTAAGGAAAAATTTTCATCTGCGGCGCTATTTTCATGGTAGATGATGAGCCATAAATTTTTACGCCCCACATACTTTGGATCTGTACACGCCACTGTTTTAAAGCAGCAACAGCTGAAAAATCAGGTGTACAAAGGCAAGAAGTAAGAAAGGTAATAAAATAAGGTAGTATTAAAATTATGTTGGCGTAATTGTAATCTAGACAAAGACACTGGTCGGTATTTTTCGCTAGCATTGAGGTAAAGCACGAGAACTGCAAAACATGTTTCATAGCTTTTTCGAAATTAACCCCTAAGGGGGCGAAATAAAGGTTTAAAATTTGTAATTTAATTATGGCAATAACTAACCTAAGCTAACATAACTAATGTATTTATAATCATGACACCAAAACTACATTAATAATACCGAAATCACGCAGACGAAGTCGCGGGCGGAAGCTAGTAGTAAATATAATCCTAAAGTGTAAAAATTTTAATAACCAAATAAAAACCCGTAATTTGCATTAAAAGGAACTGTTAGGAAGGAGTTGAGACAATATGAAATATCATTTTATTATGTCTGTTGAGCATCTAGTTGCTGAGTAATTAATTAGTAGTCCATTTTCGTGACATTTGGTGAATGCGCCAGGTTTCATCCCGGATTGTGTATCCCGCAGGAACTACCTAGCCTATCGGCATAAAAAATAGCCCATATTTATTTCTATGACATAAGCTTCCTCTATGCGAAATTTGTCGCGATCTATTCCTACGTTCAGACGTTCAGAGTAACAAATAGATTTCTCTCATTTAGGTAAGAATTTCCTAGATGACATCAGATATGTTCTGTCATTATAATAAATAATTAAAAATAGAACGTTCACAGCGAGGTCTTGTCAAAATTGTCCGCATGTGAATGTTGTGATGTATTCGTAAGTAAGTGGATCTTTTGCAATGATCTATAAACACGTCTGATATATCTTTCTATATCACCGAAACAAACCAAAATTAAAATTTAGTGAAAGATCCCATTATAACAAAGTGTGATATTATTCTCTGGCATGAAAACTATAATCTGATCATACCCGTTCCTGTTCCGTTAGGTCTAGTTTTTCAGCCCTTCGGATAACTTGTACTATGGTTTCCTGTTCGCCTTCTCCCAGAGGCTGGTTTAAAGTGGGAGTCGAGCTGAAGCCGCTCAAACTGGCGGTCTTTACACTCCATCCGGTTCTTAACCTGAAAATGATGATTGTATTTTACAATATTGTTGTCTTGTATTATGTTTCATTTAAAGTTTATTGTTTTAATTACAACTAACTACAAAGTCGTCTTAGTTTGATTGGGTTTAATTGGGTTTGATTGCCTTTTTTCAATCTATTTGTTTGTCGTATTTTCTCGATTAAAGTCTGGTGATTCGTTACCGTGGAGATTTTATTGCTTGTCACAGTAAACTTTTTTTTATTGAAGCGAGTTTGTAAAAAGGTTAAACACATTTGACATTCATGACATGACACAATTTATGTTTTAAATTACCTTCATAAAGAGTTTCGTTAAAATGTCTAGAACAGATTCTAGCATTTTTCACATTAAACTTAACTTCTCGTTTGCACAGAGACGCTTCAAAACACTTTGCGTTTCTTCGTTTTTGGGGAAGCTAAAAACTTTAATATCGGGCACAAAGCCAACACCGTACACAACAACCCTCATTTTCACTTTTAAACTCTTAAAAGTGATATAAAAACACCAAAAAATAAATTTAAAACACAACGATATCTTAGCAAAGATGTGTCTCCTTTACAAAATATGGCGGAATTACTCACAGCGTGACGTACAAGACCACGCCTATCTGCGCGGTGTCATATCTTCTTTTATTTGCATCATGGATACGACCTAAGGCCGATGCGATCCAATATAAAACCAGGCACTGCAGCTGCCACAAGAAGATGCCAAATGAGATGTTGGCTAAAAGTTTCAACTAGAAACGAACGGATGTATTCCCGGATTAAACACGACACATATATATATACGAACTGCCAGCGCTTGTTCCAAGTTGATCAAATTATTATAAAATTTTCAAAAATCACTTTTAGATTTGTTGCTACGACATTTCTCCGAGTTGTTGTCAATGGCAATCTGAGTTATTGTTAGCATTATGAGGGAAGAAAATGGACTTTTTGGCTTCCTAAATTAAAGGTAGCGAAGCGTTCTCGAAGCTTTTTCTTTTGCATTGATATTATGTATGTAGCAGAATATTTAATTATTTAACTACATCAAAGTAGAGAAATTAAAAAAATAACTAATTTAAGTGGTTCCTAATTAGTAGTAAGTAAGTAGTTCCTTGTATACGGAGTAATTTGAAGAACTGCATATGGATTTTTTAACTATATAGGTAAGCTCACTCCAACGATTAAACTTCAAACAAGTTTTATCATGTGCCGTCTTTTTTCCCGGCCTTTATATTAGTTAGAGGTCCTAAAGGAATACGGGATTAAATATCATATTTAACCAAATTAGGGTCATTTTTCTTTGCATGACAGAAAAGTTCCATTATTTAATCAGAAAGTCCTCTGACCGGGAGTTTGTAGCGAACGAGGGTAGCCGGAAGCTGACGTTAATCGATTACTATAAGGGATTTTATTACCTTCGTTATTTTGTAGTATATGGTCACGAAAAGGGCTGGTACAAGAGATACATAATTGTCTCATATCCAATTTATATACCCACCTCCTTTTAAACAATGCCGAATTATATATTTTTTTACAGCTTGTACTGCTGATAAACATAAATATACAGACAATAATGTGCATATAATCCAAACAAATCTGAAATGTTTTTTTTTGTATTTGTTTCATATATTATATTATGTTTATTGCGGTTGCTTTTTAGCTTAGGGGGGGGGATAAAGAGAAGCGACTGTCAATTTCTCCGAAAATGTTAACTAATGCGTCATTTTCGGAGATATTATAGTCAGAAAAGCTAAGTTCATGTAACGAATGTAAAAAAAACCACGCCGGGTAAGGGGGGCCAAAGGTGCGGGTGGAAAATTCTTTAAAAATGTTAACTATGTCATTGTCGGGGTTTCTGAGGTCTGAAAATCCAATATTACATGGACATTAAAAATTTAAAGAGGGGGCGATAAGCTGAAGGGGAAGGGAGGATAGGTGAACTAAAAAGGAAGAAAGACTTTTTTTCAAAAAAATTAACCGACTTCACAAAGGAAAAAGCACTAAAAAGTATGAAATAATAAAAAATTACGTATTTGTAACTCTGGTTAATGGCAAACTTAATTTTGTTCAAAGATAGGTAACTTGTACACCGAAGTTCTGAACTTTGAAGTCGGCGCAATTTCACAATATAAGGATCCGTAATGATAATTCATATCCAATTAATAAGAAGTTGAGCTTACTTTAAAGTTCAGAACTTTTGTGTACAAATTACTAAAAGTTGAACGCTATTAGGCTGATCATTAAGCTTAGTAATAAATAACTAAAATATTACTCCTTATTAACCTTAATTTATTAATGTATTATCATTAAGGATTAATATTATACATCGCGCCGCCTTCAAAGTTCAGAACTTCGGTGTACAAGTTACCTAACTGAGCAAAATTAAGTTTATCATTAATCACAGTTATAAACCTACGTAAAAATATTGTTTCTTACATTTTAGTGCTTTTTCTTTTGTGTAACCGGTTCATTTTTTTGAAAAATAATTATTTCTTTCTTTTTAGTTCACCTATTCTCCCTTCCCCTTTCAGCTTATCGCCACTTCTTTAAATTTGTAATGTCCATGTAATATTGGATTTTGAGACATTAATAACCCCAAAAACGACATAGTTAACATTTTTAAACAATTTTCCAGCCGCTACTTTCATTGTATCGGCTTAAAAAAAGATATAAAAAATTGACCAACTTTCGGCTTGGTAACAAAACAAATACAGTTTGCATAGCTTTTTTAACAACATGGCACCAAGTTATATCGTGGACCTGAAAAAAATACAGAAACCTATCCAGCGTATGGACTACACAGTAAAAAATCCAGTTGATTAACCACAAGAGATGTCTGATTTTATTGGCCGGATTAAATTTTTTGATTTAATTTGTAATTATTTTCTAAATCAGTTTCATAATCTTCGTTATGATTCAAACAAATTACTCATTCTCGATTACTTTAAATCGATACTGATCAAATGCATAAAAAAGACAAACATTTTAAATCATATTTCCTTGTTAAAATAATCACAATAATCAGTATCAATCACCTACTGACTAAAAAATACTCAAACTTCTAAACCAAGCCGCCAACACATGCGCAGTACGCAACCTTTTAATCACAAGGGAGTACTGATATCCATCCACCCCGCTGCAATCTGCAAAAATTCCATTTAATCGGCAGTAGGTATGGCGGTTTCTGTGGTAGTGCAATGTGCAATGTGAGGTTATAACGCATGAAGTGGTCAACCTGTTCTAAAATTTTACGAATATTCTTTGAAAAACTTTGTTGTTACATCATGTTGGTGAAATTATGTTTCAAAAACAAAAGAAATACGCAAAAATCTCAGATCTTGAATCCAATCCCTTGGAGGAACTCATGCACCAATGTAAGTTATTTTCCATGTATTTTCAAAGAAAAGATTTGTCATGCCAGGTCTTCATTAGTGTTTTATGTATTTATTTACAGATGAGTAAATAATTTTCGTGTTTTTACTTCATATAATTATTTTCAACTTTTACACTGTAAAAAAATAATTAAATTTTAAATCAAATTCAACCCAATTTTGACTAAATCCAGGTCCACGCCTCACCTCCCCGGATTTTTGTTTATGATATGGGACAAACAATTCCCATGCTTTGGGAATTTGCATTACCTATCTTTTATATATAATTTCATCTGTTTGTTCTTTAATGTGTTCCCTTTTCTTATGTATTATAGTATTGTCATTTAATAAATAAAATCGACGCCCTAATCAGGTACTTTATAGGGCGGAGAGGGGAAGGGCGGTGCTACTGATGATTGCATATCAATCACATTGGATTTAATATTTAATAAAAAATGATTAGAGTATTATGGAAATTTAATCATTATGGAAGAAAATTTTAATAAAAATTGATTTAGATGTAATCAGAATTAATTGTTAGGTTAATCAATTTTGAATAAGAAAATTTAATCACAGATCCTTCGATTTAATCAATATGCAGTGTTAATTTCTTCAATCAATCTGGCGTGGACCTGGATTTAGTCAAAATTAGGTTGAATTTGATTTAAAATTTAATCTTTTTTTTTACAGTGTATACTCGAATTTGGCGATACTATCATTCAATGATATTTATGTGTCATTTTTATTTCCTTTCAAAAATCTGAATATATTGGGTACTGAAACTGAATGCTCACCACTTTCTTACTCTTCTTCTTGCCTTATCTGCTTCTGCAAGAACATAAGTTAAATTAGTTCTTTGTATGATATCTGCAGGAAAAATCCTGTCTTTCATGCAGTTTCGCTTTTTCATATTGGCAATAAAACAACACATTCCAGTCTGCAGAATTAGCTCTACTCGTACAATGGCGGAAATTGAATAGGTTTAATTTCCTACTACCTTTGTTTGCTGCGGATTTAGGATCAGATAGCTTTTCAGTTTTCTAGAATGCATTTAACCGCTTACAATGAGAGGGAGGAAGGTGATGGTATTGTGAAATAGTTGAGGGATTAAGTTTTAATACGTGTTTGGGTTAAACACGTATGGTAAGTGGTTATTTTTATTAGTGTAATGTGTCTCCATTACGTTAGACAGCTGTCACATTTTATTCTAAATAAGAGCTCACTAGGCTTGCTGTCACTTTCTTTACGTTGACTTATATATAGCGATGCCTTTTATAAATGAAAATGTGCTCTCTTAATTTGTTTTTCAAAAAAGCCGAAAGGACGATGGAGCTGCGTATGTCTATAATGCCAGAGTGCAGCAAGATTCACCACAAAATATAAACCGGAATGTAGGTTGCACGTTAGTCATGTTTTTAACATGATTATTAATAATTAACTTTTGATTTTCTTGCCTTTTGCGTACTAAATTTACAGCAGCATCGTTATATGTTCTGTAATTTTGAGAGACTGTACCTGTTTTTCCTCCATTTTTAGATTGCCAGTAATAAAATTTTTGAATTTTACTAGTTTACTGTGATTATGAACTACAACAGAAAAAGGTTTGGAAAATGGTAACTAACCAGAATATTTTTCTCTTGAAATGGTAGGAAGTTCTATGAGAAGTAATCTGATATGCAAAAATTTATCGTTTTGATTAGTTTAACTATTTTGAATATTTGCTGGATCCAAAAAATGCAAAAATTGCTGTTCTATCGAAGGGTCTAACATCTACTCGTCTAGAATTTCAACTATTGTTTGAAGGCATTAAAGCTCTCGTCAACTTTGTCATTTTATTTTGAGGCTTATTCAGAAACTTTTCAATACAGCCCAATTGATCTTGAAAGCTCCCCTCTAAATATTGTATTTTTAAAGCAAATTGCACAGCACAGGGTTACTGATTATATTTGGATCAACAGCCAACTTTTTTTAATTGAGTATAGAGAAAAACAAAAATTGTAGATTTGCATAATAACTATCAGGAAACGTAACTGAAAAAACAATTAAACATTAATGATAAATAATCTTTGGTAAAAAAAATTCAAGCTAGAGTTTCAGAAGGAGACATAAAAAATGCAATAAGACTTTTAAGTTGCAACGAAACTATCGCCAACAAAAATGAAGAAACACTTCAAGAATTGAAGAACAAACATCCAATCCCTGAAAAAGAAGAAGAAGAAATATTTAAAATTTCAAATGATTTAAATATTTATTTCAATATTTCTGAAAATGAAATTAAGAAAGCCATATTCTCGTTTAATCCGGGATCCTCTGGGGGTGTGGATTCTCTGAGGCCGCGACAACTTAAAGATTTGATAGGTGATGGTGCAGGTTTATTTTCTTCAAAATTACTTACTTCCCTTACTTTTTTTAGTACTCATACTCTCTTTGGTGTCGTTCAAAAAGAAATCAGTCCGATTTTCTTTGGTGCAAATCTTTGTGCTTTTAACAAGAAAGACGGGGGAATTCGACCTATTGCAGTGGGCCTTTGCCTTCATCGTTTAGCTGCTAAAATAGTTTGTTCTCGAGTTTACGAAAAACTTGGAAATGTTTTTCGCCCTTTCCAACTAGGATTCGGAACCAAATGTGGTGCGGAGGCAGCTGCTCATGCAATGCGTCGATTTCTAAATTTTCCTCATTCTTCAGATAAAGTTATTTTAAAAATTGATTATCAGAATGCTTTCAATATGGTTAATAGAAATACAATTCTTAAAAGATCTAAAGAATTCCTTCCTGAATATTTTAATTTTATTTCTCAGTGTTACAGTGAAAATTCTATTCTTTCCTATGGAAACAACCACATCCTTTCACAAAGGGGTGTTCAACAGGGTGACCCGCTTGGCCCTGCTCTTTTCTGCCTAGCCATTCATCCTATTGTCTCTTCTCTGGACTCTGAACTTAACATTTGGTATTTAGATGATGGATGCCTTGCTGGTGAGCCAAAGAATGTTTTAGATAATTTTAAGAGAATAATAACGGGAAGTTCCAAATTAGGTCTACAACTGAACTTTAAGAAATGTGAAATATCTGTTATTTCTGAGAATCCTGATTTAATAAAATCAAGTTTTTTTGACTTTTCACCTTCTATATTGGAAGTTCCCATATCCAAATTAAATTTATTAAGTTGTGCATATTCTTTGTCCAAGATTGATTCGGAAATAAATAAAAAAATTATTTCTTTTTTTGATTCATATCAGAATTTAAAACTCTTAGATTCTCATATTGCATATTTTTTGCTTAAACATTCTTTTGCTATTCCACGAATGTCTTATTTACTAAGATGTGCATCTTGCTGGAAACTTAAAGAATCTTTAATGAAATTTGATTTAGAATTACAAAATTGTATTCAAGACATAACAAACTGTCCCATAAAGGATGATTCATGGTTTCAAAGTACATTACCAGTGAGAATGGGCGGTCTTGGAATTAGAGACACATCTACTCTTTCGATATCTTCCTTTTTGGGTTCAGTTTCCGATATTTCAAATTTATTAAAAACAATACTGCCTTCTTATATTTCTGACACAAACGATTTTGATTTTGATAGTTGTTTGGAAAAGTGGTGTTCTCTTTGTGAGTTTGAAACTTTACGAGTACCTTTACCAAAGTCTCAAAAAGAATTTGATAAAAAAATTTGTCAAATACGCCAAAACTTTCTTTTATTAAATTGTCAATCCGATGAAACCAAAGCTCGACTCTTAGCTCTTCAAGCTCAAGAAAGTAACGCATGGCTTAATGCCCTTCCGTCCTCTTCTATAGGAAATCTACTTGACAATAATTCTTTCAGAATTTCAGTTTCTTTAAGACTTGGTCTGCCTGTGTCTGGTGAACACACCTGCATTTGTAGCGAATCTGCTGATATTTATGGCTCCCATGGGCTAAGCTGCAAAAGAAGTGCAGGACGTGCATCGAGACATAGACAAATTAATGAAATTCTTAAGCGTGCTCTAGTTTCTGCAGAATGTCCTGCTAAACTTGAACCTGCTGGAATATATAGGAATGATGGTAAACGAGTAGACGGAATGACATTAATTCCATGGAAAAGAGGTAAACAACTTTTATGGGACGCCACCTGCAGCCATACTCTAGCAAAATCATATTTGGATAAAACATCGAAATCTTTTGGTTCTGCTGCTCTTATTTCGGAAAACAAAAAACACGTCAAATATAAAGATCTGAAAGACAGATTTTATTTCGTTCCATTTGCTGTTGAGACACTGGGCCCTTGGGGTGAGGAAGCTAAGAGACTTGTTTCTGAAATAAATTTAAGAATTTTTCCTGAACAATCTCGAGGTTTTCTCACCCAAAGAATAAGCCTGGCTATCCAGCGAGGAAACGCGGCGTCAGTGATGGGTACCCTTAAGGAGGATTCTGGTCTTGACGAAATATGGGATATTTAGGTAAAAATTATGTCGATATCTTTTTCTTTTTTCTAGTTTTAGTTTTCTTTTTGATTTATATTATTAATAATTATAATAGTTTATCTATAGATGAATAAAACTCTAGGAAAATTAAACATCTAAATAGTGAGTTTTTTAAAGTTTTTTTCAGAGGGCTCGCAATATTATTTTTTAATTTTTTAAATTCTACCAGCTAAGAGCTCCATTTTATGTTAAGTTACCTATAGTAATGTTCGACTGCTTTCCTATAATTTTCAAAATACCCATTATTGGGGTCAAGAAAAACCTCGTCTTGTAAAGGCGGTCAAACTTCAGGAGGGAAAGCTTTAAGTGTTTGGTGAGCCGTTGTTAGTGGCAGGATATTGCGGCATTTTTTACGAATGTGCCTTTCTGGTGATAGATATAATCACTTTCGCCTTGAGAAACAGAGAACTTTTTAGATGATTTACCGCATACTTTTCTCAGTCAAGCTATTTGGCAACAAGATGATGCCCCTGCACACAACACGCCAGATTTGACTCAGTTTTTAAATCAAAAGTCTCTGACTTAGATTGGTAAAAATGGTTAAATTTGATGGGGTCCTGAAAGTCCTGATCTCACATTGATGGACAGGCCTTTCTGGAAATTGCTCAAAGATCGTGTGCATAACTAGAACACATTTAACACTTTAGAAAAACTAAGGCGAAAAATTGTGAAAGAAATACATTTTATTAAAACGTCAAAAGGAGTCGCTAAGGATGCCGTCAATCATTTAAAGACGTAATCGCACTTGCATTGAGAAAAACTGGTGTTAAAGTAAATATTCATCTTACTTTTTTATTAATCCATATGTTTTAGTTTAATATAAAAAATATTAATAATAATAATACCTACCCATGGTGTCTCCACCTTGACGTAGTGGTGGGGCTTTTTACTAAGAGGGACATTACAACGGCGGAGAGGGCCAGCTCCCCTTTTCGCTTGAACTCAATTGCTTTCGACAGTCAAGGATAAGCCTCGGCAAATAATCTCCATGTCAGAGCTGGACATGGGGAACGACAGCTTCGGCTCTTAGCAAATAACAGTGAGCCAAGTGGCGCCCATTTTCGAAACGTTTTCATGTGACGTAAGGCAAACAGGCGAGACACCACATCAAGCAGCGACCTCCGGAATAGGGATCCTGTAGATTACCTAACAAAGGAATCTCGTACTGGTCCTACAGGACAACAAGTCCAACAAAATAAGGAAATTAGAAGGCAAAACCCAACCAATGAAGAATACATGAACGTTATGTGGTGTCACTATCGCCCAATAATTATAGAGGGAACAAGCAACAGTTTGCAAACTTATCAGACATAGAGAGCCAGAAATCTTAACACTAGACCAAGCTTAACAGCAAATATTTTTGCAACACAAAGACGATATATTGAAACAAATCAAAAACTAACGCAAACTAAGGTTGATAGCATTAAAGAGAATATTAACAACACGTTAGCCCGACATACTGAATAAGATGGTACTAGACGGAAAGAAAACATTACAAATAATACCGAAAGCCCGCCGTCAGAAAGACGTATACCAATAGGATAAAATGTAGAAACCAATATAGGTACTACGACTGGAAAAAAAAATTAAGGAAATCGATAAACAAATAGAGAAACAGCGCCTATATAAAATTCCACAAAACAAGACATTTGAAGAAATTGTCAACAAGCATAACGAAATACTTAAAACTCGCTCTTTCATGTTGCAAATATGGGATTTAAAAAACACTATTCGGCCAGTCTGACATATAAAAATGATCCAATCTGTGACACTGGTTTTTGAGAACCTTTATTATTTATTAAAAGGACTTACACTCAAATTACACTATAACCAAGAAACGAATTCTACGCAAATAAATTACATATCGATTTGCATCATAAACAAACCATTCCGGTTTCCCGTGAGTATATACAACTAAATTTACACTCGATGATAAGTCCTTAGATTCAATGTTTTGCTCCCAGTTTTTGACAGGCACGTGAATAATTGTTGTAAATAATACGGGCGATCACGTGTCTGTAAAAAAGTCCGAGAAAATAAATAACAGACTGGATTTAAAATTTAAACAGAACCGCGACGCGTGGTTTCCATATCACATGACGACACTTGAAGGAGGGCGAAAATGGCGACTTTTTAAATAGGAATAAGTTATACTGAAAATGTAAACAATCTTTTTAGCTAAATTATCTTGGTAGTTTTCTTCAAAATAGTATTTTTGGCCACTTTCTTAGAAGATTTATGCAATAAAAATACATGAATTTGTCCTTTTAGAAAATAAATACAGTTGGGAGGGGCAATAGGAACTTTAACTTTTAATTTTCTATCATTATCTCTCGAATCGATCTTTTTAAGAAACTTAAAAATAAACTTATTAGGATTTGCTTTACATTTTTCAATATTTTGAACACCATGTATACTTTATTCCGACTTTGATCACTGTTTATGACATCCGAAGATAAGCAAAACTTTTAACAAGAATAATTTTTTCTCGTTAAATTATAAAATAAGGAAGTTTATTAGAGTGTAACAGGTCAGGAGATACGCTGAAACTTCTTTAATGCAGTATCATTTTCTAGGTTGAAATTGAAAACACACTTATAACAAAATTATGTTAAAAAATATAAAACGAAGGAAAAGTAAAAGGAAATAGAATTTCTCCACTCGAAGATGTTTATTTATGCAAATAAAACAATTAAAAATATAAATATAAAATTGATAAAAGCAAAAAAGAAAACCAAAAAATGACAGTAGTATACTAGTTGGCATAAATAGGTAGGATTTTGATTTATAAAAAATCATTCTTCCAATCCTACCCTTACTAAATAATTTTTTATATTTTTTTTGAAAGCTATATAGCTTAAGCCCCTTAGACTAGAAGGAATATTATTATAAATTACAGAAGAGGTATATTTAAACGAAGACTTATATTTTTCAGTATGATGTTTAGGTATTTCTATTGCGTTCTGATTTCTAGTATTAACATTATGAATATTATTCCTGAATTCAATTTTTTTAAATAAATATCTTGGTTTCTGAGTTAAAATTATTTTATATATAAAACAGGATATGTGGATTTCGCGTCTTTTTTCTAATTTAATTAAATTATGTTGGTCAAAACTAGGTGATACGTGATCATATTTTTTTAGCCCTATTGAAAAACGAACACCGTTATTTTGAAGAATTTGTAATTTCTGTTTATCTTCGTTACTGATATTTTTGTGATAAATGATATCACAGTAATCTAATCCACTTAGAATAATTGAATCAACCAGTCTAAGTTTAGTATCGGTATTTAAGTAGTCCTTAAAGTTATATAAAATTCTTAGTTTGTAGTATGCTTTTTAATTATATTTTTTATATGTTCATTAAAATTAAGATGCTGATCAAAAATTTCGCCAAGATTTTTACCAAATTCGATTGAAGGTATCTTAAAACTATTGTTAAGAACAATTTTCAAATCAGAATTATTGATATGGAGAATATTAATTTTCCTTTAGGTTGAAAAATTACTAAAACTACGTAACTTCCGTATGCTTTTCAAACAGAAGCCTTTACATCAGTGTAATTATTTCTGTGTTCGGGTATCAGGTTTAGAGGCCTTGTAATTAAATGCAAAAGGCTTAGAGGTTTGCAAAGGGATGAACTAACAAGGGTAACATTTCGGATAATCCGCATTACTCTGAGCTTTTTTCCAGCATATAAGTTCTGAAAATGAAGGTTTCACGTTATACTAAGGATTTTTCTAAAAGAACAACTAAATGTAAAAACTAGCAAAGTTTCTATAAAAGTATTTAAAATGTAAAAGGATTTCTAACTGGTAGTTAAAAGTTCTTCAGTGCAAAGTAAAAATATCAATAGGATAACGCAATAACTTTTAACGGTTCTGTCAGATATGATTTATTAATCCAGATTGCAAATTGCTCGAAACAGTTTTTATTCAAAAAAGTATTTTTAAGCAAAATTCTTTGACAATATCAATAAATAGACTAAGGTCCAGTGCACTTTTTCATACGGTTTTGGATGCCGAAATTAGTACTTTTCCGCACTTGCGCGGTAAAGTATTTTTTTCGCAAGAATTAAAGAAAAATAGTATATTACATAACAAGTGTTGAAAGTGACATTTTTCACACGAGCGGGAATGTTGTCGCACGAGGCGATAGCCGAGTGCGATAATCCCACGAGTGTGCGAAAATTACTTTCACACGAGTAGTGTACAATATTTTTCCTACGACCAAAAAACCCCAATTCCTGTCTTTTTTATACCCCCACTTTTCAACACGTGTGCTGAAAAACTTTTCAACACGTGTGCTGAAAATAAAAAAAATGAAAGTGGCCCCATCTGTTCAAACGTCATGTTGACAAGTACTTTACAACACATTTGTTGAAAAGTACTTTTCAACACGCGTGTGATATAAGGCAATTTCTAGTCAAGTTAACCGTACTTTTTTTCTCACTTTCATAGGTGGTCGTAGGAAATAGTATATTACATAACAAGTGTTGAAAGTGACATTTTTCACAAGAGTGGGAATGTTGTCGCACGAGGCTACAGCCGAGTGCGATGATCCCACGAGTGTGCGAAAATTACTTTCACACGAGTAATGTACAATATTTTTCCTACGATCACAGAAATATTTACAAAAAAACCTCAATTTCTGTCTTTTAAAACCCTCACTTTCAACACTAATATTTTCATCAAGTGTGCTGAAAATAAAACAAATGAAATTGGCACCATCTATTTCAATGTCATGTTGACAAGTACTTATCAACACGTGTGTTGTAAAGTACTTTTCAACACGCGTGTGATATAAGGCACTTTCTCGCCAAGTTAACCGTGCTTTTTTTCTCACTTTCATAGGTGGCCGTAGGAAAAACCATTTTCTCAGTTAAATTTTGTTTCTACTGGCTTTCAGTTACAAAACTGCTTTTGCAAGCACTTTATATTAAGTGAACGCCATAGTTCGACAAATTATATTGGCTGGAGATTTCTTTGTGCGATGTCATAAACGCTGTTATGACCGTATGGTGTACGTACTGTTGTAACCATACAGTATACGTGCTTTAGTTATAGTGATTAATCATTAGATTGGTCATCAATATCATTATTCATTGTTCATACAGACAGAAACTACCATCTATATCTTTATTTTACTATAATTATTGTTTTCTATGGTAAATATTATAACTACTCCTAGTCTAGACAAGGGTGGTTTACTTTACAACACAATTATTCCCAGTCTAGACAAGGGTTGTTTTCTTTACAAACCATTACCACTGTAGACTTATTTTTATTAATATTATTCTATCTTTATTATTATATTTATATTATATGGTTAAACTATCCCGAACCAAAGACTATACTTTGACCGGACCGTTTGACCACTTATTACTAGTTTATTAGTTACCTTATCTTGGGAAGACCCAGTGTTTGGGAACGACCTTTCTAAAACATATAAATAGTTTTAAGTCGATAATAAAAGCATCAGTTATCAGTTTTTAGTCAGAGTAGAAGTACGAGAGTTTTTTTTTTATTTTCAACTGGCAGAAAAACCCAGTTACATTTGTAACATTCTCATACAACATTGGTGCCAGCGGAAAGTTACAACAACGCCAATGTATAAAAAGAAAATTGCTCGAAATATACTTGAAAAAATATCTCAGTCAACCACGCCTCTTTTGTTAGACCCACCCGATGACACGCCTAGCAGTAGTATCTGTTTCACTCCAGCTGCAACAGCTTTACAGCAAACCACAAATATAATATCCATTACCATTACACTTCAAACGAAAATCAATGAATATCAATGTTTGCGAGAAAAACTACAGCAAACGAGAGAAAATAAATAAAAATCCGTAATGAATCTTCAATGCCCTACAAATGGTACTTTTAAATTAAATATGTTTTATTGTTCCTAATGTTTCAAAATTTTTTATAGTTAGATATCGTTCCTAATGTTTCTTCCTAATCAAGTAGGAGAGGGCGAACCCCTAAAAAATCGCTTAGAAACACGAGAGTGTGACCAGATTCGCTCTAGCCGCTCATAATAGTCTACTTTAATGTTTCTGAGGGTGCTGAATACGAATATGATGTTTATTTATTTTTTTTAAATTGGGGGAACATTGTCAAAATCGACTTAAAGTCAAAAATGAGAAAAAAATTATTTTAGGATTTTCTGCATTCAACTCGCTGTAACTCAGCGAATAATGAATATTTCGCTATGAAATTTTGATGGCATTCTTCTCAATCGATTGTCAAAACAACAGGACCCGACCGAAATTCCCGAAGCACTTTCCGGCCGAACAGGAAATTTCGGAAAATTTTCTATTCGCTGTTCTGACTCCGTATATACTACGGCAAAAGTTGAGTGACGAAGTTTTGAATTGACTATTTCTGCATATACAGTATTAAAGTTCACAATGTAAAGAAGTTGCCGAAATGTCCATATTCCTCATATTATAGCGCTTGGTGTTAGGTGGTGCCCACGAAGAACTAGCGAAACAGTCGGAAGATCTGACTTAGGTATTAAGAATTTTCGAACACACAGCAGACAGGGTGTTTTAGCATGGTATAAGTATTAGTAAAACTAATTTCAAGGAAAGAAGTATGCCAAATACTGAAACTTCCAAAAGTCGTTCCTGGAGCAGCCGATGAGAAAAATAGGCTAAAGTTGTTTTATTTTGGGGCTGCCAATTATTATGTATTAAAGTACTCTTATTATATCAGAAAAAATTAGGCTAGATATGTATACTATGTTCAGCCATTAAATGTTACCAAGTATTGTATTATATATCTTTTAAATATCTTGTTTACTGAAACTAAAAATGCCGATTTTATAAATAAATTTGTCTGTACCTTTTATTTTATTTCGGTAACAATGGTTAGGATATTTTATTAATTATATAATAATGAAGCAACTATATAGGATATTGACTTCTCTTAATTAAAAATACCTTTTTCCGTATAAACACTTTTGCTTTATATGTCTTTATGCTCTACAGTTACTTCATAAAACTGATGCCCAGAAATGAGGTACTAATATACCAATATTTAACAAGGAATGGGAAGCAATGCACTAATATTTAATACAAATTAAATAAAAACAAATATAATCAAAATTAACTGCAAATTTAATCACAGATATCTTAATTTAATCAATAAGCAGTGTTAATCAGGCGTGAAACTTGGTTTAATCGGAATTGGGTTGACTTCAATTTAAAACGTACCTAATTATTATTTTTAGGAGCTTATATCATAATTATATTTTATGCGAGCAGTCGCGAGTACCAGCGTATAAATGTTCATCATTCAAAAAATATAAACATTCGTGTAATAAAGGTTGTTAATGGCAAAAATTCACGCATAATACACAATCCCCTTCTTTGCATGAATGAGCTCCTATATTCCCATACTAATTTTCCCTGTCCCGGTTTGCTCCAAATTTACGATTAAATGACTTTTTTATTAATAGTGATGAAGTGACCTAAAAAGGATAAAAATAGCCGGAAATGACGGGAGGATTTTTCGCAAATTACAATAATTTTTTCCTTGAACTTAATATTGGCAAGAAAGTAAGATATATTGAAACTGAAGTCGGCTTAAAGAAGTTGTTGAGTAAGTAAGTATGTAGAGTTGCTGTTTGTGAAAGTTACCTAATCTAGAATACCTCCATTTAAAAAAAATATGACCGCCAAGTTTAATTGCTGGACAATAACTGTTCATTGATTTCATAAATTTAAATATAATCCCAAAAATATGAAAAACATTTGTTCAAGCTAACCCGAAATTTTGGCGGAAGAGCAAAAATATGTCATCGTTACCGCTAGAAAATAAAAAGTAATAATACCAGGTAATATAGGAGTTGACTTTTTTGTGTTCCCACATAAAGTTTTTAATTAGAATGTAGCTTACTAATTTTCCCCTGTGATGTATCTTTTCTTGTCTTTTAATGAGGAATACCGCAAAGTCCTTTAAAGTGGGATGCTTCACACTAGTGAACTTTGGAATACTAAATAACGAACCATTCTGCAGCAGCAGTCGTGGAGAAATATAGGGTTATGTCTTATAATATTATGTGTCATGTGCTAGGGCAATATGCCCAAAATGGGATACTTGGTATCTCAAAAAGTAAGACAATTTTTGAACAAATACCAAATTTTCAGTTTTGTCGCAACGACTTATTATTATTTTATTCAAATACTCCATGATTTTTTTCTTTGCAGATTATTAAATTATTTACACATCTGTTCATAAAATGGGAAATTATGTAATTTTCAAATGGAATATATAAATCCCCAACAGCGCGGCGATGAGCGAGAAAAGGGTTTTTTTGTGAGGATTGGGTCATTAATGAGTCGAATGAGACTTTTGGATAGAATTTAGAATGTTGTGTGGAAAAAGTAATCCATGTTAGGCCTTATTTGAAAAACATAGATGGTGTGTAAGTTGGAAGGGGACAAGTATTTTATGGCTCAGGTTGGGTAGTAGGTAAAGAGAACAGGCCATCAATGTGAAGAAAAAAAAAGGATTGGTGCCAGGACCGAACCTTTGAACTTCGACAGCATTGATAGAATGGAAGTTAGATGAGTGACCGTCCACCACGACAGATATGCGCCGATTAGAGAGAAAGCTACCGATCCAGGTATATAGTTTGGAAGGAAGACCAAAAAAAGGTAGTTTGTTGAGCAGTGCGGCCTGCCATACTTGGTCAAAAACCTTGGAAATATTAAGGACAACAATCTGGGATTTGCCATGAAATTCGAGAGATGTGTTCCAGTTATATATGACTAAAGTAAGGAGATCAGCTGTGGATCTGAGGTGACAAGATCCGTACTGTAAGTGTGTCATGGATGAGTTTGTGTTTTCTAGATGGTTTAGAATTCACAAGTTAATGACTGTTTACATGGCTCTGCTGACAACAGAGTGAAGGGAGATAGGTCTATAGATAGAAAAATATAGTCTTTCACCTATCTGGGAAGTTACCCTTGTCATAAGAGATCTAAAAAAGATGAGATAAGGTGGGTGCAAGTTCAGCTCTCCCTGCAGAGGTGGAGATAATTTCATTGTTTAGCAGGGCAGGAAAAGTGCTTCTACCGAAATTTTGACTAATGTTTTTGACAAGTGATCGAAAGATTTGCTGCCGTTGGAACAGAAAAAGAAATTTATCTTTTATGCAGTTGTCAAAAGCATTTTTGAACTCTAATATAGCTAGTAAGCAGTTGTCAGAAGCATTTTTAGACTGTAATCTAGTTTGATTGTATTGCTTTCTTGCCTCGCTGAAAAATTTGACGGTTTTCGGATATATGATTTTGAAGAAACCTTTTGTGAGCTTAGAATTTTTCAGCCTGGCTTTATCACAGACCTCGGAGAACCAGGACTTTTGATGGTGGAGTTTAGGTTTTTTTTTGGATATGTAGAATAAAGCTTTCACTACAGCCTTGACTGATATCTGTGATATAAGAGCAAATTTCGGATGGATCGGTAGTGGAAAATCAGACAGGGTTCCAAAGGACATATTGTGAAAGCCTCAGGAAATCAAATTTTGTGATTTTCCTTTAAAATGCCACGCTGGATAAAGTCGACAATCTGTCATTAATGTCATCTAAACGCATCGCAATAAAAAATCAAAACACGCTTTAGTAGCAAACAGCCACGTGATCTATTAAAACTGTTCTAAAAATCTTGATCGCAGAGAAAACTAAATCCCTTCAGATGCTAGATGTATCAGTTATTAATTAGTAATTATAAAAAATAAGCTCTTTAGACGATAAAATGTCGCGCGCAAATGCAATTAGGCTAACCATTTTAAACTGAAAGTAGCCGTTCGCAATCTGAAAAAGAATATAAAAAGTTCGAGGAGTATCATGATACTTGACTAACTTTAATTTGTAATTACTGTGAAAAACTTGAAACTGAAGAGATGGTCCCCTAGAATTCTTGAATCACAGAAAAAAAAGATTTTTTTTCATTAGCAATGAAATAAAAAACAACTGTCGCCTCTTAAATGTTTCAAACTCCCTTTATTATCAAATTCCTTGAACAACTTGTAGCTTTAATGGCATTGCGTCGAGACGCGACAGGCGCCCTTACAAGCGACGTCGGCCGGCGCCAGCTTCGTTGTTAATTATTGTTTCGATGCTTGTTGACGATGCGTGCCGTCCCACAAATTATATGTCGACTAGCATGATGGTATTTGACCTGCTTTTTTGTGATGTATTATATAAATATTTTGACTACGTGCAGGGTCGGTTTTAGCCCCTATAAAGAATAATTTGCATAGTCACCCAATCATTAACATTGAGATATTTTATAGGCCATTACCTCAAGGAAAAGTAAATAAAGAAGAAAAATACAAAAACCATCAGGCGCGGCCCGTGAGTTTTTTTACAGGTGGGTCAAAATTTTATGGGCAACTAGTGATATCAACGCAACAAGCAAAATACACTTTTTTAATTAAGGGAGGTTTTCTAACAATGTGCCTAGTTTTGCCAAGAAATTTTTTACCTACAAAATAAACACCGCCAAAATCATAAAATAGGTACTGCAGAATATTGAACATTACTACTCTTGATGTTTATGACTTTCAGTATCACTTTTCTGTTTATGGCTTTTTTCTATGTGTTTTAATACTCTAAATTAGTAGATTTTAGCGGTTTTCGTTGTGATAAGTTTAGCTTCTCCTCAATAGGTGTCGCGCCTTGTACTAAAAGCCCAGAATATAAACAGAAAAAAGTCTGAGCTAAAAGTATGACTATTCGTAAAATAAAATTAGAAACGCTGCCGAAACTCCGTTTTCTTTAATACATACATTGCTGGCGACTAGACATAGTAATACGATATTTGTCTACGCACGTGCAGGATGTAAGCTGTAGTAAATGAGATTGCCAACAATTTTAAAAATATTTTATCGAGGAAGAACTTGTTGCCAATACACCTTTTAGAGCCGATCTAATTTTTTAAATAACAAAAAATTTAAAAAAAAGTTCTTGCCCCAACACAGGTTCGAACCCGCGAGCGGCGGATTACCTCGCTGCGGTTATACCCCTTGAGCTACGCTAGCTATATAAGAAAATTGGTCAGATACCGTTAAATTCGATGGCTAGCGCTGGCCTGACAGAAATCATTATAATAATTTTTGATGTTTGTTTAACCACTAATTAATATTGTTATTACAATGCGCATATTAGGTACCTAACTAGTTTTTCTTTTTCCGAACCAAATGTTTTGAAATAATATATTTTAGGGGGCGGTTTCAGAGTATTTCCATAGTGGGAGTGGCCAGATATTATTGGTGGGCCGTCGACCAATTGTGTCTCTTTTTAACTTCCTAAAGCGCGTATGTCTGTTTCTCTCTTGCTTTTAATGAATTTATATCGTCCAAATAAACCTATAAGATCAATTTACAATATGACCCAGCCCGGAACAAGCTTGGATATCCTTTGACGATGGCTGGCTTGACTTGATTCATTCTTGGGGAGTTTTAGCATGGAACTTTGAAACAAAAGATCCTTTTTTGGTTTTAAAAAATTAAAAAATAATTTATTAGGTAGATCACTGAAAATTTTAGGTGGGTCATTGACCAAATGACCTTATGGACGGGCCGCGCCTGAAAACCATCAGGGTAATAATAAATAACTGTAGCATAAAACAAATCCAACAATACACATCTCAGCTGCATCTTTACCTACAATTTTTTTTTTTTGGAAACACAATTTGTTTTGGTTTTTCTCGAAGAACAATTATTCTAAAAATATATTTATTTTTTAAATATTATATTTTCTGAAAGTACACCTTTTGATAGAACGACAGAGAAAAAACAAGGCACACCTAACCCAAAATAGGTGCAGAGGTTGTATTGAGATCTTCTACTTTGTGTTTTTCATTAACATTTTCTAAATTATATTATTTGGGTTCAAAATTGATTTTTTTAAAACTGGGTTAAAAAGTATTTTAAAAAAATGTGCTTTCGAAAAACTGCTTCTTTTAAATATGTATTGTCGAACAACTGTATTTTTAGTAGAGAAACGTTAGATGTATACCCAGAACTAATCGCTAGTGATCAAATTGTTATTATAACTTTTGAAATGTGTTTTTGATATTACATACTCAAATGTTTATTTGTTAATTTTCTCGCTTTTTAATTTTTAAATAAAAAATAATCTCCTTTTTTATTTATATGTATTATTTAACTGTAAAGTTAAGGTATGGATCAATATTTTCCTGACATTTCTATAAACCAAACCATTTCGCAAAACAAGACAAAATACATGAGTGTCGAGGGGTCCCTTTCAAACGTGGTTTCACCGAAAGTGTAGTGTACAAGTTTAGTGAATTGGAGGAGTAATTTTTACAAAAGATATAATTTTTTTTGATCTAAGACATCCCACGTAGACCTCAAGCCTAAGTACTAACGTACCGTGGGCGTCTGAAGAGAAGGGAAATGTAGTCCATTGACACGGGATTTGAAGGATTGGATGTTGGAACAATTTCGTGACGAATCTTTTAAATAAATTACAGTTTAAAAAACTAAAACACACGTTTTTATGAGTAGCGTACTAAAAAGTTAAAAATAAATATTTTCCTTTTATAGTTAACAGAAAACCGGGGTGTGCAGTGTACGTATCGTGCGGAAAGTAAAGCAAATTACAAACTGCGCCTCCCTTTACTCCGCGTTCATGCATACCCGGTTTTTTATTAACTTGTACAGCTATAAAACATTTGCGTTCAGATTCACTAAGAAGGTTTAAGATTTAGTACTGGTTTAAATTAAGATCTTATAGTTGATCAGTTATGTTTTGACAGGTTTTTGTCCTGTCATTGTTAATAAGTCGTCATTAAAAACTTATGAATTATTGTGATATTTCGGCGATTTACTTGGTTTCCAAATGATTTTTATCTTGGAACGAGTTGCTGTAATCAATTTAGTTCTATTCTTGTTGAAAGTACGTTCTAAAATTGTCCTTTTGTTGATAAATTGGCGAAAAAGCTCATAAATAAGTTCATAGTATGAAATTTAGTTGTCTTGTTCTTACACTTGTCAGTTTAAAACTTTTGGTTGTCAAATTAGAAAGGATTAGCGTTGGAGAATCTGGCTGATAGTTTTTAAATAGGTAATTAAATTTAAAAGCGTGGGGCGAGTTTGGTATATCTTGTTGCTCTGTGTGTCTACCATTACTTGTGGCCCATTCTGTATTAAATTTTACGAGTTCTGACAGTATATTAAAGTTCATTGAAGGTTAATCAGAACCTCTTTATTTTTATCCTAAACTGTATGCTATAAATCGTGATATTACAGACATAATAATATTAAGCCAATGAAATTATCCTCGGGCGTGTACGCCCCATTTATTCTCTTGAAAATCCTTTTTCAGCATGCAAACCTCAAATTGACCTAAATTTGGCAATAAAAGCACTACCATTATTATGATGTGCTTTTAAAACCATTTAGAATAAAAGCTACAAGCAACTACTGGCTTTCCCCCAATTTTATTATGTCCTCCATACTGTTGCTCGGGGGATTTATAGCTAAAATGGTAAAATTGAGTATAAAAATCTATCAGTCTAAAATATTGAGCTTGAAGATTGGTTTAAGCATTGATACGTAACAAGCCTCTCAACTTTTAAAATAAATGGTGATTTAGACCTTTTTTCGAATCACAATTAATTGCTAGTCAAATTCTGAACTTAGCCTTATTCTTAGGCTAAGTTCAGATGGTCGCGCAACGACATCCGTTTGTTGCGCGACAGCGCGCGGATCGTCTGTGGTTGCAAGTGAGTCGCAGCAGTCTAGCGATAGCAGTAATTGAGAATCCATTTTGTGTAGCTCTTTGCACGTCTAAACACCACAAGTCTTGCGGATCCACTGAACAGGTCGATACTTGAATGTAGTACTTCAATACGCGCCATGTCGTGCGCGTACGCGCGATTCAAAATACCGGCGACATAATAATATTCTGTCGCGCGCGGTCGCCGGTTTACGTGCGATGACGCGCATATTTGTACATGATTATTTTGCATCTTCATACGCACTTACTCGCGCGATTTGTAAAAGGCGCGTCGGCGCGCGACCACCTGAACTTAGCTTTAGGCTAAATTGCGCTAAAAACGCGCGTCGTCGCGCGACCATCTGAATTCCGCCTTTGACAACTAAGTTTTATACTGTGAATTTGTTTCTGAGGTTTTTTCCAAATTTACGAAGAAAAGGGCAATTTTAGTACTTACTTTCGACAATAGTAAAACTAAATTCCAACAATGAATGAAGTCTACTTGTCAGGGGTACATATAAATACGTAAAATTGAGAATAAGTTCTCTAAACCACCTGAAAACTCCTTATACAATAAGGATTTGAACAAATCATGGTAAAACAGCTATTCTCCGGGCTATATGCCCCTCCGAGCGCTGGATTACATATCAAAATTTGTCGTATTTTGACTAACACTGTTAGACAACAAAATACTTGGTTTGACTGCAAGAAACTACCAGGAAGAAGGAAGCTTTTTCTTTAGTTAGGATGTCGTTACCTGCATACTCGTCTCTCGTTCTCGTCAGTACAGGATAAACGAACATACCTGCCTTCCGAAACAGCATATGATTAAAGCTAACCATGCAGGTAACGACATCCTAACTAAAGAAAAAGCTTCCTTCTTCCTGGTAGTTTCTTGCACTCAAACCAAGTATTTTGTTGTCTAACAGTGTTAGTGAAAATACAGCAAAGTTTGGTATATAATCCAGCGCTCGGAGGGGCATATAGCCCGGAGAATAGCTGTTTTACCATGATTTGTTCAAATCCTTATGGTATAAGGAATTTTCAGGTGCTTTAAAGAACTTATTCTCAATTTTACGTATAAAACTAAATTCATTCCAGCAACCCTTGTTCCAATAGGAACATTATGTAAAAACCAGGCAAATCGCTGAAATATCAGAATAATTCATAAGTTTTTAATGAGGACTTATTAACAATGGCAGGACAAAAACCTATCAAAATATAATTGATCAACTAAAGGATCTTAATTTAAACCAGTACTAAATCTTAAACCTTCGTAGTGAATCTGAACGTAAATATTTCAATCATTTCAATTCGAGAATAAAACACGATAAGAAAGAAAATAAATTTTCTTATAAATTGCCATTAACTAGTTGTAATTTGACATATTAATAATTAAAAAGCTTTGCACTTGAACCAAGGCCAATTAACATGCACGTCGACAAATAGCACACGGTGTTGCAGCATATAAAAAAGTTAAGTAGATTATTAAACTTTTTTTAAGAACTTTTGATTGATTTTGATTGATGTTATAATTTATGCAAATTAGAACAAATACAAGCTTTTCAATTTACTACGAATGCGATTACCTAAAAATCCGCGAGGCTGACAAAATCCGAGTTCTTAATTCATTTCTCTGATGTCATTAACTATGTTCTGTTTTAATGAACACGTTAAAAAGGGACGAATACAGCGACTTTAATAGTCGTGCCAGCATTATTGTGCACTATCACGAACGTAAAACTTTTATTATTATTATTTAGAGGAAAGCTTTTTTCTAATTTCTCCAACCCAATCAAAACTAAAAATATGAAATAAGAAGAATATGGAGAATTGTATTTGTCTTTTTCCTATTCGATGCCACCAAAATTAAGATTCGGGATATTTAATCTTATTTTAAACATTTTTTGTTTCTTGTTCAATTTCGCTATATGTCAGTTTGAGACAGAAAAAGAGCTATTAACCTAACAAGTGCGGAAAGTGATACTTTCTGGCATGCGACTGCATTTAATCGAACGACGCAAAGGGGAATTCGGTCAATAGTCGAGTGCAGAAAATACATTTTCCGTACGTGTTGGGTACAATGTTTTTTTCTACGGAGCGTCAGGAAAATTATCTTATTTTGATATTTTTTTAAATATTCTATTGTAGTATAGACGTTAAAGTGAAAATACAATTTAAACTGGAATGGTAAAAGAACAGTTACCTACTTGCATTTGTTAAAGTTATGGCCCAAGCTAACTGATTTTTAACTGGTATAGAAAGACTTCTTGTCATTCCAGAATTATTTGTCTTATGTAAGATCAACATGAGGTGCCTGAGGGTCAATTGCTGTTCAATGCGGTCAATTTTCCGTTTTGGTAATTTAACAAAATCCATGAATTTATTAAGAATGGATATGGGATGAGTTAACATTCTTTGAAGCCAAAACAAACCATTCTAAACGACACTGTAATCACAATTTGTAAACATTGGCCACATCTTATTTTAGCTTGTATTTTTGTACAAAAAATACGCTAGAAGCATCACAAGATTTACTAAAAGTAATAAAAGCCCTAAACTATTTTATTTTTCTGCTAAATAATAATAAATTTAAGTTAAAAAGGTTTGATTATTTATAGGTTATGTTATTTCTAAAGGTGTTTATTTAAAGTCGCTCCGAGTCATTTATAAATCTATAAATGGCACTTTTTCTTTCCTAGTTCATTAGACAAAGACGTACGTGTAACCGAGTGTTCAGACCGAGGTTCAGCCGTTTTCCTAAGCAACCAGCACAAACAGCAACACTTCTGAGCTCCAACACTCCAATTCTATTTTATCTCTTTCTACTACCATTCTTGATTCAATTACGTAGTTCGTAAACTAATCTCCTGGGGGAAAGGTTTTCATAACAAATATCAAACATAAGGCTTCACGTTCGATACGCTCACAGTATACGGACATCGAATCCTTTCTGAATAAATCCATGACAAAATCCTTCTATGGTGCGTACTTTGTGTACTTTAAGTTTAAAATTGTATTCCCCGCTTACTACGAAGCTTTTGCGTTGATGGGTTTTATTATTAGGAATATGCATCAAGAATTCTTTGTCTTCAATGTTATCTAGGGTTAAATAAGTTAATTCTTCACGGCGGCAGGCGTCTGCCATCTGCCACCCGAATTAATGTGAAAACATTGGTCAAAAGGTATACGTCACTGGGAGCCTCGTTCAGAAATTGCTCTATATTGTGTCTTGTTAGAGTTTTAAATTTTTTTGGCTGAAAACCAACATTATTTTTCTTGAAAAAGCCAATCATCACTTTAAAATATTTGGTCATATCCAAATGATGTTTTTATTTGAACATGGATTTTAACATTGAGTACCTTGACCATAGCGTGGATGGTTTGCAAGTTTTTGAAATGTTGGAAAAGTATACTAGAAGTACCTCTTCTTTCTTGAAATTGTTTATTTTCTATTTTGCACACCATTCGCTAAATGTCTCCAATTCTTTGGCATAATGGTATTTTGCTTTTTCTGGTAACAGTTCGACGTTCACATTCTTCTTCGATAATGTCGTCCGGTACTCCATCCTTGTATGATTTTAAGACAAAAAGTTCATATAAATATGTGGCCTAAATGTTTAGATTTTCGAGATACAGTGTGTTAATTTTTTCATTTTTTTTTTCGTTTTTATAATTTTCCTTTCACAGTTTTAGGGATAATTAGCAAAATTTCGCATAAATAATACTTTTTGTGAATATTATGTATATGCAATATGTATTTGCGATAAAACTGTTAAAACATATTACTAAAAATTCCTTTTCAATTTTCGTAAAACGCACTAAAGACGAAAATACTACAGATCGTAACATATAAAAAGGCGGAATTTTACATTCTCAGAAATAATTTCCTAGTATTTCCCGCATTTTTTCCAAAAACTATTTTTAAAGAAATATGTTTATTAGTTTAACAGTTTAACAAAGGTACAAATGTATTTAATAATAATAATAATAAAGATGTATATTTATGCCAATAAAACAATTAAAAATATAAATATAAAATTGATAAAAATAAAAAAGAAACCCAAAAAATGACAGTAGTATACTAGTTGGCATAAATAGGTAGGATTTTGATTTATAAAAAATCATTCTTCCAATCCTACCCTTACTAAATAATTTTTTATATTTCTTTGAAAGCTATACAGCTTAAACCCGTTAGACTAGAAGGAATATTATTATAAATTACAGAAGAGGTATATTTAAACGAAGACTTATATTTTTCAGTATGATGTTTAGGTATTTCTATTGCGTTCTGATTTCTAGTATTAACATTATGAAATTATTCCTGAATTCAATTTTTTCAAATAAATATCTAGGTTTCTGAGTTAAAATTATTTTATATATAAAACAGGATATATGGATTTGGCGTCTTTTTTCTAATTTAATTAAATTATGTTGGTCAAAACTAGGTGATACATGATCATATTTTTTTAGTCCTATTGAAAAACGAACACAGTTATTTTGAAGAATTTGTAATTTCTGTTTATCTTCGTTACTGATATTTTTGTGATAAATGATATCACAGTAATCTAATCCACTTAGAATAATTGAATCGACCAGTCTAAGTTTAGTACCAGCACCGGCATTTAAGTAGTCCTTAAAGTTATATAAAATTCTTAGTTTGTAGTATGCTTTTTTAATTATATTTTTTATATGTTCATTAAAATTAAGATGATGATCAAAAATTACGCCAAGATTTTTACCAAATTCGATTGAAGGTATCTTAAAACTATTGTTAAGAACAATGTTGAAATCAGAATTATTTTTTATTTTAGTGATTAGTGTTTTAGGACCAGTTAAAATGAAGTTAGTTTTATTTTCATTTATTTTTAATCCATGATCAGTTATAGCTTTTGAAATATTTAAAATATCCTTATTGATTAAGGATATACTATTTTTCAAATCTGTGTACTTGATTGAGTGGTATATTTGAGTATCATCTGCAAAAGCTAAAAGATTGCCGTGTTTAATAGATAAATGAAAATCAAAAGTGTATATAATAAACACTAAAGGGCCTAATACTATTTAAGTTCTATTTTTCTGGCTTCTTGTACGCCGCACAGTGCAGTCATTATAAAAGCGTCAACAGCCAGCACCATAGAATAGGTTTATTAGTAGGCACATTATCTAATTGTCCTTGTTTTTTTATTCAAATTTTATTTAGGCGAATGTAATGTTTATTATCCATGAAATTTCTAGTCTATAATAATAAGGAAAATAAATTAATACTTAAATTTACAGTACACCAGCCATAATAGCACGTTTATTTACATATCGTGTGACGTCACATCCAATAGGATTACGTTTTACAAGTTTTTAATTTGTATAAACATTTGCAATAGAAAATATTTTTATTTCTTAATAAAAACGAAATAACTGGAGGTGTAGTGATTCCTCCTCGAAAAAGATTTATTTAAAAATGTTAAAGAATCATACATTAGACTCTCCGCCTACAGGCCTAATTTCTTTAAATTATCTTTTAAATTGTTCTAGCAGAGCAATAGATTTTTTATTAAGTTTTCTGAGCTTAGCTTTAAATCCCCCTGAGCGATAGCGGGCATAAAAGACGTAATGAAATTGGGAATAGCATGTTTTAGCTTTCATTCTAAAAGGTTTTCAAAGTAAATTAGAATAATTGTGGATCTTTATTGCATATTTTAGTTCGATTTGTGGATTGCATGCTAATAGCGAATTTTCAAGAGCGAAATAAAGTAGACGCGCCAACGGGAAAATTAAGTACAAAATGCACTTAAACCTTAACAAATGGTCAATCTTATTTTTTTAATGGTCAAATTATTGAAATGTATTTATTGATAACCTTCTACGATATTTGTAGCACCAGCAGAGAAAACCTTAAAAAAGAAATGAAGAGCTGAGAAAGATCTCCAAAAGATATGAGTCCAAAAATCAGCAGAAAAACCCCGAGTATTGGGGGGGGGGGGTCCCCAAAATCAGGGTATTGTGTTTTTAACAAGCAATAATAGCTCGAGAACGACGGTTGCATTGTATTGCCATTTTCGTAATTACCATTACAAAATATATTAAATATACCTTGTATAATCAATACTTTTAATTTTTTAAGCAAACTCTTGTAACATATTGATATCGATATTAATTTTCCAATATTGCCCAGACTTTACATCAAATAGTAACACATTTACATACATAGTGAATGTTTACCCCGTCTTTCATGCACCTTATATAGATATAGTATAACAAAATGTGCCGACATGATGTGGAAATATTGATAACAATATAAACAATAATGGTAATCTTTCTGTTGGCAGATATTGATGCTCTTGTACAAACAACTGATATTTAGTAAAATAACGATATTAAAAGATAATTTTTACAATAAGATTACAATAAAACATATTACCTACAGGAACACAGGCCGCGGGCTAGAGTATTGTCCACAATAAGAGCAGTTTTCAGCAGCCATTGCTATTTTGTTTTTTGTTTTAAGGCTTGCCATTCAAAAACGAATTGGGATACGGAAGACCTTTAAAATGAGGTACCACTCGGCATATGGTTGCATTTAAAACTTTTGACCTCAACTCCCTAGCGTCATCCCTCAAGGGAGTTGAATATGTTAAATTACATAAAAAGTAGATTTAGGTACACCTAAAACTCTATGTTTACTAATATCAAAGATATTTGCCAATACCAAGACTTTTTGGACCCTCTGTATATATGTTTAGGGTAAGTTCTTGTAACTAATTGTCAATAATTAAGTTTATTGCATAGGCATGTAACACTTCTATTGATTTCTTTTTGTTCTACTTTCATTTCTAATATACCGGGTGCCCACGAGTTTACTGCCCAGCTCGTTATTTTGTTAAGAAATAATATTTCGATTTGAAATTTTGGGAATTCGTATGGTTACTTTAGATGCAGATTTTGAGTGCTCGAACATCTGACTATCGTTTCCGGTTCAACCGGAAATACAGTCAACTTTGTTATTTTAAACGAAACACCCTGTATATTTTTTTAAATTTGGATTCTACGTAAAATTCTAATTATAAAACATGTATCATACTCCATACCTATCTTTAACAGTTTTCAAGAAAATGGCGTTTGAAAATGTCGGAAGAGCCGCAAACTATACTGTTTTAATATAAAACAAATGAATATGCGAAAAGTTTAATATATTATTCTTACTTCTTTTTAGGGGCCTTGTATGCTTGTGTCATGACAATCTCACTTCCGGTGCAACCGGAAGTGCTACAAAATATGACATTCAGGCACAAATTACTTCAATAATTTCAATCGAACGACCTACTTTAAACTCTAAATTCTAATTTATCTGACTTTTCTCTATAATTTTTGTATACACCATCCCAGGTCTAAAGTTGATAGTTCTTGAGATATGGACAGCTAAAAATTTAGATGCATTCCAAATTTCAATCTCTCTAATTTTATCTAGACGGCTATGGAGACCATTTGCATTAAGAAAATGTAGAAAGGATACACATAATTAATAATATCAGGGTAGTGCTTGAAGAATAATTTTATTAGGTTTTCATTATAAAAAATAAGAAATTAGTCATAAATTAAGTGTTCGAATTGTTGACCGTTTTCTCTCAGACGAACTCTTTGAAATTCCCTAAGCACGTTGTTCATTTGTTTTGGGGGTGATATTATTAACAGAAAATATGGCAAGTGTCTTGTATTCCTAGCCATCTTGATTAAATAATTGGAAATTGACATGGTTATGATCATGAAGCAGTTCAAGCGACAAATGATCTCCATAGCCGCCTAGATAAAATTAGAAAGATTGAAATTTGGAATGCATCTAAATTTTTAGCTATCCATATCTCAAGAACTATCAACTTTAGACCTTGGATGGTGTATACAAAAATTATAGAGAAAAGTCAGATAAATTAGAATTTAGAGTTTAAAGTAGGCCGTTCAATTGAAATTATTGAAGTAATTTGTGCCTGAATGTCATATTTTGTAGCACTTCCGGTTGCACCGGAAGTGAGATTGTCATGACACAATCATACAAGGCCCTTAAAAAGAAGTAAGAATAATATATTAAACTTTTCGCATATTCATTTGTTTTATGTTAAAACAGTATAGTTTGCGGCTCTTTCGACATTTTCAAACGTCATTTTCTTGAAAACTGTTAAAGATAGGTATGGGATATGATACATGTTTTATAATTAGAATTTTACGTAGAATCCAAATTTTGAAAAATATACAGGGGGTTTCATTTAAAATAACAAAGTTGACTGTATTTCCGGTTGAACCGGAAACGCTAGTCAGATGTTCTAGCACTCAAAATCTGCATCTAAAGCAACCATACGAGTTCCCGAAATTTCAAATCGAAATATTATTTCTTAACAAAATAACAAGCTGGCCAGTAAACTCGTGGGCACCCGGTATATTTTCGATTTTCCTAATGAACGCATTTTTTATAAAACTTTATATTTTGGTAGCTTTGCCCTTTGAGCCGAAAAAATGTTCAGAACAGCAGTTAATAAAGGCGTTAGAAGCAGAAAATTACAATAAATAATTTTGTCCAGCTAGCTTGGTGTGATCGACACACCGATTTCACAAGAGAAGGTTCTCAATTCGCCCCGTATGTATATTTTTTATTGTTTTTTGTAAGCCTTATCACGCTTCCGCCGTACCGGTCCCTCTAATTATTTGGAATAATTATTTAAAATAATTATTTGAAATAATTATTTGGACCAATTATTTAGAATAATTATTTGAAACAATTATTTGGAATAATTATTTACAGTACTTATTTGGAATAATTATTTAGAATAATTATTTGCAATAATTATTGGTATACACGGTGTCCCATATTTAAGAATACACACTACAGGGATCTCGTAAACCAGAAGAGATACAAAGATGATTAAATTAGAGAAAAGTTGCGCTTTGCTGAACCCTTCAAAGTCACGATTCGAAATCTAAAAAAATCCGATTACTTCCGAAGATATTTGGGAAAAATCCAATTTTCCCGATTTCGTTTTTATTTTTTTCTGACTCTATTTAAAAAGATATGACAAAATAAATTTCACATTCTCATTGCTACTTTTTCTGCTATACAGGCCGGTGTTCTTAGATTTTCAATACGACGTTTCGTTTCTTCGCAACCATCATCAATTTAATTTTTTTTAAATAGTCGAAAAATTTTGTTTTATCCCTAAAAAATTCTAATTTTAATTCTAAATCCCACGACATATCGCTTCTTACATGTATCCGACGTTTCGGACGAAAAAAATCATCATCAATATTATTAGATGAATATTACGAAGGAACGAAACGTCCGATGAAAAATCTAATTATGTTATCATGTTGAGGAGAAAATCTAAGAACGCCAGCTTTTAGAGCAGAAAAAGTGGCAATGAGTATGTGAAATTTATTTTGTCATATCTTTTTAAATAGAGTCAGAAAAGATAAAAAAGAAATCGGGAAAATTCAGTTTATCCCAAATATCTTCGGAAGTAATCGGATTTTCTTAGATTTCGAATCGTGACTTTGAAGGGTTCTGCAAAGCGCAACTTTTCTCTAATTTAATCATCTTTGTATCTCTTCTGGTTTATATATATATATATATATATATATATATATATATATATATATATATATATATATATATATATATATATATATATATATATACAGTGACCGGCAAAAAGTTGGACACATATGGGAAAAATTTTTATTATTGGAATATTGAAAAAACTTTTTATGCCGATTGTCTCTGCATGATGGGTAACCTAAAAATTCATTTTGACATTTGTTACGTGATTACTCGTTTGCCGGCAAAATTGAAAAAAATATATATTGTCATGGAAAACTGGTATTAGGTGACAAGATATTGAAAAAAGTTATTAGAAAAAAGTGTTTAGATTTTAATTTTATACTCCTTGGCAGAGTCTGGAGCCAAAATTTTAAAAAAAAATATTTTACATTTTTTGAAAAAAAAATGTACAATATTAGTTTCATATTCCCATGAATTTAATAAAAATGTGTTAAATGATCGAAAACCAAGGTAATAACCTATTATCTCAACATTTTTGTTATTACTTAAAAGTTTTATTTGATAAAATTTAAAATTTAGCTTTTTTCCATGTACTTGGGTGTGGCCAGGCCCTGTATCTGGCAACCATATTTACCATTTATAGTTACTTCTGGAACAATATGCTTACGAAAGACCGTTTGCTCTAATTTTGAAGAAATTTTAACGTGTCTACCCAAAAGGTTGCCAGATACAGGGCCTGGCCACACCCAAGTACATGGAAAAAAGCTAAAATTTAAATTTTATCAAATAAAACTTTTAAGTAATAACAAAACTGTTGAGATAATAGGTTATTACCTTGGTTTTCGATCATTTAACACATTTTTATTAAATTCATGGGAATATGAAACTAATATTGTACATTTTTTTTTAAAAAATGTAAAATATTTTTTTTTTAAATTTTGGCTCCAGACTTAGCCAAGGAGTATAAAATTAAAATCTAAACACTTTTTTCTAATAACTTTTTTCAATATCTTGTCACCTAATACCTGTTTTCCATGACAATATATATTTTTTTCAATTTTGCCGGCAAACGAGTAATCACGTAACAAATGTCAAAATGAATTTTTAGGTTACCCATCATGCAGAGACAATCGGCATAAAAAGTTTTTTCAATATTCCAATAATAAAAATTTTTCCCATATGTGTCCAACTTTTTGCCGGTCACTGTATATATATATATATATATATATATATATATATCTATATATATATATATATATATATATATATATATATATATATATATATATATATATATATATATATATATATATATATATATATATATATATATATATATATATATATATATATATATATATATATATATATATATATGAACTGTATAGATATATAATGGTGAACAAACAAATTCCTAAACCATAAACCAGTAAACCCACCCAAATATTCGAGAATTTGTCTATATTCTTTATAGTCTCTGATAGAACGCATCGCATGCATGTATTCATGTCTCCTCTAAGGTAATAATTATAAATTGCTGCTTATTTTGACCTTACCACCACGATATAAATAAAATAAATATATTACTTTTATGATAATATGAAATTAACCGTAAATAAACATTACATTAAATTTAATGAGGTCTAGTTCAATTACGTGTTAATTATTAATAATAATAAATGAGTTTTATTTAGATAATTTTATTACGTTTAAAACTTAATAGTTCGATATATTCTGAGGGAAAATGAAAAATGAACTTTTTCTATTTTAATTAGTTTGTGTTAACGACTTCATTTTATTTAAAATTATATAGTGTGATACTAATAACTGAGAAATTAATGTGTGTTTAATTATTTACTGTAGAGCTAAAGATCGTTTTTTCTTAAAATTTCGGTGTGTCGTGCGATTCAAATCCGATTAAGCCGGTTGAATCTGAAGTAAATTAAATTATGCCTAATAATCCCAATTCCCTTTAATGCAAAGTGCAGTTTAAGAATAAAATTATAAAATATTTGTGTAGTAACATAACCAGAAGTTTATCAGTGAGTGGAAATATGGACTTTAACTGGCAAGACAACTATTTTTAATTTAAAGCTGGTGTTGAAAGAAAGTATGGTACTATTGTTAATTTTGTCTTGCTGGTTTTATTAAAACTATAAGACTAATACTGAAACTTCTTGTTAAACGAAAGTGCAGTGTTGTTAAATAGCGCAACACACAAGGTGTGCAATGTCAGTAAGTTTATAGTCTAATGATAATTATTTAGGGTTGTGATGGATTATTTTTTAAAATTCTTACATGAAATCCGAATTTTAAAAGGTTTATTTTTTCTCCTGCTGCAAATAAATTTATTACCTCTTTTTAAACATTATTATTGGCCGGATTCTCCAAGGCTAGACCGGCCCAACTTGACAACTGCAAGCTTTAAATTGATTAGTGTAAAAATAATAACTAGGTTTTATACAATAAAATTTGTTTGGTTTTTTTGCAAATTTATAAGTAAAAGGACCATTTTAGTACGTACTCTCCAGAATAATAGAACTAAATTCATTCTTGCAAAACGTTCCAGGATAAAAATCGTTTTAAAACCAAGCAAATCGCTGAAATAGAATAACTCGTATAGGCCAAGCAATAGAGCGATTTGTCGTGACATTAATCTTATTGAAAAACCGCTTGTGCCATCATCTGAAAGACGATCCGTAGATGATTCCTGTTAGATTTCCAACTCTGAAATTTTTTCCTTTAATTTGTTATAAACATTTTTAAGCAAAAACATAGAGGACTCTAACTTCGGGAAAAAGTAGTAATTTATAGCTACTTTATGTGTGGAAAACCCCGACGCTGTCCGACGAATAGTTTTGCCACAATCGTCATTTTAATTTTTCAGCACAGTATTTTGCAACAGGTCTGGATCCTCTATGGATCGTCCGATTTTAATTATTGAAACGGATTTGAAAAGTACAAGTTTAATTGAACAATACCTACGTATATTTTAATTTTTCCTTAAAATGCTACGAAAACAGTTGAAAATGCACGTAAAGATGTGTGAAAATGGCCAAGCGCGCGAATATTGGCTCCCCTTCGCTCTGCTGCTCTCCCGCTACGCGACATCTTTCGCGCGCTCGGCCATTTTCACGCATCTTTACGTGCATTTTCAACCGGTTTCGTAGCATTGTATGGAAAAATTAAAATATACATATTGTTCAATTAAACTTTTACTTTTCAAATCCGTTTCAATAATTAAAATCGGACGATCCATAGAGCATCCAGACCTGTTGCAAAATAGTGTGTTGACAAATTAAAATGACGATTGTGGCAAAACTAATCGTCGGACAGCGTCGGGGTTTTGCACACATAAAATAGCTATAAATTACTACTTTTTCCCAAAGTTTGAGCCCTCTACGTTTACAACTGACCGATTTGTGAATTTAAAAATAACTCTTAATTTTCCGGTTTTTCCGGATTTTCTCCATTGCTACTTATCCTATCGGGACGTTCGACCTCTAATTTTGTTCGTATTATTATTCTCTACAAATCGTCCATTTACACTATTAAGATTGCTTCATTACTTTTCATTTTATAAGCAAAAAACTAAAAAAATCGCGTTTTTTTGCTTAAAAATGTTTATAACAAATTAAAGGAAAAAATTTCAGAGTTGGAAATACAACAGGAATCATCTACGGATCGTCTTTCAGATGATGGCGCAGGCGGTTTTCTAATAAGATCAATGCCAAAAAATCGCTAATATTTTGCTCTGTTGCTTGGCCTAGTAAGCTTTTAATGGCGACTAAATAACAATGACACACACCTGTCAAAACCTAACCGATCAATTAGAAAATCTTAATTGAAACCAGTACTAATATTCTTAAACTGTTTTAGTAAATCTGAACGTTAACGTCATCTTTAATATAGTTATATATACAGTGTGTCCATTGATGGAGTTGGAAAGAGGAAAAAGAACTTTATTGTCGATTTTACGAAAAAAAAAGGCATTTTTTACAAAAAGTTTTGCTTGTCCAAAAAATGAATTTACCATGTAAAAGTTTTAGATGAAATATTTTTTTAATAAATTAGGAAAACATGAAAATGCTTCAAGAAAGGAGTACCACCATTATTTATTATTTTAGACACAATTTTTACAATACAAAATTGCTTATAACCTAAAACAAAGGCTAAATACAAAATTCGAAATAAAAATTTTAAGATTTAAATTTGGAACAATAATATCCGTTTTATGTAATTCCATTGCATTTGACAAAAAAAAATCAAGATAGTCGATTTAGTTAACGTCAATGTCACATCAGCATCTTATTTAGTCTGTCAGTATTCTGATTTCGTGACGATATTTTTAAAAATGTTCACGAAAGAAGCTATGTAGAATAAATTTAAATCTTAGAATTTTTATTTTAAATTTAGTGTTTAGTCTTTATTTTAGGTTATAAACAACTTTCTTTTATGAAAATTTTGTATAAAATAATAAATAATGGTACTTTTCTCTTGAAGCACTTTCATGTGTTACTAACACCCTGTATACTTCATCTAAAATTTTTTTATGGTACTTAAATTAATTTTTTGGATTAGCATGACTTTTTTCGTAAAATCGATAATAAAGTTTTTTTTCTCTTCCAAATCCATCCATGGACACACTGTATATCTCTATCCAAGATATTCGGAAAATGCATTTGGAAACTAACCTGGAGGGGTGATTATACGTGAAACAGTAATTGTAGTAATCCCATAGCAGAAATTTGGAAACTTAATATTTTCCTAGTTAGAGCTGTGCAACGATTAATTTACAACGAACTTACGAATTTACCAAGAAATAATATTTTTATTATACTTCTTTGAAAACACCTTATTTTCATCTGTTTTAGTAATAATGTAAGATGGGCTTTTTCGGGCTAGCGCACGGAAAGAGCGCACGGAAAAAATTTTCCTGGTCTCCAGTTCTTTCAGTGTGCTGAATGAAGATACCGACTATTTTTTGGCTTTAAAATAGAAATATAGGTATAGGAAAATAAACTAAACTCAAGAAAGTCTATATGCTATCTGATATTTAATATGTACCTATTTTGTATTTTATTTCGTAAATATTTGAATATTTAGATGAATTTCTGAAATATTTTTTGACGTTTTGTCAATCTTATCTGACATAGACAAATTTAAATCACCTTTTAAATGATTTGAAAGTTACCATGAAAACGCATCATACCTGCCAAAGACCATATTGTCAGCGTTGTTAATTTTCTGTCAATTAAATTCATTCTAATAAAATGGTGAAAATAAAAATATTCCAAGTTTATTTTGTATGTATGTATTTTTTTATGTTATATTTTGTTTTATGTTATCGTTTTCAAAGAAGTATAATAAAAAATATCGTTCATTACAAGTCCAGAAATGGATTTTCCGTGCTTGCTTGACTTCCCGTGTTCGGCTGCGCCTCACACGAGAATTTGTCAAGCGCGCACAGAAAAATCCTTTTTTCCGGACTGGTAATGAAATATACTATTATGATACAAGTGAGTTATGTTACATATTATACGTGCATAAGGTCACGTAAGAAAAAGCTTAGACCATGAGGCCGAAGGCCGAGTGGGATAATTTCCTAAGTGACTTATATACAGCGTGTTTCTTTAATATTTGCGAAACACTTTAAGGAGCGATTCCTTGTCAGAAAATAAAGGGCATCAACCATATAAATTTATTTTCAAATGGGTCTTCTATCCGAATTAAACCCCTTTAAAGAGGTAGGTTAACATTCAGTTTTTATTGTTAATTATCTTAAATTCGGAAAACAAAGAAGAATAAAATTTGGGACCTAATTTTACGTTTTCAAAGACTTTCCTACACCAATATTTTTAATCATCTACTACCCTCGGAAGAGGTTGAAAATTGCAACCTGCAATGGTTTTTTCATTGTATCTTTTTACGGGGTTGGAAATTTTGCAAGGAAATCCATTTAAAAGCTGGACTCACTAAGGAACTTTTTTCTCTCTTGCATTTCTTTCGTAATGCAGTAGAGACTTGATAATCCGGATCAATTAAAGCTAGAGTTGATCCGGACTATTAAAAAATCCGGATTATCGAATCGGCTGCATTTTTGTAGATTCATTATTAAAAGGCGGTTTAAATAAACATATTTTATTCCCAAAACAAAAGTAGTTATTAATATTTATGTCTAAACTTAGGTACATAGATACACACTAAACGTACGAGGTAGGCAGGTAAGTACATACACACATACTTACTAAGATCATCTACTTAAAATAGTCAGATATTTTACTTTGGTTTTTGAGTGCAATAACTGAAGAATGCTTAACAATAGCTTTCTCCCTGATATCTTTTAGTACAAGAATATCTCTAATATCAAGATTATTTTCTTCGGCCCATTGCAATCCAGTGTACCTACCACTAGCACCATTTTTCAATTTGTCTAATATTTCACCTTTTTGTTTAATAGACAAAGTAATATGTTTACGTTTAACCATGAAGCATTCCAATAAAACACGTCCGGCCGACAACTAAACAAAATAAAAATGATTTGCGTCCTGGAAATAACGCGTCAAAACAAGTTGATTCGATGAAGAAGTATAAAACGGCCGCAAATCCGGATTATTGAGTCATGCGATCCGGATTACAAGGTAAATAATTTAGCTAGGCGGCAAATCCGGACTAGCGAAATATCCGAATTATCGCTCTCCGGATTAACGAGTCTCTACTGTATGTACCATTTTTGACTAAAAAAATAAAATACAAAAACGGTACATTCTGGAAAGGCTTTTTATGCCAAAAACTCAATTTCGCAAAATTTTGACTTAGGTGGTTTTGGAAATGAACGATTCAGTTATTAAATAAAAAAGTTTCATTAAAATAAAATTTGTATTCCGGATGAACATGTGTTTTTATTAAAAAATCTTCAGCGACTTCACTAAAGTATACCTTTTTGACGTAAAAGAAATAGGATAATCGATTTTTTCAATAGTCAGAACGATATACTAAGCCTAAAAAATGTTATGTCATTTAAAAGAAGTGCGGTATGCCGTAGATAGCGTCCTCTACTAGTAACATCAAAAGCATGGACGAATTTGAATTCTTCGCCTCAAGAAACTCCCAAATCCCTAATTTTGTGCCGCTATGTCGTTTTGTTGAGAAATTATTGGAAAAAATCTAAAACAAAATTAAAACTTTGACACCCTGTATCATGGTTATTACTAACTTTGGAATTAGGCAAGTTGGGATACATCGCATTATTTCGATATAAGGAATCTGCTGTACCATTACTTTTGAACCACCCTGTATAAATAATGTGAAAATTCTTTGGTTTACTGTTTAGTCACGCCTAAATGGCAAGATTTGAGCTAAAATTTTGCATAAGGGATGCAAGGGATTATTTTTGTTCAGGTAGCTAATATACAGGGTATGTTACAACTTCACGCTTACCTCTTAAGCCTGAACAAATTTTAGACTTGTAACAGTTAATGTCATTCAAAACTATTTTTTGTCTCTACTTGAGTTGTTATGTACTAAAACATGTAGCGAAAGTACATTTTGTTATACTTATTACTTTCTTTAGCAAAATATTTATTAAAGCTAACTTTAAACTCTTAAAAAACTAAGCTAAGACTTACTTGGCTCTTAGAGCTAACTGTCTATCGTTTGGGCATACAAATCTGTTGGATTTGCCGCTGGATACAGGGCCGAAATCTACCATAATATATCCCCTGGAAAAACAAAAACTAAATTAAAACCTTACTGAAAAAATTCACATGAAAGTCCAGCACGTACATTGTTTATTTTTTGGTGAACTGAATTATACCTAATGTAGAATTATTGAGCTAACAGGGGACACAGGGCTAACCTTGCGACTTTATTTTTTCAATAATTGTCCTATTGTAATAGGGGTAATCTTGTATTGCTATTTCGTAATTGGTGGGTAGCAAGCCTCCATTTTTTTTATTGCTGATTAAAAAATATACTAGGGCCTTGGTGACTCGTAGACAGTTTTTACCAAGTTACGCGATGCTTTGGTGAAACTGACGGAGTTCCATAGTTTTTTTGCTACATATAAATGTGATTCCCGTTCCATACGAACGTGCGACAAAAGTCAAAAATATGTTCTGAAGCCTTTTTTTAAAGAACACTAGATTTCAGCATCTACAAAATTTATCTACAAAACAATGTGATATACAGTGTCCGCGAAAAGGTGTATACCATATGGGAATATTTTATATTTGTAGAATTCTTGCACCACGGTTTTTGCTTTTAAGTTCTACATGACAGGGAACCAAAAAAGAGCCAAAACCGTCGGGAATGTCGTATCTCTCACATTTGTCAATTGAAAAATTGAAGTATTCAAAAATATCATTTTTTATCATTTATCAAAATGCAAGAAAAGGTTGTGAAGAAAAGTTTTTATCAAGATTGTATATCCGATGCTTGGTGCATAAATTTAATTTGTAGTTTTTTTTTCCTTCAAAATAGCAGTCATGCAGAACTTAAGACCGAAAACAGTTTTTTAAAAATTTCACAAATAAAGAATAAGCCCATATGGTGCAGACTTTTTGCGGATATTGTAAAGAAATACACGTCATATGTATAAGTTGTGTTTACATAGTAAAGTGCAAGAAACTATCTCTTGCAAAGGTTCTTAATACGTGAACAAAGTGGTTCCTAATGAAGATTTTCCTTCTCTGCGACAGGCAAGCTATGTGTGATTTCATCGCAGACACGCTGGGCCATCTTCGTATAAGTATATGAGGCTGACTTATAGCCTCATGCCACAGTAGCTGTGACAAATATTAAATATAGGGTCGCGAGGAAACACGAAGCGATAATCACATAGGCGGTTCTAGACCTCTATTTTTGGGGGGACTTAAACCCCCGGTTTACTATATTTGGGGGGGGGGGGCTTAAGTCCCTGGTTTATATATAGGCGGCTAGGCCACTCTGTTGGATTTGGGGGGGCTAATTCGAGATTTGGGGGGGCTTAGCCCCCAAGCCCCCACCTAGAAACGCCTATGGATAATCAGCATCTAAAACACAAAAATAATTATATTAAATCACACTGCATACGCATACCGAAACATAAAAATAGCTACCTAGTGTGTGCATAGTTTGCGCATAAGCATTAGGCAGCAAAGGCGTAGCCCCATAACAACTCAAAATCCAGAAAATTCATGAAAAACTGTAACTATATTTTAAACGAAGAGACTTGAAACTTTCGTTTTTATATAGTTTTACTGTTGGCATTAAACGGCATCCTTACTAAAACTCCTAATGAAATGCTAAAAAGTAAAAAGTCAACTTGCAAATATTAACTTCGTAGCAATCAAATTTCAACACTTATAATGTACAAAGAGAAAAAGGACATATACTTATAAATTTATAATACTACATTACTTGCTTTTAAATATCCATTAGTATATAACTTGTCACAAACAAGTAACGGAAAATTACCTAATAACAATAAGTTATACGGGGTAGGTAAGTCACAGATAAGGCGGCCACTTCGCTTCATGCGTTCACTTCCGATGGCAGTTAGTAAAACAGTGAAAATAATTTTTAGTGCGAGCGTTATTTATAGTTTTTCGGTGGGTCGGTGCTAAGTAGTCCATGTTAAAGCAACTTGTAAATTTGTGGTATTTTACCATGATATTTTTGATTTTTGTCATATGGCGGGAACCACAGTGCATATGTTCAATTTTAACTACACTCCGACGTAGTTTTATCTCCGGCAAATTAACAGAAAAACAAGTTGTCAAGTTTTACCCGTTATTCCCCCTCAGATCAGTCCTGCATATTTTAGATGGCCAGAACTAGAAAGTGACTGACTGACATTTTTTTAAAAAATCGGTACCAAAAGTAGTTTATCCATTGCACTTCAAAATGAAAAGAAGTCACCGTCCATTTTAAGAGTTAAAACTTTTTTTTTCTATAGCAGTAACAATTTTCTTAAAGATTAACTTTTTTCAGTTTGCAAGAAATGTTCGCACCAGAAATCTAACACAAATTAGAATTTTCGAAGCAGAAACATGAAGTAGAGCACTTAACTTTAAATATCATTTAATTTTTCCTGGTGCTGACAGCTTCACCATTTAATAGCTTTTAGAACATTTTAAAACATTTTTATATAACGTTCTTTAAATTTTTAAATTGAGTGATACCTAACAATATTTTTTTATGGACGAAGTTCTCGTACGCCACCTAATAAGTTAATTTTCACTTCTAATATATAAAATTGTATTTAAGAGATTTCTTTTACTTCAAATATAGAACAGCATATTTAATTTAAAAATTAAATAAGTTATTTGTTTCTTTTTAATATTATTTATTAAACTACCAAGCCTTCTAGTTTTTCCAAAACAAAACAATCACATAGGTCAACCTGAAAGTGAATGTCCAAACATCGAACAGTTCGCGGACGGACTAAAACTACTAGCGTCTAGCCGGTACCCGGAATATCTGTCCCGAATTTTGCCGAACGATTGTTGAATTTTTTCGCACCGATCCCTCTTCGCCTTCGAGGAAAGAGACTAGTCAGGGCCCCTAACCAGGTGCTAACCCGGTTCCGACCTGAGAGTGCCCTCCGATCCACCCTTCGCTAGACACCAACAAACCAAACATAATTTTTAGGTTAAGGTACATTGACACGATAAATTTTTTGCTCGGGACCTTTAAAAAAAAACAAAACAGAATTTTTATCGAGGAAGGAGTGCTAACCCGTTTCCAATACACCTTTTAGAGCCGATTTCCTAATTTTTTATAAAGTTTTAAATGACAAAAATTAAAAAAAAAAGATGCAGCCGAGCACGGATTCGATCCAACAATAAGCGGATTCTTTACCACTGGTCTACGTGGCTCATGCTAGGAAATCGGTAAACTTATTAACAAGTGCATCATTTACATAAGATGCGCATTTGAATGACTCGGCTTTTTACCTTCGGGACAGATATTCGGGGCACCGGCCAGATGTTAAACTAAAACAGGGTTCAGGCGGTTGGCGGTTCGAAAGATCTCTCGCGTTTCAATTTCAATGTTCTTCCAGACATCCAGACTAACTGGGACAAACCCAAACTAACCGAAAGAGTCAACCTTACATAGAAAAAACTGCTATGCTATTTTCAATAATAGTATTATTCTTGGCCACTCTCACTTTGGTTATATTAAAGTTAATATGGTCCCAACAAAACATCATTGAAACAACCTAAAAAAACATTGATTTAAATATAGACTTACTATTAGAGTTCAAAAGTAGTCCTACTTCTTTGAAAACTATATTACCATTTTTTCAGTTACAAATATACTATTGGAAAGAATAAATTACTATTATTCCTTAGAGTATAGAATTGTTTAAGCTAAAACATTAAATCATTTGACGAGAATGCTAAAATATAATTTGGTGAAAAACGGCTATTTGTGGGCGGTGTGATTCAAATTAAAATATATTTTATTAAACGAACAAGAACTGCAGTTTAAATAATAAAATCTAAAAATTAAGTGAATTATCCTTATATCATTTCAGTTAAAATAAACACTGTTATAAAATATATAAGGTACCTATTAGAGAAATAATAAAAAATATTAATTCAACGGATTATATGGTTGGCTGAAATATTAGTTCTATTACTCGCGGAGGGAGGGGTTAAAATTGTGCTGTTGGTATTTGTTCGTTCAATCTTCGTTTGAGCATGCAGCCTGTTTGTTTCTTGCGTTATACGCCAAAAATAATAGATCTTTGGGACTGGGCAACTCATTTCATTGTTTAATGGTAAGTACAACAAATCTAAACGGTTTGCAAGAATAAGTTTGTTTTTTTGTTTGTAAATCTCTCTTGGCTAGTCTGTTAACTCAGCCGATGCGTATTGTCAAAAACTATTGACATTAAATAATATGATGTATTTTTTAGACACGGTTTCCACCAAATCTAGCTGTAAATTTAGGAGATTCGAATGCAGTGTTATGCGTCAAATTTGTTCCATATTTCATCTTGTAGCCATACAAGCCAAAAGTAGACAGTTCTGCAAAAAAGCAGATCCTATATTAGGCGAGAAATAAATATAAAAAGTTTACAGTGTTTGCTGTAGTGTGGTGTTTATAAAATGTGTCTTTTATATTTAAATGTTTACAGAATGTCTAAACAATGTATGTTTATTAATACTAAATAAAAATTATTTTAAAATAATAAAGCGTGTTTCATTTGTTTCTAATATAAGTACAATTGATGTAATAGAAATTTTTCGTCATATTAAATAAGAGTAATTGTTCTTCAAAACACATGCATATATGAATTTAAACAGAAATGTTTTCTTTCTATTAGAAATTACATTAAATTAATTAATGTTGTAATTGAAATAATAATAGCTATTTTGCATCAAATGAGGTGTATATTCTTACAAATAATCATCTTGTGAAGCCAATGATAGTTTGTATTGAATTTAGAATACGTTATTACTGGCATCAAATAATTGTTATATTTGACCGATCCATTAAAAACCAATGAAACCTTATATTTCAAGCAATCTATATGGTTAACAATGATAGGCTTATCATTGCCCTTCCATGAATGCGTGGGCTCGTTTTAAAACCAAGTCGGTCGGTGTTCTAGTTTTTTAGAGGTGATGCCTTAGAGATAAACAGATCTTTAATCTAAATAATTCGAGGTAATTACATTAAATTTCAGGTTGATTAATTTGCAAAGTTACCGTAAAAAGAGTCTTTAAAACAAGTTGTCCGCCTGTCGGTCGTTAAAGCCACTAAACACACAGAAATATAAAACTTTTCTTGTCTTTACGAGCCATAGAATTTTAGAGCACAATTTGCTACTGAAGACGTTCATTAAAAATCTGAAAAAAGCTTTTGCACGGAAATTCTGTTGCGATTTTAGTTACATAATATATAAAATGCACACGGTTATTGTTTATATTTGGACCAATAGATAACTTTTTTATTTGAAGACGTAGAAAAATGTTTAAATTAGAAAAATTGTAGATTTGTACATGAACCCTCAGGAAACGTAACTGAAAAACGATTTAACATCAAATAAGGGCGTTTTGAACTAACCTTACGTCTTTCAGAGGGCTGGGCATATTATTTTTTCTTTTTTAAATTCTACTCTCTAAGAGCTCTATTTTATGGTAAGTTACCTTCGCCGATATTCGACTGCTTTCCTATAATTTTAAAAAATTAAACGAAACTCAAGCAACCCCGCCATGATCCCCGTATGTGAATTAATGCAAGTCGTATAGAATTTCTATGAAAACATCGACAATCTTTAGTTAATTGACAGGTGCTCTAACCAGTGCTTCAGTCATTCAGAAAAATACAGTATTATTAGTTTTCCTACGAGCGTGCGAACAAGTGCACATTCTCACACTTTTTTGAATGCGGAAAGTAGTATTTTTCCGCACTTGTGCGGTAAAGTTACTTTTCCGTACGAATTAAAAAAACATCTTCAGGAAAATGAAATGAAGAGTACGAAAAAGTGCCGAAAAGTTACTTTTACTAGACGATATTTAAAAAAAAAGAAAAATATTTATTTAACGCAAACACTAGTTTTTTGCATGTTTTCATAATACAAACCGTTTTCTTTAATTTAGCTATAATAAAATTTTGTTTCTCTCTAAATTTTTCTTAAATTTGAAATAAACAGGCGCTCGTAGGAAAAATGTTGTACCTAACACCTGTGTGTGTCTTTTCCTCCCTTGACGGCTTGCCCGAACTTCGCTTCGCGTCATTCGTGCAACTGCTGTCGCGGGCGGAAAAGTGCCATTTTACGCACTTGTTAGGTAAATAACTATTATTATGGGCGACAGTCAGCAAGAGCAGGTTTGTTACACAACATAATGAAATGAAATAAAAAAAAAAGGGAAGCTAGGACTCTATATGCAAGATTGTATGAGAACCAGCAAGTTCCAAGTCTGAACACCTAGATAGGAAAATAATAATAAATTCTCAAGATTTCAAGAAAAGGACAGCACAACAGCCAGCGATTAGAATTTAAAAACATAAAAATAATATAGCGAGCCCTCTGAAGAAACGTAAGGTTAGTTCACAACTCGCTTACTTAATGTTTAATTGTTTTTTCAGTTACGTTTTCTGATGGTTGTTGTACAAATCTTCAATTTTTCTAATCTAAACATGTTTCTATCTCTTGTAATAAAAAAGTTTTCTATTGGCCCAAATGTAATCAATAATCCGGTGTCTGATATATGATTTAAAAGTAAAAATATTTATAACATATTTTCTGATAAATAATAATTATTTACATAATGCATTCTACTCAACTTCCTTTTTCTCTGGATTATAGCAAAATAAAATTAACTTATTTTTAGTTTAATACTTCCTAGCAGTAATAAAAATGATTCTTTGCACGAAAAGGGTCATGTTGTGTATGTATATAGACAGCTTAAGCTTTCAAGTATAAATGGAAATACAATGCACCTTTCAAAATTCAAAATTGTCCATGGCTGTAGTACATTCGTAAAAAAAATCATCTTCTTAAGTTAATGTCTTAAAGTTGCAGCAAAATTAAATGCAATTAACTTAGAAAGAATGTACACCCTGTAGATTTAATGGAAATTGCATATAATCTCTTAAACAATGACAGCCTACATAAAATACATATTTTCCTAGACGAGCTAAAGCAAATGTAAACAAAATCAATCTTTGCCCTGCATGTAGGGGACCAAAATGCCCTTGCTGCACTCTTAGAATATACCTAATGATTATATTTTAAATCAAAATTAACATAATTCCGATTCAACCATTCAATCCAAGTCAACGCCAGATTGATTTAGAAAATTAACATTGGTTATTGATTACATTAAGATATCTGTGATTAAATTTTCTTATTCAAACTTTATTAAATTAACAGGTAATTCTAAATATATTTTTAATTAATTTGTATTAAATATGAGTGTGTTGCTCCCAAATCCTTATTAAATATGGGTATATTAGTACCTCATTATTTTTATTTGTTTATTTATTTATTTAGTATAGCATTAGCTTATTCATATACAATTTGTACTTGACCTAATAAAGTTTATATCTAAGCTCCGAATATCTATGTTTAATCGCCTTTTTAAGTTTGTGTAGGTACTTGGTAAGTTTTTTACTTTTCCGGCAAGACATTGAAAAGTCTAAGTCCGTCACTAAATAACTGTTTTAGAAGTGCTGCACTACCCAAACTCAAACTTAAACTCAAACAAAATTTATTTATCAATAACATAAATAACAGTTTAACAATTTTTGAATTTCATTTTAGATAAATTGGATTAAACCGGGATCATTAACAGACCGTTACCACAAACCCACAGAACTTCTCTGGTTGTGTGGTTTAGCCTATCAAAAAGACACAAGAACAAGAACCAAAAAAGAAAAATATAGAATTAAACTCCCACCCAGCCACTAGCCTTCGTTATTAAAATTATGAAATTTATTGTAATGCTACATATTCTGTTAATAATAATTAACTGCTAAAAGCAAGGGAACAAATATATATGAAAGAATTTGAAAGCTGACCAGTCGGGGAGAGAAAAACCAAACAAAGAAAAGTTAACCAGGATACAGCGAAACAAAGACCGACACATGCGCAAGGCAAGAGCGGAGAAAGGGCGAATATCAAAGGACGAATTTGAAATAAAAAAATTTAATTATTGCTAAATAGATGCAGGCAGCCCAGCTTAATGAGAGTACCTAAAAGAAAAAAATTAAACGGAGTTAGAAAGGTTACGTAACATGAAGAGGCAGGTCACTAAACTTCACCTCTCTGCTCCTCTAAAATGTACCCCATTCTATATTTATTAAATTTATAAAATGGGAGATTTTTAACATCATTCGGTAGGCTATTCCAAATATGAACTGCTGTAAAACTAAATGATTTTTGAAAATTAGCTGTACGATGCTGAGTCTGAGGCACTCTAAAAAAATGTATGTTTTTGTTTGGTAAGGATAATTTTGAGATTGTAAATAAACTTTTAAGTATGAAGGTTCACCACTTTTCAGTATTCTATACACAAAAGGGTACATATGATTTTTTCTTCGATTTTTCAAATTTAAAATCAAATTATTATTTAAATAAGGAGCTATATAATTTCCAAAAGGAATACAAAAGGCATACCTAATGCATGAGTTTTGAATTTTTTGAATAGAGTAGGCAACTCATGACGATATTGAATCAGTGTATACAATATCACCATAATCAAATAAAGATGAAACAATATTTAGTTTTAGATGGTAAAAACTTTTTTAAATAATAAAGCTTCTTTAAGCGCATGCTATTCTAAGCTCGTTTTTATATGCGTTTCAAATGTGAGACCTGTATCAAAAAAAGTACCCAAATTTTTTGCTACTTCTACCACTGGTATAGGAGTATTATTAATGCTTGCGTTAAAGCCACCAGATATACAGTCTAGATTATTTGTATTACTACTAAAAGAAAATAATCCAAGATTTAGTGGCGTTTAATTTTAAATTATGGCTCTCTGCGTATGAATTAATACTTTCCAAATCAGCGTTAAATTGCTCCTTCGCCATCTGTAAACTATCAGTTAAAAGAGATATATATATATATATATATATATATATATATATATATATATATATATATATATATATATATATATATATATATATATATATATATATATATATATAAATATAACTGTGAATCGTCACCATATTGCTGCAGTTTTGTGTGCGTTACAGTATTAATCTACGACAATTACATTATTACCCATTTAGCATTGTCATTGGACTTTTAATTTATGAAAACGTTTCTGGTATTTTAAGATAAATCGAATCTATGCGAATAAAATCTATTTGAACCATCGTAGATTAAATTTTGAATGATACACGTTCGACATGAACTTTGTTAATGAAACTTGTGTAACTAAACCACTTGGCTATCGTGGTTTAACGTTACACGCGTTTCATTATAGTGTTCATATTGAACTAGTATCATTAATAACTATAATCATATCCGACCCATATAAAGAAAATAACAAAGGCCTTAAAATAGACCCTTGTGGTACGCCTGTTGTCATGGGTATGTAACTGTATTTTAGTGACCCAGAATCTTGTGTAAGAACAACACAGTTAGCTCTATCAGTAAGATACGATTCTAAAAACTTAACCAAGTTATTTGATAGTCTGAGATAGTGAAGTGCAGCTAACAGCATTCTGTAATTTAAAGTATCCAAAGCTTTACTAAAATCCAATATCGCCAAACAGGTATTTTCCTTTTTTTTTCTATAGTTGATCGAACTTCATTGAGAAGATTGACAAGACTGGAAGTTGTACTAAAATTTCTTATTGACAATCTGGAATTATTTTGAATAAATCAGCAAACGACAAAATTTGTTGATTATATGTTTTTCTATTATTTTTGAAACAACAAGTAAAATACTGATCGGTTTGAAGTCTTTTCGGGTCAGACACTTTACTTAGTGGCTTTATTATAACCAGCTTCCAAACTGTGGGAGAGAAGCTGTCTAGAAGACAGTTGTTAATTATATTCAGTATTGGTTTGATGCAGAAAGGTAAACATAATTTTAAATGTTTTATTGACAAGCTAACTTCCCCAACAGCATTTGTATTTATAGAACTTCAAATTTTATTTAAAGCAATTTTATCTATTGATTCAAAATGCAGTTATGATGTTACATTTTCATGTCTGTTTACTGTATAAAATTCCATTTTTTGCTCTGAGATAGTATCCGTCACACTATTACAACTTGCAAAGTAATTATTAAGACCTGTTACATCATCAAAATGTTCGGATAAGCTGGAGTTTGTGTTGCGCATTAAATTTAATTTATTAGAATTCGTCCAGAAGTCCTTTACATTTTTTTGAGACATTAAATTAAAATATGAAATCTTTTTCCTAACGATAGCATGCTTAGTATAATTTTTCATTGTTCTATAGTACCGTAAAAATATCCTTCAGTTCTTTGTTTTAAATATTTTTGATAAGCTTTGTCCCGCAATTTCATTAATGTTTTATTTTGTGGTTGCCAATTGTATTATTAAGGTATGGTATTATATTTGATTTAAATCAGATCAATTATGTGTAGTATTTTTAGAAATTAAATGTTACGAAATAATACACATAACTTTTAAAAATAGTGCAGTTTACTGACAGAAAAAAAAACGTTCTCATTATTAAATTTTTTTGTAACATTTATTTTATTTCTGTAACAACGATTAAGGTTTCTATTTTATTAAGTATATATGTATGTTAATTTTATATTACAATAATTCGATTGTATAGGGCATGTCCCTTTATTAATTAAAAATGCCTTTTTTACGAACTTGTTTTTTATGTCTTCATTCTTTATAGCTATTTCATAGAACTGACACCCTATAATGAAATACCATGAATTTTTAATAAGGAATTGCGCTCAGTGAACGATTATTTAGTACAAATTAATTAAAAATGTAATCAGAATTAACTGGTAATTTAGTGAATTTTAAATAAGAAAATTTAATCATAAATCTTTTAATTGAAGTTATATTTTTCTAAATCAATCTGGTTGCGTGGATCTGGATTTAAACGGAAATGGATTGATTTTTATTTAAAATTTAGTCATTATTTTTAAGAGTGTAGCTGCTTTAGCTGGAAGCGGACACCCTAAACCAAATGAAAGAAATTTATTAATTTAATTAATACAAAATGAAGATAAACAGTAAAAAGACCGAGGACATGAATTGTCAGAAATCCAGTAATAAAAAAAAATGAACGCCAGACTATGAAAAAGCAGACTAGAGGAAGTCCATCGAATAACAGACATAATAGAAAAGGCACTAGATGAAAAGCTAGTCTGCTCAACTCTCTTCCTTGACGTAGCTCAATCTTTTGATAAAGTTTGGCACAAAGGGCTAGTTAACAAATTAAAAATAATGTTACCAAAACAGTATCTAGAGTTGTTAACCTCCTCCATTACAGACGGAGTGTTCAGAATTAAACAGGAGAATGAATACTCTAAACTGAAAAGAGCTAAAGCAGGTGTGCCTCAAGGCAGCGCAGCGTCTTGGGTCCCGTCCTTTATTTACTGTACACTTGTGATTTCCCACAATCAGAACATGTAACTGAGGCTACATTCGCTGATGACACTGCTTTATTAGCAGTAGGAGCAGACCTAGATGCAGCAACCAGACAACTAAAACAAGCTAGCGACTAGATTTACAATTGGAACACAGATTGGAAGATTAAGCTTAATGAACAAAAATCCATTTATGATAACTTTACCAACAGAAGAATAGGCAATCATCAACCAGTCAACATACATGTTATCATAGTTCCCTATGAAAATACTGCCAAATACCAGGCGATGACCTTAAATGCGAAACTAAGATGGAAGGAGCATGTCAGAACTAAACGGGCTGAACTAGGGTTCACAGTTGTATTGGCTGTTGGGACGAAAATCTAAGCTATCAGTTCACTGTAAAATCATGATATTATAACCAGATTTTAAAACCAGTCGGGGTTTACGGTATCCAGTTATGGGGCTTTGCCAAGGAGAGCCACATCAAACGCATCCAAACCTTCCAAAATAAAGTACTACGGAACATAGTTAATGCACCGTGGTACATACGTAATAGTGACTTACATCGCGATCTTGGTATCCCGTATGTCGCTAGTGAAATTAAAAGATTTGCCATCAAGCACTAGTCTCGACTCCATCAACACGTTAACGTCGAAGCCATCAGGCTTCTTGACAACCAGGACCAAGTTAGAAGGCTGAATAGGACCAAGCCCTTTGAACTAGTATAAAATGTAGAAAAAAAGTGTACAGTACACAAGTGTGTGAATGCTAAGTGCCATGGCCATGATTCAATTGGATGGACTTTAGTATATAAGGATTTTAGTTTTCAAGATTTTAGAGAAAAATTAATGGTTGGTCTTGCAGACCAGTTTTAATAATAGTAAACGCCGCAGCCTTTAACAATAAAAAAAGTAAAATTCATAACTACACAACATAGTACACACATAGTACTACAATATTTTCCCAACTACTATTTTTACACATTCGTGGGCTAAAATGAACATAAGCAAACTAGTGTATATTTTTGAAATCAGGAAAATATGCTCTTTCAAAATGTAAGTCTACATACAGGGCATTCCTGATTACTCTTCAAGTACCGGCTGATGGATAATAAGTAAATCCAACACCCCTGACCCATTTTATTTTTCTTTTCCTTCAGCGCTTTTAATAATGCATTAGAAATTGTCTTACATATCTAGCTTTCTGACCAATACGTATTTAAAAATGTAATAGAAAAATTCCTTATTTATTTTTCTTGCACAATGAACAACAAAACAAAATTGGAACATCTTAAGGTCTCGGGAATTGCGTAAACTTTAAGAAAAACCTCGAATTCTTGAGATTATTCTTGCTTTATAACTTCTTTTTAAAAGTTTCTTGAAAGGATAGCTTTTTCAGATAAACTTTTATTATTTTTACGATATATAGCTTTTTCAATGTATATACACAGAGCAGCATAAATTAGCCGAGATAAAAGTTTTTTCCGCCGATCTCTAAAAAATGTTGAGCTTTCTGACAAGGTATCTTATAGAAAAAGCATTAGAATACATGTAGTAGTAGGCAACGAAAAAATAATTGTTAATAAATATTCATTTTTGTACTGTAAAGAAAGAATATTTCCTTACAGTTGTTAGTGTACTGCAAAAGCTATTGAAGTACCGATTTTTAGATGATTTCCTCTTTGAAGACAGCTCTAGACAGTAGGTGTGCCACTACTACGTTTTTCGATAAAGAACTTGTATTATTGTTCTTCCGATAGTCCACAAAACGATTGTATCCCTATTCATATTTTTGTCTTGATTTTTTGGAAGTAAATCTAATATGGCAGCATTTACAGCTTTTGCCAGTTTCGGCATGCTCTGAACACAACTGTCAATTATTGCTTCTTGGGGAATATTTTCACATTCTTCAAGAACCGCTGTCTGAAGATCTGGAATGGTTTCGGGCTGGCGACTACGGATAAGTCTCCCTAACATGTCCCACACATGCTCGATTGGGTTTAGATCGGGGCTACGGAGAGGCCAGTTTATTCCTTCAATTTTAAATTATTTAGATATTCACTGACTACCCTAGCAACATGAGGTCTGGCATTGTCATGCATCAGCCTAAAATTCTCGCCAATAAATGGAGCGGACGGTATAACGTGATCTGCTAAATATTCCCCTATATAGCGATCAGCCGCCACAGCACCATTTCCACTTCTGATTAGATCCGTACGGGTATTTAGTGAAGTCCCGCCCACACCATGATACTGCCGCCTCCAAAAAGTACCAACTCATGGAGATATGCAACACTGTAAAAATCGCTCGCCCGGTCTTTTCCAGACACGTTCGCGTCCATCTGGAATGCAAACAATAGCGCGATTCGTCCGTAAATAAAACACTTAACCACTCTTGTTCTTCCCAGTTAACAATCACTTGAGCAAAGTTTAATCGCTGAGTACGGTGGACTCGAAGCAGAGCTAAACAAGCAGCTGTTTTTTTTGACTTCAGTTCAGCTTTCCGTAATCTGCGGTGGTTTGTTATAGCAGAAACCTTTGTATCACGGACATTTGCAATCCGATTTGAAATAATCGTTGATGGCAAACCACGGTCTCTTAGGGCCGTTGAAGTAATGAAACGATCAGGTCTACCTGATGTTGGACCACCTCCATACTCACCAGTCTGGCGAAACCGATTTATAGTATTTTGGACAGTGCTCTTTGCTTTGCCTTTACTTTTCTGGTCGCGTTTTTTTTTAGAAAGAAATGTGAATTAAGTAATATCAGCATAATGACATTTCGGTATCGTTACCTTAATTCTAAATAATTTAAAAAACGTAATTTAACAGGGCGATAAATAAATGCTTTATTTTAGATTTGGGTCTGTTCCAAAAGCACCTAGTGGTTATACTTAGAGTGCTGTTTGTGTTTTTCATTATTAGGTACTTATGTATTGAACCATTAAATTAGAAAATCAGATTAATGGGTGGGATACGACATTTACTCATATGGCTCCCTGTTGAATAAGACATGTTCGTTCAAAGTTGTAAATTTATTCTAAAAGCGTTTTTTATCCCTGTATAATTTGTAAATTTAATTAAAATTGTTTAATTAGCTCACGTAGCTGACATTTAAAATTTAAGTGCACCTACTTAGCTATAGGGGAGGTTAGCTTATACACAAAAATACAGATACTCTCATGCTATTTAGGCATTAAAATATGAAAAGATACAACATACTTTTTAAATATGCGTCCCATTTCGGAACATACTGAAAAAAAAATACCTCCATTTTTAGGAAAAACATAAATTAGAAAAATTAGGTCAAATGCATATTTTAAATTTTGAGAAAATGGCATAAAAGCATTTCGATCAAATTTTTTACTTGTGCCTTTTTCCCCTTAAGTCCCCCCCTCGGATAATAGGCAGTAATAAAGTCGATTTTGAAACTTACTTCTCACATTTTTGAGAACGACAAGTGTTTCTTCTTGGCAGAGTTCCAAAATCGACTTTATTGCTGCCAAGAAGTGTAAAGTGATCATTTTAAACAACTTTGAAAGTAATAAGAGAAATAAATGTATTTAATTTTTTTTCACGATTTTTAATTTGAATTAATTTTGAAATTTAAAAACGAATTAAAATACGGGCAACGGATTTGCGATAAAATGTTGCTTTTTTAAAGACCTTTAAAATAAGGTGTCGCACGGCATAGGGCTGCATTTGAAATTTTTGCCCTCAACTTTCTACCGTCGCCCCTAAAATGGGTTAAAAAAGTCCAATTACATAAAAAAGTAGATTTATTAACCAAGATCATACACCAACAACTTGGTGTCTCTATATTTACTCATAGCAAATATATTTGCCCATACTCAGGCTTTTTGGACACCCTGTATATTATACAATGAATACTAGAAATCATTAAACCGATTTGAATAATTGTTTTAAAAAATAAAAAGAGGTTAATTTTAATTTTAATTTTTTAATTTAATTAAAATATAAGTCATATACAGCGTACGCCACAAATGCCAGGCTTTATCTCTATATATATATAAAAAAACCGACTGACTGATTGACTGATGACGTATCAACCCTCCAAAAATTTCGGATCGGCTTAGTTGAACATACTTTTACTCTTGGTTTATACAGCTGTTCTTTGGATTCTTTTGTGTTGTAACATTTTAATTGTTTGAATTAAAAGGGTTAGAATGATTTCTTACTTTAAAGAAAACAAAAATATTATTTTTTGTAACCTGTTACATAGGAATATTGTAGAGAAACTTGGCAACGCCACAGCAAGTAATGACGTCAAAACAAAAGTTTTTTTCTGTAACTGACGTTTCTCGTTGTTTTTTATATGGCCATGTATTTACTACCAGTGGTGCGCAGATCCTAAAAAAAATTTTTGAGGGGCGATATCTACTTTTTTTATCATAAAGCGCCATTTATGAATATTTTTATTCAGTCTGAATTCATACCAGCATTTACCAGTTTCAATAAAATCAAATTGACTTGATAAGGCACTTAGTAGATTTCGTTATCCTGTTGCGCTTTACAGTTTGCTAATTAAATATCAGTCGATTACATTCTTCCCACACACGAGTACCTTTGACTTTATGATAATATAGAGTTATATTACTGCTAAAACGGTAAGGCGGTCGCAAAGCGTAGGATGAGGGATGAGCCTGAGATTAACCGAGGAAAATAATGTAAATCTATCGCTCCGGTAAGTAGCGTGCCACACAAACAAAATTTTACTGATTTATCTTGAGAAAAGCTGGAGGTTACGTTATTTTATCCTAATTAATAATTATGTAAGTATTGTATTTTGTATATGGCGGAATTATGTTGTGAGGATTACTTTTGAACTTTTTTTTTTGAAATAACGTCTTTCAGTGTAAATATTATTCTAGCAAAAATAAAGAAAGCGGCGGGCGGGGCTTATTATTTTGAATTGATCGGATTTTCTTAAAATTTCACTGGGCAGTACGCACGTAATCCCAATAAATCCGAAATATTTTCTTCTTCTCTGTATAAATACAGGGTGTTTTAAAAGGTATGGTCACTAATTTGGGATTGAGTAGATTGGTTAAAAATAAGGTCAGAACTTTCTATACAATTCTGTCCCATGTCCACTTGCTACCGAGCCTCAGCCCCCTAATTGGGAGACCCAGAAGATGGTTTTTGCTAAATATTTTTGAAACCTTTGTTGATAAAACTTTGAAATTTAGATATTTTGGTAAACTTTGTACGCTGAATAGAACTGTAGTCTTAAGGGGACAGTGGGGTAAAAAGAGATCTAATCTTTTTTACGTGGACTTTTATACTTTTTATGACATATTAGAAAAATCTAACATTTTTACGCAAAAAAGGTACTCTCAGTAAGACATGATTGGATGTGCCGCTTTCAAGGTAAATCTATTTGAAAATGACTGTACATTTGAAAAAAAAAACACTAATATTTATGTTATTTACTAAGATCAACAAATCTTAATATTATTATTATTATCCTTATACTATCGACGCACATTTAATGGGGAAATATTTGGATTTCCTTCGAGATCACTTAAATAACTGCGAGACACAATATGTGGTTTATGCATGACGCCACGGTACTCCGCCACATTTTAGCATCGTGGTAAGAAACTATTTAGATTATCTGTTTTCCAATCAGTCGATAGGTCGGGGTCGTCCGCATTTTTGGCCACCTCGCTCCCCAGACCTACATCCTTTAGATTTTTTCTGTGGGGTTATCTTAAAGTCTCATTTATTCAACAACCGTGTCAACAAGAGAACAATAATTATTGTTAGATAGAATAATGTTTCATTCCGCTGTAATTAGAAATAATCCTGGGATGCTTTTTAAAGTTCAAAGAGCTTGCCTTACTAAATTAAGAAAGTGTGTAGCTGCACATGGTGCCCATATTTAACATATTCTATGGCAGAAATCTTATTTTATTTCACCGTTTTGTTGTTAAGCCCTAATAATTATATTCCTCTTGAAATTAGCTATTTAGTTTTTAATTTATATTAATTTAATTTAAATATTTAATTTTTAATTCGTTGTTTTCCTTTTATAAGAACATACATCTGACATTTATTTCTTCAATAAAACAAACAACTCAAATACGTAAAAAGAATTCAACTTAAAATATAATAATATTAAATAAAATATCAAGAACCCATTATTATGTAGGTATGCTGTTGTATTTCTCGGATGTGTGATAATTTTTAAAATAATTTATCTCGAAAACGGCGCATCCAATCATATCTTACTAGGAGTATCTTTTTTTCGTAAAAAATGTCCGATTTTTCTAGTTTGACGTAAAAAGTATGAAAGTCAACGTAAAAAAAGTTTGATAACTTTTTACCCCACTGTCCCCTACTTCTGACGACATTTTCTAAACATCAACATGTTTAAGACAACAGTTTTATTCAGCGTACAAAGTTTACCTAAATGTCTAAATTTTAAATTGTTATCTAGAAATGTTTCGAAAATATTTAACAAAAACGATCTTCTGGGCCCACCATTTAGGGGGCTGAAGCTCGGTTTCAAGTGGATATAGGACAAAATTGTATAAGAAGTTCTAACCTTATTTTTAACCAATCCAATCAATCCCAGATTATTGATCATACCTTTATACTCAAATATATGAAGGTTGTTTTTTAACCGTTTGTTTTGGTTTTTATAAAATGAAAGATTTTGTTTTACAAATTTTCATACAAATTCGAAACTTGTAAAATGTAATCCTATCAGCTTTGACGTCACATGCCATGCAAACAAAGTGCTATTATGGCTGATGTACTGTAAATTACATAGATAAGACACATTACATTTGATTAAAAAGACTGTTTAACAATGACCACAAGGACAATCTACTTCCTGTAGATATGGCTAGGAGGACATTCTGTAGACCCCTCCTGCCAACCCAATGACCAGATAACCATAACAATTTTTTGCTGTACCTACTCTAGAAATGATTTAAAAAGTTTGTATATGGACTGCTGTTGACGTAGGTATATATCTTGACTGATAACACCGTTTTCTCTTCAAAATTATTCAAATTATGCCAACCTAAAAATCAATCGGATCATTTTCAGTATTTAGTAAAAATATTTGTGAATGTTTTTCGATTTTGTTAGGAATAATTAAAAATTAATTTTTCAAATAATTTTTTAATAGAAAATTGAATTTGGTTTTATAAAGAAAGTTTGCACATTATATCAAAAAATGGTATAATTCAAGAGAGAATTCAATGATCTCTCAATGAGAAATTAGTTTACATCCCCTGCTAATTTATAATTTTTGACATGGAGGTTCGTGGGAGTTGGGAGTGATAGCAAAAGGGCCAAATTTTACATCAAAATATGTCCCCTTAGCAACCACAAGTGATGTGTCTCGGGATTTTATTTTAAAACATACCAATAACGAAGCTGTACAAAGTACTTCATTTTAACTGTAATGCTCTGAACAGGATTTATTTTGTTTCTATTTTCTACAAAAAACAAACTTGAAAAATAACAAACAGGAAAAACAGAAAGTTCTATTGTGTTTTGCTCTATACAATGACAATAATTTAAATTTGGCGGAAGGGACAATCGAACAAAATTGGATGGATTTTTGGTTTACCTTTTCCTTTTATAAAAAAAAATCACTTTATTAAGATCACTTTATTGATGGGATTCAATATTCTAGCCAAAGCAACGCAACAACGCCGTTTGTACCTTCCACCCATTTCTCGGATGGATATATTGCCATTCTCGGTTTACTTCATTGTTCTGTAAGTTCTCTACATATACGGCGAAGCTTTGATTGCTTGGATTTCTGCTCTATATTTAGAGAATATTCTCTCAAATTTAGTTTATGGCAGTTGCATTAAAGATTGAAGTAAAATCTGGTAAAAATTAGACTTTTTGTAAACTTGAAGTGAAATATAAAAGGGTCAGTGTCATGTTTACATTATTCGGTAAAGGTAGTCTATAAGTAACATATGAATAGGGCAACAATGAATTTCTAATGTGAAATTAATAATAATAATAATAATAGCAATAATAATAATAGTTATAATAATAATTTTATTGTGTCCAAGTTCACAAAAGGACAAAATACACTCATGTGCTATTAAATAATTTGCCCTAAAAAATAGTTACAGTGTCTTAGTATAAACAAAACTACACAGAAAAAACACTATCGTATATTGAATTGGATACCCATTCACTCAATGACAGACACACTCTATTCCGTACAGCACAATACAAATTCTGTTTATTTCAATGATTAGTTTTTGATTGTTAATTAATAGGTTATAAGATTGCTTGAAATATAAGGTTTCATTGGTTTTTAATGGATCGTTCAAATATAACAATTATTTGATGCCAGTAACACCCTGCTCTAAATTCATTTCAAACTATCATTGATTTCACTAGAAGTTTATTTGTAATAATATGCACCTCATTTGATGCAAAATAGCTATTATTGTTTCAATTATAACAGTAATTTTTAATCTATTTAGATAATAAAACTAAACATCTTTAACAAAATATGTTTTTAAAACATTCCACACGATACACTTACTTAATCTAAGAACTCAACCTCATTATCATCTTGGTCAACAGTAAGCCAGTGGCGCACCCAGGGGGTGGGCTGTGGCACTACAGTTCCCCTAAACCAACATCCTAGACACACCAAAATTACTTGGCATGTATGGGTATAGGATGCTAGATGGAACAAATTTGACACTGCATTCGAATTTCCTAAATTTACAGCTAGATTTGGTGGAAACCATGTCTAAAAAATACAAATTCAACAATAAACTTTTTTTTAAATATTTAATGTTAATAGTTTTTTAACAATGCGTATCAGCTGAGTAAACAGTCATATAAAATAGACTAACCAAGAGAGATTTACAAATAAAAGACACAGTTATTAAGTACTGGAAAGAATTTTAGATTTGTTTTACTTACCATAAAACACTGAAGTAAGTTGCTCCAGTCTCCAGTCTTGCAAAAGATCTATTTGTTTTTGGCGTACGACTATTCAACGAACAAAGAAAAATTCTAACCTCTCCAAGGGTGTCCGCGAGCAGTAGAAATAATATTTCAGCCAACAATAGCAGCCATTGAATTAATATTTTTTATTATTTAATTTTTTTATTTTTCTGTTTATTTTAATTGAAATGATATACATTTTTTATTTAAACCATAGTTCTTGTTCGTTTTAATAAAATATATTGTACTTTAAATCACACCGCCTACAAATAGCTATTTTTGGCACAATTATATTTAAGCATTCCAATTAAATGGTTTAATATTTTGGCTCTAACAATTCTACATTCCAGGAAATATTAGAAATTTATTGGATTCCAATAGTATTTTGGTCATTGAAATAATGGTAATATAGTTTTCAGAGAAGTAGGTATACTTTTGAAGTCCAATAATAAGTCTATATTTAAAGCAATATTTTTTTTTGATTATTTTAATGAAGATTTGTTCAGACAATATTAACTTTAATATAACTAATGCGACAGTGGTCAAAAACAGTACTATTATTGAAAATAGCATAGCAGTTTTTTCTGTGTAGATGCATACAACTAAGCTGACTCTAAATCAAACTATTTAAAGAAAAAAAGCGCTAAGAACCGCCAAATCGATGCCCCTGTCGAAAAGAGAAAAAGTACCATCCGACATTGCAAAAGTTATTTTATTTTTGAGTTAACGCGCGAGTCAGGATATCTAGCAAAATGCTGTTGGCAATGGGGGTGCGAAATACGAAAAGCTGGACCTAGAAGAGCTGGTGCGATACCTAGGTAAAGTCAGTTGCACGGTTCTAGAGCTACGACGACTGAAGAGACAGGGGGGACAAATGGCCAATTCCAAGCGAAGCTGATCGCGGCCGTTGCGTTGCTTTGGTGGGATTCCAATCGCCCAGCCATTTTTCGCTATTTTAATACATGCGGGAAGTATGGCTCGGTTCGAAACGTTCCACATGAATGACCTTCAACAATAGCGAATTTCCTCTCCTGTCTCTTCAGTCGTCGTAGCTCTAGAACCGTGCAACTGACTTTAGGTACCTCAAATCGTCCCAGTATGTATCTCAGGTCCCTACGATGAATACACCCTCTTGGAGTTAACTTGTTCTATAGATATTTAGGTGACTTCTAAACAAGAATTTGTTTAATGGGACATACAAAGCGTATAATCTTTAACATAATTTAGATCATAGATAGCGGGAGTGAGAAGCAAGTAACATCTACGATAAAACGCTTAGAGTTGCATTTTTTGAAGGCGATTCTTGCTTTCGACAGTTAAGCACGGGCCATATATACAACATCCACATAGTTCATGTGGAACAGGACAAGGGACACAGCTAAAGTTTTCCTATGTTTATGCTAAAGAGTTTTCTAAGATGGATCATCTTGCAGATTTAATTGACATGCCTGTTAAATTTTAAATGATCCTTCATATAAAGGCTCAAATTTTTAATACAGCTGGTTTTCCCAATTTGCTGTTGATCTATTTTGATTTCAAATTAACAAACATTTTTTTATTCTTATTAGTATCAACTAACATATGTTCACATTTTGAAGGATTTAAAAGAAGACTATTTTTATCTGTCCACATCACAATTTGTTCTAGATCACTATTAATCTTGTTATATGCGTCCTGCCTATCACCCACATCAAACTCAAGTAGCAATTGAATATCATCAGCATACAACTAATGTCTGCAAAACCTCACAACATCGCAAAGAGCAGGGGACCGAGGATCGACCCCTGAGGGACATCAGAACATAGAGGCCTAAAGGAGGACAAAACAGATCGAGGAGCCTTAATAATTATTGTTCTCTGAGACCTGTGAATTAGATAAATCCGAAATTATTTGTGAATTACAGCTCTAAATCCATAGTAGTGCAGATTAGCCAAAGGGCAATCAAAATTTAAAGAAGTGTTAATGATGTTACGCTACCAGTGTTAATCGCCCTTAAATAATCATCGACCACACAACAAAGTACCGCATAGATACCGTATCCCTTTCGATAGGCAGACTGAACATCAGGAATTATTTGACTTTCTTCAAGGAATACGATAGTCTGATCGTATAAGATCGATTCAGCAATGTTGGGAGGAATAGAGAACAGTCTGATCGGTTTCAATTCATCAACAGAAGTTATCTGATTCTTGATCTCTTGGGAATGGGTTTAACTGAAGCATGACTCCACATTATCGGAACTCTTCCCTGCTACTATGGCCAATTGATGATATGGATGGCCCAGTTCCATAAAGCAACGAGTCCAAATTTACACATTTTGTGATTAATACGGAAATAAGTTTAAATTCTAATCCTTGACTAGTTTTATAAAGCAACAACTCGAAATTTGCAGAGTTGATATCACCAACTTTCAAAAGGCAGTTAAATATCCGCGAGCCAGTGCACCAAACTAGAATTTTACATTTAAACAATCAATACAGATTTTTAAACATCAAATAAAATCCGTTATTGATTTATTTGTTTATTTACCTAAAGGTTTCAGTTGCAATTGAGATTTCTTATAAAATACAGGGTCAAGGGTTTTACATGAAAAGTTAAATTTTCAGTTTTGATGCAGAATGAGAGATATATTCTGTGTAGGTGTTTTTGCTGCGAAAGTGTTTCATTATTGTAATATTACATAGGTATGCTACAATTTGACTTGTTATTGGAACTGACTAATTAATAAATGATTAGTTAATGTAATGTACTGTTAACCGGAGAAGAAATAGTATGTAATTTTCAAATTAGATTAAACCAGCTTCGCTGTGCGAGGGACGTTCTTTGCAACGATTTGTCAGATTTAATAAGCTGTTTTGTATTCTGTACCAAAACTCTAATTTTTTCTTGTTGAATTTTTCCTTTAGTTTGCTTTCTTCATTCATTTTCTGATTTTATTTTCTGTTTTCTTGTTGTTTTTAACAACATTGATACGGCATTTATAGCAACTTGTAATCATTACCATAGAACTGTTGCCATACTCAGACAATCAAGCAGCCCTTAAGGCACTAAATTGTTACAAGGTAATGTCAAGACTGGTATGGGAATGTCAAACAGAATTAGTGGTATTGGCAAAGAACAACACTGTTAAGCTGCAGTGGGTACCAGGATTCGAAGGTATCATTGAAAACGAAAAAGTCGACGAACTTGCGAGAAAAAGATCGGAAAAGTCATTCATGGGTCCAGAACGGGTTCTTGGAGTACCAGGGTACGCAGTACGAGATGCCATGAGGTGAAAGATCGGAGAAGAACCCAAAATCTATTGGAACAACAGACATCTATTAAATCAATAGTAAACTTTCATGAGGAATCCAGACCCAACACTCACCAAAACCAGCTGAGGATCACCGCAGGTGTTCTGACAGGACATAATGTGATTGGCAAACACCATCTATATAAAATGAGACTATATAACGGACATCTAAGCTGGAGGCCCTGGAGACAAGAAAGAGAAATGGTAGAGTGCATTCATAATTATTTATCAATCGGGGATATTAGATCGGAAAAGACAACACATTTTCGGGCAACCAAAATTAGAACCGGAAGAAATCCTTATTGGTTCCTTGATTAACTTGCACAAATTAGTACAAGGGGATAACCGAGTGGGTACAATAAAGTCTAGGGTGGGCCAGTACTGACCGAAGAGCATCCCTCGAAAAAAAATACTGTCGCCATGGCAAAAATTTGTTGATAAGATGGTGTCAAATAATATTTGGGGTCAATTTTAGGGTGCTTTGCAAATTTCACGAATATTGTAGCAACATTTTCGTTCTAAAGATAGTTAAATCAAGTCTAAAATAATTAAATTCGGTGTTATTAAAAAAACCTGTCCCATTTCCGTATAATTTCCCAATTTTCTATTTTCAGGAATGACGAAACGACATTTAAAAGCTGCGCATCTATGCTAATAAGGTTTCGGAAAATGTCTGCTACAGAGATCAAAGCTTTGTCGCAATCGGTTAGACTTTAAAAGGACAAAGAGATGAATTAAAAAGGATATTATTTTAATCAAACTCATTTCCTCAGATTATAGCCAGTAAGAGGGAACTATATTTTTTTAGTTCTTTACTTTGTATGTATATAAAAATATTTCTCTTAAACTACGCTACAGTTCCAATTACTTAATGTTTTTATTCCTTTCGCTCTACAGTATGTTCACGGATGAGTAGACAAGAGAACAAATGGACCAAAAAGTGAAAGTTACAAAAAAGCCATTGTTTATAAAAGTTTTTTCTTGTTTTAAAAATAAGATCCACGATAACAAAAATTTGTTTTTTTGTACAGGGTTAAGAGTAAAGTTGCCTTCGTTAAAATTTTAATGCAAAACGTCAAATAACAAAGTGGTTTTAAATTTTAAAAGAATTCTTATTCCATATTTTTAAAAATTTGAAACTTATAAATTACGCTTTTAAAATCAAACTTTTTCTGTCAGATTGTTACCTTTTTATTTGTTTACACCTTTGATAATAGTGACGTATTTGTCAAAATAATAAATATGTTGTTTTTAGAGCAAAAAATATTTATAATTCAAAATTACAGAAATACGGAGAATTTTTATCGCTACATTATTGAGTTGAGAAGTTCAGTACATAAGTTAGTAATCAAATTAAAAAAAATCTGTATCCGTTAGTGATTTAAAGAAGACGAAGAAAAGCTACGGGAAAACGATGCTTCTATAGTATTAATTTTGCAATCTGTTGATAAAAATCCTAGGCAATTATGTAGTATACGGTTTTCAGCTATTTTTGCGCTTTCTGAGAAAATTCTTTTACGGTCAAATTCTACTGTCTTTCCTGATTGCAAATATAAGTGCTCACAAAATAAATTATGAGCAAACCTGACCACCTTTTTGCTCACCAACCTGAGCAAAAAGGTGGTCAGGTTTGCTCAGTTTTGATTGATATAGATATATATGTATCTATATCAATCAAAACTGAGCACACCTGACCACCTTTTTGCTCAGGTTTGCTTGGGTGGTGAGCAAAAAGGTGGTCAGGTTTGCTCATAATTTATTATGTGCGCACTTATATTTGCAATCAGGAAAGACAGTAGAATGTAACCATAAAAGAATTTTCCCAAAAAACGCAAAAATAGCTGAAAACCGTATACTACATAATTACCAAATCCTATTATGTCTTGAAGAAAACGAGCACGAATTTTACAATTGTGTAAATGAATGTATTATTCAAAATGTATTTAAGGAAAATAAAGTTCGTCCTTTTAAACCAATTTTTAACCAAACTTTGGAAGATGGGGTGACAATCGCTGGGATTTTTGTCTCTGGATCGGTGATAAGCTGATAATGTTCTCCGACGAGTTAACCTTCAGTACAATCGGCACTGTAGCTTCTTAGCATGTCAGATAGCGGGGTAGGGAAACTCCAGAGTTTAGAATTGCGAACCACGCCGTCGCCGTTACTATTTAAAAAAAGTATATGTTTGGTGCACAATTTCCTACTATGGGAGTATAACATTTTTTTTTTTTAATAATCCACACATTCTTATTTACATATCATTTTTGTCAGACAGGTTAGAAAAATTGCCTTTTCAATATCGCGGAAATATGCATTTTCAGCGCTATGGGTGTCCTGCACATTATGCTGCAGAGGTAAGGGATTGACTCAATCGCAAATTTGGAAATCGATGGATGGGCCGAAATGGTACAATCTTGTGGCCTCCTAGGAGTCCCGATTTGACAATTTGTGATAAGTTTCTTTGGGGGTGCATTAAACAACTAACATAATATGAAAGATCCATTGAAAATGCACACAGAAGTTTTAAAGCAGAGAATTTTAAGAGCGATAGAATGGATTTCACTGAAAGAAATAAGAAGCTTTAGCCATTTCTGACGTCAGTTAGAAAAATACGTAGAATATGAAGAAGAAGTTCTTGGAAAATAAATATGATGTGGCTTAATTTTTTTAAAGTTTAATAAAATAAGAATTATTTCTCGACTATTACAATTATTATTTAATATTCTGTTAGTAATTTTCTTTAACCTGTTGTATGAGTCTGTAATTTTAAATTATAATTATTCTTGGCCCGAAAGCCAACATATTTATTATTTTGACAAATACGTCACAGTTATCAAATAAAAAAGGTGACAATGTGACAGCAAAAATTTTTATGTTGATAGTATAACTTAGAAATTTAAAATTATTACTTGAAAATGTGGAATAAGAATTCTTGTAAAATTTGAAACAACTTTTTTGTTCAACGGTTTGCATTTAAATTTAAAAAAGGTCACTTTACTTTTAACCAAGTTTTACGTTTCTGTATTTTTTGCATACCCTATACAAAAGCAAATTTTTGGCATCGTGGATCTTATTTTTGAAGCAAGCAAAAACTTTTACAAGAATGACCTTTTTCCGTATCTTTCATTTTTTCGTCCATTTGTCCTCTTGTCTACCCCATCCGTGGACATACTGTATATTGTATAATAGTTTATATTATGATCCAGTTAAAATCGGATATGAGTTAATCGATCACCTAATTTTTCCGTTTTAAGTTACCAGATAATCTTTCTTTCCATAATAATATATTTTTCACCAAATCGTGATTACTAAAACTATTTCAATACGATTATCTGTGTATGCTTTTGATTGATAAAAACTATAATTGTGTTTTGGAATAATCATCATCAATTCAGTTTAGAGCTATAACGAACAGATTCTCCAATGCTAGATCGGTTGATCGATTTGACAACCAAAAGTCTTAAACTGACAAGTGTAACAATAAGACAACTAAGTTTTATACTCTGAATTTATTTCCAAGGTTTTCCGCAAATTTATAAATAAAACAGCAATTTTAGTACCTACTTTCCACCATAACAGAACTAAATTCCGGTCTACACGAATTCCCCCTTAGAACCTTTATAAATCACGAATTCTACCTAAAATATTTTATCTACGTGAGCGAATTACCCCCCCCCCCCCAATATTAAATCATGTTGCTACCTATGCTATCTTTCTAATTTGAAATAAAGCTCCTAGAAAGCTTGGGTACATATATATTTTATATAGTACCCTAAGTAATATATCAATAAATTGTATGTGCTTATTTTAAATCGAAATCTCAATGTAATAACTATAATAAAGTAATACTACTTTGAATGGTGTCGGCCTTTACTTGATGGAAATCTATTATACACATAATGATAGACAATTTTATTTTAGCCTTTCCACTTTTATTTAATACTTTATAACATGACGCATTTCGCTACACTATAGCTTCATCGGATGTTTGTTACAAACTAAATCTTAAACTAAAAGTTCACAACGGTGTCATAAAATACAACAATCTAGGCACATAAATAAAATTTTAATTTAGGTTTTATAATTATGCTAATTTATTATGGGGAATTCACACTGGGCTTCATTTCTATTAGGTAAATAAGTTTAATAAGGGTGAGTTATTCAATTCTAATTGATTATTAAGTAATATGTCGGGATGTTTCAACCGATTTATCTCAAGACTTTCAAGTAAATTCAATTTTTTAGCTTTATTTTCTACATATTTTGTAGTTGCGATTTTTATTTGACTACTAAAACCCATAATATATATATATATATATATATATATATATATATATATATATATATATATATATATATATATATATATATATATATATATATATATATAATATATTGCGCTGGTCTTACTGGGTTATCTGTTAACAATATAGTATTGTGAAGAACAATATAGTTACGATTACAACTTTTATTGTTAGTATGACTGTACAGTTATAGTTATTTTAACAATACCAGTATGACTGCACTAACGATATAATTATTGTTCCCGAACGGTTTGTATAGTCATAGTAATAATACTAAATAATTATATTAATCATACAATATAGTTATTGTAACTATAACATATTATCGTTAACTAACAGTACTTTCTTATTTAGTTAATTTTCTAAAATAGTTATATAAATCCTAAGAATTGCTTTCCTAGCAATTTTCCATATTGTCCGAGGTATCAAAATTATATTGTTACAATAACAATATTTACTTAACCATATCCATATGGTGCTGATAACAGTATGTATCACTGTGCCTATACTTATCAAAATCACACGGTGTTGCTAGGATAATGATATGTATGTAACAATACATGTTGTTCAGTAATTTTATTTATTTTAAGCTTTACTTTGACATTGGTCCTCATATGTCTTATACCCTCCCGATATGTCTTCAAACTTTCGTTAAGATTTTTAATACCAAAAATAAATGCTTAATATGCTTACTTAAATTTGGCATTCCAACATTTAAAAATATTAAGTACAATTTTTAATGCCGTGTATGCACTGCTGTTTTCTGACAACAACAAAACAACGATAATTGACATATTATATGACAAGGGACTTTCCCAAGGGGAAATAAGTATTGACAAATAAGTATGTAGTGAAGTTAGCTCCGGCTACGTTAACCAGAAAGCATACACTAGGCAAGGCTGAAACCTTGGTTTAAACTTACTTTTAAACTTTAGTTTTAATGAAACCTATACGACTGGCCCTAAGCATACGTGAATTAAACCAAATAAAAAAGTCTGATATATTTACATCTGCTTAGAGTAACGTCAATGGGAAGCCCCTTTAGACCAAGCTGGTTAAAAATACTCCAATACCTATATTATACTGTTAGCTTTAAGTTTAATCTTCTCAAAGCTTTGATTGCCGTAGCAGAAATATTTGCCAAGTCCAAGGTTTCAAATGATTTTTATCTTTCCGGAAAGGAAAACACTAAAAGTTGGAATGACTATATTTATTTCTTTTGGCTTGAAAATTATCCTCTAACACAGACAGCAGTTACTTCCTCACAATAAGCACTGTGCATGTATTATTGCATAAATTACTGGAAGTCATTACAATCCCAAAAATATTATTTTGAAGAAAATTACTATTATTACAATTTAAAAAGCAGTCACTTGCCCTCAATGCCAAGTGACGTCAGGGGATAAGCATAAGCAAAAATAAGTACCATTCTACATATTGACGTAAAGCTTAACCTAGGGGTAAAACATACAAACGTATACAGTGCTTTTTTTCACTCGGGATATGAGATTTCCGTCGTAAATTTTTCACAACATGTTAACCTTTGCTCTACCAGGAACTAAAAGACGAAATTTGCAACAGAGGTTATTTAAATCCTTAGACTTATTTTTACCAGTAAGGCTATCAAAGATCTAAAAAATGACTTTTCTTTTTGGTAAAACCCAATTTTTTTTACCTCTGTATGTCAGGTACTTGATTTTGATAGTTCCATGCATTGTTTAAATTAATTTGTTACTGGTAACTAAATATACAAGGACTAAAAAACTATAATTAATCATGAAAAAAATATCAGATTTTCCTGAAATTGGACTGGAACTAGGAAAAAACCATTCAAAGCGAATTGAAGACCCTAAAATATATACCTGCCGCGATTTAGCCCAAAATTTTTAGTAGAACAAAAGTTAAGATGGGGTGAAACAATTACCATGCAAATTCCGTGTCCCGAGTTGAAAAAATGCACTGTATATACATACACACACACACAGACAGACAGTTGAACAGGTTTGTTATGCAACACATATATCATTCACATTTCCTAGCGTCACATATTCTATACGATCTTCGCAACACGACAATATGAACCTATCAGAGGAGGAAATTAATTTCGGAAAAAAGTATGCACTTAGACAAGTAACATGCGAAGAGCCGCCTTTTATTGTAGGTATTACGGTTGTTTTTTTTATTACAGTGTAATAATTTACGTATGTATAATCCTACCCTATAAATATTGTATGTGCCATTGTGCAAATATACCACTGCAAGTGCCCTGAAAACCTCATTTTTTACATGGCCAGAACAGTCGTTTGTTGGAAAAAAGTACGTACCTACCTAGTTCAAAGTTAATTTCAAAGTAGTCCAAAAATAGGTAACATTAAAGGCCAGTATCGTCAAATTCAAGTAAGCAAATTTGGGTGTACGTTTACCTTTTTGTTACAATAAATAACAAGTATTAGTAAACGTAATTTTCCTCGCGAGTTGAAGCCTGGCCAACGCAGCAAACGCCCAAACGCCAAACGATCTCTTCTGTTTTGTATTGTACTGAGATCGGAGAACGGGGACACCCCGTCGACTAATATTTCTATTTTTATTTATTTATTATTTCGTCATTCATTTTATTGCGTTTCTTTCTTGTGTTTTTGCCGTAGTCATTTTTTCATAACATTTGAAAGACAAATAAGTGGCCATCCATCATATTATAAGCATCAACTTTCAGCAAATTATCCGATTGTCCTTGCACAAATTTCTTTCCGGTCATTGTTAACATTCTTTTTACTTAGACGTAATTCTTCTTATCCACGAAATTTGCTAACCTCTGAGAAATAATCAAGAAAATAAATTAGCATTGGAATTCATCATGAGTTCACCATATGTAGGTATATTCCCTATTATTGCCCTAGTTTTTCAAATACAAATTAGAATGTACAACACGTGAATAAAATGGAATTTTCAATAAAATCAGATCTTCAACGCTACTTCTAATTTAACCAGAAGTGATATTAACTTTATTTTAAATGGAAATTTAATATTTTAATTCGATATTTCAATTCTGTAGAAAATAGAATCCTTTTTTTATCACCATAAAATTGGTTATTTTTTTTCTAATCACAAGCTAATAATTGTATTGAAAATAGCAGTCAAATTAAAAAAGTACTGTTAACCCCTAAGCCATTTTTGAAGTTCATTAAAAAAATGCATTCATATATCATTACAAGCTTTGTATTGTGATTAGTTAAGTAGGGAGCTCTATTATACAAGCCTGTTTACATTACTTGCAATAATTTATAGCATGCAAGTTACGCCAAGGCAATTAATTGCATTGCACGACCGTTTACACATGAAGCAAGTTGTTTACGCAAGTATTCTGACAATAAATGTCGCCAACTTTAAAAATATATCTAACTTGGCTGATTAAAAAATAGGTTTTATTGTACATACTTATCTGCCACAAGCTGCTTTTTGGGACATATCGGCTTTATTTTTGATGAAGATAAACAATAAAAAATATATTTAATTCGCAAAATAAACCACTCAAACGCCATTCAAAACAAAATCGACAATTTTTGAGGTTATGTTTATTTTTATATGGTTGGTGCTTCGAAATATTACTAGTAAGTTACTAAAAACCCATGCTATTTGCAATTAAATTAGAACAAGTCCTAATTTCATGCAATGCAAGTAAAATTCCATCAGCTGATCGAAAAGCCACCAACGCGCATGCTTGGAGGCAATTTTATCTTGCATGGCACCAACCTGCACGTAATGTAAACAGGCTTTACCACTAGTGGCATAACGAACTATCATTACATAACTTATTGTGATTTTTAAAGATTATAAACCAAGGCAAGTAATTAAAATTTTGAGATAACTTTTACTAGGTAGGTATCATAATTACAGGGTTATCAGGTTGGGGGATTTTCCCCCACATTTGGGGTATTTTAATATGGACGTGGGGAAATAGAGTATTTCTTTATGAATAAAACAATATATTAAAAACCAAAAAAATATATTTAGACTGTGCTCTATCATTTTTCTCAGCCAAGTACTGGTAAAAAAAATACAGTTAGTTTAATTTTCCTCGTGAGTTGAAGCCTGGCAAACGTGGAAATGCCAAACGATCTCTTCTATTTTGTTTTGTACTGTGATCGGAGAACGGGGACACCCGGTCGACCAATCTTTATATTTTTATTTATTTCTGATTTCGTCATTCACTTTATTGCATTTCTTTCTTGTGTTTTTGCAATAACCATTTTTTCTTTATCTAATAAACCATAACTTTATAAATAAATTTATAAAGAAAAGGGCCATTTTAGTTTGTACTTTCGACAATAATAGAACCAAATTCATTCTAGCAACCCGTTCCAAGATGAAAATAATTTCGCTGAAATATCAGAATAATTCATAGGTTTTTAATGGCAATGATAGGGCAAAGACCTATCAAAACATAACTGATCAACTAGCAGATCTTAATTTAAACCAGTAATAAATCTTAAACTTTCTTAGTGAATCTGAACGTTTGAGTTTAGTGATTTACCCGCAGATTTTTTTGTTCAAAAATTAGCTGCCTAATATCGTTCCACTCGGGCTGCATCGTTATTCATTACCAAATAAGGGTCTTGCTGCTCTTGCCATTTAATGACACTAATTAACAGATGCATAATACAGGAAAAGAAAATGTTAGTGGCAAGACAGACGAAAAGGACCGTAAGTTATGCTCTTGCACTAAAGTACGAAGAGTTCAAGATCTTATTCTAATGAACAATCCCTGGCCGGGTCGACAGTAAGCTTTCACCCTTGTTGGGAATCATCAGACTGCGACCCATTTTGTTAAAGAAAAAGTGATGAAAAAACTGTCAAAGACACTATCATGGGTATCTTTGACTAAGTACTTACCGCTTACAACTAGAAAGAAAAGAACATTAAATTAATTCAAAAGGTAGATCCGAGGAAATAGAAACAACAGGGTGTTCTGAGCGAAGCAAGCTGTAGTAGAGCGAGTGCAAATTATCCCTTAGCTCGGTTAGCTGGATAGGTTCTATTGGACGCCACCAGTTTTTTACACCGACAAAAAACTGGAAGTCGCCTTGGTGGTCTAGGAACCTGCTTCACACACAACAAGCCTGTTATCATGGATGAAAAAGGATTCGGTGTTCCGTATACTGTGAGCGTATCGAACGTGAAGCCTGTTTATTTGTTGTTTGTTATGAAAACATTTACCATAGAGGTCTAGTTTACGAACTTTAAGGAAATACGTAATTGAATCAAGAACGGTAGTAGAAAGAGATAAAATAGCATTGGAGTGTTGGCGCTCAGAAGTGTTCCTGTCTCTGCTGGTTGCTTACGAAATACGTCTGAACACTCGGTTACACGCACGTCTTTGTCTAATGAACTAGAAAAGAAAAAGTGCGACTTATAGATTTATAAAGGACTCGGAGCGACTTTAAATAAACCTTTAGAAATAATATAACCTATAAACAATAAAACCTTTTTAACTTAAATTTATTATTATTTATCAGAAAAATAAAATATTTTAGGACTTTTATTACTTTTAGTAAATCTTGTGATGCCTCTAACGTATTTTTTGTACAAAAATACAAGGTAAAATAAAATGTGGCCAATGTTTACAAATTATGTTTACAGTGTCGCTTCGAATGGTTTGTTTTGACTTCAAAGAATGTTAAATCATCCCGTATCCATTCTTAATAAATCCATGCCTGTTATTCATGATTTAAAATCAAAACGTAAGGCGTAGTGAGCCAAATGAAACAACGTAAATCCACTTAACAGAAACAAAATTGTCGATAAGCTTGTCCTGGGAAAGGTGCCTCTTCCTTAAAACGGAAGGCTTTTTAGCAAACACCGGAAAAACAAAGGAATGCTCTTTAGGCCCCTCCTGAAGAATCCTAGGAATAAAACAATTCCTAGCAGTTAAACAAATTAAAATATAATTAATCAAGAAAAAAATATATGAAGTTACGTTAACAAAAAAAATTGAAGCGAAACAATTGTCTTGAACTAAATCGCAAAATTTAAGTATGTTAAATAAAAGGTTAATAGTACAAGAAAAAGCCTTTAGCTTGATCTGACTCGCAAAATTTCCGTACGTTAAAGATATAATAATATAAAGTTACGTTAATATAAAAAAAAGTTACTATTACAAGAAAAAATAATTATTGAAAACCAAATTGCAAAATTTAAGCTAGTTCAAGATGTAATAATATAAAATTACGTTATAAAAAAAAAGAAGTTATTTTTAAAGACATTGACAACTAAGTTGTAAAGTTTATCGATACGTTAACAATAAACATTAATATTTAAAAAAACCACTCGATAACTAACGGGTCAATTTTAACGCTACGTTATGTTGATAACAAAAAATAATATTTAAAAAGAAAAATGATGGGTAATTAAACCGCAAAGGAAGTTCAACGTTACGTTACATTGATTTTACAACTCCATGTATATTTTTCCTACATAGAAGGATGTGATTAATAAGTGATAATCATTTAAGTGATTATCGCTTGGTGGCCTCATTGTAATTGTCATTTTTTGACAAATTATTTCAGAAGTCATTTCTGTCAGTTCTTGTTACAAAATGACAAAAGAAAGATTTGGTAAAATTTTGTTGCCTATTTTCACTATAATAATTGTAATTTTGTTATTAACAATAATTATTATAATAAAAATGTTTAAGATAAGAAGGATATATGTACTTTATTTCGTTGTATAATCTTTTGAATACAACTCGATGTTTCGGGATTACCTAATACTTTTACCTAACACAACGCGATACCGGCAACACTACTCCTCCTTCGGAGCCGTAGTGTTGCCGGGTAACGGGTTTCGTGTCAGGTAAAAGTATTATTCGGTAATCCCGAAACATCTTGTGGTATTACATTCGATAATAAAAGTAGTACAATACAAGAAAAGTAATTGATAATTATTAAATTGTAAGTTTGCGTCAGATTCAAAGTAAAAAAAAATAAAGTATAGCCCGGACCTTTGCGGCTCATTTCAGTTCCGGACTTAGAAAGTAAGTGCACAGCGTACACAAGATACAAGTATAAGGTTTTATGAAATTGACAAGGCATACTTTTTAGGAAAACATTCTATATAGTAGCTGTATAATAAAAAATATGCCCAAGTGCGTGTCGAGCTTCTGTGATAAGGGTTCTGTATCATAGGGTGCTGATTCCATGTATGCAATATGTCGTTATACATAGCCTTTATTATTTGAAGATTTTTTTGCTATTATTTTCCAAAATACAAAGGTGGAACAAAAAGCAACTTTGACTTTTTGAAAACATTTCCAAAGAATATTCATATTTTTTGACACTGTTTACTGAATTATTTATGAAATAATGTATTTTTGAATTCCTCATTTTGGTATCTGTCACGTGATACCTCATACAGTAGCAGAAAATACATGACGTAAGTCCGTATTTACTTAAGAATCTGCAAAAAATAACAATTGCATTATCATGTGTTCTGCATTGCAGATTATACATACACTCCGTCGCGCGTCGGCATGCTTTTATGATAAGCAGCAAATATAAGTATTCCACGAGCACCATATAGTTCAAAATAACTTCCCTAGCCTACTAGGTTTTCTCAGGCTCAGGATTACAATATGCAAATGATACAAATGAGTACTCAGTAACTAAATCATTACATTTGTTGTTTTCACAATAATTATGTTACAATAATTTTTGTTGTTGAGCATAATGCGACTCTAAAAGAATTAGATGTGCAGCACATGGGTGAAACCTGAATTGAATAAGTGGAAACACGACCGTTACACCATTAGTAGTTCATCCTACCACTACGTGGCACTGTAGGATAATTCTTCTGCAAGTAGGCTACCATCATTTCACTCGTTTTTTGACGTGTAAACGTTTGTCACATTTCGCCGCGATCTGTGACAGGTCGATGCAATAATTATTTGATAATTTAGAAACTGTTTCAAATTTTAGGATGGTTTTAAGTGAAAGTGTAGGTTCTGTTTTAATAATAAAATGTGTTTAAAGAACAATTGTTAAAAAAGGCATTTTTTTGCCTGTCAAGGTATCAAACGTGAAAAATAATGTTATTTATAATGGATTTTGACCTGCTGAACAATGTGATGTGATTAGAATTTACTTGATACTAAAGATAAAGATTTTCCCGGAAGCATCCGGTAATTCTAATTGCTCCATCATGCTCATCAGGTCAAATTTCACTAGAAATATCACTTTTGTCACCTGTCTTGATATACCAAAAGAGCCTTTTTAACATTGTTCTTTAAGAATTCTGCTTTTGTTTAAACAATATATTTAATATCTGTTTTAAATAATGCTGGGTTGCAGTGCAGGCAGAGAAATTACTTAGCCTCAACTCAATATTGTCTGTTATTTTTTGTAATTTTTCTTCCATGCAACTAAAACCCTAATTTTTTTTATAAATCCTGGTAGACGATGTTTTTAATGCCGGTTTTACATTTGTGTAATTATCCATTCCTCCATGAATTTCAGCATGCTAACATGAATTCGAGTCAAATGGAGTTTATCTTTTAACCTCAGGAGTTAACAGTATTTAGTGAAAAATATAGTCTCAACTTTATGAAACACAAAACATAACACATTTATTTGCATTTCGGGCTACTTCTTTAATAACAATGTGACAACAATAACTGTTTGGTAAACAAAAACCGACATGTACAGGGTCTTCCAACGAGGACTGAACAGGGGCTCATTTTTGAGCTTCCTTGTATTTAAAGAAAAATCTAAAATAGCCAATCGATGTACTTTTTCCTGCAGAATTCAAAAATGAAACCAAAAATTTATTTGAACCAGAAACAAAAGAGTTACGCTATGGATAAGGTGTTTTTTAAATGGAACATAGCTTTTTTTATACGATTTTCGGAACGAGTGATTTTTTTTATGTCCGTTCTGATTAAAATATTTAATATTGTGACAGCTACTTTTATTAAATGTTAATGTTTTATCCAGTATAATTTAACTTCAACCTGTTTGAAACATACACTAGGTAATAAAGGTAAAATCACCTTGAAATCCTTCAAAGTCAAAAAATTTGACAAATTTACTATAATATTGCCGAAATGAAATATTCATTAGATGAGAGATTGCAGATTGTTATTATTATTATTATTATTGCTTCTCTTGCATTTTCTTGGCATTTGTAGAACAAGATAACAATCTGCAATCTCTCATCTAATGAATATTTCATTTCGGCAATATTATAGTAAATTTGCCAAATTTTTTGACTGTGAAGGATTTCAAGGTGATTTTACCTTTATTACCTAGTGTATGTTTCAAACAGTTGAAGTTAAATTATACTGGATAAAACATTAAAATTTAATAAAAATAGCTGTCACAATATTAAATATTTTAATCAGAACGGACATAAAAAAAATCACTCGTTCCGAAATCGTATAAAAAAAGCTATGTTCCATTTAAAAAACACCTTATCCATAGCGTAACTCTTTTGTTTCTGGTTCAAATAAATTTTTGGTTTCATTTTTGAATTCTGCAGGAAAAAGTACATCGATTGGCTATTTTAGATTTTTCTTTAAATACAGGGAAGCTCAAAAATGAGCCCCTGTTCAGTCCTCGTTGGAAGACCCTGTACATACTTTGTAGTTTTATTATATAATTTATATTTTACATTTTATACTGTGTAGGGTTCATAAGTATCAGTATTTGATTGTTAAAGACTATTATTGTTTTTTAGTTTGTTTATAGGTAATTTCTTTCTTTTAAAATATAATTTAATCAGTAAAATCATCAATTTATAGCTGGTTTTACTGAATATATCATATTTTATTGTGTAATACTAAAAAAAGAACAAATCGTCTTTAAAACAATCAAATTATAGCTTTAAAGTAAATTAATACATTAAACATATCACCTTTAAATTACCCGCCACGAGAAAACGAGCTAGAGCGACATCTGGTGGTAGGAAGCGTACTATTTTATTGATTTTTATTCAAATTTCGTGTTTCCAGGTTTTACTTAGAAGTTAACATTTCTAACCTATTATATATTTTCTGGTGTGAAGTTAGTATTTTTTTTATTGTATGTCGATATTTTTGCTTGCTTTATCAGAATTTTGAGTAATGCGTGTTAATATCTCTTGCATACTTTCGATGTTATCAGTTATTATATTACTTTGCTTGTTGATTATGAATGATTTGTTCGCCGATTGATTTATTTGCAGTACAATAATTTATTAGATGCCCAAATCATTTTATAGATGTTGTTTTTTGATGAGTAATAAATAATTATTTCGTGCGCGCTTAAAAGTATATCGTATGTAAGTAATTATTTTATTAGAGGGTTGGTACATTTAAAGGGGAGGTATAATTTCAGCGTCTGGAAGTTTCGTTATTGAAAAGACAAATTTTCTTACTAACCCTTATCACAGCCGGTTACGACGTAAACAGAAATACCTAATAATTTATTTTAAGAGGGATTATGGTCTTGTCAGCAACTCATGTATTTGACAGGATAGAATTTCTTATTAGTACATATTGCTATCAGCCTCCCTTGGCTGTGATAACCTAAGTCCCAAAGTTAAAATTTACATAAGCAATTTGCATTGGTATATGTTGTTTCAGTTAATGTAATAGCTGCTGCTATTTATTCACTAGTGCATACTATGGGGGTTTATTGGACGAGTCTTTAAAATGACGAGTCCAATAAAGCCATATTATCCAGTTTGTTCGCCAACTTCGCCAAATTCGCCAAATATTCTCTTTGGCTATAGGCTACATTAGCGCTTTTAAAACTCCTTATTTTTCCATTCGGTCAACTGCACTCGCGTGCGGAAAGGTATCACCTTCCGCACTTGTTGGGTAAATAGCTATTTCGAAACGATTGTGTGAAATATGATCAAAAATTATTTTTTCTATTTTGGTTCCATAACAAAGCTGTTTCGATGCCGTTTTCAGTATCGTAACAGGCTTCTTATGAAACCAATTTTTTGTTTTTTAAAAGTTGGTCATGAGGTGTGTAGTCCTGAATAATAAAATAATTTAATTTATCAAGGCTGCTGTGGTAAACAAAAATTGGTAACATAAAATTTTGGCATGAAAATTTTCAAAATTTGTATGTCATATTTTCTCCCAAAATATGCATTTTTTTTTATTGAAAATATGCAAAATAGAAAAAATAGTATAAAGTACATGTTTTATAAAGCTATTAGAGCACTTATCCCGTTAGAAAACGCGGCGGCAGCTCGTTTTTTAACATGGACCCGTGCTCTAAAATGATGCTTATCTAATTCATGCATGCGATTTGTGGACATCGGGTCACACGAAATGTATAGTATCTAATTTTTTCAATTGTTTTTAAAATAAATATATAAGAATTTCACACTACTACAACTCTATTAATTGTCATTTTTTAGTAAAATCGGATCACCAAAAAAAACTTCGGTTTAACCGGAAGTGATATTACCTTTCTTTTTTAAAATAGAAACCGACCATTTGTACTTGATAATTGGATTCTGCAGAAAACTTTATTTTTAGTGACATATATGACACATTAGCACTTGTTTTTAAAATGGTATCAGTTCAATTTTTTTCCAATACTCAATGTTAAAATGGTTTATTTTAGTCTGTTCAAACTCGATGAGGAAAGGCCCCGTTGCTATAATAAAGTTTCAATTTCCATAAGAAAATGCATTAAAAATAAAACTCTATTTTGGCCACGACTGTACCTTAAGTGAAAAACAACTGGTAAGCGTTAATAGTTAAGCGGGACAAGACTACGTAAAAAATAAATAAAAATTCTAATGTGACACTGTTGGATCAAGCTGGAACTTGAAGGTTTTTATCGTCTTGTAATTGTTATATTTTCTAAGTTGAATGACACCTTTCTTCACATTTTGGCATCAGTAACATTCATTACACTCCTCTATAGATACTACTGTACTACACTGACGTAATACATAAACCTGTTAAAATCACCTATCCCTTATCAGATAAATACATGAACTCTTACATCTATCATTAATGTTAAACGGTTATACTTACTTTGTGGAAAGTTCAGCCCCAGTTGACAAATAGTTCTAGCACTGCCGTTAATAATATTTTATTAAAAAATACTTAGTGTGTTTGCAAATTAAACTTACTATTCTGATTGTTAGAAAAATAAAATTATTAAGCGTTAAACTCGTCTATCGCGCGCCTCCAGATGTTTTTCGCACGTACGCTTTTCCCGCGTGGCAGTCGAGCACAGACAGACGATCAGCGACGCGACGCCTGTTGAATGTTTTGCTAGGGCGTCTAGATGCCCGCTCAGGGACGGAATAGGAGATAAATTAAGAAGCAATTTTGATAAAGCCGGTTAAATGTTTGTTAAGTCGCTTGCACACCAAGGATGCATAAAACATGCGGTACGAGGTAAATACTGGAAGTTTCTTGTTTTCTCGTTTACTTCTTCGCAGAAATTGCCATGCTACAATGCCATCCTTCACACTCGAAGATATTTTGAATACTGAAAATTAACGAAACTGCTAGTAGGAGTATGTGATATTTATCTTATGTTTCATGTTTTATGCATCATTGGTGTGCGAACGGCCTAAGGGCTATATATATTGTACATAGTTGTACAAGAACTAAAGCATCCAAAGTTGCGACTAAAGATTATTACAGAAAAATATGAGTAAATATTGGACTTTAGTTTAACGTTACTATTTGCTATGTTTTAATTTCGACCAATTACAGAAGGAATATGTGTATGTATATGTTTCTCAGGAAATAGTCTTTTCAAACACTACTCACGCATATAGTTTTTTCCATGAAAATATTTCAAACAATACATCGCTTAGCTATTTTTTTTTAGCAAATGGCATGAGCTACCTGCATGAATGTTTAGCAGCAATTGACCTTCATCAAGAAGATACGACACCATTCATTTACATCTAGCCTATTGTTGTGTTGCATTCATTATGCATGTATAGCAGGCGCGGCCAGTGAAATTTTAAAGTTGTACACCTCTGTTGCTACTTACGGGACCCATGCCAAGTTCAGGTTTTTTATTAGTGAGCCTAATAGGAATGTTTTGGTAAAGAAAAAAAAACATTTTGTAATTTGCGAAAAAAAGTTGAGTTTTTGAATTGGAAAACAAATTAACATGCTTAGGTATTTTATTTATTATTTTATCTAAACAAATTTTACATCATTTTGTCGACAATTCTTAAATTTTAAAAGAATTAAATGTGTTAGTAGAAGGTTATAGTCTTTTGAATTTTTTTTTAAATTATATTTTAGATTTAGAAAATTCAAATGGCTATAACTTCCTACTAACATATTTTTTTCTCTTAAAATTAAAAATTGTCGACAAAATTATGTAAAATTTGTTTAGAAAAAATAATAAATAAAATATGTAAGCGTGTTATTTTTTTTCCTTGTGGGTTAATTCAAAAATTCAACTTTTTTTCGCAAATTGCAAAATATTTTTTTTCTTTACCAATAGATTCCTAGTGGGCTCACTATTAAAAAACCTGAACTTGGAATGGGTCCCATAAGTAGCAACAGAGATATACAACTTTAAAATCTCACGGGTCGTGCCTGATGTATAGGACTAAGAAAAAAGAGAGAGAAAACGCTAAATATCCGACTTCGCGCGCCACAGCTATGCACGGTGTGTCTCGACTAAGTTTAACCCAAAGGTCTTTCCACTTCCATTTTCTTTTTAGGTTTTCTTAAAGTTGCCTAAGTAATTTAATCCAAAAATGAAAATCCTAGATCAATAGTTTAAAAAGAAAACCTAACTTTACTATTATTTTTAGGTTGAGTGGCTTTATTTTATTAAAAGGAGTACCTAGTAGGTATCCAAATTTTTTAAGGAGTATAATCTTCTTTCAAGTCCTGAAAACGATATCTTCTTAGTGGAAGTATTTTAAGGACTTAAATTGTACAACCACCTTTCTAGCAATATAAAGACTTTGAATAGTCTAAAAATACTTAAACGGGGAGTCAGACGTCTGCTTACTGACAGGACTTATTATTCTGTTGCTGAATAATTCAATGGCGACTCATTTTAAATTTTTGTATGTATGTATGTGTTTTTATTTTTCGTTTTAGCTTATTAGGATACCTATATTGGGAAACATTTTAACTGTTATCTGTTTTTTACATTGAACGTGTGTTCTATTTTAATTGAATTCAATGTAAACAAGTGTAATATGTTTTTGTTTTATTTACTGCTTTGTGTGAAAGTGCCATGTATTTGTGCGTGGTAAAGTGTGAAATTTTTTGACTGTTGTGTTTCTCCTAATATTATTGTCCCTTTTTATATATACCTACATATTTTTATCGCACATCTGTTTCATGATTATTCCCACATGATAATTATTTTTAGGGGAAATTCGGGTAGTCTCGGACGACGGGTAGCCCCGGACACAAGGTGATATACGTTTTCAGATCGGTTAGTAATATGCCAGAACTCTCGGTGAGCTGTAATATTTACTAGGGTAGTGCGATTTAATTTCCAGAGCTGCTGCACGTTTTTTCTGGACGCTTTGCGTATTTTCGTAAATTTTGACTGTTTTTTTTTGTGTTTGGCGTAATAATTAAGGTTATGAAAAAAACTAAGGTGAGTAATTATTTGCATTTTCATTTTCTGCTCTTAATGATAATATGTAAGTAGTAGCAATTCGTTTTGCAAATTGTGTCTTATCAGATAAACCCTAACCTTTGAATTTTTAAAATATATTTGTTTTTCGGGTAGGGTCGGATACATAAACTTCGGGTAACCGCGGACGTGACAAAGAAAAAACTTGCTTTCCAATTAACTGGTATAGTAATCTTTTCCTTTTTCTAAAATATTTTACATGTTTTAAGCTTTCTGTATATTTTCTAAATAATTATGTGCCTAAGGATGTGGTAATGGTAATACAGTAAGTCTGCTATTTTGTTTCTTTCAGAATGAAAATATGATTGGCCGGAAAACTAGTCGAGGTTCTTGGACAGAGCAAATAATGCTTCAAGCCATTAAATCTGTAATGGATGATCACAAAAGTATTCGAGATGCGGCAGAGAGGTTTGGTGTCCCAAAAAGTAGTCTTGGTGGTCGTATCACTCAGCTTCACAATGGGCCGGAGATAACAACGGTAGTTAAAATAGGTCGATTTACAGTAACCTTTACCACTGAATATGAAAAAAAAAATTAAGGCAAGGAAAACAAAATCTACCAACAGAAAAATCCGTGTCAATCGAAGAGTTCATTAAAAGGAATGACGTCGAATGATAAAGATTTAGTCGCATGGCTTGTATGCCAAGAAACGTTTGATGAGGATTGGATACAATGCCAGAAGTGCCAAAACTGAGTTCACAAGGAGTATGCGTATCAAACTTTTTGCTCTTCGTATCTAGAGTTTCTATAGATTATTAAACCTGCTGTGTACCGAAGTTTTTATTCCTTGCATAATCTTCAATAATTGTTTCTGAGACATTCCGTAGCACATTCTTTTAAGAGTCCTGATATCCCAAATTTAGACCGATCTCTACAGAACATTCGTATTGGCGATAAAAAGATATCCCCAATATCTCATAATTTTTCTGTTAACTCTATAGGATATTAGGAATTGCATCTTTGGAAGGCTATCAATATTTTAACCTAAGATCCATTTTTCATGCATATCTGCTTCACCATTAATTTCTACTTAAAGTAAATGGGTCTCTGATTGACAACATTCGAAAAGAATCATTGTTTACCTTAATATTTTGCGTTGCCTAACGCCTACCATAAATAGGGTCATTGTCCATCTTGTTTTTCTCAATCCGTAAAACTTTCAAAGTTAATTTCTGGATCGTTGGTTTGTTTTTAAGGAAAATAAAGATGTTTTTTATTCAATACGCGAAACTGCGTATCTTAAAAAGTCGAAAACTAATTAAGAGTTTACCAAGCAATATACGACCAGATTCTCTGACGCTAGACCGGTCGAACTTGACAACCAAAAGCTTTAAACTAACCAGTATACAAATAAGACTAAATTTTATACTATGAACTTGTTTCTACGTTTCTTCGCAAATTTTAAAGGTAAATGGCAATTTTAGTACGTACTTTCCACAATAACAGGCTAAACAGACTAACTTTATTTTAGCAACACGTTTCAAGATTTTTAGAAACCAAGAGATATTAGAATGACTCAAAAGTTTTTAATGACAGAAAAAAAAACTGTCAAAACCTAACTGATCAACAAGAAGATCTTAATTCGAACCAGTACTAAATCTTAAACCTGTTTAGCAGGCGCGGCCAGTGAGCTTTTTTACAAGTGGGTCAAATTTTGCAAGCAACTAGTGATATCAACGTAGCAAGCAAAATACATTTTTTTAATTAATGAAGGTTTTTTAATGACGTATCGTTCTGCCTAGAAATTATTTACCTACAAATATCAGGCCAAAAAACATAAAATATTAAAATGGCATTTTGCTGTGACTTTTTTAAAATTATGTGCAAACCTTTTAAATCAATTTTTTTATAATTTACTCATCTTTTATGTAGTTAAATGTGTTTGTATATCAATTCGACCCTTCTATCCATTTGTTGGGAGAAATGTTCAATGACTAGCTCATTAAAATTATAAATACTTCCAATAAAAGGATTTTTAATGCTTAACATAGATAAGGCGCTTAACCTTGACTCTCATATTGTATTTCTTAAGAAAGTCTTAATCCTTTTTAGTGTCAAAAAGCACATCTCACTTTCCACTGTCGTCATTGTAATAGAATAATATAATAATTTTACGCTTCCCGAAAATGTTTCACTGAGGTTCATTTCTAACAAGAGCTATAAAATGGCAACAGCACTATTATAAAAATCTTTACGACTAAATAAAACTTGTATTATGATTTAAGCTTGGAAACGTTTATCATCTCATAATTATCATTAGTTTTAGTCCATAACAAATCATCGGTATAAAAGGAAACACACGAAAAATAGAAAAAAGCATTTTTACGTCAAAAATATTATACATACTTGGCTTAAAATATCTGTTGATGTCTTTCCCTCTGCCTTTCGTCCGTAGTCTGTTTAAGCTCCAGAAGAGGTTTTTGAAAAAAAAAATCATTTTTCATTCCTTGATGAACATCCCACAAGCATTTTTAGATCGTATAAATGCACACTTTCCAAGTGTTTAAGAAGCTTGAAGAAGCACAATATTGTGCAATGTGCGAAACGTTGTGAATTTTTAAATTTTATGTTTAGTTTTACAAAATAGCCTATACCCAAGAAAACTTCCTATATATAAAAAATATATTATGTATGGCGAAAGAATAAAGAAGAAAAAAAAATATAATATATATAAATGATGTATTTTTTAAATTATTTTTTTATACATTTTTGGGGAAAAAAGCTTAAAAATTGCTGTCCCCCACCCTTATCACCAGAAGAATCGCTCAGAAATATCTGAAAACAATCATGAACCTTAGGAATTAGGTGTACATTAAGCGAAAATTATCAGCATGGAAAAATTCTAGTGCTATCAATTGTTATAAAAAATTTAATTGTTTATTTCCTTATAACTGCTTAACCATCGGTCTTAGAGAAAAAGTTTTTCGACAAAAAACATTTTTCACGATGTAAGGAACAATTTTTGAAGTAACACGTTTTTTACAATTTTTAATGTGGCTCAGTCGAAACGCTACCCACTGGGTTCCGCGGATATGCTATGTGATACGGCATCGGTGCCTGTTTCTAACCTGCTGTTCTGTGATAAAAATCATCAAAACATAATAAAAATTACACTCTAACGAAACCTGTTTAAAACAAATAAAATATAAATAAATCTGCTAGTACGCATTTTTATTATTAATATTTAATATTAACTTTGCTTTGATAATATACTCGAATGCGTCTAGAAAGTTACAACATAGTACTATAGCTATACATAAGTTATAACAAGTGTTAAATCCATTTGGACCGTATTCGTAAATAGCTGATAATAAATAAAGTGCTCAATTTAAAATAATCATATTAATACTTTTTTGATGCTCCGGTGAATTCCATTCAAAACTTCCTAAACTCGGAAAAATAAAACATCAAAAGAGTTCTTAATTAGAACACCAAACTTTTAACTTGGAAAAAATTAAAGTATTAAAAGTTAACCCTCTAAAACGCTTGTTAATATAATTTTCTGTTAGCCGATCTTCTACCGAAAAGAGCTGAAAAGAGGGTATCAGGATTTTCAGAAAAATAAATTAGGGTTTGTGAACTCCCGGCGTGTCCGTAAATCTAATACTGAAATTGAATCGCTTCAGACTCTTTCCAGATCCGTACTATAGGAATATTGTATCTAGAACGTTTAAAAGAGTTTGCTGTAAAAGTTTTACAAAGTTGTAACGTTCGTTACCATGCGCGCCATAGAGAAAATTTCGGAGGGGAGCAATCAGCCAAAAAACCGTATGTTCTAATCAACATTTTAGGACCAAATTATTATTGTTATGAATTTTTTTTGTGAAACACGATCCCAGGGGGTGGCAACTGCCCCCCCCCCCTATGGGCGCCCATGTTTGGTACAGTTATATTTTCAGGTAGCTCAAATGAATGGCTTGACTTCGTGAGAGCATGAACTTCCAAGAAGTAGAACTGTCGGTCATACCGTTTGACGTTTGACATTTGGAGCAGTCGTTTTCCCGATGTCATTCTAAGTGCTTGTGAACCAGACCCCCCTTCTTTAGAGGAAATTAAGATCTAGTTTCATGCCTCCTCTTTTTACAGATAAATCTAGGGACTCTAAAGGGATGAGTAGGGGCGATATTTATCTTCATTATATATTTTAAATTCTGATTCTAACTTATAATTTCATGTGTTGGAATATGAACATATTGTCCTTCAGGGGAAACTCAGCCTAATTATTTAACCAGCATAAATCTTTAACCGGCTTAGTTACTAAATTTATTTATTGGAGTTTTTGATTTTCGCATCGTGTTCCCTCGATCACAGGGTACAATTTTTCAAAGACGGCAGTTCTTGGTTCTCGATACATTGAAGAAATCGCGGACATGTGTCATTCTTCAAGCATTTTGTAACAGAGTCACAGACAGAGTAGTGGAGGATTGTGCTTCATAAAGAGTATCTTGCTGTTTTGGAAACGACTCTTGGTGTTGCAGAATTTGAGTAATAAAAGACATCACCACTGAGATAAAGTTTCATAATCGCCAAGAAAAGCCAAATGTTTAAATTAATCATTTCTACCAAAGAAAACTGCAGACCTGTTTTTTTGGTTCATACCAACAATATTAAGAAGTGTGTACATCTTCTTTTGGTAAGTACATTGATAGATCATTCGCATGTGGCATTAAGGAACTAAAATTATTAAGCCCCCCCTCAAGTCAACTGCCACACTACTAGAGCTAGTCGATAAGTTGTTGTCATACATCTGGGCAACCAACTGTTATCTGATTGCAGTAATAATGATTGCAATAAAGTGAAAGTTTAAAAAATGCCTATATGATTGGGATTGATTCACATTGAAAATATAATTCATATTATTATTAAGCCATAAATCCATAAATTTATATATATAATTGTACTTTTGTAAGTAAGTACTCGTATATCACCCCAAATGAGCAAAAGGCATAAATAAAAAATGTAAATGTCACAATATTTACTCTTTCAGTTTAATCAAACAATTTGTCCTGTCGCGTGTAGCTAAGATGACCAACTGTTGTGTTTTTCAACAAACATCTTTTTGATGTTAAATTAAGTAATTTTTTCCGAAAAACAGCTTTTTCGAAATGGATCTACAAAGTTTTTCGAAAATATTTTTTTTAAAATAATCTTTCAAGGTACATTTTCCGAAAATATATTTTTGAGAAAACATATATATATATATATATATATATATATATATATATATATATATATATATATATATATATATATATATTAGAACATGTCAATGAAAAAATGACAAGAAGATTTCGAACTAACCTAAACGAACAGTTTTTGTGTTTGGTCAGGTTTACGCTTCCTTTTGTCTGCTATATTCCTCTGTAGTAAATTACTTTCAAAAAAGTGTTGTTTTTCTAATGTGAATATTCGAAGTCGTTTTCATAACAGTGTTTGAAAAAATGGAAACATGTTTTAAAAAAGATGTAGTTTCGTAAAGTGGTTTAAAAAAATTAGTTGGTTGCCGAATTTGTCTTTAAAATATCCCTTTTTGAATAACTGCATTATCAAAAAATTCTGTTTTCGAGAAAATATATTTTCTAAAAAATGTGCTTTCAAAAAATGCGTTTTCGAAAAATGTCCGTCCAAATGGCCACAAAAGAAAAGATAGAATATTGGTAAGTTAAGATCACAAACCGTTCTGTTTTAGCGAGAAAAGAAATTTCGGCCATTATGAAATAGTGTATATTTTTTAAAAGCCATTTCGGCCATTATGAAAACCATTTCGGCCATTATGAAATAGTGTATATTTTTTAAAAACCAAAACAATAAAAAAATATGTCGCACGCGAACTTGGTCGTTTTTTCTTTGGTCTATCTTTTACATAGCTCGAGGTGAAGTTGCCCCCCCCCCCCCAGGCGAAATTCTACATCCACCCCTGGAATATATACTACATTACAGATAGCTTGGGATCAGTCATCCTTTTTTATAATTAAGTCATTGACAGCGCACAGAAAATTTTCTTTTCGAGATTTGTTTTATTTTTGGACTTTCAAGCGTAGTGACTATTTTTCCTTAATAATAAATTTTCCTTTACAGTAGAGTGGCGTAACACCCAACTAATAGATCCTTTCAAGTGAAAGTTTAACAGACAAATATACAAGTAGTCTTGTGAAATTAATTTATTTGGGAGTTATTTTAGTTTTTTCTCTACTCTATTCGCCCATATTCTCTCCTTTTCAATGCCGAACTTGGTGTAAATAAGGACAAAACTTGATTGTCACAAAACAGCAATATCATAAGTAAATTATACACCGTTTGTACAGCAAAAAATTCACGAACGCGCTTGAAAATCAAGGTAAACGAAGACATGTCTCGCAATAATTTTCTTCTTCCTGGTTGGTATAAAAGGTTGTTGTCAACAACCTCGAGATCATTTGTTTTTTAAGTACCGGTCGCAGTTCTTCCTGTTCGATACTGAACAGACTTATTTTGCATTTTTGTAGAGAAACATAGGTGCAAATTGACTCAGGTGTACCTTGCACATATTTCCTAACTGTGTTTATTATTCATTGTGTCCTTATTGATTTTAAATATTTTTACAATGGTAAGTTATTTGTCTTTAACACTATCCTAATTTTACTGTTTTTCCTTAACGCAGTAGCAGAATTAGGGGGGGGGGGGCGAACCCCCTCCATCTAGAGTATTTTACAAAAATGGTTTCAATAGCGAATTTTATAAAAATAAATATTATAACATAAACATTAACCATTTCTACATATTCTATAAAATAATATAAACAAAAACAAATATTTTGCCGTCTATGTAAGGTATGTGAAATGAATTATATCAAAAAAATATGAATAATAGACCAATACTAATATAATATAATATAATATAAAAAATGCCTTTTTTGGCATTTTAGATTTACACGCTCTTAGATTGTTTCTGAAAACATTCCTTACACATCTCACTGCGATCTTATCAAAATTTGCGCCGGATAATTTTGACTTCTAAACGAAACAAATAACCTAATAATTTTTTTTTTCAAAAAACATCTCTTTGGAAAGCGAATTTTTTCGAAAAACAGCTTTTTCGAAAATGGATTAACGAAATTTTTCAAAAATATTTTCTCGAAAACATATTTTGAACTTACATTTTTTGAAAAATACCCTGACCGATTTTTCAAAGATGCTTCTTATAAATGGATTTGTGAAATATTTTGAAAATATTTTCTCCAGAAACCCGTATTTAAATAGTATATTTTTTCAAAAATGTCTCCAAACTAATAATTTTTAAAATATAGGTACATTTTTCGAATTATTTTTTTTTGAAAAATTAAATTATGAACTTTAGAAGCTTGGAAAATGTTAATATAAAAAGGCTAAACAGATGCTAAACAAACCCAAACGAATTTTTTTTTTTGGGTTTGGTCAGGTTTCCTTAGGTTTGGATTTTATACATCTTAATGTTGCCGCCATAACTATACACGGCAACAGCACAGTGTACTAAATATACTGCAAATTAGCACAATGCGAGACAAGCGTCGACTCGACAAGCGTCTTGAGTAGTAGGTACATATGAGATTACCAATATTATTAGAAAAAATTAGCATCCCATGAAGTGCTAACCCGTTTCCAATATACCTTTTAGAGCCAATCTAATTTTTTAAATGACAAAAATTTTTAAAAAATTCCCTCCAGTACGGCCTCGAACCCATCACCTCTCGGTCCATAAGCGAATACTCTATCTGGGCCACGTTACTGATGCAAGAGAACTGGTAGTCGGCGAATAGTAGTATAGTTATGACTACAATATGACATATGTTGCGCTGGTGTTAAGTATATTTGGTAAAGACTCCACCGGTCGGATAGCAGATCGAGCCAACGTGGACTAAAGTTCCTGAATGTTATAGGCTACATTAGCACTTTTAATAGTATATTAAAGTACAAGTTTTATAAAGCATAAGCGCACCTTACACGGTCAATAATACTGACAATACGTTATTATATTGACAAAAATATTGACCGTGTAAGGTGGATATATTGATGGTTTGACTGATTGAACTGACGCGAATCTCATTTCCGAATATCAGGCATCAATATTAGCGAGTAGAGGGATACTGTCAGTATTTCTGATCGTCTAGGATGTGCTGTCAATATTGGATAAATAATCCTTAGTGTAACGTCAGCTGCTGTCAACAGTGAAAGCAGCAAGCATGCTTTTTTAACCAATCTTTCATCCAGCGCTTACGCTTTACTGTACGTTTTATGCCTAATCTTAAAATTATCGTAATACATGCTCTCTGTCGAGGATCCATTTTCAACAGGCACGGATAATAATAGTAGGTTACGTACTGAAGGACATATTGACAATAAGACTTATCCTGTTAGGTTGAAGAATATTGATACAGAGATTGAAGTGGATTGTTGAAATATTGTCAGTACTGATTGACATCAATATTATTGACCGTGTAAGGTACGCTATACTTTTCGAGCACGGGTGCATGTTAGAAAACGAGTCGGTTGGCTAGCGGCGAATTTTCTAACAGGACAAGTGCTAATAGCTTTATAAAACATGTAGTTTACACTATTTTTCTATTTTGCACTTTTTAAAATAAAAAAAATGCATATTTAAAAAGAAAATATGACATACAAATTTTGAAAATTTGTATGTCAAAATTTTATGTTGGTAATAATATCAAATTTTATTTACCACAGCGGCCTTGATAAATTAAATTATTTTATTATACATGACTACACAAGGCATTATCAACTTTTAAAAAATAAAAAGCGGTTTCATAAAAAGCCTGGTATGATACTGAAAACGGTATCGAAACAGCTTTGTTATGAAACCAAAATAGAAAAAATTTCTTATTTGCCAGTGAATAAATAAGGACGACTTCTATTGTCCAGCATTAGAACCTCAGTAATCTGTCACCGTAACATCTCAATTAGTAAAAACTTTTTACAGTGGAATGGATGCGATCTTTTCAGCCAAATTTTGATTCTATTTCGGTAATCGTTTAACATTGCACAGTATACGGTAAGTTATTTAAACAAAATTATTGTTGGATGAATTCTGTTTTGGAATGTAAAATTCATTCATAACACCTGGCACACAAACTAAAAAAAGTGGTGTGTACATTTGACCAGAGCCATCTATCTATATGTATTTTGAGGCGCTGAATCCAAATCCGTTTGGCCCGTACACCCTCAAAATTTTCAGTAAATTGCGAAAAACTACTAAAAATAGCTAGAAATTGCAATTCAACTTCGGAGGACTGATTGCTTGTGCCTGTAACCAGGGCACCTGGTGACGGTGGGCAACAGAACCGTCTGGCAGAGTCCTGGGTTAACGGCGTGTATGCCGTCATGACGGGCACAAGCGGTAAGTGCCTTACGATGCGGGGATTCGGAACCCCAGTATCGGCGTCTAGTCAGGGTGAGAAAGCAGGCCCGCAGGCGTCGTCATCAAGCAACTGCAGCTCTACATTAGTGGGTAACTTGGCTTCTGTAGGGTATAATGTTACAAGAAATCACTCCCACATACGTAATAACAGTCCTCATTGGTACGTAAGAACAATACTATTTTCTGCTAATTCATTGCTATTTTTTACGATTTTTGATAAATATATGAATGATTGAGATTAACCGATTTTGAATTTGGATTCAGCGCATCAAAATACATAAGAAGCATCCTTGACCTAGTTCAATAAAATTTTCTTCATTTTCATAACTGCAATTGTTCGCAATTTTTAGCAATTTTCAGCGTTTTTTTCGCAATTTACTCAAAATTTTGCGGGTGTACGGGCCAAACGGACCTCGGATTTGGATTCAGCGCATCAAAATACATATGGATAGATGGGTCTGGTCAAATGTACAGACCACTTTTTTTATTTTGTCTGCCGGTATAATTAAATTGAATATAATATATCAGTAGTAGGCGCGCTCCACTTTAACGTAAGAAAAATTGTAAATAAGCAGACCAAATAAATGCAGTATCAGGCTAAATGCAGTATCACTCCTTGTTACATTTCTACTTGCGTTATTTATGAAAAATGATTGTGGGGTAGTTTTTGTAGGGCAAAACAAATCTCTAATGGTGGTATTATTTGAGTATTAGTTAAATCAAACAATTCAAATCATGATTTATTGTATAAAAAACAGAATTCTTGTTTACGAAGCCCTCCTTAAGTAGATAAAGTGTACTTATACATACATATATAAATTCCTACAAAATATAGGTTCATCACAAAAAAAATTAAATTGGTGTACGAATATGAAACCTAAAGGCCGTCAACAACGGTAAAATAGTTTTAGAAATTTACAAATATCTGGCCAGTGATATTTGCTTATTCAATTCACTGGTCGCAGGTGTCCATTTCTTTATCATGCTGCACGGGTCTTTGTCTGCAGTTTTATGGGCTTTTTTACTTGAAAGCAGCAGAACCATGGATTTATTAAGAATAGACAGGGGATGATTTAACATTCTTTGAAGCCAAGACAAACCATTCTAAACGACATTGTAAACGCAATTTGTAAACATTGGCCACATGACCACATCTTATTTTACCTTGTATTTTTGTACAAAAAATACGTTAGAAGCATCACAAGATTTACTAAAAGTAATAAAAGCCCTAAAATATTTTATTTTTCTGCTAATAATAATAAATTTAAGTTAAAAAGGTTTTATTATTTATAGGTTATGTTATTCCCAAAGGTGTTTATTTAAAGTCGCTCCGAGTCATTTATAAATCTATAAATCGCACGTTTTCCTTCCTAGTTCATTAGACAAAGACCTACGTGTAACCGAGTGTTCAGACCGAGGTTCAGCCGTTTTCCTGATCAACCAGCACATACAGCAACACTTCTGAGCTCCAACACTCCAATGCTATTTTATCTCTTGCTACTACCATTCTTGATTCAATTACGTATTTCCTGTGGTATTTCCTTAAAGTTTGTAAACTGTACCCCCAAGAGAAAACAAACAACAAATATAAGGCTTCACGTTCGATACGGTCACAGTATACGGAACATCGAATCCTTATTATAATAAATCCATGAGAAGAACAAACGATTTCAACTTCAAGTGGTCCTACCTTACTTTCGGTTCGAGGTACTTTCGGTTTGAAGTAATTTCGGTTCGAGGTTAAAAAAAACTTTATTTAAAAACACATACGTAGATATTATGCAAATTAGCGAAAATTGATATTGACAGTGTAACTGGTGCAATTTTTCATAAGCACTGAATTTACGAAACAACTAATAATTAAAAAATGTATTATGTTTTTAGTCTACAATCATAGAGAAAATAGTGTGTACACCACGTTTTGAAAGTGCTTTGCAATCACTCGCACCATCGCAGCTCTCAATTACGTCTCGAGCGGCGAACTTGATGCTTGCATTGGAAGGCACTACTTTCGAAACTGCGTGTACAAATAACTATTGTGAACTATGTGTGCATTTTCATCAGAAGTTGTCATTTTTGGTCTGCCAGAACGCGAGGCATATATATGTTAAACATGAAGGAGCTGACTCACCTAAAGTAGCATTAAGCCCAGATTTATCTCTGTAGGAGATTAACCTTTAGTATGGAAATATTTTAATACAACACAGATCTCGATTTTTTTCTCATCATTATAATATAAAACTTCATAAATTTTAGCGATTGTAAAGTATAAATTCACTTGATTTGAAATTTTAAAGATATACTAACGAAGAATGCTGCTAAGTGTCAATATAATGGTACATTCTGTGGTACTCTTTGGTTCAGACTGGAAACTTTTCATCCCATCCTCCTATAGCTGCACATCGATTGATCGTAAAATAAATAAATTTATACAAAATTTGTTTCTTTCTTAGGTGTGCAAGAAAACAGTTGGAAGAATCATCGAACCCCCAAATGGCACTCAGTTAGAGCTTATTAGAAAAGACATCAATGAAGTTAGCGAAGACAAACTAAAACACAATGAACTGTTGCTCCATGAATGGATACGATACCAAAGTCATTTTCCAAGTGATATTGGTAAGTTAAGCTGATATTGCAAAGGACATATATCTCGAATTAATGGGAAGCAATCAAACAACAATAGAAATACTTAGACCTTAGCAAACCTGTAGTTTTTCAACTACTAGAATATAACTTTTGTTAGAAATTTTTATTCGATTACCTCCTAAAATTGAAACTCGATTAGCTATCGCTACTTCCACAGATTTTGATCTGAAGAACTAGCGGGTATTATTCCCCCCTTGAATGTCCCTAACAGAACAACAAGAGGCGCGTAACGTATGCATCACTTTACTGTCCAACTACAAAATCCTAGAACAGACCACGTCTCTCGCTCATTCATACCTAGGGTCTCCAGATTATGAAACAAATTGCCTGCAGATGTTTTCCCTTCCCATCCCAACCTCCAATCCTTCAAATCCCGTGTCAATAGACTAAATTTCCCTTCTCTTCAGACACCCACGGTACGTTAGTACTTAGGCTTGAAGTCTATGTGGAATGTCTTAGATAAAAAAAAGCTATGCATTAGATGTAAATTGAACATTCCAACTTATAAAATGGATGGTGATTAGTTTCATTTAATTCCTAATCATAACCGATAACTGAATTCTTGTCCGATTTTAAGAAACTTTTTTTCGGATAAAAGCCTTGTACGTTTTCTTCTATTTCTAGTCACCCGACTTTGCAATGATTTATTGGCGGCAGTGACATCTGGCGCGCCAGCAACCCAAAAATGCATATGTAAACGCCTACTGACGTGCAAGCTTCATTCATGCACGAGCGGATTAAAAAAGTTGGTAGCCTTCCAATTTTTATGCGCCAGTTAATGTTTCAAACACAAGTAAAATAAAATTTTCACTAGTAATACCACTAGAGGTCAAATTATTTCCGGAAATTTTTTCGAGCTCATGAATATTTTGAAAATTTCCCGAGTGGTATTCGGTAAGAAAATTCAACACCGAATTGTGGTTGAAAATCAAATATTTTTAAAATTTATTTTTCGATTCTTAACAATGCAGATTATTTTCTTCATCAAGTCACCAGCGAAACATAAAAGGTGTGGTCGACTTGATTGTTGGGTTGCTATGGACTTTTAGCCCATAAACTGTTGATTTCTACTGATTGTAGTAGCTCAAAAGTGCCATTTAGGAACAAAAAAAAATATTCTTTCATTTTATAGTTACTTGAGCTTACTACAAGTGGTAGAAAATTATAATTTTAGAGGTTTTTCGGGAAGCTGCATGAACAGATTCACAAGCGCGTTATAGCCTTCGCAGCAATTATATAGGCCTTCAAATTGGTAACTTCTTCTTATTGTAGTTGAATGGGAATACTATTTCAAGATAGAAAATAGTATATTCTTCAATTTTACATAAGTTTTGAGTAACTACAAGTGGTAGAAAATTGTTTTTTTTTGCGTTTTTATTAACGTGCGTTATGCGCGCTTTAATGGTATAGAATTCATAATCAGTGTCAGCAAGCATCAATCATAGGAGGCTGTGATCATTGTATTTTGACATTTCAAAACATTAAAAAAATTCGCGTTTTGTTGCAATAAAGAATATTGCACAGCCAGTAAAACCAACAAAATTCATTGTTTAAAAAATGAATAGATTTGAAAATTATACTATATGCAAAATATGCGTGAAATTGTCTGATGTAATGATCAATCATCGTACCATGACTTATTTACTTGCATTAATAGAGGATTGTGGCTCCAATTTCAAGAAAGAAAATTTGTTCCGAATTGTTCACGAATATTTGCATCTAAACTACGCAAAATTCAAAGTGTTGAATGGGAAAAAGGTGAATAAAATAGTTTCTAAATATTATATATATTTTATTAGACATAGACACTTAATTGAAAATATTCAAAGTCCTGCATTTTCGCCATTAAGAAGAGAGGAGGTGTCCGAAGAATATAACAAACATCTTAGCTTTGTAATTAAAATGTATCAAAACTAAATATTATGTGAAAAAATAAAAACCAGTTTGTCAAAAATGGTCAGTTATTGTAAACGTCAAAAAATTTCCAGTTTAATTCGCTGTTGGGTACCCCAGGAGAAAAATTTTTTCACTAAAATACCTCCGTTGCTATGGTGATCTGTCAAAATAACGTATTTTGATTGGTTTAAAATTATAGGTGTGGAATTTTCAAATGTAAACACCTTTATGCATGTCAATAGGGAATATGCATGTAACCCAAATAAATCTGAAATATTTTTTTATATTCGCTACATAAATTAAATGTTTATGGCGGTTGCTGTTATTCATTTATTTTGGTTTTTATTAACAAAAAAAAAGATTTTCTGCTGCAAACTTTCGCGCGAATTTCGAAACTTGATCCCATTGGCTGTGTCATCAAAAGTGAATTTATGACTCATAATGAGTGCATGGCGAATTCCTACAACACAACACAACAGTATTTTAGATCTTGTTGATTCCAGTCCATAAAAAGCATCAGTTCATTACATTTAACTGTTATATGTAAATGGTGCATGGATGGGAGTTCAGGTCAGCAAATATTTGTAGAAGAATCTGCAACCGATGAATTTATGTCTTTTATAGCTTTCGTACCTGTTATGTTCATAAAAAAAAATTATGGAGCTGTTCTTTAGAAAAATCCCCGTTCGTCATCGACGCTGTATTGTCCACTACTTAAATTTTTATTCTATAAGAAAATGAAAATTCAGTTAAACAGGAATATGATAAATTTGAAAATTGTTTTAAGAATAACATTGAAAAAGAATTGGTGAAACTGATTTTACCATAAGTTTCGAATTTCATTTGACAACTAATATTGATGGTAGTGTATCTAATGTTATGTCAACTACAAAATATTCTGCTACTTGTTATATTTGCGGAGCAATGCCTAGTCAAATAAATATCTCACACCGAAGTTTATACCTGACTCGGAAAAGTATAAGTACAGATTGTCAACTTTGCGTAGTTGGATTAGTTTTTTTGAATGTTGCTATATAATATGCCTATATATCGTCTTCCTTTTATTCAGTGGCGAGCTACCGCTGAATTTAAGGAGTTAAAAAAGTAAATCAAAAAACTTATTCAGATGAGTTTAAAAATCAGTTAGGGCTTAATATTGATACACCAAAACAAGGATATGGTAGTTCCAATGATGGCAATACTGCCAGAATTTTTTTTTACCAACATGAGGTAAGTGCCAACATTACTGGTCTTAATGAGGAACTACTTAGTATGTCTTACACACTTTTATAACTTTTAAACTGTAAACAAAAGCTTAATGTAAATAAATTTAATGATCTAGCTAGAGGAACTAGGGATCTCAAAGGGTATTCGTGATATGCCTATAAATTAGTGTCCATAAAATACTTGTTTATTGTTACGAAGCTATCTCTCAATTTAATATACTAATTGGCGAAATGTCAGGAGAGTGTTTGGAAGCTAGGCACAAAGAAACTCGCAAATAAAGATTGATACATACCAGAAAACTTTCCCGACTAAAATCAGATATTAATTTAATGAATCGCTTGATCATTAAATCTTATCCCTTGCTAGCTTTTCATCGAAAAACAATTATTAAAAAAGAAAAACGTTTGGCTAATGACAGTACCATTAAAGAATACATTGCGTTTACAAAAGACACTGATCCTTTGTCAGCATATAATATCACGACTACTCTTGAAGATAGCGAAGCATGTGAGTGACTCAGGGGCAGAATAAGATACATATTATAAAAAAAAACTGCAGGGCAGCACGGTTTCAGGGCGAGCTGCTCTACCGAGACAGCAGTTGCCGAAATGACGCAATATATTTTTGATAAAATGGATGAAAACGCCCAATCAAACGCCTTGGTTTTCGGGCTGTTATTTGACCTTACAAGAGCTTTCGACACTTAAGTGTTGACTTTGTTTCGAAAAAAATAGAGGCGCGGGGTATTCGTGAGCATTTCAACGACTGGGTCACATATTTTCTGCGTGATCGTAAAATATTGGTCAGGGTCGATGATGTTGTTTCTGGAAATTTTAAGTTCAATATGAGTGTGCTCCAGGGCAGTGTGATTGGTCCCTTGATATTACTTTTATTTATAAATGATGATACAGAGTGTATTAACTATGTAACAGTTTTTCTGTACGCGGATTATATTGTTCTCCTTGTTAGCGATGTTAATACTATTGAGGTACAGCGAAAGTTAGAAACTGTCCTAGAAAGCTTTCAACAATAGTGCTTTCAGAACAGACTGGTTATCAATCATGAGAATGCCGTTTTGATGGATTTTTTTTTTAACAAGCATAGAAATCCTAACAATGTGAATCTTTACATTGATTCTGCCAAGATAAAGATTTCATAGTCTCTAAAGAATTTGGGTATTGCCTTGGACTGTCACATATGTCCTGGTGCGACACTATTGACTATATTTACAAAAAACTGAGTACGGCTTTTTACGTGTTGAACTCTCGTAAAGAGTGTCTTGGCGTGAGGATTATTCTCAATATATACTATTCCCTAGTATGTTCTGTTATTTCATCCAATATTGTTGTCTGGGGTCATTCAATGAATTTAAACAGGGTGTTTAGTTGCCAAAAACGGATATTGAGATTAATATTTGACTTACCTAATAATAATCAGTCTTGCAGGGAAACTTTCACTGACTGTTCCATCTATATTTTTATTAAAATCTGTCATTTATACATTACAAAACATAGACAATCTTGCTTCTAGCGGAGATCATCACTGTCGCAACACTAGAGGAAGACAAGACATTTATTTAAAAAACCCCATCATGCTTTCTATGAAAAGTCACCTTTATATTTTGGTAGTTTGGTGTTCAGTGCGCTGGTTCGGGCCTTGAGGGAGGCCACGAGTGTAAAACAATTTAAGAACAATGTTAAAAATATATTGATACAAAACTGTTTTTACTCTGTTACAGTGTTACTCTGTTACTGTGCAACAGATCTGTTGCACCGACTGTTTGTTTGGATGACTGGAGCATTCTGCAATGTTCTCCAGTCTTCTAGACCGACAGTTCTGACACTATTGACACACTAGATCTTAACCTGACTGCTTCAGACTGTAACGAAACCATGTGGCCCAAACCTCAGGGTTCTCTAAAAGAAATTATGTAATTGCAATAACGTATATTTAAACTGTAAGACCTGGGTTGGAGTGTTTGTCCTTTTGTGCTAGATGTTACGAAGGTTTTTTTAACTCACTTTGCACCCTAGGTAATGTCCAACATAATGTAAATTAATTAAGTCACTAACTGTATTCTGTGTTGTAGCCTTGATAAAGAGAATAAACATTTTCGAAAGCTTGGCGTAGTCAAAAAGAGTTTTACTTCCCATGCCCGAATAGACTGATGCCTCAATAGCTATTGAGTTAGTTTTTTAACTAGTCAGTCAAAACTACCCAACTACCTACTACCAATTCATATATATAAATATATATATATATATATATATATATATATATATATATATATATATATATATATATATATATATGTTTGGTTTTCTTTGAATTAGGGTTCTATATTTCTTTTCATTAACTATTACAGTAGATAACATTATTTATTTTAAGTATCATTTCTACGTTATTCTGGATTCATAAGTTCAGCTCCACTTTCTTCTAACCTTACAATAGAAAATAAATATGTTTTGTTTTAAATATACTAATAGCCGACGAATTTGTGGTAAATAAATTATATGATAATATTAATTTGTTTCCAAGTTCTGATTTTTGTCCCAATTCCTCATAAGATCGCTGCACTGTGCGATGCGGTTAATTTTTTCGGTTTTTAATTGTGAGCTTATGCCTTTTATAAAAAGAAAACCTGAACGGAAGAACTTATTCAGTTGAACCACCTGAAATCGGGGAGGCTGCTAAGGCAGGCCCACTGAATTTACTTATTTTCTCTTAATTAAAACATTACAAAATTCCAATCCAAAAGCATAAAAAACAAGAAGAAGTCGCTTTTGTTCCAAAATCCCTTGTGAGACTTTAATGTTTTGTTGGATTCTTTATTCTTTTGATTCCTAAAATAAAAGGTTATAAAACAGGCAACCCATTCAACATTTATTATTTCAAAAATTAAACCTTTATAAACGATGTTTAAGATCCCAATTTATTTAACCTACAAAATAAATATTATTTTAAAACCCTTGAAAGGTAATTTATTGCCGCTGCTGTAACCGAATTAAAATTTGGCTCGACTTTGAGGTCAACTCTGGGTTTATAGTCGACGTATCCCTTTGCATATGTATGGGATTATTATTTAAAATAAGTATATAAATAATATTTCTTTCTGCATAAACAGTTTAAATTGTAAAAAATATTGGTAATTAATAAGTATTAATTTATAAGTAATAATATACAGTAAAACTTGTCTATAAGGGCCACCATAAAATTAAGAATAATTGGCCTTTATAGAAGGGTGGCCAGTATTGCCAGCTAACAGTTATTTGTACAAAAAAGTTTCCACTTTTAAATTGCTTGCTGCCTCAAGTGCTTTTTGTTTAATTAACGGTCCAGATATTGGAACATTTTTACTTCTTGCTTTGCAGAACCAATTATAGACGACTTGATCTACTGCCAATCCTCCCGACTTCGGAAATTTCCGCTTTTGTTCTAAATTAACACCTTCTTCAAACATTCATTTTAGTTCAGTTTTATTCCTGATAATATCATTTATTTGGGATTTTCCAACACCAAACTTTTCAGCCAGTTTTCGCGAACCCAAGGCATACTTTTCACTTTCCGCGATAACATCAATTTTGTCCTTCAGTGACAAACGTTTTCGTTTTAGGGACAGTATTAAACACGCTTCGATTCCGAACACGATAACAACTTTACTCTTATCGATCTAAGACACAACTAAAAATATAATGTGAAGATAATCACTCTATAACCACTAGTGCTATTTGAACCAGGTAAAAAATAATATTGTTGGGTATTTCCACCCTTAAAGTTTGCAGAATGTAATCATAAAATAATAAAATACAAATTAGGCCAAAGAAATTCCGGCCAATATGAAAAGGTTGATTTACCTAGAAATAGGTTAAAAAAATTGAGGTACGTCTGGTCGTGGCTGTTTTATAAGGGTCTCCATTATCTAAGTGTTTTTATTTACGGGATTTCCTATAAAGTAGATTTTTGTTAGCTTGAAACTGGCCGATAACACAGGTGACCGATATAAAAGGGTGTCCGTTAACACAAGTTTTACTGTATTATATTCATAAAATTTTGTGTTCTAATATGCCCAGATCCGTTAAGTAATGAGTTCATTACTATATTGTATTGTTGTAGTAATATAATTTTAAATAGTTGTTGCCTTAGTGGTTTGATAGTATTACAAAAACTTATAAAGTTAATAATGTCAGTATTATAGAACATAGACCCTATATTATAAAAGACTTTAAGTTTGCTCATGTTGGAAAAGTTAACTTCAGATCTAAGATAAATCACGCACAGGATATGTTGCAAATATGAGTGATTGATTTATATACAGGCGGGTATGAAAATGGTTTAATATTACTCAATACTTTTTTTGGTATAATCGAACAACTAAAAAATGTTCTTCAACACCCGAAAACCTGATCATGAGGGCGCCCGCACTGGGAGGTTGCCAAAATTTTATTTTTCAGAGAAATAATAAAATGCTTTAAATTTGTTTTACTAAAAAATAATTAAATTAGGCTAGAACTGACCAACAATAACGTACTAATAATTAATAATTGCCAATAATGCATTATACTTAAAAAATACTTATATAGAATAAGATATTACTTTCCGGCGTATTTAAAATAGGATATATTTTTGCAAAAAGCATAGGTTCTATATAGGGTCCTTCTTTAAATCCTACGTCTCTTAACATTTTTGAGAAATCCATGCCGGGTTCGAAATAAATGTAGTGAAAGTTCTTCTTGCAGCGACGCTTTAAAATCTGCATCACATGAAAACAGTATATGGGATGAGACTTAAGGCATATTATTTTTCCCACGTTATGTTAGAACTTCTGTACCTGTTTGCTCCTTTTCTGTTTTACAATATTTTGAATTCAGATTAGTTATAAGATTTATACTTTCTTATTTAACATTCTTAACACAATTTCCTATTTTTGTATTTATTGATCACCCTGTACAAAAAAAAATGATTTTCTTATAGTTAATCTATTTTTTCTTTGACAGGCAAATACTTTTATTAATAATGACTTTATTCATATCTTTTAAAATTTGATCCATTTGTCCTCTTGTCTCCCCACCCATGGACAAACTGTTTCAAACTTAATTAATTTGACAATGAACGTACATTTTAAAGACCTCCCTATTTTTAGATAGAGGCTTAATCCGTGCTTTTTTGCGTGGTAGCAAACATAACTTGGACACAGCAAAACGAAAATTGGAACATCACTTATCAGCCAGACACTTATATCCCGAAGTGTACTCCAATCGATCACCACTAGCCAAAGACGTTGTCCAGGCAATGGATGTAGTGTAAGTATTAAAAAATCAAAACCATTAGCCTGCATCCGAAAGTACCAATCGCTATGACGGATTTAATAGTAGTATCACAGATTACTCCTACCAGATGCGAATCTTACGCTTTCGACGGTGGCTCAATTTAGAGAAATTATAAGGTGGCGATGCACCTTATTATTTAGTCTGTCGCTGAACGGTGAATTCCTCGCTGTTAGCGTGTGCGAGCGTCTCGGTGGAATAGAGAGCAGGCTAATGTTATTACATCAGTTTTGTTGCGTTGATTTTATGGTTTAAATTGTGGTTGTACTAGGTTGTAGTGTAATTTTAATAAACGAGATACGTTTTTGTATTTGTTAACGATATAATTTTATATAAAATGCCACACAATATCATGTTTTAATATTTTAAAATATAATCCATAATTTCTCTGAATTAAAACCTACCAAACGCGTGGAAAATTCCATTCACGGAATCGACGCTCGAACCGACCGGGCCGCTCTGTCGGTAGCGCCAAGACCGCGGAATCCTGATATAGGAAAGTTATTAAGAGATTCGCATCTGGTAGGAGTAATCTGTGGTAGTATATTGCGATACATAGTCAGTAAGTGTCTTTTACCGAGCGAGAAATTTCGTAGCAAATCGGGGCTCGCAGAGTGAGTTTTGTAAATTTTTGAGATCGGAGATTATTTCCAGTTTTTTTTTTGTTTTTACTTGTTTGAATTTTAAAGAATATCTTTAGCTTAAGGAGTACTTACATGAGCTTTCTTTAACATATTATACAGGGTGTCCAAAAAGTCTGAGTATGGGCAAATATCTTTGCTATTAGTAAAGATAGAGACACCAAATTTTAGGTGTACCTTATTGGTCATTAAATCTACTTTTTTAAGTAATTTAATTTGTTTAATTCCCTTGAGGGGTGACGCTAGGGAGTTGAGGACAAAAATTTTAAAAACAACCCTATGCCGTGTGGTACCTGACTTTAAAGGTATTTTACCCATACTAGACTTTTCCGACACCCTGTATATCTTCAGTTTTTATTTATTCATGTGATATTTTTCACATAACGGTCCCTGTTTTGTGAAAAATATGTAGTTTTTTATTACGTGTATGTTTGTTTGTTTTAATTCTACCTTATTAGACTTTATCTTACTTTTATGGTTGATCTCAAAGAAAACAATTTATAAAGGGTGGATAAATTTTTTTGTGCTACCCCTCCCTCCCCCAGAAAAAAATTATGTACGCCTTTGATAACTACAATTATTTTGCTATGTAAAATCACCTCTATAAGTTTCCTAATGCATGCACACTGTGTACTTTTCTCTTTGTAGTTCTACGAACTAGCAACAAAGAATTAAATATTAACAAATCGGAAGTTGAGTTAGTACTTCGAGTAAAACAGGTATTAAACACGGTTTTAATACTTTTAGGAGTATAGCAGCCCTTCCAAAACTGACACCAAATGGTCACAGACTGCTATGTTTCAGACTGAACCGATATGATCCAGCTGATTTTAGTCCCTCTAGTGTGGTTAAACTATTTTTTATGATTTGTAAGTAAGCATAATTTTAGTATTGTTCGTATGCATATCTTAAGTCAGACTTGAGAAAATGGCAGCCAAGTGCACAATGACAATTTTTTTTTAGATGAATTCTTAATATCCTCTGATAATCCATACGCTGGAGATATCGCCATATTTGACGCAGCTCACTTCGGGGCAGGTCACGTTGCCAAATGGTTTGGGCCATTCTTTAGGACCTTAGAAAGACTACTAAGAGAAGCATATACTATGAGGTTAAAGCAAATTCATGTGATAAATGCGCCATCTATGTTGGCTAAAATGATGAATGTTATCAAACCAATTATGCACCCGAAAGTTCGGGATTCGGTAAGTTCGTTGTAGGAAAAAGTTAGTAGGAGCAACGGTAATGTAAAAAACTAGTTCCCTCTTTATAATTTCTACACCAATTCAGCTATATAAAAATATTGTGACTAAAAATCAATCAAAAATTTCTTATGACAAGGGTATCTTCCCTCTTCCCAGATACCTGGAAGGCTGCTCGTGTGCAGCCTGTTCCAAAGAAAAGTTCCAAGTCCCTTCCATCCAATTATAGACCTATCTCTCTTCTCTTCGTTATCTGCAAAGTTATGGAGAAAGCGATCAACTTGCAAATTCTAAAATATCTAGAAAAATACACAATCATCCATGACAGACAGTACGGATTTCATCACCAAATATCCACAACTGTTCTCTTTAGCTTTGTCACGCATAACTGGAACAAGTCTCTCGAATTTCGTGGCGAATCTCAGATTGTCTCCAGGAGTAGAATCTCATTTCTTTTTATTGCACACGGTTTAATCATCGATTACGGCCTCGAAGGGTATGTAGCAAAAAAACCTTGGGTATATATGATCTGATCGTATTTCTAGCTCAGGTTTCCCAACTTTGTTATGTAATAGTTCATGTCCCGTCATCTGCTGGCTGATGACAGTGAACTGTGTAAACGATGCAGTCCCATTTTTTTCTGTGCCTTGACTACCAGGTAAAGCGGGGGTAGATCTAGGATGTTCTCCATTGTTGATGTGGGAGTCGATTTCATGGCCCCCATGATGCTCAAGCAGGCCGTCTCTCTTAGACCGAGAGCTGGGAGTAAAATCACCTGCCTCATAGATAGCAAAGGTTTAATAACAGAAGTGTGAAATACTGCCCACACTGAAATATGAACCGCCCGTCTGCCGGCTCGATATGGTCGCCTTCACCAGATACAAATTTAAAAAAATTAAAAAACTAGAATTACGATTGCCGAATTAATACCAGGATAATGTGCACAAAAAAATGACGAAAAGTACGATATAAAATCAGAATGCCCGCGTCTGCCGCGTAAAGTGATCGCTTTTCTGTAACAGACGGGGTTGAAAAGAACAAAAAACCGGCACCAACTTCCTCAAAAAATACCAAGAAATTTTTTTATCCAAATATTTTACAATCATTCAAATAATCGATTTATAAAAACTAAACATTGGCAGACGGTCGCGTAACAAGTTCAGACGGGCGCAAAGTTAAGTAAACCACCCCTATGGATCCTTTGTTTTGTGGCAGTACTTGACTGCCTAATGAATATCAAGGTGGTCTTCGCGTAGAAAAAATAAACACACGTCATGTTATTGCTATAATAACGTCTGTTGGTCATGGTCATGAGTGATCGCATTTTTAAGGCAGACGAATTTAATGACAATGTGTAGACTGCAACCTATATAAAAACTATAAATTTTAAGAATTAATTCCAATTTTAGTGGCATATGTTTTGGGCTATGGTATCTTATGATAGGTATGACATTGTAGAGAGAAATTTCTATTATTTTAAAAACTAAACACCCATATAACCAAAATTACCCCTAGGTAGCGTTTAACGACGCGACGGTAACAATGCTTTCTTGGGTTGTCCATGTCTACTTCACTGGATGCATTTCGTGCTCGTGCATCTTTTCGTGTAAATAGGTACGAAGGTACGCATTATTTTATTTATTATAGTCTTTTTTTTGTATGCAGTGATTGTGATAGGGCATCTATTCCGGTAAGTCAACAGTAGCTATAATCCACAATAATGTGAATCTGGCATTTATGATAAATAAATAGGTACTGATTAGGAAATTAGGATATATAAGTTATATAACGAATGTCGCCGAGCGTTTATTTGCCAGAACACGATTGGTGTTGCCAAATTGTAACTTTTTTCTGTCTTGGTACTACGAGTAATTTAAAAAGTCATGGACCTAGTAATGTTAAATGACGAGTTTATTTATATTCGTTATGGCAAAAAATTACATAACAATGCTTACGCATCAAAAATATTGCTTTAATTAACCGATATCTCTAAAAAACAGAAAAATATAGTTTTGCATCAGTCATATGCTTATGCTTACCAAAAATTGCGCACTTTATGGAAATAATTTTTATTATTGTTTTCCCTGATATATATTGTTGTATTGATTAAATTTGTGGCCGAAGAAGAAATTTTTTGCTGCTGGCACAGTTAAAATGAAATATACAGTGTACAGAATGTTAGAAGATGTAAGGTTATGAAATCAAAATATTTAAAACTGCCAAATCAAAGCATTCCAAGATACGAGTACAACATGTAAATAAAGATTTTCCTGTTTCTTGAATAAAGTTTTCATTTGTTTTTTTTTTGTGTTACACAATCTTGTTACCTTAAACTGTTATACAGCAAAACTTTTTCTTTATGGGGAATTTTTTAATAATAATAACTTGTTGTTTTTAAAAAATTGATAATGCAAAAAAAATCCATATAGCGCAAACTTTCTGGGTATAAGCATTGCATACAGACCGGGTTGTTAATTCCTTACCCTTTATTTTAGAGGATTTGGACATGGATATTAATGTCTTACCGAGCACCTCGTCTGGCATTAGACATACTTGCTGTATTCATTTAGAAGATGAAGACAGTGGAGTGGAAGGTATAAAGATATTCACGACAGAAACGTTTAAAAAATGTCAGTTAGCTCTATCTTGTAGAAGAAAATTTGGAATGAAGTATGCTAATATACAGTTTCCATATCAGGATGACTTCGCTTCTAGGATACCACTCCAGTTGTTACAGGAAATTTACTGCAATTAAAAAAAATTAAATGGAGATCATAACAAATAACGATTTACAGGAATTTCTCTTATTTCATCCTCCGACCGAACCGGAGGATCAACCTACCGAAGATAACTTAAATATTATAAAAAAATGTAAGAAAAACACCCGGTCAAAAACATTATTTTAAAAAAATCGTAACACTGGTGTTTTAAAAAAGACTTGCATCTTTTGCAATAAAGTTTCTATTTATAAAAATAAAAAGCGGATTGGATTGAGTGTTTGTCAGACTAAAATTTTTGAGTTTAAAATAAAACAATACGCCACATTGTTGAATGATCAAGAATTATTAACAAAAATTAAAGACATAGATTTTGTAGCCAAAGAAGTTCATTACCATAGATTATGCCGAACAAACTACACACTTAAATTTTACAAGCAAACAAATATAAAAAATAAACAAGGTCACTGGTACACGAAAAGAAATTATCACAAAGACGGTTTTTTCTTTTTTCATCTTCTTGGAGACCTCCCCTTACCTTTGGCAGATTAGCTCTTCATATTCTTAAAAAACTATGCCGAAGTAGTAGCAAAAGAGTTGACATAATTTTTGATAAAATTATTACGCCGTCGATAAAAGATTCCGAAAGAGATCGACGTGCTGGACAGACAGACAGAAGTGTAGCTTTTACTATTACTGGAGAAGAACAAAAACGGCCAAATGACTTTCTGAAAGCATTGAGAAGTGACTCCTTTAAGTCAGAGCTTGTTGAGTTTTTAGTAAACTATTGGAACACAGTAATATAGCAGGAATTCTGGGGGATAAAGTCCTAAGGATAAACTGTCAAGATATATGTTATACATTTTATTATACAAATGGCCATGTAATACGCGAAGTTGACCAGTCATTATGTTGTTCTCACTATGAAGCCGATACCCGAATTATTTACCATATATCTAAGCTACCGAAGAACACCAATGTTGTCGTACGAGCCTCAGACACAGATATATTAATAATCGCACTGGGAAATATGCACCGGATAATAAATAACGTGTCATTATGGGTGGAAGCTGGTCTTAAATTCACGAATACTTTACGATATCTACACGTTAATAAAATTTACGAAATTTTGGGCGAAACTGTGTCCAAAGCATTACCAGCCTATCATGCATTCACAGGAAGCGACTACACAGCATCGTTTGCTAGGAAAGGAAAAGTAAAACCTTTGGGCATTATTCAGAAAAATCCAAAAATTGCCGAAATCTTTGCAACATTAGGTAGTTGTGAATCAGTGTCTGAAGAAAACATTAATCATATAGAGAAATTTGTTTGTAAAATGTACGGCAGAAATAATTTAACGCGAGTAAATGAAGCACGGTTTGACTTGTTTATGAGAAACTATGGCATCAGTGCATCTGAAAAAAAGAATCCCCTTGGCAAAATAAAGAACTTTGATAGCAGCTTAATGCCACCATGTAGTAGTTCATTATTATGCAAAATAAAAAGGGTTAATCAAATTTGTGCAATATGGAATTTTGCAACAGAGCCTGAGCCAACGTTTTATAAACCTCAAGAACGTAGTTGGATTTTGGTTGATAACAAGTACCAAATTGAATGGTTTCTAGGCCCACAGACTCCTACATCTCTAACAGAAATTTTAGCAGACCCAGTTTCATCCGATAGTGACGATGAATGTGTATATCCTATAACCAGTCTAGCGGTGAAGAGGATTAATTTAGTTTGTTTATTTCGTTTACTTATATCTAATATTACATAAACTAAGTTTTGTTATATTTATGTCATAAATATATATGTATGTAGAAGACCATTTTGATATGCGAGGGTCTTAAATTAAACAAAATTAATTTGTATTTAATTTAAATACTTATTTTTAAACCACTATTTTAATCAAGTCGCTTTAATTTATGGCTCTCAGCATGATTTTTGTATATTTCATTTCAAATACACCTTAAAATTCGTCTGCTTTAAAAATGCGACCACTCATGGGTAACAGACGTTATTATTGCAATAATTTGGCCTGTGTTTGTTTTTTCTACACGAAATCCACCTTGATATTCATTAGGCAGTCAAGTACTGCCGCAAAACAGAGAATCCATAGGGGTTGTTTACTTAACTTTAAGCCCGTCTGAACTTGTTACGCGACCGTCTGCCAATGTTTAGTTTTTATAAATCGATAATTTGAATGATTGTAAAATATTTGGATAAAAAAATTTCTTGGTATTTTGTGAGGAAGTTGGTGCCAGGTTTTTTGTTCTTTTCAACCCCGTCTGTTACAAAAAAAGCGATCACTTTACGCGGCAGACGCGGGCATTCTGAATTTATATCGTACTTTTAGTAATTTTTTTGTACACATTAACCTGGTATTAATTCGGCAATTGTAACTCTAATTTTTTAATTTTTTTAAATTTGTATCTGGTGAAGGCGACCATATCGGGCCGGCAGACGGGCGGTTTACATTTTACTTTGGGCTATATTATACACTTCTCTTACAAAACCTTTGGTATCTTATAAGGCAGCTGCTTTTACTCCCAGCTCTAGGACTATCTTGAAAAGTTTACAAATATATCCGAAGGTATTCATAAAAACACGAAACGCGACATTTTGGTTTTTATTTTTTTCTGACTTTTTTTGAAGAAATAACGTAAAATAAATGTTACAATTCCATTGTCACTTTTCTTGTCTACAATAAGGCCTTCGCAGATTCCAGCGTCTTGTCTTCGGGCCACCATCATCAGGTATTTTGTTAAATACGTACTTTTTATTGCAGTTTTGTAATCTCCATGACTTACTTTAATATAATTTTAACGTTTCGAACCTGATGATGGTGGCCCGAAGACAAGACACTGGAATCTGCAAAGGCCTTATTGTAGACAAGAAAAGTGATAATGTAATTGTAAAATTTATTTTACGATATTTCTTCAAAAAAAGTCAGAAAAAAAAATAAAAATCAAAATGTCACGTTTCGTGTTTTTATGAATACCTTCGGATATACTGTAAACTTTCCGAGAGAGACGGCCTGCTTGAGCATCATGGGGGCCATGAAACTGGCTCGCACATCAGCAATGGATAACATAAATAAAACATTCATTAATTTTATTGTATATTAAGTGTAAAATTACAATAGGTATTCTTTTAATCCACACTTCTTTAAACATACATTCTTGTTTAAAGTAAAACAAAAACCTAATAATATCAACAAGGAAGTTCTAGATTAATAGGAAAGTTTAATTTTTATAGAGAAAATATAATGATGATGGCACGAATACGAAACGTTGAACTTAATTCTGAGACCATCTTATAGAAGAGAAATTTGACAAATCAACTGTAAAACTCATTTTACATTATCTCTTCAAATAAAATCTAAAAAAAGTAACCCTAAAAACACGAAAATGCCGATTTTCGTGTTTTTAGGGATATTTTCGGAAGTACCTAACATTTTCCAAATTTCTCGGCAACATATTATTCGACACTCAATTGTGCAACTTTGTCTCAATTTTATCCTGTACGAGATCCCAATGGTAAACATCGAATTTGTAACTCCTGTATACGTCATCATCATTGTTATACTTTTTCAGGTTTACATTCACCCAGAACCAAAAGTAATATTGGATCTGTTCGGACCTGACTATCTCCCCACAGACTACAGTGGTGACCTCAAACCATTAAGAAAACAAGCCACCGACTGGTACGACATATTAAATGACAATGCTGATTGGTTCGAAAACCAAGAAAATGTTAAAATTACTGGAATCCCGAAGAAAGTAAAGAATATTTTGTATTTTAAAGAAGAGGTAGGATTAGAGGGTAGTTTTAGAAAACTGGAAATTGATTAGAAATTCTATTTTAATATTTATCTGCTTGTAATATAAAATGTTTGTAAGACGGTTCTTAATATAACTATTGTGGTTTGTTCATGTACACCAGTACCTGGAATATATTTTTTTTCAATCTAGACAGTGATGTAGTTTTTAGATTTAAGAGCCCTATTTATCAGAGCTTATTAATATTTTTTTAACATTGATCTTTCATAGATAATAGAATATCTGCTATGAAATATATTCAGTAATTCTCCTATGTAGGTACAAACATGAAAAAACATGACGTTATATCCTAATCATTAAAGAAATTAAGTCTAATTTCGTATCTTTGCTTTAAAACGGCCCGCTGGAAAAATCGACAAACGTGTTGAAATTTTGCAGGGTACAGCTTAAAGGAAGAAGTACCAAGTAAAATTTTGATTTCTTGGATAAATGATATGGTTTTTACGCTACTACAATAAAAAGTATTTTTTTTTTACTAACCGAGCAAAACAATATGAAAAAAAAACAAAATAGTAGTAATTCAGCACAAATATTTATGTGATTTTTGTTTTAGAAATAGGTAACTTATTTTAATTTGCTAGTGTTAAGTTCAGTTAATGTATTGACAAAATATAGTAATACAAAAGCCAGTTCTTAGAAACATCTTCTTCATTGACGACTCTATTTGCCCAACTTCCAACATTATTCTTCTGTAACACAACGTCTCAAATGTTTTTAAATCAGATATAAATATCAATTTTTTTAAAGTTAAGATTTAGTGATCTTTAACAATCTACAGAATCCTTTATATGTCTAGTTAGTTCTCGGTATTATATCTAAACATATTTATTCTGTTTCATCTAAATATCTCGGTAAGTTCTTTTCAAAACCAGACAAGTTCGCCCGATTTATTTTACCATGTTTATCATTTTATCATCAGCTGGTTTACACAATAAGAATACATTTTATGCAAATAATAGAAACATTTAAAAATATGTGACGATGAAATGAAAATGTTTTTAAATTAAGAATCTTCAACGTAAATAATATATTTAAATGAACAGCAGTTTTTTTTAAATAAAATGTTTTTAGTATTCTTAAGCACGTGAAAATTGATTTTTAAGGGCGTGGTTTTGCGAAACGATACAGCTCCAGTTCCAAATGCGACAAACATCAAACAATATTAACAGACGAAATCGACTCTTCGTGAAAAATATGCAAGCTGAATTCGTTAAATTACTTGGTGACGATCTACAAGTTTTTCGCTAGCCCAGGGTTGGCTTAAATATTATTGTAAACTATAATTTGTACTTCATTGTATTTGACATCAAATACTTTTTATCCACGATTATAAAGTACCGTTTTTCTACTTCCATATTTTAGTTGATTTGTTAGACATTTTCTACCTATACTTTAATGAGATTCATTAAGATACAAGTTTATAACCAATAGAAATGCAACATCACACCAATATTCGGTCAATATTAAAGATTGCCATTGCGGTAGGTGGAAAAGCGAAGACAAGAGTGTAAAAGAAATCGACGTTAAAACCGACCTATTCACGCAGGTTAAAGGCCGGATAGGATCGGACATCTCGTAGTATGAAGGCACCCTTTCACACTCCGAAGTCGGTAGGTAACAAAAAACATCATAGGGTAGCGCGAGACCAAGGGTTGATAGCGTTTGGGGGTGCATGCCCTGGGTGTCGTCTTACTCGTCGTCTTAATCTGTAGGTCCCAGGGCCAATACACTAGCTTATGTACGTAGCCAACGTAATAAAAAATAACTTTAACTTTTTTCTAAAGATTGCCATGACCATGACAAATTTACAGTTAATAAATTTTGACAGTTCATAGTCACTGTTTACGTGTACATAGTTTGAAGAAATGTGTGGAGGTTGGAGAACGATATATAGAATAACAGTTTTTTTCACAATAATTATACAAATTCTTATTTCATTTTTATGAATGTTTATGTTTAAAAAAATGTAAGTTAAGATAAAAAAAAACAAAATTTTTATATGAAAAACCAAGTGATAAACTTATTTAATCGACAATCAGCAAAATTTTGTAAGTGTGAAAATATAGGGATTATGACGCTCGCTTCGATTTGTGTGCCTGGTTCCAGGGTATGATTGCGGACGATTTTAATTTCCCAAAGAACGTTCTTTTCTCGGATAAAGCTATATTTACCTCTAACGGAACCGTCAGCTCACAGAACTATAAATGGTGGGGCACCGAAAACCCAGGCTTTGTAATTCAGAGTAAAGACCAATACAGTTTTAAGGTTAATGTGTGGTGCTAAAATTTCAACCACAGAATAGTGGGGCCTTTATTTCTTTACAGATAATTTAAATTCAGAACAATTTTTAAAATTTCTACAAACTGACTTATCTGACTTTTTAGACAGTTTGTCATTAGCCGAAAGAAGAAATTTATACTTCCTACAAGACGGAGCAAGCATTCACTCCACAAATGAGGTAAGAAGATTGTTGGATCAAGAATTTGGAAACCAGTGAATAGGACGGTTTTCTGAAAACAAGTGGCCTGCAAGATCACCAGATCTAACTCCGTTAGATTTCTTTATGTGGGAATACCTAAAAAACTCGGTGTACAAACATCGACTCTTTAGGAATATACAATATTTAGAGAATGCCATTAGAAATTGTGTATTGGAAATAAATCGTAAAATGCTCCGAAATGTTAATCGAGAGTTGTGCTCGAGAACAATAGTATGTATGGAGAGAAATGGTGGTCATACTGAGTTTTATATTTTGTGCACCCAAAGAAAGAAAAAAAAAAGATTTTTTGTTATTAATACAGAATTTTACTACTTTTAAGTTTTTGTTACATTAAATTGATTTTCGTTTATGAAATGATGATTAAATAAGAAGGTAATTTTTTGATGATTACCTATTTTAATCCCTTTACAAAAAGTCGAACTTCAGATATAGTTAAGACGACTAACCTTTTTTCATAAAATGGCTTTAAAATTTTGACACTGCTGCTAGGTACAAATCATTGCAACAGCAAGCGTCCAGCGAAAACCAATTTTTTTGATTTTATCCTGTCAATAATTGTAGATAAAAACTACTACTTACATTCATTTATTTTTATCCGAATACAAGCTTTACATTAGCCAAGTACCTAAAAGGAAAAAACTGGAAATTTGTAAATTGATAAAAGGGTATTTTAAAAAAAATGCATTTTCCAATTTTTTAAAGAACATGGGTCTAGAATTTAATTCTAAACAACTTTTTCAAATAAGTTTTTTTGATTACTCGTCACCTAACCTCACTTTATGTGAATTCGCAATTTCTTTGCCGCTATACCAGTGGTCACGTGAGGTATATCAAAATCGATTTTTAGGTTATCGGTCATGAACCTATTCCCCGGAAAAGTTTTTTCGATACTCTGCTAATATTTTTTTCCCAACATATGTTGCGAACTTTTTGCCGGTTACTGTATAATAAATAACTAATTTTATTTTTGGGTAAATTTTCTTAAAATCGGGATTTCGGGGAAAGCAATTTCAGGTTTGGGAAAATTTTTAAAATCTTGTGTGGCAGCCCTGGTTCTATAGACTATTATAGAAGCTTCAGTTCAACAGATAAAATTAAAGATACTTTTTATTTTTGTCACATAACCATTTATAAACACCCTTGACAAACGGACATAGTTTGGCCTGTAAGTAATCCAAAAATTAAATATATCTAACTACTATATTTACATAAAAAAATCGTAAAATCTAACAATATTTGCTTTAACCCAAGCAAACCCAACCGTGCAAGTCTAAAAAGTTATAAAAGACTGAATTACTGACACCAAATTTTTCTTTACGTAAGCTATCATTTAGCTAGTAGACTAAGAAAAAGTAACAGCATAAAAACTAAATTCTACGTCTTAATTTGGACATTCTCTAAAATACGTGTTATGGTGTTGATATTTTCGATTATGGCATTTATCCTCTGTATCCTATTTTCAAATACTGGTCTCTCGACTTTTCTAGATACCCTTATTAGATCCTTGCTCTCAATAACAAGTCGTTCACAAACATCTGATATTTCTTCCAGTTTTCTATTGTCAACTAAGTCGATATGTTGCGAATCACCAGTAATAAAGAAAATATCTTTTTCAGCCGACTCTTTTTCAAACAGAGCTTTAATCTAAAATAGTAAAAAAGACTTACTGTGTTTAATCCAATATTTGAATTTTTTCTTTAAGTTTAATTCTAAGATTGTAATTAATTCTTAATACAGCAGACAATAATTTAATTGCACCCTTGCGGATTGTCCAGTGGCCAAAAATCTAATCTAAGTTGCTATTCTAGAGATGTTGGGGAAACCCAACCGTGCGTTTAATTTCTATAACTCTATTTAATTTTGTATTCTAAATAATCCCCTTCAAATAAGCAAGCTCAAACTTGTCTCCTTGGTAAATTTAACTTGCATAAAAACACGCAGTTATCGGCAAAACACAAAGACAATTGCGGCCAAAATATCAAAAGAAAGACTTTCCTTTAATTTAGTTCCTCTAAAACACCGGCACGTTGTCGGAAAACTTCAAAGGCATATTTTCCTTTGAAGATCTCTTATCTCTTTGTTTTATTACTGTAACGTTCTAAAAATATATTTCTGGTAAATGCAAAAGATGGCCTGTAACCATGGAAACAAGTATCAACCCCTTTACGTCTCTTGGCCGTACCGCGTGTTCGGCCTCTTCCTAATGTTTAATGGTCAGAGAAGGCTCACGTCATCGCGACGGCGACTATGATTGGTAAGGAGGATCGCCAAGGGGTGGTCCATTTCAGTTCAACTTGGTTCCCGTCAGGAACAGAGAGTTAGTTGACTAGACAACTCAAAGAAAACCTGTTGTGCCCCGGGCGCAAAAATAAAAGTCGGTCAAGTGTATGACCAAAACTTACACAAATTAGGTGTAATCAGTGCGGGAAAAAGTCCTCTTTTTCTTAGGCATAGACCTATAATTTAGTGCGGGAAAAACTCCCCTTTTTTCTCAGGCATAGTCCTGTATTTTATTTTATAAAACAAAGAAAATCAGTATAAATGCATAACAATAACATCTCGTAATAACAGAATATCAAAAACACACGTCATTCCTTTACTAGTGTAAAAATTAATATTTGTGCATACTTTTAACCAAGAAATAGAATAAACCCAAATTGTTTAGTGAAATAGATGTCTTTTACTTCCAACAAGTCGCAGCTGACAGAGATTGCGCATTCGGATGGAGGTGAACCAGCCTCCTAAGGAAATATTTTACAGTAAGGTGGAGGTAGGGTTTAAATAGAGCCTTATCCATCCAGGAGACATGGATTCTCGCATTATATTGTCTTGCTTTTTCAAATACTCTCGTACTACTCATAACAAATTACTAAATGTTGTATTATTCATTTTCAAATGGTTTCTAAAATTACTGGGGTTGTTATCCCAAAGTTCTTTTAAAAGTATCATATGACTGCGTTGTTCTTGTTCGGAAACCCACTTTTAACCCACTTAGTATGCTGTTTTGTTTTTGAATTTACAGTCACATAAGGTATTGCACAAGCTAAAGCACGTTTTTTCTTGCAATTATAAATAGTGTCAAATTGTTTTTATTGCAACTGGTAGCAGACGGCCCAGCCAGAACTTTTAGTCGCCCTAAAGATCAGGAGCCTCGTCAAATCTTATGTCTGGTGATGAGTTTTGTGCCATAAACGTATCGAGTCTGACTCGCCAATAAGATTGGCACCATTTAAACCGGTTACCTACTCGCTGGTGTATGGGCCCCTAATGATATTCACAAAATTTCACTCATTGAAGTGATGACAGTATTAGTGTAATTCTGTTTTCACCGAACCTCCTGAAATAATACTTATCTACTGTTTACAAACCCCAAATACCCAAATCAGTCACGAGATCCCGGTTTCACATAAAAGAATCCTGGAAATACCAGGTGTGTGACTCTTTGGGATTTTAATTATTACTTAATATTATATTTAAATATTAACTTCATTAATTATAGCACTTACCATCATAGACATAAGCTCAAAATCTTTCTCTGTCATTGTTGTACGGTTTTGTTTATTTCGTAACACGCACAGGGTAATAAGGGCCATGGCACGGATCCTGCTCTGGGGAATCGTCATGCAGTTTTCGTATCGATCTCCTAATATTGGCTTAATAATTTTTTCATCTGGTTGAAGATCTACAATTTTAGAGAAGTAAAGTTACATGGACCCCGTCTAACTGGAATTGATTTGGAGTGGGCGGTAATGTGTCATACAGATTGGGGCAATTCAAGAACGATTTGGTGTCAATGTATGGCTTGGTGGTAAAGGCACTAATATTATTGGACCCATATTTTTTGAAGAACCATTAACTGCAGCACGATATCTAGTCTTTTTACAGAACCAGATGGAACATTTTATATATAACTCGCTTTTATGGGAAAAGATTATCTATCAACAAGACGGCACACCAGCGCACAACGCCAGGGTAGTCACAGATTACCGAAATGTCATTTTCGAAAATAGATGGATATGGATCATGGTCCAGTAAGGTGGCCAGCAAGATCGCCTGACCTGACGTCCCTTGATTTTTTATTGGGGTAATATCAAAGAAAAAGTGTACAGGACGAAACCGCAGAATCCTGAAGACCTAAGGCAAAGAATAAAACAATCTTTTAATAATATCACCCCACAACAAATGAAGAACGTGCTCAGGGAATTTCAAGAAAGAGTTCATCTGTGCCATAGAGGAAACGGTCAACGCTATGAACATTTAATTTAAGGCTAATTTCTATTTTTCATAATAAAAACCTAATAAAATTCTCACTTCAAGCGCTACTCTGGTTAATAATTAATTATGTGTATCCTTTGTAAATTTTTTTAATGCAACAATTTTCAAACGCCATTTTCTTGAAGACTGTTAAAGATAGGTATGGGTATAATACATTTTCTAAACTTAGAATTTTACGAAGAATTCAAATTTTAAAAAATATATAGAGTGTTTTATGACCACAGTGACATTCTTGACGAGTTAACCTGCAATGCAAAAAAAGTTCATTTAAATAGAGCCACGGGTTTGGAAAATAAATAAATTAAAATTTGTGGCAAATTTTTTGAGGTGCTTTCATATTGCTGGTATTTCTTTTATTGACGAGCAACACCAATTTATATATGGATATACGTTTGCTATACAGGGTAGAAGCAAATTTTCTTGACTCACCTTCGCCACCCCGTAAGTTCTTGATCCTAACTTTTAATAGATCTTTATAGTAGATCCACTTATCTTGTATAAACTTGGTAACAAACCCTTTCTCTGTAGAATAAAAATCCTTAGAATCCCCATAGTACAATGTTATAATTGCAATATAGATGGTAGTAAAAAATAAAGAAAACACTGCATACAAAGAATAATATGGAACGCCTAGAGGATGTTTTGTGATATCATCCATGTCAAAATCCGGGGCCAAGCCTATACTGAGCAGGAGTAGAGTAATCAGGCTTGAATGAAAATTTTTAAAATCCTACAAAATACATTATTATTATTACTTAAAATATTTGTGCTTTCCAGGTATTTATCGGCAATCTAAAATCTTAAAAGAAATAATTAAACACTTCTATTATAGCTATGAGAATCTATTTAATTATGTATATTCATTTAAACGAAATATCTAAGATGCAGTAGTCCATTAGTGGGATCTTAAATGAACGACTTTACCTTCGAGTTGGACATGGGGCAGCTCTGATTGTTGAATTTTTTATGCGTGTGCGTGAATATTGGTACCACATGGAAAGCTTTTTTATCTTCGATTTTATGAAAAAGCTTATTTTTCATAAAAAGTATTGTTAACCCTAGAAAGTCCTAATTCGTAAAAAAATCACAGAAATAATATACATGATGGTCAAAAAATAAGAAAATGTGCTATTATACAGGGTGTAACATAAAGGTTGGGAATAAATTAAACGGTAGATTCCTTAGTAAAAACTAATAGTTTTTTTTCATATAAAGTTATGCCCTACGGGATTTCGTTTCCAACTTACAGGGTGTTGAAAATGTTAAAAAAAAATGTTTTTGTTTAATAAGTTTCGAACATCGGAAGATATGGAAATAAAATTTTAGCCGTAGCTTTATTTGGTAATGCCCTAGTAAAATTTAAAACATTGACTTTGTAGCTTACGCAGTGGCGTGCATACGAATATTGCCGAAAGTGCTACGCCACTGATAAAAATATTTCTTTATTAATATTTTAGAATACGCATCTTGTTTTAAACAAAATTTCCCTCTTGCGTTTTCTTTGTATCTCTTGCCATTTTCCCGTAATTAAATCTTTTGTAAATACCAGTTTTTCCACTGCTTAATGAATGTAATCGAGTATGCGTTGACCACGATGTTTTCTGACAAAACGTCATTATTACTTAGGATATTTAACTTTCCTTAGAAGATTTAATTTGGTTATTTTGTGGAATAAACCTGTTAAAAATGGATTACTCAATAGAAGAATTAGCAGATATGCATTTTATTTATGGCCTTGCAAACGGGAACACTGTGTTAGCTGTGCGTCTATATGTTGAACGTTTCCCAACTCGACGCGTTCCGAATAGGAAGACCTTTTCAAGAATTCACGCTCGCTTGCTTGAAACCGGCTCATTAAAACCGGGTACCTCTAGCGGAAGACCTCAAAGTCAAAGAATAGTACAGCGCGAAGAACGAATTCTACAGATTGTTGAGGCGAATCCTGAATCTAGTACTAGAAGAATTGGAAGAACGGAGGGAGTAAGCCCTATGACAGTCCAACGAATCCTGCATGATAATTCGTTGTACCCATACCATTTACAAAGAGTGCAGGCACTTTCTGCCGAGGATTATGCACCACGCCTTAGATTTTGTACCTGGTTTTTAAATAAGTGTAATCAGAACTTTTTATTAAACTCATCCGTTCTGTTTACCGACGAAGCTGGGTTTACAAGAGATGGTATAGTTAATTTTCATAATAACCATCTGTGGGCTGATGAAAATCCTCATGGAATAACACAATCCCGGCACCAGCAACGATTTTCTGTTAATGTTTGGGCAGGAATAATTTGCGATTTTCTGATTGGACCTGCAGTACTACCCAATAGACTAGATGGCTTATCATATCTGGATTTTCTTCAAAATGGATTACAACCTTTATTAGAAGAACTCCCAATTGAAACCCGCCAGCACATGACATGTGGTTCATGAATGATGGCGCCCCAGCTCATTTTAGGCGAGAAGTATACCTTAATGAAACTTACCGGAATAAATGGATAGGACGTGGAGGGCCAAGAGCGTGGCCTCCTCGTTCGCCCGACCTTAATCCATTGTATTATTATTTATGGGGGCTCTTAAAAAACATAGTTTATTCCACTCTCATTCCGGACGAACAGACTCTTCGTCAAAGAGTTGAAATGGGGTGTCAGCAAATTCGAGCGATGCCTCGTATTTTTGGACGAGTTAGAGAATCCATGAGAAAACGCATTGAAAAATGTATAGAAGTTGGAGGACAACATTTTCAGCACCTTTTTGTAATTTTGTTTGTTGTTTTGTTAATTATTATTGGTGAATACATTTTAAATTTCAAAGTTATTATTCATTCCCATGTAAGCAGTGGAAAAACTGGTATTTACAAAAGATTTAATTACGGGAAAATGGCAAGAGATACAAAGAAAACGCAAGAGGGAGATTTTGTTTAAAACAAAATGTGTATTCTAAAAAATTAACAAAAAATATTTTTATCAGTGGAGTAGCACTTTTTTCTTTGGAAAACCCTACGGCAATATTCGTATGCACGCCACTGCGTAAGTTACAAAGTCAATGTTTTAAATTTTACTAGGGCATTACCAAATGAAGCTACGGCTAAAATTCTATTTCCATATCTTCTGGTGTTCGAGAGTTATTAAACAAAATCAAAATGTATAATCAGCACCATTTACGAATAAAAACTACATATGTTTTTGATGTCAATGTCATTGTTAAAACTTAATTGCTTGAAAATGCGACTGAGTAACCAAGAAAAGGCAGAAATTGTGCTTATTGCGGGCAATAACTACCGGTCATTTAGAGATGCTGCAGACGAATTCAATGCAAATCATCCTGAACGAGACAATATCATCCATTTCACAGTAGCTCGCATTATACGATTATACCTAAGCAAAATTTAAAGCTTGTTTCCCAAACTTTTTAAAATTTAATAATCTAGCAAGAAATGAAGCGGGTAACAAAACGAAAGTGAAAATAAATTAGATGTTCTACTTCATGTACAGAAACATCATAAATCAGCGTAACCGGGACTTAGGGTTTAACGTTAATTTTATAAGAAAAGTTTTAAAAAAGCAACACTACAAACTATTCAAACCAAAATTCATATATTCGTTGTTACCAGGAGATATGGATATTGAGCTAGCTTTTTGTTTTTGGATGATGGGTCATTTTGAGGATGATAGAAATTTTGCTTATAGGAAAATATTGTTTTCCGATGAGGCGACGTTTACTACAAATGACATTTTTTCGTCGCAAAACTCTCGCTATTGGAACACCGAAAATCCTCACTGGGTGGTTAAATGCAACAGCCAAACTTCAGAAAAAATAAACGTAATAGGATGTAGTATTGTGGGAAATATGATTCTGGACCGGTCTTTTTTGATGTTAATTTAAACGGGAACATAAATTTCACAACTAGGATTTGGCGCGCTACTTACAATGACAACCAACTTACAAACTGGCCTGCAAGGTCACCTGACCTCACCACTTTAGATTACTACCTATGGGAAAGAATAAAAAAATTGTTTATTAGGACAGACTTTGAACTGCCAATGAATTAAGAAACATAATTACACTACACAAGCCTGCAACGAATTACAAAAATTTGAAATTGAAAATGTAGTTCGAAGGTTCAGAAAAAACTTCATTAAACGTATTGAATATGATCGTGGCTCTGCTGAAGCCTAATAAGAAAAACATTTTTTGTTTTTTTATACCCTGTGGCTACGTTATTTTCTTGATTTGCTCACACCTCCTTTGGACTTCTTGGCAAAACTTTTTATAAATAAAGCGCCTTATAAAATCGAAAATAATTAAATTTTCCATATCTTAGGCAAGAAAAAATAGAATAACACATGGATTTATTAAGAATGGATACGGGATGATTTAACATTCTTTGAAGCCAAAACAAATCATTCTAAACGACACTGTAAACACAATTTGTAAACATTGCCCACATCTTATTTTACCTTGTATTTTTGTACAAAAAATACGTTAGAAGCATCACAAGATTTACTAAAAGTAATAAAATCCCTAAAATATTTTATTTTTCTGCTAAATAATAATAAATTTAAGTTAAAAAGGTTTTATTATTTATATGTTATGTTATTTCGAAAGGTGTTTATTTCAAGTAGCTCCGAGTCATTTATAAATCTATAAGTCGCACTTTTTCTTTTCTAGTTCATTAGACAAAGACGTACGTGTAACCGAGTGTTCAGACCGAGGTTCAGCCGTTTTCCTAAGCAATCAGCACAGACAGCAACACGTCTGAGCTCCAACACTCCAATGCTATTTTATCTCTTTCTACTACCATTCTTGACTCAATTACGTAGTTCGTAAACTAAACCCCTAGGGGAAATGTTTTCATAACAAACAACAAAATAAATATAAGGCTTCAAGTTCGATACGCTCACAGTATACGGACATCGAATCCTTTCTTAATAAATCTATAGAATAACCTATTTTTGTTCGTAGGTGACTGTGGCTTTACATTTTGACAATAAATTTGATTTTGAATAACGGTTTTTTTTTATACATTTTTTGTATCCTTTAAATTAATGGTACTATACTCTTAGCATAATAGCACATTTTCTTATTTTTTTACCACCACGTATGTTATTTCTGTGATTTTTTTCCGGATTAGGACTTTCTAAAGTAAGCAAAACTTTGTATGGACAAAAAGGAACCCCCGCCTACTAAATTTCGTGAATTTATTTAGTATGTTTCACAACATATCAATAAAAATGTAAAATAAATTTTAAATTTAACACTATGCATCAGTGGCGTAGCCAGGTGGGGGCCAGGGGAATGACTGTCCCCGCCCTTTCGATCAGCGTGTAATCAGCGCTCCCGCGCATATACATAACGAACAGCTATTTTTTTAAACTACGTTGTTGGCCCCCTCCCACCCCAAAATGCTGGCTACGCCACTGCCCTGTATCTCTCATATTATTAACGTTTGTACTAACATAAGTTAGGTTAAACCGATCTAAATTGATCCAGAGAATCCACTGCTAAGGTATGGCCCATTCGTTACTAAACACCCTGTAGAAGGCAATTAAATTTATACAGGGTGTTATGTAATTCACTGCATATATTGAAACCGGTAAATCCTGGTAGGAATTCAGATTGAATAAAAATATTCATAAATGGCACTTCACGATAAAAAAAAGTTGATACTTATCGGACCTCAAAAAAAAATTATCAGTAACTGGTCACCACTGCTAATAAATACATGGCCATATAAAAAACAATGAGCTAGGTTATTGTGTTGCCAAATCTCTCAACAATATTGCTATGTAACAAGTTTAAAGAAATAATATTTTAGTTACCTTTAAAGAAAGAAATCCGGGTCTTAAACACATTAGCGCAATCAAAACTAGCAACAGTTTAACAAAAATAACTCGCAAGAATTGTATGAAGCTAACGTATACAAAAAAGTGAGGAAAAACTACTTTTATACTTTTCCGTAACTAAAAGTAACCAAAACCTAAACAAAAAAGAGATTAGGTTAACAACTTATCACCCTTATTAATCCGCTTCTCAATCTTTTGACACAGATCAAAGGATAATATGAGCTTAATATCACTATCGCTACATTTCATTACAGTTTAAAAAAGAAATAAACACGAAAATCACAATAAAAGCATTGTAAAGAAATAAACATCAAAATATGCCAAGAAAAATACTGCCTCTTTAAACTGGCGAAATGATATTATTAACTCAAACTAACTATACTTAACTAACTCAAGATACTCAATTTCAAGAAGTTAAAATACCTAAAATAATCCAGGGATCAGCTGTTCAAACGAAAACTAACATCAAACTAAACATCCAGAAATGTGTTTTACTAACTTAATATTGCACAACAGTACGATAATGTATTAAATAGCACTGTAATAAATGACTAAGTTGGTTAGGGTTATTTAATAAACACTGCAAAGTACAAATCTTTGTTTTAATGAGCAGAATAAAATATTCCAACAATGACCACAACTTGTTGAAAACGTTGAAAATACTACTGTACTTAAAACTATATTCTTAATAAAAACAGAGGTAAAGATCTTGTAAAGCTGGCCCTACACGATCATTATTACAGTGTATACGGAGTATAGAATGATGGAATAGAGTAAACTATTGAATCTTATTCGAATATTTTTATAATACTGACAGTAATGCTGTTGCGTGAAATACTGACAGTAATAATGATCGTGTAGGGCCTGCTTTAACGAGGATATTACAATATGCAACCCATCATACATATAGGTATAAGTGGTTGCCTAGGACTTAGAGCATATTAGCTAAAGTCTATTTGTTTGGACGATAGACCGAATATAAACAGATGCACGCTGCCTACAAGTGATCGGTTCAAACGGTGAAATTGAACAGGGCCGCATTGAGAATGAGAAGGAAAACTTTAAACTGCAAAACTGTTTATAATTAAATAAAAACTTAAATAATTGCCAGCCTTGACAACCGAACAAACAAAAAGCGATTAAAAATCAACGCAAAAAATTACAACTACAAAACAAGTCAAAACTCGAAAGAAAGTCGAATAGCCTTTTTCACTAGACAGCCTAATTACAATCCTGCGAAATACCGCCGATAGCTTTCTGACACGCCTCTTTCAATTTAATGTCCGGTCGGCCAATACGAATAGGAAGCTGGTGGAGGCTCGACGAGATCGTCAGACTATGACGTGTAGGGTTAATATTTACATCGGTCTATCGTCCAAACAAATGGACTTTAGTAATAAAAGTATTTGAAATAAAGATATTTCCACAAAATTTGATACTCAAAATTTTTAAGTGCTACGATTTGTATGTATTTTATATTTTAACTGCCCCGTAAGAGCTTTTACAACTTATTATTAGAAAAAACGCTATCTAAATTATAAGTTATTCAGAATTCCAGAAACGCCGCCGCTATAACCGATTACCAATAAGAACGCGGTAAATTCTAAAAGGTCTCTCGTCCTCCAATGTTGCCGATTCGGCGCAAAACTATGTGTTGATTGCATTACTTAAAAGAATATATTATAAAACGAGAGCTTTTTCTCATTTTTAATGTAATAAAAAGCTACGAACGAGGTACGAATGTATTTTTTTACATCGATAGTCACGTTGCACAGTCAATGCTGTATTTCTTCTGCACTGCTGCTATAATTTGGCAACTGCGCTGGAAAATAATTTTTCTGTGGTGACGCTATCCACTAAATAGCATTTTTGCCTCTAGAAAAATAAAGTGTTCTTTTTGCCGCCAGTTCGTACTATTTTTACATAGAGATTTCAATCGATTTCTAATCTGTTTCTTAATCCAAGATGCCGAGATGCTTAGCTTACGGATATCGTTTTGTGGGATACAATAAAGGAAATAGTGCCATTGAAAAAGTGAATTAACTGCGAAATCGTGTTGAATGGAGAACATCTTTCAACGGGTTCGGACAATATGCTACGAATCATGCTTGTTTGGAAGCAAATTAAAGACATTTTTAACACATTCCCTACTAGATAGGAATCATTTTTTTGCAACATATTATTAGTTCCACTTATTGATATTTAAATTATGTTAAAATCAAGGCTGCTGACAAAAAGGAGTGGTTTCTCAGTGGCCTTTTTACTATTTGTTTTTTGTTTTTTCTTCGGAAAAGGTTTAAATTTATTTTACCTTTGTCTTAAATTAGTTAATAATAGACGTTACAACACATTAAATTGTTTTTAGTTTTTCCCAGCGAAATTTTCTGTCAAGTGAACACATAGGTTAGCCAGGTGCGGCGAACATGGACGGGTTTTAATGTGTTCTTGAAAATTTTTAAAATGTTCTATGAAAGAAAAAAAAAGTATTGGGTATGTCTGTAGACTACCCCAGGGGTAACTCATTTCAATATATGCAGTGAATTCCATAACACCCTGTATAATACATGTGCTTCAACTTTTGCCTAAAACATTTTTTCTGTAACCCGTAGTTTACAAGTAGCAGCGCTGTAAAGTGGGGGAAGTACATCATGTAAGTGTAAGAAATTAACTTACACGTGTTAGTCTGATAAATGTTCAATAGGTAATTACTAAAATAAAACAAAGACTTTTTAGTGAACAGAGACACTTAGCGACATAAAGCACCCTTGGCAAAATCCTCTCTCTCTCTCTGAAACCATCGATCGGTCACTCCATTACGTCATCAAACCCCAATTGAAGATTCGACGCTGCTAGCCCAATTAGAGACGTGAAGTTATAAAAAGTTGAATTTTTATTGAATTATATGTAGATTGAACCAAAATTATGAGGATGGGAAAATTCTAGTGGGATCAATTGTTATCAACAATTTAATTGTTTATTTCCTTCTAACTGCTAAACCATTGGTTTTAGAGAAAAAGTTTTTGACAAAAATTATTTCTCAGGGTGCATGTAAGGAACAACTTTTGTCCTTACACGTTTGTAAATGCTCGGCGCATACGCGATGTGGTACGGCGTTGGTGCCGCCGGCGGCGGGTAGCGCGGCAGATGGGCGGAGATCGGCGGCCGAAGTCTTCTCAGGTTAAGTGGGAGGCTGATGGCACGGAACACTAATTGTGTAAGTATAGCTGCCACTTGACCGAATTTTTTTGTTATGTGTACCAAATTTGAATTACTAGTATTAAAAAAAGCACACCAATCTGAAATTCCTTAAAAAATATCTGAATCCTGATTATGTAACATACTTAAGAAATAATAATTGAACACAATACATGTCTATATAGAAAATTCTGTAGCTCTAATTATTATCAGTCGATCTATCTCTTTTAATATTTTAAATTACTTAGGAAACAGCTTACAGCTTAAAATTATTTCACTTTTTTCTTAGTTTACTTCCTTACCTTTGAATCGGCCCCAAATAATAGTGTCCCACAAATTGAAAAAGCGATTGTATAAATTAATTGGTATATCAGGCATACAAGCAACGGTATTGCTGCGTCCTTCAGCGTTTTTTCAGCAATTTGGATAATTATCATAAATCTAAAATATAGAAACAATAATAGCAACCGCCAAAAAAGTATTTTGAGATGAAAATTTTTTAGTTTATCTTCACACAATCGCGTGAAAGAACAAAATAAATGTTGTAGACATTTTTCGATTTTATCCAAAAAAAAAAGTAAATCAAAGCAATATTCAAAATATTAAGCTCTGAAAATAGGGAATATGCATAATATAATTGAAATAAACCTAAAATATTGTTTTTAGTATTCTCTATATCAAGTAAATTTTTATGGTGGCTATTTTTATCAATTTATTTTAGTCTTTATTAACAAAAAAATATTTTCTACTGCAAATGTTCATACAAAATTCGAAACATGCAAAACGCAATGTTATGGGCTGTGACGTCACATGTCATGTAAATAAAAATGTTATAATGGCTAGTACACGGTGAATTTATTTTCTTGATTATTTCCCAAAGGTTAGGAAAAGGATTGTTATCAATGACCGGAACTAAATTTGTGCAAGGACAATCAGATAATTTTCTGAAAGTTGATGCTTGTATGATTGATGGCCGCTTATTTGTTCTTAAAATTTCGTTACACTACTTAATATTTATTGTTACATAAAGATAAACGTACAGCCAAATATGCTTACTTGAATTTAACGATACTGACCTTTAATGATACCTATTTATGGAAAATGTTTGATTAACCTTAAACTAGATGTGTACTTTCTTCCAACATCGGCTGTTCATCCTAGTGGTCGGATACTATCGAATGCACTATCGATAGTGTTTCGCTATCGAAGAATAACGATACCGAAAAATCACTATCGATACGTTTTTTTATCTTCTGACGAAGACCGAAGTCTGAGTACTATGTACCGTGGGTGTACTGGGGAATCGACTCACACATCCAGATCAGGAAACATCCGTAGGGATTTCACCAGCCCTTTAAGAGGATGTGTGGGGTGGTACCTCGGTCGTGGAAGAATTCCTCTACCACCTTCCAACAACAATCACAAAATATCCATGGTCGAAGCAGGATTCGAACCCGCGCCTCTCGGTTGAAAAGCTGGCGCCGTACCAACTCGGCCACCGGAGACCCGGTGTGTAATATGATTTAAAAATTGACAATTGGCCAAAGTATGTTTTCTGGGCAATATAAAATTACCGTGCTCGGCCTGCTTTAATAATTTACAACTGTTTTGGATGTATGTGCATCCCTCTTTATCAGTATCAAAGAAAAAAGGAAAAGGATACACTGGTGTTGCCTAGTGTATTAAAAAACCCGTTTCTTTTTAGTCTCGGAAAAAAACAAATGAAAAGTCGGTTCTTTTCCGAAAAGAGGTCTTTTTTGTTAAAAATTCATTTTTTTCTTTGTGCAAAATAAACCTCTTAAACCAGTGGCTACTATTTTGTTACAGTTGGTACATCGGCAGATTTTAAAAAAAAATGGTCATCATTTTAGTATATCCATTCTAAAAAAAGAAACAGAGGTACATACAAACAAAACTAGCCTTTATTTTAGGGATGAACAACTGCATGAAAAATACAAAAGCAAAAAAAATACTGTCAATACTATCGCCAAATACCAGTCACATCACTAGATGTTGGTTACGATCATGATGATCAGCTTTTTTGCTAATATGCAGTTGAAGTAGAAAGTGAAAAACAAAACTCATCAGATGATGAAAGTTACGATAACAAATATGATTTCATTTTAGAAACCGAAAGTGATAATAATACTAATCGGGACACAAAATATTTTAGTGTCTTTTCTTAGTTTACATACATAAAAATTTGTAGCAGACTATTAGTTTAATTTTGCAATGATTTGTTCATTTTGTTCATATATTTTTTATACTTAAATATATTTTTTAAAGAATCATTATATTGGTTTTATTAAATACCATTGGGGGAAAAAACAAAAAAGCCGCCATGTTTTTTTTTTTGAAAAAAAGTTTTTCTTCCAAGCCGTTAATACACTAGTTGCCATGGTCCTCTTAATCGAATATGTCATATATAAATGCAGTTAAACTTAATATCTAAACATCCATATTATTCCATGTTAAATCTAAAATAAACTTTTTACTTCAGCATGTGCGCTGTCGCGTTTAATTTCAATTATGTTTAAACAAATAGACAATCTATACTACCGATAGCACTATCAATAATATCGATAGTGACTTTAAGAACTATCGATAACTAGGGATGACTATCGATAGTATCCGACCACTAGTTCATCGGCGGTTTTTTAAAAATTATATATACCAAAAAAATTTAAGGTAGGGCTTGTAAACAAGCAATAAAATAGCAAAAAATAGGACATAAGAGAAAATTTAAAAATGCATTGTGGCTCTGCTAGTTTGATTGATATTTATATTTTTCAATTTAATAGAATGAACAATAATTGCTTTTTTAATTAATTTATATTGGTCATCATAATTTAGTGTTGTATGACTCACAAATATTTGTAAGGGGTCTCAAAATGAACGCATATTTCAAATTTTGCGGAATTTTCGTTTCGGTTATAGGACGCTTCTGAAAACTTTGCAGCGTTCTAGAGTTAAATTAATAAATTTAACTACTCAGAGGCTCTACAACTGCGCGGCAGCATTTCGTCAGGAACATTTATGTAGGTTTTTAATTTTTCTTTTCTTTGCTTAAGTTTTCTAAGACAATAGGGCGCCACTGAGTTTTTATTAAAGAGGTACACTTGCAGTTTAGTAGACTCAGAAACTAAGCTGCAATAAGATTTTGATAAAATATTACAAAACTCTTTGTATGTGTTATAGCAGCCAATAAAACAAACTATGACCCAACAAAACATGGACTGTCGACGGTCAAATTAATAACCATTGGAGGGTTACCAAAACAAGAACGACCACCGGTCATATTGCGACTCTTGCCACAATAATGAACTAAAAGATACTATGATCTACGAAAAACGAGGTTTATAGCAAACGGCCCTCCCTCGCCAAGACTGTTTGGCCAAGACTGTCCAAAACCCTCTTCTCTCTTCTTATATTTACTCCAAAATCTCCCGCTGACAACACGTTGCCAATTGTAATAGGAACTTCATGTTTCACGCTTGACCAATCAAAACATGCGACGTCAGTCCGAATGTACGCCGTGCAAAACTCAGCTTTGATATATTTTGTCCTTCTCAAACGCAAACACATTGTTTAGAAAAGGCAATCCTCTTAGAAATGAGAAGAAAACAAACGGGAGACTATCTGTACCTGCAGACACTGTAGCCTTAGTGACAGTATCGGAAAATCAAGGTATTTACATCGTCAATAGAATTAATAATCAGTTATTAATTTGTTTTTTATTTTAGCATAAAAATATTCAAAAGCCTACTGAATAAAACTAAAAACGGGAGAAACGTACTACAAGAAAAGGAATATTTACCAGTCTCTTACCAGTCGTTACGTAGTTCTTAAAGTACACACATACTGTAAGTTGTTTTATCTGTGTCTATTATTTATGTATTGTTATACTGTGGGTGGAACTGTATATAATTAAAAAAATGATGCCAAAATGCATAACCTATATCCTTGTAAACATGAATGCTTGTTACGTGTGTAGGAAAACCTTTGAAACTGGAAATGCTTTTAAATTATTTTGTGTAACATAAAAATTATTTGTTTATTTATTTTTCATTAAGAATTTTAAATTATCTTTCTCTCTTGTCATCAAAAAGAAATGCGTGTTATTATTTGTATGTATGTACTTAAATATGCACCTATTATAATTTTCAACGGAGTAATTTATATAATTAAACAAATTAATGTTAAATATAAGATTTGCCCCCAACAAGTATGTCTTCGGGAGTTTTTCCAAGCTTATTTATTATATATATATATATATATATATACATATATATATATATATATATATATATATATATATATATATATATATATATATATATATACATATACATATATATATATATATATATATATATATATATATATATATATATATATATATATAGGAGAGGAGAATTATTGTGGGCATGTCCGCTAGCAATGAACAGTAAAATGAAAAGTTAGAATGGTAACCCGTACGACACGTGTTTCTGCTCATTGGCTTCATCAGGCCCACGTATGTGACTGTGCCTCTCAACATAAGTCGAAATGCACAACGTCACATACGCAGTTACGGGTGTAACCTTAAGAAAAGGGAAAAAAAAAAAAATATATTTAACGAGGACCACAAACAGGAGCCAGTGCACCAATTTGTGGCTTCAGCCGTTTTTGGCTGAAGCCACAAATTGGTGCACTGGCTCCTGTTTGTGGTCCTCGTTAAATATATTTTTTTTTTCCCTTTTCTTAAGGTTACACCCGTAACTGCGTATGTGACGTTGTGCATTTCGACTTATGTTGAGAGGCACAGTCACATACGTGGGCCTGATGAAGCCAATGAGCAGAAACACGTGTCGTACGGGTTACCATTCTAACTTTTCATTTTACTGTTCATTGCTAGCGGACATGCCCACAATAATTCTCCTCTCCTTTTTTTATGTATCGATCCGCGCTAGTTTCTAGCATTTATATATATATATATATATATATATATATATATATATATATATATATATATATATATATATATATATATATATATATATATATATATATATATATATATATAAGCAAACCCAATCAAACCCAATCAAACACGATTTAAATAAACTTTATTATTATTATTAATTGGGCAGTACTTCTTTGAGGACGATGCTGGAGGAACTGCACTAGTAGTAAATGGCGAACGTGACCGTGCAATATTTTTGTGGTCCGAATTAGATCGTATCAGTGTGAAAAATATATGGATTCAACAGAACGCGGCCCGACATGTGACACTGCGCATGAAACTATGGACTTGTAAAATCTCAAATTTCCTGGTCGCGTAATATCACGTAATGGCTACCAAAATTGGCCACCAAGATCTTGCGATGTTGAGATATCTTTCTATGTAGTTTTCTGAAATCTATGAAATTCGACCGAAAATTTCGTCAAAAGGGCAAGAGCGCGCCAGCAAAGCCCCGGTGAGCATTTGTCCGATATTATATTTCACACTTAATCGTGATGTGTACTTTGTTATAATAGTATAATATCAGCACTTTTCAAAAGAAATGTTTTGGTTACAAAGTAAAATGTGCGTTCACTTTGGGACACCCTATATAAGTACAGACATTACATAATTGAGAGTCTCATGATGAACGTTTACTCTTTGGCTAAAATTTAATTATAATTTTTCTCTTACCTTAATAATTTCCACAGACGAAACGTCGCGATAAACACTAATGTGGCAGTCAAAGATGTAAGTATATTGTCTGCTGTGAACAGACGGAAATATTTTACAAATTCGTTGTTCCTTGCCATGGTTAAGTCAGTTACATATATTTTGACTCTGCTTTGTTTTGCGTAATACATGTAAATTGATACCACGCTTAAAATAACTAAACAAATATATAAGTTATGTTAATTAAATAATGCAGTACTATCTTTTTGGGAATTTTTTTAATGCTGGTCTTTTAATAAGTTTCTCGTAAATTTTGACATGAATTTTTTCGTGATTTTCGTGAATTTCTTTACGAAAATATTTGTTTCATATTTGTATAAGTATTCCTTGGAAACTTTCCTGCTAAATGTTGGTAGCTTATTCTAACTTATGAAGGTACCATTGTTTATGTTCTTGACCTTTTTCGCATTTATTAATGTAGAACACTCGTGAAAATATTTCAAAATAATGAAAACTATCACAAATAACAATTTATGTTACGAAAATGTTCTTTTAGTAGTAAAAGGTAGTTGGCAACAACGAAATATGGAAAAATCTATGTAAAAAAGAACATGTTCTACACAAAAAAAGGTACATAATACACTAATTATAATTGCTGTTTTAAAAATAGTTTTCAAAGTTACACTGGCAATGTTCACAAATTGTTAGAAAAAGCTCTAAAATTTACACGATATAGTAAAATTAAAAACTCAATACATTTTAGTAAGTATGTGATTTTCCATTAAAGATGCATTTTGAATTGAAAATATACTCTCAATAAACAAGATTTGTGGAATCCTACCTAACTTTTACAATTTGGTGTATAATTATTCCTTTTTCAGTTTTTTGTAAAGACCGCCATTTTACCATTTGTTTCAAGACAACTTAGTCCTTAACAAACGTTTGTGAGGATGGGTGCTCTCCATGTGATTGTGCTTTGGTGGAAAGTTGCTAATGTAAAATGTAACTTAAAGTTATAAGGTTACTAATTTTTTTGTTGTTGTTTCTTAGTTGTCTTTAATATGGAAAGTGCACATAAACAACACTTTCGTATATTAAATTAGATACCAATTCACTCAATGACACACTCCATTCCGTATTGCACAATACAAATTCGGATTCTTTCAATAATTACTTTATCACTTTTTCATTGGTTTTTAATAGGTCGTTTAAATATAACAATTATTTGATGAACTAATACCCTATTCTAAACTCAGTACAAAATATATCATTGGTTTCAGTAAACATTTATTTGTAAGAATATATATCTTATTTAATCGAAATACTTATTATTATTGCAAAGCTTCGTAGATTTGTTTTACTTACATACCATAAAACACTGAAATAAGTTGATCCAGTCCCCAGGATTTCAAGATCTATTATTTTTGGCGTACCTTTAACGCAATAAAAAAAACGGGCTGCAAACTTAAACGACTATTCAACGAACAAATACCAACAGCACAAGTTTAACCTCTCCAAAGGGTGTCCGCGAATAATAGAAGTAATATTTCAGCCAACAACCCATTGAATTAATATATTTTAATATTTCTCTAATGCCTTTTATGTTTTATTGGAGTGTTTATTTTAATTACCATGATTATAAGGATTGACTTAATTTTTAGATTTTCTATTTATATTGTAATTCTTGTTCGTTTAATAAAATATATTTTAATTTGAATCGCGCGGCCCACAAATAGCTATGTTTCGCCCAATTATATTTAAACATTCTCATCAAATAGTTTAATTTTTTGAATTCCCTTTGCTTCACTTTTTATAACGACACGATGTTGCGAAAATGTACATAGAGATTTAATGCAAAGGGCGATGTAATTTTACACAATTTTTTCTTCATTTTAGAGTAAGTGCCATTATTTTTATAGGAAAAAAATTAGATGGACATGAAATGTCGCGTCCGCGCTATTTAGTTGTATTGAGGTAAGAATCATTTCTTGTAACTAACTTATGAAACTTTCTGCAGACTCTTTACAAGAAATATCACATCTGAATAATTGCTTAATGGTAATTGTATTTTCTAAAGTAACAACTTACCTATGACAATATCAAATAGCGACCACAAATCACGAAAGAACTGACTTTTCTTCTTCTGAAATTTATAAACAATTCGTATAAACAGGGCCAGAAGTATGACAACAAAACAAGTGTTTACGACTCTCTTAGTAAGTATTCCTTCATTGTCTACCATCAGCAATTTTCTAGTTTGGATCTAAAACAGCAGCATAGTGGGGAGGCTCCATAATTAGAATATAGTTTATAGTAACAATATAAAATTCACTTTCTTCTAGTTCACCCTATATTTCTATAGAAAATGCCTAAGTTTTATTGAGTTGGTAAAAATGTGTTAGCAAAATTTCAATTAATTCAATTAAATTGCAGAGCAATGTTCTGTAGCTCTCCCATCTTTCCAATACATCAATAAAAATCAGGGAACTGTCAAATGTGACAAAGAGTATATATTATTTAAAAAGCTTCGCTGGAAAATAGCTCATCGCCTATTAAATCTTGAAGAAAATTTGTACCTTCGTTTGTACCTTTGTTTCTCCCAGAACGATTTTATTGACCTTGTATAACATTTCAGCCCAAAATGAATATCATTTAATTTCAAGTTGCCATATAAATCGGATTATTTTGTAAACTTGGAAAGTTTGAATTATTATAAACTTTATTTAAACAAAATATACACGTACTAATGAACTGCCAAAGATCAGTCTAAACCTCAATTAAATTTACTACTTGATTAAAAGTTTTGTGCAACCCGCTGTAAGTCATTCAAAATTAGGTTTGTTAGTTAGTTCGACATGTTGTGGACACAATGATTAACTACTGAAACACTAATCTGAACTAAACCGTGGACTAATTCAAAGGAATTGTCAAGATGCTGTATTGATTTTGATGATTTTTTGTTTATATAACATAGCTACCATTAAAAATGGTTATTTTGATATTTGCGTAAGTACAATGTAGCAGGTCTTTTCCAATTTTTTTTGTGAAAATTCATGACAATGGCAGATAATAAAAATTGTAAATATTAAAAAACTATGGTTGAAAATAAAATCGTATACTTACTATCCTCGACAAGAAATTTGATTAGGTACTGTCTTGAGATTAAAGTTTATTAACATATCATCCCTCGACAGTAATCAACAATTTCCCATCTCGGATTGTAATATACTATAATATCGATTCGTTATGGAAAATAACAATCGAAATAGACTTAAACAATAATAAAAAAAACCAAAAATATTGTCTTCATTATTGCGAAACAAGTAGAACAAAAGGTTTTTTTTTTCCTACGACCACCTATGAAAGTGAGTAAAAAAGCACGGTTAACTTGGCGAGAAAGTGCCTTATATCACGCGTGTTGAAAGGTACTTTTCAACACGTGTGTTGAAAAGTATCTACTTGTCAATATGACATTTAAATAGATGGTGCCAATTTCATTTGTTTTATTTTCAGCACACTTGATGAAAATGTTAGTGTTGAAAGTGAGGGTTTCAAAAGACAGAAATTGAGTTTTTTTTGTAAATATTTTGGTGGTCGTAGGAAAAATATTGTACATTACTCGTGTGAAAGTAATTTTCGCACACTCGTGGGATTATCGCACTCGGCTGTCGCCTCGTGCGACAACATTCCCACTCGTGTGAAAAATGTCACTTTCAACACTTGTTATGTAATATACTGTTAATTTACTACACTTTATTCTGATAACACTTCGTATCTCGGTAACTGTTTAAAATTCTAAGGAGCAAACTATTTAAACTAACTTTCTGTTGCGCCAATTCTGTTTTAGAATATAAAATGTATTATTAAATTCAATATCAGTAGTAAGCGCATTCCAATATAAAATAATTCTACAAGAAAAAATTATAAACAAGCAGAATAACATGCAAAACTAAATCCGTGTGTCATCTTTACATTTGGTATTTATGAAAAGCCATTGTGGGATAGCTTTGGTAGGGCAAAACAAAGTAAGCTTTAAGGGCGGTTTTATTCGGGTGCTGGTAAGGCTGCTGCGTGTACTGTACCAAAGTGCAGTGCCGGCTCAAGGGGGACTAAGGGGGCTATCAGCCCCGGGTGGTGGCCTAAAGGGGGCGGTGAGGGAGTAAAAATTGTAAAGCTGAAAAACAATAACAGTTGTACAAAAAAAATTTACACATCTGACAGTACTGACACACAAAACACTTGATATTTCCTGGCGTGAAATCTTTTATTCTATTTTTTAAAATTCCTTGAGCTTTTCTCAAAGACAAATTGGGATAACATTTGAAGAAATTTCTAAACCATTTTTTGCCGGCATTCGCGTCTTTTTTTCAAAACGGATGAGGAAGGTTATTCCTTATAGCAAGCTGATACGCCAGTCTGCGAATGGGTGCGAGTTATATTATTATATATTTGTAGTTTACATTGTTCTTCTAACGGTTGCTCACCTTTGTCTTATAATTCAAGGGTTATTTTTGGAAAGTTGAAGCTCTTTGACGCCTTTAAATACCCCATTTCCTTACTTTTAACTGTATCAATGGCATTCTTCATATTCTCTGGATTTCATTTTTTATGTGGGAGTCCTTTTTTAGGCATTTTACTGATTTTTTAGATAAAAAGTTTTAAAACCGTACATTTAGTTGGGTCCCTAATTTTGGATGTCCAATCTTAGGGCACCTGTCTATCAACCCAAGCAACCTTTATGATTAAGGTTATGTGATTAAAATTTAAAAGATCTTGACAGATATTTTTGTTTCAAACACTTCGGCTTATTCTACAACTAAAGTGCTGGACATTCGAAGTGCATAACGTAATTTTTGGGGGTATTTTTAAGGTTCGATATTTTAAAAACGGTAAGCCAAATTTAAATTCGGTTTTCGATGTTAGCTTGCCTAGTGTGTGTAGATTATACCCTTCGCTGCTGGATTGTCAGGTATGACCGGAAAAGGTTTGTACAGGGTGCAAACTAAAACCCTGCATTGTTTACAAAATTTTATTTCAGTATACTTTTTACAAAACAATATTTTATTTATTCTTATGTACACCAGAATGATCTACGATTAGATACAAAAAAACAATTTCTTGGGTTTTTTAAAATTCTCCTTTTCTTGGGATACACAGGGTTTTTCGAAAATATTGACATGGCATTACAAAAAAAAAATCCTAATTCATTAGTGATAGTCCAAATCAAACTCAATGTGGTAATTTTTTTAATACTTCTAATGCCCCTATCAGGAAAAAATACAATTACAACATACAGGAGTCTGAAAAAGTTTACAGTTGTTTCATTCTCGATATCTGAATGTTCAATGCATAAAAAACATGCAAAATAATGAAATTTTAGGAATGAAACCAACTGTAAACTTTTTCAGACTCCTGTATGTTGTAATTGTATTTTTGCCTGATAGGGGCATTAGAAATAATAAAAAAATTACCACATTGAGTTTGATTTGGACTATCACTAATGAATTAGGATTTTTTTTGTAATGCCATGTCAATATTTTCGGAAAAACCCTGTATATCCCAAGAAAAGGAGAATTTCAAAAAACTCAAGAAACTGTTTTTTTGTATCTCATCGTAGATCATTCTGGTGTACATAAGAATAAATAAAATATGGTTTTGTAAAAAGTATACTGAAATAAAATTTTGTAAACAATGCAGGGTTTTAGTTTGCACCCTGTACAAACCTTTTCCGGTCATCCAGCAGCGAAGGGTATAATCTACATACACCGGGCAAGCTAATATCGAAAACCGAATTTTAATTTGGCTTACCGTTTTTAAAATATCGAACCTTAAAAATAACCCCAAAAATTACGTTATGCACTTCGAATGTCCAGCAATTTATTCTAGTACATGCATGCCAACTTTCATTTTCCTACGCAAACTACTTACCATTTTACAATAATTTTTAGGCACAGAAACAAAAAACTCTGTGTCACAAATAAACACATAATATTATAGCGCCACCCAGTGGCGTATTCAGGGGGGTTACCCACCCCCCAGTTGTCTGAAGAAAAATATTTTTATTTCGATTTTATGACGAACTTTGGGCGCGGCCCCGAAAAATTTTCGCCTGCGGCGCTTTTCCACCTTCCCACTTTCCATTTAGTGGCTGATCCCCCCCAAAACAAAATCCTGAATACGCCACTGGCGCCACCTAGTACTGAACACTGAATAGCCAAACTGTGTGCTCCACACAGACTCGTTCTATGTGAAAGACCTTTAATTTTGTGGATTCAATTACAGAAAACTATTAACAAGTTTCGAGATGATGTAGCATCCAAAATTAGGCAACTATCCAATATTAGGCGACTTTCCTCTACATCTTTGTGTTTTTACGTTCGCTTGGGTCAGCTTGGAATAGCCCCGGGCAGTAAACAGCCTTAAGCCGGCACTGCCAAAGTAAGTGATAATACAATGGCTCTGGAAATCATAATATGTGTATCTAAAATGTCAAAATCAACTTAAGAATTCTTCAATTGTTAAACTTCCAAATTCTAGGAATAAGACATCCAGGATCTTTCATTTAATTTATACTGAAAACTTCCTAGGAAATTTTTTCAAAAAATATTCACCTAGAGAGTAATTGTTTTTTTCTGTTATGATTTTGATATCAGAGGAACTGATTTCTACTACCGATCGTAAAAGAAAAATCATTTTTATTATACTTCTTTGAAAACACCTTATTTTCATCTGTTTTAGTAATAATGTAAGATGGGCTTTTTCGGGCTAGCGCACGGAAAGAGCGCACGGAAAAAATTTTCCTGGTCTCCAGTTCTTTCAGTGTGCTGAATGAAGATACCGACTATTTTTTGGCTTTAAAATAGAAATATAGGTATAGGAAAATAAACTAAACTCAAGAAAGTCTATATGCTATCTGATATTTAATATGTACCTATTTTGTATTTTATTTCGTAAATATTTGAATATTTAGAGGAATTTCTGAAATATTTTTTGACGTTTTGTCAATCTTATCTGACATAGACAAATTTAAATCACCTTTTAAATGATTTGAAAGTTACCATGAAAACGCATCATACCTGCCAAAGACCATATTGTCAGCGTTGTTAATTTTCTGTCAATTAAATTCATTCTAATAAAATGTTCTCTCAACCTGAAAAAGTGGCATCTTTCATTATTAATAGTTAATTTTTAATTACTCTAGTAGTTTTTTTTTTAAATTCCGATAACAGTTGTGAAAATAAAAATATTCCAAGTTTATTTTGTATGTATGTATTTTTTATGTTATATTTTGTTTTATGTTAGCGTTTTCAAAGAAGTATAATAAAAAATATCGTTCATTACACGTCCAGAAATGGATTTTCCGTGCTTGCTTGACTTCCCGTGTTCGGCTGCGCCTCTCACGAGAATTTGTCAAGCGCGCACAGAAAAATCCTTTTTTCCGGACTGGTAATGAAATATACTATTTAGCAACACGTTGTAACACGAAAATCATTTGGAAACCAAGCAAGTCGCTGAAATAGTAGAATAACTCGTATATTTTCAATGACGACTCAGTAGCATTGACAAGACAACAATATATCAAAACGTAACTAATCAAGTGGAAGATCTTAATTTAAACCAGTACTAAGTCTCAAATATTTGTATTAATCTATTTTGTTTATTTATATCGTGGGACTTTGTCACCATCTCCATCTCCCCGTTTTCTAATGAGTGATGTTTGATCACTATTTTGACGGTGAATGCGATAAGAAAAAATTGTTATTTTTTAGGGATCAGCATTTCGAATATGGTACTTGTGTATTACGATATACCTATAGTCCGTCTAGAAAGTATCCGCAATTTTATATTTTTCCTAATTTTAATATATTTCTTTTTTGTAACATTCTAAGACAAAAGCAATGCATCAAGTAGGTTGTGCCGACAGTAGGCTATGGCCAAAATCGCATGACAACACCATCAGTCAAATATTGTTGATTGTAAACAGGCTTAAGATTTATGAAATAATGTCGCAAGTAGAAAAAGGAAAAATGTGGAATTTTTGTATAGAAAGGGTGTGTGAAACGTTAAAAAATTCGTGCAATTGACTGACCTCGGAAAAAGTCCAGTATATGTATGAGACAATAAAGAGGATAAAAAATGGAGCAGATATGAGGCATAGGCCAGTTTCGGGAAGACCACGTAAGATTCGCAGAAACAATTTAAAAGCTTTAGTGACCTTAGGACGGCAAAATCCGCGCCTTGGGATTCGAAAATTAGCTAATAGATTTGGAAATCAAAGAAGAATAAAAGTGTGTCCAGAAACTGTCCGCATGTCACTGAAAAGACAAGGCTACATCAAGAAACCAAAAAAAGAATCCCTGCAATGACACCTCTACAAAGGCAACAAAGAATAGATTGTTGTCGCCTTTTTCGAGAAGATAATTTTAGAAATGTTTTTGTATCTGACGGAAGTTGTTTTCAGCTTGGTTCACCTAAAAATTCTATCAAGAGAAAATGTTACCGTTCAAATTTCCAAATTTCCCACTAAAATAAGGTTTGGGGAGCAATATTTCAGCGTGGTGCTACCCCTCTCTATATAGTTGATGGCACCGTTAACAGTGACATTCTAAATGGTTTTCTTCTTGAAACGGCTCATGCTTTATATCCAGATGGGTGGCGTTTTCAGCAGGATAATGCAAGATGCCATACTTCTGCCTATATTCAAGCTTGGATGCAAGAACACCAGTTGGCAACAATTCCAAGGCCAGCAGCTTCACCAGATCTTAGTTCCTTTGAAAACATATGGGGACTAATGAAGATTGAAGTGGAATGAGCAGCGCCACGAAATAAAGAAGATTTGATTGGGTCAGTTTTACAGGCCTGGACCACCATCACCGAACATTATGGCGGTAACCTAGTTGTACCTGTACGTTTAGTTAAGTGTTTTGAATTAAACAGAGGTTGTATAAATAAATGGGATGAATTATTTGTTGTAACTTTATGATTCAAGCAATCAAAATATATATCGAAAAATTATAAGTGGATACTTTCTAGACGGGCTATATAAAAAAATTGCTGGATAAGCCCATCGTAATAGATTTCGAAATGATTTTGTTGAAAATACCCCACCAACAAAACATATGTAAGCTGAATTGCTGAGACCCAATCTTTGTTATTCCATCGTTATTAGATTAAGTTTAATACTTATTTCTAAACAATCTTACTTCTACTTTACTCTCAATAAATCCTGCTGCGCTCATTTCAAAAATCACTGTAACGGTGTTAAATAAATTTACGTTTGGATTGTACATCAAAAATTCGATTAAAATCGCCCGTGTTCGTAGATCAAACCATTTGTAATCGTGGAGGTATTTTAAGTTTATATAGGAATTTTTTACGTTTCTTCCAAGTGTAGATACGTATCCACCGCCAGGATAGACAGTGATCTCCCCTAAAATAAATATGATACGAGTTATTTGTAAGTCAATAAATAAAATCTTTAAAAACCATACAGCAGTTGTAAGGCTAGAAAAGATCCCTAGAAGATAGAGGCCTAAAATTAGTAGAAAGAAAACTGAGTATATGGTGTTCAATGGAGAATATAAAAACACATTCAATTTTTGTCGACTTTTTTTTGACATAAATAAACTTGACCGACACAAAAAGTGGGCACCTTAAAATTTTGGAAAATTTTAAAATTTGATTAGTTTTTCTTCTGGACTGACTTTAACGATTCTGATGAGACCAGTTTGTAGATAAATAATTGTTCTATTTTATAACTTGAAAGGTTTTGTTATTTCGCGTTTTCAATAAATATTTTAATAATACAACACAATCAGTCAATCGAAATACGCAAACAAAAAATTACGACGGCTAAACAAATAATACCAAAAATAATGAAGATTAAAATTCGAGCAAATTCAAAAAGTTTAGTTTCCCGTCTGACGTCATCCTACGAAAAACAACTGAATGTAGTGGGCAACGTGGCAAGCAAAAAATTTCAAGATACTACACTTGTACCTTATCCAATTCTGTCTTGTGGAGAAGAAAATCGCCTTAAAACTGGATTTTTACATACCAGAAAAAAGTTTTTTCAGTGAGAGTGGATGATGTACAAGAGTCAGTCAAAGGTTTTTTGAGGAACACGTGAAAGTCTGTTTATCGAAAACAGGCCTGAAAGGGGTTGGTACAGATCTTTTCTTAAACGACATCCAGATTTAAATCTAAGAACACCAGGAGCAGTAACAGCAGCTAGCTCAATTATTGCGGAAAAGGATATCAGAAAATGGTTTAACGGTGTTCAGGACTACTTACATCGTAAGGGTTATAGTGATGTTCTTTACGATTCGACACGAGTTTATAATGGTGATGAGACTTTTTTTTCTTGTGTCCAAAAAATAAAAGAGTGTTGGCTGTAATGGGAAGCAAAAATGTTTAGGAAGTTAATTTAACAGGTATGTTTATATTTGCAGCATCTGGGGATATAACACCACCAATGATCATTTAGCCCTATAAAAGAATACCATCTGACATTGTAAGATCGGTACCGACAGAGTGGGATATAGGATGCAGTGAGACCGGGTGGATGAAAAGTGATAATTTTTATGGATATATAGGCAACATCTTTTATTAACATCTTGTTGCTAAAAATACTAAATTTGCCATCATTTTTTTCGTTGGTAAAGTTGACACAAATAGATTTTTGCTCATTAAGCTTAATCTTCCAGTCTGTGGTCCAATTGTAAATCTGGTCGCTAGGATGTTGGAGTTGTCTGGTTATTGCATCTAGGTCTGTTCCTACTGCTAATACAGCAGTGTCATCAGCGAATGTAGCCACAGTTACATTTTCTATTTGTGGGAGATCACAAGTGTACAGTAAATAAAGGACGGGTCCCAAGACGCTTCCTTGAGGCACACCTGCTTTAACTTCCTTCAGTTTGGAGTATTCATCCTCCTGTTTAATTCTGAACACTCTATCTGTAATGTAGGAGGTTAGCAACTCTACATATTGTTTTGGTAACATTCTGTTTAATTTGTTAATTAGCCCTTTGTGCCAAACTTTATCAAAAGCTTGAGCTACGTCAAGGAAGATAGTTGAGCAGATTAGCTTTTCTTCTAGTGCCCTTTCTATGATGTCTGTTATTCGATGGACTTGGTCTATCGTGGAGTGCTTGCATCTAAAGCCAAATTGATGATTTGGGATTAGGTTACTGTTCTCTATTATAATCTTAAGTCGTTTTAAGAAAAGCTTTTCAAATAATTTTGAAATAATTGGTAGTAGTGATATGGGCCTGTAAGATTTGGCTTCATTCGGTGGTTTGCCTGGTTTTGGTAGCATAATGACTTCAGCCACTTTCCAGACGCTAGGGACGTGTTTTAATCTAAGTGCTGCATTAATTAGGTAAGTCAGCATAACTATACCTTTTTTTGGTAGTTGTTTTAAAATTTCTCCTGTTATAAGGTCAAACCCAGGGGCTTTTTTGGCGCTTAAATTGTTTTTGATTTCGTTCGCTACTTCTTTAGGAGTGACTAGTGCTATTTCATTCTCTTGGATATTCACAGACTCTTCCATATTGACATTGGACTGGATATCATTTGGCTGAAAAATTTCGGCTAGATGTTCTGCAAATGCTTCAGCCTTTTCCTTATTATCTCTTGCCCAAGTACCATCCCTTAATTTGATGGGTGGCATTTGGGTGATTGGCCTTTTGAGTTTTTTCGTTGCCTTCCATAAGGAGAAATCCTTGTCTTCATCAGCTGATAAATTTTCTAGGTAGCTGTTTATAGATTCTTCTCTAAGTTTTTGTATTTCTCGTTTAAGTTGTTGAGTTTTGTTGTTAAGAATATTTTTGTCCGATGGATCCCTAGTGTGTTGCCATCTCCTTCTGGCTCTTCTCTTTTCTTTGACAAGTTCTCTTATTTCCATTGGATAGTTGTTTCCCATTGTTTTTTGAGTGTACGCCTTTGTGTTGTCCCAGGCTATTTTTTGTATGATGTTGTTGAACTTTTCAGCTGCTACTTCTAATTGTTCTTTGGTTCTTAATTGGATTTTAAGGATAATTTTATTTTCCAGTTCATTTCTAAAGCTTTTCCAATCAGTAGTTTTATTAACCAAAGTTGGCCTATTTTCTTTTCTAATTATTTTCTCGCTCAAAGTTAAGATCACAGCTGAGTGATCGGAGTCTAGGTCAAAATTATCTTGAATATCAATAAAATTGGGTGACACTTTTCTTGATATAAAAAAATCTAATAGATCTGGAATTTTATTAGTATCTGTAGGCCAGTATGTTGGTTTACCAGTAGTGTGAAAGTTGCATCCGGTTTCCCTTATAGCTTCCCTAAGTTCTTTACCTTTTGTAGTTGTTAATCTGGATCCCCAATCCATGTGTTTCGAATTGTAGTCACCTCCCACGATGAATCTGTCTCCCAGATGCTGTAGAAAGTTTTTATAATCCGTTTTCTTGAGGTTATACCTTGGTGGACAGTACACTGCAGCAACAGTCAGTCTCTGTTTGGTTGTGTTACTTGTTTTAATTCCTATTGCTGTTAACTGAACTTCTGCACTCCTAATAGGGCATTGTTCATAATGATTAATGCTATTCTTTATTATAACAGCCGTTCCCCCACGTGCCTGATTGTCGGGATGAATCGTTTGGTATACTTGGTAACCCTTTATTTTTAGGTAGGTCTCATTTGTTGAATGTGTTTCTGAGACCAGACACACATCAATACTTTGTGTGTTGAGAAATATTTCTATTTCTTGCATTCTGTTTTGGATGCCATTAGCATTCCAAGTTGCTATTCTTAGGCAATCATCAACCAATTAACGTAAATGGTATCATAGTTCCCTATGCAAATACTGCCAAATACCTGGGGATGACCTTAGATGCGAAACTAAGATGGAAGGAACATATCAGAACTAAACGCACTGAACTAGGGCTCAAATATAGACAGTTGTATTGGCTCTTGGGACGAAAATCTAAGCTGTCAATACACTGTAAAATCATGATATACAACCAGATTTTAAAACCAGTCTGGGTTTATGGCATCCAGTTATGGGAGAGCCACATCAAACGCATCCAAACCTTCCAAAATAAAGTATTACGGAACATAGTTAGTGCACCGTGGTACATACGAAATAGTGACCTACATCGCGATCTTGGTATCCCGTATGTCGCTAGTGAAATTAGAAGATTTGCCATCAAGCACGAGTCTCGACTCCATCAGCACGTTAACGTCGAAGCCATTAGGCTTCTTGACAACCAGGACCTAGTTAGAAGGCTGAAGAGGACCAAGCCCTTTGAACTAGTATAGACTTTTGAAAACATAGTACAGTGCGCAAGTGTGTGAGTGCTAAGTGCCATGGCCATGAGTCACAACAGATAAACCTTTAGGACTCCATTGGGTGAACTTTAGTATATAAGGATTTTAGTTTTTAAGAATTTAGAGAAAAATTAATGGTTGGTCTTGCAGACCAGTTTTAATAACAGCGCAGGCTTTATCAATAAAAAAAAAAAAAAAAAAAAAATTTTTTCGTCGACGGACATAAGACCCATCTAACTCCTCAAACCAGCGAATTGTTAAAGCTAAAGATAATTTTAGTGGCGTAATATCCTAATGCCACTTGAATTATGCAGCCAGCTGATGTTGCGGCATTTAAACCTTTAAAAATCAATTGGAATCAGGCAGTTTTGAAAATTTAGACGGGAAAACCCAAACTCTCTGGCTACCAAAGAAAACTTTGCTTTTGTGTTAAATGAGGTCATTAGTGCTTTAAAGTTAGAATCTATCGTTAACGGCTTCAAAGAATCTGAACTATTTCCGTGCGATGCTTCGATTATTCAAAATGTATAGGAAAGGCCAATGATCAAAATAATTATTTAAAGAAAACCACTTACGAGGAAAATGCAATATCATATAATGGTTTTGTACAAGTAGTTGGGCCGCAAAGATATTATTTATTATAGATTATTTGAAAATTTAAATAATTCCGAAGGCCTTATAGGAGATTCACTATTGTTTTACAATCTATTTAAATCATTTCAAAACAAACCTTGTACCGTTATTTTACCGAGAGTTCATCCTACAGAGAACGATGAAATCACCAACAGATATTCTCGTTCTTACAGAAGGTAACATGTTTGGATATTCTATCGACATCTAATGTTGCCTCTCCAAAAATGCAAGTAAATTCATTTGAACAGATCCCGAAACGCAACTTTTGCCAGGACACTGATGCATCTGGTAAAGTTAACACGTCTATTGATAAGTTCTTCTTTTGGCCCAAAATGCCGGAAACAAAAGGTAAAAAACAAAGGGAAAATTACCCTTCGCGTTTATTTCTTCGGATAGTCAAAATGCAGAAAGGCGTAGAATCCAGGAAAAAATGGAACAAGAAAGATTAAAAGAAAAAAGAAGAAAACAGCGAATGGAAAATAAATCCACGAAAAGTGTCAAGAAGACAAACCAAAGGAAAGTGAAAATGACCAAGAAGAAAGACAGAAGAAAAAACTGAAGGTAATGCAAACCACACTAATTCAAATAAGAACGCTGAACCTCCAAAGAAAACTACTATCCAAGAAACAAACAAAAATAAAAACGATACCAAAGAAAAATTCTATTATGATCTAGATGATGATTCTTGACACCTAGAAAAAATAAATTTACGCAATGCTGACGATGAAAAGATTTTTGAAGAAAATATACTGGCAGCTGATGACATTGAAAGCACTAGTTTAAAAAGTGGAGCCAGAGAACACATTCCAAAAATAAATAGTTCCAAAGAAAAAGAAGCTATTTTCAATAGACAAGTTTTAGATTTCGCTGAAAAAGATGTTTATATATCGGGAAATGTCATTAATTCTTCGACCAATGTATTTCTTGATAATCACACAAAACAACTTTTTCAAGTTCAGGGAATAAATCTGTTATGTAACAAAGTATCTTAGTGCAAACACCGGCCAAAAAAAGTGTACCGGAGTCCACCAAAACAAAGTTATTTTCTGAGAATCAAGCCTATCCAGAATGTGAGAAGGTTTTTGTTGTCTCAGATATTTTGATTAGGTACTTCTGATACAAATACAAATTTGTTTATAAAGAACAGGGTTAGTTCAGGAATATGCTATTATGTGTTCAACATCACTACATCAAAAATTGGGGTTGGGGGTCAGTTTTGTCTCAGAAGCTACCATATTACTTGTGTAGAAAAGGATACGAAATACCAACCTAGAAGGGATGTAGAATATTGAAAATGCAGATATTTAGGGGGGGGGGGCGGCAATGACTATAAACGAATGTGTCAAAAACTGTATCGATATGGGCAATAACTACATACATATATGATTATATATATTTTCAAAATATGGTTAATTTTTAATCTATATGGTCTAAATGTTGGAAAATAAAAATATTTTTTCGAAATATTAATGTTTAATTACCATAAAACAATATAAGAAAAATATTTGATTAGTATAAATTACACTGTACATTAAAAATTCAACTGATAAATCCTTAAGTGGCCAATGATTGTACCCGCTACCCTATATTGTTAAATTCGTGCTTCAATAAGCTTCCATTTGACATTAAGTGCATCGTGTAGATGCACTTAATTTTTTTTTTAATTTATCAATTTACCCCCTGAAATTAACTCCCAGAATCATAATTGAACTTTTTATATTTCACGTCTATAATTGGGCCACCACACTCTCTCAGTGCAAAATTTCAAATTTTTACGTCGAGCAGTTTGAGAGAAAATCGCCTGTGACGGACGGACTGGCGGACACCGAAGTGATTCCATCAGTGTTCCGTTTTCAAGGAACACTAAAAAATATCAAGCTTTAAAATTTTTCAAAATTTTAATAGGGCCGTTTTTCTTGCCGCTTAGTGCATGTAGTTTCTTGAAAATAAAGATTTAAAAGACAAGTGGGATCAGATTAGTTTTCAAAAGTTGTGCACACAACATTAATACCAGCATAAGCTGAAGTTCCCGTCACACTGTTGTTAGAATACTCCCAACTGCTGGCCATTCTTTCCGTGGTTATATCCGCAAATTCGGAAAGGGGCTCCCAATTTCTTGAAAAGTCTTCAAATTCTTTCTTCCTACTAAAGTCTAGTCGACAGGTCCTGTTTAAATATCCCATAATTTTTGGAACCACACATGGCACTGCTTTTGTACGATGTTGGCGGATGCGTATAATACCTATTGAAAGAGCAAAATATTACTTCATTTCTGAATCCACGGCCTAATAATGAAACAATTTTCACCGTTGAATATTATACAGGGTGTAGCAAAATTTAGCATGGGAGTACGTAACACGCAAAATAAGCCAAGGAAGAGTAAGAACAGGAGGAGGGCAAATGATCGCCTACGCTGATGTTATAGTTATAATTACTAAAAAATGATAGACATAATGGCGCGCATGTTGGAGGAAATAGTAAGGGAGGGTGAAGGAATAGTACTAAAGATAAGCAGGGGGAAAATTAAACTTATGAGAATATGAAACAGGTAAAGACAGCAAAAGGTGGGATGGATGGAATTTGAGGAGGGGGTCATTTTAAATATTTGGGAGTCACAGTAACGAGTAAGTGAGAAAGAATGCAAGAAATATATGAGAAAATTATTGCTGCAAGTGGCTGCAGGCGGTTCTAAGAAACAAGATCTTGATAACAAGGACAAAAATTAGAAGCTACAAGGCGCTTATTAGACTTATAGTGATGATTTACGCAACGACAGTAATCTCTCTGACAAAGAACGACGAGGAAATATTGGGAGTGGCTGAGAGAAGAGTATTGAGATTTATGTTGCGGCCAATTCGAACGGGAGAGAATGAATAGAGAATAAGATCAAATCAAGAGTTACTGGACCTTCTGGGGAAGGAGCAGATAGTCAGAAAGATCAAACAACAAAGTGTAAAGTGGCCTAGACCTGTGTGAAGGTCACCAGCGGAGAAAATGATAAATGAAATAACAGAGTGGACACCAGCACGTAAAAGAAGGAAGGGAAGACCGACATCACCATGGATCAAGGAGGCGAACGAAGATTTGTCCAGGACAGGAATAGCTAATGGAGTGATAATAGCTCAAGATAGGAAAAGATGGCCAAAGATATGCAAAGATATGGAAGGAGACGGATCCACCACAATATTGGACCTAGAAAGCTACTAGCGGCCCTTCCCCCACGAGGGTGTCCAGCCACTTATTCATTCATAAGGTTATTTCATGAAAAAGTATTGAACCCATATGTACGAGATTTGAATGAAGTAGTAGCTTAGAGAACATAAATAACCAAAAAAAAAACATTAAATACATTTTTCTACAACCGAGCGAAAAGTACAAATTTGCGCTTTCAAAAGAAAGCGCATTACACAATATACACATTACAAAATATTTTTATAAAAATACCGGTTGTAGAAAAAATCATGTGTGTAATTCGAGCGCAAAGTGACATTGCCGCTCTCGCGAGATAGCTGCACTCCGCTACGCGTCGCGCGTCTAACTTCTCGCTCAGAGCGGCAATATATCACTTTGCGCTCTTAATACACAAATAGCTATTTTCAACCTGTACCTCGGAAACAAACCGTTTCCAGACCTATGATCATAGGAAACTTCCAAAATAGTTTTGCCCAAGGAATCACCTACAAAAAAGTAGAATTTTAAAACACCCTCTTCGTAAAAACATCTAAATACCTAAATATTTGTTACAAAAATCCTTTGTCATGCCCGGGTGGTCTTGAATAAATTTTCCATACCACTGAAGAGACTGGATTGACGGTATTAATGTTTTGTTTATATACTCCTCTACTCTAAAAAGTAAATAAAATAGGAATAAAAATACTATATATTAAAAATCTGTTCAGAGATATACAGTTTGACAAATTATTTTCCCATCTGGCGTGTATAATTGTAATTCTTTTTTCCCCATTTAAAGGAGTGCTGTTTTGGCAATTGTCGCTGAAATCAGTCTACCCTTTTTGGGGACTGTTATGGGTGTCGAACGAAGTTTCATCGAAACAATAATTTTTGACAGTAAATTAAATTGAGATTTAGTTGTATATTACTTAATTCAAAAATTAAGAAGTTTGCTACCATTATTCAAAAATGTTAAAACATTTTTGGATATAAAACACTTAGAAACGTTGTATTATGCATTAGTTAAAACTCATTTGAATTACGGGATTTTAGGTTGGGGAGGAATAAGTAGAATTTTAGGGAAAAAATAGAAGTATTACAAAAAAGATTTCTAAAAATTATATTTAATAAAGACTATTTTCATCCTTCAAAGGAATTGTATTCAAAAACGAAAAAAAAATGTACGTTAGGCAAATATATATTTATAATATTTTAATATACGTTTTTAAAAATAAAAATCTAATACCATTTTCAAAAAAAAATCCGTGACAAGCGTAATAAAACTGAAATTTTCATTAAACCAAAAATACAAGTTTATAGCACAAAAGAATTATAAATATTTATGTTTTTATTTAAACGATTATTTACCAGTACATATTAAAAGAATTGTATCATTAAAAAAATATAAAATTGAATTAAAAGCTAGGGTATTAACAACAGACGATTTCCAGAAATTTTTGGAATTACTTTGATATTATTTTGAAAAATATAAAAATTATTTATTTATTTTTCTATAAGAATCTCTCTTGTCCTCAAAAAGAAATTTGTATGTATGTATTTGAATATATATTTTTTTCAATTTAATGTTTTATATAGTTAAATAATGCAATGTTAAATATAAGATTTGCCCCCAACAAGTATGTCTTCGGGGGTTTTGATCAAGTTTATTTATTATATATATATATATATATATATATATATATATATATATATATATATATATATATATATATATATATATATATATATATATATATATATATATATATATATATATATATATATAGGAAAAATGGAAGATTTCTTGGCCTATAGGTAATATAATAAATGTAAATGCGAAGATTTACTTCTTCGCTAGTGCAGCGAAAAGGCCGTGAATGAAAAATAAAAATAATGAGGACTATCTTTGATTCTGGTCTGGGTGACCTCCTGCTATCGATTTCTGGGCCCTTACCCATCAG